>VDFB02270651.1:53497101-54819764 GCA_007258455.2 Sequoia sempervirens | reverse complement strand
TTGAAAAGATTAATTTAGTATTTTAGTTGTTCTAATTTATGTTGATGGTAACAAAGCAACGTTAAAACATAATATTTTTACCCTATTTCTCCTGAAAAAGATAGATAACCTAAAGCAACCTATCTTCCAAGGTCTTTGTAGTTGGTTCTCAATTGTGTTGATGTTGTTCAGTGGCCTATGCAACTGTAATGTTCAAGGGGCCTGCTGGTAAAAGGGATACAAACTGTATAATACAAATGAATCTACATTTTGGGGGTGTAAATAAATATCCAAAGATAGAACAGAGCTCAGGACAGCAAAACATAAATGTAGATTTCCGTCAATTCAAACATACAAACTTCATAATGAGCATTTCTTCCAAACAATTAAATCATAAAATGATACAATCTATAGCACAATCTATACCATTGCATTCATCCATAGTGCAAATTCAAGACATACAAACCATTCACCATTCATAAACTTCAAAATCAACAAGAACACATCATCAGCTCACCATTAAGATTTATAGATCAATAAACACAAAGAAACCTCATTCACAGATAATTCAATGAAACAGTCTCAAATTTGGAATCTTCTATTGACTTTCATCAAATAAGAAACATTTATGCAAAGCATTCATGAGCATACGAATGACCATTGTTCATTGACATCACCATTAAAACTAAAACTTGGAAATAACATCAACTATATTAAAACTATAAAAGTGTCTAAATGTCTTTGCATAAAACTGTAAAATCTTCTAAAACTATAAGAATTATCCTAACTTTCTCCTTAGGCTACTAATCTTTCTTCAATTAGCCGACCTTTACAACATGGAGAGAAAAACTACATATAGACAAGTCCTAACACTAATTTCCCCAATCAAAAATTGAGATCCACAAATTTAGGGAACAACTAGAGTTGCATGAGATGGTTTCCCATCATGATCTTCAGTTCAATCGTTGATGACTTTGTATCAAAATCTGATGCACAAGGAGAAGGTCAAATTGTTGGGGGATCTTTATTTGAACTTGTGTTATGATCCTGAAAAATAAGGGAGAGCTACCTAGCTAGCCGTATCATCTGATGCTTCATTACAAAAAGAATATTCCATACACTTTACTCCCCTATCTTTTGTTCAAGCAAGTACTCATCATAGTTGTCTAACACTTGTCTAACCATGTCCACATCTGGCCCATCTACCCAACTGTCCTCAAACTTTATTCTTTTCAATTCAACAGAGGTGAACTTTTGCATATCATCCAATTTGGCAATCTCCTTCCTAGCAATGTTTATTACCTCTTTGATGTCCATGAACCTTTCAATTAATAAGTCATCACCATCATCTCCCTTATGCATTGCTTCTTGAAATCTATTATCCCATTTGTTCCTTAACTCATCATGAGGGAAACTATCCTTGACAAGGACATCTTCATTCGCCACCATAGCTATGATTGCTTCCAACTCCTCAATTTGATCTGTCAAGTCCTTGCCAGCCTATTTCACCTCATTTCTATGGGAAAAAATGAATGAAGTCTTGAATCTAATAATATTGATAGTTTTATCAATGAAATATTCATTACCTTCTTCAAGGATAGATTGTTCCAAAAAATTTTGTTGAGGTAGTTTAGTAATTTCTTTCAACTTCCTCACATGCTCTCTATATTCTTCTTCTTGCTTCCAAAGGACATCAGCATATGCAGTCATATCATTGGATGACTCCAATGCTTCTTTATGAACTTTGTGGGCTTCAACAAGTAACTCCTCCACATCTTGGTTCAACCTATCAATCCATCTATCTAGAATCTTCACCTTGCTTCTCATCTCAACAAGATCATCAGCTTCCTTTTTACTCAACAAAATTGGCGTTGTAGGAGCAGAAGATTGTATAGAAACAAGAGAAGATAGGTCTTTTAAGAACCTATGCAATTGATCTAATTGAGCGTTGAGCTCATCCTTTCTTTGCTTGTTATTTACCATTCTTGACTTGGTGGAAGATGCCACAATATCAATCAGGTCCATTTGTTGGTTTCTTGTAGGCCTTCCCAAGTTTACAGTACCCAATTGATAATCACTCAACTACATCTCTGATTTGTCCTTGTCCACCATAGGAATAGCACATTCAGCTACAATATCTCCAGCATCTGTCAGTTTGGTGGAGTGAAGGACCCTAGCCTTTTTCTTAGGCCTTTCTTTCTCAATCTCTCTCATCATATCATCCCAGTTTAGGGGTTGGGGCTAGACTATTTGTTTCTTCTCCATATTAAGCTTCAACCATGTTGGGGCAACAGGAGGAGTAACCACTTGTTGTGAAGAAGTAGTGGTAGAAGAGAGGGGTTGCAGAATTGTTACCTTAGGTTAGGAATCAACCTCTTGTTGTTGATCCTTTTATGCCATTTCCTCAAGCCTATCAACCTTAGCTTTCTCTCTTTCCTCCTCCAATCTCCTCTACTCCAACATTTCATCTCTCTGTTTTCTAATTACTTAACTCTACCCCAAATTTTGGTTGCTTCTTGCTCATGCTTGGCTTGTTCTTCTACCTCCTTCTTTAGAAAGACCTCCTTTTAATCCTTTTTCCTTTGGGCCTCCTCTATAGCCTTGGCCTTGGCTTCAAGGTCCTCTTTTTCTCTCCTCTGTCAGGCCTTTTCCTCTTCAAGGTCATGAATTTTCTACAAGAGAGCCAACTTCTCCCTCTCTGCATTGGCTTTCTACTCACTTTATTTTTGTTGTTACAGGAGGTCTTCCTTTTCCTTGTACTACCTTAAAATCTCTTCAATCTTGGCTATGACTTCAGCCTCTTGTTGCTTTGCAAGTGCCTCAGTTTGTGCTTTGGCATCAACCTCTTTCTTGGCATCCTCAAATAGTTTCCATTGATCCTCTGCAATCAAAACATGCTCGGTTCCAACATCTTGAATGTCTTCAGTAGTTGTAGTCACAAGAGGCTCATGGTCTGATTGTGTAGCCTCTGAATCAGTGTCAATGTCATGAATCTCAACCTCTTTTTGTTTGTCTTTTTCATCCTACTCATGAAGGTTGCCTGCAGGTACTTCCCTAGTAGACTCCTCTGGGAGAGAAGGTTGAGATGGAGCTCCTCCTCTAGCAGTAGTAACTTCTACACCTTGTGATTCATGAGTTTCTTGAGTAGGCCTCCCTGGATCAGCATCTCCTCCAGAGCTAGCAAGAAGGTACTCCAATTGTTCTTTAGGAGTTGTCCTCCTCTTTGTTCTTCTATACCCTTGGGTACTTGTTGCTTTCCTCTTCTTTGAGGATTGAGCTTTTGGATCCTTTTTCCTCATGGCCACCCATTGGATGCTTTTATCCATGACTGTTCTAGCAAGCTCTTTGATATCAATAAATTATTCCTCATCCCAATTTATTGGGTCCAAGCTTTTGGTGCCTATGTTTTCAACTTCATACCCGGGGTCCAAAACCACACCATCATCTAATAGTGTATCAGGAATGTCCTCCTTTACCCCATATTCAATCATCTGTGGGATGGTAATCCTTTCATATTTCCTCTTCCTCACATCATATTCATCTTGCATGTCAATCCAAAAATCTTCCAACAAGTTAAAATGCTTGTCAAAAATGGTAGGAGCTATGCCATTCATCTTGTGCTCCGGATCAAAATGCTTTCTAACTTTATTCAAGCCCAAGTTTAGATATCTCAACTTTTCACACACTATCTTTGCAGCTAAATTATGAGCATGACAGTATTCTCCCAACTTCATGGGGAATTTGTGGATTCTAGGCTTGCGTTTGTTTGCAAATTTTGTATTAACTCCCAAAGCCTGATATATGAATTCCATAAGCACCATCCTATCACTGCAACATCTTGGCAGTTGATGAGGATGTCCATCAAAGCCTGCCAACCTAAAATAAGAGAACTCGGGTATTAGATGTACCAATATCCCCAATCAGCAATGAAAGCCATGGCCTCCCTAGTCATTATGTACCCAACATCTCTTGTCAACCGATTGATGATGACATATAGGAATGCATCATTGACCATTCTATAGTGCAGCTCTGAGGTTTGCAAGGTCAATTGATCATAATGCTCCCATGCCTTATTTTTCCTAGGAGCCTCTCCTAATGTGCCCATTGCATTTAATCTAGGGAAAATGCCCCTCCTGGCAACTGAATATATGACATAAGAGGTCATAAAGAAATTTTTGGTTTTCCCCACCTTGAGCATTTGGTTATGCAAGCTATTTGATAAAATCATACCCCAGTCAATTTTTTTCCTACCATCTAAAATGGTTTGAATGAATGGAAACATCCATTCCTTGAAGTATGTTGAGTCCTTCCCAAATACTCTGGAAAGCATCAAGATTAGATCATAAATCTCCTTCTTGAAGTCTCCCCTCTTGGGCTATTCAAGAACCTTGGTGAGGGACTGCTTCTCAATTCTCAACCATTTCTTGTTCATGTGGAACCTATTGGCTTCCTTGTCCCTGTTAAACAACTCCAATGCCTCTACCTTATTCAATTGCTCGGGGAAGGTGCATTAAACATGAACCTCATCATCTGTGAGGATAGATCAATGATCACATTCCCTTGGAGGTCCATACATTGTCTTAATAAGGGGTTGTATGCCCCTGCTGCTGTGAATATGAGCTCTAGGCATTGGACTGATAACGGGAAAAGTGTAACATGTGCCAGCCCAGATTGGGCTATCCTCTCAGTCCTTCTAGTCCAATCTTTGCAGAAATTTTCCACAAGCAGCTCCTCACAGTTGAATGGGTCTAGAATTGTGTCTGTTATGTCTACCCACTCTGAATCTAGCATACTAGCTATAAGAGTAGCATCTTTGTGTTTGTACCTCAAAGTGTAAGGTAATTGTTCCACCTTTATCTTCTTGGGTTTTGCTCCCTTAGAGATTTCTACAACTTTCCCTTCTCTTTGTGAAACTTCCTCTGATGCTCCTAACATTGTTTATTCCTGCAAGACAAGCTTGGATTAGACCAACAGAAGGTATGAAAATCATTATTACCAGTGTTATCCTTTCACACTTCTATATTCCTCCCTAGGTAACCCTCCGTATTTAGTGAAATTTTAAAACTATTGGGACCGGGACCGGGACCGGGAGAAAATCAAGAACCAGAGAGGTGAAACAAATAACGCTATCAAAATCAGGATCGGAACCGGATCAAAAACTAAAACTTTCAAAGTTTCAATACCCTGTTACATTTGATGACTCGACCCTACCAAGTTGAAGGGATTGAGATCGGGATTGGACTAGGTCGAAGGCGGACTCATATTCAAAACCGAACTCTCATGCAAAATTTTGATGGATGAGTTCATTTCCGGCTCCAATTCTGCCATGTATTATTAGAACTAAGTGGATTCTCTCTGCATGCCGACACCAGTTTGGACACGAGTTACAAGGATGTGGGGAGGCTTAAATCGAGCTTGACTCAACCTAGACCACCGGGACCAAATCGAGCAAGCTAGGGAAACTAATTGAAAAGGGCGCGAAAACACAAAACCCTAACTCGTATGACCCGTCGACTTACATAAAAATTAGGGCATCAAAAACCCTACAATCAAAACCCATAAGAGTGACAAAAACACGATCAGAGGGGTCCAAGAAAGAATTTAAAACAATTGTAAGGCACCAGAACCCCTCAAAAGAAAAGCCCTAATTGAAACTAGGGCACGATGGAACGAAAACACCACCGAAAATGGAAAAAATGACAGGAGCCAAACGAAAACAAAACGGAGGACACAAAAAGACAAACGAAAAATGGAAGGGAAATGGAAAGCCAGCGGCAAGAAAGGAACATGCGAAGATTCACGAGAGAAGTCCTGTGAATGCGCGAAGAACAATAGGGCAAACAAAACAAACGGGAACAACAAAAAAAGGAACGGGAAAAACCCACCTACCTCAAAGCATACTAGAAAGGTTGGGGGGTGTGGGGATCTGCTCACATGTGTTAGCCCTTTTAGATCCGCTCCCCTTGAGGTTCCTCTCGGCTCTTTGTGCGTTAAAATGCACGAGAGTAAGTGCTGTGGAGCCAAATAACCTTGATTAAGGTTTTAAAAACCATTTCACGTGTGTGAGGAGACTGTAATTAATGCATTTAATGCAATTGGTTGGGTGCAGAGTCGGAACGAAAGCAAGTACACAACCCACATGCACGTCAGAGGCCAAATGAGAGCAGAAGCGGAGCCGAGATAGAAGTAGGAACTTTGTCAAAGTTCCATACTTTATTTTGAATTTGGCTCTGGTCTCGCAGCAGGGAAAAGACAACAAAGGGAATGGGGGCGAAATCGGAACCAAATCCAGATCCGAAACTTGGTAAGGTTCCAGGTTCGGATCCGACTCTGGTTCCACTCCCGACAAAGGGAAAGAAAACTGACAGGGGGAAAACAAAAGAACGAAGGGAAGCAAGATCGGGGAAAAATCCCACCCCAAAACAAAACACAAAACGAGATAAAACACAAGATAGACAAAAGAGAGCAGGATTGGAACGAAACTCAGACTCAGAACTTTTGCAAAGTTTCGGGTTTAGTTTTTGTTCTGGTTCCAATTCCGCAAAAGGGAAAAGAAATGCAAAGGGGAAGAAAACAAAAGAAAACCCAAGGGAGAAAACCAACCCAAGAGTCGAAGACAAACAAGACAACAAAGAAAACGACAAGGCAAGGAGCAGGACCGGGACCAGAACAAAAACCAGACCAGGAACTTTGTAAAAGTTCTAAATCTAGTTTTGGCCCACGTTCCAAACCCGCAAAAACAAAGAAGCAAAGACTTAGGAGGAAAAAGAACAACTCCTAAGACCCAAACAAGAGCACCAAGGACAAACAAACACAAGGGGGACCCATTTTGACCAACAAAAAAATGGGGTGGTTATGCAAGGCATAACAATTTCCTTGGTCAATTTGTGTAACTCCATCGATTTTACAGTGATTGTGTTCCTAATATTTGTACTTCATGATGGATTTTGTGATTAAGAGGGTAAAACAATTAAGGCTAGCGATCAATTTATTTATTTTATAGGATTTCATTATGGTTTAAAGGAGGTAAATGAATCTTAAGAAACTACTATTTGAAATAATAGCATAGAAATTTTTGTCTATATACCTAACTATTAGTGCTCAAATTACTTTTACTAATCCTTAGATAGATATAAGTTTATTAGTAATAAAATACGTGGTTAAAATATGTAAACACATGGCATGTTAATTGAATTAGTTGAATACTCAAATCTTTCAATCCTCATATAGGTTTGTGGTCATCAGATGAAAGGAAGAGTCATATCCCTAGTAATTTCCTTAAGACTTCCATATCCGTGTGACAACGCCATTATGAAGTTGCACTGTAAGGATTATGTTATACTTAAGTTTGTATTATTTTTCCTTTGTAAATGGTTTTATAGGATTAGGCTGGAAATGAAATCACTTTGACATCAAGAGTGCATGAGTTGTTTAGTACAAATGGTTTTGTTTTATGCTTCATGAAAGAAAAACAATTGAGGGTTGTGTTATTGTTTAGGTGTGTAAAATTTGGGGCATGACAATATAGTTCTTGATATTTTTTGTGTTTATACTATATATTCATGTGTTGATTATTTCAATTTGTTTCTAATGTGGTAGAACTTTGCTATATTATCATTTAGGGATTAATTCTACATTTTATTTATTATGCTTATTCTCTCTATAACACATTAGTGTTGAAGGATCTTGAAATCTATTTCAAGTCAGGGATCTCAAGCTATCAAAAATTATGAGATCTATTTATTATTTCTAAATGTTGAAGTATGTCAGTATAAGATGCAATCTATCATTTTATCCTTAAAAAATTCTATAAGTGCTCATAAAAAGAAATTTGACTACGTTCAATCTATAATTTGTATGAAAATCGATGTGTTGACATAAATGTATCATTCTCCTTATTTAGAATAAAATGAAACTTTTAATTTGTTAACTTGTGTTAAAATATAATGAAGAAAAAAATAAAATACCTAGAGAAAAAATTACAAAATAATTTGATCTTCTATACAATATGATAATCTTTGTAGTCAAAATATAAAAGTTAAAAAATGGAGGAATCCCAGGTCCAATATTCTTTATAGGTCTAATTGTATGCAATGAGATTGTAAATAGCTTACTAATACCGTAAGTTAGTTTTATAACTTTTTTCCCTCTTGATTTTTGAAAATGTTTGATCTGTGGATTTGAAATCATGGACTTTTATTGGATAAGAGGTGATGTTATAGATTGATAGAGGCAATTTTAAAATTTGGTGTATTAATTGTATGATTTGATTCAAGTGGTGAGCCTCACATTTGTATATTTGTTTTACACTAGTTGATATTTGGTAGTTGAAGTCTCCAATCTCACATTTACTACTCATTATTTATGAGAGATTGGGATGAGTATAACAAACAAGAGTTTTATTTATGTCAAGTTGAGAACATATTTAATTACTAAAGGCTTAGAAGTTGAACACTTGTATATTATCTATTAAATAGCAAGAATGTTGTGATTTGACAATTATGTCTATGTGTGGATAAATTACTTGTAAAATTGTACAAATTGTAATATAATATTCTATATTAATTTTCTTATATTTTCAAAAGTAAATTGTATTTGTTATAAATAACATTGTATTTTGTCTCATATGGAGTATATTTATTCTTTTAGTATTGACTAATGGGTAGTTGCATAGATTTTAGTGTATCAATAATATATGTAAAGTAGAACTAAAATAATTAATTACAGGATATTTATTAACACAAAAACAAATACTTGTTGATATTTTAATGTTCAATCCACAATGTGCATATATTCTATTAACGGGTTGAGTTATGACAAGTTCTCTCACAACTATTAAAACATGCTCCAATACCGAATCCTCTCCCCTAATAATCATCATACTATTAGTTATTCAATACTCTATAATTGAATGGTGTTTTTTAAACCTTTACATGTGTTAAACTTCAATATAAAAATTAAAACCAAACCATTTTTCAGTAGATTTACATTTGCAAATAAAATGACCACACTTCTTAGCTTTGTAATGGTTCAAAATAGTTAAAAACTCAATAACCCAAATGAAAGCTTAAATGAATTAATTGCACATAAACCTAAAATGTAGGACAAAGGAGGAATTTAGCCTGACATTGGAAATATGCTAATCCATATGGATATTCACATAATACTTAATCTACTCTCTTCTGGGGAACTTACCAGGAAGAATAACAGAGTACACGTTGACAGACTTGATCTAAAATTTAACTGCTATACAACTTTCAGAGCATGATGGAAAGGTGAAAATGTTCATGCATCTGAGACTGCACACCTTGGAAGGTCCTTGTCAGACATGGGTGCAGTCCTCATAATAGGATTGCTTTCGAAGAAGTTTGTTGGCTTGAGTTCAAAACCAGAAGAGACTGTTGGCATGATTGGGTAGTCCTCTTGGCAAGGAAGATGATGGAAGCCTAATGTGTACCACAGGACAATGTCCTTTTTCTCAATTGGGCGGTCCCTGAAACACAATATCATAATAGCTTCAAACAGGCATATCTGCAAGACTTAGTCCTTATAATAAGTTGAATCGGATCAAATTTGGTTAGTTAAAAACTTATCAGAAATCTGGGGAAAGTGATACTTACCTTTGAACAGGTTCAATTTATAGAAACTAATTCATCTGATTATGTCCATGCAAAAATCGCTGAAAACATATTAATTTCATGGGATCAAAACCTACCTGTTAGACCACACAGCCAGAGTATCATCACCTTGGCTTTGATAAGAATACAGCCCACCAGCCCACTCCTCACTACGGTTGTATGGAGTGACCCATATCTAATGCATGAAAAAATGTCAGTACCATCAAGCGAGATAGATTCTGATAATGATTTGTTTTGATTCTAAACAATCTTCAAAGGAAACAATGCTCAGAAGTAGGCATGGCCAACTACAGTGCTGATTTTGGTTGTGCCCACCTATACCATCTTCAACATGAATTTCAGAAGCAAATAAGAGATGAAATTCAAAATCTGATGCAGACCTGATTGTTAGTGAAGGACCCTCGGACTTGAGGAGGATCATTGTGATCAAGCAAGCTTGCAGCTGTGCCCCCAGGGACAATTTTGTATCCTACCGGATTTCCTATCTTTGTCTTCCTGGATGGATTGATGATATGAAACTCGGATGGATGGTAGAGGTTCAGCTTAATTTGAGCATCCTTCTCTGTTTTGGCAACGTGTCTTTCTGCTGTCCAGAAACTTTGTCGTGGAGTTGATCCTTTCTTCACTGTCTGCTTGGCCATCTTGACCTGAACAAAGGAGTTGTCTGTACTATCAATATCCATGTCCAAGTAGAATGTCAGATAATGGTCATGGATAACCCCAATTGTATTCTCAGCCAGCAAAGTTCCATGGAGTTCAACTTTGGAACTGATCTGATTCATATTCTTGTAGTTTGTCCCCTTGACCATCAAAATCCCTGTTAGCTCCGCCTGTATCCAAACTTCCAACTTAGTTTCCGATGAGAAGGGTTCCATACTACACAATTTAAACTTTGATTAAAACCAGCCAGCACAGTAACAGCACATGCTTTATTCATTTATTCTAATAATAGTCAATTTTCTTATTTTTCAAAAGGCATCAAACTTGCCTACCTTGACTCGGATCAGACCATCTGTCTGAAATTCCCAATCCAGAATATAATCATAGTTCCCAAGAGATGCTACCATACGAACTACTAAGGTCACCTTTGGTCTCACCTCTCTAATCTGGACAATAATGAACAATAATGAATTTTAATCTGTATGAGAACACTCCAGCTGTTTAAATATAAGCAGAAAATGCACTTAAAGCAGCATGAGGATAGGGGGTTAGCACTACTACTTTAAAGAATGCAAGAGAAATGTGAAAATAGACACAATAAATAGGGTTTTCGGATTGATCTATTTACTAATCAAAACCGGTCTGGGGATAAATTATTAAGCTACCTCCATGTCGGTGATTGGGCATTCTGTGTGGCGCCATCCAATATCCCCTGCATATCTCTCAAATATGCAGACCATGTTAGACATTACATAAGGTGTGCCATCTGCATTAGAAAAGATCCCATCCATGTAGTAGGCATTCCTTGGACAATCATTTAGGGGGTCAAGAGACATTGCATTTGCTCCAAGTCCATATTCACCTGCATCCATATAGGTCCTATAGTACCAACCATCACTCGGATCCATGTAAGGCACAAACAGCTCAGATGAATAACCCTTGTATAAAACCCCCCTCATTTTGCCTGTATCTGGATCCCTAAAATTGGCATCTGATATTATAACTCCAGCACGAGAATCAGGCTTGACATGGAATTCCCAACTTCCCCACTTGACCTGATGACTATCAACTTTAAAGCTTGGACCTTTGGCTTGCTCAATGGAGATAGGATTTAGAGGGGGTATCAAAGGATACTTTTGGGCAGAAAGTCTATAGTCTGTACCCTCTCCTTTTGGCAAAGGTATATCATTCCTACCATTTGTGATTTTGATCACCTCTTTCGCATCTATATCCATCAGAGCTATGAGACCCTCAATTGGCCTCATGTAGAAGTTTGCAGTTCCCACCATTGAATAACACTGGATTTTCACCAGTCTCCTGCCTTCTTCTGCCAAACCAAACCAACCTGCAGAAAGAGGCAAGCATATGAGATCACTGACATTGACCCCTCTCTTTGTTATGATTTTTACAAATTTCTCGTCTTTCAGAAGCACACCAACGGTTGGTTTCAAGTCCTCCATCGTCACAGTAGGATACCCACTTTTATGATTGACTTCATTAGCTACAATCTCGCCTAATTCTAGGTCTATAATAAGTTTATGGGAATAACCATCAACGAAAGCAATTACTGAGGCCTTCCTGCCAGGAAGGCTCTGCCCTTCTTTCCAAGCAAGTACTTCGTCTTTTAGGGGCTCTTCCAAGACTATAGAATGAAGTGGAAATTCGCCATGTTTGAAAATCGAGGACTTGCTAAGAATGCTGTGGACCTTTTTAATTTCCTGAATGGTAAGAGGATCTAGAGGATGTTTTGCAACTTCTTTCTCAGGATCCTTTTTATTGCGCTGATGATGGGGTTTGTTTGTGTTCATAAAAACATCATTTTTGTTTCTGGTTCTACCATCCTGTGTCCCGTCTTTGAAGATATTCGAAGTCCCATATTCAGAGCAATCCAATTCAAGTTTCCTATACCCCAGATAAGGCAAAGGAATCCAACCCTTGATAAAAAGCAGCAGCGCCAAGGATGCCATGACAATGAGCAGGGTTCTGAGATGAAAGGGAGCATTCATGGCTCAAAGCTTTATAAACTCTGGGCGATATTACAGAACTCTGCTTAGATACTTTCGTATTAGCGAGTGTTGTTTGATTGCCCTGCTAATATCTTTGGATGAGTGTTTGGAGATGGAATCTGTCAAACCCAATGTTGCTCAAACACTTTGGACTAAGAACTATTAGTTTAAAAAGCAGATTCTGATACTAGAAAAAAACGGTACAGTAATTCATTCTAAAAATTATAACTTAAATAGTAAAAAACAGTACAGTAATTCATCTTAAGAATTCTGATACTGTTACAATCTACAGGGTATCCATCATATTGTGTGTTGATTTGGATCACTAACTTGGTAGATTTGGATCATTAACTTCAGATTTGAACCAGTAATTTCAGATGGAGATACAGATTCTTTGACCGTAAAGCCCATAAAAAAAATAAAAAATAAATAATATTCCAAAATTGACGTATTAAGAGGCTCAAATAACTGCTATGTTTGGACGGTGTAGATGCACTTGAAGCTATCTGAATGAATCTACACCAAACACATAGAAGTGCATTTGGGCCAAAAGTATATTATCTTCTCTAATAACCACCCATCAGTTATTATTAAATTATATTTTAATAAATGATAATATCTTGATTTATTAGAAAGTTACATTTCATCTTTTCTTCTATTAATAGCTAGCTTCCAAATATTTATGGTTCTACTTTTAAACTGAAAATGACTTTCAAACCACTCATGGTACAAAATTTAATATCATATAATTACAATTTTAAATTTTATAGTTGAAATTCATTTATTAATACTTGCCATTGGCATTGTACTATTGTAATGACTTTGGCTTTTTTTAAGTTAACTAGTTATTAATAATTTAGTTTCCAACCAATCAAAAATAATATTTAAATAAAAATTAAAATAAAATTCAATTTTGTAAAGTCAATTTGTAAAATATTTAACTTTATAAATTATAAAAATTATTTTTTGTGCATATGATTAATTAAAAAAGTTGTGTGTTATTGGCGGATTTTATGGTATAATTTGATTATATATGTGCTCCTTCTTCTTTTCATTAATAAATATTTTTTATATTAATTTATATTAATATATATATATAGGTTTTATATATATATAACCTAATGTAGGTTTATATATATATATATATAGGAAAGAAAAGGCATCTATTCGCTTTCACTTTTCAAGTGATTTTCTTTGGTTACTTTATGCTAACATGTTATGGGAGACAACCATCATTGGTTCTAACTAAATGGAATGACCAAAGATCCTTTATTCTAAAAAAAGAAAGTTTCAGATAGAATGGAAGCTAAGAAAAGGAAATATATAGAATTTATATATACTATTTCTATTTATATCTTATATTACAGGTAATAATTTGTAGGTAAATAAGTTAACCTATATTATGTAGGTAATATATTAATTTATATTAGATAATAGTTTATATTAATTATATTATATGTAATATTAATTTATATTATATATTTATATACAATATAATATAGGTTATTTTATTTTGTAGGTTCTCCTTTCATATATATTAATAAACTATTTTAATTGACTACTATGTTAATTATAATATTAATATTATTATATTATTACTATTAATATAATTAATATAATAGTAAATCACTATATTAATAATTATAACAATATTTTAAAATATATTAATATTACAATATTATCTATTTACTTAGTTTATATAATATAATTTATAAATAATTAGTATTAAATTATAATATAATATATTTATTATATTAGTAGTATATTTAACTTCAACTATAATATGAAGATTTCACTATCAAATTCAAAATCAACTAGAATCAATCTAAAAATTATTTTTAATAATAAATTATTTGATTATTTAATGTTTAGCAAATATGTATTCTAAAGAGCGGGAGGTAGGGTGGGCCCCCTCCCTCTCACCATGTTCCATCTCTCATCCACGAGATCGATGGAAAAGCAGAGGCAAATCATTAAAGGATAAGAGGAGAAGGTATGGGGCGTCGGATGGGGAGCATAAGCTGGCAGCGTAGTGGCAAGACCACATCACTGCACATGCCAACACAAGCAGCCAGAGGAACGTGGAAGGCAAGCTTCCAAAAGATGACAGTCCAGAAAAACGAGGAGATCTCGGAGGCATCAGATATCTTAATGACACATTAAGCCAAGAATAAACAGAGCAACACATGGAGTACGGTCGTTAGGGAAGTGTATGCAAAGCGGTCGGGTGGCAGATGTCGATCCTCACGAGGTGCTAGTTGAATCAAGGCCGAGGGTGGTAGGACAAAATTTTATTGCAAGGACGGATTGCCTCACGTAAACATCATTTCAAGATCGTGTCCAGTGGTTTGGCCTTGCTAGATACGGGCTTTTTAAATGCGGATGGATAATGGCATTTTCATTGTATGGTTTTTGAATTTGCTGTGTTGGTTGTCTTTGTGCAGGGAACTCCTGACTGGAGGGCTGGAAATGGCGAAGATGGGTAAATCAAAATTTATCATCTCCATCTCAGTGGAGGGGCTGGAAAGCTTCGGGGTCAACACTCTGGTCTCTTTGGAGGTGACGGAGAGACAAATTGCTTTCAGGGAAATCACCGATCAAAGGTTGAAGAGAATCCTGCTTGAGGATGATCCCTTAATTATGGTAGCAGTCAAAATGATATTAGGGAAGGGCCACTTGGAGAGAAGGGAATTCGCGAGGGACAACGCACATGTTTCTTCTCGATTCTTGGCCGTCATGCTGGACCTGGAAGTGTTGAAGGCAGAAGCAAAGGAAATAATGGAGTATCTTTTTCGGGGCGACCTGTTAGGAGGGTTAGAGAAGACACTGAAAGCGTCCTTCATTGGTAAAGGAATCCCGCGTCCATCGAACCTGAAACTCCTTTGGGAGACGGAAGAGGCAGTAAAGGTTTATCCCTTCCTTTTGGACCTAAAAGGACCAGAGCTCATGAGACACATAATGGTCTCGGCCATGGCGGTCGAATTCTTGAAGAGGAAGTTAGGGTTGGTGTCGGAGGAGGGCATGGATTGGGTGGAAGACTTCACCCTGTTTGCAGAGTTGAATGGTTTTCTATGAGGCTCGGCCTCAATGTATTAATCTTTTGTTTAAACATATAATCGGTACTGGCTTTTTTTGAAATTATGCAGTGGGACTGCATTTTGTTTTGTGTCGGTCGTAGGTAGTTCCCGGGCTGATAGGTTCAATTTTCATGATAGACTGGTGGTCTCTCCTGCTATGCAGATGAATTGTATATTTTCTTAAAACTAATACAAAATCATAACCTTACGTATCCAAAAAAAAAATGTATTCTAAAGAATAAACTCAACTTCAATTATTTTTAATAATAAATTATTTGATTATTTAATGTTTAGTAAATATGTATTCTAAAGAACAAACTCAACTTCAACTTTATCAGTCATAGTTATATCTAGTACAAATAATTCATAAATTACTTCCTTCTCTCAATGAATGGGTTCATTATATAAATATTTAAATGTATTCAACTTTAATTTTTTAGAAAAAAAATAACACCAAACAATAAACATTTATTCCAATTTATTTTATTTTCAAATATTTAACATCAAACAAGATATTTACATTACATAATCAAAACATAAAAAAAAACAATGATATTAATCAAACAAAACACAAAATACAAAAGTCAAAACTAAAATACAACAATTAAAAAAAAAACATTTAATTTTATTCACATTAATTAAACTTGCATTTAATTTTATTCCAACTCTACAAATCTTTAATTAGAATATTAATTTTAAAATTATTATTTTTTCTCTTTCTTATTGGTTTAATTGAAAAATAGTCATGACAAAATTAAATATTTGTTTGCAGCAAATTCATTTTTTTTTTTTTTCTTCAATTTGCAATAAATACTAAAATGAAATTTACCAATCTGTAATAAATATTATAATAAAATTTATTATCTGCAAGTTTAATTGAAAATCAATCATAACTAAGTTGAATATTTGTTTGGAGCAAATTTCAGATTTTTTATTGATGTCTTTATTCTACAATAAATACTACAATGATGTTTACCAATCTGTAATAAATATTACAATAAAATTTACCTATCGGCATTAAATATTACAATGTTGGAGTCTTCTAGAGAAGTTGATAAAATATTTACAAAATTTAATTTCTAAAATATTTATGTCTAAATGGTAGTATTTTTCACATTAGATTTAATATGTGGTAACATTTTCAAGGCTTAATAAATGAATGTGAGTACAAACATTAAATGCTTGGCAATTTTTTTCATGTTAAATAAATAATTGTACTACAAACATTGACTACTCATCTATCTCTAAATCTCAAGTGCTCAATACAGACTGTAGTTATGTTGGTCATGAGTATGCAAAAATCTCTTCCTCTACAAATAGTTGTTTAGTTGTTTTGTTGTTTTGTCTACATAAAATAATGGATGCTCAAATGAGTATCAAACCAAGGTGAAAGCGCAAATAAAGAACAAATACAACAAATAGTTGCAAACATTAGGTAAGGTTGTTGTATGAAGTTTTATTTTATTTGTTTTGGTACGTATTTAACATTTTTTTAGATAAATTTAGCTATCTTCGCGAAAAGTGGATTTTCAGATAAGTTCATGCATTTGCATATGTTTGATCTTTTCAAGGAATTAAAAGGCATATTACTAGTTACAAACTAAGGTGAAAGGGCAAATAAAGAACAAGTGCAGCGAATTGTTGGAGACATTGGGTAAGGTTGTGTAAGTCTTGTTTTATTTGTTTTGCTATGTATTTGATAGCTTTTTGATATGTTTTGCTATGTAGTGCACTACTGAAAGTACTATTCAACTATAGATTGTTGGATATATGAACCTAATTCTAAGTTCAAGGTTTTGGCTGCTTTACTAAATAAAATTATTCTCTTAAAATATAGAGTTTGGTTATTTAGACTATTTGCAATTTCTTGATGTTTGGTTTATTTTATAAATGTGTTAAAAAAAAGCTATGAACTAATATATTATCATTGATTGTTGAAATATAGGTCAATTTTATAGTTGTGATGTAGTTATTAGATGTTTCATGTTTTGATTTGTATTTTTTCTTTTGTAAGGGAAATTGCTAATTGGTTGGCCTTGTGATTTCCATATTGGTCTCTTTTTATCCTTTTTTTAGAACCTTGGGTGTCAAATTTCTTCCTATTTCAAATATTCACTTTCCAAACTTTTGACAGCACTTGTTTCTAAAGCATTTAAGATTGAGTGAACGAGCACGATGGCTTGATTAGCTAACCTGTAGAATCTATGGCCTTCTGTTCTTTAACATATATATGCATACATATGCATGATACATATATGCATACATATACATACATAAATGTACATATATGTGTGTGTGTGTATATGCATGTAGGCATATGATGCACATGTGTGTATATACATATATATATTTGTATGTATATAACTAATTATTCAATACATTACATTATTATAAATATATGACTAATTAATAAAGGTAGTATATTATTATAAATATAATAAATATTAATTTGCTTACTTATACATACATATATATGTATTTGTATATGTATAAATACACATACACATATGCATACATGTATCTGTGTATGTAAGCCTTTATTCTCCTATTGTCCTCAAAATTTAGTCAATAACTTGCCACCATGTCAAAAACCCATATGGTAGGTTTGATTAAGAATGAAGATGTCACACTTAGTTCCAAATTCGTTAAGACTACAATCATAGATTTGGATTAGCTTTATTTTCTTGTGACATCACAGTCCTGTGAGAGCATGGCAAGAACATTTTTGACATGTGACCATCCTCTTATACTAGGTGTGACAGTCATCTAGGAAATGCCTTTATCTATCTACCACTTTATACTTACCCGACCACATGACCACATTAATCATGATGTAATCTTGTAGCTAATTCTATAAGGAATATCTTTCAACTTGTCCTAGGCAAACGTATGATAGTTGCATCAAGTACTTTGATTAATGGCAGTCCTTAAATCCCATTTGAAAGGAATTTTCAGAGTTACCTTTCATTGTTCAGTCCTCATAGATTTTATAGTCTCTTCTCATGTATGATCAATCCTTTATTTTCCTATGGTAGGGGTAATGAGGTTGATGCTTTGTATGAATTCTAATACACTCTCATTTTGTATTGGGGCTATGATTTCTCTTGTAGTCTTGCTTTGAACTTCATGATGATTTCCAATGTTTCATCCCTTCACTAAATTCCTCAACAACATTGTGACTGCCCTTGTGGAAAATATGGAAACATTTAGTTTATGGCAGTCCTAAAAATGACAATCTTTGGATTTGTGTGAGATATGACTGTCATCATTCTTGCTCAAAATATCAAGGGTTATGACTATCACAAGCTCACAACCACCACAAAATGATATATAGGAACTTCTACACTAATGCTCAGATTTTGAGTTGATCCTGATATATATAGGTTTCTACGGTAATGCTCATATTTCAAGTTGATCATGTTATATATCCCTTGTTGTGATTTTTTGGCATAATAGATTTCCAAGGTTCCAAGGTTCCTAAAACTAGCAAAAAGTTGCAACAAGCTAGAACACGTGCTAAGTACATACAAGATTGGAGAAGTCCTTGATAGTTACTAAGTGTAGAAAATGATCCAATTGCTACTGCACAACTCAAATTGTTAACATGACAAGAGATATTTGATAAGACCATTTTGTACCTAAATGTGATAATTCCACAATAGAACCCCCTTGCATAATGTAGGATCATCGCAACCATTCTAAAAATACAAAAGAAAGTACAAACTCCCTCTTTAAATGTGTAGAAAGAAACCTATAAAATAAAGGAAAGAACACAAATATTTTTGGTTGATATATGATTACAATTTACAATTAGGTTAAGGATGCTCTTGCATCAAGTTCAAACTTTACCTCACTAAACCCTCAAATTTTGTCCTACAAAACACCTCAAACATTTAGTCTTAATAATGTTGCTCCTTCTAGCTTGGCATTGTTGCACATATATTTGTGCAACACTCCTCTATATATACCTCCTATTTCTTCTCCTTTACACTATAATAATGCCAATTTTCTTATTTCTCATTATACTAATCACAGCCTATCATTTCTTCTTTGAATCTTAATAACTTCACTCCTCACCCTTTATTTTTTGTTTTACCATATCCCTCTTACATTCTTCTTTGCCTCCCTTTACCCCAAGTACCTTCACCCCTCCTCTATGTCCTCCCCCTTATTACAAGATCCCAATACTTGTCACAACATGTATCTCGCATATTTACCTATTGACAAGGTTAATCTTGACTTGAGAGTGCTTATTGGATAAAATTGTGTGTTAGTTTTTATGCTAAAAACTAACAAAGTTATATCCAGAAGCACTCCCAACTCATTATAATCTAATTTTTTGGTTGTGGTACTGGTTTAGGTTCGGTTCGCGGGTTCAATTAATTTTTTTTGGGTGGTTTGGGTTCAGTGGTACAAAGAACATGTAAAAATTATATATATATGCAACGTAGAAGCATGAATTGGGATTAGAATATCACATAACATCATATAAAAAACAAAACCACCATAAAATTGAATGTCATTTAAAACATGCAAGATAAATATTCGTCATTCAAACTACAAGTTTAATATTAAAATAATAATATCAAGTTCAACACTTTTAATCATCAAATGGATTATTTAAATCATCAATATCATTATCAACATTGGCATTAGATGATGTAGGAAGACTAGATGAATCACAAGCAGTGCTAGTGGCACTATCATTAGCACTAAATTATGCTTATACTGGTTATCAAACTCCTCATATGCAAAATGGTGGGAAGTGGAAGCATCCAATTCAGTATGCTATGGCTCTATATCCCATATCTTCATCTCCCCTTCCTTGTTGTCATGTTTGTGTGAAAGGAGATGCAAATTGGAATGCACATATACTAAGTTCTTTGCTCTTTTTGAGAGTAATTTATTGTGCTTTACCGAGTGGATGAAATAATATGTGCTCCAATTCCTCTCAGATGTAGATGAACTAGAAACCTATGAAGACAAAGTAAATAATTAAAGTTATTAGATCCAATCAATTTTATTCCCAATATTTTGTAGCATAAGATTGAGTGAGTGGACTGCACAAGGTGTCTAAAAGATATGTCAATATCTTTCCATAATATATCCTATGACTGTCTCTAATGGAATAGCTACACCATTCTTTCCAAGGTAAGCTTTGATGCCTTTTTCTAAGTATTCCACACAAATGTGCTTTCACTCGAAAATATGAACTAGAATATTGAACATCACATCCATTGTATTTCCAAATGTAACCACCACCACCTAGAACTTGTTGTATCATTTGAACATATTTCCATAGAGGGGAATTCAGATCTATTTTGAATTTTGGTTGAGTTACAGAGGTAGAACCAATTGACATTGTGATTCCTATGACATTTTTTTTTGTAAACAACACATTCAAAATAAAAATAAAAATTGAATACAAAAAAATAATTTATAAAACCTAATTATTTTAAATCTTTCATACATTTATAGAAGAATGGAAAAAATATAGATAAACAAAGCAAAGAGTTTGTTTCATGTTTGTTAAACAAAAAATGGAGGAAAAAAATGAAAAAAACTTACCTCTTTGCAAAAATATCCTTTTACAATCTTCTTGGCAGCCAATGAACACTTACAAATGTGTAGGAATGGCAATGCAATCGTTTGTAGAAGCTTCAATGGTCAATATTCAACTCCCTTTGTCCATCAAACAAGAAAAAATGAATGCTCAGCCTCTTGGAATGAAAGTGGTTGTTTGCAAAACAAATGAACAAAAATGAAGTAGTTTTGGTGTTTAATATGATTTAGAAGTCACTTTTAAGGTTCCATTGGGTGTTGATCAAAATCAAACTCCAAAAACAATTTAAAAAATGCAAAAAAAGTCACTTTTTATATCATTTTTCAAAGCAATATGTGAGTGTCCAATCTGAAATCAACTAATAGAGATCAACAAACAAGTTTCAAACATGTTAGAAACCAAATCAAACACTCCCTATGAGATTCTTTAACCAAATCAAAGGAAAGCATGAAAATGAGAACAAACTAATCTAAAGAAAACATGAAATCCAATTGACATTGTTAAACCTTCATCCCATAGGGGGAGTGGTGCTCCTTTGATGTGGAAATAAGCCCTTTTCCAATCCCTTTGATAAGCTTTGAAGATTGAGGATGATTCCAAGTGTGGAATTGATGCGAAATGATGAAATTATGCTTGAAAATGATGGAAATGGTGATAGCTATGAAGTGAAATTCCTATAATAAGAATGCATGAAGTTGTGGATGCATATTGTGAAAAGGATGTTTCTATTTATAGAAGCCAAGGGTTGAAGAATGTTTCTATTTATAGAAGCCAAGGGTTGAAGAATGAGAGAATTTGATGAATGTGGGATAAAATGGGAGCCAATGAGAATGTGGCAAATGTCACAATTCTATTGGAGGAAGGTGGAGCACATTTTGGGAAATGTGTGAATGGAGGAGGATGGAAGAGAAGTAAATGAGAATGGTTGAGGATTTGAAAGGTTGTAAGAAGAATTGAATGAATATGGTTGAGATTTGAGAGGATGTAAGAGAATTTATTGTGGATGTGAAAGGTTTTTGAAAACCTTTGGAAGGAAATTGAATGAGAGGTTGTTGAGAGGAATATTCCTTGGAATATGCCTTTGTGAGGATAAATAGAGGAATTAGTTAATTAAAAGAAATGAATTTCATGTGCAATCTGGTTAGTTGACCATGGGTTGATTTAACTCCTGAGGAGTTAAAAGATGGAGGATTTATTAATGATGATTAGAAAGTGATTTAGGATTAATTAATCCAGAATTAATTAATTGGAATGGGTTAGGGGATTGTGACATTTGATTTGATTGATTTAATCAAATGAGAGCACTTAGGGGGATTTAATTAAATGACTTGATTTAATTAAATATGATGAACATTAGTTAGAAGAAGGGTGAATTAATCTAATAAAATTAATTATTTGTTTAATAGTTGAATTTGTTGATTTTAACTAAATAATGTTGATTATTTAATTAATTGGTTAGTTCGGAGTGACTTAGGAAGAAATGGTGTTAGTTAATCAGAATCAGATACATAGTATCAATCAGGACTTTTTAAGTGTCTACACAATCCAATTCAATTTTTTTGTAACCCAAATAAGGCAAAGGAATCCAACTCTTGATAAAAAGCAGTGGCACCAAGGATTCTGTGACAATAAGCAAACTTTTGAGATGAAAGGGAGCATTCATAGCTCAAAGCTTTATAAACTATGGGCGATATTACAGAACTCTGCTTAGTTACTTTTGTATTAGTGAGTGTTATTTGATTGCCCTGCTATTATCTTGGGATGACTGTTTGGAGATGGAATCTATCAAACCTAATGGTTGGTTGCTCAAAAACTTTGGACTAAGAAATATTAGTTTAAAAAGCAGATTCTGATACTAGGAAAAAATAGTACAGTAATTCATTCTGAGAATTATAACTTAAATAGAAAAAAATAGTACAGTAATTCATCTTAAGAATTATGATACTGTTACAATCTACAAGGTTTCCATCATATTGTGTGTTGATTTGGATCACTAACTTGGTAGATTTGGATCATTAACTTCAGATGAAGATAGGTCATTTGCCCTTGAAGCCCACTAAAAAATTAGAAAAAAATAGTACAATAATTCATCCTAAGAATTATAACTTAAAAAGGTAGATTCTGATACTTTTACAACCTACAAGGTGCCTATCATATTGCATGTAGACTTGGACCATTAATTTCAGATGAAGACACGGTCTTTTATCCTTGAAGCTTACTAAAAAAATAGAAAAACCAAACAGTAACTCATCTTAAGAACTACAACTTAAAAAGGTAGATTCTAATATTTTTACAACTTCAGATGTCCATCATATAACTTCAGATGAAGATGCAATCATTTATCCTTCAAACCAACTCAAAATTAGAAAAAAAAAATAGTACAATAATTCATCGTAAGAACTCTAACTTAAAAAAGTAGATTCTAATACTTTTACAACCTACTGAATGCCCATCATATTATGTATAGATTTGAACCAACAATTTCAAATGAAGATACATATTCTTTGACTGTAAAGCCCATAAAAAACTAATAAATAAATAATATTCTAAAAGTGATGAATTGCATTGAAATTTTAAGAGGCTCAAATAACTGTTGTGTTGGACGGTGTACATGCACTTGAAGCTATCTAAATGAATCTACACCAATCACATATTAAGTTTAAACACATAGAAGTGCATTTGGGCCAAAAGTATATTATCTTCTCTAATAACCACCCATCAGCTATTATTAATTAAATTTTAATAAATGATTATATCTTTTGGAATAAGTGGACTAGATTTATTGGAAGGTTACATTTCATCTTTTCTTCTATTAATAGCTATCTTTCAATTATTTATGGTTCTATTTTTTTCATGTTTTGACTTCTTAGAGCCTTTATTTATGAATTTTATAATTCAATTTTTTTTATATTGGAATTATTGATCAAATTTTTTGGTCATGCATCCACTAATAGATTTTCAATTTTTTAATTTGATTAATTTTTAGAGGGATTCTATAAGATTAAAATGGTGCATATTAAAAGCATATCTTTGAATATGCATTTTTTCTTAATACAATTTTCTATTTTTTAATTCATGTCTTGATTTTTTATAAGATAGGTCAATATTTATATCATTTAGTACACCCATTTACCTATCAATCATTGCAATGCAATGTATCTAAGTAGCATACATCAAAGACCACTCTTCAAAACCACATATACTTCATATATTCAAATTACTTTTATCAACTTCCACTTAAGTTCCATGGCCATAATTGGGTTGCTCACTACATGGATTACAACACATATTAGCCCATTTAAATGTACATCCTTGAGTTATTCTCATTTTAAGTTCATAGTCATTCATGATCACACCATCATGAGGATTTTTAATACTCTAAAATATGCAATGAAAGTCATCGCATAACAACGTGTAACTTAAATCCAATAGTTGGGTTATGGGAAATAGTAATCATCAAAAACTGTACAAATTTTGTTATGCACTCTCATTTTCCTTTACAATTCATTTATCCAAATTCCCTTTCACACTCATTTAGCTATTCTTGGTTAGGAATAGCAACCATTCTCATGAGGTTAAAAGTTCATTTAAGAAATTTAAAGCAACTGCATTCATGTTGAGTGACCATCTTAGTTATAGTGAGCTAGTAGAGCAATATAGTCTACTTTAGCCTAAGTCTAGTGAGCTTTATAGGTTGAGTGTTTGAACCATGCTTTGATACCAATATATAATGTCCCTTAGTTACAATGAACAGGAATATGTTGAACAATCAAAGGATTCAATAGCAAATGAAGATCAAATCTGTAGACACCTAAAATTGTCCTAGCTTGCGAACTAGAATATATCATTGCATTTCACATCAATTGCATCCAAAACCCTAAAATTCCTCTATTAATTGAATAATATTACATTATTTAATTAATTCACTTTTTCATCAAATTCGACCAATTAAATAAACTTCATTTATTTAATAAAGTCCTAATCTAACGTTATTCCTCCTAATTAATTAAATAATGCCAATTATTTAATTATGTCGCTAATCCACTTTATTCCCCTAAGTCGATTAAATATTAAATCATAATAATTTAATTAACTCACTTTCCCTCCAAATTTGAATAATTTGAATAAATTATTCAAGACATCATCAAAAATCAAATCAAACAAATGCAACTTTGTAACTTGCAAAAGTCAAACTTGATTTGCACGTTCAACTCCAAAAAGGACTAATTAATTAAATAATTAATTGAATTATCGTCATCGACTTTCATGATTGAGAAAATTGCTCTCAACATGATTTCCTCACCGACTTTCTTCAATTTCACAAATTGCTCTACATAATTTCCTCAATCCCATTGAAGGCTCAAATTGATTTCTTCAATTTCATGAATTGCTTCACCTATTTCATTAGTTTCACAAATTTCTCAACAAGATTTCTTCAATCACACTAATTACGTAATCTATTTTGCACAGATTATTCCTATCTATTTCCTCTCAACATCTTTCGACTATCGATCATGATATTCTACCACGCAATCCTGATCGTCCATTTCAAATCACAAATTCTATATAACAAACCTCTTCCTTCACAAAAAAGGGTTAGAGAATCAATATAGTTTACACAACGAAGTAATGCCAAATCAACATTGACAAAGCTTCAACCAACATCTTTGATCAACATGCACGTTCTTCAAAGCTCTCACATGCAAACAATGGAGGCTTCACATTGATACGAGCAACCACATCTTCGCAAATACACTCTAACACGGGATGGTAATGCTATTTGTTTTGGATTTCATTGTCATTTCTTTTTGTCAATTATGTTCTTGATTTCCTTAATAGTTTAGCTTCATTTCATGAGTAATGGGCATAGATCTAGATTGTTGTTTTGAATTAGATTAATTTCTATTTCAGTTCAATTATCTTATTTACACTTGTAGATTTCCCCCTTACAAAAATTCAATAATCTCAAATCCAATGACCAAATAGACCTATTACCAATGAAGTGTGTGTAATAATCAAATGAGAGCAATCAAATAACAAGAATGCAAATTAAACTAAGCTAATCTAACCTACTTTACCTCACCCAAAAATGTCAAACCTTACTCCATTGTCAAAAGTATAAGATTATAATTTTTGATATGATATGTGGATTGCTCATGAACTTAGCATATAACCTTGTTGTGCAAAAGCAAGATTGATGATGATGTGCTATAGGAGCTTGGATGCAAATTCGAGGAGGGATTGAATGATCAAAGGATGTTTGATTTATAAGCGTTTAGGATGTGAGATCAACGGTGTGAGATGTGAGATCAGATCGACAGATAAGGATGTATGAGAGATCAAGAAGATGTGCATGGGCTTGAATGGAAAGATGAAGTGAAGTAAAGTGAAGTTCACCCACTATTTTTAAGAATGATCCATAAATTTATCTTGGTCTCTAAATTTAGGGTTTAGAAGAATAAAGATAGGACATGTTATTATTAGGAAATAAATACAATAAATATTTTTAGAGGAATGTCCAACTAAATAAAGAAATTATTTAATTACACGAGAGATGAGAAAGAATGCATGATCTTTAATTAAATAATTAAAAATATATATTTAATTAAAATGGATGGGGAAATAATTTAATTAATTAAATCGTTAAAAATTATTTAATTAATTAAATAGTTAAAAATTATTTAATTAAAGGTGATGGAGGGAAAATGATGAAATAATGAAATAATTAAAAAATATTTAATTAATGGAGGGAAATGGGTTAGTTTAATCAAATAATTGAAAATTATTTAATTAACAGTGATGAAAGGGGTGATGAGTGATAATCATTGGAAATGATGAATTAGAATAATGTGTGATATGTGATGATGATGACAAAAATGATGAATTAGATGAATGTGTTAGACATTTTTAGGTGTTTACATAGACACTTTCCTCCCTTGGACATATAGATAGTCAAAAAAATGATATGGATCTCATAAAGCATGAGGATTCACAAGACAATATTGATCACATTGAGCATATCATTGATCAAGATACCATAATTGCAAACAAGGAGAAAACACAATCATTCTATAAGTTGGGTTCAACCATCTTCATACGTTTTGTTCTTCTTGCAGAAGAGCAAATAAACCTCTCTACTAAGTCATGGTTTCCTAATAATGGATTTGCATCCTATTTCAAAAGTGAAAAATATTGTATGAAAAATAAAATTTGTTAAAGTATGGGCTACAATGGGGTGATCCCACAATACTGGTTTACAATGTCTAGGAGATCCTATTTTTTGTTGAAATCACATATTTTTATAAAATATAATGATTTAAGATTTGAAAAGTTCCATTTAAAGGATTCCAATTGAAGAGGGTTTGATCGAACCACCTTAGATCAAACCCCCTTGGATAGAACCCCGCTAGTTTTAAATCATACCTATAATGGAGTCTCCTTTACACCTATCAAAATGTTGATAAAAAACCACTTTTGATTTACCTTTTGGGGGATCAAATGGATTCATTTAAAAATTATTTTTTGTAAGTATGTAGTCCTTATTATAAGCTTCCCAAAAAAGTATAATTTTAAATAAATTTAATTTAATTATTATATTTATTTTTTATTTCTTGTGAATGTAGGTTTTTCACCGAAAATCAAGCTCTTTGTTCGCACATGTGGAAAAATAGCAGATTATCAAAAAAAATATATATATATATCAGTGCACTAGATATTGAAGTCTTTGATCCAACAAAAAAATAAATTGAATTTCGATACATACAAAAAATTTATGTTGTATACAATCCACCTATGCTTGAATTGTAATTGGTTTGACTTCGAAACTTGATTAAGGAAAAATTATTCAATAAAACACTATGAAACCAAATGAACGCGCTAGATATCGTAGTTACAAATCTAAATTAAAAAAAAATAGAATTTTATTCTTCATGGAATTTTTTTATGTTGTATACGTGAGCATCACTCCTTAAAAATGGTGTTTACTGAAAAAAACTAGTTTTCGAAGGAGATGGAAAAAGAAGTGCAATATGATTCCAAAAATTTTGAAAAAAATATATTTAGAATCTACAAACAAAATGTCACAAATCACTAGTTTGCATCATCTTCAAATTCCTCACGGTTTAGCCGCTATAGGTGCCCGAAAGTGAATATTTAGTTAGAAAAAATCAGCTTAGTGTCTAGTTTGGCCAAAAATTGTAAACTAGTATTGTGGGATCACCGAATGGTAAAGGGTTGGGCCTTCACAAATTTAAGGCATTCCATAATTAATATTAGTATGTGAATTTATGATTGATATCAAGTTCTTGGCTACACATCTCTAAACAAGCAGTCTAATGGTGACAACTCAACAATGGTTGGGACGACCTCATCCAATAAAAGCATCAAAAATAGAGATCATCCATAACTCTTCTAAGAATACTCCTTCCAACCATCTTTTCCCTAATTTGTCCATCCATACTAGAAACCTACATCCACAATGTCCTAAACCCCTTGAATGGGACAACATCATCCATCATACAAAGTGAAGCATTCCCATGAAGCAAAAATCACACTATACCACCACAAAAAATATAAATGAAAACTCCCTATCGAGCACATAATAAAAAATGAATCTAAAAAGTGATATGCATTCAAAAATAAAGAAGAAATAATAAAAGTAATACAAACCCCAAAGAAAAGTATATTAATGAATTCAATCAAATTGAGTTATCAAAAGCGATCCATTACTCAAAATTTTCAATTACATACAATAGGTGTGCACCACCTTCACATTTATCTTGAAAAACTTCACAATCCAAAAATATTGTTGGTCCCAATCCTAAGTTTAATCCCAATTCCAAATCCAATTTTACAACCCAATCCCAATGTCCCTTGTCTCAATCAAAACCTCAAATCCACAAGTCCAAAATACCTCAATGTACACACCCATCCTTCAAGTCTCAATCCTCAACTCCAACATCTAAATTCATATAACTTCATCCTAAATCCAACTCAAAACCTAGAATCCATGACATCCTTGCAGAAACACTTTACCACAAGAATTATGATAGCACTTTATCAAAATGTTTATATTTGGGAAAGGCCAACTAACTATCGTAGAGTATTATCATAGTTTTGAATTGTATACCAATGCAAAGATCTTGGCAAAGAAAATTCGTAAGGAAAAATATTATTGGTGTGTCATGATCAAAGAATCTATATTAGCTACATCATACATCCATGTACATGATACCTAAAGTAGAAAACAAATTATATAATTAAAAATATATATAGAAAATAAATAAATAAATAGTAAAGGAAATAATTCATCCAATGGTGAAAACCACTTCTTGTGGTGCTTTGGGCAAGTACCATGATGAAAACCCATTCATGTGTGTTATGTATAAATCAACTAGCTATGTAAACCTTGCAATTAGAGACATTTTTTCTCATCCATTACACCATACCTATCCCTCCTATCATGTCATCTCATCATACCCATCCACCATATCCATTTATTCATGCCTCATCAATCTTCCCTGACTACCTTTTAATCTTAACAAATATTGGGGGCTTAAACTTAATGCATACTTTGGAAAAATCTTGACATAGCCATTCTTTAGCAATACACCATCTACCATCACTTTAATGTCTACTTAACACTACCCAACTCCCTATCTTGGATCAAAATATGTGATTGTATGTGATGTATTCTTTGGACATCTCCCCTTAAATCCTTTCATCAATCCATATCCTATTCATCCCATCCAAATCGTCAACCATTCCATCTAAACCATGCTTATCCTTGTCTCTAGATGTGGATTGTCCCTTACCATTGGCTTCACAATCAAGATGAAAAACAAAATAATATATATATTCAAACACATTCTCAATCTATATCATGACCCCCAAAACACTTCATCCATATGCAAGAATGCAAATCCACACATACACCACTCAAAATTTGACATCCATCCAAAAAAATCCATAAGATTTGTTCCTTATCTTGCAACAAGTTATTTTTAATCTCAAATCAATCCAATTATCATCACCATGGTATATCATTCCCAATCTTTGTGTTACTCCCATCATTAACAACACCATCCTTGCATTGTTCTTAGCATAAATATTGCTATCATCATCATCATTGAAAAAATATACAAAGTTAATAGCTTGATCAGTGGAAAAATATAATCTAATCATCATAACTAATCCTTGGATCTTCACCAACCAAATTGTCCCCCCATCCCATCCATCCTTCTACCCATGGCTTCAATATTTCATTGGATACCAACTTGTGTTTTGGCATGTTCTTGTTTGATTGTTTTCTTTTGTTTGTGTTTGTGAACTAGTTTGTGTCGCTTCTTTGTTTTCATATTTATTTTTGACTTTGTTCTTCCTTATTACATCTATTCCTGGTGTTTCATACATCACATTTTCATGGTCACCTTTTCCATTCATATGATGTCATGCCTATGACAATGTGTCTTTTGGCTCATTATGTTATTTGCATTTCCTATGTTAGGTTTGTGTTTATTTGATTCTTGTATTCTTAGTGTTCCATCCATCACATTGTCACAATAATCCTCATTATTTATATGATGGTGTTCCAATACCAACGTGTCTATTGGATTACTATATTATTTGCATCTTCTTTGTTTGTGTTAGTTCATATACATATGGTGCATCATCATCGTGATCCATTATTTTATGGTGCATAACGCTAAGTGCTACACCAAATGAAAATTTTCTCCTTGCAGGTGAAGTTACTATGACAATATTACACCCTATTTCATCCTTTATCCATACCCCAAATCATGTATCCTTTAATTGCATTTAATCCTTGTGAGATCTCATCATCTAACACATCCATGCATGCAATTTAGAATCCTATCATCCAATCATCTTAAAGTGGCATCAATAAATACGCCCAAACCTCATCCATCATAAGTATTATATCCATGGCATGCACATCATCCTTATGTTATTTCTCTCAAGTTATATTTTATCAATAATGGCACATCTTTTTCTCATCCTATATCTTTTCAAGAGACTTATTGGGTTCTATTTCACCCCACAACTCTCTTTAGGGGGAATCACTTACATCATCATACCTAAGAAACTAGAGAAACCTACCACAAAATCTCCATCCCACCCTACTCTTTATTCTTCTTTGACACAACTCCACTTAGTCACAACATTATATCAAAGAGGGGGGAAATGTAGAGACCTAAATATTTCCCTTGTGTACCTAGTCTTAATCAACCAAACACATTACCTAGACAAGACCCTTAATTTATCCCAAGAATAAAGGACACCAAATAACACTTTTCCTTATTGTTCCAATATTCTCTCTGCCAAACCCAAGAATAAAGGGCTCCTAGGTGCACATTTCCCTTATGTCTCTCATGGTTGTAACTCTAGTTGCCAAATATAATAAATACAACCTATTCACTCACATTCCAACAACCTTCATTTAAACCCTCCATTATCTCCTTGATCTTAGGGAAATCCTTTCAATCGTCCTCCACCATTGATATCATCATCAAACCTTAACCATCCATTGCCTCTTCCAAAATTATATAAACAAAGGCACATTCTCACTCATTTTAATATCTATCAACTTTGATCCAAGTATATGCTATCAAAATAGGCAATCATCAAGAAAATGAACTTCCACATACCAATAACCATTTGGAGCAAAACATTCAATAATGGAGTTTTTGGTACATTTGAGTTGATTTTTGAAGTTATTGTAATGTTTACACTCCTTTGTTGAGCTCTATCTAAGGTTTGTAGTAGTTTGGAATAGTAATATATTGTTTTGTATTTGTTTCCTAGTTCAATTTTAGATTATCACTTATAATATAATTCACCACCATGGAGGTTGTGGATGTTTCTTGACTAATTGATTTAAAGGTTGCTAGTCACCACAAAACTTACAACTTCTATAAAGGGTGTTGGACTTGCCAAATGGGTCAGTGCTTATATAATATTAAGGGGGCTTGTGTTTGTATTACACCCTTACAAAATTTCTATATTTTTTAATTTACTACTTAAAAATAGATACAAGTGTAGATGCCTGAAATATTCCCTAGGTCTATTCATCATCAATAAACCTATAAACTAGTCCTAATTAACCTAGGATATATCCCTTTCACCTAAATTTCATAAATTAATTAAATAATCATATTATTTAATTAACCACCCTTTTCCATATCATCATAATAAATAAATGATGAATTATATATTTCACTTATTATTCATCTCAGCCATGTGACTAAAATAATTAAATAATATTATTATTTAAAAAAGACTATATCTCCTCACCACTTTTCAAGAATAATGGGGACCTAAGAACACTTGTCCTTATGCTCCCATTATTCTCTCCACATTCTAAGAATATTAGGCACCTAGGAACACTTATTCTTATGGTCCCTTTATTCTCTCAACACATCCCAAATTTATAGCCCTTTTAGGTGCACATGTCCCTAATTTCCTTCATCCTCACAACTACTTACTAAATTTGGTAATTTAATCCTATCCATTCACATTCTAACTACCTTCATCTCCACCCTTCATCCTCTCTTAGATCCTAGGGAATTCCTCTCAAGCATTATCCACCCTTGATCTTACAATCAAATCTTGACCATCCATCCCCCAGTCCCAAAATATATAAATTCAAGCACTCCATCCCTCATTCTAATCCATTATCATTCGAGCTAGGTATATGTTGTTAATTTAGTGATATTCAAGCAAAGAGAGCATCCACATTCCAATACATTAAGGAGACAATCATTCAATAATGGAGGCTTATGATAACCTTTGAGTTTATTGCTTATGTTGTTATCTTGTTTTGCTTTCATTGTTGAGCTCTATTTGAGGTTTGTGATAGTTTACAAAAGAGTCTTTTGCATTGCATTTGGTTCAATTTTAACTTCTAAATTACTCACTCACAACAAGTATAGAAAAATAAATATTCTACCTCCCAAAATATTATGCCAACAACTAAAACTCATCAACATAGCAAGAATGTTTTGTGGTGCTATATAGTGTGATCCCCAAATCCATTCAATTTGGAGGAGATATTTTTTATAAGGGCATAGCATAAAGTTCTTAGATTTTAATAAACTAATAGTTGATATATGGGTTTGGGGCCTTTTTGAATGTGACAAATAACTTGAATTTGACCCAAAATACTTTAAAATGACAAGTACCTACTAGATCTAAATAGCTCCCAAATGAAAACCCTCACAGATCTAGCCTTTGATGTCTAGCTAGGAGACAACAAAAGGTAATATTTAATTTTTGGGATGCGTTTGACTCAATGGTGAGCTCAAATTTGCTCCACCAATCTCCAAAATGCACTTTCACATAATATAAATCCATAAAAAGCAAACCCCTAAAATATGGTATTTCTATCAAACCTTTTTAATTCTCCAAATAATATCTATTGTTTCAAGACAAATAAGATCTATACCTAGATCTTCCCAAATAGTAGCCAGAGACATTCAATTACTCTAATACCATGCAATATTTATTTGTAGAGATAGACACCCAATATTAAGAAGACTTATTGAAAAATAAAAATAAATCATAACACCAATATTATAGAGTAAATTGTATTCTAATCAAAGGATGCATTATATAAATGAGATTATATTTTACTTAAATGTGAGCAAGAGGTGGCTATGTATAGGGTACACCATCAATAGATTTGAATGTGCAACCAATATTAGATTAGTAAGATGTATTCATGTGTAATACATCTCCACCAAGCAATGAAATTACAAATCACATGTACAACCCACCCAAATAGATACATACGTAAGTAAGCTTACCCCATCTCTAGGTGCATAATATGAAATAAAGTAAATAAACTACATGGAAAAAATAACGCACTAACAATGTACCTTTGATAAAGATCTGATAATCTTTTCTTTGTGTTTTATTCTAAGAATATTTTTATATTCTTTATATAAAATTATTTCAACTATTGGTAGGGGTCATACAAGCCCAAAATGAGGACCATGCATAGTTGACTACGTTTCAAAGGACCACATCAAAAGTAAAGTTTTTGGGTTCTAGAATTTTCAAAAGGGACTTGATTAGATGATATAGAGCATAATTAAGAAATAATTCACATTGCAAAAAGAAAGAAGTACTATGCATCTAAGGTTTAAAAGAGCAAGGATTTCTCTTCTTGTTCATCCAAGGAGAATTGAATATGAGTCTAAGATATTTTTTCATATTGTTAAGAGTTTTTTCTATTAGTATTTCAATAAAAACTAATGATATTTCCCTTAATAATTTGTATTTCCTCATCTTATTATGGTAACGAGGGACATTTAAGAGATCAAGGAGGTTTTGTTTGAATTAAAGGTAAACACAATGAACCTAAAACATATTTTTGAAATAAAGAATGGGATATATGTGAGAGCACTTGCCACCTAAAGATTATAAGAGATTGCATAGAGCAAGTGAAAAGGTTAAATAGTTATGGAGTTGCAACTTCTTCACATTCTTACAACATATAGTTCCACTTGAAGGAGATTGAAAAAATATTGCAAGAGACTTTCTACCAACTAAAGAATCCTATAGAAGGTGGGAAATTAATTTTTAACCCCTTAAATTCTACTTTGGATATTTTAAAGTTTTTATTGAGGTTAGAAGGTAGTTACTTTTAGATATAACACAAACATGGAAAATATAAATCATCTATTTAAGATGACTATTGGGTCCTTATTATACATATGATGTGTCTTTCTAGGTTTTAGGGATCAAATTTTGTTGTAAGATTCATGAGTGTGCATGCAAGCATATAAAACATGTTCCAAGGAGCTCAAGACAGAGTGTCAATACTTAGTTTTTATGTTCCATGTAATATTGTAACAATTTTCATTTCCAATTTTTTAATATATAAGTTTCAATTTATTTCTCATATTAGTTCTCCATTGTTTACACAATATTTCAAGGTATTGGACAAATTCTTAAGTACATAAATTTGCTATATTTTTGTTATGGTAAGTAAATATTCCATCAAGTTGGATGTCCAAACTTGCTATAGTAGCATGCTCGATATTGTGACTAATAATGGATCACTAAGGATCTTTTGTGAAACTCATTTAGTTATTCTATATTAAAATCACAAGGAAATTCATAATTTATTAACATTTAGATTTTCATAGTCTTGACTCTATTCCCAAAAGGATGAATGCATTGGCATTACATTCTTAAGTTGATAAATAAACTTTTGATCAATTAATATCTCATGTATGTAGTTTATAAAATACAGATCTATATTAAGAGCTTAATGATATAAATATGTCATGCCTCATTTCTTGTCAATCTAAGTATGTACATATTAGGTTTGTACTTGTATCTTATGTGTTTTTATATGTTGTGTGTTTTCCCTTCTTAAGTATGATTTCCCTTCAAACTCCACTCTTCCCTTTCCTATCAGAATTTTGGAATTTCCCTTACCACCATGCCCATTACTCAACCCTCAATGCCTCATCTTATATTTTGAGTCTTGTGGTATGGCTGACCCCTAATCCTTGATATTTATACTTATATTTTCATTCCCCTTTTAGCTTCCCAATATGTGTCATATTATTATAGTAGTCTATTTTTGGTGTCAGTACTTTTAAAGTTGAATGTTTCTCACCCATGACCACTATTAAAATTTGAATTTGAGTGTGTGCATGGTGGTCAAAATGTTCTATTTACGGAGGATGTAAAAAAGTGAGCATTTTCATTCAAGATCAACATCTACACTTAACTAAATTCCTTTTAGAACCTATTTTGAGAAATTGTGTTCAAGCCTAGGAATCCTAGGATGAAAATCCTAGTTATTTCAGAGGGTCCTCTCATACAAAGTTTTCATTTGAGCTTCATTGGACATAGACTCCAATCACATTGTATTGATCTAATTTTCCATTGTTGTTAGTATGAAGTTGCTATTACAAAATCATTTAAATGTAATAACCATTATTGTAATAAGAAAGAGAGTAGGAATTATATTTATATTTACTATTCATTATAATAAGAAGATCAAGTATTATGTTTTCATTATTGATCAGAATGTGATAAAATTGTTAATGTATAAACAATTATTTAAATTTGAGTTATCTAAGGTCTAGTTAAAAAATAGAGCCTAAAAGTGTTGTTATTCAACTAATAAGTGTTTGTGGAAGGTTAAGAGTTAGATTTACATTATTATTTTGGCCCAATATATTATAAAGGAAATATTAAAAAAATTCATATTTTCTAAGTTCTTTACTTAAATACACGTCAACCTTAATTTTTCTCATCTTAATAGATATTTTCTTACAAAATCACAAAATCTATCACAAAAAATAATTTGTACAAAAATAAACCAGGATTCAACACATGTCTTAAGGTTTAACTTTTGTTTGATAAAAGTTTTAAAATATTTATCTTTAATTATCCAATGATATTTGTAAGGATCGCCCTCAAAATATTTGTATATTTTGAAGTGTAGAAGAGTCATACTTGTACTTGTCAATTTTCTCAACCCAATTGTATTTTAATCATAAAATATCACTTAATTATTTTAGACCGTCTTTTTCCCTTGGGGATAAATGGTTTCATAAGTATATCTTTTATAAATATAGTGAACCAATTGGAAACCCAAGACCCCACTATCCTCAAATGTTATGCACCCACTATATTTTACCCGTGGTATATAGATTATGAACATTCTAGAAAATTATCTTGATATATCAACTCTCTTTTGACTACTAATTGGTTACCAAATTTATTTGAGAACATATTATTAGAGAAGGGAAGCATGCACATATCAAATAAAGAAGGGAAAAAATAAGACACAAATATAACACAATTGATGTTCCTACAAACATTAAACTACTCATTTATAATGATCATTGTCTAAATATAACATTAACACAATAAAAAAATAATTTAAAAAATATGTGTGTCCTAATATGAATAAAATCCCACATTTAATAAGATGTTAAGCACACCATTGGCATGTACTTAATCCATGTTATAGATAAGTGATGATGAAGAACCACTTGGGTTAGAAGTATAATGTTGCTAAAATATAATATAGGAAAACCAAAACATCACTTAACAATCTCGCAAGAAACACTACAACGAACAATCCACCACTAAGTTTACTCATCGTTAAGATTCACTACCATCAACTAAGTGGAAAATCATACAATAAAAAGTTACATAATTTATTAGTCATTGGGATTCAAAATACATTTTTCTTAAGGATTAAAATGACAATGAGGATTACAACATAGAAGATTATGAACATGTATTATTAACTTTCATGATAACATGTAACACAAATATTATCAACTATAAATTCTAACTATAATAATGAGAATTTCAAGTAGTTTTACTTAAGTAGATTAATATATACACACATTATCCTTCGACACCACTTACTTAGAACATATATCAACCTTAAAAGAATGCTTGTCATAAATAATTATATCCTTGATTGAAACTAATAGGAAATCTCTTATGGATTGCACCTTAATTGAAAGTCTCTCTAGTATAGCAAAATTGATTCTATAGAGTTGTAGATTGATTGACAAGATAGAGCATTAAATCATAGAAAAACTCTTTCTACCACATAGTCAAGCATATAACCATTCTTGATTTAGTAGCCTTACATTAAAATTATGCAAATTAGTCAGAGCTATCAAGATTGTTTCTTTAGTAAAGTCTCACTTTTCAATGTTATTACCTTGCTAAGCACCACTCAAGTACAACAAATTACTAGCATTATCATTGAAAATGTAGATATCTTCATCTAGGACACTACACATAGCATGATAGACATAAAGACATATTTAGAAAATAAAAAATTGCAAGCTACCAAAAAACATCTAACAAGCACTACTTTATATTAGTAATACCTTAAATGTTGCCAAAAATGACCAATTTTTATAGACATATTCAACTATGGTTAAATTTGTCCAAATAGATATTTCTAAAGTTACATATTTATGAATATCATTGTGTATAGCTTCAAACATTACTCTAAGGATCAAACTAGGAAGACCTAAATTATAGGCATCATGGTTCATTTAACTCAACTCTCTTTTCTTTTGGTTACTTTGTACATTCACCATCAAGCAACATCTAGGACATACTGAACAAGATCAATATCAACCATAATATTTATAAATAAATGCAAATAAAGATCAAACATTATTAAGAATGGATGGATATGGCACATCCCTTTAAGGGAGTAGTAGCCCAATATATGATTATAGGCACAGATGACTCACTAATACAAATAAATACATGGATTGCTTTTTACATTATCTCTAGAAAAATAAGTATTACATTATACACTCTATAAGTGTTGGATGGTAAATATCATGCAATTTGTGACTCAACTTCTCACATCTCACTTCTTGCATGATTCTTATAACATCACAAATACACTTTGAGACCATTTACTATATTTCCTTATCTAACACACATATTGCCCTCATGATGCCTAACATCATGTTAATTACTCCATACATCCATACTTTTGACACATTATGTTATTTCCACCTCTCATGGGCATAATTGTCATGATTCCTCTCTTGTAGTTAAAATAATTTAAAAAAAAAAAGTGTTTTCTTGGTGGTGGTTCTTGTTCATGAGAAACATGCATTACATATTGTTACAAATTATTGGTCCCATTTAATTTATTATGTAGTATTTACAATAATGTCACCAGTTGTTTATCTCTTGGGACATCTAGTCTTGACATTATTCCCAACTCTGTGCCTAGTTTGTGAAGTCTTTATAAAAAATTCACAAGGCACTAGCCTACATAGTTCAACCATGACTTGAATTTTTCCATATTTAGATCCTTGGTCTTTAATACCTCCTTTAATACTCTATTCCAATTTACACATGCTTCTACCTGACATATTTTGGTATACCATGTTGTTATAGTTTTAACAATGGTCAAAATAATTCATCCACATATGACCTACAAATTTTAGATATTCAATGCACTTTGTTGCTTTGGGCCACTATATTTTTATCTTTGTTTTTATACATCCACCACATCTTGATAGTTTAACTCAATAGTTGAATCTATTATTTATTTTCATTCTCTTGCTTTACAATCCACATAATTTTCTTGCATGAGTTTTGTAGATTAATTTGTATGTATATTCATCTTTCCACACAACAACAAGATTAATATTAACCATGCAAAACCCTTCACAACATATGCACATTTAGTATCTTTATTCCAAGTGTAACTTCTCACATAGCATGGCCTAGGGGCATTTTTTAGCATTGAAACATGTCACACTTGATCTTTTGGTCCACACCTAAAATATTCCCTACACATAGTTCCCTCCATTAACATGTTTCTAATTTTGTGTAGAGGGCACATCTTCACATACATGTACATTTATTAGAAAGTAGTTTACACAAACACTCCCACTATTAAAGTTCACACACCACATTCACACACATGACCTCACTATAATTGTGTCCCTCTTTACACATGACACACTATATTTATCTCAAAGACCATCATATTAGAATAATTTCATTTCTTTATCATCCACTTGCTTGGACACATCTACACTTGGGAGTAAACAATACACTAGCACACACATCCAACACTAGCACAAACACACCTTGTTTCATCTTATAGTCCATTTACAATACTATTCCACCTAGTGGGCATAGTGCTATATCTAATACAATCATCTAGATCGCTTATCTAGATTATCATATACATGCTTGGAGGTGATGCATTGTGATGAAACATCTATACCTTCACATAAACTTGACCCTTCTCCTTCAATGCATATGTAAATGTACTCAAGTACACACATTTTATTCAATGTCTTCCTATTCCAATCTTTTCATTTTCATTTCCTTTCCACCTTTTTAGTTATTTTTCAAAGCATCTTGTCTTACTTCACAAGAAGAAAATAAGTAATCTAATAAGGATAAGTACATATAATTAATATTACTATTATAGATTCATTCCCATTAGTGTGTTGATCCTCTAGAATTTCACCTAGTATGGCAATGTGGGAAAGGGTTTAGTGCTATCTAACTATATTTAATGATCCTTTGCATCACCTCAATGATTTATTCCCTTCAAACATTCTAGTATTTCTCTCTCCATTCTTCTATATCACATCTATTTTACTTCCCTTTTTATATACAATCTCAAAGTAATAACCCAATAGCCTAGTGACCATTTTTGTTGCTCTTTAGAAGATAATATTTGTTCCAGAAAAAATATTTTAGGCTATCATGACCTACCTTAACTTTGAAGTTTATGCCCATTAGATATGGCCTACATTGTTTTACTACATAAAAAATGGCCAGCATTTGCTTCTCATAAACAAGTTTGAGTTGATTCTTACCCTTTAATTAATGACTCTAAAAAGTGATGGGCCAACCCTCTTGCATGAGAACTACTATACCATTACTTGAAGCATCACATTCCATATAACATCCTTGGTGAAATTTTGAGTAGCAAGAACTGGAGTAGTACACATAGCCTCCTTCAATATCTCAAATTTTACATTAGCTAACTCATTCCATTGAAAATAATCCTTCTTCAATAAAGTTGTGAGAGGTGTTACTATACAACCATAGTTCTTCACAAATATTCTATAGTATCTAATCAATCCCAATAAACCCCTGAATTTCTTAATGGTTTTAGGAATAGGCCATTCCATGAAAGCCTTAATTTTGTTAGGATCCCCTTTACTCCTTCGTGTGAAACTATGTTTCTCAAGTACTCCACCTCTTTATGACCAAAAGCACACTTGGAAGGCTTAGCATAGAGCTAGTGATCTTTAAGAACTTGTAATGCTTGATCTAAATGGTGAAAATGTTCCTCCCATGTTTTGCTATAAATCTATATATCATTAAATAACACTAATACAAACTTCCTCAAAAAATTCTTAAAGATTGAATTCATCAAACTTTGAAATGTAGATGAAACATTGGTAAGACCAAAGGGCATCACCAAAAACTCATAATGCCCCTCATGAGTCCTAAATGCTATCTTGGAAATATTCTTCCTTAATTCAAATTTGGTGATAGCCTAATTTGAGATCTAACTTTTTAAAAAACATAGATCCTTTCAATTCATCTAGTAAATCATCAATGACTAGAATATGAAACTTATCTTTGATAGTGTACATGTTGAGCACTTTGTAGTTTTGGCACATGTTCTAAATTTGATTCCTTTTACACACCATCATGATGGGTGAGGAGCAAGCACTCTAACTATACCAAATAATTCCCACCTCTAGTGTCTCCTAAACAATATTTTCAACCTCACCTTTTTGTATACACAGGTACTTGTAGGGCTTGATGTTGGGTGGTTGACTCTTAAGAGCTAGTTGTATGTCATGATCATGATTGCTCTTAGGAGGAATTCATTTAGGCATATATCCAAAAAACACTAAGTTAAGATCTATAATTGCTTGTAAATCTAGATGGGTAGGCTTGCATTTGATTGGTAGGCTTCTAATGAAAATAATTGGACCATAAATCCATCAACTCCTTTTTAAGGAACTTTTGCATTTGATGAGAACTTACCATCTATGGGGATTTTTCATGCAACCCTCTTAGCTCCACTTCCTTTCCTTCTAATGGAAATATCATTTGTTCTTGAGGTATTAAGCCATTGTACTCCCAAAATAATATTTGTTGCACCCATGTGGAGATAGCAAACGTTGGGAAATAAAGACGGTGATATCTCATGGATAAATTAATGTTACAAAATTTTCTAGAACAACTAACAGTACCCCTGTAACAACCTTGATGTTCTACTCAGTAAAATTCCAAAGTTTTTAACTGAAGTGAAAGTTCCATGATGTCATAACATAGCAATACATTTTTTTCTTTTTCATACATTTGTAAATTACATGCACTTTTGAAATAAACACTATTCCAATCTTCCATTGCATTTCATTGTAATTTCACAAATCTTTTCATAACATAGATATCATATTGAATAAACTCAAGTTTATCAAATTCATTATTACAATCTTCCAAATAAATGGTTTTAAGATACATACATAGCTCCTCTAAGCTTCATTTGGCAATAGATATACAAATTGGTCCTGATGTCGCTGCATTGGTACATACATTCTAGATGTCTCCATTCCCTGATACACACACTCTAGTTGTCCCAAATACTGGCGCAAACATTTGTAAAACTCGACTACCAACTAATGAGGGGAAGCATCACTCAATCACTTTTCCACCAACCATGGACTCAAATGCAGTCCCTCACACATCTACCACATATGGTAAGATGGCCCTACCCTTTGACGAAGAGATTGGTTGGTAAAACCCCATAGAAATAGCTTATCTGAGCTTAGTGTTGTGTCCTACATAACTAGAACCTAATCATACGGTAGCTACACCTATGAGTACATGAAAATATTGAACTAGAATGCATAAAAGGAACACAATGAATTGATAGTGCAACCAGTGGAAAATTACACTACTTTGGCCAAAGTATTCTTACCTAGTACTTTGAGTGACAGTCTTCCTATTCACATACACTACCATAGCTCGGTTTGGATTATGACCATTCATGTACTATGCTTAAGAAATTTCCTTCCATAGGTAATCACTAACCTCAGAAATAACCTATTCCCTTTTTCCCTAAACACAATGGTATCTCTACCTAGTATTCACATGCATAAGTTATCCCCTTCATTGGACAATCTAATCCTAGGAATAATCTATGATTCCTTCTTGACTCTAACTTTACAAGAACTTCGTAAATAACTTTATATTCTAAAGTATAGCTACACAAGCATTATCTTATCATAGAATAAATAATCATCAATAAATGAATCAATTCAAGAATATATCACGTCAATAAGTGATTCTCATCAAGAGTATAGTCTTATCAATGAATGACATCAATCGAAGAATAATCATATCAATAAATGATTCCATTCGAGAGTGTAATCTCCTTAGTAAAAAGGGTTATTCAAAGAGTAGAATCTTGTCAACAATATGACTTCGTATCAAGAGTATAAAACAACTAATTAGGTAACAACTCTAACTCAATAGGTAATCCCACCTATGGATCCAAACAAATAGTATTTCATAAACTCAAGTGATCTTCTTATCTACATAGGTGAGTCTCAACCTTGGTATATCCTAATCCTGGATATAATCTATAATCAACCATCAATCTGATTGTGTAGGTTAATCTAACCTATGTGCTTTAAGCAAATATCAACTACATAACCCATCTAAGTAGGTTATTCTCAACCTATTGGTTCCAATGGGTAGTCAAGTAAATATTCCAACTTAGTTGGTAATTCTTAACCTAGGGTTTCAATATACTTCTTGACCCAAATAGGTTACTCTCAACCTAGGGTTTCGTTCTATAGTAAAGTAATGATGAAGTGATCATACAAGTATAGATTAGCAACATGGTGTCTCATCCTATCATATCTTTCATACTATCACTATTGATGTATGGCTAAACTTTATCATTCCTAAGGTTTCCTAGCATCATATGCTAACAGTGTCAAGTCACTTCATGACATTGATACATTTCACATTATACATGTAGTGTACAACTATCTATGTATATAAATAACATTTGAGTTCCCATATAGGGTATATAAGAGTATTAAATCACTCCCCTAAGCTATTCAAGCTTTCATCAAAACTAGTATAAAATACTAATGATAAACAATCACTCCTTACTATGGACTAAGTAAAACACTCATAAGAATATCATAACATAATTCATGATTCTTTTCCTTTCCAATAAGTAAATAGACCATTACTCTGTTTCAAGCAATCTAGTGCATTTTCAATTTAAACACACAAGGCAATCAATCTTTTAGATAAAAGATAAAACATGAAGAGAATAAAATCTCATGCCTGTTAATCGCTTATTCCAATTGACCCACTGGATCTCAAGCTCGACCCCCTCTTAAAATCAACTTAGCAACAAATCTCTCTCAATCTCACTCACTAAATTTCCTCACAATAATTCTCAGCAAAATAAGAATTCTTTCAATGAAAAATACAATAGAATGGAGCAGTGTAGTGATGGAAAGAAGAAGTGTGTGCACATGAGGTGAGATTGCCTTATATTTATACCCAAAACCAGCTACTTCAACCTATATTCAAGGCTTAAGCAATGACACTTCTCAGCAATGAACTATCGACTCAACTTCACAAATAAAAGGTGGTGGACTCCTATCACATTGTCACCAAAGCTATACAACAGATCGACTATATGCTTGCCACAACAGTTTTGACCATTTCATAATGCACATACTCATGTTCAGGTAATCAACTTTTTGGTTTAAAATACTTCTAAGGGACACAAAATTCATATCATGGCACCAAGTATTCCACACATTTCCTATTCTCAAGCTCGTTGTTTACACTCTGTGATAAGTCAGTATTCACTTGGCTGCATTTCACTTTGTTTGACTTGGTCTTCAAGACTCTAAATGTTGGCTTCTTCCTCTATAAGTTGTGCCTATATTCATTTATTGCATTCAACTCTTTACTGGCGTTCAACCTATTCCATGCGTAGGATATTAACTCCTATATAGGCATTGGTCAAATGCATAATGAGCTGGGTTATGCATTGTAGATGATTGCTTATGCGTGGCCTAACTTGTTCATTGCTGGCTTACACATTGGTCAAAGACAAGGTAACATCATGCGTGGAATAAGCTTCCACGTGTTCATCCATCTTACTTGAGCTTTAAGCGCAACTTCTCTCTACTTATTCATGCGCCAAGCTAATGTGTCAACTTGGTCTAAGTGTTGATTGCGTTTATATGCTTAGCCATTTACATATTATGCGTTGGCTTTATTCAAGCATACTCTCCTTAAGAGGCCCGTGCTGCCTCTTTATCTTTTGCGCAGCATATAGAATATGCTTCTCCATTACTTTATGCGCATCATATATATATATCCATCCTTTAAATATATTCACCGTTATATATGCTCATACATTGCATATATATCCTTACGTATATTTATACATGTTTCATCAATGTATAAATATATGTTGACTATATATATATATGTATATTAAGTATATATATTTATATATGTGATGATCGAGTATTCATATCGACATTACATACATGCATATTTAATGCATGTAGTCACATGCATGTAAGTACCCAAACATAGTCATATATATATATATATATAAACATATGTTAAGACAAACATACATACATATACACATACACATAAGTATACCATTCTTATATTTAATAATATTAAACACGCATATATATTCATCTTCGTCGACATGCATAAACATTAAGTGTGTATATATGTACACACACACACACACACACACACACATATAATCGATTCCTCATGCTAGTATGCTTGCAAGTATTTTTACTTATATATATGCATAAACACAATTATGCTCTCTTGCATGAGTTGTTATATATATACATATCTACATGTATACTTTTAATGTTCATACGAATTAACGTAAAGACAACTATTCACAAAGCCTAAAGACTCAAAAATTCAATAACGACAACTTGATCAAACAACTAAAGAATCAAAGACATTTGCACAAGCATTTCAACCTATCCCCAAAGGTTGTTTACTTGGTTCCAACTAATCCAACTCATCTAGACCAACCAATTCCAATAAGCCAAGACTAAGACCAAAGGCACTTACCTAATTCCCAAGCTACTAACTTGACTCAACTAGGCCTACTAAGTTGTGAGTGTGTGTAAGCTTGAAGTAAGTTTTCATTAGGGGTTACTTGACCAATCACTTCTCCTGAGTGATACTTCCCCTCCCTTATGGAGGATTGAACCTGTCCCTGCAACCAACTTAGTACAACACCAAGGTAGCTACACGTTCATAGTTAATCCATTTGCATCATAGCACATTTGTATCAACAAGCATTAGAATGTTCATATTGCAACTCATAGCATTCCACAATTCAAAACATATTCTTTCTTTTGAAATCAAAAACACCTTTTTGCATTTTCACATATTTCATTTACCTAACATACATATGGAAGTCACAATTAAATTTATTAACATATTTACCCGTGAAGGTGAAAGTAACTTAGTAATGATGAAATGGGGTGTGAAAACCCCCATCCAATTAAGACTTGAAATTCTAGAGCTGGACATATAAAGAAATTTAGTCGAGTAGCCAACTTTTTGTTGATGAAATTATGAGTACTACCTGAGTTTATCAAAATTGTTACTCTCTCATTCTTTAAGAAACCCACTACCTTGAGAGTTTGTGGGGTGATAAAACCTTAGAGTGCATGGAAAGAAATGATTGGTTCTGGATCTTGGGATTCTTCATATGACTTCCTATCACCCTCTAATATTGGTTCATCCTCTTCTTCCTCACTTGGACCTTCAATATAGAATTTTTTTTTTCACCATATTTATGTCCTCGACTGTATTTGCTCACAATTGAAACATAACCCTTTTTCTCTATTCTGGAGATTTGAGTCAAGCCCAAAAATGTCATATCCCATAAAAGCATTATCTTCAACCTTATGATCAAAATCTTCTCCCTTATATTTCATACCATGAATAAGTGATTTTAATTCCTTCATCTCCCTTTGCATGTCCATCCTCACTGATGAAATTCCCTTAGTCATCTCCTTCTTCAATGGTGAAATTTCTCCCTTGACCTTGTTGATTTCCTCATTAGGTAATTTCCTCAATTTCTATATCATCCTTATCTAGAGATTTCCCAAGTGTGACAACATTCTTTTTGTCTCTTTCTTTAGGCCTCGTCATGATGGAAGAAAAATAATTTTCCAATAGATCACGCAAATAAAGTCAAAATACTCTAAAATTTTAAGTGCCTCAAGCTTCTTGTTGACCCATAGCTGGTCTTTACTGGTCTTGTGCTATTGTTGGTGCTCGTGTATTTTTCTTCCTTTTGCTTTAGTCTCACTTTTGTTGAGACTTAAACTATTTTCCTTCTTGGACTTTATGTAATGGGTCCAAGCCCTTTCTCGAGTCTATCTTAATAAAAAGTTACTAGGGTCTAGGTCACACTTTCCCAAAAAATCTCCAAAAAATCAACTGGTTTGTAGCCTTGAGAATGACTTTGTTAGAAACCCCAATTCTGCAACAAATCACTTAATATTACTCTAGTTCCTCTAAAATTTATACTATAGATGCCTCAATTATTTATTAAAAAACCCTTTAAAAATTAGGAAAAAAATTGCCAAGATCTAAGAGATATGTTCTTCCCAAATAATTTTTGTAAAATCCCTAATTCTATAATAAATCACTTAATTCTCCTCTAATTCCTCTAAAATTTGGATTATAGATGCTTCAGTATGTTCTTAAAAAACGATCAAAAAATAAAGAAAAAATTCACCAAAATTTGAGAGATACGCTTCCCAAAATGACCAAAAATGAAAAAATGTATTACCTTCACAGTGCTAAGGTCATGCTCTAATACCACTTGTAATGATATAACTTGCACAAGAGAAGAATATAATATGAAATATGTTAAAAATACTTGATAATAGCTAATATTAACAAGCCACTTTGAGATGGAAAACCTCCAAATATCTCCAATGAGAACACAATTCACAATCTGATGATGAAATGAGACTTACTACTCCTATATATATACCCTACTTATGCTTAGGATATTACCCAAGCCAACTTAGATAACAATATATAAGCCCTAAGTTGACCTAAATAACTAAATACGAATATAATAATGATAATATGAATTAATTAAGAGTTAAGGTAGCCACAATATAACTACACATAACCCTATACACACTCTAATATTAAGGGTGTAGCATGCTTCCTCTTCAGAGAAGCATTGTCCTCAATGCTAATCAAGTAGGGATGCTTATGAATAAATTTTTTATCCTCCCATGTGGCATCTTCAATTGGTAAATTATTCTGTTGGATGAGATACTCAATGAGTGTTTGTTAGAATGAACTTTGGTTCCAATGTGATTATTCCTTATTTAGATTTGGTAATATTTTTTATGTAGGGATATTATTCCCAATTACTTTCTTTAAACAAGACACATGAAAAACTAGGTGTATCTTTTTTGTTGGAGGTAACTCAAGCTTATAGGCGAAACTACTTATCTTTTGAATGGTTTGGTATGGGCCATAATATTTTGGGGAAAATTTATTGTTCTTTGTTTGCTATTTTAGTGAAATTTTCTTATAAGACTGCAGTCTCAAGAAAACCCAATCCCCAACTTCAAAATTCCTTTCACTATAGTTTTGGTCAACTTGTTGCTTCATTCAATTTTATGTCATTCCCAAATTCTCCTTGAGTCTTGAAAGTACTTGTTGTTGATGATGCATGTGGTCCTCTACAACCTGAATTCTTGGTGACACCCTCAATGATGATGTGATGGATGGAGGATGATATCCATATAGTGCCATAAATGGATATATTTTTTATGAACTATGGAAATAAGTGTTATACCACCATTTTGCAAGTGGTAGCCAATCTACCCATTGAGATTTATTATCTAAAGTGAAACAATGTAGATACTCTTCCAAAAAATGATTAACAACCTTGGTTTTCTCATTAGATTGAGGGTGGTAAGAAAAGTTATGAGCCAATTGAGTACCCAAACTTGAGTATAAATCTATCCAAAAGTTACTAGTAAAAATAGGATCGTGATCACTGACAATAACCTTAGGTGTACCATGTAGCTTTTGTATATTCTCCAAAAAAGATTTTTCCATTATAATTATTGTAAAAGGATGTGATAATGAAATGATACGATCATATTTAGTGAGACAATCCACCACTGCCATGATGAAATTCTTACCTTTAGATCATGGAAGCCCTATGATAAAGTCCATGGAGACCTCTTCCCAACATTGACTAGGAATAACTAAGGGTTGCAAGAGACTAGGTGTCTTAATTGTCATCCCTTTATTTCTCTAACAAACCAAATATTAAAGCACAAATTTTTGAACATCCCCTTTTAGCCCTTCCAAATAGGAGTTTTTCTTGATTCGATGATATGTCTTCAAAAATATTGAATGACTATCAATTGGAGACTCATGAAGCTCTATGAGAATATATTTGTTTGAGAGTGGAATTATTGCATATGTATAATCTCTCTTTATACCAGAAAGCATATTTCAGAGCATGCATGATTTGGTATGGGCCATAATATTCTGGGTAATCTAGCCAATATCATTTCATCATGCATGCTCTTGGCCATGGCTAAATTCTCCTTGAGAACATGACCGTATTCTACATAATAATTTGGTATAGGCCATAATAACAAAACATACTTCATGAAGGTGTCACCAAGAGTTCAGGCTATGGAGGACCACATGTTTCATCAACGAGTACTTATAGGACTCAAGGAGAATTTGGCCATGACTCACAATGCACACATCTCTCTTAGGGCTAAGGGTTTTGGAGATTGCTATTCTCATCACATGTATAATTATTGTTCTCTTTTTATACTTTTATCTGCAACTAACTCCATCACCCCTATCCCTTAGATTGATATAAAAAGGAAATCAATTAGTTGATCCAAGCAACTTATCTCACTCCTAGTTTTGCTATATTTCTACACTCATAGTATGGATTTCCAAAGGACAAGTATTCTGACTATTTTTGAATTATTATTCCTTTCTAGTGGGAATTATTTGTAACCCTCAAGGACTTACCATATTTTACATCTTCCCTCTATTAGTAATCTTCCTTAATCTTGGTCTATTTGGTCATCTAGGTACAAATTGAGACATTGAGATAAACATTTATTTATATTTTCTACTTCCAAAGAGGCATAAATGGTTATAAACATCAAGATATACATGAGACATATTCCCTTTTCTTTTATCAACAATGTACATTCTTTTGTATTAATGTGTTTTTAGGTTTATATATAGGGTTTACAAACTTAGCTATATAAACTTCCATTTCCTATTGTCAAATATAGGTACATTTATATTATGTTCTCTTGATATTTTCTTTGGTTTTTAGGCACTTCATAATATTATATTCTCATGATGACAACTACTTGTAACCTAAGGAACAATATGATGCCAATTTTCTACTTGATGATTGATGCCACTTTGAACATAGCTACATCACCTCCTTATGAGGCACTCGTCTTAAGATAGCCTTTATTTGACCTTTGGGGATCCCCTTGTGCCTCATCAACAAATTCTTAGGGAAACCCATATCCTCTCTTTAAGCAAGGATACTTGTTTACCTAACCTTGCACCTAGCCACAATTAGTGATTTTATGACAACTTTGGTTGCTTAATGATCATGAAAGACACTTTTGGCTTAGTCTTCCTATATAAAGATCGTTTCCCCCAATCCAAATACATAACTTTGTGAATTCTCATCTGCATGTTCTAAGATTTGATAATCAAATTGCTCAAAGCTCTTCTTGCTCTCAGTTATCTCACATTAGCATCATAATAGTCACTTTAGAATCATTATAGTCCTTTGGTTGGTTGTAATTTATCTACCCACATCTTTAATCTCATTTTCCCAAGGCTAGTATGCAAGCTAAATAGTAAGGGAATCAAGGAGCCACTACTAGTCTACCTCAATTATGAATCCTTATCCCTTCATCATTATAACAATAAGTATGAGTGACCATACCAAAGAAGATAGTTCGTACACATTTTTATAAAGTTAGATACGAGAGCTCCTTGCCTTCCAAAAAAGGTTTTATTTTTCACGTTAGTGGTTTAATTATTTAAAAGTTTCACTACTCAAATTATAAATTACAAGCTAAACTAAGTAGTTTTTAATACTATTTGTTAAATTCCTTCTTAAATGCTTTGAGTTTGATCTCATTGTTAAAAAAAAATAAAACATAAATCTTGACATGAAAAACTAGTCCACACTGCCATGGTTTGTGGTAAGCCCTCTTTTATTATGCTATTACTTTGTCTAGCTTGCTCCCCTTGTAGAACAATTTTTACACATTCAAATTATTCAAACTAGATCCTTATGGGAGAGCATTAGAGAAGATCAATAATAAGTGGATGATAAACTCTTAGAATTCAACACAACATCCTTAAACACATACATTAAAAAAAAAAATAGAAATAAGTAAATGTGGATGCAATGGAATGATGAAGTAATCATAATTTAAAATATTATGTTTAAATATTTTTATAGAAAAAGATGAGGTTTCTTATTTAAGGGTTATAGTTTAATTGGTGAGGATGTGATATGTTTTTTGATTACACCATCCGCAAAAAAGTATTATTTTGATGGACTGGTTCCCCCTACTCATAACAATTCAAGAGAAAGATGACTTTTAATTTAAATACAATTCTTCCAAGACAACTTTTTTTAAAGATATGCTCTCCCTAATATTATAATCTACTCTATAAAATAAAACTAACAATGTCTATCTATTATTTTTTGAAAAACAAAAGCAAATTATAACTTCTAAATTTCTACCAATACAAACCCTAAAATTACTTTCCTCTTTAAAATCCTTTTATAAACTATAGGGAGTGAATCACTTAAACCTTTAGTATTCTCTATCCAACACTCTAAATACATATTATTTATTTGACTGTATTTATTAATTAATTGAAATTCAAAATATTACATAATTTTATATTTTAATAAATTAATAAATACGGTCAAAATATGCATAAGAGTGCTGGATAGACGTTGCTTAAACCCTTGTGAGATATTCATCTCAAACGTATCACAGTGTCTTCTCTGTCCGAAAAAACCACCTTAAACCCTCCAGCGCCTGATACATATATTAGAGGAATATACACAGGAAAATATAGAAAATCCTAGAGTTTCCATTTACATGTACAGGATATATACTCAAAGAAATCATATTGAAAACCTCAAAGACAGACTTGGCTTTCTTATTTCTGCTATTTTTTCTCACAGACATGGCAGGAAGCGCCGGCGAATTCATCCCGGTTCAGTCTAAAGTTTATCCCTCGACTAAGCCTCCAGGGTCGGTCGATTCAAGCTACTGGAAATCCTTCCAAAAGAAAGATGTCTCGCAGCATTTTGCAGGCGTTACTTGCATTGATTTTTGCCCTGAAGCTCCCCACGATTTTGCAGTGACATCGTCTACCAGGGTAAGTTTTCGCAATCAAAATTTTCTCTTTATAGTTAGAACGTATATTTTTATTTCCACATTTGCTTAGATGGAATGAGATATGATTTCCCCTCTATCTGTAGACTGTCATAGCTAGTAGGGAAAAATAGAGCCGAGGATAATCTATTGAATTCTAATAAGCTAGTTTCACAAAAGGTAAAGGTGGTTTCTTGGGTCACATAACTTATATGTTTTGTTCTTTGAAGTGTATATCCCTCATCCCCCTTGATTAAAACATATGATCTCCACTCCAGAGTACACAGCTCAGACATTCACCTCTAGGCCAACTGGAAGGATTATGTCTATAAGCTATGTGAAGGAGTGCAATGTGGACCATTTATGGTTATGAGGTTCTTGTGAACCATTACTTATGACATATGGGTATGCAATGGAATCCTGAAAATTATATATCACATAATTTAATCCACTGAAAAATCATCATTTATATAAAATGGCAAATGTAATTCTTGTCAGTTTCCTTCAAGCTGGACACAATTCAGTGTATGAGATCCTCTTTATTGAAATCCACAAAGATTGTTTTTCCACTTACCTCATGTATTGTTTCTATTTATCTTCACTCCCTTTAACCTCGTAACCAATTTGAGTATAAAGACAAACCTGGCGATCCGCCTACATCGGGAGTACATAATATTGAAAAGGACTTACTGGCATGGCCTATGCATAGAGACAACAAAAGACCTGAAAAAAAGGAATGAAACACTAGATAGAGTAAACTCTAGGATTTTATGGAATATCTCGTGTTTTATGTTTTCTCCCTTTTGAAAGTGTGAGGCAGAATGGAGCAGCAATTCTGAAAATAATTCATAGAGGTTATTATGCTCTGTTACAATTAGGCAACACCCAAAGAAAATTTAAAAAATGTTGTCTAGCTGCACCAATTAATCTTTTGCAACATCATATATACTGTTAGGTCCCAAAATTACATGTTCAAAATCCTAGAACTTTTCTTCACCTTCAAGGCCAGGGATTGTCTTCAAGAAGGTGAAAAGGGAGTTCACCAATAGATCGAGGATGGCTGAAGGCCTACAATGAGAGTGGGCAATCTCTCCTACATTTTGGCTTAACTTAAACTTAGGAGGGTGTTCATAGAGGTGTGCTTAGTAGGCTATGGAATCGAACAAAATGGACAACCAAAATAACAAATAGTAGATATACCCAAACTGCACACTTGACTCCAATTCCTGTCATTAGGTCAAGGATTACTAGCTGCAATAAACCTCTTTATAGTTGATAAATACTTTGCACATGCGTCTGCAGATAATGATAATGTTGCAAGTCCTTGAGAGAGTTTCATTTATAACTTCATAGACATTGACAAAGTATGAACATGTTGGAAATGATTCATAGAAAATGTAACATTTTGTTTTACTTAAGATTTATCCCTAGTTTGCAATACTGAATCCTAAATAACAAGTATTAAATTATTAATCTGCACTTACTTCCTATACTACCGGTAATTGGTTTTTGATGAATTGAAATGTATGTGGAAGGTTGGAGTCTTCAAAACTGGTGCCTTTTTCGGTAATATATTCATATACAACCATTAAAACAACAAACAAGAAGTTGCAGCAAAGGTATGATACAATGCAAAAACATCTACTTAATGATCCTTCATCAAACTCATAAACATTCATATGCAACACAGAAAAGACCAATACAAATACCAGCTTGTATTGATTTAAAGTGCTACGACACTTATCTAATCTCTGTTACAATTACACCAGCAAATGTGGTGAAGGAAGATTTTGGGACTGCAAGTAACTTGTCATACCCTATTACTCAAAACCTTCCAAAATGTTTATAACCATTTAGGGAGACATATGGTTATAAACATCTGCTTCTGTCGCTACCTTCCTGCAAGTTTTGAGTGACAGCTCTAATGGTGGACAAACTAACAACTATGGAAACTCTAGGAAGCTCTGCACCTCTATTCTATGAAAACATGGAGTGACTAATCTTTTGAATCAATGAAAAACTTGTATATATAGATCTGCAACCTGGGGACATGAGCAATGAAGGAGAAAACATGCATATTTGGTACTTCATAAACTGTTTGTGCCCCAGCTGTTGTTTTCATTAATGTTCTATACAAAAACATTCCTTCGGGATCTATAAACATCTGGAAAAGTGAGAAAATCATTCTCTGCATATTCGCCATACCTCTAAGCATTAATGACGTGGATTTGAGTGCAAGGATGGGAAAATCGCTCATGAAGTCTGCCAAAATATCGGCCTAGAGATGGCATATTAGTCATTGGCTTTGCAATAATAACTATGGCATTAATTAGAGCAGCCTTCTCTTCTGTCCTTCCTTCAAATCCGTTGCTTTTGATTAAAAATAGGGTTTTCTGGGTGTCAACAAATCATATTTAGTGGTTGGTGGGCATTGTAGATGCATTAATGGGGTTTTGGATCTTTTGAGAGGGTAGGTAGGGTTTGCTGTGAAAATGGTGGGAGTTTTGAACTGTTGGGGTTGGGGAGAAGTCATGCTTCATGTCATTGATTGGGGTATTGGGATTTGGGGGTGATGAGAAACTTATATTGAAAGTGATGGGGAATGGGGGAAGTCCAAGCAAGGGATGAGGAAGTCCACTATCCCAGCAAGGAACAAAGGGAAGCGGGGTTGGACAGAAAGGCATGCCTGATATGGAGAATATGATAACTTTGACACTTTGCATAGACTTAGACATTTTATCGATTTTTGCATTGTTTGACACTTAGGGGACCCATTTAGGATGTTTCAGATTGGTTATCAATAATGGGTCAAATAAGGTTGTGGCACACAAAAAGGGAAGGGATTCAAGCAAAATTTGACACTGCGGAATTGAGTCCCAACATAGACGATGCTATGATCATATTCCAAGTAATGAGGGACTCTTAGAAGATGTTCAAATCTTCTTTTTTGCCTCAAAATATCCCACAACTATAGTGGCATACAACAAAGGTTGCGGTGTAATCATTACTAAGTACATTAAAATGCAGGCCAAACTTATCCCGGATTGGCTATTCCATCCATGATTTGCCAACCAAACAAAAAAAAATTCTATGATCATCGTACTACCATAGAGACCCTAACTAGCAAGAGATTACTCACCATCTAAACAACTATTGCTCCAACTAAGTGAGTCCAACGTGATCCAAAACTAGTTTTCAGTACCGAACTATGTCACATCTACTATGGTTTCTGAATTTGGCATTGTGTGTGAGGAAGAGGAAGAAGGCAATGCTTTAACTTGAAGAGGCTGTGAAGAGCTAGCTGAATTGTGCCTCTTTTCTACAAGTTTATATGACTTCTTCCCTTGTAGGAACATTTTATTTCTATCCATCACTGAGTTGGTGCTTTTGGTGATAGAAATACTTTCCTTGATAAACAACCTAACCAAAGGCAAAGGCTGATGATCAACATTTGCTGCTACAAATCATGGAGACAAAACCTTGGATCTTAAATATGAAATATCTTCAGATGCTTCCTCAGGAGTGAAGCTAAACCATTTGTTTTATAGTCATCCAAGCATATTTCTTCTTCTCACCTCATACTTATCATTGCAATTAGCTTGAAAACTCTATATTTGTAATGTTCTGAAATTTGGTTCTTGATTTTTCTAACAAGAGGCTCCAAGGATCAGAACTGCGTTTTTTCATAGAAAAGCTTAAGACTTAATTTAGCCATTTTTCCATCTATGTCTTGAGAATCGATGGCATTCTTACATTTTTAAATACTTAACTGGATGGGGAAACCAATTACTTGCTTGTGCTGATCCCTCAACAAGAAGTGAATCACTAAAACCTGCCTAAAAACTCCATAAGAACAATCTAATCATCAGGATACCTAGGGAGCATGTAGGGAAAATAAGTGAAGCTGAAAACCTTGATATAGCTGAAATTAGGAAACTGAATGAACTAATCAGCCCACTTTGAAATTAGTACTTTAGCTTGCTTTAAAATTTGAATATGGAGCTGCTTATCCATCTTTCTGACTTAATTCATCAGGATAGAGTCATTTATCCTACGATAGTGTTTCAAAGATTCACTATCCTTCAACTGTGGTAAATGCCTATAAGTACAAGTGGTATTGAATGACCCTTCTATTGACAATTTAGAAAAAGATCGTCTTGTTTACTCTCCTATTAGATAAAGTGAATACTTGAAATATGTAATAACTAACCCCAAATATATTTTTTATTTAATTCCCAATACTTCCCAACTGCTGTATGAGCCTTTATGAGTTTGTTTCAGGTTTGTCTGATTGTTTTTTCTTTGTCTCACATGCCAGTCATGATTGATGGTTTATGTTTGCTGTGTATGTTTGAGTATGATTTTCTCATGCCATTCATGATATAATCATGACCAAAGAATAACAACAGATTGCAGATGAAACATATAATAAACTAGCTTTTAAAAATAACATTATCTCTTTCAATGATCATACTTCATTGACAAATAAGAACAGATTTTAACTTCCATAAATATCAGAAAGATAGTTCACTTTCAGACCTGAAAATAAGCAACATAGCAGCAGCGAATAGGGTTCTTAAATGGCAACGTACAGCACCAAGATAATAACCTTTAATCTCCCTTGTTGACCATGTCCCTAGCTCTGTAAATCAGACTTCAATGATGATTCAGAAATAGTCATAGCCAGCATGTAGGAAGCTGAGTTTCATTTCCAGCAACCCGCCCACCAGAAATAAGAAGCAAGGCAGCAATATAATCCTTCAGGAAAAAAGCCTCAAACTGAAACAATGTTTGGCACTAGTCTCCTTGTCTTTGGGCTACCCTAAACACTAGCTAAAAACCCCAGTAACCAGCAACCCAGGCGCCAAACTCACCCAGACTGCAAACTGAGAAATGACCACTACAAAGGGTGTCCTCCTTGAAAAGTTTGACCTTCTCTAAAAAATCTAAATCTTCACTAAAAAATGAGAACCAGTGCTTGATTGAATCGCCTTCAAGAGGGTCTTCAATAGATGTAATACCCAGATTGAATCCTTATTTCTTTTCTGAATTATGAGCCAAAATATGAGTTTCAGGTGCATAAACAAAGTGCCTAGAAATCATTAAAACCATCACCAAATAGCCACTAAACTTCACCAAATCGATGCAATGCCATCACAAGCCAAAAAATCTCAAAGCCACTTCAAAAATGATCAAAAATCTTCATCTCAAAAGTCTGTATCTGCAACTTTGAAGTTTTAATGGCGACCTCTGAATGAAATCACCCCTTCACCAGCCTGAGTAGGTCTTTCATTGTCGAAACCGGTCTTCGAATCTGAGGGTTTTTCGTCCTCAAACCTATTCTTTAGACCTGCTGGTACAATACCAACAACATCTCCCTTTGTTGACAAAACTCATCCTTGAAAAATAAGCCTCCAAAATGAACTTTTATGAGAAACTTCAAATTAGGGTGAATCTCACCCTAAAACCAACGCCTATTTTCACTTTGCTCTTGTTTTAATTTTTATTTAAATTTGATTTGCACTCCAACATTAGCTTTTTAATAAAAATTTAACTCATTACATGCTTTTAGGCATCCACCCTTATTGAGTATTCTAAAATACTTTTGTTGCTCATTAAAACGACTTAAAGTCATTGTACAAGGCATCAAGGTACAAATTAGTCCCCCTCATGACCCTCAACAAATAAATATAAAGTCACTTTATTAAAATCCAATTTCGAAGGAGGGATTAAATATTAAAATGTCTCAACCAAAGAAACTGATGCCTCCATTGAGAAATGCTGCCGAGAGATAACCCTGACCGGGTCCAGCTAACCCTGGATGACTTACTATTTTTAGAAAGTCCTAAAAATAGTAAGTAGTGCCCTAAAACTCGAGCTGGAGGGAAACTGAGGAGCTCGAAAGGGATCTCTAAGGACAGAAGCACAACACCAGTCCCCCTGCTAAAAAGAGCCCTTACTAAAAATAGTAAGTGTATCAGAATCAACCCAACAGAAAGAGGACGTCGTTAAATGGGGACATTATAGTCCGCCCTTCCCAAAGATTGCTTGTGCTCAAGCAATACCAGTAAAGCCTTGCAGTCCACAAATAAATCATACTGAAACTAGAAATGATCCCAGGGTCCCAAATAATTCTAAGAGGTTTGTAGCTCCAATTGCTCAAATCCCTGTCCTGCGAGGTACCAACACATGAGGCCTCCCGTAAGTCACCTGTAAGAAGAGTGATAAAATACCACCAAAACTCAATCCACTCCTAAAAATTAAGTCCCTCAAGAGAACCAAACTGAAGTGCCACAGGAGTAAGCTCAATAAAATCCACATTGGTTCTCTCATCCCAAACGGTAATTGCACTAAAACCCAGTGTGAATCTCGGGTTCCAAGTGAATCTCAAAAAGGAACCATCATGCTGAACTTGCATCTCATTGAACATCACTGTCAACCCAATGTGCTCAAACTGTACTCTCCTATCCCAAACTGCAGCAATCGATAGACCATCAACTAGAACAATGTATGCCCACGCCATGAAGTAATTGTAGTAATCGTCACTCACCCAAATGGAAGCAGATAAATGGAGCACTGTATCCGGAAAGGTACTCACAACCAGCTGCCCCAACTCGAAATCAATCAGCTCACTGATAAATGTCTGCATAACTAACTCAAGAAAGCGTGGGAAGCAGTAATAAATCCATGATTCCACTGGATATGTCGGAGAGATAAGCAAGGAATAAGCTGAAGAATCATTCCCTAGCACCAAATCATGATTGACACGCAAGCTCAAATGGGTACAACTCAACTGTTGATCCCAAATCGAAATCATAAGTTGATCAGAAAGTGTGCCTGGGCACTGGGACTGGAAGTAGTCCCACTGGTCCATTCTTGTGACAACACTTCACGATTGGGAGCTACACCTGGGTCCCAAACCTCGCTGTTTTCATCCAATGTAGTGCTGCAACTAGGTGTAGTTTCATCAGCCAACTCAAAAAGTGGATTGTCATATACCCTATCAGCTCCTATCTCAAACAAGGGATTATCAAATAACAACTGTTGACCACCCTCATGAGCTGTTTGTGAATCCAAATCAGCAAAGCTATTAGGTCCTTGCTCATGTTCAACTATATGCAAGGTAAAATCTGATTTGTTCTCATGAACAAGATCAAGATCAATATCATCATCAATGCCATCAACCATGCTCAATGGTCGAGTGGAAATTGGAACAGCTCCATAATCAAAAGTAAATTCATCCCAATTGGGTTCTTTGTCAAATTTTGGTACCATCTCACCAAGATTCCATGTATTGGAAAGCAAATTGATTTGTTCTTTGTGTTCGTCTTGTGATGTTGTCTCTATAAATAAATCATTCCCCAAAGGTGTGTTATTGTTTTCAGCATTACCAACCCTGATACAAGTGTTCACTGGTACTCTCGAAAGCTCTAAAGATGCATTAAAGGTTGCTGCCTTGTCTTTTCCCTTTCTTTTGCTAGACTCCACACGTGGCCCACTATGTGACAACCCTCTCAAAACCACATTCTTACCCTCGGTTTGGAATTTCAGCTCCAACGTCTGAAAGTTCAGAGTAAACTCCCCCAAAGAGCGTAGCCACTGAATGCCCATAACTACATTTGTGTCTCCTATGTTCACCACATAAAAGTCCTTAGTTTCATGACCTCCCAACTGAACGCTCAACTAAGGGACCATCCTGGTACATTGGATTGTAAATCCATTGGCTACCATGACGCTAAAACCACCAACCTTGTGTGTCTGAAGCCCTCTTCGTGCCACTAAACCGTCGTCGATGAAGTTATGGGTAGCTCCTGTATCAATTAAAGCTAACATACGTTGCCCCTGTATCACACCTCTAATACGCAAAGACTAATTCTCATGAAAACTATGGAGTTGGGCAAGTGTCCCATCATGATCACACACCTTACCACTATCTTTTGACGTCTTTTAACCTTCATTTTCTCCAAAATCAGCTTGCTGGTCTGATTTTTCTAATTCACCATCTTCATCAGATTGGTATTCTATTAGTAGTACTTTAGCCTTGGTTGAGCATTTGTGATCCTTGGTGTAAGGTTCCTTGCATGTAAAACACAATCCTTTCTTCCTGAGTTCATTCAAGGTCTCACTGTCTATCCTTGTGTAGTTTTTCTTAGGCTGCTCGTGCTCTTTGATGTCAATTTTCTTATCTTTTTCCTTCTTGGGCTGCGAAACCTTGGACTGAAGTTTGTTCTTGAAGGCTGATGTCTCCATGTCTCTAGCCTTTTTAATGGCTTCTTGAAGGCTAGGTGGGTTAAAAGCCTTTATCCAACCCCTTAATGGATGGGAAAGTCCATCAATGAACAATACTATAAGCCTCCTTTCCGAAATATCAGTCACTAGCAGGGAAAGCTTTTGGAAATCTGCAATGTATGAGTCCACAAAACCCCATTGTTTAAGTTGAGCTAACTCCTTAAAGTGCAGCTTAGGATCTTTTTTATCAAATCTTTCAATTAACCTTTCGGTGAACACCTTGAAAGAAGTGATTTGTGCGTGCCCCAAGGTAACATCCCATTATACCACCACTCGTGAGCAATGCCGTCTAGGTATATTGATGCATACTGAATGGACTCTAACTCCGACATAGGATTTAATATGAAGTAGGTATCGAGTTTTTGTACCCACGCTCTTGCTGTCATTTTCCCGGACCCATCAATATAAGGAAGTGTGAGCTTCCCTACTTTCCTTCGTAGCTCATTTTGCTGGTGCCTATTTCCCCTGTGGTTAGAGTGTCTCATCCTCAAGTCAATGTAATCTTTGAGAGATATGTCCATCTGAAAACCAGGCCCTGCATCAAGCCAATCTTGCCTAAACTGATCCTGCTGTTCCAACAAAGTAAGCTTAGGATTCACAGGTGCTTCTACCCTCGGTGGAAAGTTTGGCATAAGAGGCCTTGCCAAAGCTCCCTGGTTACCAACTCCTTGCTATCCTACCTTGTTTCCTTGACCCATTTGATCCATTCTTTGTATTAAATCTGCTATCCTGTCATTAGTTTCCTGTGCCTGTTGTGCTGCCCTACCTTGGCCCCTAACCAAGGCATCAAGAAGTAGCATTAACCTGTCCGGAGGTGCCTCATTCCTTTCATTCCTATCACCATCGCCACCCTTATTTCCCATGTTTCCAGTGTTCGAAGACCCACTAGATGATGTTTCTGTTTGCTGCTCTTCTTCTGAAGATGACCAATGTTCCCAAAAACTTTCTTCCTTTCTCCTACTTCTTTCTAAATACCTTCTTTCTCTATCACTCTGGCTCATAGAAATCTATACCCACTAGCTGGCAGGACTGATTTGGCTTTGATACCACTGTAATAACTAACCCCAAATATTTTTTTGTTTAATTCCCAATACTTCCCAACTGCTGTATGAGGCTTTATGAGTTTGTTTCAGGTTTGTTTGATTGTTTTTTTCCTCTTGCATGCCATTCATGATTGATGGTTTATGTTTGTTGTGTATGTTTGAGTATGCTTTTCTCATGCCATTCATGATATAATCATGACCAAAGAATAACAACAGATTGCAGATGAAACATATAATAAACTAGCTTTTAAAAATAACATTCATCTCTTTCAAAGATCATACTTCATTGACAAATAAGAACAAATTTTAACTTCCATAAATATCAGAAAGATAGTTCACTTTCAGACCTGAAAATAAGCAACATAGCAGCAGCGAATAGGGTTCTTAAATACACCAAGATAATAACTTTTAATCTCCCTTGTTGACCACGTCCCTAGCTCTGTAAATCAGACTTCAATGATGATTCGGAAATAGTCATAGCTAGCACGTAGGAAGCTGAGTTTCATTTCCAGCAACCCGTCCACCAGAAATAAGAAGCAAGGCAGCAATATAATCCTTTAGGAAAAAAGCCTCGAACTGAAACAATGTTTGGCACTAGTCTCCTTGTCTTTGGGCTACCCTAAACACTAGCTAAAAACCCCAGTAACCAGCAACCCAGGCGCCAAACTCACACAGACTGCAAACTGAGAAATGACCACTACAAAGGGTGTCCTCCTTGAGAAGTTTGACCTTCTCTAAAAAATCTAAATCTTCACTAAAAAATGAGAACTAGTGCTTGATTGAATCGACTTCAAGAGTGTCTTCAACAGATGTAATACCTAGATTGAATCTTTATTTCTTTTTTGAATTATGAGCCAAAATATGAGTTTCAGGTGCATAAACAAAGTGCCCAAAAATCATTAAAATCATCGCAAAATAGCCACTAAACTTCACCAAATCGATGCAATGCCATCACAAGCCAAAAACTCTCAAACCCACCTCAAAAATATAAAAAATTTTCATCTCAAAAGTCTGTATCTGCAACTTTGAAGCTCTAATGTTGACCTCTGAATGAAATCACTCCTTCACTAGCCTGAGCAGGTTTTTCACTGCCGAAACCGGTCTTCGAATCCGAGGGTTTTCGTCCTCAAACTTGTTCTTCAGATCTCCTGGTACAATACCAACATCATCTCCCTTTGTCGACGAAACTCATCCATGAAAAATAAGCCTCCAAAATGAACTTTTATGAGAAACTTCAAATTAGGGCGAACCTCACCCTAAAACCAACGCCTATTTTCACTTTGCTCTTGTTTTAATTTTTATTTAAATTTGATTTGCACTCCAACATTAGCTTTTTAATAAAAATTTAACTCATTGCATGCTTTTAGGCGTCCACCCTTATTGAGCATTCTAAAATACTTTTGTTGCTCATTAAAACGACTTAAAGTCATTGTACTAGGCATCAAGGTACAAATTAGTCCCCCTCATGACCTTCAACGAATAAATATAAATATTAAAATCCAATTTCGAAGGAGGGATTAAATATTAAAATGTCTCAACCAAAGAAATTGACGCCTCCACTGAGAAATGCTGCCGAGAGATAACCTTGGTCGGGTCCAGTTAACCTTGGATGACTTACTATTTTTAGAAAGTCCTAAAAATAGTAAGTAGCGCCCTAAAACAAGAGCCGAAGGGAAACTGAGGAGCTCGAAAGGGCTCTCTGAGGACAGAAGCACAACATGAGATCCCCTGCTAAAAAGAGCCCTTACTAAAAATAGTAAGTGTATCAGAATCAACCCAACAGAAAGAGGACGTCATAAAATGGGGACATTAAAAAATAGTGAATATAATTAATAATGCATACCAGATAGAGGAGTAAAAGTATATCTTTATTTGTACATGAAGTTATTATAGAAGTAGACCAGAGATGGTCAACCAAGGATCAAACTCAATCCAACTAGATCATACTACTTTCCTTGACAATACAAAGTTTATTTAAAGAACGACAGTTGCCAAGAGGACACAACTGTCTATCAACCAACTCTTACAACTACCCAAAAGCTGACAAACAATTAATGCATAGTTTGATACAACCATATTATTAAAACATAATAAAGGAATTATACGTGAACTATAGTCTTTGTGAAAGCATAGATCAAATATGGTGACATGTGAAACTCTCGAATCTGCCCAAATTTTTGTTGAAATGGTGAGCAAATTGTATATGCAAATTACACCATTTTTATATAGACACAAAATGTAACATAAAATGCTTGTTTTGAGATTTCAATACATTCAATCTGATGATATTTGCTTTACATTAAATGGCTTATAAAGCCTTTATTTTCCCATATCAAACTAACTAAACTAATCTACAAGAATGTAACATTTATTTATTATTATTTTATCTAACCTATATGCGTTAGATGTAATACTAATTCCAACATCCCTCCCTTAATTATATCAATCCAAACAAAAGCCAAAACAATGCATGAATTGAATGCAACAACCCATTTAGAAACTTGATGAAGTGCCTTCACCAAACTCGCTCACCCAAGACACACTAATTTGAACCCCATCAGGGGATGTCTTGACTATCAACCCTGCAAATCTTTTGTATCACATGAGAGAACAACTCTTGTATGAGAGTTCACTTTCCTCCAAAAGTGTCAATATCCCTCCTCCAATGCTATGAGAACCAAATCCCTTCTTTGGTGTCTAAAAGAAACTAAACCAATGTAGATACACTAAGGCCACCCTATTTCAAAGATTACACTATCCACAAGTATTGTCAAGAAATGCCAAGCCTCCCCTTGCTCCATGAAGGGACACAAATTGAAATCAGTGCTTTTCACGCAAAGTATTATCTTTGAGTGAGAAGCTAGCTTGAGATGATGAAAATCCTCCAACCTCCGATGCCTCCAACCTCCAATGTAAGGATTGTGCTTAGTCCTTAAGTCCGATAAATTCTTCGCTTTTTGTCTTCTCCATTGTTTTTGATGTCTACTTCATAATCAATTTTAAGCTTTTGCTTTTCATGTTGTGTGCGACAATGAGCATTAAATGAAATGTAAGCAAGCACACCATGTGTGTCAAGGTAGTCAACATTTAAAGGCCCCGTTACTTTGAGAATGGCACACAAAGAAAAATAGAAACCATAGGTAGACTAGGTGTCAGTTTCCAACAAAACTGCACCTTTGCCAAAATAGTGTAAACACAATTAAATCTTTGTAACTTTGTATGATTAAAAAAAATTGTGTTTGTTTCGAAAACAATTATTAACCCGATAACTCCAATTTTTAATATCTCAAGGATTCAAAAAATCTGTTGCAAAAATCTAATTAGTGTTCCATGAGGATGTGCCCCCCAAAAAACCCTGCGTTTCCTAGACATCCCCATCTTGGAGACTTGGGGACTTGGGGGGGACGTCCCCCCACCAGCCCACCACCAGCGCCACTATCCCATCACCAGTGCCGCCATCTCCAAGACGCTGCTAGGACTTTGAGGACGTGGGGGTGTCCTCAAAACGTTTAGGGGACTCCTAGTTGTCTTTGAACCATCTCAAAGACACCCAAGCATCTCCTGCGACCAAATGACCAAAAAACTAATCTTTTCAAAAAAATCAAAATTTTCTATGCCCAAGGCCAAACCCTAATGGCCTATGGGCCCCACCCAAACCCCACAAACTCTACAAAACTGCCTCCTATCCTCATTTCAATTCACAAAAAAAAAAATCAACAAGAAGCTAATAGTTTGAGTGTGAGAGTGAAAGTTGCAAGTGTAAGATGAAAAAGTGAGAATGAAGAGCAAGAGGGTTGAGGAGGAGCAAGATGAAGAGCAAGAAGAGATGTGATGTCAAGTTAATGTTCACTTCAAAATTCAAATGCTTAAAACTAGTTTGCCAAAGTTTCATTTGTAATTCTTATACTTATGCATCTTTTTATAACTACTTTTTCAAGTACTATATGTATTTCAGTGCCACTGCCCCGCCACCACCCCGCCACCGTCCCCCCGCCGTCCCCAAACTTAGGCCCTTGGTCCCCTTGTCCCTGATTTATGCCATTTCTAGCTTTTCTCAACCAAACTGCAACTTAAATACTTCTTGCAATCCTAGAGCACATGAATAAACTGTTTTTTATGCATTGTGAATGCAAGAAAGCTTCTGTTAACAAACTGTCATAAATCGTCACAGCCTTCTTCCGTGGAAAAACAAGTTGTTTGTGACTGTTATATGCCTTTGACAATGAGGATAAGCAATAAAAATGTGCAAAAGGAGCTTCAAACTTGCTGTTCATGACTGCCACCACTGGAAACTCAGTGCCAACTGCCATTAAACCCCTTTAAAATCTGCTGGAAACCTGCTTTTGTTGCCGTTTTATATTGTTGAAACCCCGGGTGTGAAAGTACTATTGTTTTGTGTTTGCAAATGATGAAAATTCTGTTGTGGAGACTACTGCAAACCTATTACAAAACTGCTGTAGCCACACTCATGAAATCAGCAAAAACAAGAGAAATACCTACAACAACACTTGGGAGATGGAAGTGGAGTATCAGTCTTTGCAAATGGCAAAGAATCCTCAAAAAACCTGCTGCAAACACACTCAAAACTGCCCTAAACCTACCCTAGTGGCATTTCCCTTTAAATCTTTGCTTCAACAATGACAAACTAGGACAAGCAAACACTGTTATAGAGATAGAAGGATGCCTTTGTATTTTGAACTTGTGCTTTTTTTTCTCTCTGCTCTCTCGCATGCTTTAGACCTCCATGAGCACTTTCGCTTATGTTTCAATTTTCAAACTTGTTTGAAAACATCTCTAGAGCATGCTTTTATCACTTAATACACTCTTTTATGGTCAAAGCTTGCTCACCTCTCCCTAGGCGCATGCTTTAGGGGTCATGGTTCACTTTCTTTATATTTTGAAGTTGGGTTTTGTCATTTAAGTCATGGGTCGCACACTTAAGGCCCTGATTGCACTTTTGAAGTTTTGAAGATGACCTAAGTGACTTGGCTGTGCTCCTAAGGGTCTTGTTGCTCTTTTTTTCAATTCATCATTCTATTAAGTGATTTTCTCTTTTTTGGTGTGCTTTTGGGGTTCATGGTGCATTTTCTGTTATGTTTTGATGTTGAGTTTTGACTTGAGTGATTTTTTGTTCTAATTTGTCATTGACATTGGAAAGTTAATGCACTTTTTCCACTAAAAGTTCATAAAAAATAACCTCTCCATGCAAAAGTGTGTGCTTTGATAACTTATGCACCTTTTTGTGTGTTTGTCATTTAAACTTGACATGAAATCATCAGTGCTCCTTTGTCCAGGTGCACTCTAGAAGCCTTGATGACCATTTCTTGTCATAGAACATATTTGCCTTTCCTTTATTGTCGAAGTTCTTTTCCTTACCTCGCTTGGTGTGTTGAAAAATTCCTGTAGTTGGCCCTGCAAAGGTGTTAACTAGAAATGACAATGATAACATTGATAACCACGGGAAACAAGGATTCAAGTATGGCTCACAAATGAGAAACGATAGGATTTTGGTATAACATGACTCTTATGCTTGTTTCATTTTCTATCTCTATGCACTTTAGTTGGCATGAAAGAACAAAAAAATTGAAAAATATGTTTGTTTCCTTGCTTTTATGATTATTCCATTGTTTTTAGTTAGCCAATATTTTCCCATTTTAATCCCAAGCAATTGAATTCTATTTATATTTTTGATTTCATAAGTCAATGCAAATGTAACACTACTATGCCTTTAACAAACTGTAATATTCAAATCTCCATTGATGATCAATGAATTCCAACATATGTCATTGGTAAATATTAATGCTTTGGGAATTGCCTTTCCCTGGTAGATTAGTTATAGCTATAACTTAAATTGACAACATAGAACAATAGAGGTTGACCCTAACTGTTTAAAACTCATCCTCCTTGAGTGGGGTGAGGGTTAGTTCGTTATAACTTCCATCAACATTTAGTTTGAGAATGCCCATACATTTGCAGTATCTATTTAACTTCAATCTCACCTTTCCTATTGGAACAAATCTTGTTAGTGGTACTTTTCAAGAGTTTGATGTTTTCCATGGGGATGCATTCCCTCCCTCCCCTACATCAACCTCCAAAAAAAGGGTGTGTTTTTGAGACAGGGATGGCTCCTCTCATAGGGGAAACATCTCTGAGATGTGTTGTAGAAACAGGGGATACCTTGATGTCCCTAAAATGGCTAGGGCTTTAAAACTCTTAAATCGCAAAACAAAATATATATTTTTAAAACCTATAAAAACCCTAAATTTGTTTTAAATTAGTAGTTTGATGGATATGTATTGGTTCAATGGGTGTATGGAGCCAAAGAAGTTTAAAAGGATTGCTGGAAGTAAGTGATGGATCAATGAAAATCCCTCTATTCATGTACAAAGAGCTGGAGAAGGCTACAAAGGGGTTCTTGGAGAAATTGACAATGAGTGGGCAATGGCAGTGAAGAAGAGCTGGTACATGGAGAGGTAGGTGATGAACAAGTTGAAGCTCCTCTCCATTGTAGACCACCCAAATCTGGTCTGCTTGATTGGGTACTGCATTGAAAAGGGCAAGGCCATCTTGGCCCAACAACACCCTTGCAATGCACCTGCAACACCATAGAGGCAATGGCCTCTCCTGGACTAGATGTTGCACCCTCCTCTTTCAGTCATTTATCCACCAATTTGTCACCTTTGTATTGATCTGACACAATAGCAATGGATTGATATAACACAATTGATTGGGAAATGTAAAGTGAAGGCCTCTGACAAGATACATATTATTTAATATAATATAATAATATATTTATTAATCATTAATGATTATTATTTATTTGTTATGAATAAATAAATAAATTATATATTATTTATTAAATTTTAATTATATTAAGATATTTATATAATAATAAGTTATTTATTAATAATATTTAAATATATTACGTATAATATGTAATATTTATTTTGTATATATTAATATTTGTAATAGATAAAATTTTTAATTCATAATATAATAATATATTAAATCTTAATATATATTATATTATACATTATAATTTATTGTTGATTATATTAAGATATCTATCATCATTATATATTATGTGCACCATTGTTTCCTGCGTTGTTCCTAAATTTAGGTCCTTGTTCCCCCTGTACCCAAAACCCGTCCCCCGGGTCCGAAACTCTCTGAAATATGAGTTTGACAGACCTCTTTAAGCTGGGGATTTATCAGGTGCTGATGCCAAGTAACAATTTGTTTATTTTTTGGCAATATAACTATTTTGAGGGTCAAACATCTCTGGTGTGGAGTTTTCTTAACGATTCCTTTAAACATAGATGACATTTTGTCTAATAGAGTGTAGTGACCTTCCAACCCAACAATAAGTTTGTGTTCATTGGATCAAGCTAAGAAGGCTGACTGTATTTTATAAAATTTAGAGAAAGGATTGCTAACAAAACACTTACAAACTATCCTGATTCCTTCCTTTGCAGAAGTTTTGAACGATTGAAGTTCCCAATGACAATGCCAAGTCTGTATAAATTATATAGTGTTTCAAACCTTATAGTTGATTATATAGACAAGGAATGGCACAAAGCTTATATATTTGAATCACAGCAACCTTTTTGGTAGGTTGAAAATCTGTTACCGAGTTCCCAAATTCTTTCTACTTCCCAAAAACATGAAAAAAATGAGAGAGGGTCTGGGAACTTCTGCAAATGTCTTTACCAAAAACCTGGTCGAGCTCTCCCTAACTTTACTTTTTACATTGCCTGTTTTCCACCTCCCATTCTTATTAGGACAGGGGTGCAAGTATGCAACAGCCTTAGTTTATTTCTGACATCAGATGTTAATCAATTAGTGATAGTCAGCTCTTTTTTCCTTTCTCTTCTTCAAAGTTTACATTTCCTATGCTTTCAATGTTGATTTGTATATCTTTTGTAATTATTTGATCTTGACATCAGATTATTTATTGAATTTTGTACTATGTAGTATGATGCATCATTGTCACATGATACAACTTACATGCTCACTATCATTTTGGTCTATTTTTAAGATATGAGTTGCTTTTGCATTACACATATAATAAGATCCTTTTTTTGGTCATTTATTTAATATAATATACGTACACTTTTTTGCAAATAAATCTTTCTGTGCTCCATTCTGTCACATTTTTCCTGTTCACATAACAAAACCTATACTGTTTTTTGTGAAGAAACCTTTCTATGCTCCATTCTGTCACATTTCCTGCTTCATATAACACATTTTCTACAGTAAATATAAAAGCATTATCAACAGTTGCCAGCTATTTCCTAGAATTTTATGAATGTTCAGAATGCTGGATCTCAGCTTTCAACATTTTTTCTTAATTTTATAATGCTGCATTCAGAAACTTGCAGACGTTTTGGCATTTCCTGATCTTGATACCTTCAGATTTCTCTTCTTCTTAGGATTTTTGTCTAAAGTTTATGCCATGTCCCAACCTTACAATACTTGCTTTGAATACTCACTTGTAGAATTTTCCAAGTAACAGTTTCTGATTCTTAGTGCAACGTAGAATTTTATCTGTGTTATGGTACCAAGACCCATGGTGCACCTTGTTTTTAGCCTGTAATATAGGAGAGACAAACTTTAGTCTGAGAAATTTTACTAAGTTATCTTGCTTGTTTATTTTAGGTGTGAAATCATCCTTTTTCTTAAATTGTCATTACCATGAAGACTATACTGATTTATAATGCCAGTTTATTACTTACATTGATTAGGATAATGCTATTCTCAAGGAGTTAAGATTTTGAGCAACTAAATGGTGTAGAGAATCTATTTTAGATGCTATTGTGGATATAATGTTGCAGCTGGTTAGTGTGCCCTCAAATAAGCTTGGTCGTTTATGGACTGAATGTTTAACTTTTATTGATAAGAAGATTTAATTTATATTTTGTACAATGTGTAGCCCAAATACCGTGGAGATATAAAATATTAAGCTGTTGAAAACTGAGTGCAGCAAACTATTACAAACTAGCGATAGATTGGAGGTCAGGAATTCAACATGTTCTATTAAAGGGTAAGAAAACTCCAGATGGAAATTAACATAAATTTAAGGGGGAATGCTGAATTCCGAATTGAGCTCCTAGAAAGATTTTAACAAAATGGAGCTTTAGTTGGTATGAGTTTTCCACAGTCCATAGGGTAGAATAATGCAAGCTTCTTGTTTAAAATGGAGTTTTCTCATAAAAAAAAAATGCTGACAATTGAGACATGATTGCCACTCTTTTCTTCACATAATCCATACAGTCCGTCAATTCTTTTTTCTATGTTACATCAAGTTTCCAAGACAACGAAGGGGGAACGTGTTTTTGGGATGAATTTTGCAAAAATGGGAAAAATAAAAAAATATAGGAAATTTCATTGCTTTTATTGTCAAGATGTATATATATTATATAAAAATTACAACAAAATGTCCAAAGGCTGCCAGTTTCAACTACAAAATGACAAAAACATAGAAAATCAGTTGCTGCCCCTAATCAGCATCTGCTAACGCTCCGCCAGTCTGAGTCTGATTCACTGCCACTATGAGGGAGTCAGGACAGCCTTATAATTCAAAATAGAGTTCTCTAAGCGTGGGCAAATAATTGACATTTGACCTTATAATTCAAAATAGAGTTCTCTAAGCTTTTGCATCTGTTTATTTTGATTTTTTTATATTCAATAACATATTAGTTAAGTTTAGCACAGTTTGGTAACATATTGACAACTTAAGTCACTTGAGATTTAAGCACACTAGTGCAGAACATTCATTTAACCAAAATGAATGAGCCTCTTTGGATTATTCTCTTACTAAAACATTAGGAATAAATTAGTTAATGAGATAGGTTCTTCTTTTCCAATCGTCACTCTAGGGTATCTCAATGATTTAATGTTTTTCTCATACCAAGTTTACACTAGTTATATAATTTCTCAAAATGGTGAACATATTCCACCTTTCCTCCTAGCTTTCAGTTTCCCCATATGGTATTGACTTTGATGTCGGTTAGACTTTTCGAGAATGGGAATCACTCTCTGCTAGTGGACATTTTCTTGCATCTTCTCTGAAAATTTAATGCAGTACAGAGCATATAGGTTATAGAATGGGGAAAGGGAATATTTGCTTTTCATGCTATTCCAGCAACAAGTGAAGCTGTCATAATTTGAGTTATTGGCACTCAAATATCAACTCAAGCTAGGGCGGGTGTCTGGAACTCTACCTTTTGAATGTCTCCTGCTTATGATTATTTGAGAAAGAGAGGCAAACATATCAATTCAAAAAGGAAAACAATAATTTTCTTGTGCTTGGATTTATGAATGGTATTTTGATCATTTGTTGAGTTTTTTCAAGGGCTCCAAATCGTTATCCTTGGACCTGATGAATTCTTAAATGCCACGTGGGCTCGCTATGTTAACACTTGTAATGGAAATTGCTAGAATGGTTAGATATGGCCCCATCTAATGCACTGGAAAAATTTCAAATGGAGTTTTTCTCCGCTTCTCCCCATCTATCAAGACATTGAAAATCTTTTATTCAATGGTTAAGTCTACAATGGAGAGCCACTTTGAATTACCTTTCTGGTCCTAGACTATTTTATACTCTCTAAGGCTTTATTGAAGTTTAACCAGAAGTCACACTTCAGATGATCATTTCATATGTTCTTTGAATAGCCCTGAATTTTGTTGACTATCGAAATAACTAGTAAATGATTAAGTATTTGAAATTGCAAATACATTTGTTTTCTATCTCATCTATAATTATAAGTTGTACTTTCCCAGCTCATTTATAATTTCATCTTTCATAACCAGCTTTCTCCATATTAGTTTTAAATTCATCAATCACGTATTTTGTAGTAGAACAAGTATTATTGTCACTCATGATCCTATTTGTTCAAAGGAAAAAATCTGTGTGCAATCATATTGAATATGGCTAATTCTATGCAATATTTTGGCAGGTGTCTATATATGATGGGAGATCTTGTAAGCTTAAGAAGACAATTTCAAAGTTTAAAGATGTGGTACGTGGAATCTTGTGGTATACTTTTCTGTATAGTTTCTATCTTGTTTCTGTATTCTTCTTGCTTTGATTTAAGAGGTTTTACTACTTTTTATTTTTCATTTCTTGTAAGCTTAAGGTCTTTTGAACCTAAGAAGACAATTTCAAAGTTTAAAGATGTATTCCGTGGAATGTTTTTCCATACTTGCAATATAATTACTCACTTGTTTCCATATTCTTATTGCTTTGTTTTGAAGTTTTTAATAGTTTAAATTTTCATGGTTTATGACCTTAAAAAGGGTAGGAGATGGAAGAGATAGAAATTACAAAAATTATAATAATAAATATCTGTTTTTGTTGACAGAATGTTGTTTTGTTGCCTTGGAATAATATAATTTCTTCATTCTCCACCATAAGCACCGAGTTTGATGCATTAATTTTGGGTGCTTTGTTTTTACCTACATCCAGGATTTCGTTTTGATGCCTGTCTTACAAGAAAATGCAATTTTTTTGTGACTCAAGGTTTTGTTATATCCGAATAGGGAGTGTACCTTTGATGTCTTTGTAATGCCATAGCTGCTCCAGCCTATGTTTGAACAGAGGGAAAATCTCCTATCAGTTCTGGGCAGCATGATTGGATTTCTGACAAACAATGTCAAAAATTGATTCTTATGGCTATTGTGTAAGAAAATCTGAATTTTATGCAAGTTGCAGATTTTGATGATTGATGTGAAGCATCAGGATGAAATCATCAAATATAAGATTGAGAAGGGACTCTTGTTGGGTCCCTCTGGGTTACCAACTCTTTTTGGTATGCCATTGGGTTATGTGTACCTTGTTGTTGTAGCTTGCATAGTTGAATGCGTACCTTGTACATGTAACTTGTGCTTTTCTTGGGGGTAGGTCCATTAGGTCCTCTACTACTCATAACGTGCTTCTTGAATGGAGTGTACATAAATGCTAACCTCTAACCTCTCATTTTCTTCATATTTGATATTAAGTCTTGTTCTTTTGGAGTCTTCAGACACCACCGACATGTTGGTGTTTTCTTCTTTGCTTGTGGAGTTTATTCTTTATCCAATGCGTACTTGTTTCAATATATAACAGGGTATCAGATCTTAGAGTTCAAAACCTCTCTAGGTTGTGGTCCTTTTCTACTATGAAGGAGTACCGAGGAGTGACAATTTGTCAATTTCTGATTGTATGTTAGTTACATCCTTTTTTCTGTTAAGGGTTTAGTTTTTTGAAATGGCACTACTTGACTTCAGATCTGCATTTTTGACCAAATTTGGAGACCGTAGGAATTCATTCAAAGAAAATTGAACTTATGAGGATATCTTGGCACAATATATTTTTTCTGTGTTACCGGATCCGTCAGCTCAGCCGCCAGATCCCAGTCCGGTTTGTACCGGATGCAGGATCCGGTTGAGTGCAGTGAAGATTTGTGTGTAATATTTATATATTATATTGTATATTGTATATTATAATATATATAGTCTATTATTATAGTATATATTATAATATATAATATATAATATATATTGTATAATAATATATTATTATATATTATAATATATAAATATATAATAATATAATATATAAATATACAATATAATATATTATTTATTTATTAATATAATATATTATAATATATATTGTATAATAATATATTATTATATATTATAATATATAAATATAAATATACAATATAATATATTATAATATATATTGTATAATAATATATTATTACATAATATAATATATAAATATAATTATTTATTAATATATTCTATTATATATTTATATATTATTAATATATTATATAAACATTTATTAAATTAATAATTTTATTATTATTATATCATGTTACATGTTTTTTGTATGGATGAACCCAAAACAAACCCAACCCCAAAAAACAATTTAGTTGAATCCACGAACTGGATCCATGAACCCTAACCAGGATCCATACCAGAACCAACACTTTATTTTTGTTTTTATAGCAGAAGTAGGGTTTTTATAGAAATCACTTTCCATATACATTCTTTTTCATGTTTGATTTCATTTTTCAATTCTTTATAAAATTTTGTAATGGGTCTGCTTTTGTTTCATAAAAATGTTTCCCATTTTAGCTCAAACTTCAGAAGATTCTAGCTCCTATAGTGTTAAACAAGCGATTGTATTGGTGCTCAGGTGCTCCAAGTGTGCAGCATAGTGGATGTTCGTATTGAGGATTGGGGGTGCAAAGATAGGTAGCTCGGGCAACGAAGGGCCCAGTGGTGGCGGATTTGGGCTGTAGCTTGACATATTACTATTAAGCGTGTGGTGCAGCCTGCTTGGTGGCTTGTCCTTGGTTAGGTCATAGGCCTTGGGTCAGCTTACAGGGTTCAATTCCCTTGGATTCTTTTTTGTCCATACTTTCAACAATCTGTGGATGACATCAACATGCTAAATCAGCAGTGACATTTGTAGTGACTTGGCATACTAAGTGCCACATGGCAGTGTCTAATTTACCTGTATAGTTTGTATGCCCTAGGTGACAAAATATAAAAAATTCCTGAAATGTGTCCGAGTGCCATGTCTAGCCACCCTGCCTATTTATGCAGCAGTTGCCTGGTCAACCATCCAATCAGCAAGAGCAGTCTAGTTAGTGCATAGTTAGTATGACTATGGGTAGTCAAATTAGAACACTGTCAACAGGGGCAATCCAGTCGATGTATAGTTAGCAGAGGCAACAAATTTGAGGGCAACACTTGATGAAATCAGGTGCATTCCCACCCTTACTAGCATGATACTCTAAAACTTGTGATTAATCCTGAGTAATTGTGGCACACTGCATTTGCTGAGCTGTTTCATGAGTTTTTCAGAAAGCGGTTCTCATATTTTTAATATTCCCATATTTTTGTTCATTTTTTACACTCGAAGGCAGAGAAATAACGAGCACATGCAGACTGAACATTTTTGGCTTTTGGTTAGAGTATTTTAAAATTTCAGTAAGTTTTATGTTGAATAGTTTTCTTAGAAGTTAATTTATAATCTATAACGAAGGCTTTTCTTTCAATTTATATCCTAATGATGGTTTAGGTAATGAATACACAGTTGTGCTTCAGATGGTTGGCTATGCTCTACAATAGAACACCCTACTATTTTATGGCTAGGCTGCCAGCTATTTTTTTTATTTTACATAAAATTCTATTTGTATGATGTAAAATAGTATTTTAAATACTATGCAATTTTTATTATTAGTATTTTTATAATGTAGTATGTCTATTTTTATTTCTACACATTATATTTAATATGAAATAACACAATTACATGTTCCCTGTTTTAAAAAATAGTACATCATTTTTTAGTTCTAAAGTTTTTCCTGTTTTAAGTCTGGATAATTGAATTGTGTTCACACTTTTGCCACACTGTTTCAGTGCTGTGTAAATAAAATGGTACTGTGTTTCCATCAATTTCATTTTCTTGATTTTTTGAATTTAAATATTTTGGTGAGTTTGAATTTGATGGCCATTGGACCATCATTTGGCATTGCTATTGTCTAATCTTTTGGAGGTCATACCTTTGTCTCATGGACTTAGTATGGGGCTATTTTTGAAGCATAGGAAAATTAGTTTTGAGCTAAACAAAGTTAGTTTGAGGCTATTTGAAAGTGTTGGAAATTTAGTTTTGAGCTATTTGTAGTTATATATATACATTAGACTTCTCTAGTTGTCTTGCTTTAGCCGAAATGGGATCTGATTTTGGTTAGAATCTTGCTGTATATGGGGTTATTTGGCTTTCATCATTGATGGGATTTCTAATACATTTGATGGATGGGTGGTTGTGTGTGCCTAGGCCACTCTAAGGAGTTAGGTTTTCTATAATTTCATCTTCACTTTTGATAGTTGGTTTGGGATAATGATCTAGGTAATGCAGAAGTTTGACTTCATCTTAGTTCCATGGTAGTTGTGATTGTTTAGGGATTGTCACCTTAGCAAACTGTGAACATGATGATGATGTGAAAGCTAGAATATGCATGAAATATGACATGGAGAATTCAGATTGAATGATCCATAGTTAGGTCCAACATCTTGGCTATCCTCCTCAATGTGGAGTATTTAGTGATAGATTTGTGTGATCCACTATTGGGTCTGCTCCCTCGTCAGTTTGGTGTATTTTTATCAATCAATTTGTTGTGCTATTTAAAGTCAGGTCAAACACCCAGTTGATAGGTTGGAGAGATCAACTTATTGTTCACAAGAGGCTTCAACAACACACCAATGGTAGATAAGATCTCTCTTTAGGTGGGATAAGACTATGACATTGTCTCCTTGTGTCACTCGATGGAAAATTAGGACACATATGCTAGTGAAGATGCAAAAGATGCTTGCTTTCAGATTTGTCCAGACAGATGATGAGTTTTTGAGGATGCTGGAGTTGCTCTGTCTATTGGAAGTTGTCATTAGAGGGAAAGGGAATGTTAAGGCCCTCTTTCTCTTCATAAGAAGGATTGGCTTGAGTGCAACCTTTCTTTGGCCCTGCCAAGTTGAGCTTTCGGGGTATTTTAGAATGGAAAACCCATCGTGTTGGGTCCATTAGAGATAACAATGCTTGTAGTATAACATTCGGTTGTAACTTATTTGTATCTTGTAGGTGTAACTTGGATGAGTGAATACCTTGTATTTGTAACTCGTGATTATTTTGGGGTTAGGTCCTATCCTACCCATAACATGGGTTTGGTCGTGTCCTTCCATAACTCGTATCTTGAATAATGTGTATATAAAGGTTATGCTTCTCATCACCTCAAGTAATTGCATTCACATGTATTCCCTTTGTTTTTTTCATCTATTTATTGAGTGATATTCTTTTGGTGTCTTTAGTCACTGCTAACATATTGGTATTCTCTTATAGTTTTGTGGAGTTATTCTTTGTTCAATCATGGACTTGTATCAATAATCTAACAAAAAAATGTAGTATTAGATGGATGCATATTTGTGACAACAAGAGATTTTAACTGCTTTAGGATTAATGAATGCATGATAAATTGGATTGCTTTTTGGTTTGAACTTAATTAGTTTCTGAGTCATTCTGCCTCTTTTCTGTTGGCCTTACCCAAGCATAAAAAAGGTGTTCTCTACCTCTTTTATTGTAGTCTGGAAATGACAAATTGTGGTATCTTTTGCTTCATGGTAGGGCAGAGAATGGTTGTATGTTTTGTGCACTTACATACATGAGTGATCCCTGGCCTTGCTTGTTTGTGATTGGGAATTTGATTCTATAGCAGCTTATGCTAGTGCCTATGTTTGGTTTGCATAACTTTAACTATATGCAATTTGTTGTTGTCCAAGCTCTAGTTTGAATGTATGGTGTTTTGACACTCTTCATTATCACTTACATAATAGCCATGCTGTAATTGCAACTGAGGGACTCTTTTCTTATGCATTGATGCAATTGTTGGAAACTAATCTCACTGCCCTTGTAATAAACAGCAAAATGCAAACAAATAGACGATGGATGTACTAAGAGGTAAATATGCACAATTGGTCTTATTGAACCTTAAAGGAGTGGATTGGATTGAGGCTGTTACCAAACTTATTATAGTAATCTTTGATTGGTATCTTGACATTCATTGTTGGCATTCCATTGGGAACTATAATCACTCTTCTATGGCTCCAACCTAGGTAGATACAAAATCATATTTGGAGTTCCAATGGTACGCAATAGCATCCTAGAGGAACTGGGCAAAAATCCTTCTTGTACTTCCTGGCTAAATGTAAAACAAGGGCAACATTATTTTCATAGGATGCTGCATGCTCCCATAATGCTTGCTGATCTTACACTTCTGAACAAAAAATTCAATCAGGGGGTATTGCCAAGATAGTCGATTGTTTGTCTATCTGAATGAAGGAAAGTACAAATCATTTGAATTGAGCTGACAAGGAACATTATTTTCATAGGATGCTATGTGGTCCCATAATACTATGAGATCCTTTTGACATTTCTTTTCATCATTTTAAACCCTATTTATGATCATGTTCACACTCACTTGACAATTCATAATTATTCAAACTAAAAGCACTTTCATGAATACAACCAATAATTAGATCATCATCAACAAAATCACACATTAGGGTCAAACATGTTCTACTAATGATTAACAATTATAACTTATGAACCCACCACTCATACAAGTGTTGAGTTTTTACCTTGGATAGGAACTTCCACACATGTTCAGTGTGAATGTGTGGAAAGGTTCAAGTGGTTTAAGTTAGTCTATTTTGCATTTCACTTTGAAGGACTAAAAATTTTGCATTTCACCTTTTTTTTTCCTTTTTTGTTAGACTACAGGAATTGGTCGGGTATCTGTCCCCCTATAAACTGCAGTGTGCCTGGTAAACTTTTTTCACGTGACCGGTGATGCTGGCACGGCATGCCCTTCGGTACCACGGGGACGGTGGGGAGACTAGACCTCGTGACCTCTTGCCTGCAACAGGATGCTTTATCCAATCGAGCTAGGCCCACTGCCCCTTTCACTTTGAAGGACTAAAGTGAAAGTCATTTATTAAGCTAAATAAGTCTAATAAAATGTAGATATGCATTAGTGATTTAGACTAATCTTTCATCTTGTCCTTATGAGTGATAATGATGCTTTTTGTAGGTAAAGCTGCTTTTTGGAAAATTAGTTTTTTATCTGAATTAGTATAAAGATAGGAGCAAGATAGAATGATTATAATATACTGAATACAATGAATTCCCATGCAGCTGTGATTAACATCAGTTGTGGAGGTTACCTTGTAAGTGTTTAGAAGGAATGGAAAAACTCATTTGAAGGTGTAATTATCTGTGTATGCTTTCACATTTGAAGTTTTCAATTGTTGTGTGATTGATTCAATGCTTTCTAACGTTAGGAAATTAGTCATCAGGGTTTTGAAAAATTTCTTCAATAAGTTACCAGTCAAAAATGTTTTCAAGCGTGTTATCATTGATAATAAAAATGCAATACACCAAGTGTTAGAAGATTTCCATTCCGTGATTAAATTAATTAATAAGAGTCATTAAGCAGGAAGACCGTGCCAGAGACTGCAAAAATGTTGGGCCTTACATCACATCGAACTTTCAATCACCTGCATTTAATGCATTTCCCATCTTGGAGTGCTCTATAAATAGGAGGCTCATACCAATTTTGAAGCAAATTGAGTGACAAATGAATAATATTTAGAAATATTTTGTGGTTCTTGTATTTGTTTCAGTGTTATACTTATGTTGGCAAGTTAATGTTTTGGTGGTTTTTATGTAACCACAAGGACCTTGGATTAATTCCTTTGCTGAATTCAACACTCAAATGTGTTGACATGATTGAGTTTGTGTTTGTGTTGGATGTTGTATACATATCACCAATCTAAAACTGAAGCAGACATCTTCAGCATGACAAATGGATCCTTTTAGCATTGATGAAGTGGTTAAGAGAGAAATAACCTTATAGTTCATCCAGTGCAATGGTGTTGATCTTGGCTTGACGCATGGCAATGTCCAAATTCACTTGGACCTTGAATAGGCCATGATGATGAAATGGTGTTTTGGCATTCGAGATGGGAGGTTGTGTCGAGGTTGAGCAACCCAATTACATCATGAGTTCTTGGAACTGTCTAAAGATATCATAATGATAGTTAAGAGCATCCTTTGTGAGTTGTTGGATGTGTGGAGAGGAAATCATAATTCTTCCTTTAGGTATCAACCATCACATTCTTTTGTAACTTTTTTAATGTTCATCTAGGTAGTGTGATAAAGAATCTGATGGCATTCCTTCCTTTGCTTGTTATGCATGGATGCTAACAGGCACGAACAATCTCACTATGTAATTGTGTCAACAATGTGAAGTGAAAACAAATGTTATGGTACCAATGATTTGGATCCCATGGATGCTAGGGGATAAAACTTTAAATTGTGGAAATCTAGATTTATTATAGGTGGAAGTGATAATGATAATAAGTCAGGATTGATTAAAGGGAAATGTGCAATAAAGACATAAAAACAAACTATATTACTTGGTGTTTTTCTACATGGCATACACTCAAGGGAGATGTATGATTGCTTATTGTCTAGCTGCATGTCTATTCTATGAATTGGTGGCTAGATGCTAACAGCAGATCCCAGGATCTGTGATATGCCTAAATTTTCCTACTTTGCATATGTTATAGATATGTACTTTATATTACAAGAATGATGATTACATTCAAATAGTTACAAAATAGTTGAGATTTAAGTAACAGTTGACAGGTCATCTTCTTGTAGCTGTGATGGTTGGTCATTTACCTAGAATTTGTGGGAACAAGTGTGTTGATGTGGCACAAGCCATGGAAGCATGGTCTGGTATGGTGTGAAGGTCTAGCATATTGTGTTAATCAAATAGAAGGTGTGGCTCACATGCACCAATTTGTGTTGGTCCAATTGAGCTGTACACAAAATGTGGACTTGCATGAGATGGCACTAATCCTTTGGTGCAGAGCTGGGAGGCTAAAGTATGTTTGGTGATGATATGGCATCTGTGCATGCTGCTTCAATTTCATGATGACAAGGAGTTGTGTGGCATGCACAGCATTGCAAGAGTGAGGGCACACCATTGTGTGACTTGGCGCAGATCAAACCTTCTTTATTCAAACTTCAATTTGCAACAGTCACAACTTTTGATCTTTGTCACAAAGCTTTAGATACCTTGGAAAAGAAAAATCTTGAGGGCATTCTTCATGAAAATTTTCCATGTCCTGAGATTGATTAATAAGGGCTTATAGATTCTACTTCTCTGGAAAATCCTGTAGGTGCCATTGCATTCTCTCAAGAGGCTAAGAAAGTGACTCCAGAACCATTTCTATGAGCCCAACTAAGACTTGTTTTACTTGTTGCCAATGTAAACTTTAGCAAAGAAATCCTAGGTTGAAAATTTTGAATTTTAATGGAGGAAACAGAACATTCTGGGAAGGCTGAATGCTTGGAAAATTGCTCTTAAGTTTTTGTCTTCTTCTTTTCTGTCCAAAGATTGGGAAAAAATGGAACTTCTATGAAGAAACCTTAAATCTGATAAAATTGAATCTCAACTGATGAAAGAGAAAATTCTGAATGCAATAAAATAATAATTCTTTTCTGTTAAAGACGGGAAATATCAAAAATCAAAATGTCTATGGAAAACCTGCTTCATTGGGAAAATGAAGAAACAGATCTGTTGCACATTACTGAAATGTTGGTTATAGGTGATATGTAAAAGAATGAAATTTCCAACATCAATTCAGTTGGATAAAGTCTTAAAGCAGAATATGATCATTTCACTTGGCCAATACAATCTCCTTAGCCCTGTACACAAACCCATTTCCATCCACAAACATACCCAAATCTATTCACAATCCTAATTATTGTTAATTTTCCACTTTTATCTTTTTTTTCTCTTTTGCATACATTTTATCTAACAAAAGTTCACCTGACCAATATGGCCATAAAAATCTGTAATGGCCCACAAAACTGGTCCCAATAGACTGACACAATTTCTAGTGGACAGACTATGTACTGATAATTAGTACTCTATCTAATTAATTGTTATCCTTTAGCTGTGTAATAATCTTGATTTGCTAGGTGCAGATGCTAACATATCTTCTATGTTGGAACATCTTTCAGCAGTATACTTGTCCCAGAAGTATGGGTATAAGTTCAGCAGTGGCATCATTCTTGTCACAGATTGCCAACTTCAAGTTATCTGCTAGGAATAGCCAAAATCATTGTCAAGCAACATGACACAAGAAGAACGATTCTAACATTCTATGACACTCCTTTTGCATTTCCACTCAATCATTTCTCATACAATGTAGGTATAGATACCAAATTAGTCTTTTCCTTAATGACATCTGATTTTAGGTCTGACCATATTTCCTAGTCATTTGTTCTTAGAAGTCAGAAACATGGATTTGCTTGAAATAGACTTACGGTTGTGTTTTTTATTTCTAGTGTTTTTGATAGGCAAGCATTTCCTCACCAATCAATTGTTCATTCCTCCCTATATTGGTGGAATCTGTTAGTCTGAGTGTTTCTGTACATTCAAATGGAAGTAATATGCCTAGATAGCTTGATATATCTGATGAAGGTACTCTGAATGGCTACATTGTAGGCATACTCAGGACATTTTCGATCTGATGGGCAAATTATTGCTGCTGGTGGAGAGACAGGAATTATTCAGGTAACTTCTTTCAGCTTCAATTTGTTCAACATAACTTTAGTCTTATCAAACAGAGATTCAGAGTTTTTCTCAATGCTTAGTGTATGATAAAAAAATGATTTATCTTTATGTCAAAGACTGCTATTTGAAGAGGTAACATGTAATTGTTTGCCTCTGAAAGGTTATTGATGTGAAGAGTGGGATGGTTCTACGGCAACTAAAGGGCCATGGCAGGTAAAGACTATTTTACCTTCCAGATTATTTGATTGTGGCTTTCAGTTGTAAAGACAGGCATTCTATTTGTAGAAAAAAAACCTGAAGTTAAATTACTTTTTCTGTGATTGTTCTCCTTTATGGTAGTCTTCACACTTCACCTACATTACAAGCCATACTTTTTGATGGCTATGTTATTGGATACTTTGAGGTGTCCCTGTTGTACTCATAATGGTATGGATATGACATGGATGCACATCTTATACTCTTGAAATTTCATGCCATTTCTAGATACAACCTGTTTCCATCCCTGCTGTTACTGGATAGGTACTGCCATATCTGGGTTGTATCTATTGTATGGATAGGTACCGCTATATCTGGGTTGTATCTATTGTATTTCATGATTATTATTTATTTTCTCACCCATTAACACCTTGAGGTTCCTACTGCTTGCAATAGAATCACTGTTAAATACTCACTACAAAGAAATGTTCTCAAGATACTTACCCTGATCATCTATTTTAGTGTGTTAAAAGAGATATATATATATATTCTATCTAGTTATTCCTTTATTTATATTGATTGGTATATATATATATATTTATATATTGATTGCTATCTTATTTTCACATTCACTTCCTTTCATTTTTTATTCATTCCCAATTCATTCCTTCACAAATGATTTTGACCTCCCTTAAAATACCCTCATGTTGGGGTGAATAGTCACACCCTTATTTGCCATTGCATCCCTTACAAAGGATGCACCCCTTCCTTAATCACTGTCTTAAACTCCTTTAATTATTAAAAGCTTCTTTAATTAATTAATATCAATGATCGCTGTTTGTTGCATATTACCTGAATGTCCCCTTTTATTTATCGCTGCCTTCTTTGGTCTAATATTAATCGCTGTTTGGTAGTTTGCTATATCTTTTGTCTTTATTCTTATTTTGTCTTATGCGCTTTGTCTTATATGCTTTTTTCTTAATTTTGTTTGTTTCTCTTAGGTTATTAACTTATTAATCACGATGGGGCATGACAGTTAGTCTTCTTTTCTTACTGCTTGGGATCTTATAAAGGCTGTGATTTCTTGTCTTTAAACTGCGATCTCTTGTCTTTTGTGGGTGGGGTATGACAGTCTGCCCTTCCCGAGATTGCTTGTCCTCAAGCAATTTCAAATTGGGATGATCAAAGATTTTGGTTCCTTCCCAGTTTGCAATTATCTTGGTTATGTTTGACTCTATACTACAATGATGTCTTTGTAGGGTATTTATTAGTATACTTGCCTCAACTGTGACTACCAATAAGGTTAGTACCATCCTCTAAAGCATGAGGGCAATTTACTATCCAATATTCTTTTGACTCATGTACTACTATTTACCAATAACTCTCAACAACAAAACTAAAAGTTGGAAATTTGCAAGAACTGTTATTTAAGACAAGTTTTCTCTCATTTCACTACCACAAAGGTCTTGGGTGATAATACAAATTATTCGTTACCCTTGTTGAAATCCAAAATCATGATGGATTATGAGAATGTTGTGAATATCAAGATCCCACTCCTTTGTGCAAAACCACTTTTGCATTTGTGTAAAGGATCTAGATGTTTGAGTGACAACTTCCCTTAGATAAAGTGTTTCATTTTGTGTAAACATTTGAACAAAGTTTGAGGCAAGCTTGTTTCTAATGAGGATGTAATATAAAATAGCTTATAGGGGTTTTGTAACACTTAACCTAGTCAAAACATCTGTCACACCCATAGGTAAATAATGACATGTTTTAACTTTCTAAGTATATATTTCCTAGATAATACTATTGGCGTTTCAATTCGCACCTCTGGAATGCGGATTAGAAACAGACAGCTATGCACAGATAAATTGCTCTTCGAATTAGGAGGGGAAGCCTCCCTCTTTGCTGATGTTGCTTAAAGAAAGTAAACTAAAACTGATTTGCCAATCTTTTTGTTCAGCTAAGAGCACAAGGTTATAAAACTCAAGCGCCGTAGTTGAGATTTTCTCTTTTGAATTTCAACTACGACTAGGCCTACTCTAATGCCGTTTCTAACTACTCAAGTAAATGCAGAGCTTGATAGTTAGAAATGAACAAGGAACGATTCTTTGACATAAATACTTAAACAAACTTTCTTCCAATGCACATCTACTGTACTTTCAATGCAAGTTGAAATAGAGATCATATAAGCATAACACATAAAATGGAAACCTGAGATAGTAGATCAAAGCAAATGAGGCATAAGATTTCCTTTTCTAAAATTTCAAGTAACAAAGATTACACTTCTGGGATAGCAGGATTGTAGCAAAATAGGCTTACAGTTTAGCGATCAAACTAGAATACATTGACACAAGTAACACATGAACTGAACAATAACTTGCAGCTAAAAGAGTCATACAAGCTTGCTCTTACACTAAGTGAACAATACTGAATAACAATTAGAAGGCACTAGTAGGCTCAGCGTATTGTTATCACAAGCACGGTTAAAAAATAAATGGGCAAGGCTGCCCTTATTTATACACAAGCAGAGGAGTAGAGTGTTAGTGTTTGGTAGCTTCGGGAGATATTTTCTCCTTAGTTTATTCTTGTACAAGGCAGGTCGGCCTTCATATCTTAAATGATATTTTTTATATTTTTCTATTTCTCTAAGGGAGCCGACCTTGAGAAGAAGTTGCCTAACTTGTATTTAAAGAAGGTGAAGACTTGTCATTTGATCATCACAATCATTCACTCATTTCGCATCTCTTAGGAGTAGAAGTTCGCCATCATTAAAAGTAGAAGCTCGCCATCATTAGAAGCAGGAGTTCGCCATTTCTTAGTTGTTCAGGATGTCTTAGCAGCAGATCCATTGTTAAGGAGAAGTGTCTCCATTCTTTGTTTCAGACTCAGCCTTGTGTAAGGCCTGATTGTAAGCAGTATTCTGCACTTATGTTATTTGATATATAAGAGATTATTTGCTGGGTTTTTCTCCTTTGAGTAGGAGGGTTTTCCCAGGGTAAACATAGTGTTCATTGTCTTATGTGTTGCATTTTCTGATTGCTTACATTTCTGATTTGTAAAACTAACATAGAGAACCTTAAAATCTCCTTGCTTTTACAACTAAGACTTGCCGACATGCAAGCTTTATTTCTAAAACTAAAACAAGATAAGCATCTAACAACCTATGAAAGCAGAAAAACAGGGAAAGTGCCAACTATTACAACTTGATTCTTTCTCTTCTATAAAGAATGGATAAGAATTGGGACGAGAATAGAAAGAAAGTATGAGATAAGAATGGAAAGAAAGTTGGGAGAAAGCATTGAGTTAGCTGCTGCTTTAAATCTCAACCACATCCGCCAAAAAGCTAGAAACTATATCTCTATCAGGAGCATCAATACTATCTATAGTAAAATTCTGCTTTTCCAGGATCTCTTCACCTTCTGCAATTGAACTTAGAGAATCTTTCACATCTTCAGCTGCTTTATTGAATCTTGCTGACATCGTTGCTATCTGACTCATCCTGATTTTTCAATGGAAGAGTATTGTACAACTCTTTTCCAATACTTGTCCTTTTTCTCATACCACACCTTTTCACGTTCTTCAACTGAGATGATGATGTTTTTTGTCCATGGTGGTATTGAAAAGCACTTCTCAACATTGTCCGGCTTGAGGTTCCAAACATCCCGCCCATTTGTTGCTTGGATTTCTCGTGTTGTAGGATTGTAATGTTTGACACAAGCAATTACAAACTCAAGGCTCTGCATCGAGACGGGGATTGAAGCTGCTGCAAGTAATCCAGAATGACCAAGGTGTTTAATTGCAACATTGCCTGCGTCTTCCAAAGCACACAAATTGAACATTGGTATTATATGATGTAAATCAGTTTCTGCAGCTTTGATGAAATCATGATACAACACTGACTTGGCTTTGAATTCGATGGGAGAGTACTCCATATTGAAAAACTTGAAGATTGACTGTAAACTTGACTATGCTCGGACAAGTTTTGCACAAATTCTAAATTTAGCTTTGCTTATTTTTCTTCTTCAAACGGGCAGATTTTTCAAAAATAATCTGAGATATGGGTTTTGTAGAGAATCTTGTTGCAAGAAGACCCAGATCCTTCGTTTTTGAAAATGGTTGATGGTTGGTTGAAAAAGCAGAAACCCTAATTTTTAAATTTTTTGTGGAAAAAGTTGAGAGCTGGGTTTTGTGCAGAATCACGTTTTGTATGGACCCAGTTGATCAGATTTTGAAAATATTGAAGATTTCTTGGACATGTGTGAAAAAAACAGGTTCTTGGAAATTGAATTTTTTTCCAAAGTTGTTGAGAATCATGAACCAAGCTAACCTAGATTGCTGAAAATTGAAAAAGATGACCCCTTTCTTCTGAAAATTGATGCCCTGGAAAAATAAAGCATGAAAAAGGAAGCCTCTGTGTGAGCTGATCAGGAAAATATGAAGAACTCTGAAAAATCATCAAGTTTTGGCCTTCAAATCTTTGATGAAGAATTTTTTTATGTTTCTCCTCTCTTGCAAAAATTGTGAAGAATGAATGCACAAAGCCATCTTAAATAAGTTTTTAGGTTGAGAACTACTTTATTCTCCAACTTTAAAACTTCTAAAAACCTTTATGGAGCAGGTGCATCGAATTTGGACACTTTTTGATGTTTGAAAGATAAAATTTGGAAAAATTGACTAAGGCATGAAACTTTGGACGCCTTTGACTAGCAGACTTAGCCAATTTTTTTGAAATTTCAACTTTTGCTTGATTCTGACCCCAGTTTGATCTTGATTTCCCGACGTCAGATTGATCCCGTGAACTGGATGCTGATCTCGTTGCGGAGCCTGATCGAATCTGACGAGATTATCCTGGAGGCAACTTTGGATAAAAACATCAATTGGTCCTTCAAAATGCTGGGCGCCCTTGGCTAGCTGGGACGCCCAACATCTCCAGACTTCACCATTTTTGCTTGGATTTCATCCTTTAGACTTTGATCTTCCATTCTTTATCCTTTGTTTGATTTGCGATTGCTGGTGATAGACAAATTCGACGATCAGGCTAAGATATACACTGGATAGCTGATAGGATTCCGAAGACAATGAATACATTTGCAAACCCTAATAGTTGACTTTGACCCTCCAAAACCCTAGGCGCCCCTGGCTAGCTAGGGCGCCCAAAGTTCCCAAAGAGAGATTTTTTTTTAAATGATTTTCATAATTTGCATTTTGTTGCTTTGGTGAAAACTCCCTGTTCGATCCACAATTCCGGCTGACTGATTAATCTAATGGGCCTGCTGTTGGATTCATTGCGGAGTCGAAGAAATTCTGAGCAAGTTGTCTTAGAAACACAAACCCTAATTTCATCATTCGATACCTTGAAAGGCTGGGCGCTCCTAACTACCTGGGGTGCCTAAGCTTGCCAAAGTTAGTTTTTTATTCTCAGTTTTCAACTTTTCTTCATTCCTCGTCCTTCGTTCCATGCTTCGACTGCTGGGATTGAAAAATATTCTAAGGCATGACTGGCGCGGCGCCTAGATTGGGCAGGGGCGCCTGAACTTTCCAGACTTGACAAAATTTTGCAATTTTCAAGATTTTCCAACCTCCATTCTTCGTTCTTCGTTCCTCGATCATCTTCTGTTACTCCTTGATCTGTGCAATGCTTGAGGCCTCGAATTTGACACTTGGCAATTGGCCAACCTCCATTAATGACATCGGAGCTCCCGAATAAGCTTTTGAAAGAGCAAAATAGACCCACTAGGGCAAAATTGATATTTTGACGATTCTAACTGGACCAGCTTGATGAGGAAGTATTTTAAGCCAATTAAAATCAGTTTGAACCCTAGAAGCCAAACTTTTTATTTGTAGAAAATTTTGCTAGCATCCATTTGAGAAGAAACCCAGAAAAACCCAGAAAAAAGTTCTGTTTTTAGAAAGTTTCTAAAAATAGAATTTTTCTTAAAATCTAGGGCCGAAAAATTGAGATCTGGGTTTTGTAGACAAGGTCGTTTTGAGCAGATCCAGATTGTCAGATTTTGAAAATTATGGGTTTTTGACCATCATGCAAGACATGCAAATTCCCAATTTTAACAAGACTTTTGACCATTTTTTTCAAAATGCCTAAGTGTAGCAAAATTTTTAATTTGGGGTACAACAAATACTTTAGTAAAAATTTATTGGATTGATCAAGTCAATAAATGAAAGATGTACAATAGTTTAGCATTCCTAGCAAGCAATAGGACTTAAATTTATAGGTTTACACTAATATCCAATTTTTGTCCCATCTTCCAAATCAATTGGAGGTTCACACCTGTTTGACATAGCCCCCATGTTTGGTACTAAAATTATTTTCATATCTTGGGAAAGTATTGTTTTGTTTCACCTGATTCATTTAAACAATATCAATTTTTCCCAAAGTTTGAAAGGTGAGAATGATCTTGGATTTGTGGGTTATGGGCCCATAATGTAACTTAGCATAGGCTTATGTAATAATTTTGTTGTAACTTGATTTGTATCAAATTTATCTAAGGTACCTACATGCCTAATACTGATGTCCTTGATCTAATGTGGAGTTACTCTAATCAAGAAAAAGGACTTAGGAGAAGAAGACCCTTGGATGAAATGATCTACTCTAGATAGAAGTGAATTGGGTTCGCAAGACAAAGTTCACTAGATCAATTTTGTAGGTTACAAGGTGGATCATATGTGGTATGGACTTGATTGTATCACCATTCTTTCAATGTGTGGGATAGATGAGTAATGATTGCTTGATTTCTTGATGGATGGGTGAGTGATGATTGCTTATTGCGTGTCAATGAATTGATTTACCCTTTATATCCCTTTCTTGAAGGAGTTACCACCCTTCACAATAAATGAGTCACCATCCTTCATTATAAAGGAATCACCATCCTTCATGGCTGTCTTTTGAGAATAATACTTACAAATTGATTGATAGGTTTATTTCCTATTGATGATTTCTTCACAAGGAAATGATTCCCCTTATATATTTTATTGTTGAGGGAGTCATAGTCTTTCACATTTGAAGGGTCACAACCTTTCATATTTGAAGGGTCACATCCTTTCTCACATCACCACTATTCTTGGGAACCTAATTTGATTTTACTTGCAAAATCACTTAAGGTTCTATTCTCAATTGAATTCTTCAATGGTGTTATGGATGTCTTTCTCAAATGAAATGCTCATATATCTTCAAGTTTGAGGGAGTCACACCTTTTTACCTCAATAGTTACAACTCTTCATCGCTGCATTTAGAGACTAATAATAATTTAATTTTAAATAAGTTAATTGTTAGTGCTGCTGTCTATTACTTGTAATCCGTCATAATAATTCCTCCTTCTTTGTTGATTTGGTTTCTAGCCTTATGGCCTTTGAAGAGGTGTGGGGGGTCTATGTAAAAATTCAAAAATATCTCTCCTAACTACCATCAATTGGCATATTTATAATTGTCAAGCATAAAGCAATCATAAACACACATGGAGTAAACCTGCCAAGGACATATCACACATGAAGCAACACATAAATATATGTAAGACACGAAGCAGACACGTAAATACATGTAAGACACAAAGCATACACATGAATACACGTAAGACACAAAGCATACATATAAATACATGTAAGACACGAAGCATACACATAAATACATGTAAGACACGAAGCATACATGTGAAAGGCACACACATAGAGAAATGCAATGTTGGCCTACTTGATTTTATTTTTTTGATTTACTTAAGAAGAGGGCTGAATAGTTGATCCTAATTGATTGGCGGTTAAAGTAGGTTTGTCCCGTAGGTTGGCAGGGTTAAGGCTTTGATACCAATTGTAATGTCCCATGGTTGGGGTATATCTGAATTTGCCCAAAAAGTAACAATTCCAACAATACAATTTGTTTTACAAATAGTATTCTTAATTAAATCATATAAAAGTTATTGAACTTAAGAATAAATGAAGAATTAATATAAATAGCATTGACATATTGGTCTAGTTTATAGTTTCATTCCCCATAACCAATCATAGAAAGGATTGGAAAGGAAAGCATGGTAAGGCACCCGGAGTTTGTTCATCACAATTAAGCCCGAGTGTGGCAATCACCCCTTGGCAAGTGGCAGGAACTTTCGTTACCATCCAACATGAGGTTGGTCTACTTACGTGGTGGAGACTGTTCATCATAACTAAGCCCAAGAGCGTGGCAATCACCCCTTGGCCCAAAGTGGCAGGAACTTTCGTTACCATCCAACATGAGGTTGTTCTACTTACGTGGTGGAGATTGTTCATCACAACTAAGCCCAAGAGCATGGCAATCACCCCTTGGCCCCAAGTGGCAGGAACTTTCGTTACCATCCAACATGGGGTTGGTCTACTTACATTGTGGAACCGGTTTGATGCCTCCCCTAATCGTGTTCCCTCGCAAATCCATGCCTGATTGCATATAGGAAACTAATAGATTAAATCAATCAAAACAAGAGCCTTAAATAGATTAGGAATTTCCATTAGTGACTAGGTTAAAAATGCATAGGAGATCTTATATATATATATATAAACATTACACTCTATTATGATGCATACCAATCCCTTATTATATTCAATGACTGCTGCCTTTCTGAGTGCAGATGATTATTTATTTTCTGATCTCTTTCTTGATTTATCCTTTAGTCTAGTTGCTGATATAATATATTTATTTCTGCTCTTACTCAGTTCTGATTAATACATATATATATATATATTCTATCTAGTCATTCATTTATTTATATTGATTGGTATATATATATATGTATATATATATATTGATTGGTATTCATATATATATAAATATATTTATATACTGATTGGTGTTCATACATATATTGATTGATATCTTATTTTCACATTCACTTCCTTCCATTTCATATTCATTCCCAATTCATTCCTTCACAAATGATTTTGACCTCCCTTAAAATACCCTCATAGTGGGGTGAATGGTCACACCCTTATTTGCCATTGCATCCCTTACAAAGGATGCACCCATTCCTTAATCGCTGTCTTAAACTTCTTTAATTATTAAAAACTCCTTTAATTAGTTAATTATTAATGATCACTGTTTATTGCATATTACCTGAATGTCCCCTTTTATTCATCGCTGCCTTCCTTGGTCTAATATTAATCGCTGTTTGGTAGTTTGCTACATCTTTTGTCTTTATTCTTATTTTGTCTTATGTGCTTTGTTTTATATGCTTTTTTCTTAATTTTGTTTGTTTCTCTTAGGTTATTAATCATGACGGGGCATGATAGTTAGTCTTCTTTACTTACTGCTTGCGATCTTATAAAGTCTGTAATTTCTTGTCTTTAAACTGCGATCTCTTGTCTTTCGTGGGTGGGGCATGACATATATATATATCCTAAAAGCATGAATTAGGATTAGAATTGTTGATGATAGAACAACTTCGGGCCTCATCCTTCCAGCCGATTATTAAAGACATAAATTAAATATAGCCTCCTTGGCTATTTAATTTATAGGTCCGATCTTGAGTGAAGAGGCGCTTCACTTAAACAACATTTAATTATTGTTAATTATTGCTTGAAGCCGACTTGATGATTTGCCACCTTTTGAAGAGTCATATTCATTTATTCTTGAGGGCGACTTCTTGTCTTGAAGAGACGCGATCTCCCTCTCCCTCTTGTATATATTCAAGTCGATCATTGTTCATTCGATCATATATTCGTTCCTTCATTCATAGTGCGAGTTCATAGAGAAGTACGACTTGCTTCAAGTGCAGATTGAAGGTTTCAAGGAGGCTGAATCTGTTATCAAGAAAGTGCAATATAATAATATAAGATTGCATCAAGCTTTGGTGCTCATTCTTGGCCTTGTAATCGGCCTCATTTTAAAGACCATTGTTGATTTATATACAATATATAAGTGATATATTGTTGCTGGGTTTTTTCTCCCTCAAGTGGAGGGTTTTCCTAGGGTATATGTTGTGTCTATTTGTTTGAATTTGAATTAAAATCTGCTTATTCACATCTGATCATAAAAACTAACAGTATATGTTGTGTCTATTTGTTTGAATTTGAATTAAAATCTGCTTATTCACATCTCATCATAAAAACTAACATGGTATCAGAGCAGGTTTAAGAAAGATCGTGATTAGATTTATATATGCAGTGCTATCATCCACTCTTGTTCTCATCTTCTTGCATCTATCTTATCTTCAAAATGGTGAACGGGCTCAAGATTGAAGATATACTTGAAGGTGCTTCCAATTTCACCTCTTGGAAGTTTAGAGTAATGCTTGCATTGGAAGAAAATGAGATTGCTGAGTTCGTGGAGAGTGAAATTCCCGAACCTTCCGATGAGAATGAGAAGTCTCAATGGAAGAAGAATTGCACTAAGGCGAAGAAGATTTTGGTAGACTCTGTGAAGGACCACCTTGTGCCGGTCATCTCCAAGTTAAAGACAGCAAGAGAAATGTTCAAGACCTTGGAGGAAATGTATGAGATCAATAATACAAGCAGAGCTCTTGCATTGAGGCAACAGCTTCATCATGTCAAGATGGCGGAGATTCTGTCATCTTCTTCATGAAGATCACCGAATTGAGAAATCAGCTTTCTATCATTGGGCATATGGTTGATGATAAGGATTTGGTTATGTTGGCGCTTAATGGTCTCCTCAATCTTGGGAGCCATTTATCCAAGGTATCAGTGGGAGATCAAAACTACCTAAGTTTGATCGCTTGAGGGCAGATTGCATCCAAGAAGAATCAAGATTAGCAGCAAGAGGCAATGGGAAAAGTTCTACAAATGAAGAAATTCATGTACTTGCCGTTCAATCTTCGAAGAAGAAAGGAAGAGAAGGAAAGAAAGGCAACTTCAAAAGGAATAGAGATAAAAGATCAGATGGTGCCCCTACATCTAAGAAGAAGAAGGACCTCTCCCACATACAATGCTTCAGATGTGACAAGTTTGGTCACTATGCAAAAGATTGTCCAACTAGACCTAAGCAACAGGCTTCAATTGCAGATGTGGGTGAGATCTCTCCTCAAAAGGATTCAAGTGGATTTTTATTCTATTCTGCCTTATCAAGCAATGTTCCTACGGATAGCAACACTTGGTTGATTGATAGTGGTGCCTCCCGTCACATTAGTGGATTTAGAGAACATCTTTCAGATTTGGTGGAGAGAGATACAAGTGTTCAAGTCATAATTGGAGATGATGCATGTTATTCCGTGATAGGTGTTGGAACCTCCTCTCTGCACTTAGATTCTAACATCTCTCTTCAGTTGAGTGATGTACTATTTGTACCAGGCATCAAGCGGAACCTTGTCTCAATTTCAGCCTTGGAGGACAAGGGATATCAAGTTGCATTCTCCGAAGGAAAAGTTCTTGCATGGCCGAAGAACTCTAGCATCAAGTCAGCCCGAGTGATTGGTGTTTGGCAAGAATGTCTCTACAGACTTTCCACTCGTCCACTACAGGCTTTGTTGCATGATTCATCAAGTTCATGTGAGCTTTGGCATAGAAGACTTGCTCACCTTCACTTTAGAGCACTTCCAACCATGGAGAAGATGGTTACTGGCATTCCTAAACTCAGTCAGGAGCATGAAGGTGCCAAGGATGCGCTTTGGGTAAGAATACTAAAGGACCTTTTCATAGTAGTGAAAGTAGATCTAAATGCATTCTAGATCTTGTTCATTCTGATTTGTGTGGTCCAATGTATGTTGCTTCTTTGAGTGGTTTCTTGTATTATGTAATTTTCATTGATGACTACTCTAGAAAGACTTGGATTTATTTCTTAAAGACTAAAGAATTTGAGGAAGTACTTGAGAGATTCAAGGAATTTAAAGCTCAAGTAGAGAACTTGTACGGGAAGAGGATCAAAGTTCTGAGATCTGACAACGGAGGGGAATACATCTCTGGAAGCTTTCGTAACTTTTGTGTTGAGGCAGGAATTAAGAGGGAGTTTTGTGTTCCCTACAATCCACAACAAAACGGTGTAGTAGAAAGGAAGAACTGATCCATCATAGAAGCAGCTAAAGCCATGATCCATGATCAAGATCTGCAAACCTTCCTTTGGGCCGAGGCATCTAGGACAGCTATGAATGTTTAGAATCGGAGCCCTCATCGTATTTTGGAGAACATGACTCCTGAAGAAGCTTTCACAGGTGTGAAGCTTGAAGTCATTCATTTGAAAATATTTGGTTGTCCTGTGCATGTTCATGTGCCTAAATATAAAAGGACTAAATTGGAACCATCTAGCAAGAAGGGAATATTTGTGGGCTATAGTGAGTCTTCAAAAGTCTACAGGATTTACATTCCAGGTCAAAAACTGATAGAGATCAGCACGAATGTTACATTTGAAGAGGATGTTGCATTCAAGAGATCTAAAGGCTCTCCCATGGAGATAGACAATGAAGACAATGAAGATCAAGAGTCTCCCTAGGACATGGAAGTTGACCATACTCCTGAGATTCAGAGGGAGGCTACTGAACCTAAAGAAGATGATGATCCAGTTGAGCCTTTGGAACCAACTGATGGGCCAAGAGATATTGTGATTGGTCAAAAGAGACCTCTTTGGGCTAGGCAAACAATGCAGTAGGCAGAAAAGTTTGCAGCCCCTAGAGGAACATTCAGAGAGAGCAAAAGACCTCACAAGTTTTCAAGCTATGTTGCATTGATGAGTCAAATTATTGAATCTGAGCCTTCCAGTGTTGAGGAAGCTACAAGTCAGCAAGTATGGAGAGATGCTATGGCTAAAGAGTATCAATCTATTCTCAAGAACGATGTTTGGGATATAGTACCTAGACCAGAAGGAAAATTTGTTGTATCTTCTAAGTGGCTTTTCAAGATCAAGCATGCGGCTGATGGAAGCATTGAGAAGTACAAGGCTAGATTTGTGGCTAGGGGGTTCTCTCAGAAAGAGGGAATAGACTATGATGAAACATTTGCTCCAATTGTTCGTTATACCTCCATCAGGACTATCATTGCTATTGCAGCGGCTAAAGGATGGAAGTTACATCAGATGGACGTGAAGACAACATTTCTAAATGGTGTAATTGAAGAAGAGGTATACATTGAGCAACTTGATGGATTTGAGGTTCATGGGAAGGAGTCTCATGTTTACAGATTGAAGAAGGCTTTGTATGGCCTTAAGTAGGCTCCTCGTGCTTGGTATGAGAGGATTGATCGATACCTGCTGAGCTTGGGCTTCTCCAAGAATGATGCTGATTCAAACCTGTACTTCAAGGTAATTAATGGTGAGGCTTTGATCTTGGTTCTCTATGTTGATGATCTATTCCTTATTGGAGAAGAACACCTCATTATCAAATGCAAGAAGGAGTTGGCTTCTGAATTTGAAATGAAGGATCTTAAGTACATGCATTACTTCCTTGGTTTAGAAGTATGGCAGAGGCCTAATGAGTCCATTCTGAGTCAAGGGAAGTATACAATAGACATCTTGAAGAGATTTGGTATGATGGATTGCAAATCCATGTCTACACCTATGGAAACCAATTTTTAGAAGCTAAAGGAGGCTGCAGCTAGTTTTGATCTGGTGGATCCTACTATGTATAGGTAGTTGATTCGATCGTTGATGTATCTAGTCAATACTAGACCAGATATTTGCTATGCAGTGAGTGCTCTTAGTCAGTTCATGTGTGAACCAAGGAAAATACATCTAGTTGCAGCAAAACATATCCTGAGATATTTGCGTGGCACAGTTGGGTATGGCTTGAGATATTCTTCTGGTGTGGACTTGAAGTTGCATGGATATTTTGATTTTGATTGGGCAGGATGTGTTGCTGATCGAAAGAGCACCTCTGGATGTTGTTTTAGTTTGGGGTCTTGTTGATGTGTGTTTTGTGACACACCAAACACCAGAATAAAAAAAGCCCAAAGACAGCTTTATCCTCTCTTGAAAAATTACCTCTTATGCTAAGATTGCTAGAAAGGTCATACGGTAATTCCAATGTTTCCTAATTTGAGTGATGGACAAGCTCAATGGATGATGTGATATGCTGGTTTTACAAAGGGACCTTAGATAGTAGATTATTCGAAGTAGGAATTGGAATTGATTTGACGTTGAATGCTCTTATGTTTTTTTTTGGATTTTCGGTTTGGAATAAAATAAAAGGAAAAGGGATGAGGGTTAAGAAACTAGATTTATGCAAAATTACTCCTATGAACTTAAGAGACAAATGCTGGATAGTGAAATTTAAACCAATCTTTGCTTTGCCAAGCACAGTACTACAACTAGACAAAGACGGTGCAATCTTCAATGGGTTTACGAAAGATGTCCTATTACACAATACCACCATCAATTCGATCAATGCATATAGGTAATAGAATTCAAGTCAAGCAGTTTCAATGTTCAGACTAACCTTACACATCAAATTGAAAATCATTCAATTGAAAAAGGTATGAACTAATTTCACTATCTCCGACACTATCAATCTTTCATTCATCTAAAAAAATGCTGAAAACCAATTTACTCTATTGAAGAAATCATGAAACCATGCGAGCTCATAAAAATAACAAATTCTCAACTCTGAATCCACTTATTATTTGAATAGCAATAGTAGCAACAATTTCATAAGTCTCTCCCTGAATAAATGAAATGCGTGGGGTTTATATAGGCACCCCAATTACAAAGCAGTGGCCCAGATTGATTTAAGATCAATGGCCAAGATTATTTCAATAAACCCTAACCCTAAAAGCATAACCAACCCAAAGGACACATGGCACAAGCAAAACAAGCCACTTGGAGTATGGAAAATGATGACACCTTGCGAATCATTCGAGCAAGTGGGAATCCAGAATGCAATTCCCTTTGGACTGCTCCTTGCCGCAAATGCAAGAAATTTAGCTAACACAGAATTGAGTTCCTCCATTGAGATGCTTGGCACAGAATCCAGTTGCACTCCTATCACATCCAAGGTTTCAAGGCATTGAGTGAAAGTGCTTTCCCATCTATCTTCCTGTTTCTGAAAGTTATCCATAAAGGTCAAAAGGGAAGACATATCATCAAGCTGGTTCTCTGTAATAATCTGCATTTCCTTGAAGTAAATGTTCATCACATTTTTCTTCAGTCCTTCTAAATCTAAACCATTTGCATCATGATGCTCCTGCCCTGTTAATCCTTCAAAAGAAGTAAGGATTTTGAACTGAATTTTCTCAATTGCACTCCGTATAACAGCACATTCTTCCTTCATTCCATCATATGTCTTCCTTTTAGCCAATAAGGAATGATACCACCTGCTGAAATCATACGAGGCTCCTTCCTCAATAACACCTTCCTGAATTGATATTTGCAGGGAAACTTCCTTTAAAACCTTCAAACTAGGTATTACTTTGTCCTGTACGTACTAGAAATCTTCCCAATTGTCTTCAACTTAACTAACTTCAGTTATAAGCAAGGCAGATCTGTCATAAGTCTGAGCGCACTTCTCTAAGAATTGCTCCATCTATTTTGAAATATTGATAACCCAACTCTTGGTTGCTTGACTCGTGATCCTCATAGCCTCAAGAACATCAACAGATTCCGGAGTAAGAGATGATGGTGGAATAAAAGCTTCACTTTCTTGGCGCAAAGGAGTTGTTAGCTGCTGAATGAACTCTATTAGCCTTAGATTTTCTAACTCTAGCCTTTCTTTCTTCTACTTTGTTTTGTCGAACTTCTCCTTGATGGCTTTGGAAGTGTCTGCCAACTCATGGAAATCCTGATCTATCGTGGTTGGCCCAATGTCCAACGTTGTAACATCATAATCCATAGGAGTAATCTGATCTCTTGGCTTATCAATTTTCGAGACTGCCACCTGTAAGATCCTGGATCCTGCATCATTCCTGGTAATCTGAGAATACTTCTTAGGCCTCTTTGGCATTTTAGCTTTACCAATCCTCTCTAGGAAGTCTTGCATGCTTTCAACTGGTTGAACTTCATCTAGTGGTCTGGACTTCTTCATCAAACTTTCGGTCAACCAAGCTGGGATAGTGGATAATTCCATCCCATCTTCTAATTGAACATCATCATTAATTCCTTTTAGTGCAGAAATTACCTCATCTCCTAGCTCTTCATTGTTCTCAAGGACCTTTGTATCTCCTGCGCCTTCAATCATCAATGTATCAGCCCCTTCCAAACACTCAGTGAGGGTTTGTTCTTGGAGAGAATCCAACTGTTCTAACTCTTGGAACTCGACTTCTTGCTCATGGCTTGGTTCGATCTCAGCAATGGACACCTTTTCTGTTACTCCAACTGATAAGGTACTTGAAGATGATGGAATTTCACTCACTTTTTGTTTCTTATTCTCCAATTCTCTGTCAGCTGCATCGTTTTCCTCCGTGTGAAGGTTTTTACTCACTACCTTCTTTTCTCAACCTGCTGATTTGACCATCTACCCATTCCCTTGAGTATGCTAAAATATCCTTCATCAATATGTCCAAATCGGTCAACTCAGGTTGTGTCCAGTTAGGCAACAAGATAGGCTTATCTTTTTCCTGTTCAAATTGAGGATGTATGTAGTCCCCGTTGTCTTTTACTTGGTCTGGTATAGGGAATAGATCACACCTTTTTACAAGTTCAATTGGAATTTGGACCAAGTCTTCTTCCTGACTCCATACTCGTCCACCAAGTTAGACCAATAGTCTTCAATCTGCATAACATGAAGGGATTTCTTCCCGTGAACTCTTAGGTATGGATCATAATCGGACCTTGGATTATAAGTGCTGAACTTATAAAATTGCAACTCTACCCTTGCTGTCTTGGCTGATTGTAATGAGGGGCAGACTTCTAGCATTTTTCCAATTGCAACCGGAAAATCCACTCCTTGTTTGTTCTTTTTCGCCTGAATAGAGTCTACACATGCCAGTTGCCTTGCAACTTCAAGCATAACAATCTTGTCTGTTGGATACCGAGGAAGTCTATAAGGAGCATCTGAGAATCCATGAACTCTTATGTACGTAAAGGTCGGAAACTGGATAAACCAAGATCCGAACTTGTCAAGCATCACCATAGCTTCTTTAGATAGCCTCCTTTGAACTGTTCCTTGAAGCACTCGCGTGATATACATAAGGAAGGCGTCATTGGTTATCTTAAAATTGTCCCTGTAATGTAGCTGGAGCTGCGGGTAACAATCATATGCTTTGAGTTGATCTTTCCGAAGTCCAACTTCCCCTTTACAAATCAGTCCTCTATACTTGGTGAACCGTGCCAAGATATAAACCACATAGGAACTCATATAGAAGGTTTTGGTCTTTTCTAAGTTTCTCAACTGGAAATCGATATTATCACTTATTAACTTTGCCCAATTTATTGCTTCCATTCCCAATACGATCTCCTCCACGTATGAAAACATCCATACTTCGAAGAAAGCTCCTTGAGAAGTTCCCATAATCCTGTTCAGCATATGAATCATATCACTGTATTCTATTTTAAAATCCGTGCAAATTAATCTCTTTGGCAACTTGGAGCGATGTCTTTTGGGTTCCTTGATCCAGTTAGCATTAATTATGTCCATATAGGATTCCTTGGCTTGATCAAACATGGCCTGTGATTCCTTTTGAGTCCTGTTCAACATTTTTCAACGATGGGGAATACCAAATACTTCCCTGACTGAGTCCTCCGTAAAGTATGCCAAGGTTATCCCATTAGGTGTTTTAATGGATCTTGTCTGCGGATTGTACCTTCTGGCACACTCGACCATTAGCTCACTGCACTGAACTGCAGGTGGAAATCCTGCTGCTTGATGAAGTCCAGACTTAACGATATTAGTGGCAATAGGCGTGGGCATTTCGTTCTAAGTGCCAAACATCCTTCTCTTGTGTTGAATCGCATTAAACTGCTCAAAGTTGGTATCTGCTACCTTCTTCCACTTCGAGGATAACTGGGATTCTGGATAAAATTCTTTGAGGACTTCCTTTACTTGAGCTTTTCTAACTCCACCTCCCACGTTCTTTGGAGAAGACATTGTGCCTATACGAAGCTCGAAGTTAGAAAATTTCAACAAATTTGTAAAAAGGCGATTTCTTGGCTGGAGAAATTTTAAAATTAATTAAAAATCCAAAACTTGATTAAAAGGCTGCGTAAGGAATAAATTCTTGATGAAATTTGATCCGCCTTTATTGTTTTTAAAGAGCATTCATGGAATTTTAAATAATCTTCTGGATTTTCAAAGACTTATATTGAAATTTTCTTAAATCCAAGATGAAAAAATCCTTCTCCCTTCTAAAATTGCCAGTAATAACCTTGCAGCTGTCTGAGAAATCTGGAAATGAAGAGAAAAAATCCCACTCTATGTTCCTGGAATTAAAAAAAAACTCCTTGCAGCTGAAGAAGAAAGACGCCTTTGGCTTGAGAGGGGTTTTCCTGTGAGAAAATTCGACTTTGCAAATAATGAAAATAAGCTCACAAGATCATCTTTTATAATAAAACCTTTCCAAATTGGTTTAGGCCGACTTCTTCTTTCATTGGCTGTCTTTGCTTTAAAACAAAAAAGCAATCTTATCTTGATCTTTTGACTTTTCAAACAAGGCGTCCCTTTTGGCTTGACAACTAAGTTTCAAAATAAAACTTAAGTTATTTATTCTATTTTTGCCTTTTAGTAAAATTCGACCCTCAAGTGGACTTTTCTACTTTTCAATTGGATTTCTCTTGCCAAAGCGATTTTGCCTTGGAGAATTTTCGATACTTTCCTTGAAAAATTCGACTCTCAACTGGAATTTTCTACTTCCCAACTGGAATTTCACTTCAACTTGAAGTTCCCGAAGTCCAGTTCAAAATTTCACTTGCCTTAGTCGATTTTCATCTTTGTCCAACTGGAATTTCGAACTTTCCAACTGGAATTCCTTGTAGAAGGCGGATTTTGTCTTAATCTCTTAAATAGACGAATTTTAATTGGATTTCTTTTCAAGATTTCGGATTTCTCAACTGGACTTTTTGAAGATTCAACTGGATTTCCCTTAATGGCACACCTCTCCAGACTTAGGCGAATTTTAATCATGATTTACTTGCTTTTTACTTGATTTTTGAGTGATTTTCTCATGAAGGCGCGATTTTGTCCAGTTGATTTTTAACCTTTGCATGCGCCCTTTCCAGCCTTTTCTCATCTTGCATGCACTTTTCTCATCCTTGCATGCGCTTTTCTCCTGATTTTTTCGATTTTTCAAGACCTCTGCTTGATTTTTGCTTGCTTTTTAGTTCCAAAAGTGGAAACTTTCGACTCCACTGCCAGTGACACCTAGCACTTTCTAAAAATAGAAACTTACTAAAAATAGAAAAAAGCAAAAAGCAACTTTCTAAAAATAGTAAATTCCAGATTGGTCTAGAAATGCCAAAAACGAAAAAAAGCAAAAAGCAAAAAAAGCAGAATCCCTAAAAAATAGGAAGTGTCAGAATTGAGCGAAAGCACAGGCTATCCTCATCTGCAGGGTCTTCTAAGCACTTCTATGATGTTTACGTTCAGTTTCAGGCTCAAACTCCAAACTTGGCTCGGGTAATGACTCCAGACTTTGACATGGAATTCCCAGACATCAGAGACTATGAAATTGCTACTCAAAGCTAAACCCTAAGAGCAAACCAGTGAGGGTCCCCATTTGCAATGGGGCGATGTGTGGAAAAAAGGTCACAACAGGTCTGCGATAATCTCTTGGTGTAGCAGGAAGCAGTCTTCAGTGGCACTAAGCACCGCAGAGGCCGAGTATATTGCAACTTGTGTGGCAACTCGAGAAGCAGTGTGGCTTCGGAAGCTCCTTGCATAATTGTTTGGACAATCATTGGAGCCAACTGTCATTCATTGTGATAATCAAAGCTGTGTGAAGCTTTCTGTCAATCCAATGTTTCATGATAGAACAAAACATGTTGAGATCAAATACCACTATATCAGAGATATGGTATTGAGGAAAGCTATCCAGTTGAAGTACATTAGCACTGATGAGCAAACGGGCGATATTCTCACCAAGCCTCTCTCCAGAGTAAAGTTTGTGTACTTTCGAGACAAGCTTGGAATTGTGGAGAATGAAGTCCTAGCTGAGAGGGAGACTCAGCATCAGTGATCTTCTGTGATTTGCTTTAATGCATTTTTCTCTGTGAGAGAAATTTGAGGTGTAAGCCCTTGTTTAATGCATCTTTCTCCGTGAGAGAAATTTGAGGTGAAAGCCCTTGTTTCCACCCTCTGGGAGTAGCCATGGTGGATGTCATGTTAAGTGACTCCATGACAACATCATGTTGAGAGAGTCCGTGATGATTTTCTTGTACTTGTGTTTATTCACCCTCTGGGAGTAGCCATGGTGAATGTCGTGATGAGATGACGACATCACGTTGAGTGATTCCGTGATGGGCACTTGTGCACATATGCTTTACCATACATGGGAGCAGCCATGATGGTTGATATCATGTTGAGTGACTTCGTGATGAGCTCTTTCCACATTTGGGTGTAGCCATTGTGGATGTCATTTCATGACATTGGTTAGCTGGAAGTATTTCTCCCTAGCTGAGAGGGAGTGTTGATGATAGAACAGCTTCGGGCCTCATCCTTCCAGCCGATTATTAAAGACATAAATTAAATATAGCCTCATCAGCTATTTAATTTATAGGTCCGATCTTGAGTGAAGAGGCGCTTCACTTAAACAACATTTAATTATTGTTAATTATTGCTTGAAGCCGACTTGATGATTCACCACCTTTTGAAGAGTCATATTCATTTATTCTTAAGGGCGACTTCTTGTCTTGAAGAGACACGATGACCCTCTCCCTCTTGTATATATTCAAGTCAATCATTGTTCATTCGATCATATATTCATTCCTTCATTCATAGTGCGAGTTCATAGAGAAGTACGAATTGCTTCAAGTGCAGATCAAAGGTTTCAAGGAGGCTGAATCTGTTATCAAGAAAGTGCAGTATAATAATCTGAGATTGCATCAAGCTTTGGTGCTCATTCTTGGCCTTGTAATCAACCTCATTGTAAAGACCATTGTTGATTTATATTCAATATATAAGTGATATATTGTTGCTGGGTTTTTTCTCCCTCAAGTGGAGGGTTTTCCCAGGGTATATGCTGTGTCGATTTGTTTGAATTTGAATTAAAATCTGCTTATTCACATCTGATCATAAAAACTAACAGTTTATGTTGTGTCTATTTGTTTGAATTTGAATTAAAATCTACGTATTCACATCTGATCATAAAAACTAACAAGAATATCACATAGCATCATATAAACAACAAAACCACGCATGATAAATATTCATCGTTCAAACTTCAAGTTCAATATTAAAATAATAATATCAAGTTCAACACTTTTAATCATCAAATGGATTTTCTAAATTATCAATATCATTGTCATCATTGACATTAAATGATGTAGGAACATTAGATGAACCACAAGCAGTGCCAGTGCCACTATCATTTTCACTAATAGTGTGCTCATGCTGGTTATTGGACTCCTCAAATGCAATATGGTGGGAGTGGAAGCATCCAAGTCAGTATGCTCTGGCTCTATATCCCACAACTTCGTTTCCCCTTCCTTGTAGTCACGTTGTTTGTGTGAAAGGAGATGCAAGTTGGAATGCACATATACTAAGTTCTCCGCTCTTTTTGAGTGCAATATATTACGCTTTATTGATGGATGAAATAATATGTGCTCCAATTCCTTTCAGATGTAGATGAACTAGCAACCTATGAAGACAAAGTAAACAATTAAAATTATACTTTATAAAAATTTATAAAAAAAACCTGTAAATGAAACTAAAAACTAAAAAATGAATTTTTTTAAACTTAATTGTGATAAAATTTTGATTATGAGGGGTTGTAGACGTTGGAAGTATTGGCAATGGAAATACCACCAACTATGAGCATCCTTTAAGAACCTATCACTAAAAGCCTCAATACTTTGACCATTTGAGTGCACAAAATCAATGAACTCACTCGTGACTATATCTCGCAATTCAGTTTTAGAGAAGAGTCTAATGAATGCTTCCTTGTACCCTTCAACCACTTCAAAATCTCTTTATGGGAGAAGCCTTCTTGACACAAAAAGAATCCGACTATTTTAGTATTTTGGAGACAATGCAAAGGCAAGAAGATGTAATGGAGTGGTCATTTTTTTCCATCTTTCTTCAGCAATTGCATGCACTTGTTTGAAGAAATTCTCTTCATGGTCTTTCTTTTTCACATTTATGGTGCACTTCATCTTCACAATTATTGAGTTGATGCCATCATATATCTCTCCAATACATGGCTTGTCCATGTTAGTATTGTTAGTGTTTTAGGATCAGATTTAACAGAAAGCAAAAATGCAACACAAACACATGAAGAAATGAACAATATAACACAACATATATCCTGGGAAAACCCTCCTTCTCGAGGGAGAAAAACCCAGCCACAAATATGTCTCTTATATATTGAATGAAATCAGCTTACAAGTCTCAGCACCTCTCCTAGATCCCAATATACAGAAAACCTCTGATTTCTCCTTGATATCAATCTGCTCTTTGAAGGACAATAACCTGCTGTAAGTAATCATCTACTGTAGATGGTGAACTCTCCTTGAAATAACCACTTAAGCAAGAATCAATCCCAAAATAGGGAATCGTCACTTGCATGTGCATGCAAAAGGAGACGCACTAGGAGCATTACAATTGCCTATTTTTAGGAGCAGTTACAAATACATTTCATGCAAAGATTCTCTTGCATGTCTGACCGAAGATTCTATTGCATGTCAACCATCTTAAATAAGACATTTATGTGTGTCAGCCAACTGACATAATATCTATTCAAGGAAGATACTTATGCTGCTAGAAGATACCTCCTGACGCTATTAGAACATTAACACTCCCTCTTAGCTAGGGAGGTATCTTTTCAGATATTCATGCACAAGTGTCCATCACGGAATTACTCAACTTGATGTTGTCATCCCATCATGACGTCCACCATGGCTACTCCAAGAGAATGAAACAAGGGCTTTCACCTCAAATTTCTCTCGCAGAGAAAGATGCACTAACAAGGGCTTACACCTCAAATCTCTCTCGCAGAGAAAGATGCACTAACAAGGGCTTACACCTCAAATTTCTCTCGCAAAGAAAGATGCATTAACAAGGGCTTGCACCTCAAATTTCTCTTGCAGAGAAAGATGCGTTAACAAGGGCTTACACCTCAAATTTCTCTCGCAGAGAAAGATGCGTTAACAAGGGCTTACACCTCAAATTTCTCTCGCAGAGAAAGATGCATTAACAAGGGCTTACACCTCAAATTTCTCTCGCAAAGAAAGATGTGTTAACAAGGGCTTACACCTCAAATTTCTCTCGTAGAGAAAGATGCGTTAACAAGGGCTTGCACCTCAAATTTCTCTCACAGAGAAAGATGCGTTAACAAGAGCTTACACCTCAAATTTCTCTCGCAGAGAAAGATGCGTTAACAAGGGCTTGCACCTCAAATCTCTCTCACAGAGAGAAATGCATTAACACAGATCTTCATGATGATGTGACTCCCTTTGAATGTAAATTCCTCCTCTTCGAAGAAACTGATCGCAAAGACAACCTGAATAGGTTCTTCCTCTTCGAGAGATGTCTTCAGCCACAAACTCAGTCCCATGGCTGCAAGCTATGACTCCATGCTTGATCATGACTTCCTTACAGGATGCCTCAAGCTCTTCTTCTCTAGGCAATCTCTCATCACCCTCTTGCTCCTCGATCCGTCCTGGAAGCATTTAGAGAGAGATTACTAATCGTTTAAACTATCCAGAAGAAATATCAAAGTAGCATGAATTAATACTACATAAATAATTCATTCAAGGTACAAGTATAAGATACTTATCTCTTTATGTTGGTACACCAATGAGCTAGACCTATAGCTGTGTCTCATCTTCGCCACCTTCACTTGATCTCACCCTCATGAAAGTGGGAATATGAAACGACCGTTTATCAAAGATTGAAGACTCCATTTAAATCTTGAGATCACATTATGAATCAATGCACCCAAACTCATGCGATGAAAGAGTTTAAGTAATTAAAAGAGTAAAAAATCATCACGACTTCCTTCCATAAACGCGGCCTTTTGACTTCCCAAGCTTGTAAATGGAGATTGCAGCTCCAAGAAACTCTTTATACACAACACACTTAATCAGAGTTCTGAATAAATTTTAGTCTTCTACAGAAAAAGATACAACAGCCAATTAAAGCTAGCCTTTAAGAGGCACTCCTCGAGACTTCTTCAGAAAAGACATACACCCATGAATTCCAAAGGGCTTCACACATCGTGGATGGCAACAAAATAGATTATATATAACACCCTCGTTAGCTCAGAGAATTTTTGCATATCCAGAACTCAAAACAAGCAATAGAATAGTATCTAGAAAGTCACGGCTTCACATCAAGTGAAACTAGCCTAGAAGTTACTCACACTTTTATATTGCCCATGCCTAAAGAGGTGTCAATAAATATATAACATTCTCATATCAGTTTTAACAAAACATGACTCCCATGCATCAAGACCCCTTTGAACAGCAATAGGACATTCACCCGCACTGCAGAAGATAAGTCAACACAAAATAGCATTGACTCCATCACTTTCTTTCCATGGCACTTGCACACACAAACTCAACAGCTCTTCCCATGCCTTCTAATCATGTCTAAGATTTACAAACTCAAAAAGCCTTCAAAACTCCACTGTGCCACAAGAGACTGTGTTCCTGTTAGACCAAATCTGATCGGATCTTTTCGTAGACCCGCTCTGATACCATGTTAGTGTTTTAGGATCAGATTTAACAGAAAGCAAAAATGCAACACAAACACATGAAGAAATGAACAATATAACACAACATATATCCTGGGAAAACCCTCCTTCTCAAGGGAGAAAAACCCAGCCACAAATATGTCTCTTATATATTGAATGAAATCAGCTTACAAGTCTCAGCACCTCTCCTAGATGCCAATATACAAAAAACCTTTGATTTCTCCTTGATATCAATCTGCTCTTTGAAGGACAATAACCTGCTGTAAATAATCATCTGCTGTAGATGGGGAACTCTCCTTGAAATAACCACTTAACTTAAGCAAGAATCAATCCCAAAATAGGGAATCGTCACTTGCATGTGCATGCAAAAGGAGACGCACTAGGAGCATTACAATTGCCTATTTTTAGGAGCAATTACAAATACATTTCATGCAAAGATTCTCTTGCATGTCTGACCAAAGATTCTATTGCATGTCAACCATCTTAAATAAGACATTTATGTGTGTTAGCCAACTGACATAATATCTATTCAAGGAAGATACTTCTGCTGCTAGAAGATACCTCCTGATGCTATCAGAACATTAACAAGTATAGCGAATCATACTCAAAATGGGCTCGGTGAAACTAAGGAGATATTCCACACAATCCCACCATGAGTCATCTAAAATCATCCGCTTAATTTTTGTTTCCCTTTCAATGCTACTTTGCCTCCATATAGACTAATTTTGGCTAATCACCATTCTAGAAAGTGCCTCTCTAACTTTCACAAGTCGTCTCAAGACGATTGTGTAAGGCAAAATGGGTCTCTGCAACCTATTACAAATTAAAAAAATATAATTAAAATTTAAAAACAAACATAGAAGAACTAGAATACACAATCAAATAATGAAAATATAAAGTTTTATACTACTTCACTTACCTTCAATAGCTCCAATTTTGAAAATGATCTAAAAATTCCTTGAGACATGTGGTGGGTGGTGATGAACATTTGGATGTCCTCAGCCTTTGCATACAATTCTTTGATCCAATCAATTTTATTCCCAATCTTTTGTAGCATAAAATTGACTGATTGAGTGAGTGGACTGCACAAGGTGTCCAAAAGATATGTGAATACTGTTCCTCAATGAACAACTCAACAGCTCTACAATGTTTGTTATGACTTGAACAATGTTGCGGGGTCCCACTTTCTCAATGGCTGCAATGAGAATATCAGCAATAAGTTGTCCATCTTTTATTTGCCTTTCACAATCCACGACTCTCAAAAACATTGCCCCTTTAGGAGACACCGCTATGACCTTGATCAAAGGCCGATTATTTGAATCTTTCCAACCATATGAAACAATGGACACACCTGTCTCAATCCATGAATTCCTTATGGGCTTCAATGAATCTTCAACCATCTTGAACTCTTTTTCCAATAAGGTGCCACACACCTTCTCATAACCCAGGCCCTTGCACCCTTTTGGAGCTTCATTAACTTTTTTCAACATCTCTTTCCAATATGGCGAGTGAACAACATTGAAAGCCAACCCATTTGCATAAATACATCTTGCTACGTATTGGTCGGCAATGTCTCGACTCTCATTTTGAAATGCAGTTTCCAAAGGTCCATTTGATCTTTTGTTTATAGTGGTTGTTCGCTTTGATTTTGAGGATGATGAATGGCCAAAAATGGGTGGTTTTCTACCACGATATTGGGATTAGATAGGGGCAACATTCTCTTTGATTGTTTTTTTAATAAGGGGTGACTTGATCTACAAGATTCCCATTCATCTGCTTGTTCTTGCTCCATAATGTATCCTATGATTGTCTTTGATGGCATAGGTACATCGTTCTTTCCAAGGCAAGCTTTGATGCCTTTTCCAGGCATTCCATATAAATGTGCTTTCACTCGAAATTATGAACTAGAATATTGAACATCACATCTATTGCATTTCGAAATGCAACCACCACCACCTGGAACCTGTTGTATCATTTGAACATATTTCCATAGAGGAGAATTCGGATTTGTTTTGAATTTAGGTTGAGCTGTGGAGCTAGAACTAGTTGCCATTGTGATTCCTATGGCAAATTTTTTTATAAACAAAACATTCAAAACAAAAACAAGAAAATTGAATACAAAAATTGATTTATAAAACATAGCTCTTTTGAATCTTTCACACATTCATGGAAGAATGGAAATAACATAGATAAACAAAGCAGAGAATTTGTTTCATGTTTGTAAAACAAAAATGGAGGAAAAAAATTGAAAAATACTTACCTCTTTGCAAAAATATCCTTCTATAATCTTCTTGGCAGCCAATGAACACTTGTAAATGTGTAGGAATGACAATGCAATCGTTGTAGAAGCTTCAATTGTGAATCTTCAACTCCCTTTGTTGATCCAACAAGCAAAATGCTTCGCCTCTTGGAATGAAAGTTGTTGTTTGCAAAAGAAATGAACAAAAATGAAGTAGTTTTGGTGTTTAATGTGTTTTAGAGGTCTCTTTTAGGGTTGAGGAGGGTGCAAGTCAAAGTCAAAGGGAAGGAAAAATAAAAAAAATGCAAAAAAAAATCAAAAAACCTGTCGTTGCACGTCTGGGTGCGTTCTGGGTGTGCTCGGGTTTTTCCCGAGTTTGCTTGGGTTCACCCTAGGCGAACTGGGCCCTCTAATCAAAGATCCTACCGGTACCCATAGAGAGACCGAACCGAGACCCGGATCCGGCTCGACTAGTAGCAAACGTGGCTACTTAGTAATTTTTCATGAAAATGAGGTCATTTTGAATTACTTCTTGGGTCCGTTGTTTTGAGCAGCAAGAGACTTTCAATTTGTATTTGCATTATGTCACAAAATGACAAGGTCAAAGTTCAAGTTTTTATTTTGTGCAAGTGGATATAGGCCTCTCTGCAATGACCTTCAGTCTCCTTGAAGCTTCAATCTGCAGGTCTGTTGGTTGGTAGTGTGTTGTCAAAGCTGCATGTTGCCTGACCTACAACTCAAGGAAGGTGGCAGTCTTTTAGGCTTGATGCTTATTTCAAGTCTATTTCTTGGAGCAGCAGTGTGATTATTTCAAGGTATATAATGGAAGTCGTTAACTAATAACAAATTTCCATTTTTTTCCTTTTTTGTCCCATCATTTTAAAATGTTTTGTGCTAGGTTTTTTTGTTTTATTTCTTATTTGCTGCTAGGGTTTAGGGACTTGTTACAAACTTAAAAGTAAAAGCTTAATTTTTTATTTTCTTGTTCTAAGCTGCTAGGGTTTTATTTGATATATATTTTTCTATTATTTACCTTTTTTTAGGGTTTATTTTCATTCTTTTGAAAAGATAATGTCATCAACAAGTAGGAGATCTGGTGAAAAGCCTAGGGAGCCTTCTTGAAAAACATGGGACAACAGGTATAGGGCTAGGAATGGTTATTTGCAATTTTTGTGGTCAAGATATGAGAGGAGGCATAAATCGCTTAAGTATCACCTTCCATGGACCCTTTGCGAATGTCATGTCCCCGAAATCAGGGCACTAAAGGTATCGAAATACATATTAAGGATATTAACCATTCGATATAATTATACATGTCAAAGACAATATTATAATTATTATATTATAAATATTAAATACTAGATAATATAACCATTATAATACATAAATAATATATACTAACAATTAATATAAATAACTCAAACATCTAGAATAAAAATAATAAAATAAAGATGATCTAAATTACAAATGATAGTATTATAATTATAAATATTATTATTAGAATAGACATTATGACCATATTAAATAAAGGATTAATAAAGGCATTCGCCCTAAGATCTCACATGGATCAAGGTGTGGATGAATTAAGAAAATATCTAAACATATTCTAGTTATTGGAAAAATAAGGAATATATCCTAAGTTCACGGATTTATAAATTGAGAGCTACTGAAAAGGAGTCGTAAGATATTTCCATTCTATTATGCTTGCCAAGGGTAACGGGCAATCCAACAGGATGCCGCCTAAACTCAAATTTTATATGCCAGTATATATATATATATATAATCGGGTCATACTTGACCGCCGTCCTAGAAAAATACCGAGCGAAGATATTAAAGGTAATCAATAGTTGTTTTGATCAGCCAAAGGGAGATAACGATTAAGCTTCACTTTGGTGCAAATAAAAGACTGCCACCATATCATCCCAAGTTGAGGATTCGTGCTAACAAAATATCACTGTTTAAAGTATCGAATTACTATGCATAAATTCAGCTGACAATATAATATCCATCGACATTAATAAAAGATTACAAGCAGTTAATAAATCCATGAAAAGACATGTTGCCTACCAATGAACATGACTGTATGCCCATTGCTGGTATAAAGGAACAAACATATTCAAACTGCACAGAATATAGGGGAGATATAGATAGGAGTGGGAGGAATAAGAAGTATTACTAGCAGGAGAACTGGTTGATCATTGTCAGAGACTGCACAATAATAAAGAACGTTAGATACGTAGCCAGGGGGAAATCCGCATGTCTTAAGAAAGGCTTACTCAGAAGCAACGTCCAAGGAGGGACACTTACTCGCTCCACAAATCAGGTACCCCTAACATATTATACAAATATCTAATCTGATGACCAAGATGATATTGGCCATTGAAGACAACCCTTAAACAGGATTGAGAATTTACCGTTAAAAAAGTCACTGACTTAATCCATTTGAATATCTAAATTTAAAGACTAAAGTTAAATCCAAAAAGGAACATCAGAAAATAAAAGGATTAATCACATCATTCTGCACTCGGACAATCCCAATTCTGATTAATACCCCAGTGTCAGTAACAGAGGTATGCTTCCTATGATATTTTGTGAATATGATATAAACTAAAGATGAGCATGATATGTATTTAATTCTGGCAGAAGATCCAATATTCATTAGTCATGATAATGATAGTCTGCACATATGCATGAATCTGAATATCAATATTTGTTAGTATGTATGATGAATTTGTGTCATTGATTTAAGAACAGAATATGTGTGTTTTATGGAATGACATTCATATTATCTGACTGTAAACAACTAGCCATGATAGGGGGAGTTAAGGGCCTACAAGGAGGGGAAACAGCGTTGGGGTCACCCTCTAAGTACACCACCCCATGATGGATGGTTGGGGCCTGCGACATGTGGGCCAAGAGGGGTGTATTGCTCTTGGGATTAGAGGGAATGACTTTCCCGGACACCCTGCTGTAGATGCACCATCAACCTCTCAATATGATTAAGCGATAATGGTTCTGGTACAGGGGAACGGCGATAGGATGCCTCACTAGGGACACCACCCCATATGAATGGCAAGGGTCACATGGGGCCAAGAGGGGTGTACTGCTCTTGGGCCTAGGGTAGAGGGTTTCTTGGGCACCCTATCAAACTATTTTGTTCAAGGAAGAATGAATTAGAAAATCTAAAGGAAATTCAATATACTTATAATATGATGTTGTCTTTATTTATAAACGTCTACTAACATATTTGCAGGTCTGAATAGGTAGTTGTATCTCTAACCATATTCTCTTTGTTTTCCTTATATGTATTCCAATTAATATTATCTTGTAAATATTCTCTAACTCTGTTTTGCAGGGGCCTACTCGCTCTATAAACATCCCCAAAACCAAGGTGATCACTTGAAATTGATAAATTAGGGCAGATTTAGGGTTATCCCAAAAAGGGGACATTACATCGAAGACGATGTGGCATGTACACAGGTGACTTAGGAGTTGAGAATGTAGTGAAAGCTCTTCTTGCAACATACAAGTAGAGAAAAAGAGGGTGATAGAGGCAATAGCAACCCCATGTATGAGTCCCACAGGTTTAGAGGGAGATATAGGTGGCTCTTCTTCTTCCCTAGGGCCACAAAGACGGGGATTAGGTTGTGTGGGTAGTTGTTATTCTGATTTTTTTGTTCCTTGTAATGCTCTTGGTGTACAACCTTCATTGGAAAGTATTGTGTAGAATAAGGAATTGTAGAGTGAGGTAAATTTGGCATTTGCCAAATTTTGGTACTACAACACTCCATTTAATGTTGCTATGAGTCCTTATTGGGAGTATTTGGTTGCTTCATTGACCATGGTAGGTAAGTCAAGGGCCTAAGCCATTAGGAGTTGAGTGACCCATTATTGTAGGATGTGGTTCCAAAATACAAAGCAGCTAGTAAAGGAACAAAAACAAATTTGGAAAAAGAAAGGCTTTAACATTTTATTTGTTGGGTGGATGGATGGTAGGAACAACATACTCATTAATTTTTGAGTGGCTTTAGGAGGACAATTTATCTTTTTGAAGTCAATTAATGCCTATAACGAAATAGAAAATGTCGATACCTTGTGCAACTTGTTGGAAGAGTTGGCGATGGAGGTGGGAGTGGAAAATGTTGTTTAAATAGTGAGAAACAATGCATCTACGTATGCGGCAGTTGGTAGACTTCTAGAGGTGAGATACCCTATGCTATTTCGGAGCTCTTGTAGCACATATTGCTTTGACCTTCTCCTTGAGGACATAGAGAAACCAAGCTAGGTGAAGAACGTGGCGGAAGATGCAAGTAATGTGAGAAAATACATCTATAATCACACATGGGTCCTAAATTTCATGAGATAGCACACCAATGGCAAGGAGTTTGTGTGGTTAGGAGCCACACTCTTCGCCACTAATTTCATCACCTTACAAAGTATTGTAGATGTATTGACCAACATCAAGCATATGTTTGTGAGTGAAAGATGGTTGGAGAGTCTTTATTGTAGGAAGGTTGAAGTGGAGAGGGTCATGGGCATGGAGGAGATCACCAAGGTAATTTTTTGACCAATATTCTTGTTCTTTTAATTTTTTTTTGTAATGTTACAATTTACTGATTTTGTAAAATTATGATATTTTAATAATTGATTTTAATTTTTAATTTTTTTATTTAGTTTAGTTTTCTTATTTCATTTTCATCTACTCTTGTTTTACGTGGCATAACTATTGGTTAGGGTTATATGATTGGTGGATGGGGATAAGAATCTCATGGGGTATCTATATGAAGCCATGGATAGGGCCAAAGAGGCAATTCAACATTTGTATATTTCTAATAGAAACAAATATGAACCCATATGGCCCAATATTGATTGGAGGTGTGACATCTCCACCAACATATTCATGTTGTTGTCTCCTATTTGAACCCTATATTTTTCTTCTCCGCTTCATTTAGAGTAGATGAGAAGGTTGTGCTAGGTGTCAAAAGTGTGTATTGAAAGGATGGTCATTGATGAGAACCTTAGAGGCATAATACATGATTAGCTATAGATTCATAAGAGGGTGGATGAGAGGTTGTTTTATTCACCTCAATGATTTGAAGGAGAGCTACTTTACAATTTTGTAAAACAACATACATGTTTAATTTCACTACCTTGTTTTCTTTAACTTTAGTTTTATGTTTATTAAAATTCTTACAAAGTTATAAATGTTGTCTTTGTAGATTTTTAGTGGGAGGATTTTGGTGTAACAACACTTCATGTTTAGAAGCTTACCATCCATATTTTGTCTTAGTCTTGTAGCGTATTTGGTTGTGAGCGCAACTAAAATGTTTTTGACATCATTCACACAAAGAAGCACAACAAATTGATTTGAAAGTGCTTGAATGACCTTGTCTTTGTGCAATACAACCTTCGGTTAGGTGCAAAAAATGTAGAGGGCTAGGAGACACATCATGTGCTTGACTTCGATGACATTGATCCATATTTAGATTGGGTTGTGGATGAGGTGGATAAGTTTTACTATTGATGATATTGCTGATTTGGAGAGGTAGACGATAGAATGAGAAGCAAAAGTGGTAGCATTTAAGGAGGCAGCAGGTGAGGCTGGCAAGCCATTAAGGGTGGATTCGTCATATTCATAGCATGATCCTATGCTTGAGGCTCTTGTTGACGATGATGTAGCTATACCATCTAGTTCACAAACACCCACACAACTGCAACAAGCTTTTCTGGGCCTGGTTGTAGAAGAAATTTATAATTTATAATATTTATTTTATATTTATATTGAATATTGAACTTGCTATCAATATCATTTTTTCATCTATGCTATGTATTGAATTCTAATCTTAGTCGATATACAAAGTAAATTAGTAATATGTACCCTAATTTTAGTAATATTCAAGTTTTTGAAGAATATTTTACAAATTTATGCATTTTTTAGCAGTGTTCCACGGAAATGCGTTTCCCCCCCTATTTGGTTGCGTTTCGGAAACAGGGACGTTTCGGGGACGGGGAAATGGGTACTTGGCGTTTCCCGCCGTCCCACCACCGCCACCGGTGCTCCGCCGGAGATGGGGAAACGTCTCTGCGTCTCCCAAGCAGACTTGGAGACGTGGAGATGCCTCCAAGTTTCCTTGAGAGACGTCTCCAAGTCTCCTTGGGAGACGCCCAGGCGTTTCTCGAGAGACTGGGAGACGCCCAGGAGTTTCCCGTCGAGCCCCACATCAATGGGCCGACTTAACTTAAAAATTTAAAATAAATTTTGATTTTTAATTGTTTTGGGGTTACCCTAATTTGGCATGGGCCCCACCCCTTCCTCCAAAACAACACAAAACCTTGAAATTTTATCATTTCAATCTCATTTTCAAAGACTAATTTTTTTTGCAGCTAGTTGAAGAGGAGGAAAAACAGTGAAGAAGTCTGATTGAAGGAGTGAAAAAAGTGATTGCAAGTGTGATAGGAGTGAGAAGGAGCAAGAAGAAGAGGAGGAAGAGGATTCTACTTCATTTTGGAGAGATTTTTCAAGCACAAGGTAGGGTTTTTGAAGTTTTTTTCAGATTTCTTGTTTTTTTTTATTTTCTAAGTTTAAACTTGTTTTTTTCTTATTCATCTCAAAGACTCAAAATCAGATTTGATGTTGAATCTTGAGGGCAAAATGATGAAGATGATGAATCATTCATCATTTTTCCCTCAAGATTCAACATCAAGTTTTTTATTTAAAAAATTTAATATTAAACTTGTTTTTTTTTTCTTCATCTCAAAATCAGATTTGATATTGAATCTTGAGGGCAAAATGATGAATGATTCATTCATCTTCATCATTTTGCCTTCAAGATTCAACATCAAATTTTATTATTTAATGTTTTAATTTTAATTTTTAAATAATATAAAATTTTTAAATTATAAATTGTAAATTTTGTTTTCAAAATTAAACTTTCAAATTTGTATTTCAATTTGTTAAACTAGGCTGATTTTATTTTAATTTTGTGAAATGCAGTGTCACTTTCACAATGAGCACCCAAGACATGAGTGGGGATGACATGGAAATCCATTCTCATAGTGAACATAATTCAGATTTTGAACCTGAGAATGAGGGGGATGACCATGGGGCTGATCCTGCAGCCCAATCTAGTTCTATGGCGAGTGCACCAGCTAGTATAGGTTGTCCTTCAGAGTTGTTGGCAGAGTATGCTAGGGGTCCTTTTGATCCGAAGTCTCCTCTAAAACAGTTTGCTACAAGAATACAAGGCACATCACATTCAGGTGGGGGAACAAGGAAGTGGAAGTGCAACATTTGTGGGATTGATTGGTTTGGTAGCATCACTCGAGTGAATGCATACTTTCTTTTTTGGACAGGAAAAGGTGTGGAGCCTTGTAAGTTTTTGAAGGAGCCTCAAAATATACATTATAGAATGGAGTTTAACAAGCTTTGGGGCATTCCAGAGGACACAAATATTTTAGTCCCTACTACTTTGACTGCTAGGGCAGCCCTTCAACAAACCCATCATGCGCCACATACTTCTTAGACGGGAGGAATGATGTTTGGATCTTCATCCACTTCCACTTCTAGTGTCGCTAGGGGGACAATCACAGGGAAACGCAAGTTGCAGACATCGCAGAGTAACCCCATAGCTGATATGTTTAATGTGCAGCTGAAAGATGAGATAGATGAATCCATTGGCAAGTTCTTCTTTGCCAATGGCATTCCATTTCATGTTACACGGTCTCCTTTTTATAGTGAGATAATGGCTATGGTGGCGAAGGGAGGAACATCATATGTGCCACCAGGTGAGATGAAAATGAGGACCTCGATCTTGGATAAGTGCTATTCCAAGATCAATATTTTGATGGAGAAGATGAAGGCATGTTGGGTGGCATCTGGGTGCAGCATAGTTATGGATGGGTGGACGGACATTAGCTATCGTCCACTCATCAACATCATGGTCACATGTGCATAGGGCCCATACTTCCTTAGAGTAGTTGATTGTACAGGGCATCGCAAAGATGCTGATTTTCAGTTTCATGTCCTTAGGGAGGCTATTGAGGAGGTTGGGCCACAAAATGTGGTCCAAGTAGTCACAGATGCAGCCCATGTGTGTAGAGCAGCAGGGAAACTCATTGAGGCAGCTTATAGACATATTTGGTGGACCCCATGTTGTGTGCATGCCATGAACAATGCACTCAAGGACATGGGGAAGATTGATTGGATTAGAGGAGTGGTCACCGATGTGAGAGATGTGCAGATGTTTATTTGCAACCACCACAGTTCCCATGCACTCTTCAGGACCTTCGCGAAGAAGGAGTTCTTGAAACCGGTGGAGACCCGATATGCATCATATTTCATTCTCTTGGAGAGAACGATTGAGTTGCAAGAGGCATTGCAACTCATGGTTATGACTAATGAGTGGAATAGGTGGGCCGAGGCCAAGACAGCACAGGGGAGAAAGGTGAAGGAGATAGTGAAGAGTGATGTGTTTTGGACTGATGCGAAATACATTGTCTCCATCATTTCTCTAGTATTCTAGGTTATCAGGTATGGGGATGGGGATGCACCTAATCTTGGAGAGGTGTATGAGTGCATTGACTCTATGCTTGACTAGATGAGGGTTGTTGTGCGAGTGAAGGACCCCTCTCTAGCATTCTACAATGAGTACATCCGGCCAATCATTCAACGCAGATGAGACAAGTTGAACACTCCTTTGCATATGGCTGCCTTTGCCTTGAATCCTAAGTGGTACAAGGCTAGACTGGGTAGAGTGACACTGATTCAGGATGATGAGGTGAAGGCGGGTTTCTTTAGGTGCATAGAGAAGATGTATGATTCTAGAGATGCCGGCACAATTCGCACTGAGTGGACCAAATTTTCCACTCTTAGAGGCTATTCAGATGTGGCAAAGATGGATATAGAATCTATGGCACAGGAGGACCCACTTTTGTGGTGGAATTGTCATGGTCCAAAATCTTTGACCACCACTCTAGCTATCCATCTGCTATCCCAGGTTTCCAGTTCTTTAGCTGCTGAGAGGAACTGGTCTACATATAGCTTCATCCACTTTCTTAAGAGGAACAAACTTACCTCTAAGAGAGCAGAGAAGCTTGTGGTTGTACACAGTGCTTTGCGTCTCATGGACCACAAGACAGTTGGGTACAAGGAGAGTCCAACGACATGATGGGATGTGGAGCCAGAGGAGCCTTCACAGATTGATGAGGATGATCCTACCACTTCAGATGCAGGGCTGGTTGGTGTGAGCTTGAGGGATCTTGACCTTGTGGAATCCAGCAGTTCCAGTGATGAGGAGTTTGCAGATGATTAGAGGCCTCCATTCACTACATTTTGAGTTTTGACATTTTGCTATTAGTATCTGTATTTAGTTTACTGTTTTACTATTTGCCATTTGGCATTTGCTACTCATTGTAATGATGAATCATGTAATCATCTTTATAGACTTTGTGATATCTCATATGACATCAAATATTCATATTTTCGATATAATAGAAATCTCCAATTTAACAATTTCATTTGTCAAATTTTATTTAGCAATTAGCATTCAAGATATCTTCGTATTTAGATTTAGTATTTCAAATTTTGCTATGTTATAATTTTACTAATTTGAGTAATTTCCTATAGTTTCATTTGAAATGTAATTCTTATACTGTTATACTATTATACATCTTTTCAAAACTAGTTTTTCAAGTATTATAAGTATATGTATAACTATATCAGCACCACCACCGCGCCACCCCCCCGCCGCTGTCCCCCCGCCGTCTCCCTGCCATCCCCAAACTTAGGCCCTTTGTCCCCCCGTCTCCGAAACGCATCCTGGACGTCCCACCGTTTCCCCGTCCCCAAGGCCCGTGGAACACTGTTTTTTAGTATTTGGAAAATTTGCATAGTCTGAAGTTTTTAGAAATTTCTGTTAGCTGAATTATTGCGAGTTTGAGTTTTTCAACTATTGTCTTGACAACCATTATGTAGGCACAACTAATGTTCACTCCATGATGGCTGTCTAGAATTTTTTTAGTTCTATCTATATTTTTGGGACATGTGTTTCAGTTTTCATATTTTGGCCAAAATGCATCTTGAAATTATTGTGTATTCCATAAGCAATCATGTTTCCCCAAAGCTCATCTGGTTCATAGTCTAGCATACACAAACAACATAGGTTAACAATTAAAGGGCTAGCTATTTGGTGTTATGGTGCACAAGTTTTGAATTCTTTCTTGTAGCATGGTAGTTTAATAGCTAGATCTAAGCTAAGCAATTTGAACACCAAGTCACTAATGTGTCTATTTTTAAGAAACAAGATGTTGCTTCACATGTTTGGTGCTTGGTATGGACTAGCCTAGCCTTTTTAATAATTGATTTATTCCAAGTATGCCATCTTTGGCTTGCCCAATCTTTTGGAATCAAGCTTGTTTGGCAAGAATACTTTGGAAGTCATTCATCTTACTAGAATTTGTTTCATTTGGAGTCATAGATGTACGATTACCTTTAATGATGAATTCTTGGTCATTAAATAAGTTAATTCTTGATCTTTTAGTTAAGAATTTGTATTCACAAACCAGTTAGATCAGGTCTTTATTTGAGAAGTATTGATTGTCTTGATGGAATAGCTAAGTCATATCTATTGGACATCAAGATGCTAAGTCCCTTTTCAACACTAAGTTATTCATCCATGCTGGTCTACACATCTAGCACCAATGTTGGATTTTGAACCAAAACATATTGTATGTCAACACCTAATCAGTGCCAACTTGATCTTGATTTACTCCATTTTATAATTTAAGAAAGAACTAATATATTGATATAGAACAATGTTCCAAAAGACGATTAACATATGAGCTGCTCGTTAAGCAAAAAATGTTGTAAATAATCTTAAGACAAACTACTAGATGACTAGATTATTGATGTAGACAAGGAAGAGTACATATTCTATTAGAATGAGACATACAAATTCCATATTCATGGAAACAAATTGCTTATATGTAATGTCCCAAATCCTAAGTATGAGGGCACTTTCCAGCCTTGCCTAGGATTTTGAACTTTCTCACACTATCATGCCTTACCTTCATTTCTTACACCCCTGCTATCTTGACCCCTTTCCTTTTGTGGCTTCCTGGGATTTCTAGCTTCCCGGGCTTTCTTTTACCTTGGTACCCTTTCCCTTGATTCCCCGATCCCCACTTGTTGCATCCTTGCATTAATATCAACAACACCCGATCTCCACTCCCTCTAGTATTATGTATCTACTAATCCCGATCTCTACTCCCTTTATTAGGTATCTTCGAATTGCAAATCCTATTCTCTCCAACATTGGTTATCTCCAAAGCCCGATGCTTGTTGTATTGTGCTTTGCCCATCTGGGCCTACAAACCTTTGCATCCCTTGGCATCTTGGCTTTCTTGCATCTCATTCCCTGAATCTATGACTTTGGACTTACAAAACATAATGTTGGCATACCAAATGGAAATACATTGTGACATCCTGAATCTTGATTCATAGGTTCCTTTTGCCATTACATCCTTTAAGTATTCATTTCCTCAAACCCCCACCACTCGAACAAAGAATTTCATCAATGGGCCCATAGTAGGTCTTCAACCTCTATATAAGGTGGGCAATTTCATTAGTTTGTATCATCTTTAGCAAATTATCAACAATCCCTAACTCTAGTTCGAGCACTTGTGTTCAACTTCTAGATCTAAGGATGAAAATCCTTAGGTTCTAGAGATCAGTGGATGAAACTCCATTGGTTTCCTAGAGTTTGAAGGACGAAAACCCTTTGGATTCTTGAGGGCAGCTTCCTATGGAGGTTGCATCTACACTTCAAGTTGGAGATTTTCAGCAGTTTGGTAGAATTTAGCATTTGGGTATTTTTAGAGTATATTTGTAATTGTTGTAAAAGTAAATCTTTATAAATATTTGCAACAAAAATATATTAGAATGAAATATTCATTTTTAGCCAGTATTAGATGTTCAAACCTATCATAACCATTTGATGTTTTTATTATTTCTACAATCTATTGCCAAAATATTTTGGTGGGTATTTTAGATTTGAGCTTTTTATATTAATATTTTAGCTAAGGGTCATTACATTTTAGCTAAAATGAAACAACATTATGGATGAAAAAGATAAATATGTTAGCTAGTTTGACATCTTTAAGACCGTCAATTTAGTGGCATGTGTATGCTCCTTTTTGAACTAAAGCATTTTAGTGGGTTGGGGCTTTTTCTTATATGCTAGAGTTGCTAGTGGGATCATATGTAACAATTTGATTTATAGTAGGTAGATTAATCTTGTCCTTTGCATAAGATCTAATGCTCCATTGTGAAATAAATTTTAATTTGATCACTAATAATCTTTTTAGTAGTGTTTATTATTAATTGACTTTGTAAGTCATTGAGGATCACCTCCCTAGGGACATGAGTTTTAAGACATGATCCCTTGTACACTTCGTTAAGTCATTCTATAAAATATCTCCAACTTTAAGGATCCTTAGGGCTACATAATTTTTAATAGATTTTTTTGAATGTTTAGGGTGTCGGTGGGGCCCATTAGATACTAGGGTTAGGGTTAGTGGTCCAAATTTAAAAAATGTTTGCTTTTCTAAGACTTATTTTATCATTTGCTTGATGTGAGGGACAACTACACATTTTTGGTGTGTTGAGGTATGCCAACAAGTCCCAACATTTCCCTATGTCTCCCAGCCAGGGGATGCCTTGTAAATGCCCCTTCTCTAGGGAGATATCTTGGGGACATCTCTTGTCTATTGGTGGTGATGGTAGAATGGTAGGGAATGTTTCCTTAGATCCCTTGCAGCTAGGGAACATACCCGTCTCAAAAATAGTAGGAATGGGGTGGGACATGTCCTCGTAGAACTCTATTTTTAAATTTTATCTTATATATTACGAAAATATATTTGAGTTTATATATACACATTATATATACACTTAAACTGCAAAAGATAGCTATTACAAGAATTTAAAATATATAAACATAGAATTTAATATATAATCCTTCTGGCTGGGAGAGTTATAGCCATCCTCCCACCCAACAACTAATCTAGCTTTGGCCATCCTAACTCTTTCTAGCGTTTGGCTGTCCTAACTTGATCCCGCTATGGGTGTGGGGGGCAGACCCCACCATCCTATATGCGAACAAACCCACCATCCATGCGCTTTGGTCTCGAAGGGCAAAAAGGCGAAGGGCTGGTGGGGTTGGGACCGATCTATAAACATAGAATTTAATATATATATATATGTGTGTGTGTGTGTGTTGTTGTTGTTGTTTTAATCAGAAATGCAAATTAACAGAAAATTCAACACAGTGGACAAAGAACACAGAATTTATCTTGGGAAAACCCTCCTTCTCGAGGGAGAAAAACCCAGCCAAAATATCTCTTATATATTGAATTTAAAGGAGCAGAAATCTGCTTACAATCTTGGCCACACACAAGGCCGATATGATGCAATAAAGAATCGCACCTCACTTAGATGCAAATACACAATTATATGAACTCTCCTTAATGTCAATCTGCTTCATGCAATAATATGATCTGCTGTAGATGCATGAACTCCTTGATAAGTGCAAATGTCTCTTGAGAATAAAATCGATGATCAAATGAATGAGCATCTCCTTCCATATATACAAAGTAAGGTGCCTCTTCACAAGCAAGGCGACTCTTCACAAGGGTCGGCCTCATTCAAGAACCAAGGCGACTTTTCATCTTGGGTCAGCCTTTAAAATAATATTTATATTTCATTTATTATTTCGATTTTGAGAGAAGGATATCTCCCGCAGCTAAAACATCAACATGTGTGTGTATAGATATGTGTATATATATATATGAATGTATATACAGATCTATACACACACACACACACACATATATATATATGTATATATATACACATATCTATACACACACACACATATATGTTTATATATACATATATACACATATATATACACATATATATACACATATCTGTATATATAGATATGTGTGTATATATATATATATATCTGTGTGTGTGTGTGTGTGTATAGATATGTGTATATATATATGTGTGTGTGTGTGTGCATACACAATGCATATATATCACTATTTAACCAAATGGAAAACTATATGCTATTACAACTTTCAAAACTCATTTTTTTTCTTCATTTAAGGAAATCAATGAGGAAGTAAGATAGTTTTTTTTTTGAAATTTAATTATAACAAATCTATCTATAATCCATTCATTCGATTCAATGACATGAATTAGAAGATAAGAGATTTAATTCAATATTTACTTATTTTCCATAACAACTTGGGTGGAATTTATTATGACTTATGAAGAACAAACTTTCAAACTATTTTTTTCTTTGAACGATACAAGTCACTAGTGAATTCTTTCTTCTCTTTATATGCCACTTCAACTTACAACAATACTAATGATATAATAGATCCCTTAACAAGTCCTTACGATCATGCTAGAGATATAATGGAAACAACCTTCACAACATATATACTTTTGTTTGGTCAAACAATGAGAGTGCTCACCACCCATCCTTTTAGTATTGTTGAGCACAAGTAGCTAAAAAATTAAGGATCAGAACAATGTAGCTGTCAAAGCTTCAAAAATTTACCAGAAAATGCAGTGTAAATACACAAGGATGTGAGTTTTTCCTTTATAAGGGGTCTTCCCAATTCTCTTTGAAAGGGGGAGGGAGAGAATTAGTAATGCCATTTAAGAACCAATATGCTACGATCCCTATACCATAGGGAGAGCACAAAAGAACCATCTTTCCTTCCCCTCACAAGACAAACATCAACTATTCAACCACCAACTATGTCACCCAGGAATCAACAGAAAGAAATCTAGTACTCCATCACAACCAATCAAGAAAATGCTGACCCTTATCCCTCCTCAAGGGGAAGGATGGATCCTTGATTTGCCTATACAAACCCCATCTATTCCCAACAAGCTTTCCATGCAAGCATGAGGATTTTGCACCAATACTCCTCATGCCCCACAATTTTCAAGGATGGTCCTCAACCCAAAGGGAGGTTTCATATGCTAGGATTTTTACAAAAAACAACATTTACCAAAAGCCACACACACAAGTTTACAGCAAATATTATGCTAACTAACCTTTTTTTTAAATGCAAGAAAAAAACTACTATTACAAAGAGAAGCAAGAATTTAAGCACTAGACGAGAGTCTTCCTTGCTCATTAGTGGTTTCTAATTTGGGTTTAGAATTTCCATCTAATCCTTCAAATGCTAAGTCTATGAAGCTCAAGCCAAATAAACTCAACTCCTCAACAAAATATCCAAAAATAAACCCTAAAATAGTGGATTTGCCTCCCTAAATAGGAGTTCTATGTTACTCCTGCAACCAATGAGGTGAAGCAACGTTGTATCCTTAACACCAAGACACTCAATGTCACTCACTCGGCCCTTACCTCTCTTGCAAAACAAGAACTCCCTCTTACAAACCCAATTCGCTTGTCAAAGTAAAAAAATTTCCATGAAAGGACTTTGAGTTCATTTCAGTCTATCCCACATGCTATTCTTACCTGTCACTTCCCAAGGCCAAAAGAGTACCCTACATGACCCCTTTGAACTTCCAAGGTGCATTGAAGTGTATTCACCCCTAGGGCCCTAAAACCACATAAAAAGTGCAAGAAACTACTTTTAATACATTTTAAATACCCATAACAACAAATCCGAATTTACACGATGGTCTTACTGCCCTAAACAATAATGACATGCATCCAACCATAAAAAAGTACTATATAAACACAATCAAGGGGGTTAAGGTTAGGAAGGATAGATATGGTGTGGGATTAGCAACATGGTGGTCTTAACCAACACAAGGTTAGGACTAGATTGTACAGTTCAGAAGGTTCACCACTCTGTCAATGGCATTGAGAGAACTAGTGGCTTGATATCTGAAAACCCTTGTGTCTTGCTTGGACAAGTCTATATCTAACACACTTAATTCACACATGAAATACATTTATGGGGAAATATATAACCAAAACAACATAGCACATCATTAGCAATTGCAATGTAGAGAGTTGTAAATTCTTAACGCATGCATACCCTACAATCCCTATTGTCACATGATAGTCAATCATAATTACATCTCATAATAATCAAAACAAACATCTCATCATAACCTCATAAAAGTTGTCACCATAATTTGCAAGTCATAATGACCAAATCAACATATGGATATTTAAATCACCCACAAGGAATTGTGCATATATATATTAGTGTACATTGTAAGTAAAATAACTCTAGAACAACAATCAACACCTTGTGTCCAAAATGTGTCTCTAACAAGGATATTAAAACAATACTGTGAGTGCAACTAGGGTCACAAAATAATTGGCCCTTTCATCACCCTTCCCTTAATTGAATTTCCTCTTAGAAGTCATTGAAAGAAGTAGGGATACAAGACTTGAAGCTATGTTGCACACTCCCAAGTAGTTACCTTCTCATTGTGGTCCTAAAGGCACAACCTTTGATACTTAAAAATGTGAAGGGGCTCTGAAGCCAACTAACTACCCACCTCTACTTGTAAAGGAGTCCAATATAAGAGACAAGAAATGCTTGGTGCATAGCTCTTCAAAAAAAAAATGGAACACATCATGAATATGAGACGAATACAGTGGCAAGGCTAAACAAAAGGTAGTTGGTCCTATTTGCTCCAAAATTTTAAAATGTCCCACAAAACAAGTTGCAAACTTAGAGTCTTTTCCATAATAAATTGAGCTCTTATGTAGTTGCACTCTCAAGAAGACTTTATTGTCAACGAAGAAGTGTCAATCCAATCTCTTGGCATCAACATGCTTTGTTTGCCAATTAATGCTTTCATCCTTATCCCGTCTCTCTTACTCTTTTCCCTTTTTACAAAATAGGGCCTTGCATATGGGAGGCCCCTCTCTATTGCTTTCTTTAGGATATTAAGGTTTCTTGATGTTGTCATAAATCCTAAGGTGGAGATTGATCTCATCCAATGGATGAGTTCCAATATTCCATTGTGAGATGAAACCCTAATTTGGTTAGTAATGATCTTTTTAGTAGCGTTTATTGCTAATTGACTTTTAGTTCATGGGGGCCAACCCTAGGGACATGACTTTAAGTGACAAGCGTCTTGTGCACTTTATAAAGTGATTTTATAAAGTATCTCCAATTTTTGGACCTTTAGTGACTGTTTAACTAGACTAATATGTCTTACCCCCTTGAATTTGGTGAGTAATGTTACTGAGGTGGGTTTCCTAGAAGCCTCTTCCACCTTTGGGTAGGGTGTCATGGCATGAGGATGCACACCATCTATATCCTTCTTTAGCATTGACTCCATCCATCTTTCGTCTCTTTCATTTACATGCTATGTTGTTGCATTGCTTCTCTACCTCATGCAAATTTGGTTGAATTTTTTATATTGCACATTGAATTGTACTAGTTGTTGCTTAGAACCTGGTGACAACATTGGTATGCATGGGGCTAATTTGACCATGTTGACTCAAAAAAACGTTGTTAGCTCATTTGTGGGGATTTTTTTTGGACATTACAACATGCTAGTGATACTCTTTCTTGTAGCCTTGTTGCTCTACATTCACGTGTCCTTGAATCTTTTGGTAACATAGCTCACCAACCACTATTATTTTTCAAATTACTCTCTACTTCTTCCACATTTGAAAGTATTATTGTAACTTCTAGACGCTGATATTTTTGAGTTAGAAACATTACACAAGGTGAGAAGAAAGGTTTGTGGCCGTTATTATTGTTAGTACACAATAGCAAAAAGTATTTCTTGGAATTGACTTGGCAAACCAAAAGATAAAGAGTTTTTCAATAAATTAGCATTTAGTTGAGAATAAATTGCAAAGAGATAGCGAGTGAAAAAAGAAGATTGTAAGACATGAAATATGGATTTTGTTCATTAATATTTAGGTCGTTGGTACGTTATTACATAGTCATTTTTTGTCTTCAATTCAAAGTTCAATCCTACAAATCAATTACAAATTGCAAAATAAAAAGTCAATCTTTAAATTAACAAGATCGATTCATTGTCTCTAATTGTGATCACCTATGTCATTCAAAATGGCTAGGTCGTCATTATCAAATTTTGTCTCCTTATCATTTGTGATCGATAATTTTTTTGGATCAATCTCATCAAATGTTAGTTGACTGATCATCCTTGACACCTCCTAATATAATTAAATTGAAGACATAAGTTCAGCTCTTGACTTGTATAGAATGAGTATGTGCATTATGCAACGAATTCAAATTGATTTCAAATTTGCAAGTTGCAACAAATGCAATAGTAAAAATTAGTATTGCAAGTTTTTTAGCTTCATTTTTTTTTGAGCCAAAGGCAAATGTTGTGGTGAACAAACACCAAATCATTCATTGGTGTTTGAGTCAAAAGGATTATGTTTCTTAGAGCATGTGTATTAAAAAAAACTCCAAGTACACTCACACGTGGATGAATTGAATGGCTAGCTCAGTATGCATATTGCCATCCATTGTATGTTTTTGGCTTCTTTGAAAGAAATCCATCATTACATTGATAAAAACCCAATTTTATCAATATTCTATCATCTACAATATCTTTTATGTATTTAATTTAAATGTTTAAACTTTAAACTTTCAAAGAGAGAAAAATGGAAAAGTTGATTACAAATACTTGATTTCAAGGTCATCTTTCCCTCTACAATACAAACATTAGAGAAAAATCTTTTTCCTTTGTGGTATGAGGGCACATTTGCTATAATTGCCTGCCAATCCTTTGAATTAGGGAAAAATCTTTATAAGCATTTAGAAAGGTCCTCTATCACCTCTGCATTGTCTCAAAAACATTCATTATAAAACACTGGATTGAGATGGTGTCTACTGGCATGGAGGTAGTGGTGCATCCATTGATTCCATTTGTCAATGATGATGTCCCATAGTGGCTTGTACTTCTTTGTGTCATTGTACATCTTGTTCTTGATTGCTTTTTTGACTTATCTATGGCCTCATACAGATAGCCCATAAAATATTTTTTCCCATTAGATAGTCTCAAAAATTTGATTAAAGGCTTTGAAAGTCACACAATCTGTTGTGCATCTGGTCAAAAACTCATTAAAAATAGGTGGGATGACCCTTTCATCCAAATGACTAGCAAAGATGGATTCAACCCACCTAGTTGAAACAAATTTCATCTTTTGTGCACAAAAAGTCTGCAATGCAAGGAAGTGGGTAACAAATCTTGTCATTCTTGGCCAAAAATTCCATACCATTATGAAGGTCCACATTATGCACAACACCCTATCTGATTGTAAATAAAATTGTTAATGGTTCAGCCCCTCTGCACTAAAGATTTAACTCATGGAAGTTTGCCAATGTCTTCTAGAATTAAATTGAGATAATGCCCCATGCATGGGCTCCAAAACAAAATGACATATTTCTCCATCAGAAGTATTCCAATTGCCGCACAACTAGCAACATTGTTTGTAATAAGTTGAACAACAAATTGTAGTGCTACCTCAACGACCACCTCATCAAATAGAGTAAAGTGTGTACGTTGATTTGATCCTATTTGACGCATTCATGGATTCAAGAAAACTGTGCCAAGCTTAGATACCATATGTAATTGATGTATAGTTTCTTTTAAACTGCATCCCTCATTATGTTATTCCTCAAAGTCTCATATGAGGCTGCTTTGAAGTTAGGACCTGCAATTGCAATTGTATCCACCATTGCATGCCAATTTGGGGACCTAACAACATTGAAAGGTAGGCTAGAATAGATCCAAAAATTAGCAATGGCCTTTTTGGCTTGCTCATAAACATTCTTCTCATTAAAGATAGTTGTGCTCTAGGTGTAGGATGATGTGCAAAGAATAAATTAAAGTTGCCACATAGTGTGTTAGGTCTTTGTGATGTACAAGGTGAGGTTGCTATGATTGTGATGGATAGATAAACCTTGTTTAAAGAATTTGTTGTAGCCTTAGAAGATGTTGATCCAATTGTTGTCCTTGCTTTTTTGTTTTATTTTCTACATTATGCTCAAGACTCATCAAAGCTCGATAGATGATATTTGTGGGGCATTGTTTGTAGGGCTTAACATTATACCTTGGCACCATTGCTGAATGTGGTTTGAAGCGATAAATGCCCCCAAAGCATTCAAGTACACAAAAAATGTGTTAGACTTTGTTTGAATTTGGAATGGCTTTTTTGTAGGTCCATGCAGCACGCAACACGTAGGGAGCACGCAACACGCAGGGAGCAGGGGGCTCGAAGCACGCAGTTCCAAAGTTAGGAAAGTCAGGAAGCGGCAAGGAAGTTTAAAATAACAAAGAAGCAGCAGTCGAGGCAGGATTTTTGGCTTTTTTCGGGGGCTCGAACGACAAGATCTGGGGACAAGGGTGGGGGCCAGCCAACGAAAGGCAAAGTGGAACTCAGAGATCCCGGGTAAGGTCAAACCTACTCATATCCTTAGCTCTTTTTCAACAGTAAATCCTGGGCCCCGTTGGGGTTTGTCGTCTATGTTCAACTTTTGCATAAAACAAGATCCATTTTTCTTTTTTATTGAAACCCGCACACGAGACTACCGTCAAAAAGAGCAAGCAGCAAGTGAAATAAACCGTGAACTCATTGCAGTGGGCAGTATTTTAGAAGGAAAGTGGTGGGTCTAGGGGTGAGTCAAAATGGCGAATAATGCAGGCATGTTGATCCCTTATAGCATGCCCGACAACATGGAATGCCCCACAAAACAGTCTTACATAACGATTGGAGCTCTAGAATCATTGCTATGGCAATTCCAAAAACAAAAGCAAACACAAACAAATGAAACAGACACAGGACTAAACCTAACTTTTGTCAATGCTAAGCAGTATAAGAGGATTCTGCAGCGCAGACAGATTAAAATAACAAAGAAGTTAAGAAGGCTGGGAAATAGGAAATTTGTTGCAATACTTCCCAAGTTAACCTACAACACTCAAGCATCATCTGATGGGGGGTTAAATAATCTAAAGGTAACAACTCAGTTTGGAACTACAGATCAGGTGGATTTGTTGGAATTTGGGAAGGAAAAGCAAATAGAGGCAAAGGCAAAGTCGGGTTTGGCAGCAGAGCAGCAGGGGCTCAAAGAACACCTTGAGACCATCGAAAAGGGTGGAGAGGAAAGTCAAGACAGTCAGGAGGTATACAGTCCCACGTCAACTCCCTTAATGTGGTCATCTGAGCTGGTATGTCAAGGAATTATTGGCTCTAAAAGGGAGGCTTACCATGTTAGAAGAGAGAGAACATATGAAAGATAACATATCTCAAGCACTTTCAGACTCCAACCAGCAATTAGCACAGGAAAATAAGTTGTTTAAACATCAAATAAACAATCTGCAGCACAGCTTGGAAGCAGGGCAGCGGGAGATGCTGGTTTTAAAATCTGAATTAAGTCAAATTAAGGCCAAAGACACAGTTCAATTAGGTGTAAATCAAGATTCCCATCATGACAAAGTGTTTCAATCAGCTCTGGCAAGCAAGGAAATCAAGGAAAAATTACAAATGGCCATTTCAGAAGAGGCCAAAACATGGGCTCATGTGGCAAAAGAGCCAACGGTGATGCAAAAGGAGGATATAAGGAAACAAATCAAGCTTCAATTGTGGGAAGAGAAAGACAAACAAGACAGGGCAGCAAACATAATCATTAAAGGGTTAAAGGAACACGAGGAAGGCGAAGTTACTAGCAGGGTAGTAAGAGATTTTCTATTAAGTAAGCTTCAGTGGGGAGGACATATCCTCCAAGCAAACAGAATTGGTAAAACTGATAGAGGAGAAAAGTGCAGAAATATAAGGGCAACCTTGAAAAACGTGGATGATAGGAACCAAATTTTGAGAAACAAAAGGTTCCTCCAAGGCACAACATTTTATATAGATGAAGATTTAACCCCAGCACAGCTAGAAGAGAGAAGAAAAGAATGGGAGAAAGTTATAGTAGCAAGGAAAGCAGGCAAGGATGCTTGGCTATATAGAGGGAAGGCCCAAATCAAAGACAACATGAGACATAACAAATAGGAAAGCGGGGGCCCCTAGGATCACCTCTCAATGGTAAGCTGGAATTGTAGAGGCTACCCTTGGAGGAGGGGGCCTGGGTTGGGGCCCATAGCTGAGGGCAAAGATATCATCGCGCTCATGGAAACACATGAACATGAAGGCTGCAGGATACCTGAGTTCGAAGGGTACAATAAAATATCCGTGTGGAATGAACTAACGAAGAATGGCAAGGGCCATGGCGGTGTAACAATCTTGGTTAGGAAAGAATGTGAAAGAATCATAAAGATAGAAAAGAAAGACCCAAATAATCAATACATATGGGTGAAGATAACAGATGGGGAATCTTTGATTTGGATGGCAGCTTGTTATTTTGCCCCTTATAGCTCTAAAGTGTACAAGAAAAGGAATCTAGATAGAGAAGACCCTTATGAAGCTCTAAAAATTAACATAGCAAAATATTGTGATACCGGCAAGATTATCCTTCTGGGAGACTTCAACGCGAGGACTGCAAATAACCAAGCTCTTTGTTTTAGTAAGGAAGAGGGGAAAAATAGCAATCCTTTGTGGTTAGAGGAAGAAGAAGATCAACATTGGCAAAGAGTATCTCAGGATTCAAAAGGTGGCATTTCGTCTTTTGGTGTAAATCTGTTGGGGCTTTGCTGCCTTCACAACTTAATCATCTGTAACAGCATAAGCACTTTTTCAAGCTTTGGGGCTTTCACATGTCATACCCACAATGGGCGGAGCGTGGTAGACTATGTCATTGGTTCACAAAGCATTATACCAAGGGTAAAAGAGTTGGAAATAGGGAGCTGTCCTATAGAATTAAAATCTGATCATAGCCCTATTTATATAAAGCTTAGTATGAAAGACAATGTTCAGCAAAAAGTCTGTACGCAGCCATACAAAGGGGGCAACCTTCAAGACAAAATTCTTATAACTGACGAGAATCAGAACATATTTAACAAAATGCTGGAAAATCAGTTAAAGGAAATAAAAAATGTTACCAGCCCTACTAGAAATCAAAGTATTATAAACAGCGACAAATTGATGACAATCATGCACAAGGCTCTCATAGATTGCAAGAGGGCTAAGGGTAGAAGAGGCCCCAAAAATAGCTTTCTAGCAAACCCATGGTACGACGAAGAGTGTAAGGTGGCTAAAAGGAGGCTGAAAATACCTGGCTGCGAACAAGTAAACAAAAAGTTGTATGAAAAATTAGTAAGATCAAAAAAAGAGGAATATATGATAGTAAGAAGGAGGGAGCTAATCTTTCTTGGGAAACATAATTCGAAGGATTTTTGGAGAGAATTGCAGCAGGCTAGAGGTACTACAGAAAATAGTATCACGGACATTCAATGGCTAGAATACGCAAAAATGTTGTATGAAAGAGACCAAGAAAAAACCCACCCTCCGACAATTAATTCTAATGATAAGCTTTTCTCCACAAAGGATATCAAGGGTGGTATTAAAGCTTTGGCGGTGGGCAAGGCTTGAGATATTGATGGGTTACAAGCTGAATACTTGAAATGGGGATTAGAGCTCTTGGCACCACATATCAAAAAGATTTTCAATAGGGTCATTCAACATGGTTTCCCAACAAACTGGACCACGAGTGTTGTTATCCCTCTCCACAAGAGTGGGGATGTCAACAACCCGTCAAATTATCGCACCATAATGATTAACCCTCTTTTTGGGAAGCTCTTTGGGAGCATGGTGGAGCGAAGAATCAGTCGTTGGGCTGAGAAGGAGGGTAAGAGGGCGAAAGGGCAAGCGGGTTTCAGACCAAAACATTCTACTATTGACCACTGCATTACCCTCAGGCACATGGTTGAAAAAGTTTGGGATAAACAAGGTGGCGAGGTTTTCTGTTGTTTCGTTGACTTCAAAAAGGCTTTCGATATAGTTCCTCGAAATAAACTTTGGGACAGAATGGAACAACTTGGGATTCCAAAAAAATATAGGGCTGCTGTCCACAGGCTTTATGAGCAGGTGGGGGCCAAAATTAGAACAAAGATGTAATGTCCCCATTTTTCGAGCATCAGAGTTCGTAAGGATTAGCCTATCAATTGACCCTCGTAGGCTAACACTGATAGTTAGAGGGTCCTTCGTGGCAGTAATCAGGGTGTTTTTCTCCTTCAGAGCTCAATATGGGTTCAGTTTGGCCTTCGTTTGACTCAGTTCTTCATACTTACTATTTATAGTAAGTCACCATTTTAGGGGAGTCAGGGTTACTAAATTTAGTAAGGCACCTGAACAGGTCTCAGATGCAGTGTTGACCTCTTATTTGGTTGGATGGGCAAAATATTAAATGATTAATGATTAATTATCATTAAAGGTACTTTAATGATAATTAAATATTATAAAGTTAAATTATAAATTAAAAGTGTACTTTATTTCCGATGAGGCCATGACCCTCAATTTAAATCACTTAAAGTACATTTTTATATTATTATTTTGGACACCCAAGGTTAGAGAGATATTATAAAGTTTTATTAAAAACCTAAAGTGGATTTCAAAAGAGGATTAAAAGCAGCTTAAGAGGTCGACCTTCTTGAGGAATTATAAAAGGGCATCAAAGGCATTCGAATTCATTATGTTTTGAGAATATTAAATTGTGTCTTTGGAGTTCGTGCTTGGAGAGGAAACCAATTAGGGTTTTCTGCCATTTCCGCATTGGAGAACGAAAAACTCTTCAGTGTTAGTGCAATTTTGAGGCTGTGCAATACTAGCTGATATTATTGCTTGAGAGGGCTTCATTCAGGAGTCCATTTGGAGCTTACAGGTGAAAAATCAACATAGGGTTTGAGGCAGTTTAAAGGTATATCTATTGCAGACCTAAGTTATTCATTGGCAGCCATTATCAATCAGGTTTCAAGCTATTTAATGTGTTGCTACAGTACCCGCGCTACAGTGCGTGTGAACAGTGCCCGCTACAGTACCTGGACGCCTCCTTATTCCTCATGTAAAGTCTCTTTTTTGACTTGTGTTGGAGTTTTGGGCACATCTGGTCTTTGGAGGGAGGTCACTTGGAGTGAAGAAGGTGGGAAGAGTTCATTCTCAGACTATACATTGCTTCTCAGTGAATCATTGTCATCTCAGACTCATAACATAAGCTTCAGCCTGGTCGCAGTTATCAAACAGAGGGAACTTAACTGTTGCATGTTGCTGATATTGGATTTCAGACTTAATGTGATCATACTCAGAAGCTAGTCTCTGTTGGACGGGTCTTTTGGAGGTTTCATACATATTACAAACTGCTGGGTGTATTCCAGATCATCAATCACCTCCAGGTTTGAGTATTGTTGTTCACATTCTTATCCATTGTAGTAACCTCTGATCAGAAAAATCAGTGAAGTAAATGCCAGTGTTCTGAAATGAAATTCTGAGTGCTTTAATTTTGAAGTCAGACTGTAATCAGCACGTATGCATTTTATTTTCAGTCATTAGAAGCATTGTATTTACCAGTCATTGTAGTGGCATAAGATTGGCATTAGTTTGCTGCTGTAGGTGCATGATTACTGTAGGAACCCATTGCTCAATCAGATTTGATGATCATTATGTAAGCCAAGAGTCTTGGCAACTCATGTTAAGCTTTGCAATGGAAGATTATATTTTTATAAGAATATTATCCTTGAGGAACCATACATGATTGTAATATTCATTTTGAATGACATATTAGTATGCATACCAACTGTTTGTTAAAATGCCAGTTGGCTGTAGATGCTTAGTTTGCATTTAGTAGTCTTATATGAGCATTGTATAAGATGAAAATAATTCATTGGAGCATCTAGATGATAATTTAAACATTGTAGTGTTGTCTCATAAACATTGGAAGCATTTGATCATTACTTTTCAAGCATATAATCAGATTGAAACCACAGACCAGCTAGCTAAAAGTTTACATCAGAAGTCTTTGACTAAGTTCATTGAGCTTCTAATCAGCCTTTTTGAGGTCAAAACTAGGAAGGTTCATCACAAAAGACAGGTCTTTCCGAGTGCTTTGGGAGTGACATTGGAGTCAAGTAGGGCTGCCCTTTGTCCCCTACTTTATTCGGGCTATACATAGACAAGTTAGAAGAGTGGTTGGACAAACGGGGAGGAGATGGTGTTCTTTTGGCCACTTATGTGATCAAGTTGTTGTTGTATGCGGATGATCTTACTTTAATGGAAAATTCCGAAAATAGTCTTCAAGAGCACCTAAAAGCTCTGGAACTTTTCTGTCAAGATGTGGGGATGTAGGTCAACATCAGCAAGACCAAGGTCATGATATTTACGTTGAAAAGAGCCAAGAAACAAATAAATTTTGAGTTTGAGGGAAACACTTTGCAGGTGGTGAATGAGTACAAATATTTGGGGCTAGATTTTTGTAACAATCTCAATTGGGAGGCGTGTTGGACGAAAAGAATTCAAGGGGGTTGGAAAGCTCTTTACCTGCTCCAAAATAGATGTAGGTCAGTTGAGTTATGGGATTGGAGAACAAAAAAGAAGCTTTTTGGGCTGCTTGTTACCCCGGTGGTTTTTTATGGCTGCGAAGTTTGGGGCAGCAGCACGTCAGCTGTAAAATGGAAACAAATAGAAAGACTTAAAAAGCACTTAATCACAAGTAATTTCAAAATAAAAACTACGGTCCCTTATGAGATTGTTTTAGCTGAAGCTGGGGCCTTTCCAATGGAAATGGCAGCGTTAATTCGCTTATTAGGCTATTTGCAAAGAATAGAGAATATGGAAGAACATCGTTGGCCCAAAACTGTGGTGGAAGAAGAATTAACTAGAAGGAAGAACATGTGGATGAAACAAAATGTCAAGTGGATGGGAAAATGGGGGATCAACATGCAAGAGTGTCCAAGCAAAAAAGTCGAGATGAAAAGGTATGTAAAAGAGAAAGTCAAAAACACCATGTGGTTGAAGCAACTTGGCCGGAAGAGTGAGCACTATGTTTTGCATTTTAATCCTACTTGTGATCATGATCAAAATTTTTACATAGGGGCAGATATAAAATGGAAGGCTAAAATGCTGATAGCTCAATTGAGAACTAGCTCGCATCGTTTGAGATGCGAAACGGGAAGATGGAAAATACCCAAAGAGGGGTGGTCGGATAGAATTTGTTGTTTCTGCTCTTCAGGTTTAGTGGAGACAAAGTGGCACTACGTTATGGAGTGCAAAGCTTATGAGGACATCTGATATTGTTACTCAGATTTGTTAAAAGTCAAATCGTTAGTGGCTTTGTTTGAAGAGGAAAAGATTGATAAAACAGCAAGTTACCTGACCAAAATTCACAGTAGAAGAAACAAAATCAGGAAAGAGATTGAAAACAACAGTAGGTAGTTTGGTGCAGCGGTTTTGTTGTGTTGGCAAAGGCGGTTTTCCAGTTTGATCTCTTGGGTCCCATAGACTGGCTGGTCTCGTGGACGTAATTAAAAATCATTCATTCATTCATGCAAGATCCTTTTATCATGACATGATCACCTAAAATCTGCAAAATATAGAAAAAAGCATTAGTTTAAGGGTCAGGGTTAGAACTTAGTACATACTTTAAAAACACTACCATTCACTTTAGTACATACTAAAATATAAAAACATGTGTAATCCTAATTCTAAACCCAAAAAAAATTATAAATTAATTTGTTTTAAACTCTAGCCCTAAATGGTTAGGATTACTACATATAAAACACTAAAAAATTCCTAATCCTAACCCTAAACCAAAACAATAGTTTAAAGTTAGCTGTTAGGGTTAATAGAAATTAAAAATAAAAATACTCTAACCAATCTTTAAAATAAAAATGATTTAGGGTTAGGGTTTAGGATTTCCATTTAAATTCAACATTTAAGGTTTAAAATTTAAATAATAAAAAATTAAAATTTATATACAAAACCTTAGAGGATACCTCATAAGCTTTTTTTTCCATGGCCATTGAGGCTCTTTGGCTTTAGCATATTCTCATTGAGTTTGGTATCTATTTCAAATGACCATCAATCATCTTTTGTGACAACTAGGGTGCCATTTAGATTTCGTGGAACCTGGGCTGTCATCAGCAGACAAAGCACATAGAGGTTCAGATGCACTACATTTGGGAGCTTATCCATGGACAAGTCATCAATCTTTGCTATTGCTTGACTTTGGAGCAAGTTGCGGATATTTTCACCAAACCTTTAATAGAGAGCAAGTGTCTTCATCTACGAGCATTGTTGGGGATGCAGAAGACTTCATCTTTTAGGGGGGCTTCTTAGTCCTTCAATTTCTTTCTACTTTGAGGGGGTTCTTTTTCTCTCTCAATTTGGAGGGGTGGGGTATTCTCTCTTTTATTTTGTGGGGGTGCAGGGGGTGCTTCTTCTCTTTGGTGGGGAATTCTATGTACATCGGTACCTCATCAAGCTTCATTTATGGAGACCCATCTTTTCACCCACCTAAGCTATGCTTAAGGGGGGTGCTTGTGTAGGTTTTTACTTTCGAGCATAGGTTTTTCCTACACTTTTATTTAAGCTTGCTTAGTTTAATAAAGTGAGTATTAGTATTAGTGGAGTGTGAGTTGTCGGCATCTTTTTTATTCAAGCTTGCTTAGGTTAATAAAGTGAATATTCGTGTTAGTGGAGTGTGCATTGTTGGTATCTTCCATGGGAGTTACACTTTCCTATTTTTGGAGTCTTGTGGTGTATTCCTCCCGTTGGTCATATTTGCCACCTCATTTCTCTTATCCTATATATACTCACTGTCCTAGCTAGTTTTGATACACTTTTACATTCTTGTAGCTTCATGATTTGTGCTTTCCCAATGCTATTTTGATTTCATATATTATTTGTATTTCCTGCATTTGTTTTTGAGCTTTCATCTATTCAACAGATTCTAACAAATTATTCTCTGTTAGTTTACAAAGCTCCTTATGTCCCAAAATTCTTCCTTGTACCAATTTGTCTGATCGAATATTTGTTCTTCCACGTAGGCCTGTTAGATTGGTAAAATATGCACCTCAGGACAAACTCCATCTGCTTTCTGGAAGTGATGATAGTATGGTCAAGTGGTGGGATGTCACAACACAGGTGTGTGGATACTTCATTTAACAGCTTTTGTGTCATCAACTAATCAAATATCCTTGCTGGATGATTTCTATGCTTTTAGAGATGCTAAATGCATTATGATGTGCGGATTTGTAGGCCAATTGATTTTGGACTTATATTGTTTTCTGTCTAAACAGGAAGAGTTACTAAATCTAGAAGGGCATAAAGATTATGTTCGTTGTGGAGCTGCTTGCCCTTCAAGCACTGATATATGGTATGGACTATTGTCTCCCATTCTCATCTCATGGGATGTCTGTAGCTTATTTATTTTAGTTTCCTCATAAAATCTTTTATATGGACAGGGCTACAGGTTCATATGACCACACTGTACGCCTTTGGGACTTGCGCAACTCAAAGACTGTTTTGCAGTTGAAGGTATTTAGAAATTAGACAGGTTTTATACAATGTAGATGCTAGATTCTATGAAGTGGAATGTTTTTGAAGTGCACTTATAAGCTATTGTGTAATTCACTTTGATATTGTTTCCATTTAATTCTTTTACAAGTTTTACTCTTGTTTACAATAGTTTATAAATTTTTTCCATCTCTGATATAGTTAATCATTGATATCTACAAATTATTTCCTTTTTCTGAAAGACTGTGGAAGAGATTTATGTATATTAGACAATTACTTGGCCTCTACAATAGCCAGAGAAGCATCAATTCTATTCTGAATATGCCACCAACTGCACAAGTGCTTTCTACTTCTAGACCATTTTGCTTTTCTAGGAAAATAGTAACAGAGTTAACTTGCTCCTACAGTAAGGACTATAATCACACATGTGATAGCATATACAAAAATCCGAAGGAAAATCTCCTCCAATCTATGGCCTTCACTCTAACCTTTTCAATGAAGTGATAAGTTGGGCTTTTATTTTAGCATCAGTGCGAGATTTATCTGCTCTTAAATCTGAGAAATTTGACCTCATTGAAGGCCTATAAGAATTTGCTTACATTCAAGTAGCAGGCTTTTGAAACTATTTATCACAATTGTCATAGTTATTCACTATTCAGCAATGATCTATGTTCTGCTGAGATGTGTGTTAGATTTGATTGTGAAGTCACCCAAGATCAAAGTGACTGAAGGAAAGCAAGACAAGAACCCAGAGATGAATAAACTCAACACTCTCCTAGCACTGAACTAGCACTTCTGAATAAGTGAACTAGTGAACTTAGCATAGGGGGAGGTGAGGGCTGATTATATAGAAAAATAGAGGCAAATAAAACCAAGAGGAATAATAACTCCCTTTACCCATAATAGGTGGGAGGTTTTACCTACTCGGTAAATGCCAAATACATGGTTATTCCTACTCAGGTAAAGACAGAAAATGGTTATGGAGAGGTGGCAAATAAGTCCAAAAGAGGGTGTGACATTCAACTACCCAAAAGTGGGTGTGAGTGACACATGTGAATGGTGGATTTATGCCACATGTCCTCATCCTAACCATTCTAATATAACCCAAGCAAGCTTACTAATATGTAGGAAAAATAAATAAATAAAAATCTACACTAACAATGTGCCCCCTCCCCTCATTCACCTTGGGGAATCTTTCACCAAGGGAAGGGAGATGTGGTGGGGATGCCCCCAAGCTGTCTCCTAGCTGATTTACCAGGACTTGACCCCTCAAAAATAATAGTAACAACTAAAAAATACTTCCAAAAATGATTAGAGAGTGCAAACCATTGATAGATAACACTACGTATGTATCATAGAGCCTCTTAACTGGAAGGTGACTCACACCTTGTCACCCAGATAACACTACAGGGTCAAGGTTCTACAAATCACTCTATTTTGGGACTTTTGACCCAATCGATGCCTTGATATATTGACCGTGACAGTTTGATAATTTACAAATCAGACTCCCAGTATGGACTGGCAACGGACTAGCTAATGTACTAACCAAGAATGCCGCCATCCTTTTACCTGAAGGTAATATTGAAATCTAGTTCTGTACTAACAGTGACCACCACCAGTTTTGAGTACATATTTTCCAAGAAAAACTGCTTGCAAGTAAAAAAAAGATGACTATTAAAAGATAAATAAAAACTAAATCTTTGAACATAGGAGTCTTTGCTACCAATTTCCCCTTCCTAAGATACATCCACATGTCCCCATCTCTAACCCCCTCTCCCCTGTAATCTGCTCCACAATTGCCCCCACAATCGATTCATGTTGACAAAATAAATATATCAACATCAATTATTAAATCAAATCCATGTGCACATTGTAAGGCCGCCTTACCCCTTCTCTGACATTCGTTTAATACTTGTCACCCTCCTTCCTTCCTTCTTCATTGTCCTTTGTGGCAACTCGCTTCCTCTGCAAGTTGTGGCACACCCTTTCTATGAACTGTGGCATGCCCCCTTCTCACTGCCTACTGCTCCCTCTCCCCCTCCAATGCATTCCACTTTTGTCACCCCTGTCTGCTATGTTCCGTTACTAACAACCATCTGAATGATGTTTCCTATTTTCATTCTTTCACTTAGCATTCCCTAAAAAATTCTGCAAATTGACTCAAGTTTTTACCTTCAATAGCTCAATATTCATTTCAGCGCACTATGGTCAACTCTGAGCCTTCAATTGTTAGGGAAGGTCAGAAAGAAAGACGTTACCTCCAAAAAATTATACTAATCAAACTTCCAAGGTGGAAAGTTGCTCAGATCCAGTTAGCATGGTCTGGCAGCCAGTTAAAGATTGTCCTGAGAAAATGTTTATTGTCCACAGGAAGCAACAGGGGACTCCCTTTTCTTAGCCAAAGCAGGGAAACTCCACTCCAAAAGTTATTCTATGCCAACTTTCCATCAATTTCTAGAGCATTAAATTTTAAAACTACAAACAAGCGAATTTCTCTCATTTTCTCATTACTCAAAACTCTCTGTTCTACCATTGTGGGAAGCTGGTAAGATTTTGTCACTTACTCGTTTTGGCACCCTTCCCAGTTAGCAAATCTCAATTTGCTGCTGCAATGATATTAAGGAGCACCAGAAAATTAGTCAACTCTACAAATCCATCTCAAAGCAGAATTGGAGCCAAACAGAAGGCATAAGTCCCCTCAGAGCTTTAGGTGTAGAAGATAAGAAAAGTTAGGAAAAAATGAGAAGTACGGTATGAAGAGGTAATGCAGCCAATCAACAAATTTCAGCAGAACCCATATTGGTGGAGAAAGAAGAACAAATCCCTACTCCCAAGGTAAAACCCAACCCCAATCTTCGCTATGTAACAGTCAGTCCTCTCAATCTGATTTTGAACCCACTCATGTTTCCAATACAGCTTTTCAGTCCACTGCATCAAGAAAATTCGCATCCCCAATAATGTGAAATTTTCAATCACTTTCACTGTAACTGTCAATCTTTAGTCATTAACATTTCTCTCCCAAGTATTGCCCTTTCCTTAGCCCGTCCAACTCCTTTGCTTAAGAATCCCCTCTCTGGCTTCTAGTTTCATTCCTTGGCATCCGTTCCATGCACTTTCTCTAGTCCAAACCCCACCCAAGTATGGTTGTTCTAAAAATTCTGTAGTACCAGAGCTGAAAATTCCCTAAAGGATGACCCAAATCTTTGACAATCCATCATGAAATTTCAAAAGCTATTCACAACCAAAGTAAATACATGAGGGAAGAACACACTCATAAGTGCTTCACGGAAAAAAGCTTGTTCCGTTCACTGGACATAGTCAGTGTTTAATTGCTTTGATGACAACAATTTTGTAATAGCTAGCTGCTCAACTCTTAAGAAGTTTTGAAACAATCAGTTGATGGAAATAGAAAGAAAAATCTCAAAGCTAGCTGTTTTTGTAATTCTGAAAAGGTTGTCAACAATATAATTCTTCACTGCTTTCTAAATATCTCTCTTATTAAAGTATAATTTTTCCTTATCAAAAAAACGTAGAGCCTCTTAACAAACCAATTACTTTGACCTTATTGTTTGAGATTAGTCCCAAATCTTCCAAGTGCCAAAGATTAACAATGTTCCATATACAGGGAAACATGCACTTCACATTAATATGTTTTTGTATAAGCTTGACCAATCAAATATTTGAATGTATTAGGCAAATTGGAGTTGTCGCCCTTGGTTTGAGACAAATTTGAAAATTTTCTTCCTAGAAAACAATTGTTTAGCTTGAAAGCGAAGCACTTGTTCCTCAAGAGAATTTGGGTTAGATGATCTATTCCTACCATTTTTAAGGCAACATAAGAAAATTCGTTGGACTTATTTTCTAAAGGTCCAAGCATAAATCAAGATGCTCAATATAACAATTCTTGTGTACTGATCTGTACATATAATTTTATTGACACTTATGTATATATTTATAATATAGATTTATGTTTATATTTATACAAATACATAAACATGTGTACATTTGCACACATATATATGTGCACATGTATTGTTTTCAATGTTTTGTTTCTTGTATAATTTACCAGTTATTCATTCTTCAAATGAAGCATTTTAAGTAACAGTAAACTCTACTTTTAACTATCCATATTCAAATAGGCTACACGCTTATATTTCTATTGTATATGTGGCGTTGAAGTTCACTTTGTCTCATGGAACAGGGCAAACTCTGTAATTGCTTATAAAGTTTTATTTTTGTCTTAACTGCCCTTCTTGGTGCAATCAAGTGAACTTTTATGCTGAGTTTTGCATGATTCATTTATTCTTCTAATCTGAAGCATAGCAGCCATACACTAAAAACCAAAAAATAAGAGTTCAGAAAATGTAAAATCTGTTTGACCAAAATAATTGGGTAAAAATGAGAAGAAAAAACTCATAGAATTCTTTTCAAGCAAATATCCTAAAGCATGTTGAACTTCCTTCATGTTGAGTTCTTTAATCTGGTGTTAATTAAGGTTAGAGAGTAAGAGGGTTTTATACATTAGACTGTAAACAACAGAAAATGTATTTTTTAATTCAAATTTAAAGTTTTTTTTCTACTATTATTGAAATTGTTGTTATGGTGTCTCCATAATCTTTTTTTTGGCATGATTTAAGACAAGTATGTGCCTTAACATCTATGGAAATGTGTTGATTTAATGGTCTGTAAAAATTTGAGAGCAGTTCAAAATACTAAAATATTGCCACTTGTCACTATCATTTCACACTTCAAAATTCAAAATTGTAGAATCACATTGATCTACTTAGAGAGAAAATAGATGGTAACAGTGATGTCATATTCACTGTCTTTGTTTTAGAGACTAGTTGCTCACATCATTGAATTGTCATCCCGTTGGCAGCATGGAAAACCACTTGAAGATGTTTTATTTTTTCCATCTGGTGGATTGCTGGCTACAGCAGGTAAAACCATTTTCTTTTACTTTTCCCATCATCAAAATCATGAATTTGAAATCTCCACAAAAGCAACTTTTCCAACTGAGTGATAGATATTTGTAAATTTTTGGTTTATCTATGTGAATTCATATTGTTAATGGATTTTTTGTTGTTTAGAATTTTTTTTAAACCAAGTTCTTTATCAAAGTGTTCCAACAATATAGTTCATTGAAGTATAATATATATATATATATTTCTTTAGAAATTTTAATTCAATATTGTTGTGTTGTTTATTTACAGGAGGTAATATAGTGAAGGTATGGGACATTCGTGGAGGAGGACGGCTCACTCACATGATGGAAAGCCATCAAAAAACTGTGATGTGTATGTGTATTTCAAAAGTAGTCAAGTCTGGCCATTCTTTGGATGATGCACCTTCTCGTCTTGTTACTGCATCACTGGATGGATATATGAAAGTTTTTGATCTCAATCAATTCCGGGTACGTTAAAGTCTGCTAACTTGCATTGTCTTTTCAGACAGAAAATGACTTAGAAGAGAAATTTTATATTACCATAACAGTACTTATTAACTTCAAGCTTTTTGTCTTTTATGGCTGTCAGTAATATTTATTCATGACTTGGAGTCCTGGTTGGCAGCATTTTTTATGCATATAGGCAGTTTGTACGTATGAAATTTTGCTGTTAGAACTATTGAGAAAGTGTTATAGTTTTAAATGTGTTTGCATTCCCCTCAAAATATGGAAAAGAACAGTTTAGTAATACAGTTTCAAGACCGAATCAATGAAGTACCAATCCTAAAGCCTTGTCAAACATGACATTGTTCTAAACTGGACAATCAAAAGTTAGCAGGAGAAGAAAACATTTTTAGAAAACATTTCTTCTTTTAATTCTTTTAAATGGAATTTTTCTTTCAATTTCAACTTTAACAATAACTAGATTGCTATGCAGGTATTTTGTATTTGATCATTGTTAATATACATCATATTTACTGTTCACAGGGGGCACAGCTTTGAATTTTAAATTTTCCTATGGCATATTTACTTGCTGTTTGCTTATTTCTGTGTTTGTTGGATGCAGATTACTCATTCGGCAAAATATCCAGCTCCATTATTATCAATGGGCATATCCCCTTCTTGTAATACACTGGCAATAGGAACCTCTTCTGGTCTTCTTTTCATTCGCCAGAGGAAGAAGCAAGTAGATGGTCCAAAGGCTTCAGATTCTTTAGTAAGGAGAGGAGAAGAGCCCACTGGAGAAACCAAAGCTCCTGTTTTGCATTCCAATCAGTATCGCTATTTTATTAGAGGCCAGAATGAAAAACCTTTAGTAAGTATCAAAATATGGAATATTGTTAATTGGTTTTTAAGTTTCTGTGTTTGGTTGGTTGGTACATAAAACACAGAACAGATTTGATGCTATCATTTTATATGGTGACACTGGTGAATGATTATTTTGGCTTTTGAAAAAATGTCACAGGAAGGAGATTACTTTGTGAAAAGACAGAAGAAAGTAAAAGTACAAAAATATGATAAGCTATTGCGACGCTTTCATCATACAGATGCTCTAGTTCATGCTCTAAAGAATCCATCGCCCAAGGTGTCAGTGTTACCTTATTTTGAAGTAGTTAGTTTATTGCTGAAGATATGCTATAATGACATGTTAGAATATACAAGACTTATCCAAGTTGTAATATTGCAACATGTGATCTGTACACCCCATGGTCCATAATTTCTGGAATATCAGAGCAGTAGTGGTACAAAGTGCAGGTAGTTGGAAATTAATTATGGTCTTTTTCTGATAACATCCAAGGCTATACAGCAATATTCCATTGTGTTCATTCTTCTCTCTTGAAAATAGTCTAGGTTTCTAGCATTAGTCATGGTCGAACACCTGTCTAGACAATTACTCAAAAGTTCAAAACAATTTTTATTTTTATTTTAGAAGATATTGAAAAGCAAATGTCAATATTTTTCTTTTACAAAGCGATTATTGAGAATGGGAGGTTGTTATAACATACTGTAGTATACCATGCGAAACCCATTGGACAATGACTGGAGTGTATATCCTAAACAGGAATTTAAATGACACACTTTTCACTCTTTTTCAATTAATGTCATTAAGTTGCAGGCAGATTAGAGTTTTCAATCTTTTCACTGTTAAGTTATTGGCTTGACCCTTTAAATCTTACCTAGCAAGTAGCACTTAAAGTTTTTCTGTCATTGAGAGGGAGTCATGAGGATGGCCTAATGCTTCAAAGCTTTTGTGCAAGGTGTCTGTATGGAGTTTATACATCCACAATAATATTGAGTACCATTTTTGACTATTTGTGGATTTTGGAAAATGCAGTTTTATCCTACATGGAACTTTTATAGTACATTCTCCTTCATAAATTGGGGATGTGTCAATTTATGAGTCAAGTCACTTCCAATTTTACAGTTTGTTTCTTTAGTTCAGAGTGATTATTTAAAAAATAAAACAAACTTTATTAAAGATGTTTACTTGAATTTGTATTACTGATATTGTTTTTTCAGAGCATGATTGCTTTTATGGAGGAGCTGGTTGCTAGAAAAATGCTTATGAAATCTGTGGCCAATCTTAATGGGGAGGACTTCGAGCTACTAATCAAATTTTTGCGCAAGTAAGATTATGCTATGCTCTATTAAATTATGTCTTAACACACAGTAAAACTATTGTGAAGCTCTTTTTGAAATTAAGCCTTACCTTTTGTGGCTTGTCTCCAATTAATGTTCTTTCCATGCACACATGGGCACTAAACCTTTGTTCTATTGTGTTTAGAAAGGTTAAGATATTTGTATATTGGATATCCAATTATGTTGAATTGTATAAACACATGAGCAGTGCATCACTTTTGGGCTGGTAACTTTGTTGTGACATGTTATTTTACCACACACTCTTGTCAACTCCCATATATGTGTCCTTGTATCCAATACATATATGGATACAATACTGCTCTTGTACGCTCTGGACATGACCTACATATGTATGTATGCACATGTATGGATTGAGGATGGTTGGGAGATGTATGAAATACAGCAAAACAACTAGAAAGATTTAATATTTTGCTGCCTTTGAATTAGATGGAATCTGAATATATGCTTGTGATCTTTGCAAATTAGTAGAAGTAGAACTTTGAAATCCCCTTCCTCTTAGCAGCAAAGTAGCAGATGTAGATGTATTTTCTTTGGCATACAGCAAATTCACCGCCAGCAATTCACCGTGGGAAAATTCACCGCCATGACAAATTCACCGCCAAGTAAAATTCACCGCCAGCAATTCATCACGGCGGGAAAAATATTAATGCGGTTAATTTTCCTCCGCGATGAATTGCTAGCGGTGAATTTTACTTGGCGGTGAATTTGTCATGTCGGTGAATTTTCCCACGGTGAATTGCTGGCGGTGAATTTTCCCACGGTGAATTGCTGGTGGTGAATTTTCCTAGAGCCATTTTCTTCACTAGCACCCCATAATATACTTATCTCAGCCATATATTTGAGGTTTTTTGCCAACTTGGCACCTACGTCTACACCTTTGCCAAAGACATGAAAGAGGTGGGCATTATCTCCCATAATTCTTCCTTGAAATTCAAGTTTACAAAAGTTGCACTTACACAACCTAGTGCCCCTAGATGTCCCACGCATTGCTTGTACTTAGTTGCAAATTGTTTTAAAGGGGACTTATGATTGAAGGGACCCTTAGCATATTTTTGTAGCATTTTTAAAGGGCAACTAATATTTGCATTCCCAATACAACTAGTTGCTTCATAATATACTATCATACCCTCTCAGCCATATATTTGATAGGTTTTTTGACCAAGCTTGGATTCACTCCACCATCAGACGGATCTAATCGGGTTAGAAACAAGTGAGATATTAATATTTGATCGTATTGATTAAATATTAATTAATTAACGTTTATAATATAAAGTTATAATTTAATATTATAACTTAAGTGAATTCTTGAGGGGTGCGCCATCATGAAGGAAGGGGCCAGTTTGATATTTTAATTAATAATTAAATATTCAGTGGAGAACTATGGAGAAGTGAAAATATTAAAAGATGAATATTTCATTAAAACCCTATTTTCAAGGGAATCGCACTTTTCAGTGTATTTGAGGGTTTGCCTTGGGAATTGAGCCCATTATGTGATTATTGAGTTTTGAAAACTGATCAATTTTGGTCTGAGCCTGAGACTTAGGGTTTCATGTTCGTTTGCCTTGGGGAACGAGCCATCTCCAACGGAAAGCAATTCAGAGAGTGTGGAATACCACTTGATTTATTGCCACAGAGGTTTTCTTATTCAGAGAAAACTACAGAGCTTCAGAAGAATTAATATTGTTAGAGTTCATCAGTGCTTTGCATTCAGAGATCATCCAATAACCTGGGCGCACCATATTCAGAGACATTGCTATTGTTTTGAGTGAAGTCCGTACAGTAATAAATGCAGATCTGACAGGGCCGTACCTCTCTGACAGGGCCGTACCTCTTCAAGCACGTGTTTTCTTCCTTCAAGAGAAACGCCTCCCTATTTTGCATCAAACCTACTTCATTGAAGGCGCCTACAGTGTTGGAGACATATGCATTCATCTGGAAGCGGGAAAAGAGGATTAATTAATTCTGCCGTACCTTTCTGTACCTTCAGCCGTACCAGGAAAATACAGGTTCTTTTCATAATAAAAAATCATTAATTCTTATTGCATGCCAGTTGATCATTTGTATTGAGTCTATATGAATATATGAGCAAACGTCTTCTATCTCTATTGCATTTTTCCATATACATTGAAGATCTAGTATTTTATTAAGAATTTATTACAAATTTCTGGTAAAGCCGTACCTTTGCATTTATTGTCAAAAATCCAAAAATTGCAAAAAAATCACAAAACTTCAGAAAACGTCAGAAAACCTAAAATATCAGTTGAACTAGGGTTTCTACATCACCCTCTTTTCTTTTGTACTTGGATCATCAGGTGCATAATTAGATTGAGTTTTAACTTCAACTTCAACCTCTTAGAGGCTCACCCTCATCCTCACTCATGTTGTGAGAACTCATATTCATAGTGACGCTGATAATAAAACTTATAATTTATAATTTAAACCTTAAAATTCAAGTCATGCATTTTCTTTTTGTTTTTCTTACTTCAGGTCGCACAAAGCGCAAAAGCAGAGGATACACAAAATACATAATCTTAATTTGACTTGTAAATTTTAAATTTCTAATCAATATTGTAAATGTAAACAAATCTTCTAACAAAGAGAGAGACTAAGGGTTCTAAAGAGATTCTAAGTTCCAAAATTCTACAAAATTTCTAAGTCAGATTTGCGATTTCTAGATTTGTTTTCTTGAATGTGCTGAATGCAGAACATTAATCGATTTCTATATTTTGCATATCAATAGAGGAATCACCTTTTGTATGTAAGGAGACCCGCCTCCAAGGGATGCATCTCTTGAGAGGACGTGTCCCTTTGGGCGCGCGGGTTTCACTTACAGCCGATAAACATTCGGTTTAAACAACTTTAGTATATACATACATGGCGAATATATATGTGAATTCCAAATGCGAATTTTGAACATCATTTATAAAAATTCGATTTTATACATGCATTATAAAATTCGGTTTTTACTTATTTCTGGAAATATTAATCACGAAGGGCACTTGATCTTATATAAACGATGATGATGCTTATAGCAATCATTGTTTATATCTGACCTAAGCTACCATTCATCAACACTCCCTCTTAGCTAGGGAAGATATTTCAAATCAAATAAGTGGAGATATCACCTTTACACATGATATTGAAGATATGATATGTTTTCTCAAAGTTGTCAAGTCACATGACATTCTTCATAACACATCTTCATTATGGTATGTGCACTGACATCAAGTCACATGATGTCTACCATAATTCATGGCATATCCACGGATATAAATATCCACCATGATTATCTCTTAAGGATCACAATGATCTTCAGATGATATCAAGTCCCATGATATCCATCAAGGTGTCCAAGAGATACTATCATGACATGTCCACAAGATATCAAGTCACATGATATCTATCATGATAGTTTGTCATTGTAGAGTCGTCACTTTACAATGTCAAATACAAGTGTTCATTATTAGAAAGATCGTCACCTTTCAATAATGTACACAGGAGGAGTAGGCCCATAAAGTCATGGAGTCACACACATGACAAAAGAGTTTACACATTAAACATCTTTATATATTAGTACAATTTTATAAACAATTTGTATTTCAAACATAAATAACAAATTACATTTCAACCATACCAAGTTTCTTCCTAAAGTGCTCTACCTTGATTCGGGAGAGAGGCTTGGTGAGAATGTCTGCAGTTTGATCATTTGTACTAATATACTCCAACTGAATCACTTTCCTTTCCACCATATCTCTTACATAATGATAGGGGATCTCAATGTGCTTAGATCTATCATGAAAGACAGGATTTACAGAGAGTTTGATGCAACTTTGATTGTCACAATGAATAATTGTAGGATTCAAGGGCTCACCAAAGAGTCCCACAAGCAATTTACGAAGCCAAACTGCTTCTCTTGCTCCCAATGAGGCTGCAATGTATTCAGCTTCGTTGAGCTGTGCAACTGAAGATTGTTTTTGCAAATCCGAGGAGATCATAGTGAGCCTAAACTGAAGCAACATCCTGATGTGCTTTTTGATCGGTTACATTTCCAGCCCAATCTGAATCAGAGTACCCATGTAGATCTAGTTGATCATTCTTGTAAAGAAGACCATATCCAATAGTGCCTTGAAGATATCTCAAAATATGTTTTACACCATTAAGTGAATTTCCTTTGGCTCACACATGAACTGGTGAGAACATTCACTGCATAGCAAATATCAGGTCGGTGTTAACCAGATACATCAAGGATCCAATCATCTCAGAAGGGTTGGATCTGCACTCTTGATTCTGCTGCGCTTCTTTCAATTTGTGAAGGTTGGTTTCCATAGGTGTAGACATCGGTCTACAGTCCAACATTCCAAATCTCTTCAGAATATCAATAGTATACTTCCCTTGGTTTAGTATAATGCCCTCTGATTTCTGCCATACTTCTAAACCTAGGAAGTAGTGAAGAATGCCCAAGTCTTTCATGTCAAATTCAAAAATTAGATCCTGCTTCCCTTGAGCAATGAGGCGATCTTCTCCTGTTATCAGCAGATCATCAACATATAAAATAATTATTAGCATATCACCTTTGATTACCTTGAAGTAGAGATTTGAGTCAGCATCATTCTTGGAAATTCCTAATCCCAAGAGATAGCTATCAATTCTTTCATACCAGACCCGGGGAGCCTGTTTAAGTTCATAGAGAGCTTTCTTCAGTCTGCATACATGTGAGTCAGGTTTATGTATCACAAAACCTTCAGGCTGTTCCAAATAGACTTCTTCTTCAATGGTTCCATTCAGGAAGGCAGTTTTCACATCCATTTGATGGATCTTCCAACCTTTAGCTGCTGCAATGGCTAATACTGCTCTCACTGATGTGTAACGGGCAACAGGTGCAAATGTTTCTTCGTAATCAATGCCTTCCTTTTGAGAAAAACCTCTTGCCACAAAACGTGCTTTATGTTTTTCTATACTGCCATCAGCAGCATGCTTGATTTTGAAGAGCCATTTGGAAGAGACAACAGATTTCTCTTTTGGTCTAGGCACTATATCCCATACATCATTTTTTAGAATGGACTGATATTCCTCCGTCATTGCATCTTTCCATGCTTGATGTCTGAAGGCTTCTGTAACACTGATAGGTTCTTAATTTATGATGTTGTTCATTAGAGCAACATAGCTAGAGAACCGTTTGGGTCTTTTACTTTCCCTAAACGTTCCTTTGGGTGCTGCATGATTCTCAGCTTCTTTGATCATCTTTCTAGCCCAAAGTGGCCTCTTTCTACCATTGTCATTTGTATTCTCATCTGAAGTAGACAGAAGTTCATTTGGCACTTCCTCAGGATGCTCCCTCTGAATCTCAAGAGCAGGTTCTATTTCAGGTACTCTAGGGGAATAGGTTTCTGTCTCACTAGAACATCTTGCCCTCTTGAATGCAGTGTCTTCTTCAAAGATGACATCTCTGCTCAATTCAATTTGTTTCTGCCTGGGTATGAATATCCTGTAGGCCTTGGAGGTTTCACTATAACCCACAAATATTCCCTTCTTTCCAGAAGGTTCTAGTTTGAATCTCTTCTCTTTGGGCACATGAATATAGACTGGGCACATGAATATAGACAGGACAGCCAAAAATCCTAAAATGACTAATGTCAGGTTTTAAACCGGTAAAGGCTTCTTCAGGAGTTTTGTTATCGAGATGAGAATGAGGACATCTATTCTGAATATAGACAGCAGTCCTAGAGGCTTCTGCCCAGAAAGAGGTTTCAATGTTTTGGTCCAGCAACATTGCTTTAGCAGCTTCTACAATGGTTCTATTTTTTCTTTCAGCAACCCCATTCTGTTGAGGGTTGTAGGCAACTGTGAACTCCCTCTTAATCCTAACACTTATGCAAAATTCTTTAAAAATTTCAGAGGTGTATTCTTTCCCATTGTCTGTCCTTAAGGTTTTTATTTTCTTTCCGGAGAAGTTTTCAGCGAGGGCTTTAAACTCTTTGAACCTTTTGAGGATTTCTAATGACTCTTTACACTTAAGGAAATAGATCCAGGTTTTCCTAGAGAAGTCATCTACAAATATGACATAGTAAAGAAATCCTGCTTTAGAGGGTACAGACATGGGTCCACATAAGTCTGAGTGAACCAATTCTAACACATTTAGGGTTTTGCTCAAACTATTGGGAAAGGACCCCTTTGTATTCTTTCCTAAGGCACAACCTTTGCAAGTTCCTTCATGAGATGATTTTAACTTAGGTAAGCCTGTCACAAGTTTTTCTATAGAAGGTAGGGCACGGAAATGAAGGTGTCCTAATCTTCTATGCCAGATCTCATTTGAATCAAAGGTGTCAAGGGTAAGGGCTTGTTTGACTTCAGTGCATAGTTTGTAAAGGTACCCTTGTCTCACACCTATGATTTGGGCTTTCTTGATTGTTGAGTTCTTAGGCCATGCTAGAACTTTCCCATCCATAAAGGTAACTCTATAACCATTGTCTTCAAGTGCAGAGATGGATATGAGATTCCTCTTTATACCAGGTACAAATAAGACTCCAGTGAGTTGAAGGGAGAGACCAGATTTCAATGTGATGGAACAAGTTCCAACCCCTTTTACTTGATGTGTAGAGTCATCCCCAATTGTTACATCTTCATCAGACTCTTCAGTCATAGTGTCTAAGTGTTCTCTAAACCCTGTGATGTGCCTCGAAGAACCACTATCAATCACCCAGTTGTTGATATTGTTAGATACTTGACTAGATAAGGCTGAATAGAACACAAAGTTCTCAGATTCATGATCTGAATTTGTCTTTCCTACTTTGGCAAAAGATGCTTGTTGCTTTGATCTGTCAGGGCACTTCATTGCATAGTGGCCATATTGATCACATCTAAAGCATTGCACTTGAGAGATGTCTTTCTTTTTAGAAGATCCCTTTCCATTGGAATTTCTCTTTCTTTTAAAAGATCCTTTCTTGTAGGAGTTTTTCTTATTCCTTTTATTAGACGATGTGTTGAGTACATGAATGTCTTCATCTATGTTTTTCTGTTTGTTTTCTTTTGAGGAGAGTCTTGTTTCTTCTTGAAGGCAGTCAGTTCTTAGCCTGTCAAACTTAGGGAGTTTAGATCTTGCACTTATTCCTTGAACAAATGACTCCCATGAGTTTGGTAGGCCTCCTAGTGCAATTAGAGTTAACTCTTTGCTATCAATCTGATATCCAATTGTGGATAATGATCTCTCAGTTCAATAATCCTCATGAAGTATGTATTAATGGACTCTCCTTTGTTTATTTGAGCATTGTTGATTTGCCTTTTTAATGCAAGAGTCCTGCAGGTGTTGTTGATCTCATAAGTTTTCTCAAGAGATTTGAACATATGGTATGCAGTTTCATGTTTTGCTAGGATGGGCACTATATGATCCCTAACTGCATCTACTAGGATTTTCATGGCCTTTTCATTGTTTTCTATCCATTGAGTTTTCTCAGATTCAGACTCTGATTCCTTCATATTTTCTCTCACAAGTGAGTCTAGCTTATTCTCTCTAAGGATCATCATGATTCTAAATTTCCATGATGTGAAGTTGTTTGCTCCTGCAAGGCGATCTTCAAATCTGATCACACTTGACATTATGAAGAATGTGATGTGAATTCGAATTTTAGAAAATACGAATTTTTCTAGAGCAAACTGATTTTAGATTTGTTTTGGATTCACACAACCTCGCTCTGATACCATGTAAATGTAAACAAATCTTCTAACAAAGAGAGAGACTAAGGGTTCTAAAGAGATTCTAAGTTCCAAAATTCTACAAAATTTCTAAGTCAGATTTGCGATTTCCAGATTTGTTTTCTTGAATGTGCTGAATGCAGAACATTAATCGATTTCTATATTTTGCATATCAATAGAGGAATCACCTTTTGTATGTAAGGAGACCCGCCTCCAAGGGATGCGTCTCTTGAGAGGACGTGTCTCCACACGTGGAGACACGTCCGCTCAAGGGACGTGTCCCTTTGGGCGCGCGGGTTTCACTTACAGCCGATAAACATTCAGTTTAAACAACTTTAGTATATACATACATGGCGAATATATATGTGAATTCCAAATGCGAATTTTGAACATCATTTATAAAAATTCGATTTTATACATGCATTATAAAATTCGGTTTTTACTTATTTCTAGAAATATTAATCACGAAGGGCACTTGATCTTATATAAACGATGATGATGCTTATAGCAATCATTGTTTATATCTGACCTAAGCTACCATTCATCAACACATATTTATGCAAGCTTGCAAAAGAAACATTTTTAAATAATCTAACAAATAAATTTGAACACCTGAATAATAAAATATTGCTGTTATAAAATTAAAAAAAATTAAAACTTGATCGTCATTCATTTGTAAAACTAAAATAATAACTTGAGATTGAAATTTGTAATGATGCAAATTCTATACCTCTAAATTAATTACTAGATTTGTCAACTAAAATTAATAACTAGTTATTAAAATGAACATTAAAAAAAAGTCATGAAGGAAGCCTACTTTGAGGCTTGAATAATGCTTTGAATCCTTTGATTCAATGGTGAATTGATGTCATTCTTCACACTTTCTCTTGCTTCTCTCACTATTCCTCAATCCTAATGCCCTCACTTGCAATCTTTCTCTCTTGTAGCTTATTGTTGCAACATTCAACTTCGTTGTTTAAACTTGGAGTGATTTGGAATGAGGCTTAGATGCCTATTTATAAGTTTTGTGTGTTTAGGGTTTGGATTTTTGGCAGACAATTTAGAAAAGTGAACTTTTCCTTCATTTTTCTGTAGGGGACACTTGGAAGTCTTTGGGATAGTTGGGAGACTCTTGGGAGTCCCCTAGATGTCTTGGGGACATCTTGGAGTCCCCAAGCCATCTCCAAATGAGTGGTATGTCTCAGAAACGTCTCTGGATTTTAAGTAGTGGTTGTAAGACAATGGGGGCATACCCCCTCCAAGTCCCAATGTCTTGGGGATATCCCTATCCTAGAAATGGGGGGAGGGGGATATTGATGTTGGGGGGGACACGTCCTTGTGGAACAATGGTCTCAAGTTATTTGATTTTATGTGTCCTCAGGGATTAGTTCTTCAAGTCTCAAGCCATTCAACTTCTCACTCATTTGCAACTGTCTAGCACCACTTTCCTTTTTTAGCAAACATTTTTGTCCAAAGTATCCTAAATCTGTTCAACCATATTAGTATTTCTTATTAAGATCAACCAAAGACCTAATTAATTAGTTCAGTGCTGGGTATGTTACCACTTGACAGCCACTTGACAACTAACTAGGGGTCCTATAAATTAGCATCCACACACTGTTAATGTGAGAGAGTGTATGGCAACTGAGTCCACCTGTCATTGTGGTTGACTGCAGGTGATGGACTATATTTTCTCACCATTCAATGTAATAACGTTATGCATTGAAGTGAAGAAACAACCCTATGAGTGTGCTACATGAAACAATTGTTGACTTTGACATGTCAAATCTAGAAAATTATGAAATTTGGAACACAAATTGTTAGCCAGCTCTCTTGGTCATGTAACCAAGCATGTTGTTCATCAATGTGAGATGAAATGGGATTCAGTATGTATATTTTGGATATGCAAGCCCATCTTTTGCATGGGATGCTTAACTCCAATCTGGATGAGAAACCAGATGTGCAGTCTGTGAATATTGCACTTACAACTATGGCATGATGATGGGGTGTGCCTTATAAATAAACTAAAAATGCTATTAATTGGCAAACTTTTTGTTTTTGTGTCAAAAAAGAATTCAGCAATCTCCATGTGGGTGTTGGCATTGGAAGGGGATCGTGTAGACAGAGATGGAATATGAGATCCTTTAGATTATTTCTCAAGGAAGCATTTAAAGAAGCACAGGAGAGAGATGATAAAACGATTTGCCAATGTCCTTGTTGTCCATCATTGTTTTTATAGATCAAATAGTTGGGTTCTATTGGGGCCCCACCCTTTTAAATAGTGCATGATTACATTCATTATGCTTCCAATATTACATCAAAAACTAGCAAGATAAAACCTTACATATAAAAACATACTATAACTATATTAGCCAAAACGAACAAACAACACTTAAAGAGGAGACAAGCAACACAAAAGCCTAAGACTAGGCATACACATAATTTCCACCCTAGATTCAACATTTTTTACCACCCAGTGCATCATCTCTCATCACCATGTATTCCTCTGCCCAGCCAGCAATAGGAGGTAGATCTGCACTCCTTTGATTTGTTTGAGTGGTGCTTGCAAGAATGGGAATTGACGATGATAAACACCATCCTTTTTCCTACAAGCTTGATGCAAAGAACCTCCACAAAATCTGGAACTGAGTAATCACTTCTGATCTCTGCATACCCGTCTATGCATAATACGCATCCCTACAAGAACTTTGCCAACATCAGCACAAAAATCCCTAAGAACTCCAACCTCTTTGTGCCATTTGACCAACTTTGCTGGGCAATAGTCCTTGGGGGTAGGGAAGTTGACCAAGTCAGCACCCTCCAAATGGTTAATTGCCATCTTGTAATGTGTAGGGCCATCTGCCGGAGCCTCCACCACCATGTCAGCAAACTGCGATGGTAGAAAGATTTTCAGCAACCATAACCTTACCTCCACATTTAGAACAAACTTTGCCAAATTGGTTATATAGTTGCCTCTTGATGCCAACTTCAACTTCTTCACAATAGTGCCTCAGCTGAATTGCAAGAAAATATTGTCTAGCCTTTGGTCGGATACTGTACTTTGATGCATTCTTTTATACCTTTGTAGAGCTCCTCTAACTAGCTATACTCACAAATAGAACCACCAAACCTCCTCCTACACAAAGCCAAAGCAGATAATCCATAGCTAAAACCACCAGGGAAACTACAAATACAATATCCTCTCCATACAGCCAAATATAAAGACTCGCCATGCACAAACACTTAATAACAATCCTTCCTACAGTTTGACCATATCCCACCAACCTAGAAGGACCTCTAAACTCTCCAATTCTGTATGACCAATGTTAATGACAATAATGAACTTTGTACATCAGATTAAAGCCAAGAACACCTATGCTACCACACTTAGCCTATACCGAAGCAAAAAAGAAAGATTCTTAAGATTGAGCTTGAAAAGATAGTTCTCTATGAGGATCCTATTGTATGAATTACAGAGGCTGGAAGCTGAGAAAGCGATCAAAATCTTTCCATGTACTGCAAAGATGACTGACTATAGACTACTGTAATAGGCTCTTGCTTGACTCCTATATTAACATGAAAGTCGTCTTCTCAATTCAACAATACGCCTATAGTGATGAAAGCTACAATCAGCTTATTTCTCTTTTAGCTCCAGCACCTCTTCAACATACCTGTTTAGCTTCCAATTAGGTGTTTACCTTTTTCTAGAGCATTTATTAAAATCAGGGAATCACCTTCTATGACTACATTTCTCACATTTTGAGAAATAGCAGCCAACATTCCTGCGAGCAGAGCTTCCCATTCAACTTCATTATTGGATCTTTAACCGAGGAATAACGACCCCCCATAAATGGAGCCACCTTCAAGTCTTAGATAACAAGACCTCCATCAGGTCCTGATAACCCCTTGATGTACCATAGAAATTCAAGTTTACAAAGCCCTCTGGAGGAGGGAACCACTTCTCCTTACCTTCTCCTTGCCTCACCTTATTATTCTTGCCATGACCCTTGAATGGGGGTTGAAGTCCATCATGTTAAATATTATTAGCAGTTTGTAATAAGATAAATATTATTGTAGCTAACTTCATTAAGCTGTTGACTAAATGTTGTTTTAGGTAGTGATTCATTTGTTAGGTTGATAGTTGTGCCTTAACAGACACCCATTAGCTGTATAAATATTGCATCCAATGTTGGGCAAGGGCACTAACTTACACGTCCTCGTACAAAATACAATCATTGTGCTGTACGCAACATATGCAATAAAGATTTTGCTATTTGTATGTTGTTCATTGTTCACAATCTGTGATTTCAATTATTAATCTATATCACAACTTGTAGTTTGGTAGTGTAGTATATTTGCAACATTTTCAGCATTGTTGTCTTTGTGAAGTTGGGTTAGGTGAAGTAGAGTGGAAGTTGTTCAACAGTAACAATTGATAATGGCACAAAATGGAATCACAGAAGTAAAAATGTAAAAATGGGTTGGGCAATACATGGGCAAGTCCAGATAAGAAACAAAGAGAAGACAAACTTACCCTATATTTCAAGTATTCATGGGAACTTAGTATGTGATTATGGCAAACTAGAGTCAGCTAAAAATCAAGTGCCTGTAGATTCTATCTAGGAGTATTGGTTTACACTTTACAACCAAGGTTTAAACTTGATGGCTAACTATGGCCATCGAACAATATTTGAGTGAAATCTATTTGTCAAGATTGCCGTTTATGGTGCATACAGTTGTGTGATTCCAATATATTGATAGAAATAAAGGGGCAGCAACTAATTATTTTACCAGTTTTTACATATATTCACATATACACAACTTACAAGTGATTTTGGGAAATGAAGTAGTGAGGCTAGAAAGCTGGGACGGAACATCTGGTGAGGACATAATGAAACATCAACTATGGGTAGAGACAACAAATTTGATTAATGGGGAATCTCTGTGTGTTGAAGAAGATATCGTTAAATCATCTACAGGATGCACTAGGAAATAAACATGCCCAATCCATTGATGTTGATTGCATTTTCATTGTTAACAATATTTCAATTATTGATTTTTTTTCCACTTTTGTTGACCAAAATTCCATTATTGCTGACTCTAGCATAGTTACCACACGTGTATTTTTGCCATAGAACCATCTATTTCTGTTGTACAGACTACATCTGTAGTCTGTTGTGGTACGTTCTTCCCTGCTAAACTTTGTTGCAGTACAGTTACTCACAATTTGCATTGTACGACCCTCAACAGCTTTTTATTCTTTGGCAAAAATGCATGCTCTCTAATATTTAGTTAACCTTGCTTACAGCTATGTTAGTGCTCAATTCACTCCTATAGTAGTGTTCTGTTCCATGTACTGTATAAGTGCTAGTTAGGGTTGGGAGAAGATAAAGCCTGCTAAAGAAGTGGAGGAAAGTGACTTTTGTGTACAGATACATCTAATTCATTATCAAAATTAGCTCACAAAAATGTGTCTACTGCACTTTAGGCAAACAAACATCAAATAACCTGAATTTCAGCAATTATAAATATTGTTGAAACTCAGTTGGGGACAAACAGAAGAAACCAGTTGAAGAAGGATACGAACTTCAGCTTGTAGGGAAGAGCATAGAAGCAGATATATATTAAAAGTGCAATAAACCACGATTTATTGTTTCTTGCCCTCCTTAAGTGCAATAAATTATGACTTATCTTTTCTTGCCTTCCTTGCTGATATTTTCATTCAAAAATCAGTCAAGTGAGTTTTTGACCAACAAAATTGTGATTTTACTGTCAATAAGTTCAATTTTTCATAAATTCCCGATTTGATCATTATATAATTCCTGCTGGTTTTTTAAAAAGTAATTTCTGTGGTTTTTTACAAGTTTTGAGAGCAGTTTGGGTCAGTTTTTTGAGTATTTTTTTGTTGGATTTGAGAGTGCATTGACACATTCTAACTGATCAGATTGACTCACCACCTCCAAATTTGGCACCCAATTGTTCGAGGCTCTAAGCATGGTTTTTTAATTTATTAATTTGTTTTAAACATTGCTCTTTAGTCTTTTATACCCTAACCCTAACAGGGTTTAGTCAGGGGTTTTTAAATTGGTACTCTACTATGCCAACCCTAAACTGAATTTCTTTTTCAGGTTTTGGGGTTAGGGTTAGGGTCTTTTGTTTGTTATTAGAGTTTAGTGCCCTACTGTCATAACCCTAAACCTAGTCCCTAAATTTTTTATGGTTTAGGGTTAGGGGTTTGTAATACTTTAGTATGCTCTAATCCTAAACCCTAAACCTTGTATTTTTTTACTGTGTCCCATAGTCTTCATGGGATGGGCTGTTCAAGAAATGTAGGTATGTGTTTTGGGGATAGTAGGGAATGGGAGGCCTTTTATGGGGGTACAGGATGCGGCAACAAATTTAAAAAATAGGGAAATTTTAAAAAGTATAGGAAATTTCAATTATTCATATGATAATGCATTCACCATATTCATTATATAACCGCATTACATAATATTAGAACTGAATTGAGAATTGACATGAGTTCACATACAAATTAACAAAACTTCATTGTTATCATTTGAGTTTTCATTGCCAAAAAATTTAGAAAATCTGAAAAACATATATTTTATAATTCAAGGCATATTTCTCGATTGGGCATTTTATTCAGTTGGCAAGCTTGCTTTTCTCTCTATGAATCGATTATGCCCCTACTTCTATAGTGTGTATACTGTTATCAGTAGTCGGCTTGTGGCTACCTTAACTCTTAATTAAGTCATATTATCATTATTATATTGTTATTGAGTTATTTAGGTCAACGTAAGGCTTATATAGGGTTATCTAGGTCGGCCTAGGTGATATCCCTGGCATATGGTATATATAGGAGGTATAGGTAGGTTATTATCATTAGGTTGAGTATTGAGTTCATATTGAAGAATATTGGAGGTACCCCCCTCGAAGTGGCATATTATTATCAAGTATTTGCAGAATATTTCAGATTATATTCTTCTTGTGTAAGTTATTTCATAACAAAATCACTATTAAATTTTGTTTGAAGTAAGATTTTTAATGCTTAGGCATTTGACAACCATAGTATTATTGTACTTTGATAATGCAATATAGTTGACATTAAAATCCCTGCAGTACTCCATTACCAATGAGGTGTAGCACCATAGTAGAGGCTGCTTTAGATTTATATAAAGCCACTTTAACCACACACAAATTGCAGCTGTATACGAATGAACTGAAAAATCTGGTATACAATACAAAGGGAAACATTATAATTGGGTTTATGGAACCCATTTCTGCCACATTATAGAATATTTTAGTTTCAGCTTTTAGCCATGATGACATCATATTCACAACTATTAGTAGCAGTATTATGGAAATGACAAGACTAATAGTTTTGGTGGTATAGGGTCATAGCTTTAACAAAAATAGTCAACATTTCCCTGTTCCATTATATATTGAGGAGGTCAAATTATGGTACATTGTATAATATCCCCAAATTGATCACAAATCCATTTTAGATCATTTGACTAAGTTTTAAAAAAATAGTGACCATTGTCCCTTAGATGGTTGAGTATTGTTTCTAGAACATTTTCGGACATGCAAGGGATATCAAAGATGGCTTGGGGATGTTTCCAATGTGTCCTCACTTCCTTGAAACAATATGGGTATGGGCATAGTTTGTAGATTCAAACTCAAATAGTACTTGGTAAGCCAATTTTTTTTTTGACTTGGAGAGTACTTTGCAAAACTTGACTACTTAAAAAACACTCAGATTTTGAAAAAAAAAATAAATTTTATGCAAAATACAACTACAAAATGTATCAAATGAGTTTGGTGGGGGTCTATGGCCAACACCCCTAGCAGGGTTGAGGGGTAGTGCCCCTTGCAGTGGTCAAGAGGCAACACCCTTGGTGCGTTCCTTGTCGCGATACAGGGTAGGTTCAAGGGGCGGAAGCCCCACCACCAAGACTAAATGAACAAAAAACAATGCTTATAAAGCCCCAAAAATAGAGTTTTTGGAGTGTTTAACTCACATTTTTTTACATGATTTTGACATTTATTAGGCATGGGAAGTCAAATGGATAAACTCGCCGATTTTTGGCAAGTATTGGCAATACCCGCTAAAAACTCGGTGATCTTTTGGCAAGTACTTGCCAAAAACTTGACAAAAAGACTTGGTGAGTAAACCTTGTGAGTATTCGTGGAGCAATAGAAACTTGTGAGTACTTAGTGACTTGCTGATTACTCACTGAGTTTGCGAACTATGGGTATGGGGACAATTGCAAAATATGCAAGGATGTGCTCATGTATTCCTAATTTTTATGCTCTAGGTTTAGGGTTAGGGTTAGGATATTTTTATTATTTAGCACGCGCATTGTTTTTGTTGTTGAAAAATATTGAAAGCATTTGCAAGATATACGGTTATAATGTAATTTTGGTTGTTAAGCCCCTCTATAGTAAACCAAACACAATATTTAGCAAGATTAACCTCTAATATCTTGGGAAGTCATGATCAAGATGTTTATTTGGGGCCTACATAGCTTGGAATGATAAAGGGACTACAAAATTTTTTCCTTGTAGTTATTTTCTTTAAATATTCTTTCTCACTTTTGTCTTTTAGTAATTTATCATTATTGGTTGAGTTAGATTCCCCATAAAGGGTCTAGCAAATTGAAGTGTGTGGCTACTTTAATACCTAGGCCTTAGACAAACCCAAGACCTTTTTGTACCGTCTCTTTCGGTGATATTACTCTGTTATATCAATCTCCTCTCCTACATCACTTTGCTTACATGTGAAATATAAAAATGTGGGGACCCTAGAATTAATATTCATAACCTAAGGCCATTTCCATCATTTCTATAATTTCATTAGGATATAGATCAACAAGGTGTATAGATTGACTATCAACCTCAATGGTGAGCCAATCAGACCTGGATCTGTATCCTTTTGAGGATAGGAATGATTTGGAAATGATTGTGATTGATTACCCTAATTAAATTAAATGACCTAATGCAATAAATGCAATTATTTGACAATTTATAAACATAAATAGTCAAGTTCTGGTAGATCTGGAAGGTGTAGATGACTGTGTACCTGCCCAAAAAGTTTGGTTCTATTAGATGTACAAGGATGGGGTCGCCATATGACCGTTGAGTCCCTATAAGGGTGTCCTGCTCAACTTTCAGGGTCCTTTGATGTCGGATCTGAGCTTCTGTTTTATGCCTGTCCCACAATCGGAATGTTGTAAGTAAATCCTGTAGGTGAGTTTTTGTGTCTTGACAAGAATGGTGACAACAAAATGGATCTTCAAGCTCCCATCAATCCACTTTAGACCTGCAACCTGCACATTCACAAAGAGGGGAAATGTTGTGCCATATAGGGGCTTGCCTCAGTCAAACCCCGTGTTAGTGTTTCCACTTCCACAATGGTAATGTCAATGATAAAAACCTTGAATGAAAAGGAAGAAAATGATGAATGAATACAATGCTGCAACTCACCACCCTTCAATGGCTTCCTTGAAGGACTAAAGACATACACATCTCTTCAAGGGTCTTAGATCTTGCTTGCTTGATATGCTTGAATGCTTGAATGCTTGGAGACCTACAACAATGTTAGCCTTCACATAGCATGAACATGAACACATAAAGTTTGACATGATGTTGGATCTTGGATTGCTGTAATAATGCTCTAATATGCTGCTCTTGAATTGCTCTTGACAATAGTATTTGCTCAATTGATTTCCAGTTCTAGCTTGTTAGATTTCAAATGATAAAATAACTAGGTACTTATAGTTGCAAATCTAATTTTTTAGTAACTAGGTACTTATAGGTGCAAATCTAATTTCCTGGAAATTAGATTCCAAAAGCCGACACCTCATATTTGAATTTTGGATATTAAAATACCACCAACAACATATTTAAATTTGGGTCCTGGCTAAGAAGGGGGACCCTTGGGTGAATGGGTCCTAGCCCAAACTTCCAGGACAGACTTGATCCAAGGTGATCTAATGATTGAATGCATTTGTTAATATTGATTCACCTTCAAAAAACGGTAGAAATAAGGCTTTGGAATGCATAATTTGGAAAATTAGAGGCTTAATTAAGTCCAATAAATTAGGGGCCAAAACATAATGTGAAATTGTAAAGGTATACAATTTTCTACATTACAACATGTACTACAAGGTATATTAAGAGAATTTTTTTCTAACCATAACTCTTCCAAGTATCTTTGGGTGTATAGGAGGGTGTGGTATACTAGGTAGTTTGGCTTATCAAAGATATAGGTATATCGAAAGATGAGAGTAAGAAGGTTGGAATGATAAGGGTTTCTTCTTTGAGTGATAAAGGAAAGCCTTAAAACATTTGAAACCCTAAATTCTATATTTTTTTTTTGGATTTATCATTGCCATGTGAGAGATTTTGCATGGATGTATGGCACAAGGATCCCTAATACAAAAAGTGAAATGCAATTCATGCAATGTTGAATGCAATAAAGGCATTTATTGCTTTAAATGGCATTTGACAAAGGTGTTAGGCCATGATGTGAAGGCTTGCAATAAGTGCCATCTAGATGTCACCCATCAAGCCTTGAGGGCTCTAGAGTCTTATTTACAAAATATGGCAAAGGCGGCAAATACAAAAAAACTAGTTGGGTCAACTTCTTCTAAGGCTAGAATTGATCATTTTGATGAGGTAGAGTGATCACAACATGAGCAAATTATGTTTGACAAAGATGTTTCTATGCCTTATTTTGCATCAATAGACCTAACAAAAAGGGAAACATTAACAACTTTGTACGTTGTACTGCACTTAGAGCACAACCATCTTTAGAGTACGAGGTGGAAGAAGACTATTTGTGAGAGGGCCAAAAAGGCCATTGCTAATTTTTGGTACTATTCCAGCATGTTGTTCCATATTGCCAGGTCTCCATACTAATAGGCCATGGCGAATGGCATCATAGTTGTAGGTCCTAGGTTTAAAGTCCCCTCCTATGAGACTTTGAGGATGAATGTGTTGATAGATGCAGATGAGGATTAAGTAGTGTCCTTGCAGATCATCATAAGGAGTGGGCTATGACAAGTTGCACAATTATATTAGATGGGTGGATGCTTTAGAGTAACTATACAGTAAACTTTTTATTTGTTGTACTAGAGTTTGGCACAATGTTCTTGAGATGAGTAGATGCATCAAATGAAGTCAAATCAGCACAAGCACCATTCACTCTATTTGATGAGGCGGTAGTTGAGGTTGGGTCACAACATGTGGTCCAATTTTTTAATGTGTTAATTGGATTTCTAATCAATTCCAGATTATGTGACATTTTGCAATCTTGTGACTGTTGTGAAAGATGTGCCAAACATTCTAAGTAGAGAATGAGCAAGTCAGGGATATTGAATGTGCAGGTACTAAAATAATTTTGGTGTATTAACAGTGCATCATTATGTAATATCATTTTTCTGGAATCAGCTGCATGCTGATATTGACTCAATCTTCATGATCCACCTTACAGAAGTGGTTCACAAGAATCCATCTAGGAAATGCTTGTAGGAGAGAAGCATTGGGACTTCCTGTGTAGTCATCATCCCTATAGTACTCTCAATTCTGCTTAACCATGAAGTTCCCCCACACAATTGTACCCTCTTAGCTTGCTACCCCATTTGCATAAGCTTAAGCAGCTATCCTATCAAGTTATCAACCATTCACTGTGGAGCTCCCCATCTCTTTTAATTTTTATCCATTTGGTGTTTTCTGTATTGCATCTTAGGAAAATGTCAATATCACAGTTTATTCTACAATGGTAAAAAGGATTGCCTTAATTGCAAGTCTTTAATCTCATTGCAGCATCAAAAATTATCCTGGCTTTATCTCCTTTACTTGAGGTATTTGTGACATATCACTGCTACAATATTCTTTACCATCCATATAATTCCAATTTAAGCAGGAAAGAAAATAAAATCTTGTAAGCAGTCAATTTATTCAATTCCCGGTCGTTGATGAGCTATTTCTTTGCAATCTTTTCCCTCTATATTTTCTAATCACTTAACCATTTTAAATCACTTTTCTTAATCACATGCATGCATGGAACAAAATTTTTAGACAGATTAGGTAAGTCACTATAGATGCCTCATGGCTCCTACAACATTTGGTTCACCGATTAATATTAGTTGTGTTACTTTTCAGTCCAAAATATCTGTACAGTTATATGCAACTTAGATGTATGAGAAAATTACGATGTAAAACCTAGTTAGTCCAAGGTAACTTTTTCTAAGCTGGAGTATAGGAAAATCAGGTTTTGATGCTCATCTTATTCTACTCCAGGATTCAGAAAACTGTCTGGGTATAGATTTGGACCCTGTTGATTGTAGTTGTTGGTTTTGATTGTGTCTACATAAAGACATAGCATCTACCTGCCAGAGCTTTTTACTTGATTGGATATTTCAGTTGGAGTGTCGTAGATTTTCTAGTTAACTTGTGAAATTGAAGCTTGTGTTGAAACTTTAAAGCCTTATAATTTAGGTGAAACTTCATGATTTACTGGATGTATTCTCAGGACATATTAGTCCATAGAAGGACAAGGCTGATGAAATAAGGAAGAAAGAAAAGATAATTTCTAACATTATATGGTTTTATGTAATACAAACATGTACTGGTTGATTGTCTTGGTTATGTATGCTGTCATTGTTAAAAGTTCCATGATATGATTTCAGAGTTCCGATATGCATATTACAGTAAATCATGCATGTTATACTGAATACAGCACAATACAATACATGCAGGTATGTTACCATGCCAAGGTACTCTCGTTTTCTTGTTCTTCTTACAGACAAGGTCCTGAATTCACGTGCTGCAGATCTTGGAAATTCTCAAACTGTGAAACAGGAGGTGATTATTCATTGACTTCTATCCATTGAAATATCACATCAGTTGAAATTAGAATCTATAGATTGTGTTAGACAATGCAATATTACTGTCCATACTTAAAAGCTGATCATCATGTGGCTAGCTTGCTGGTATGTTTAAAATAACTAATAAAGGATTCGATGCCTTCATTGCAACTGCCCTAGGGTGGATTTAATACATATACTTGAAATAGCAGAGATGAAGTAGCTTTGGCAAAAGATAATTCCATAATGCATAGATAAGTAAAAGACGTTACTTATGTCAATGTGTGGATGGCTGATAACAGAGTAAGTTTGGCACACTTGAGAAGGGAGTTCTCCAAATAAGGAGACAACCACTGCTATAAAATTCCATTGCATGATGAGTTCCAATGAAACCCTTAAATGAGTGACATAAATTAATTATATGAATCAGTCTCTCAACCAATTTGGAAAGAATCCAATTTACTATTACTTGGTTTCTGTAAAGTTAAGAACACCTTTATTGAAATGATAAATCCACCCAGTCGTGGATGATAAACAGAATAGGATTAACCAATTGCAGGTGTTGTTCTTTCTTCTATGCCAACATTACTGCTTGATAACCATTATAGGTGTAATTTGGGTTCATAAAGTTTCTACCTTTTTAGAGGTAGGTAATAATGTGAAAGTAATCATTTAAAGGTGGATCTGGCTTTTGGTAATTATAAGCTTAATTTGGGTTCATAGCAGGTTTCTAGCCCTTTGAAGGTGTAAGTAATAACGTGAGGGTTCTCATTTAAAGGTGAATCTGGCTTTTGGTAGTTGGTATTAGATTCTGATCTTTAGTGTTTACCCATTTCTAGCTAGTATTCTGCCATTCTGCTTAAGATTTTTGGCCTGTTGTAACAATCATCTCAATGCAGCTCTCCAAACGATTAGAATTAGTTGAGTTCTTTCCAGAAACCTAACTCTCATTCCAGTGATAATTCTTACTGGCTTGATGTATATGTACCTAGTGCACTACGTGTTGAGCACACGCTTATACTGGTGAATCAGTATAGGACAATTCTTTACTTTTTCAAACTACCAACCGCAATAATATCAATTGCACAATATCATTCACATAAGACCTAACAATTATGCAACACAAGAAGAACACACGATTTACGTGGAAACCCTTATGGGAGAAAACCACGGCAAAGTATTGCTCATATTAAATTCTCTTTACAATCTTTGTAGGCACCAACCTGCAAGAGACACCAATCCCCTCTTAAATGATTATAGGCACCAACCCACTGGAGACACCAAACCCCACAACTGAGCACCAACTCAGCAAGAGAAACCAATCTCTTCTTTTGGGAAGCATCAGCTTCCAAAACAAAGTTCCACCTTTTGGATGTTGCTTTTTCAATAGATGATGGACTTTACGATCTCCTTCATTTATTCATTCCATGATTCCCCTCTTTTTATTTATCATAAATGTACTCATATGTTCTCTCTACTTATTTTATCTTTACATCTCTCACACTTCTACTACTTTTTTTTCACATTTCTCTACATATTTCTATGAAGAGAGACAACACTTCATAATAGATACATCTTTTCAAAAGGAGATGTCCTTCCTTGATAACATACCTTTTTGTTCAAGCTTGATCGCTACATTTTGTGACTTTAATAATCGCTGCCTTAGAGACTCTAATAGCTGCCTTTAATCACCGCCCTTTCTAATCTTAATCGCTGCCATTTAATACTTGATCACTGCCTTTGTAATACTTCAATCGCTGCCTCATTAATAACTCCAATCACTGCCTTTGTAACATATAACTATTGCCTTTGTAATCACTGTCTTCATAACCTTAATCACTCCTTTTATTTATCTTCATTGCCGCCCATTATAATCTGTTAATCTCTGCCTTTTAGAGTATATTAATTGCTACACTTATTACACTTCATCGATCTTCTAAATAAAGTCGCTCATCTCACACATATTTTAGGTGATTTAAACTTGTTTAAATACCTTAACCTGGGCGCTAAAGCACCAATGTCGGCCAGCATTGATTGTCTATTGATTGGAGTTTATTTGTAATATGAGTGCCATAAGGAGGAAGTCGGCCAGGATAGTAATTGATAGAAGGAAACACGAAAGTAGATAGAAAGGTTGGCAAGCGTGAGTCGAATGAAATTTGGCAATGTATTCTTGAATAATGTTTAGTTGCCTTGGCCTTCTTTCTAACCTTATCAACGATTGCCTTCCATCGTGGACAAAATGCTCTTCATGCCTTTAACATCAATGACAATTAACCTAACAATTTTAGACAACGAATTTCTTCTTGACATCAATGATAACAAATTTGCAACACTACGAGAATGATCTGTATTCCTAGGACAATTTAATTTGTATGTCTACTTTAGAGTGATTGCTTGAGGGATGCATTTGGAAGTGTTGTGGAATTGAAACACGTTGTTTCTTATGTTGTAAGAGAATACCGGAAATCATTTGGTCCTAGGGAAAATGTGACAAACCACACATTTTTCAAATTGTAGAAATATTGACAAATATTTTCTCTGTTCAAATTCTTGTTATATATGTTTAGGAAAAAATAAAAATTATTTCTGATTTCCCCAAAAATTTGATACATTTTATACGAAGATTTGTGTCATCCTCCCAGAAAAATGAACCAAGTGAGTTGTGGCTAATGCTCGTTATTAATTGCAACACAGTTTTTGAATTTGTTTTTGAAAAAGAGCATTTGAAAAAATATTAGCTGTGAATGTTTTCCTTACTGTTCACATGGGTGGTACTAATAGTTGGGAGTTACAGGTCTTGCACGTGAATGCCATGAATATGCCTATGCTTGACATGCATGTAATGTAGTTTTCTATTTTGACCTTGTTAATACATATTATGTGTGGTTACTGCATTGGATTCTCATGTATATGTGAGGCTTGAGAGTGGATGGATAACAGTACATCCAATTAGTGGTGACGACAAGCTTGTGTTTAGTTGTATGTAACCCAATCACACTTGGTTGATATTTACTTGGGAAGTGGATTTGAGAACTAATGAGAATTATTATATGCATGTACAATAATGGAGGGATGGAGCTATGAGTGAGCCAATATGAGAGGTTGTGACAAGGAATGTAGCATTGACTGTAGAGTTGATGGTCATGATTCTGCCTATTATTTTAATGTGGAGGGGGGTTCCAAATTCATGAGAGTTTAAGATCCCTGGGCCCAATCAGAGATGCATAACTTGCCGTGTTTTTGCTTCTAGAGTTCTGCTCTATACCAGTTACCTCCCAGTTGTGCAGGCTTCGGGTACAAAATGCCAAGTTGTAGCCAGTGGTGCTCTCTATGTTCAGAATCTTTTCCTAATTCTGGTTCCTAGCATAAGCACCCTCGAATATAATGTCATTTTCTTATATTTGTTTGAAATGATTTACGTTTACTTTTTAGCAATGCATCTTCTACAGACAATTTTTTCATCGGACTTGGGTAAATTAGATGGAAAATTGATAGAAAACTAATGTACTTTTATCTTTGCAATCTAGTGTAACATAAATTTATTCATTCATATTTAGTATTATTATTTTAATCATGATTTTTTCTACTATTTTATAATGTACATTTTCTAACTTGTTTATTATGTATATATTTCATTTGTGCATTTTCTAACTTGTTTATAATGTACTTATTTCATTTGTAAATTTTCTAACTTGTTTATAATGTACTTATTTCATTTGAGCTGGTTTCAGATTCTGCATCTGAGAACTGACGTAATTGAAGAAATTCATGTACAAAAGGCTATGCAAGAATTGCAAGGGATTATTGAACCGCTACTTCGAGCTTCTGCCCGATGATGGATTTAAAATGCAGAAACATGGTTCTTATTTCAAGAAGCACACCGACTTAATTCTTTCATATTTTGCGACTGCAGTACATATGCCACCCTTGCAAAATGTTTTTATTTTTTTAATCAGATTTTGTATGGTTCGATGCTCTCTTCTTCCTAATATTTTTATGTCAATAGGATGATATATCAATGAGAAAAAAATGTATTTATACAAGGATACACAATAGCATGAGAAGTGTGTTTTTTCCCTACAAGGATACACAACAGCATGAGAAGTGTGTTTTTTCCCTGCCTAGAGAGGCAGGGCCTTCACAATCAATGCATATCTTGTCACCAACTTAAAGGCTTTCCTCTATTTTAGATCTATTGTAGCCTCTAATTGCCACATAATATCCAAGAAGGAAGTATATCATGCATTATTTATTTATTTATTATTAAATACCATGGATCCATTAAGGGGCACCAATCTAGAGATGAGAAGGAAATAAATGTAGTGTAGCCTCTAATTGCCATATAATATCCAAGAAGGAAGTATAGCATACATTATTTATTCATTTATTATTAAATACCAGGGATCTATTAAGGGGCCCCAATCGAGAGATGAGAAGGAAACAAATGTAAACAAAAACTAAAATGCTTGCTAAAACAAACCCCAAAGGGGTGAAGTAGGTGAAAATAAGATACAAAGTTGTAAAACAACCCACCAAATCTTGCACCAAACTATAAAGATGTACAAAACCAAAGGGAAAACAAAAACATGATAGGGCTCAATAACACCCTTTTTCATGTGGGACCAAAGAAACGTATTGCAAAAAAAATTCTTCCTAGATGTAGTCCTATTAGGAACACGACTTCAATCAACATAGTCATCCTCATTTGCATTTGAAAGGGAGAGATGTGGGGATAAGACTACCCCCTTGGAAAGTTGTTGCGACACAAAATCAACAAAGCCATCTTTGATATCTATCAAAGCTATAGGGCATGCAACATCCTTAGAAGAATGTGATTGACAACTAGCCAAACAAGAAGTTGAATAGTAAGGAGTGCATCCTCAACTAGAGATAAAGAATGAACCACACTAGAAAAACTAGGTGCATGGGAGGAGCCGCATCAATAGAGAGGAGTAGGAGTGCATCAAAGTATGCATTAGAAGAGGGAACCTTGGAAGCATTATTTGAAACTTGAGACTATGAGCAAAACTAGGAATGTATACATTGTAAAAGGGAATCTTGGAAACATTATCTGAAACTTGAGACTATTAAATGGGAAATATCCTTTCCATCGAGTTATGTGCTTATGAACCTTAGGTTTACCTCTCAAACTATCAACAACCATATGGCCAACCCAAAGCATTTTTAACATCGAAAAACTATTTTTTCGTAATCAATATGTTGTTTCTAGATGTGATCCTCAACTTGTAGCAATACTTCTATAGGTAGTCCTTTCAAGGTATCAATCTCAACTTGAATCTATGCATAAGTGGAATGGGTGAGAGTACCCATCTTTGAAGCTAGAGCCAAGAATGTACCCAAAGAATTGTCAATACCTTGATAGAAGCAATCAACCTAGAATTGTAGTAGAAGATAGGTAGCCTAGCCCACATAGGAAGCATTAAGGAGGACTTCATGAGAGGATTGAAGATAGGGTGTTGATGTTTAATAATAACTACAACCTTGCCCCAAAAAACCGCATGCTAGAACATTAGCACTATTCTAAGTTGAATCATAAAGGAGAACAAAATAGCCATGTGCATAGGGGAAAATTCCCATTCAGCTCTTAAGGAAATGCTTCCATGAAAGGGAGACCCATGAATGCAAATCAAACCAACAAGCATATTAGTTATTGAACTTACAAATTAAGCCTTTTTAACTATTTTTCTTTTCCATTCAAAACATCCTTACTAAGAATTAGCAAAGTAGGATTTGTGGAGCAAGGCAACAAGCAAGGTTGTTTTGTGGGATGAACTAGTCATAGCTTCCTTAACTAGAGTAGATTCCTTGACCATTGCATCCATTGAACCAAAATGGATCTTTGAGATGGAAATCCTTGCTACCATATCCAACTTCCCATTGGCAATATCCACCTTTTCATAGGCCCCAAAAACTTGATCAAACTTGTTGGTATAATAGGAGAAATAAGATACAACCATCATTGAACAAGAAGCCGAGCAACGATTGGCCATAGAAACAATGGTTTTAGGATTTCTTGTAGAAGCAAAAGTAGGAAACATTTTTTCCTAGAGCCTTCCTTGCTTTGTTACATATTAATATAGCATGCATAATTAATAACAATAAAAATGGAGTATAGAATTAGCTAATCATTTTTGCTATTATAATAATTTTTAATGTTCAATAATCATCCCAACAACTTCATGGAGAAGTTTGGATTTGGGGATTTTTCAGTTGAGAAATTTTGTAGGAGGTTGCAAATACCATGGTTGCAAGGTCTAGGTTGCCTACGGTAATGTTGTATGGATCACAAAGTTTTGCTATATGAGTCCATTTATCCACTAATAGTATAGCTTGTTGTAGGTGTTAATAGACTACCACAAGCCAATAGTTGTTATAGGTGTTCATAGGACTTCCTATTAGCATTGTCATTTACTATAATCATTGTTGGTGATTGGTATTGCTTAGATCAATGCTATAGTAATCAAAATATATGTTATTGGTTCTAGTACGTAACTTGGTTTATATATATATATATATAACCTAAAAGTAATAATTAAGATTAGAATATCATATAGCATCATATAAAAACAAAACCATCATAAATTTGAATGCCATTTAAAACACAAATGATCAATATTATATAATATTAATTACTCAAACTTCAAGTTTAATATTAAAATAATAATATCAAGTTCAACAATTAGTTTTAATCATCCAATGAATTTTCTAAATCATCAATATTATCATCATTCATATTAGATGATGTAAGAACATTTGTAGAACCACAAGTAGTGCCATTGCCACTCGCACTAAAAGTGCGCTCGCTTTTGGACTCCTCTAATACAATATGTTGCGAAGTGTAGGCATCCAAATCAATATGCTTTAGCTCCATATCCTACAACATTGAGTCTCCTTGTAACCGTGTTTATGTGAAAGGATGTGCAAATTGGTATGCACACACACTAAGTTCTTTTCTCTTTTTGAGTGTAATCTATTGTACTATATTGAGTGGATAAAAGAGTATGTGCTCCAATTTGTCTTAGATGTAGATGAATTAGCAACCTATGAATACAAAGTATAGAGATAGAGTTATACATTATACAAATAATAAAAAAAAACTATAAATGAAACTTTAAAGATTAAAAAATAATAATTATTAAACATACTTGTGATAAAACTTTGATTGTGAGGGGTTGTAGGTGTTGGAATTGTTGGCCATGGAGGTAACACCAACTTTAAACATCCTTTTTGAACTTATCATGAAGAGCCTCAATACTTTGACCATTTGAGTGTGCAAAATCAATGAACTCACTAGTGACTACATTTTGCAAATTAGGATCAAGGAAGAGTACAAAATTTTGCTTTGTACCTTTCAACAACTTCAAAATATCTATATGGGGAAATCCTTCTCGGCATAGAAAGAATCTTAGTACTATAGTATTTTGGACTTGGTGCAAAGATAAGATGTAGTAGAGTGGTCATTGTGTTCCATTTTTCTTCATTAAATTGTGTGCACTTGTTTGAAGAAAGTTTCTTCAAGGTCTTGCTATTTTGCATTCATGATAGTTCTTCTTGATCATTGAGTTGATGCCATCATATTTCTCTCTCAAGCAAGGTTTGTCTATGTTAGTATAATGAATCATGTTCAAAATGGGCTCAGTGAAATTAAGGAGATACTCAACATGATTCCACCAAGAGTCATCTAGGATCATCCATTTGATGTTTGTTGCTCTCTCATTGTATCTTTGTGTCCATATGGACCAAGTTTGGCCAATTACCATTCTACAAAGTGTCTCTTGAACTTTCACAAGTCGTCTCAAAACAATTGTGTTAGAGGCTAAGCAAATTTCAACAAACTATTTAAACAATAATAATTAAAAACAAACTTTAAAAAATAATTAAAATAATCAAATTACAAATATTTGGATCTCTTCAACCTTTGCATACAACTCTTTGATCCAATCAATTTTTTCCCAATCTTTTGTAGCATAAGATTGAGAGAATGGACCACACAATGTGTCTACAAGATGTGTGAATAACATTCCTCAACCAATAACCTAGATACTCAACATTTTTTTTTGTGTTTTTTGTTATGACTTGAATAACATTATAGGTTCCCACTTCCTCAATGACTATGATGAGAATATTAGTAATAAATTGACCATCTTTCACATGTCCCTCACAATCCACAACTCTAAAAAATAGTGCCTCTTCAAGGGACATTGCTATGGAATTTTTCAATGGCCAATTTTAAGTTTCTTACCACCTATTGAAAATAATGGACACCTCTATTTCAACCTATGAATCCCTCATGAGCTTTAGTGGATCTTCTATGAGATTGACCTCTTTTTCCAATAATGTGCCACACATCTCATAACTCGGCCCCTTATACTCTTTTGGGGTTTTATTAAGTTTTTCACCATTTCTTGCCAATATGGTGAGTGAACAACATTGAGAGCCAATCTATTTGCATAAATACATCTTTCCATGTGTTGATTGGTAATGTCTTGAGTTTCATTTTGAAATGTAGTTACTAAAGGTCCGTTTGGTCTTTTGTTTGTAGTGGATTTTTTATTTTTAGGAGTGGAAAAAAATTGGGTAGCTCTCTACCACAAAATTGAGATTATATGGGGGCATAGAGGGGGCTTCGTTCCCTTTAATCTTCTTTTTGCTAAGGGATGATTTACTCTATGGCCTACTAGTTCATCTCCTTGCTCTTGTTCCATAATATTCACTATCAATTGCTTTGATGACACCCGCACACCATTCTTTATAGAGAAAGCTTTGATGCCTTGTCTAGGTATTCCACACAAACAAGCTTTCACTCAACTATATAAACTTGAATATCTAACATCACATACCTAAAAAATCTAAATATACCCCCACCAATTGGAACTAGTTGTATCATATCAATGTACTTCCATAAAGAACTCATGTTTGTGTTGAATTTAGGTAGGATTGTGGAGCTAGAACTAGCTACCATTGTCATTCCTATAGAAATTCTTTTATAAACATAGTCAAAACAAATAAAATTGAAATAACAAAAAATAGATCTATAAAATTTAGCTTTTTTGATACATTTGTAGAAGAAAGAAAAACAAAGCAAAAAGTTTGTTTAATGTTTGTAAAACAAAAATGAAGGAAAAAAAGAAATAAAACTTACCTCTTTACAAAACTATTATTCTATGATCTCCTTGGCAACTAATGGACACCGTTGTCACATAAAACTACACCCTATTGAACAAGAGTTCAGTGTTCCAATGACACAATGTAAATGACCTCAAGGTGCGGGACCTTGCAAGATGAGGTCAAGTCTCCGGAGAATGCCGACTTCCTTTTCCAAACTAAGTGCAAATATGTTGGCCTAACCCAACACATGAAAGTACTACTGCTAATCTACTCTAACAAATCACAAGGGAAAAGGGTAGAAAGAGACATGAAATGTAAAAGAAGGTGATGCACCGAATTTAGAGTTTATTCCTTCCTACTTTAGAACAACATAATATGTCAAAGAAACAACTAAAACTCCTACTTAGAGACGAAGGTAAATGAATTTTAATCAAACATGCAAGAGGTAATGGTGATAATAGTTGAATTTTATTGACATAAAGCTTGAAGTAGCCTTTACAATGGTAGAATGTAAGAGTTATAGGTTTGCAAAAGAAAAATCCCAGAGGGGCCAGAGGAAGAATCCTTAATAATGATATAATATTTTCCTTTATGGTTCAAGCATAACCAAGATTTGAAATCAAAACCCTAACCCTAAACTAACTACAGTTTCAAAAATATGAACTTGATCAGATAAAATGATTTGAATTGCTCCCATTACAGAGCAACACAACCAACCATAAAGGCTCTAACAACTCAAACAAGCTCTAGAATGATGACTCACATGAATGCAGGGATGGGCACCCGTGAAATCCGCAGTAAAATATCATACCAACATACGCTGACAAGAGAGACATGGCCTCTACAACACATCAGAGAGTAATGGCGCTGTCCAATTCTAAAAAGCAACATCTAAAAGGCATAAAAAATTAGGCCATAGACAAACAAATTTGATCTGGTAGCTGAGAATGTTGTTGAGACATTACTTCTGCAAATCTCCCGCAAACTAGAACAATTGGCTTTTGAAGTTTGAATATTGTTCGTTGGATTGAAGATGGACAACTGAGATCAAATTTCTAAATGAACTTTAAAATGCGGCCGTTGATCACAGGAGAATCAAGATCAACGACTATCACATAGCCCTAATACATCATCAATTCTTTGAAGAGTAGAAGGCAACAACTTGCAATGCACAAGATGCATGCAATGCAATGAAAATCCACCACCTGTTGCCTGGGACACATGTCACACAATCGCTCCGTCGCACATTGAACCGAGACCCACCACATCATTGCCATCACACATCGCACAAAGGTCCTCAACTCTTATATTTATAATTGTGATGCATTAGAAGCTAGCGATGACCATTCGATCACCATCCTATCAGGATGTCGAAGGGACCATCATCTAGGTCCCGTCGATATCCATCATTCCCTCCGATGAGAGCTTCCATTGGAATGTTGAAGGGACTGCATTCTAGGTCCCTCCAATACCCGCCTGTCCCTTTGATATCCCCATCTTTAAATTTGGGCCCTTAGTTGCTTGATCATCGCTCATCGCGTGAAGGACCTCTTTGCTCAAAAAAATAACCTCAATGCGAAGGAGGATAGTGATATGATGACACTTGGAAAAGAATATTCTTCCCCTCGATATCTTCTCCATCGGAATATCGAAGGGACCATCATCTACGTCCCACCGATATTGTATGTCTCCTCGATACTTTCTCCTTAGATCGCTCATCGCACAAAGGCTTTCGTTACTTTGGATCATAATTGCGATGCATAGAACACCCGTGATGACCATCAGATCACCAAATTTAAATTTGGGCCGTTCTTCGCACATTTGAATTTAGCCTTTCAACATGAAACAACGATGCAAAGGGACATATAGGCCATCACACATCATGGAAGTGAAATACAAAGGATTACAACGACAAGCGATGCAAAGGAAATGAGCTCATCACCCATTGTGGAAATGAAGCCGATGAATGTTAAGGTTTTAGCGATGGGAAATACAAATACTTAAGCGAAGGTAATTAGCACGTGCTTCAAGTCATAGCTTTAAAAGGGGACATTCCTAGGCGAATTAAGACTTAAGCAAAAATATTATTTTCGACCTAGGGATATAAGACATTGATCAAATATTCGAATGGGGATTTTATCGAGAAGACAAGGGTAAAGGGGCCTATCAAGATATGACTTCGACAGACATAAGTTGTAACTAACAGATTGAAAACTGACTATAGGGAGTCAACAAAGGAATATAACAAAGTGTTGCCAAGAGGTTTAGGGTTTAAGCATATGAGGGTTTTGGAAGCCCCAACTTGCAAGTTTAGAACCCTAATTAGATACAATTGAGGACTTTCAAAACCTCAAAGACCCAAATTCATCAAATAAACATGGATTTCAACAGGATGCATACATAGGATCTCTCTAATTGGATATAAATGATGGGCATCCAAGGGTGGCATAAAATATGTCAACATTTTGGCGATTTATGTGGGATGATTGCCTGCTAATCATAGAATCTAGGGGCCTTATCAATCCATTGGGAATAGAGTCATGAAGGAAATTTAGAAAATTGGGTCTCTCAAGGGAAAAACAAAACATGTGTAGGCTGCACTTAGAGGAAAACAGGGAAACTAGGTGTACATCCCCTTAAGGAGAATGCAGGGTGTGCAAAGGCACTTCATGGAAAGCAAAAATATTTATAATATGTACATGAAATCGGTTGAAAAAAGAGGAACATGACATAAATTTGCCTCTTTCAAAAATATATCCTTTAAAAGAGCCTATCCCTTTCAAGTTGAAATGGTGATCTTCATTCATTTGCAACCATTGAAGTAAACAACTTGAATATAAAGGGCTACCTAATAAATTATCCTTGTGAAGAATCACCTCATTGTAGACCTTGTCATTGGAAGGTAGCCATATGATGCAAGTGTCAAACTCCTCTGACAGTGGCACCTCAGGAGAACAAACAGTAGCATGGGGAAGCTCCTCTAAAAACAAGTCAACATCAAAAGGAGAACCTTTTAGAAATGAAAAAGAAAACTCCTCACACAAGGGTGAGCCATTACTATAGTCATTGGCCCTCTCAAAAATATGCTTCTCACAAAATTCACCCTCACGTTCCTCTTCATTTCTTTGCATGACAAGGTTGCTCTTGATCTCATAGCAATTTTCCTTTTCTATTTGATGGCTACTTATAACAACCTCAGGCTTATAGCCTGAAATATCTACCATATCCCTTTGATTTTCTATGAGATTGGGAATAGGTGTGTTCTCTTCAAAGTTGCATAATACACTCAGACCAAAATCCTCTTCCTTAGCAGGTGAATCAAAATGAAAAGCATTTCCCAACACATCCAAAAAGAAACCAGGAACCTCCTCCACATGAGCAACAGGTTTATGAACAACACACTCATCCCCTTGATCATGCAAGGTAAACTTCACATTTACAAGACTAGGAGTGTAAGGTTCAAAATGATCCTTTGAAAGTGGCTTGCTGATTTTATTTGGATTCCCTTCATGTTTGGGCTGCACTAGGCTGATCAGAGGAGTATCATGCTCTCTTTCAAATACATCCTTTGGTTTATTATGCTCTTTTAAAGCTTCTTGTAGTAGATCCCTTTGAGGCGGTATGGACAAGGCCTCCAACATGGTGACATTCAGGTTATCCTTCTTCATTTGATCAACTATATTGAAAAGGGACTGACTAAACTTAGGTGAAGCATTTGGAACAACCAAATCCAAATTTTTTGATTGGGTGACTTGAGGCCGCTCCACTGTCCTATTTCTCTTACTAGTAGGTTGATCTAATTGTAGAACTACTGTTCTACTTGTTTCTCCAACAACTACAACATTTTGAGATGGTTGGGAAGATGATTCTCAACCCATTGTGTATGAAGCACAATTATCCATTGCTCTCCCTTTCAATCTAGTGTCCTAAGCTATCTGATTAAAAGTCCTCTTGTTGGCCTTGCCATTGCACCAAAAGGTCTACCTGTCAATGCTTGATACAAGCGTCAGTTAAGATCCACAGGAGGCGGTTAGACCATGTCACAAACCCAAGTGTTGTGTTGCAAGGAAGACTAAGGGACACACCATCTTGCAACAATCCCCCCCAGCACAAGCGAGGGGTTTGAACTTTTGACCAGCTCCGATACCAATTGTTGGCCTTGCCATTGCACCAAAAGGTCAACCTGTCAATGCCCGATACAAGCGTTAGTTAAGATCCATAGGAGGCGGTTAGACCATGTCACAAACCCAAGTGTTGTGTTGTAAGGAAGACCAAGGGACACACCATCTTGCAACACCTCTTGATTCTAGTTAACAAATGTATAGTCTCCTTGCAGGTGATCACGCTTTCAAGTAGCTATTTGATTTGCATTAAATTGTTTCCCTAATGTGGAGGTCTCATTCTGAACCACCAAAGCTTTTTTTAACTCGCCATTTTGACAAGCATTTTTGTTATGAGGATAATTGCATGGATAACACTAGTCATGTTTTTGAGCTAGATTGTTTTGAGCTGGAACCAAGGCCTTTGAAATGTTGGTAGTGGTTGTGTGCATGCTGTTCATAGGATTAGTATGATTCCATTGATCCTTCCCTTGATGAGGGGACCTATTTTGCTAATAACCCTGATTTTGAGGCTGATAAGTTCTATTATTTTGAGCTTGCTCCCTCTTTTCTATTGCCAACTCATTATTCAACCTTTGGATTATGTTTCTCATTTCTTGCACCTCCTCTAGAGATGTGGTTGGAATAACTAGTTGAGAAATTGTAGCCACTGGACTATGAGCCACTGGGATAGAAGCCACCATTGGTTGTTGGGGAAGCTCTGGAAATAAAGGCATTGGTGGCCCAGGAGATATCTTCCCAACTTGTATTAAACAATTTTCTATCCTTATGGAAACATCATATGCATCTAGTAAGGTGTATACTCCCATAGATTGAATCATAACAGCTACATCACTGTTAAGAGCTCTTAAGAAATATAGGAAAACATGCTTAGGAGAAGGCTTCACCAAGACAAGAAATCTATTCAAAGTCCTTTGGAATCTATAATTGAAATCACTCATGAATTCATGAGGTGCTCTTTGAATAGTTTTCAGTTGTTCTACAGGGCCAAATGGTCACTTCTATCTTTAAAATGCTTGTATAACTTCTCACCCAACTCATCCCAATTGTGAATGGAGTTAGGTGGCAGTCCTCTATACCATTGTAGTGCTTTACCTTTTAGTGAAGTGACAAGTAATCTAACAACCAGGTTTTCTTTTGTTACATCATGCACTGAGCATATATTTTCCACATCCAGGATGTGCTCTTTTGGGGTTGTGGATGTATCACTAGTGAAATGGGGAATACTTTTGAGGGCATTGACTAGTATATCATCTTTTTGGGCTAGAATCAAGGGGCTTCCACCAATAAAAGATACAAAAGGATGATTTTTGGGTAAAGCCATATGGAATAAATTCCTATTTGTATGGACATCAAGTGTTCTAGATTGAAATAATCTACCCATAGGTAGCATAGATAGAGTTCTAGGAGATGAACTTGTGCCTTTATTTCTTCTTATAGGTTACAAGGATTGTCTATGTATTCTTCAAGAAGTGAAAAAGAGAGTTGAATGTATTGGAAATTACCTCTAGAAGACACTCTTGTTTGAATTATTGGAATGAATTTGTAGGTTTGGTCTTGAATCAGGAATTCTAGATAGTAGCAGCGTCACCAATTTGAAGATAGAGTTCTTCCTTGATTGCAGAGTTGCCAGGTACTTTCTTGAGAGCCTCTTCAAGGCTAGAATTTTGAGAGAAGTACCACTTTTTCAACAAAATGAAGTGAAACTTCTTGTGTCCCACCGGGCGTGCCAAAAACTGTTGTAATATAAAAATACACCCTACTGAACAAGAGTTTAGTGTTCCAATGACATAATGAAAATGACCTCAAGGTGTGGGACCTTGCAAGATGAGGTCAAGTCTCCGAAGAAGGCTAGTTTCCTTTTCCAAACTAAGTGCAAATGTGTTGGCCTAATGTAGCACATGAAAGTCCTACTGCTAATCTACTCTAACATATCACAAGGGAAAAGGGTAGAAAGAGACATGAAATGTGAAAGAAGGTGATGCACCGAATTTAGAGTTTATTCCTTCCTACTTCAAAATAGCATAATATGTCAAGAAACAACTAAAACAACCAATCAGATACGAAGGTAAATAAATTTTACTCAAACATGCAAGAGGTAATGGTGATAATAGTTGAATTTTATTGACACAAAGCTTGAAGTAACCTTTACAATTGTAGAATGCAAGAGTTGTAGGTTTGCAAAAGAAAAATCCTAGAGGGGCTAGAGGAAGAATCCTTAATAATGATACAATATTTTCCTTTATGGTTCAAACATAACCAAGATTTGAAATCAAAACCCTAACCCTAAACTAACTACAATTACAAAAGATGAACTCGATTAGATAAAATGATCCAAACTGCTCCCATTACAAAGCAACATAACCAACCATAAAGGCTCTGACAACTCGAACAAGCTCCAAAATGATGACTCACATGAATGCAGGGATGGGCACTTGCGAAATCCACAGTAAAATATCAGACCCACATACCTTGATAGGAGAGACATGGCCTCTACAACACATTTAAGAGTAATGGCGCTGTCCAATTCTAAAAAGCAGCGTTGAAAAGGCATAAAAAATTGGGCCATAGTCGATCAAATTTGATCTGGTAGCTGAGAATGTCATTGAGACATTACTTTTGCAAATATGCCGTGAATTGGAACAATTGACTGTTGAAGTTTGAGTACTGGCCATTGGATTGGAGATGGACGATGGAGATCAGATTTCCAAATGAACTTTAAAATGCGATCATTGATCGCAGGAAAATCAAGGTCAACAACTATCACATAGCCCTAATACATCGCCAATTCTTTCAAGAGTATAAGGTAACAACTTGTGATGCATGCGATGCAATGAAAATATGCCACATGTTGCCTAAGATGCGTGTCACACAATTAGTTCTTCGCACATCGAACCTGGACCCACCACATCACTACCATCACGCATTGCACAAAGGTCTTCAACTCTTATGTTTATAACCGCGATGCACCAGAAGCTAGCGATGATGTTCGATCACCATCCTATTGGGATGTTAGAGGGACCATCATCTAGGTCCCGCCAATATCCATCATTCCCTCCGATGAGCTTCCATCAGAATGTCGAAGGGATTGCATTCTAGGTTCCTCTGATACCTGCCTATCCCTCTAATATCCCAATATTTAAATCTAGGCCCTTAGTTGCTTGATCATCACTCATTGTGTGAAGGACCTCTCTGCTTAAAAACATAACCGTGATGCGAAGGAGGATAGCGATATGATGAAACCTGATAGAGAATATTTTTCCCCTTGATACCTTCTCCATCAAAATATTGAAGGGACCATCATCTATGTCCTGTTGATATCATATGTATTCTCAATACCTTCTCCTTACATTTCTCATCACGCAAATGCTTTCATTACTTTGGATTGTAACCACGATGCGTAGAACACCCGTGATGACTATCAAATCACCAACTTTAAATCTGGGCCTTTTGTCGTGCATCACACATTTAACTTGAGCCTTTCAACATGAAACAATGATGCAAAGAGTCTACGTGATGTAAAGGGACATAAATGCCATCGCGCGTCATGAAAGTGAAATACAAAGGACAAAAGATTACACCGACAAGCGATGCAAAGGAAATGAGCTCATCGCCTATCATGGAAATGAAGCCAATGAAGGTTAAGGTTTCAACGATGGGAAATACAAAGACTTATGCTGGTGAAACCACGGTAGGAGGGTCCTCAAAGAGAATAATCCAAACTATGTAGAAAGAGTCACACGACAGAAGCAACACAAAATATGGAAGAAAATGCAAATTCAAACATTCTCATTAACAAAAATCTCAATTGCAATCGACCGACAACATCCGAGCTTACAAATTTGGCTCACAGGCCTGATATAACATGTTCAAAAATACAACATTCATATATGCTCCTTAATGCGAGCTGAAATCTAACATCTCAAAAGTAATATTCATCTAACTTCCTTTCTAATGATCTATTATAATGATTTATATCATATTTTGAGATCTAGAATCATCCGCGTCGACCAAAGATCATTACAATATCCAATGAAGGAAAGTGTAATGTGCACATGAATAGGTCGGCCTCAAATTTGAATTACTCCTCGATGAATGCATAGGATGAAGTGTGAACCTATAATTAAGGTTGGGGACACTCCATGAAACAATTCAAATCACACCGTCAAGATCCGCAAGTTACGAGAAAGATCCACGAATGATCAAACTAGCCGTTGGGCTTGAAAATTATTCTGGTGCCGAGTCAAGAAATTGCCATTAAATCCCGAACTGATAACTTGTCGGAAAAAGATCCAATCACGCTCAAATCTTGGAATAAGGAAAATGAACATGTCCACGATGTAAACATAGATCCACAAGGTCTAGTGAGAAAATATGACGAATCCACCAACTTGAACTAAACAGGGACTGAACAAGAACAAAAACTAAAAGAAAATATTTTTGGTTGATGCAAGATTGCCAAGAACGAAGGATGCTCTTGCATCAGACATCTGAGGTTATTTGAAAAGTGAGTCCCTCACTTTGTTGGGGCTAAAGGAAAACCAATATGGTCTACCTTAGCCTGAGAAATCCAAGAAGAATCCTCCATTGGTCTACCTTTCCACTTCACAAGATATTCTTTGTACTGTCTTCCACGAGTTTTCCTCCCATCTCTGATACCCAAAATCTCTTCTATCTCATCTGATTGGTTCCTAGGAAACTATTTCTCCAATTTTGCTTCACTGCCTTCACTGAAATCCGCTTCATGGTATTGATGTAGATCTGCAATGTTGAATATAGGTAATATACCCATGTCATCTGGTAACTCCACTTCATATGCATTTCCTGAATCAATTTTCCTCAAAATCCTACAAGGTCCAAACTTCCTCATCTTCAACTTATTGTATGTGCCAACTGGAAATATTTCCTTCCTCAAACATACCATCACTTCATTTCCAACTTCGAAATCCTTATGTCTCCTCTTTTCATCTACTTTCTCCTTATACTTTCAGTTCATATCTTCCAATTTCTCCTTCACTTGAGTATGCACTTTCTTCATGTGTTCTGGACATTCCTCTACTTTTGCACTCCTTTTATCTTCCTTACTAATGTCTCTCAACTCTGATATACCTCTAGGATGAACTCCAGTAAAAATCTCAAAAGGTGTCTTTCCGGTACTCCTGTTCACTAAATTATTGTAAGCAAACTCTGCTTGTGCAAGAACTAAATCTCAACTTCCGGTCTTCTCTCCAACCAAGCATCTTAGAAAATTCCCCAAACTCCTGTTTACTACCTCTTTCTGTCCATCAGTCTGTGGGTGAAAAGTAGAACTAAACTTCAAATCTGTCTTTAGCTTCTTCCAAAGTGTCCTCCAAAAGTAACCAACAAATTTTGTATCTCTGTTTGAAACAATACTCCTAGGTAATCCATGCAATCTGACCACTTCCTTGAAAAACAATTTTGCTACATGTACTGCATCCGTTGTATTCTTACAAGGTATGAAATGTGCCATTTTAGAAAATCTATCCACCACCACAAATATAGAATCGTTACCTCTCTGTGTCTTCGGTAAACCAAGTATGAAATCCATGCTGATATCCTCCCAAGGTCTCTCTGAAATTGTCAAAGGATTATACAATCCAATATTTTGACTACTCCCTTTGCAACTTGACAAACTCTACAACTTTTCACAAGTTTCCTACCATCCTTATAAATCTGTGGCCAAAAGTAATTCTCACTTACCAATGCTACTGTCTTATCAACTCCAAAGTGTCATGACAATCCTCCACTATGTTTTTCTATCACCAAGTTATCCCTCATTGAACTCCGGGGTATACACAACTGATTTCCTCTTAACAACATATCCTCCTGAATGAAATAATCCAACCACTGACTCCTATCCTCCAAGACCGGTTCTCTACAAGCTCTCCAAGGTTCTGCAAAATCTGGATCTTCCTCATACAAGTTCTTCAATTCATCAAGGCCTAATACCTCCACTCTCATTTCTATTAGTAAATTCCTTCTCCTACTCAAAGCATCAACAACTCTATTTGACTTTCCACTCCTATGCTTCAAAACAAAAGTATAACTCTACAAGAATTCCACCCATCTCATGTGTTTCTGATTGAACTTACCTTGATTGTTCAAATATTGCAAAGCCTGATGATGTGTATACAACACAAACTCCTTAGGCAACAAATAATGTCTCCACTTCTTCAAGGCTTGAACTATGGAATAAAAATCCTAATCATACACTAAATATCTTCTCCTAGCATCATTCAATTTCTCACTAAAATAAGCTACTGGTCTTCCCTCTTGACTCAATACTGCTCCAATTGCATTCCCACTTGCATCAAAGTCTACCTGAAATACCTTATCAAAATCTGGTAAAGCCAACACAGGCTGGTTAGTCACCTTCTGTTTCAACAACTCAAAATGACGTCCACCTAAAATCCTTCCTATCTCCTCTCGTTGTTCCTACCATAGGACTGCAAATAGAACTGGAATTCCTAATGAACTTTCGGTAGAAAATAGCCAATCCATGAAATGATCTTACCTCCCCAATGCTATCTGGTGTAGGCCACTCAACAATTTCTCTTACCTTCTCAAGATCCATCTTCCATCCATCCACAAAGATCACGAATCCCAGATATGCCAATTCTTCCTTCATGAAACTACACTTGTTAATGTTTACCAACAACTGCTCTTCTCTCAACCTTTGCAAAACTTGTCTTATATGCAACAAATGTTCTTCTCTACTCTTACTGAAAATCAAGATGTCATCCAAATAAATAATCACAAACTTACCCAATAATTTCTTCAATACCTCATTCATTAGCCTCATGAAAGTACTCGGTGCATTTGTTAGTCCAAAAGGCATCACCGACCACTCATACAATCCTTCATTTGTATTGAATGTTGTCTTCCACTCATCCCCTTCTCTGATTCTGATATGATGATATCCACTCTTCAAGTCTATCTTTGTAAAGTATTTAGCTCCACTCAAACAATCCATAATGTCATCCATCCGGGGAAAAGGAAATCTATACTTCACCGTGATTTTGTTTATGGCTCTAGAGTCTATACACATCCTCCATTCTCCATCCTTCTTAGGTGCTAACACAACAAGTACTGCACAAGGACTTAAGCTTTCTTTGATCAAACCCTTTCTCAACAAATCTTGCACTTGTCTATTCAACTCCTCATTCTCTGCAGGTGTCATTCGGTGTGCTGCTTTATTAGGAAAAATAGCTCTAGGAATCAGATCCATGCAATGACTAATACTCATCACAGGTGGTAATCCATCAGGTACATTATCTGAAATGATCTCCTCATACTCTGTTAGCAACTCCTTTATCTCTTCCGATTGTTCTTCTTCATGCTTCAAGTCTTCATCCTTCTTAGGAACCAAGGCATAACACATGTTCTCATTTATCAATCCATCCAGAAATCTCCTTCCATCAACCAAAAAAATTCGATCACTCGTACAAACCTCAACTCTAGGAACATCCTCCAACGGAAACAAAGTTTGCTTCATCCCATTAGCAACAATGGTATATGTGTTCTTCTTTCCATCATGAATAGCTTGTCTATCATACTGCCAAGACCTTCCCAACAAAACATGGCATACATCCATAGGCATGATATCACACAAAACTTCATCATGATTATTTCCTATCTTCAATTTCACCAAACATTGCTCACTTACCAGTATCTTATGCTCATCTTGAATCCATGCTATCTGATAGGGTTTCGGGTGTTTCAATCTTTCCAACTTCAATTTGGTCACCATTTCTTCAAAAACCAGGTTCTATGAGCTTCCACTATCAACAATCACTTTGCAACATTTACCAGCTACATTGCATTTGGTCCTAAACAAATTCTTTCTCTATAATGGTTCTTGCTCCAACTCACTTTGACATAGAACTCTTCTATTCACCAACACTTCTCCATATTTTAGTTTGTTAGATGATCTGACATGATCTTCCTCAACAAGGGTTGTTCCTCTATTATTCTCTGTCTTTCTACTTGTCTCTCCCTGATTGCATTCAAATGCTCTATGTCCTTCTCCACCACATTTAAAACAAGTTCCCTTGAATAATCTTTTCTCTTGTCCCCTATCATCTCTTCTATAACCTTCATTCCGATAACCACCATTTCCTCCTCTTCGGTAAGAGTTTCCATCATCTCTATGGTATGAATTATCTTTCTTATTGACCTCCTTATCCTTAATCTGATCTGCAACAGTTCCTCTTCCTGCTCCAGTAAAAATTATTCCTCTCTGAAATCTTCCACCTCTTCCTCTTTGTCTTTTCTCATGTCTTTTTGTCAGCTTCTCTTATGCTTTTAGGGCATATTGATATGCCTCTTCCACACTCAACAACTTAATCAAACTAATTTCATCCTGTATAGACGACGTCAAACCATTTAGATAGTTGGCTACTTGCTCGATCTCATCCTCCGAATGTCCAGATCTGATATTCAACTTGTAGAACTCCTCAGTATATTCTGTCACACTTGATTCTTCTGCTTCAAATTTTGCAACTTCTGGAACAAAATGATCTGTTAGTCTGCAAGCATAAACTTTGTCTTTAACTTATTCACCATCTGATCCCATGATCTTATCTTTTCTTTTCCTCTTCTTTGTCTATCTGTCTGCAAATGTTCCCACCAAAGGGATGCATGTCCTTTCAACTTTGTACAATTTTTTTTTACCTTCTTATCTTTAGTGGCACGTTCAAAATCAAAATACTTTTCCATCTCTGTTATCCAATCAAGCAATTCTTCTAAATCCAACTTACCTCTATAATCACATGGATTGAAATGTGGCTTAGTATTTGTGCTAGTTAGGGCTCTTATGAACCTCTCTTCTCCCTGATCCAGGCCAGGTTGATCTTCTCTTCCTTTTTCTTCCTGTACTTCTACCTCTTCATTACTCACATCATCAACTGGTCGACCTCTTCTCTCGGCCATTTCAACTGCATCTAATCTAGCATCGATTCCTCTCAACATATCCATTAGAGCTAGGTCTGCATTTCCATGCGCTCCATTTCCTCTAACATTTCTTCTTCCTGCCATCTTTACACAAGTCATTTCTACCTATAGGTCAGATCCTCGGTCTGCCACCCCACAACAAATCTTCAACAGGACTCCGTGAATTCTGGCGATCTCTCACGGATCGAATCTCGCTCTGATACCAATCTGGTGCAACCACGGTAGGAGGGTCCTGAAAGAGAACAATCTAGACCGTGCAACAAGAGTCACACAACAAAAGCAACACAAAATATGGAGGCAAATGTAGATTCAAACATTCTCAATAACAAAAATCTCAATTACAATCGACCGACAACATCTGGGCTTACAAATTTGACTCACAAGCCTGATATAACATGTTAAAAAATACAACATTCATATATGCTCCTTAATGTGAGCTAAAATCTAACATCTCAAAACTAATATTCATCTAACTGCCTTTCTAATGATCTATTACAATGATTTATATCATATTTTGAGATCTAGAATCATCCGTGTCAGCCAAAGATCATTACAATCTCCAATGAAAGAAAGTGTAACGTGCGCAATAGGTCAGCCTCAAATTTGAATTACTCCTCGGTGAATGCATAGGATGAAGTGTGGACCTATAATTAAGGTCGGGGACACTCCATGAAACAATTCAAATCACACCGTCAAGATCCACAAGTTACGGGAAAGATCCACGAATGATCAAACTAGCTGTTGGGCTTGAAAATTATTCCGGTGCCGGTTCAAGAAGTTGAGACTAAATCTCAAAGTGATAACTTGCCAGAAAAAGATCCAATCACACACAAATCTTGGAATAAGGAAAATGAACATGTCCACGATGTAAACATAGATCCACAAGGTCTAGTGAGCAAATATGACGAATCCACCAACTTGAACTAAATAGGGATTGAACAAGAACAAAAATTGAAAGAAAATATTTTTGGTTGATGCAAGATTGCCAAGAACCAAGGATGCTCCTGCATCATAAGCGACGGTAATTAGCAAGTGCTTCAAGTAATAACTTAAAAAGGGGACATGCCTAGGCGAATTAAGACTTAAGCAAAAATATTATTCTTGACCTAGGGATATAAGACATTGATCAAATATTTGAATGGGGCCTTTATTGGGAAGACAAGGGTGAAGGGGCTGGTCAAGACATGACTTCGACAGATGTAAGTTGTAACTAATAAACCGAAAATTGACTATAGGGAGTCAATTTTTTTAAAAAAAAGTGTTGACAAGACTCACGGTTTAGGGTTTAAGCATATGAGGGTTTTGGAAGCCTCAACTTACAAGTCCAAAACCTCTAAATGGATACAATTGAGGAGTTTCAAAACCTCAAATATCCAAATTCATCAAATAAACATGGATTTCAATAGGATGCATACATAGGATCTCTCTGATCGGATATAAATGATGGGCATCCAAGGGTGGCATAAAATATGTCAACAAACACTTGCAAATATGTAGGAAAGACAATGCAACCATTGTAGAACCTTCAAAGATCAATAGTTAGTTCTGACTGTTGACTCAACAAACAAGAATGAATGTTTAGTATTTTGGAATGATATTTGTTTTTGCAATAAAAATGAGCTAAAATGAACTTGTTTTGATGTTTGATATGTATTAGAAGTGAATTTTAGGGTTTCAAATCTATTATAGAAAGCCCAGGTCAAAGTCAAAGCAAGAAAAAATAAAAAAATGTAAAAAAATAAAATAAAAGTGTGGGGATTGATATATTTTCCATGGGATTGCTTGAGTTCCCCTTGATCCTTCCCAAAACTTTCCTAGAAAAAATGAACCCTATTTAGCAACACCCTGCTCATATTTGTAGGTGAATTGGATCAAATCATGGATTTGGTTTGAACATGACCTAGGTCTAGCCAATTTGTAGGTGGATTTGGTAACATAGGTCAAAATAGTAGGACAATGAGAGTATGTTTGGGCATTGATGCTATAAGTAACTTGAAGGTGGTTTGAAACTCATGTAGAGTCAAATCATACATATTTTCATGGGTATATATTAGTTGTAGGTGAGTTGTAGTAGTCAAAAGCTTAATTTAGATAAATGAATGAAATAAGGTAGTTTGCTTTGCATACTTTTCTTAATATTGGCCATGTGTCTGTTGTCCATGGTGGCATGATGCTAGTTAGGATAACACCTTATTATGTTTTGGTGAGTTGTTTAATTATCCCTACATCGTGACAACTAGATCATTAATCTTGGTGATAGTTTCTCTTCATTGACCATTGTGGCAAGGTTATTATGATATGATTAACAATTTTTTCATTTATCACACACATTAAGTGGGTGTTAGTTGTTGGTGGGTAGTGTTTATTGCTTCATTTGATAAAATAAATACACAAGTTAATAATAGAGATGAGAATGCATAGAAAATACATGAGTAAAATATATCTTTATTTGCACATGAAATTATTATAGAAGACCAAAGATGGTCAACCAAGGATCAAAGTTAATCCAACTAGTTCATACTACTTTCCTTGACAATAAACAATGTATTTAAATGACCCAATGATTTCCAAGAAGAACACAACCATCAACCAACCAATGCTTATAACTTGTCGAAGGCAACAACCAATTAATACATAGTTGAATAACTAATATTAATAAAGCAGAATAATAAACATTGTACACTGAAGTCACCTCATCCCGCAAAAGAAAAAGTCATCTTCCAAAAAACAAGTAAGCACCAAGTAACATTAGGGAAGACTTTCCAAATTGGGACGATATTATGGACAAGGACCTATAAACAAACTTGGAAGTGTTCTTTGCAAACTTGGAGTGTACTTGGAAATTCAAATGAGTACAAGGGGGGTTTGGGGGCAATGCCCCTTGACCCCCAATGAAGTCAAGGGGTAACACCCCTTGTAGGGGTCAAGGGGCAGCGTGTCAAGCATGCTCCTTATGGGGATACAAGGTGGGGTCGAGGGGTGGAGCCCTCAAGACCAAGCCCAATGTAAGACCTTCAAAACCACACATGACTTCATGGTGTATATCATTTTCATGTTTTTTTAAGAGGCAAAGAACAATGCTAATTGAGTAAAAAATTAGAGATTTCAAAGTGTTTAATCAACATGTGATGTCAACTAGGGAAGAACGTTGTTGTAAAAGGGTTGATTGTTGTGTAATATAGGCCAACACAATCCTTTTTTTTCATCTCAAATGAGCAAATTTCAAAAACCCTACTACTCAAGTTACAAAAAATTTCCAAACACCATCATTTGAAATGACTTGTATAGTGGAGAGGAGATAGTTGTTAGAGAAAGATCATTGTATAGTGTACAAATTTATAGGTTGTATGGTGGAAAGGGTTACTTGTTGCACGATAAGGTAATGTTGCCACTGTCTAAAATGTTGTACGCTAAAAAATGGAAGATGCTTGAAACTTGGGAACCATATGTTGAAGATTGGAAATCACCATACGTGATGAAGACCTTGGCCCCTAATATCTATTGTGCACCTTATTTTCTTTCCATACGATGTTGCTATTTTGATTAGGTCATATGGTATGCATTTTTCTGTCGTACAATGCCAAACTTCTAGTTAGGCCGTATGTTCTGTACCTTCTTTGTTCACCATATGGTATCAACTTACTTGATGTTATGTTGATTGAGGGGTTGTACGATTTCCCTAAGACTCTATTGTGGTTACCATATGACTTGGAGTATTCACTTGAGATGTAGTTATTGTACGACTTTCCTGAGACTTTACTCTTATATTGTACAATGTGAAGGGGGTGAGGTTACCATATGGTATACAAATTACTCCCTTCTCCTTGTACAATGTGCAAGACTTGCCACCTTTCTCCTTATCATATGACATGACAAGATGTTGGCTATATTATGTGAACAAAGAATAGACAAGATGTTGGCCATACTATGTGAGCGGAGAATAAATGCTATACTATATAGTTGGACCTTTTAATGTAGTCAGGCTTTGTAGTTGAGCTTTTTAATGTAGTTAAGCATTTTATGTAATTGGGCATGTAGTGGGGCATGCGGTTGGGTATTTCAATATTTTCTCCTTCAAGTTCTGAATAATACTTTTACCTCTTCCTTTACACAGTTTCTTTATTTTCTAATTTTCTTTTTCCTTTTCTATAATTTTTTTGTGAAGTTGATTTGACTTGAAAAATATTTGTATGCTCCACATTAAATATTTTTCTCTTAGTACTTAGAGATGTATCATCTATTATTTTGCATTCTTCTACAAAGTTAGATACCTCTGTTGTAACTATTTTTTTGCCAACCATGGACTACATCCTGTGCACATATACTATCCAACTTTTCAAAATCATTTTTCATCGGTTGCTCTTCACTAAGAGTTATAGGTTCAAGAAAATTACAAGTCGACAAAAATACCTCATAGTCCTCCATTTTCCAGTGAAATAGTTCGTGAAGAGAATTTGTTTCATCCTCTGAGCATGACTATAATTTTGGAATCCTTTCATCATTCAGTTCTATCGGACCTAACTCATGTTTCTTTGTCCATTCTTCTTTAGAGTCTAAATCTGATGAATCAGAGGAAGCTACTTCCTCACTTACGGTTTGGTTCTTTAAATCAATTACACATTTATGACCCTTGTTCTCAATGGAGATTGTATTCATTTTCTAGTTGTGATCAACTTTGGCTGCCACCAGCCAAGCTTGACCTAACAATGCATCATATGCTTTCTTCCTTAATGAAATGATCACAAAGTTAATAAAAAAAATGCTTGAGTTCCAATAAATACCTTTTGTCCCATTAAAACTCCAAGTACCTTAATACCTTTTTGATTTGCATCCACTAATTGAAAAGTTTGGGGTCAAACAGTTGTCCTGTTGAAACTTCTCCAAGTGTCTTCTGGAAGTACATTCATGCCAGACCCTCCATCAAAAATTTTATTAATGAGAATCCTTCCAAGGATCTCCATATTTACCACTGTTGGTTTCTTTGTTGTGTTAACTGTTAGTAACATTAGATCAATCACTTGGTCGCTCGATAGTGGAGGTTTAGTTATTGGATGTTCATTCTCACCAAATTTTAATTGACATAGTATGCACCATATCGTTCTCTCCTAATACTTAAGCATTTCAAATTTTAGGAATATTTTATAATAAATCCACTACTTTAATTGGTAAGGTAGCTTGAAGTACTTGTGCAATATTTTTCTTGGATTGTAATTGATTTGTTACCATACTTGTGTTTTCATTTGAGTGACATCATTCATTATCCATAGCATTCTCCACTTCGGCCCTTGCTTCACGAATCCTTTCTTTTTCTATACGTGGGTCTAGGTACATAGTATTCTTTGCTTGGGCACGAGTAATGGCTAATACTTCATTATGCCTTACATCAATCATGTTGACACTAGCCTTTTGCTTTGGACATCCAATATCGTCATGGTTTCTAGGTCCACACGATTTGCATAATAATTGCACTTTTTCTTGCTTGTTCTAGAAGTATTTTGCAAAGTGTCCCCATTCGCTACATTTTTAGTATTGTATGATAGGTTGTCCTTTGGGGTCATTGTATTTGGATTCATCCTCCTCTTTGATTTCGATAATCACTTGGAGACACATTCTGTAGCTTCGATGGATTGGACTCCTCTCCCTGCATAAAGAGTACTTGCATACTCTTGGTCTTCAAATTGTATGGTCAATCCTCTATTGAATGACCCATAACTTGGTGAATCTCACAAAACATATTTTTTAGGAAAATTACCTTTTGTTTTCCCCTCAATTTTGCACTTAGTACACCATCATTCGTTAGTTTCTTTCTCCACCTTCAATTCTTTCATCATTCGGAGCATGTTCCTCTAGAGCACCTGTATTGTTCTTGATGCATCATCACTACTATCATTTGAACTTCCATATTCCTTTGTTTTTATTTTACTACTCTAGGAAATTTTATCTTCACTTTCTATATCATTTGCCTAATTGTAGGTTTTTGAATAGGAAGAGGGTGGTATTACCTTCATTTTTTTTCTTAATGATAGAAGTAGACCTTTGGTAAACCATCTTTTCTTGAAATCATTGATTGGTTCTATTTCTAACTTTACAAGAAATTCTTTAAGTCTACGATTATAAGCTCATACATTTTCATGCTTACCTTGTTTTATATTATAAATTTTAGCTACTATTTCATTATCACCACGAAGGAATTTAAACTCTTCTTCGAAAGCCTTCTTCAATCTCCCCCATGTACTTCGAGAGGCTTGGTCAATTTCTATATACTACTCAATCTCTACACCTCACAAGGTGGGTGAAAAATATTGTAGCCACATTGCATTATCATCTTTCCCATTTGATGTTTAAATTGTTTCACAAGTATTACAATGTCATATAGGATCCTCCAATCCATTTCCTATAATCTTGGGAAACCTTTTCTTTTTTCCACTAGGGCTTACCATGATTTTATTTTGATGCAAACCTATCATTTGAAATCTTCTTGCTAACGAGTTTTGATTTGGATGTTGCAGTGCTTCTCTTGCACTCTCGACCATGTAGGAATCCTCAACTCTTCCCTCAACTTTAACCTTTTGTGCACTTGTTTTTCCTTTAAATTTTCTTTTATACCCCCTTGGCTTGAATTCTTCTCCTTCAACTGGAAACATTTTGTTAGAAACATAGGAAAACTGAGAGGGGGGGGATGAATTAGTTGTACATTAAAACCTTAAACCCTCATTAACCATCAAACCCTTATTATCATCAAAAAAATGTAAACAAATGAAACATAAACAATTTCAACACCATACACAAGAGAACACCATATTTATGTGGAAAACCCTAATTAGGGAAAAACCATGGTGAGGATTAGTTCACATATATATGAATAGCAACAGTGAATACAATAGGCTCACTACCCAAAAGAGAAGAATGACTCACTACCAAGGGATCACTACCCAAAAGACTCACTATCTAGAAAAAAGAAGAATAAAAGAAGAATTTTACAGAGAGATTCACTATCTCAAAGCAATAGGAAAAATATCACTACAACTTTGCACCATCCACAACCTTTGGCTCATTTCCTCCAACAACTTCAAGCACACCGAAAATGTAGACACCTTCTGCTCACTACATCTGGTAGCCTTAGGCATTTATGCTCACATTTAGATCACCACACTTGATCACATTCACATCATTTCTCACCACACCACACATCACACACTTCTTCAACAATTAACCTTGCTTATATATCCTCCACAATCTCAAAAAAATTCTTCATGTTAGCCTAAATGAAATGTACACACCTCAAATGTGCAACCACTAAATATGTCAGCACCAAAAAATTCCACAGTGGAAAGAAGTGAAGGTAGACCATACCAAGGGTTAAATAGGACCCAAATCTACATGGACATGCTCCCTCAAACAACAAAGAACCTCCACAATTAGCACTAGCACGCCAAGTCGGCCAAACCTACACTAACAATAACAAGCGACCACATGAATGCCTTTCTAGGTCTAAAAAAACCACACGAACCACATAACAACATTCCACAACATCTAAGAATATTCCAATACCATTAGATATTCATAAATACTACCATAACCACTTGAAATTGAAGAACACTTTCATTCTATGCAACCAACCACACTGCCACAAACATACATCTTACTCACCAACCTTGTGAAACAATTCAACACCAGATACTCCAAGAAAAGGTAGATACAAAAAATCTGAGCATATTCCCAAATCCTCAAGACAAGAAACCTCAATGCGAATAAATGTGGAGCAATCTCATTTCTCCCAAACAACCTTCTTCACCGGAAACACACTGTTAAACACAACTTCCACTGCCGCACAATCCAGAACCTAAAACTCTAGATATAACGCCTCTGAACACCTCTAATCATCACATCCAAACCACACAAGAATATCTTCAACCATGAAGAAATGTTGAGAAAAACAATGAACACACCTCTATCACACTTCACTCTTTTATTCAAATTTTCTCAAAAGCACTCAAAAACCAAGTGAACTAGCTACATCAACAACACCACAAACACTTTCTCAACATATCTACAACATCTACAACACCTACTTAATACCGCAAACACTTCTCAACATGACCACAGTAGAGGTTGACATCAAATCACAACACTAATGCCAACATAGTGCAACAATCTCCAACAATCTCCCTAACCATATTGGAGGTTGACATCAATGACAACACTAATAAAAAAACCAACAAATATCCAACACCTTTCAATGCCCTAAAGGATACTTGTTTACATGTATGTTGCACACACACACACCAACAGGTAGATAAATTCTCACAGACAGGAACCTACCTTTCTTGAAAGATCCATCGGGAAAACCTAAATCTAAGTCAAACTTGGCTCAATCCCAAGGCTTGGGAATGCCAGGTCTTGACACACTAGGTTCACTTAGGGTTCGTTGTGATATTGCTGTTAAACATGAGGGGTCTATGGTTGTCAGGAATCGGTTGGTATCTGAACGATAGAAATATAATCTAAGTCTGATCATTCACATGTCACTCAATAACTTCATGCGATCAAATAATTTGCAATAATATTTCATGAAACTGAAATTACTTGCATACATTCAAGTATATTTAGCATTAAGCACTCAATACATTTCTGGAATTGAAATATTTATAATAAAACTCCATACATTTATCAAATTTGAAACATATTTTGGAAATATAAAGCATCCACTCTAAAATAAAGCATAAAAAATTATTGAAATGTAAAATTTCCCCGAGGTATTTTCCATGCATGCCTCAACAAATAACTAAATCAGAGCAAAACCATTCTATACTTCACCAGATTTCTTCATAGCTAGTCATAGAATGATGCAAGAGTTTAAAGAAAGAGGGGTCATTTTCCACCGAATAGTGTCAGTATGCACCCTTAAACGAAACAACACAATATTTTTTGATAGGAATAAACAATTAGCTGTAACGTAAGATTTCATATTAGGAAATAGCTTTGAATTGGATCTAATATTAGTTAGTGTCACGTCTCAGACCTTGATGCTGTTTTGACCATGACTTTGTGGGGATTTATTATATGAATGATGATGCGTGATTAGAGTAATATAATATAATACAATGCTTTGGTGTATGAAAATGTAGGAAAATATTTGCTTCTGGAATTATGAATCATTTTTAAAAAAAAAAATAAAAAAAAAATATATATATATACAAGATAGAACAAAATAGAAGTGTTGATTTAATTATTGCTTAGATTTATATTTCTATATTGGTTACTAATACATTTTTCGTTGTTGCACGCCTGAGTGCATTTGAGTTGTAGGTGGTCGAAGACCAAGAGTGTGATTGAGGAAAAGAAGGCTAGCTTCCCGACAGGGTAAAAGAGGAGGAGCTCTCGAACACACACACACAGCACCTAAAAATCATGTAGTTGCATTTAGGCCATGTCTGTTTCAATATGATTGTTTTAAATTGATTACATATAGGAATAAATGGTTTGAATAAGTAATTGATAAAAAAATAATAACATAGCAAAATTGAAATATAACTTAATTATCCATAAAAGTTGTGAAAAAGATTATGGTTTATTTTATTTAGTTTATTCCATTTATTTTTGTGCAATAAAAGAAAATATGATCTAATTAGGAAATTAAGAATAAAGTGAAAAATATTATATTTACATATGATAAGGAAGAAATATTTGGTTTGCATATTAAAAGGTGGAGATATCTTTGTTTGCATATGTTTAAAAACCTTAGTCCAAAATTGGGAGAAATGAACAGTCCCGAGAAAACTTTGGGCTCTGGGGAAATTCTCCTTAAAACCAACAATGCTTTCGGCAAGTGGCTACCTCTTGATTTTGCATGTAAAATTTATCTGTCATCTGGAAATGGTCTGCATGACCCTCAGAAGGAGGAATAAAGCTTTAAGGGGAGAAAAGAGAACATTATTCAGACACATAACCAGGGCTCTGGAAGAGGGAGACAAAAAGGTAATACTGGGCATCTGCAACTGGAGAAATCTGCCAGGTTATTTCCATTCCTTGTTTTTAAATCAGTTTAAATTTCAGTAAGAAATTGGAGAAATGAAATGCATCATTCTATGAAAATGATTACAAATATCTGAGAAATCTCTTCCAATTTTATTTTGAATCTGGGTAAAATCCTTCTTCTCATTTGTTGCATTATAGAGAGAATACCCAATCTCTTTCTTCAGATTAGGGTTACATTCTGTTGCAAAAGCTGCAAATCATTAAACTGCTCTCAATTGTATCTGATAAACATATATATATATATATATATATAAATATATATATACATATATATATATGTATGCATATAATCTTGCAAGAAAAACTTTTACCAGAAATTAATTCGAAATTCGTTTGAAATAAATTTAAATGCAGTGTAATACTGGGCAAAATCTTTCTTTTGTGTTATGAAATTGTTTAACTGTAGGGGGGAGGGGAGGGATTTAATCCCCAGCCCTTCCCATAGGAAGGGCACGGCTCTATGGGGAGGCTCGCGCCCTCCACAGGCCGCGGCCTGTGGAGGGGGCGCGACCTCCTCACAGCCCGCGCCCTCCCCATGGGAGAGGCAAGGCCTCCCAACACCCTTTGTGGTGCTCAACACCTGTATGAAACCCTGTATAATATTTTTATTCTGTGTGCACAGCCAGAAAACGTGAGAACAGTTATGAAAATCAATATTTCTTTCTTTAAAGCATATATATATATTTATATATATATATACACTCAGCTGTATATGTATATATACATATATATATTCATACATATATACATAAATGCAAGTTTGAACAGGAAAACCATCTTCAGAATGTGATATGATTTCTGTCAAAAATACACAAACATCTCAGTAATTTTGAAGCTGGAAATGAGAAAAAAAAAGTACCTCTGAGAAAACATGTAAACTGAAAATCTTCTTGATCACACTGTCTTATGCTTACATACAGATGTACATTCCTGAATAATGGTATACAATATAAAATTCAAATGCAAGTTTTTCTTTCAAACCTCTGTTATTCCGAAAGAATTGCCCTGTTTCTGTATATTACTAATAACCAGAAACCTGTAGTAAATTGAGAATTTCACTTTCAAATCAGCTTGAATTTGGAAAGAGTAGAAATATATACATAAATCTGTGAACACTGTTTCATACAAAAGAATTAATTAATTCCTCTACTTGTGTTCGTACACTGATAGTATCATGACGTACATGTAATTTTTACATTTTCAAGAGAGTAGCTTGGAATGAAAACAGAGTCCTTTACCAAATCAGAAAAGAATTACTTACAAAAGAGTAGATGCTATCTTAATACTGAACTTACAACTTTTTCTTTTTCTTTTCTTTTGTCCAATGTAATTCAAAAGATGTTTTGAAATTCTCATTTGAAAATTCTTTTAGAATCAATAGAATGCATGAAACATGTATGGAAAATGCACAACTTTCTGCTTTTGCACTTTATTATACTTTACTTTTGGTAACTTCCGAGACAGGATGCCGAAGGTGGATCCACAGAGACCGTAGTTTTACCTTTTCTGAAACTACCATTTGCTTATTTTATTTATGCTTGGCCAAGCACTTGTACCATTGAAATAGATGGATTGTTTTAAAAGCCTAGAAATATATATGTATTTGAGTCTCTGCCACCTCCTGTTGCAAGAAATATGTTTTCTCATGTTAGAAATGCATATAGGCACCAGGCATGCATCGAGAGCTCCCTCCTGTTTTATTGTGTCAGGTTGCTAGGCTCCTTTATGCAGGGCCAGGGATTCCTTCGAGTTAGGAAGGAACCCGGGGAATTCATGTACTTCGTGGTTGGGTGGAAAAGGCGCTTGAATCACACTCTTGGCCCCCAGCTTGCAAGCAGACCGATGGTGTCACGGCGGTTGGAGGTTCAGAGTTTTATTTTCCATTGATGTTCTTGTGTATCATTCTAGAATGGCTAGTAAAGCCCATTGTATATGAATATGTATTTGACATTCACTAATTGAAACTTAAAATAGAAGTATTGCATGAAAGAGTCTAATGTAGCATTGATATGTAGAATTTCAGTTTTATGACGTAGCATTGAAAAAGATGTATCTATTGGAATTATTGATCCCTTCCGAGTTTGGATGAACATGTTTATATGAAAATTCGTGATATACTTTTACCATGTGCATAATCTTGATAAATTACAATGTTATTATTTACATACATAAAATGCAATTTAATTCTCTTTTATTGAGCTCATTTTGGAAAGTTTTTATGAATGATATTACTTTCTTGAAAACCTTTTTGAAACGGATCAAACAATTTAAGATGCTTTTTGCTTATAATTTTCCGAGCGCTATAGTTAGCTTTTAATGAAACATACAATTTTTTAGTCTAGAATGAAACAAAAAAAAGGAAAAAGAATAAAACTTGCAAAATTTTTAATTCTTTGGAATCCACAAATTCTAAACTTCCTAAAATAATACATCTCCTGGCCTTTTATAAGAACAAGACACTCAGGCAATTCAATCAACACATGAGAGGGAATCCAAGGGACGAATCATAGCAAGGCACGTGGCACGTGATAGTTGGCAAGAGAAAATTTTGAATAAGTCAACAAAATTTGACCTTCAACATTTAAATTTTGGACTTATATCTTTGAAATTTGATCAAGAAAACAAACTAGATTGACTAGGCTTTTCAAACAAAATGTAGGAACTTCCTCTGCTGGATATTCAGAGCGATCAGGTGGAACTAGATATCCCACTCTGTTGACACTTATGTTCCTGCATTCAGGTTCAGGCTTCAGGTGAAAACACCCAAAAGTTTATCACCCCAGAACTATGCACCCTCCTTCATTACATGTGTAATACCCGAGCCCCCAATTCCCTGGTTACTATCATTTCTTCTCCATAAGCTTTGTCCTTGCATGAGATTTTAGAGTGCACCACCCAACCTGGTAACATTGTTGGATTCGTTCGCAATCCAAATTTTCCTAACCGTCCATACCAAAATATTGTCCAACAACCTATTTCTCCTACACATAAAATTCCATATATCAATCCCTTTTTAAAATATTAACAAAACCCTTAGTATTATAAAACCATCATCATTATTAATTCCCTTTTAAAAAAATTCATAAATAGCACGCTTTAATGCATGCTCTTGTGTAATTATCACTTTATGTGGGCTACTGGACATTTTAGGCACTTAGGAAAAATCAAATAATAACCTTCAATACTTTAGCACCAATGCACCATTTTCTTGGGTACTCAACTCCTGACATATTCTTGTTTTATCAGAACTAAACTTGACCCAACTTCTGACCTTTATTGGAACTTTCATACACTGGGATTTTATTCCTGGCTACAACAATTTTCAAACTTCGCTTTACAATCTCCAATTACCTTGTTTCTTGACACACAATGAACTTAACACCCGATACCTTTAAACCATGAATCATTTTAAAGGCTTTCGCTTTTACATTATCCCTTAGTGATCATTAGCCAACCAATGCCTTCCATAAGCATTAATTTTCAAATTGGGCCCCCAAGCCTTATGTTCTTGGGGTGTGTTGTGAGACCACAAAACAACTTGCAACCAACAAAAACAAATTTAAAAGAAAACCTGAGAATAAACCACCCACCATAAATTATAACTTATGCATATTTTCCCAAAAATAATTCCTTGGATTCACTTGAATCCCAACATAAAAATCATAAAACTTCACCGAAAAGTATCAGTGTGTGCATTGATTTATTCCCATCTCCGGAACTTGGTGAAAAAGATTAGTCCATCTACATTGAGCTACATAATTTAGCAATCCTCCAAATCCAACCTTGGATAGAGCCTTGCTTCCAGTCAAGCGTCCATAGCCCTAGCAAGGTTATCTCTGTAATTCCCCCAAACATAGCTTTACTACTAGTCAAGCGTCTATGGCCCTGGTGGAGATATTTGGATAGCCTAAAGAGTTGAATTTTTTCTTTTGATATTTCTTTGATATCCATTTTTGTTGTCATTGTAAGCTCTTTTACTTCAATTTGTAGGAAATGAAGCCCGCAATTAGGTTGGGAATTACAACAGTAGAGAAGGTTACCTTTTGATTTTTCACTTAATGCAAATATCTTTCATCATTTTCACCAATTCCCAAAAGATTCAGTTAACGAATTTCCTGTATGTGAAACTTTCCAGCAAAATTTTACCATCCTTATGCTAGACCTCAACCAACTACAATTCACTATCTACTAAAAAAATTAGGCATAAGTTAAAATTTAGCTACAAGTTATCAAATCACCTTACTTCTAAATTTATAAACATTACCTGCCACCGTTCCACTCTACTTTCCATGGCAACTCGCTAAAATAAACTTGGCCAACAACTTCAATTTTGGCGGCTTTGCACTTACATTAATGTACTAGGCTTGTCATAATTATTCTTAAGCTTGGCCATCATGCTCTTCATTTAATTCACATGCTTAATCACACACGTATTACATTTCTCAAAATTTTCAACATGCCAACATGTGCCACCTCACTAGTTCAACTCTCCTTTCAAACAACACACCTGCACAATTCATAATAAATATGGTTTGATCAAATGAATTGAAATGACCACCATTTAATTTTGTAATCTCAAATTCACTTTGTTGGATCATGATCTTCTTACTGGAAATCCTTGAAGCATTGAACACCAACTTTGTGGGAATTTATTTGATTTAACTTTCAATTCTGGAGAAAAGTGTACTTCTGCCACCCCAACTTGCATTCCCAAGATTTTACCTCCAGAAAACTATGTACCACAAATTTCTCACGACTTTCTATAAATGCAACACTTTCCTTCAAATTCCTCACTTCTATCTTCAATTTTTCGATTTCTCTTTTGCATTTTCTCTTGTCTTCAAGCTATGGATACTCCCATTTTCCTTACCAGTGTTTTTCGCCAGCCTAGTTTTTAGGGCCGAATTCTGAACCAATAGCTCGAAAAAGTATTTTTCCTTTGAACCTCTTCCACTAAAACATTTCTGCATATGGTCCTCAGGGAAACTTTCAAGAATTTCGGGTCTTACTACAAAGTAAATTCAGACTTGGTTTCACGATTCATGGCTTCACTCTTGGACCTCGACCTTTTTGTAGCTGAAGTTTGTTTTGCTGCAGTCATGATAATGCGACTAGACTATCTGGGAAATTTGGACACTGTTCTGGCCATTGCTCAACCTGCCATAGGAATTTCGATGATTGTAGACATTCCTTGGTTCGTACACCAGAGGGAAATAGTTCCCATCCCGCCTTTTCTCATTGCTCTGCATACCCCCAACCTCAACAACCACATAGAAAATGCCTACTTGGGGTATATGTTTCTTCGGGACAAAGTGGAACAAATTGACTAACTAGTATGCCGACTGCTCCAACACAATGCTCTTGAACATCCAACCCCCCTTTTTCCTTTTTTCCCTTTTTTGATATCAATTTACAATGAGAATTTTATATTTTCATATATATATGAGATATTACTTATTAAATAAAATGAATTTTTTTCTTTTTTGTATTTATGCGTGTATTTACTTCAAATGGTTTTGTATTTTCTAGTTTTCAGTAGAATATTTTTCAGAATTCAATTATCATTTGTTTTAGATTAAGAAGAATTCATTAAATCCGAGACTAAAACCAAAAAACAAGGAAAAAAATACTAAAGCAAACTAACCTAACTAATGCAAATTTACCCTAATCAAAAAATCTACCCTAATTAAGGAATTTACCCTAATCACTAACTTCATAATGCTCTTAGTCCTAATCCTAGTAGTTTTATCTTTAAATTCACTAAAATAACTTTCAAATAACACACTGTAACTACAAATTATTTGAAAATTTATGCGTTTAATAAATGAAAATTTGAAGGTGTACTTACCCACAATTTTGCTAAAATGTATGGAAACGGCCTAATTAACGATCGATTGCACACACCTTTGCCATTGTCTCAGCCCTGTACCTTCCTCCAACCTTTGTTCATGGTTCTCCATTTCCTTTTGTTCTGTTCTGCGAAAGTTGCATTTACTTCTCGATTTCCTTTCCCTTTAAGACTTCATCAGCCATCTATCTTTTCTTCAACCTTAACATCACTATTTATTTCGTTAGGCCATACTTCAATACAATTTGCACAATTATCAGAAAGAGGGAAAATAAAAGCCTGATACTTTGTCATTTGTGTAAAATCAAAGGTTTCCTCCCTTTTAAGTCATGGATTTGCAATTAGGGGTGAAAAGTAGGAATCTCCCACTTGTTTCACTTGTTCCTTCTTCTCATATCATCCACGTGTGTGAAGAACAGTAACTTCTTTCAAATTCACGCTTAAAACGTGATATTCCCAACTTCTCATGACCTTGCTTCTTTTCTTACAAAACTTCCAAAATTTCTTCATACCAATTCAGGTTACTGAATCCATTTGATCTAACGGTTAAACCAATAAAAATTATGTCTCCACTAAGGTTATACATTTTCTTAGAACTCAAACACCTATCCATTAATGACTCCCTCACACTTAAGGATGCCTTCGCTAACGAAATTACCTTATTGATAGCCAAGCTTACCCTAGTCAAGAAAATATTACAATCAAGTTCACCATGGTTAGTTGTATTGTGAATTATGCACTCTATAACCCTACCAAAAGTGAACACACTCAAGGGCGAAAGCCTCCGGTTAAGAATCTTTTGGAGCTTTTCCATCTCTTTTTCATGCTCCATTATAAGCTTGCTTAGACCTTCAACTCACAAGTAGAATTTGACTATGTGACTGAGAAAACAATACTGACTTAAGAATATAGATCTCCTAGTACCACTTCTATTGACGCGGATGTTGCACACACACACCAACAGGGAGATAAATTCTCACAGAGTACCATAGGAACCTACCTTTCTTCTTAAAAGATCCATCGAGAAAAACTAAATCTAAGGAAAAATTGGCTCAATCCCAAGGCTCAGGAATGTTAGGTCTTGACACACTAGGTTCACTCAGGGTTCGTTGTGATATTATTGTTAAACACGAGGGGTCTATGGTTGTCATAAATTGGCTAGTATCCAAAGGATAGAAAAATAATCTAAGTTTGATCATTCACATGCCACTCAATAACTTCATGAAATCAAAGAATTTGCAATAATATTTCATGTAACTCAAATTACTTGCATACATTCAAGTAGATTTAGCATGAAGCACTCAATAACTTCCTAGAATCAAAATATTTATAATAAAATTTAATGTATTTATCAATTTTGGAACATTTTTTGGAAATATAAAGCATCTACTCTAAAATAAAGCATAAAAAATTACTAAAATGTAAAATTTCTCCCAAGTATTATCCACACACGCCTTAAGAAATAACTAAATTAGAGAAAACCATTCTATACTTCACCAGATTTCTTCATAGCTAGGCATAGAATGATGCAAGAGTTTAAAGAAAGAGGGATCATTTGCCACCGAATAGTGTCAGTATGCACCCTTAAATAGTGCAACATAGTCTTTTCTGATAGGAACAAATAAACAACTATGTAAGATTTCAAATCAGGAAATAGCTTTGAATTGGATCTGATATTAGCTAACTTCTAATGAAACATACAATTTTTTAGTCTGGAATGGAACAAAAAACAGGAAAAAAGAAAAAAACTTACAAAAGTTTTAATTCTTTGGAATCCACAAATTCTGAACTTCCTAAAATAATACCTCTCCTAGCCTTTTATAAGAATAAGAAACTCAAGAAATTCAATCAACACATGAGAGGGAATCGAAGGGATGAATCAAAGCAAGGAATGTGGCACGTGACAGTTGGCAAGAGAAACTTTTGAATAAGTCAATTATTTTTTACCTTCTTCAGCACTTAACTTTTGGACTTATGTCTTTGAAATTCAATCAAGAAAAAAAACTAGATTGAGTATGCTTGTAAAAAAAAATGTAGGAACTTCCTCTGTTGGATATTCAGAGGGATTAATTAGGTGGAATTGGATATTCCACTCCACCAACACTTATGTTCCTGCATTCAGGTTCGGGCTTTAGGCGAAAACACCTAGAACACCCCGAAACTAGGCACCCTCCTTCATCTCATGCGTAATACTTGGGCCCCCGGTTCCTTGGTTACAAACGTTCTTCTCCAAAAGCTTTGACCTTGCATGAGCTTTCAGAGTGTGCCACCCAAATTGGTAATATCACTAGATCCACTCACAATCCAAATTTTCCTGACTATCCATACTAAAATATTGTCCAACAACCTATTTATCTTGCATATAAAATTCCATATATCAATCCCTTTTTAAAACATTAACAAAACCCTCATTATCATAAAACCATCATTATTATTAATTCCCTTTTAAAAAAATTCATAAATAACATGCTTTAATGCTTTCACGTGTAATTATCACTTTAGGTGGGCTACTGAGCATTTTAGGAATTCGAGAAAAAGCAAACGATAAACTTCAACACTTTAACACCAATGCACCATTTTCTTGGGTACCTAGGTACCCGACTTCCAACATATTCTTGTTTTACCTGAACAAAAATTGACCTGGATTTCAACCTTTACCAAAACTTTCATATCCTCGGGCTTTTATTCCTAGCTGCAACAATTTTCCAAACTCTGCTTTGCGATCTGCAATTACCCAGTTTCTCGACACCTGGTATACTTAACATCTGATACCTTTAAACCATGAATCATTTTAAAGGCTTTCACTTTTACATTATCCCTCGGTGATCATTAGCCAACCAACTCCCACCAAAGCATTGATTTTCAAATTGGTTCCCCAAGTCTTATGTTCTTGGGGCGTGTTGTGAGACCACACAACACTACTCTCGTACAATTCTATGAAGGACTATGAATTCGTCTCCCAACTTCCCTCGTCTAGAGAAGGTTGTCTTGAATTTTCAACTTGACCGCATTCTTGGCTCTGACTTGGGAATTGTATGGTTTTATTTTTATCAAATATTTCTCATAATCTTCTCCTTCATTCCCTTTTCTCAGTGATCCTTAAAGATTTCTAGATCTCTTGATCTTGACCATGTTGTGGTCTCTTCCCGCCTTTAGTGGGGTCTAAGGGCACAAATCTCTCAAATTTGTCCCAATTTCTTTAAGGAAATGGTGCCAAATGTTTATTGCTCTATTTGATAAAATAAATACATGAATTCATAATAGAGATGATAATGCATGCCGGATACATGAGTAAAATATATCTTTATTCACACATGAAATTATTACAAAAGAAAACCAAAGATGACTAGCCAAGGATCATAGTCAATTTGACTAGATCATACTAATTTCCTTGACGATACACAATGAATTTAAAGGACTCAAAAATTTCCAAGAAGAACACAATCATCAACCAACCAAAAATTATAACTTCTTGAAGGCGACAAGCAAATAGTACAAACAATTAATACATAGTCGAATAACTAATATTATTGAAACATAATAATAGACATTATACATCGACTACTTGTAGATTGTAAGTGATTACATGGATGGTAATTTCTTTTTAAGACTATCCATATTCCCAAGAGAGGGTAGTTGGAAGAGATAGTTGTTTCTATTTCCAAGATAACTATTGATCTTCCTTGGTAAGGAAAATATAGGGTAATAAAAGAAGACAATAATATTAAATGCAGAGTTGGTATGTTAAAAAAAGACACTTTTAGATTGTTGTGAGAAAGAGTTAACAAGGTGTTACATGAATTATATATAATAGAATACGAGAAAATTTTCGATTGTAGGGATATATTATAACCCTAGTAAAACCATTAAATTGACAATTTCCTTATATTGACACTATTATAGTCAATGAGATGCTAGTGTGCATACCTTGTGTTTTTCATGCATTAGGATTTCTCCAAATGAAATTTGTAGCATGTAATTTTGTTCATTGCATGCCTTGTTATTTTTTTTTCACTTCTCTTGTTGATTGCACACAATTAATATTACTGCAAGATAATTATATGCACTAGGGAAAGTTATTGAAGATAGTAGTAAATGGGCCAACTCAAGAGATTCCATTGTTGATGCAACTTGTTTATCAACCTAAAGGTTTATGGATCAAATAAAATATGATATGCTTATCCCTTTTTAAATATAGATATAATTGCAACACCTTCAAGTAATTATATGGTGCATGCTCTTGCATTAAGATCATAGGCCAATCTTATTCCAAATTACATTTGGGAAATACCCTATTTCACGTTGGGGATTAAAATTTCAACATAGATTGTTAATACTTGTAGTGGTAGTAATGTACATAAGCATGACACACACCTATACTTTTTATGGTAGGTTTTCCTATTCTATCTAGGATTTACTTTAACTAGCACATTCTAAATAAATGCAAAATTTATCATACGTATCTAGGCACAATTGTGATGTTCAAGATGCTAAAACCATCTACATGATTGCTATTTTTGAAATAAAGAAACTTTAAAGCTTCATGAAAATTTTGTGGTGACATTAGTACCCTATAGATGTGGCTTCTACTACAAATTTCAATTGGGATGGAAATACCATTGAAGAAGTTGTAGAGACAAACCGCTGTTCCAATATTAAGAATAATTGATAAGATTTAATAGCCGATTCAACTTGCTCCTAATGTCAATCTGGGGTCATAGACTGATGAAAGGTATAGTGGTTGTCTGCTCAAGGGATGAAGATAGCAAGCCAAGTGGGGATGAATGCAGCTAGAACACATGGAAATAAACCTACAACAAACCAAAATAGAACTGGCAACGGGAACTGTCACTTCCCGACGACAAGATCTGCACACACAACAAACTATGAAATAGAAACTTAACACCAGTTATTGAATTCATAATTAAATCTAAAACACGTGAGAATCAATTAGAATTATGTACAATTACATAAGTTACAATATATAAGCCAATGTGAACAATGCTAAGCATGTAATTAATTGAAATCATAACACACAGTAAATAACACACATCTAATCTAAAAGAAATCACCAAATATCCCGAGAAGTGGATCCTGCCTCCTCAATACATCTGGTGAGAGAAAATGAACGCCTTTCTACATTGCTTTGATCAGAATAACATTATTCTATTCATCCACAAATATTACAAGATCAGTGCACTATTTTGCTACAAAGATCTGCGTATAAATTTCCTACAATGCTCACCACTATCTATATTAAAATTTGTCATCCCTGTGTTTACAAAATACACATATATATAAGTATATGCTGAGTTTGTAATAACTAATAACTAAAGCAATATTAAATAGTTTGTTTCAACAAACTGGTGAGAAAAAGGCTCATGTAAATCCTTTGGGAATGGCCATGAATCAGGAACAAGTCTGTTGTAACAACGAGCAGAAATAGAGACGGGAATGGTTGCAGTTTTCTCCAGCTATGTAGCCACCTGCACCATGGGTTCCCTCCCATATTTCATTTGGTTGAGTCTGCTCTATTTCTGTTGGCCATGAATTTAAACTTTGTCTTGTTGCAACAAATAGAAGATTTTTGGTTTTCTCCAAACAGTTGGAAAGTGCGTCCTTTGTCACACATTTATTTCCTCAATTTGATCTACTTTACCAAATAGCGTGGCCATTGGGAGAAGTCATGAATTAAGATGGAAAAGAGATTAAATCCATACAAATGAAGTGACTATTGTATTGTAGGAAAACAACATCGTAGAAATAGAAATTGATAGCTTGCAATTATGAAATTCCACTGTGGCGAAGAGTTGCATGAAGAAGTTCAACATATAAAGTGGCAGGAAGATCTGCACCTTTAAATTTGCATGCTACAATATATATTTTCTTGATATGGAAGAAATATTAGTAAATACAAGCTGATATTATTTATTCACTATTTTATCTAAAAACTTGATTAAATATTACTTATATATATTTAAACCATATGCAACATAAAATGGTAAAGTTGTATAGAAATGGAATTTAGAAATGGATACGAAGGCATATTGGAAGGCTTAAAATATGGCATAAAATAGAGCATATTTGGCTCTCATTAGAAGTTGGTAGCGTCATTAAGAAAAATAGATTCTTACACAAGGAAAGTGGAGCACCAAGATTTTACAATTGTAGAGTTTGAATCAAGAAGGAAGAGAATGAAGGTGCTTTCTTGCACTCACTTGCTATACTTTGGAAAGTTTTAATTTAATGTGAGAACCTATTGTCTATTTTGCTGAAATATTTGTAATGTATTGACTTGTAGGCTTCTAGCCAAATTTGAAAATTTCTATAGAAAGAAACATTCTATAGTAAAAAAATATTTAAAATATTTTTTGCAATTTTTTTTTGGGGACCTCACTTGTTACACCCTTAGTCCATTATGTGGATTGCTTATATATTAGCTGTTGTGGTGTGCAATAACCTTGGTCATTTGATATTTTATGGATGTAATAGTTGCAATGGTTAGCGTAATTGGGAAGATAGGCGTGAACGTAATTAGGTTAGTATACATACTCACTATTTTTGGTATCATATATGCAAAATCTAAAGCTTGTTGTATTGCTTTTGAAGGTAGTATGATCTGTAAACAAGGAGGATAGTACTCACAAACTATTAATTACCAATGGATTCTTAGTGAGCTAGGTGAACACCCTATACACACAACATAACCTCTTCCAATGGCTAGTAACATATCATAACATGTGCACATTAAAGGAAAAAATATGAAATTCCATGACCAATGATAAGAAAATGAGAAAACATCTCACAATCTAAGCATACAAAGATTTGGCTTGGATGTGAAATAAATGATTACAAATGTTTTCAACTACAACCATGGCCAAATTGAGCTATCTCAACAATTGGACTCATACTACCAAGACATCAATACTAACTCAACGAATCATGCAACCCTACCTATTATATTGAAAAGGTGGTTTATGTTTGCCTCATAATTTGGGGCTTTCTTGTCTTCTAGGAGATGCTTCACACTCCCTCTAAATACCTTTTCTAATGGTTGTCCACTTCTTGGTTCCCTCTTGTATTTTCTTGAATGGTTGTGGTGTTAGGAAAAAGAAGGTGTCTCAACCTTTGATTTTTCCCATAGCATTGATTTTTTTATATATTAAATGTTGCCAATTTTCTCACATTGTCTTTTGAGTTACAACTTGCAGTTTCTTTTTATGATGAGGAGTCAAGTTAGAAAGTTGATTTTATAGGTGGAGTTGTGCATGAAGAATTTTTCTATTTACGTGTTGAGTTTTGATAGTTGATTTAGAAATGTCTAATTTGTGCATTGTAAGCTCTATAAATATGATTTTTTGCTTGAGGAGTTGTGAGAGGAGAGACTAAATTCATAAGGATTATGTTGCCGTATTTTCTCCAGATGGAACAGGATTTAAATATCCATGTAAAGGATTAGAGCCTGCAATTGTATTGTAATTGCGTATTTGGTTGCTGCATAATACAATGGATCTATGATTTTGGAGTGTGGGGTTTTTTACCTAGAAGGGTTCTCCCCATGTAAATATTTGTGTTCATGTCTTATGTTCTTTCATGTTTAATAATTCTGTTTATTGAATATATTTAATGCACGTTGTTGAAACTGGCTAGTCTTGCATGAGCTTTCCTCTAAGGATTAATGGTGGGAAATAAACTATGTTTGATTCCAATTTATGGCATAGTAGTACGTGCATTTTGAGGTTCTCTGAAGAAACATAACTTACTGAAGGCACCTACTGATTTTAGATGCTCGTTTTGGGATGAATCAATTTCCCTTCAATTGGTATCATACCTTTCTTTTGGTATTTTATTTTTTCTTGCATGTGTAGGCTTGTGAGTTGCATGTACTTGCATGGACTCACATGTGGCTTGCATGTGCTTGCGTGTTGATGCATGTAAGAATCCCTAGTGTTTTTGGTTTTGGGTATTCCTTCTATGAAGATTTCTTAGCCTGGAAAGCTTGAGGAAGTCTGAAGGAATCGACTGAAGATTAATCCTTTGGTGAGTGGGAGTTCTTGATTTTTTGTTTTAGTTTCATGAGACAACACACAACTTGAAGGATGGTGAAGACAGAGAAATGGAGTTGGTCATATTGAAATGATGTGATCTCAAGCTCCTAGTTGGCATCGAAATAATCCTGATGCATGGGGTGGGATTTTTCACTTTGTGGTTGTGTTGCAACAAAGATTTCATATTGGGTGTCTATGTGAGAGGCTCCTTGGTGATATGGAGAAGCTTGGGTTGTTTTTTTAGCTATGGAGTAATGTGCTTATGCTGGGTGCTTTTTCCTAGTATTGGAAGGCATTATTTTTGCTACCCTGGTTACATGCAGGCTATGGAGTTGATCATTGGATGATATGGAAGATTTTGCAATAACATGTCTCCCTCATATGCATGTGCATGTTGGTGGTTGTGGAGTTGGCCTGAAATGAGCTTGGAGTTCTTGAACTTATTTTTCCTTTTATGGATGCTTTGTACTTGTATGGCTTAGATTCATGTTCCTTGGATCTAAAGGTTTTGTATATTTTCCTAAAAAAATCTATGGTTATGCTCATCTATGACAATCCATTATTCTGGTTTAACAGTTATGGTGTTTTTGTTTTAGACTTTTGAGTCTTCCAGATGTGAAGTGGGTTTGGATGCACATGGGTGTTTTTAAAACACAGTGGTTTTGCAGGTTTTACATGGTTAAGAAAAACTTGTGGTTTTATGGAGCTATAGTTAAGCTATTTTCTAGACCTTGGCTTTTGGGGTGTTACTGGATGAGATAGTTGCATTTTTGCATGCATGCTTCGTGCATGGTGTGAGGAGGTGAGATGATTTATCTACATGGGAGTGTTGTATGTGATTAGTCACTCAACATTTTTGTGGTGATGCTTGGTGGATTCCTTGATTATGCTGCTCATTGTAGACATGATTGGAAAATCAGATCTAATCTTGATTTGGTGCTTGAGTCATGTTGTCTACATGGTTATTCTCTTTGAGATCTCAGATTTGCAGTTTCTAGTGTGATAGTGGGTTTGCATGTTACATTGATTTGGAGATCTTGGTTTCACTTGGTGTGATCAATAATACAATTATATATGTGTGGACTTGAATGCTTTTTAGATTTGGGAGATAGTGTGTCATGTGCTTGGAAAGCTCGGTACCATGGTTTAGTGGGAGTTTTAGTAGTGACTATGTATTCATCACTATGTGGTGAATGATCTTCTTTAGTGATGCAAATGTTTCAGAGTTACTCTTAGATCTTGTTGCTACAGAAGGGTTTCTTCACATTTGCATGTGAACACTATTTGAGGATGTGTAGCATCTCAGAGCCATGTAGGACTCTTGTGGTCTTTGGGTTGAGGTGTTGGTGGTGCTTGATAGGTGACGTTGGTTTAGAGTTTGTTTGTTTTATGTCATGGTATACTCTTGATTGCACATTAGAGTTTTGGCATTATGGTGCATTGCTCTTCAAACCATGGTATATTCACTTGGAGCATGGGATCTCCTAAGGGGGATGGTAAGATCATGATTTCATGATAAGATCTTGATTTAGATAATTGGAGCTTTGATAGTGGTCTTGTGATTCTCTATGTTTTGGGTGCAATGGTCATATTCTTGAGAACTTCATGATAGTGCAGTGATGCATTCAGAGTTTAGCATGAGATGATTATTTGTTGGTGCTCATGGATACATGGAGAGTGAGGTGAGGCTATTTTTCTCTTGAGATGAGAGAAGTGTTGTTGAGATGGTTACTCTTGATGAGATTTTAGTAGAAAGTCTGAGGAGCCTACACCTTGGTTGGATGTGAGTTCAATAGAGACCTGAGGAGATTAATCTTGGATGAGTCATGATGGCTTTCATATCTTGGATGAGAATTCTCATTCCCCACTCTTGGTCTACTCGGTGACTTATCACTTGAGAGGTATTGCCCATTGGTTCTCTCAGGTGCTTTATGTTTTCTTTCATAAACATGGATCTTGAGCTACTATTAGATGGTTCTGGAGGATTTGTTGTGAGAGATGGATAGCATGGTTATCTCCTTGGGTTTGAATTTTCATTTATGATGATTATAGGGGATGGTAGTGGGCTGATTTCCTGAGATGGGAAATGGAGTAGTTTGATCTTCTTTGAGAAGCTTACATCCATGTAGATACATGATGCATATGTTATGTTTGATCTCTTGAGGTTGAACGAGTTTGGATGTTGTTATGGCTTTTATATTGGGGTGTGAAGGAGATCTTACTTGACACAGTTGGCATTTAGATGTGTATGTAGAAGGGAATGCTACATGTTTATGATTTGCAAATTTTTCTCATTAGTCTGGTTCTTCTTCCTATATGTTTGGATTCATATGACTTTAGATTTGAGATTTCTATGTGGAGCTATGGTGATCACTAGTTTATGGTCATGTGTTGTCACTTGGTTGATGACATGGATGTTCTTGTATCTATTTCTTTTGTCAGATATGAAGAACATGGGAGAGCAGGTGGAAGATTGTTGAGAGAGATGTTTCTTGTTATAGTTGGTTGTAGGATTTGAAGATCTTTGTGGATGGTCCTTGGTACGACATGGTTACACTTTCTATGTACTATGATCAGTAGACTCGGTATGCTTTTGATATTTTTAGATTCAACATTACCCATGCAGTGGGAGTTCCTGGATGTGTTTGGTTTTCTTCGACTGGTTGTCACATGGAGCTTGTATTTATAGTTGATGGGTTGGCTATGTAGGTGGCATGAGTTTGCTGATGTGGATACCTTTGAGGTATGGGTAATTGGATGGATTAACACTTGCTGTGGGTGCTATTTTTAGTTGTGTGGGTTAGTCAATTAGACGGGAGTAGTCAGTTTCTTGGTTGTTCTAATTGATGTTCTATCTTATTTTTCCGGAGGATGACTTCATGGTTGTGTTCAAGTTGTGGGATTTGAAGTTGATGTTGTTGATGCTTCTGTATAACTTGTGAGCATAGTGGAGTGGTGGCAGTATCCTATAGCCTTTGCTATCAGTTTGATTTGATACTTGTGTTCTTTGGACTTGTGCTTATACACCATGGATTTTCCCTTTCCTTGGAGGATGGTAGGAATTATTTCTTGAGATGGTGAACATCTTGGATGTTACTGCAGGTGTCTTGGTTGGAGCACAAAAGCATTGTTTGAGATTCTTGTGATTGCATGTATGGTTGTGATGATGTATTTTCATCGGTTGACTCTTAGCAGTTAAATCTTGTTACTTTCATGGACTCTTCAAAGGTGTTCGACAAGTGTGAGAATGCTAGGAAAAAGGTGTCTCAACCTTTGATTTTTCCCATAGAATTGATTTTTCTATATATTTAATGTTGCTAATTTTCTCACATTGTCTTTTGAGTTACAACTTGCAGTTTCTTTTTCTGATGAGGAGTCAATTTGGAAAGTTGATTTTACAAGTGGAGTTGTGCATGAAGAAGTTTTCTATTTACGTGTTGAGTTTTGACAGTTGATTTAGAAATGTCTAATTTGTGCATTGCAAGCTCTATAAATATGATTTTATGCTTGAGGAGTTGTGAGAGGAGAGACTGAATTCACAGGGATTATGCTGCCATATTTTCTCCAGATGGAACAAGATGTAAATCTCCATGTAAAGGCTTAGAGCCTGCAATTGGATTGTAACTGTGTATTTGGTTGCTGAATAATACAATGGATCTATACTTTTGGAGTGTGGGGTTTTTTACCCGGAAGGGTTTTTCCCATGTAAATATTTGTGTTCATGTCTTATGTTCTTTCATGTTTAATGATTCCATTTATTGAATTTTTTTAATGCATGTTGTTGAAACTGGCTGATCTTGATGTTCTAAAATTGCATGAGCTTTCCTCTAAGGATTAATGGTGGGAAATAAACTATGTCTGATTCCACTTTATGGCATAATAGTATGTGCATTTTGAGGTTCTCTGAAGAAACATAGCTTACTAAAGGAACCTACTAATTTCAGATGCTCATTTTGGGATGAATCAATTTCCCTTCGTGTGGAACATCTTGCATTTTTCTCCATATTGGAGTTGTTCATTTCTCTTTGAAGCATGGTTTTATCTCTTTTAGGTGTCACAACCTCCTTAGAAATTTTCTCAAAGGTTAAAGGCTTTAAATTTTTTCTAGCCTTAAAAAAAGGCATAACAATGTGACCTTGGAAGGGATCTTCCTTTTATTTTTGCAACTTAGTGGTGCAGGAGCACCTACCAAAGTGCAAGCATATTTTGAAGTATTGTTTTAAAATCAATTTTATTTTGTTGTGCAAGGTATTTAACACCATATAGATTGTGATTGAGGACCTTTTGTTTCTTAGGTTGAAAGTTAAATAAGCTGGGAATCCTTTTTGTGGTTGATTCCTAAGCTTTTGTCAAAATTTGCAAAACACACTGTGTTTTCGAAAAACATGCTTTTGGCTGTTCTTAGGCTAAAAATGAAAACCTAACTATTTTCTAAGCATTGTAAAAGGTGGTTCTCGACCTTTGAAGAGGATGGATGCTTTTGATGTTTGCATTTTTTATGAGAACAAGCAAGAAACAGTAATTTTTGTGTTGAAAAATATGGTTTTCTGTTCTTGATTGCGTGACAACAATCTTGATGGATTGAGCAATACTTTTGTTTGTTAGTTAGCATGTAAAGAATCCTTTTGAATCATTTATTGTGGCACTTATAGATATTTTTCCATCACTTTCATCTAATTTGCAAATTCCGTGTTTTCTTGTTTGTTGCTGTTTTGACTGATAATCTCAAAAAAATGGAAAGCTAGCTTGTTTTCTGACCGTACTAAGAAGTATGGGTTTAGTGGAAACAAGGCTAGAATCCCTCCTTGTACATTATGTAAATATGAAAGTATTTAAGAGTGTTGGTAGCATGCTAAAAAGATTTCCCTAGGCGAGTTGGCTAACACCCGGTTAGGGAGGGATAGTGAAAAATTAGTTCCTACGTTATAGGGGTGCTGCATCTCCATTAAAGAAACATGTGCAGTGGTTGCAGGGGACCTACAAAGCTTTGAAAAGAGGCAGGAGTCATCACCAAATCATTTGGTGGTTGGAAAAAGAAGACAATCCTTTGTGTGTCCAAGGAAAGGCTTAAAAAGCCCTAAATTTCTCAAAAACAGTGATAGCCCTGTGTACGGCCTGAGAAGGTCAGAAACCAAAAAAATATTGAAATACTCCAAATTTTAGTCAGGGTTCTTTCTTTGAAGTTATGGTGTTCACTGAGCAGGGAGGAGTACTAAACTAAAACCCCGGGCTAAGAGACCTAATAGGCTTATGGGCTACTAGCCCTCCTAAAACCCTAACCTAGGGTATGGTGGCAGTGATAGAAGAAAGGAGATTTGTGCTTGGACAAGAACCTTTCCTAGACCGTGTTAAAGTCAAGGAGGCTTATGTACACCCCTGCAAGCAAGTTAGGAGGATTTAGAAATTGTCTAGTCTTTAGAAGGCTTAAGGGCTAGATGGAGAATGTGTGGAAAAGCACCAAGAACTGCTTGGTAGTAGCAAACTTGAATTGATAGCAGGGTTGGCAAGTGACCAGGGGTGCCTAATAACCTTTAGGACCTATAGGTTGAGTGGTGGAGAGAAACACCAAGGGTTATCTTTTGGAGACCCAGAGCATTGAGCCAGTGATTGACTCAATCCAACCCTGTCCCTATCACTTAGGTTCTTTTTCCTTGCAAATTTACTTTTCTATTATACCATTGGAACACTTTCCAACCTCTTGAACTTTACCACAAAATACCAAATAAACATGTTGAGGTTTTTCCATATCATCTATGGAATTGACCATACCTTATCAATTATTTCCAAGCCCCTTTCCAATATAGCCCTTCTTGGTCAACATCACATAATCAAATTCTTTAGTACAACTCTCTTAACAACCAACAAGACTCTTGATAGAAGGAAGAAAATCAATGGTCTTTGGTACACACCTCTGTTTATGTTTGTGCATCTCTCATGAAGGACTTTTCCTTTCTCTTCACCCTTTAAACATCTTCTTGTAATGTTGTTATCAACATTTCCTTTTCTTGCAACTTTCATTGTCACATTTCCAATGCTCTTATGAAGAAATTTCATATGTTGTATTTAATTGAGTTTGTAATTCCTCATTTTCCTTTTGAAAATATTATAATAATTTCCTCAAACACTAATTTTCTAATTGAATCAACTAGTTATCTCTTTGGAGTTCTTCAAGCATTTCCTTCTTGGCCATTCTCATGGTGTGCTATTGCAATCACCAACTTGCACTTGGAAACAAAGCTAGGGAAAATAAATACACAAGATGATATGGTTAGTAACAAACTCAAATTCTCACCAACAACGGTACCCTAAAACCTACTTTGATGTCACTTTATCCATAAAAAAGGAAGATAATATTCATTCATCATTCATTATCATCAAATTCTCACTATCAGCTAGGTAAATCCCCTAATACACATAGCCCAACCTCTTCTAATGGTTACGACATATCATAACATGTGCATATTAAGGAAAACATGGAAAATATCATGAACCATATCAAGAAATTGATAACCTTAGAGAAACCCATCTTAGGAAAAACTCTAGCAAAATGTGAGCTACCAACTTTAAATAAATGTGTAATAGACACATATTGATGTTCCCAACTATGAGCATGGTAAAATTTATCTATCTACTTATATTATTCAAGACTACTGTGATAAATCCATCACCATGAATAAATATTTCAACTATTCCTATTACAATTGAAATATAGGCTTGTATCACCATGTGAATGAGATATGGACTCCAAAACCACCAAATTCAATGAAAATTGAACTAAAACCACTGTCGGAATGATAACTACCTCTCTAAAACTTTCTTACAAGCACATTCCTTCCCAAGACCTTCCTACACTAAGAAACAAAGACCAAATATTAGAAATGCAAGTTGAAAAACCAAAAACTCTTCATATTCCATGCTTTATCTATGCTATGATGAAATTGTTGCTCATGCTTGATTTATAATTGTGTTTTCATTGTGAAAGTTATGATTTTCTATGGGGATTGCATTTTCATTAGGGTGGTTATGCTTCTACCACTTGTACAAACCAATAAAATTTCTCAATTTGGTTTTGTGGAATGTTTTGAGATCTACAATTCAAATTCAAGTAATCTATGAGATGATACAAGACATCCCCCATAGTATTTTTATTAAGATATAATCCACTTTTTATGCACTATCTTTAATATAGATGACTTCCTAGCTACAAGTGATGAAACAACCTCTTTCCATTCAAATGAAAAATTTTGACATCCAATTTTTGGATCATGTTGCCCTCAAAGTAGTTGAAGTAGTTGGCCTAACTAGGAATGTAGGTGCTAACATGATTAATTTAGCTATAATTAAGAGGTAATGGTTCATTATTTTTTGCACCATATATATGTAAAATCCATTCTTATTATGTGGCTTTGGGAGGTAGTCGCTTACTATGGCTCTATTTTTGGAGTGATATTTAACAATATTGTATTCATTTGTTTCATATTGTATCAATTTATTTTATTATAATCTATTACTGAATTATTATTTTGTTGGTGCATTGAAAAAAAAAATTGGTTCTTCCTACATTTTTTGCACCAAGAAAATTAGGATTTTTTTTTACATTTAGGTGTTATCTTTTTCTCATGATAGTAATCATGGGATTTGTCTCAAAAACATGGTATAGATAATTCAAAGTTGAAACCATATAGTTTTTGACCCTTAACTAGTGATTGCAAGAGTTTTAATTTTTTTTTGGTTGTGGGCCATAATATCATCAATTTCAGGTCGTCAAAGTAATCACACACTAATACAACTTTCTAATAAGCCTTTTGGGCTTTTTCCAACTTGGATTGTTGGCAAGAAAGAGAAACAGTTAAGACACCACAAAGCAAATCATACCACATCTTTCCAAAAAGAGCTTCTAGACCATAAGATTCAAAAGACAACATCTAGGGTAGGGATAGGATAGATGGGTCATGTCCCATCCCGTAAATATATGTATAGGAAAAGATATGAATAAAAAAAGGGGGAAAAAGGATATACAAGTGTGTATATGAAATTATATGTAAGAAGAGATATGTATAAGAATGTATTTATGAGAGAACATATGTAAGAAGAGAAAGATATACAAAGTATAGGGGAAGATATATGAATGCACACCTTTGATATAAATAATAGAATGATACCAAAATTCTATATGCATGATTTTATCTGACATTCTATGAATCTATAATTGATTAGCTAATCCTTTGTCTGAATCAAACCATTACTCCATTTATATGATTAAGTTTTGGGTATAAACTACAACACTTAGAAAGTACTTGGGGCTCAAAACTCTGGTTTGTGTTTCCATAGTTTCTTGGTAACATTGGTTCTGTTTTCGAGACCTTGGTTAGGTTATATAAAGGACAGTAATACCCAAAATTTTAATTTTAAATCATACACAGGAAAATGAAGAAAAAAAAAGGAAGATATGGAAGCTTGTGAAACTATTCTCTTAGTGCTTACCCTGTGAGAGGGGGTTAGGCACCAAGGGGATGAACAATGGAGAAGGGGGAGGGATTCTAAAAGAGGTCCTTGAAAAGATGTGAGCAATGAGAAAAGATCAAATAACTAACATGGGAAATAATAAAAAGGAATAATGTAATCCCAAATCAAACTCACCCATGGAAAAAGGAGATAAGAAGACAATAAGATAGGTTAGAGAGAAAATTGAGTAAGCAAGAAAAGTGAACATGACAAGCCCAAATGAAGAAGAAATAAGACAAAACTAGATTATTGAAAGATAAGAAAGACACCACAAAAAGGATGGAAATTGTGGAGAAAATAAGAATTGAACATGCCAATGAGGGTGCTGCTGAGCATGCCAAAGTCAGTGTTGCCAAAGGAAAAGAGAATGAAAATAACGAAGAAGAATGGAAGATCTAGGATAAATAAAATTTATGTTGGGAAAAAGTAAGATAAATCATAACCAATTTAAAGAGGAACATTTATGACTATCAAGAATCTAGAAGGTTGTTGTTGAGACCCTACAATAATACAAAAACACCACTCCCACCACAACCATCTAAAATTCCTACAATAAGACCAGATCTATCAAATTTAACCATTAACTTGAATGATAGATTTACTGATTTTTTTAAAACTCCAAAGAAGGCTCTATTTGTCTAAGAGGAATATTTAGAAGAGTTAGTCAATAGAAGTATAAGGAAACTAAAGGAAGAAGAAGTAAGGAAAGGTAAAGAGATCAGACTAAATTTGGGTAAGGAATTATGTTCAAGAACAAATAAAATGTCATTAACAAATAAGAAAGTGAAATGAAATCTTGAGGAGTCACAACCCCTCGACGAAGACCTATCCACTAAGCCATATAAGAGTAGAAGAATTTTGGAAGAAATATTGTAAGGTAAAGGGAAAAAAGAGAAAAAAGAATAAAAGTAGATTGGGAAGAGATACTTGGAAAATATTACTGACATAAAGTTAGAGATAAGGGTAGAGAGTAGAATTCCTATACAGTTAGGAAAGTAAATAAAGAAAAGGAATAAAGGAATAGTCTACAAATCCAAAAACTTAAATTAGGGAGAAGTAAGAATAATATGGAAGATTCATCAATTAAAATCCAAGTATTTGGAAGAGATACGACAGAGGCTGTGGAACATATATTCCTATTGAAATCTTTGTGGGAAATACAATACATTGATGAGGATAAACCAAATTTATTAGACTTTGTATCTTCTTTTTTTTAAAAGGGGTAAACGCTTTTAACCTAGAGCTATGAACCGGTGAGGTCATAAATAGGGGAACTCATCCCCAATTTAAAGATTCAACAATTACACCCCAGTGGGGTTTGAACTTTGATGGCAAGAACAACACCACAACTTAACCATCATACTATGCCGCTATTAACCATCATACTATGCCGCTATTGGTATTAGATTTTGTATCTTCACTAAGGAAGGAAGTATTGGATTGGAACAAAAAGACCTACCTGAAACATGGGAAAAGTTGGAATGAAGTAAAACAAGACTTCTTGGAAAATTTTGACACTCTGGATATCCCTACAAAGAGTGTTAGAAAAATGAAGGACCTCGTAAAAGGAGAGGAAGAATTGATGAAGGCTTATGAAAAAAGATTTAAGGATGTATACCACAAATTGGAGGAACCTCTAACAGAGTGAAAAAAGATTGAATGACTCATCTCTAGACAATAGAAAGATATACGAGTAACATTAGATGGAAGAATATTTAATACTTATACAAACTTGATCACAATGGAATACCACATAGAAGCCTAGACATGGTTTAGACCTCAAAAAGATGACATCAAATAGAATCTTGAGAAATTGCAAATATTGGTGGGTGATCCCACAATACTGGTTTACAATTTTTGGCCAAACTGGACATTGAACTAATTTTTTCTAACTAAATCTTCACTTTCAGACACCTATAGCGGCTAAACCATGAGGAATTTGATAATGATGCAAACTAGTGATTTCTGTAATTTTGTCTGTAGATTCTAAATATATTTTTTTCAAATTTTTTGGAATCATATTGCACTTCATTTTCCATCTCCTTCGAAAACTATTTTTTTTCAAAAAACACCATTTTTAAGGAGTGATTCTCACCATATAACACATAACTTTTTTTCCATGAAGGATGAAATTCTAATTTTTTCAAATTTAGATTTGTAACTATGATATCTAGTGCTTCCAATTGGTTTCATAGTGTTTTATTGAATATTTTTTCCTTAATCAAGTTTCGAAGTCAAACCAATTACAATTCAAACATAAGTAGACCATATAACACAAAACTTTTTTTTTTGTATGTATCAAAATTCAATTTTTATTTTTTTGTTGGATCAAGGACTTCAAAATATGGTGCACTCATATTTTCCAAAATATTTTTTTGATAATCTTCTAGTTTTCCACATGTGCAAAACAAAGAGCTTGATTTTTGGTGAAAAACCTACATTCACAAGAAATAAAAAATAAATATAATAATAAAATTAAATTTATTTAAAATTATACTTTTTTGGGAAGCTTATAATAAGGACTACATACTTAAAAAAATGAATTTTAAATGAAGTCATTTGATCTCCCAAAAGGTAAATCATAAGTGGTTTTTTATCAGCATTTTGATAGGTGTAAAGGAGACTTTGTTAAAGGTATGGTTTAAAACTAGTGGGGTTCTATCCAAGGGGGTTTGATATAAGGTGGTTTGATCAAACCCTCTTCAATTGGAATCCTTAAAATGGAACTTTTTAAGGCTTAAATCATTATATTTTCTAAAAATATGTGATTTTAGCAAAAATCAAAATCTCCCAGAAATTGTAAACCAGCGTTGTGGGATCACCCTTGTAGAGAAAATAACCATACAAAATGGAATTTTGGAAAGAGTCCAAAAGAAAATAAGGATAAAAATATTTGGTGAAATTATTGTTCAAGAGAAGGTAATCTCTAGAACGATTGCCTTAAAGTCTAAGGAGAAAGAACCACAACATTACATGTAGAATTTAAAATAGTATTGACCAAAATAAATACATTATACTTTGGAACTTGTCAAGAATGGGATAATCACTTCATTGAGGATTTCCTTGCAAACCAATTTCAAATCCCAAATACAACTAGTCATCCTAATCCAAGATTCCATATGAACTACAACTTTGACACAAACATGGATAGAAAAATGGCATATGTTAAAGGACTTGCAAAAGGCCCTTTATATGATGCAAGTTACAAACAACTACCTTGGAGAGATAATTGAAGTGCTTATGCATTACAGAATAACCAACCACATGATTACATGGGAGATAATAAACAATCAAACAATAGAGGAGGGAGAGGATGGAGTAGAAACAACTTCCAAAGAAGTGATACTACATATTATTGCAGAAAGATAGGCCATTATGCTACAAAGTGTTGGGTAGAAAAGAAAAGGAAATATCTATTTTGCGGAGATTATTCTCATGACATATTCAGATGTGATAAAGCACAACAATATTATCAAAATACAATACAATCTAGAAGTGAGATCTTGCAAGACCATAAAGGAGCCAGGGTAATTAGAAGAATACCACCACAAGAAGTTAAAATTTTTCAAAGGTGGGATCAATGATCATCCGATACATTGAAAGAAGAATATTTTGGTGAAGAACAACAATTGTAGATTAAGAAAAAGAAGAAATATGGAACTAAGAAAAATAAGGTTACAATACTGACTAGACAAGGAAAAGATACTAGAAAGAATAAACAAAAAGAAATTGAAGAAGTTAGCAAAGAATCAGACTCAAAAGAAGAGGAATATGATTACTTCTAGCCAAGCAAACAATGACATGATAAGATAGTAGAGAGAAAAAAAATATTATACAACAAAAAAAGGATGACATAGCCTGTTTCTCAAAAGAAGTAATGATGCTAAAGAATTTAGCCTCTTTGGCCTAGCAAGAGGACCTCCTAATCAAACTAAAACAACAAGGAAAATATTGAAATAAACAGAAACAACAAGTCCATCAACTTAAAAAAGACTAGAACTAGAAGAATGACCCTCTTTTAATCGCCACACATCTTCATAATACTAAGGTCAAACATGTGATGGTAGATCTAGGTACTGAGCTAAACATTATTCCAGCAACAACTTGGGAGAGGTTGGGCATACCCAAGCTAATCGGAACACTAATGAACATCAATTTAGAAGATGGCTCTGGCATGGAGACCTTAGGAAAATGGAATAATGTGGAAATAAAATCAAAGGACTTAAACAAATTGTTGATTTTGAGGTCGTTGAGATGAACCATTTAACACTTTTAGAGCATTACTAGGCTTAAGATGGTTTGTCATTTCTAATGGGATAATAGACTAAAAAAAGGAGATATGTTTGGTAGATGACAATAAGATAGTCCATATTCCACTAGGAGGGATGAAAGACAAAAATTATATAGAAGAAAGGAGAGTATGGCTAGTCTATTCCGTTTCCAAGACCTTTGCTACCACATTACCACAACACAAAATATATGGATTCAGAAGGGTATTCATGGTACAAAGCTACTTAACCACTACATTTGAAAAAGATCAATCAACATGAATATAAAATAAAAAACATATTAATCACATCCCAAGGGGAATATCACATATCAAACTACCAAGGTTTTCTGGAGTAGATGTAAAGGAATATATATTAGACATGGAGAAAACATTCCACAATGAATCAACAAGGATTATTTCCCTTCAAGACACCCTAGTATGTAATGTCGCTTGCTGGTGGCATACACACAAACATACTATTCCCACATGGAATTCTTTCCAAATCTTAATCAAGGCACAATACCTTCAAGAAGAAGGTGAATACAACCTAATCCCCAAATATGAAGTAGTCAATACCCTAGAGGATCATATTCAAAATTCCATCAAAACATAGAAAGGAGATAGAGAATATGATCACCACCTCTATATTAAACTATATTATTAGACCCTCACACTGATAGTACAAACTTGGTACATATTAATCAGGAAAGAAGAGAAACTAAGGACTAGAGGGAACTCCAACATGACTTCATCCACACATTTTCCTTTTGGGATGAAAATGAACAAAAATGTATCACATTAAGAAGAATTAAGGAAGTTATCTTCAAACTAGTTCTAGAGGACACCCATTCTCAACAACTAAAAAACCCACCAAATTAAAGCTAAGGAATTTGGAAGCTAGTTGAATGGATGTATACACAAACACAATTGGTACAAAACCGATGTTATAAAATACAAAAGAATGAAGAAGAATCAGACCCAAAAATTGAGATCATGGTGGAAGAAGGAGAAAGGGAAATACAACTCAACAAGGATTATAAAGATCAATATTATATCTAATCCTCCAATTAAGAGAAGAAAATATAGCCCTTGGGGAAAATCTTAAAATGGAAAAAATTAGCGATTATTGGGAAGAAACAATTATGGAACCAATCATTGAATTATTGTTAGAATATGAAGAACTATTCCCATGAACATTCACATAAATGAAAGGAATAAAATAAGTAGGACTAATAAAAATTCAGTTAAAAGAGGCAACCAAACCACACCAAAAAAGACCTTATTGCCTTAACCCTAACATGAAGAAAATAGTCAAAACATAAATAGATAAAATTTTAGCGACATGGAATATTGAACTGGTGGAATATTTTGAATGGATTAGCCCATGGTATTACAAAATAAAAAGACATGAAAAATCTAGATATGTGTAACTTTTGGGAACTCAACAAATCATGTATTCACAATCCCTTTCCTACTCCTTTCATCGAGGAAATACTTGAATTCGTCGTAGGGAGAGAAATCTATTCATTCATCGATGGGTTTTTTGAATACCACCAAGTCTAGATTAAGGAAGAAGACCAACCTAAAACAACATTCTCTATAGAATGAGGATTGTTCATGTATACTATAATGCCATTTGGATTGAAAATGCTCCAACAGTCTTTAGCAAAATTATGGTAAATACATTTAAGGGTTTTATCCATGACTTATTAAAAGTATATCTAGATGATTGGATTGTGTATGGATTAGTTAGTAACCACATTCCATCACTTTGAACCATGCTCAAAAAATGCAGAAGTATGCAAATATCCCTGAATATTAAAAAATGCATTTTTGCAGTACCCTTTGGCACATTACTAGAGTACATCTTATGCAAAGAGGGAGTGATGATGGATCTAATGAAAATTACCTTAATATTGACATTACCCCCACTCAAAATAATGCTATAGATTAAGACATTCCTAGACAATACCAGATATCACATAAAATTCATCAAGGGATATGCCACCTTAGCAACCCATTTAGAATAACTTCTCAAAAAGAAAACCAATAAAGTTATCACATGGATCAAACAATGTCAACAATCATTTGACGCATTAAAAAAAATAGCAGAAGCTCATATCCTTATATTTTGACATTGGTCAGTATCTTTTCATGTCTATGTAGTGTTAGAACACAATGATCTATTGTGAGGGGGGTGAATTAGTAGATATAATTTTTTTTAGACTTGACAACCTATTTGTAGATTCAACCCTATAATCCAAATGTGTAGACTAAAATATAAACCAATATAACAATCACATGCACATAAAGCAACAACTTATAACACCAAATATACGCGGAAAACCCAAGATGAGAAAAACCACGGTGAGAAATGATGCTAGGATCTACTATCCTAATCTAGCCTCACAAGCATTTAATTTCAGTTACAAGTTTTAAGGGCTAAAACCCTAAGGAAGCTTCAACTCCCTATTTTAGAAGCAACAACTTCAAGGATGCTACAACACCCTAATCTGAGCAACAACTTAGTGCAAATGGAGGCTACAACCTCTTACAAAATTACAAGTTTAAATGTGCATATAAGTGGTTCTACATAAACCTAAGATGCATCAATACATGCAATACAATGTTGCACTTATTGCAACTTACACTCTGTTGCTGTAGCTGCACTCTCAGCAACACATACTTCTATTCTTCACTCTCCTCTTCTCTGCACTCTCTTCTCTACCATATTCTCAACTGTACATCTCTCTATTCAACACTCTGTGCACTCATAGACTCTTCACACTTCTCACATCTAGATTTGACACATCACACACGGCTACAACAACACTTCTACAACTTTCCAAATTATCTTTTCTCATCGACTTGCATTCAATTCCTCGATATTCTCACACATGATCAGATCTTCTTAAATCTTCTGATAGGCTTTCCTTAGCTTGCAAACTTCAGCAGCAAGCTACCTCTGCATTGAGCCACACAACATTTATTTTTGATATAGGGAATTTTCCTTTGTTCTCTCTATCAAACCCTAAAATATGATTATGCATTTAATGCTCTCTTTTGATCCTTCAATCTGATTTTGATCTCAATCACTTTTGCAATCTATTTCACCGTCTTCAAGATCAAATCTTCATATTTTGGTTGCTGAGGAAATTAGACAAATTAATTCTATCTCTTGTGTCGGTTTGCAGTCATAACCCCTGTTCACATAGACCAAACCATTGTAGTTCTCCGCTTTTGAATTCTGGCCGTCAATCTTCTCCTTTCATGCCATGAACCTTAGATCCTTGTTCTCTGTCATGCCTTTAAATCCTGACCATTGGATAAGTGGTCATTTAAATCCCCATCATCGATCTTGCAGTATTCCCTTAACATCATGTATTGCTTTGTCAAAGATACATTCACTAAAGTCTCATCAAATTTCACCTTTCTCTTCGATATGAATCACCTTCATGTACATGGGTCCACATGCCATTTGTCCTCCATGTCATCACCACATAATTCATAACAATGATGTGAATTAGTACTTCGAGCAATCACTCTTCTACCTATTCTTCTCTGTCACAATCCATCATCGTCACCATCCTATCGGGTCCCACTTTGCTTTTCACCTTATCACCCTATCAAAGAGACATGCATCAAAGTCCTGCCGAACTATTGATGTCTCACTGAAAAAATGGACATCAGATTGTTAAGGAGACATCCTTCAATGTCCAATTGACATCACTCTGTTTGACCGATGTGAAGGTCATTGGGTTGTCGAGGAGAAATTCAATCCACTCTCATCGATATGGTATTGTCACGCCGATACCATTTACTGCTACAAACAAGTGGTCCCCACACCATTGTGTCACCACATGTCACCATCCAATATCGCTTTTTTCCACGTGTCCTTCTGTCATTTGTTCTCTGACTGTATCATCAATGCGTGTCAACCTTACTGGGTCCCGCAGTCAACATCGCCTTCCCATCACCATGTTAGAGAGACATTGACAAAGGTCTCACCGACACCGTACAGTCTCATCGACAACACTTCGATACTCCTTATCTCTCCATTGAGGAGACTTCTCCCATACTCTCGCTGATACATGAATGTCTCACCAATAAGATAGCTATTGATCTTTCAAAGAGACATGGAAGAAACTCTTCCTAACACTGTATTGTCTCATCGATAAATTTCCATAGTTTTGCCATCGCTATGTTGAAGAGACATATCCCATTCTCTCACTGACCACATATTGTCACACTGAAAAGAAGAACATTGATCCATCGAAGAGAAATCTCCCATTCTCTCATTGATCATGCACAGTCACTATGACAAAGTTCTCCTTACTCCTTATCGCTCCATCGGTAAGTCGCTAAAAATATGAACTTCAAAACCTCTAGCATAGGTTGTGAACATTTTCAAACCCACAACATACTGACATACATGATCATCGGGCCGTCAAAGAGACTCTAATGCAAGTCCCACCGACAAGTTCTTGTCACGCCGATGAACCTTCGTTGAGCCATCGATGAGACTTCCACTTGACTCTTGTCGACATTGAATTTTCTCGCCGATCTCCTGGATATGTATAACCTTGAAGCGCTAGGAAGAGGGGTCAATCAACCTCATGAATTAAATGATATAGGTGATAACTTATGTGATTAGTTGCCTGCTATTGACAGTCAATACTGAAATAGAACTTTTGTGAATGCTCTGACTATAATTTTGGCACATGTAGGTTTTAACTGATAAAACCTAGACCGAGAGCATGAACAAATCAACGCTGACATCTCCATTTACATTAGGACCTACAAAATACATTTTTGGAAAGATCTCGAGAAACCCAGATTGAATCTGCCATCATATCCACTACTCTCACACTCATCCTTTGTCATCATGTGTATGATCTCCTTTGCCAAATTTTCCTTTTTGACATCAATGATAACTATATTCCACCATTTAGATGCTTTTGGAATAGCAATAGGAGTAGTTCTAGCCCAACCACGAGGAAATAAGGATCACCTAGTTGCTTTTGCTAGTTGTAAACTTTTTCAGGATGAGAGAAATTACACTACCACTAAATGAGAGGCCTTAGCCATGGACTATGCATTACAAAAATTTCACCACTATCTCCTATCCACACCATTCACATTTTATATTGAACATGAGCCTTTGAAATTTCTACTAAAAAAACCAATGATACAAGGAAGAATATGTAGATGGTTACTACAATTTCAAGAATTTAATTTCAATAGAATGGTAAAACCATGGATGAATAATCAAGGTCCATAATACTTATCTAGAATTGATATAGGTGAAGAACCTAAGGAGGCTCAGGAAGAAGACTTACTAGACACCCATCTATTCTGAATAACTATGGTATTAGAAGAATTTCATGATGTAGCTCAATTACTTTCTACATGTCAATATCCCATTGATATGACAACACACAATAAATAAATGTTACTACGAAAATCCATTCCTTTTACCTTAATCAAGGTAGCACTATACAAAAATGGGAGAGACGACATTCTCTGGAGAGTAGTCTATGAACATGAACAAGAATTTTTTTAAGGGAAGCACATGAAGGCATTGTAGGGGACATAATTGCAGATAAGGATGCTAAGAACTATACAAAGAACTATGATATTTTCTAGAGAACAGGGCAACCTACCGCTCAAGGTGAAATGCCTCTTCAATAAGTATTAACACAAGTCCCATTTGAAAAATGTGCTATTGACTTTATAGGACCTATAGACCCTTTGATGAAACTATCCAAATCTAGACTCATTATCGCCGATATAGACTACTTAACTAAATGGGCCGAAGCTAAACCAACCAAAGATTGCACCACATATACCACAACTTGATTTCTCTATGATAACATAATTACCAAATTTGGGTGTGCATTGAGCATAATCAACAATCAAGGAAAATAATTTATCAATAAGATAATAAAGGAATTACTTGCTAATTTCATGATCACTGATAACCGTAGCACACTATATCATCCATAAGAAAATGGGGCAAGTGAAGCACTGAAAAAGATTATAGACACTACTCAAACTAAGATGTGTGACACATACATGACTGACTAGGACATTAAAATTCTTGTGGTGCTTTGGGCATACCACACTACATACAAACAAGACACAAAGAATACTCTTTTTGGTCTCTTGTATGGAATGGAGGCCATCCTACCCCTACAGTTCATGGTCCATAACCTTTGCACCATGTTGGATTTAAGAATCACTGATGAGGAATCCATCAAACACTGCCTAGAAGAACTGGATAAGCTAGATGAAGCAAGACAATTGGTGGCACACCATCTATGGACAAAAAGGTGTAGATAAAAAGCATGAAATGATTGAAAAATATGGGCTAAACAATTCAAGGTCAATGATATGGTCTCACTCTATGATAGAAAATTCAAAAAACAAGGCAAACTAAAAGTTAGATGGCTGGGCCCTTATCGAATTCATCACATTCTTGAATCTGGAAATACAACTAAGAACACTATATGACACCATATTACAATCCTTTGCAAATGGAGCACACCTTAAAAAATATCATACTACAAAAAGTAGCGTTGACTTGACGACAAGTCAAAATTTTAAAGGGGGGATGATGTTGGCAAGAAAGAGCAACAATTAAGACATTGCCAAATAAATACTACCGTATCTTGCTGCAAAGAGCTTGTAGACCATAAGATTCAAAATAAACCATATAGGGTAGGGATATGATAGATGGGTCACATCCCATCCTATAGATATATGTATAAGAAAATATATGAATGGCAGAAGGGGGAAAAGGATATACACATGTATATATAAAATTATATGTAAGAAGAGATATGAATAAGAATGTATGTATGAGAGAATATATGTAAGAAGAAGAGAAAGATATGCATAGTATAGGGGAAGATATATGAATGTACTCCTTTGATATAAATAATATAATGATACAAAAATTATATATGCATGATGTTATTTGGAATTCTATGAATCTATAATTGATTAGTTAATCCTTTGTCCAAATCAATCCATTACTCCATTTATATGACTGAGTCAAGGGTATAAAATACAAAACTTGAAAGTAATTGGGACTCAAAACTCCGGTATGTGTTTCCCTAGTTTCTTGCTAACATGGATAGAGAAAATATTGGATTACCATGGTACGAATTGACACCAAAAGTAAGGCTAAAGGTTCCACAACATATGAGAGGATTCTAAAATTGTATGGTGGAAGATTATTAGAAAGGGGTAGATTGTACACTAGAAGATACTATGTTGATCCCATAATTATAAGTAGACTAGATATTAATCGAGGGGGAACTATATAATATTGTAGCACCAAAAGGAAGGTAAGGATTCAACAACATATGGGAGGATTCCTTCCAAATATGATAAAAAATAGATGGTAGAAGATTATTAGAAAGGGGGATATTGTACACTAGAAGATATTGTGTTGATTCTCTAATTGTAAATAGACTAGATTGAAAACAAGGAGGAACTAGACAACATGGTAGGCCAAATGAACCTAGACAAAATGATAATTAAGAAGGGAACTGACCAAATCAAGGATAAGTTGGATCATATGGAAAGAAAAGAAGAGTTCAAAAATTTGTAAATTAATATGGATGTGAAATATTATGGGAGATGGTGGTAATACAAGAAATCAAAACTCATCTAGGATTTAGAACTTTAGAGACACATACTTCTACAAAAATCCAAGAGAAATGTAAGAGGTTCTAATTTTATTCTAATAATTTTTTTCCCTAAGATAAAACACTTAAATTTGATGGCTACAACCCAATATTGTGTATTTTTTGAATGGAGCAATGTTTTGAATTGTCTCAAGTGCCATCTCAAAAGATAGTAGCCATGACATCAATTATTTGAAACTAAATCAAATCATCTTGTACCATTAGCCTTGTGAGCATTTTGTGGGTGAGGTTTTCATGTATAATTATAGAAATATAGTTGATAACTTTGGAAATTCACCAAAATTTGATAAAACAACAAGGTCAAGGAGTATATTGGGCGATTTCAAACACTTAGATTGATGGTGAAGATTGTTTCAAGATACAAAATGTTGGACTTGTTTTCAAGAAGATTAAAATATCACAAATTATACATGATGTAAGGTGAATGAACCCTCCATCTATTTATAATGATTATATTGGGGGATAATAAAATATAGAAGCATTTAAATTCTAAAATGTTGATAGACACTAGTTTCAAGGATTGGAGCACTTCAATACACTCTTTTCTAAAAAGGTCTAGATTGGCACCTTATGCTTTAATTTTCATAACAAGTACAATAAAGGGAAATAATGTGTAAAAAAAGAAACTATTATATATTGAAGTAGAATAGGAAAACAAAGAGGAGTTTGAACCAAAAGACATATTAGGGGAAGAATTTATTGATCTATCATCAACCATTTATTGTCATGTATTTTTGAGCGTTAGCACTCTGCAAACATTCAAGATCATTGATTTTATAAAGAAGAAATTTGATACCATGTTAATTGATTTGGGTAGCACACACAATTTTGTCAACAAACCTTTGAACTATTTTTTATAACCACTATAATATTTTTAAAGTTAGATTATAGATGAAGCTACTACTAATCATTAACTAAAATACTATAACATTAAAATCTCAATGTGTGATTATTTGTTGGATATTCCTATGTTTTCTATTCCCATGGCTTGTGCATATGTGGTATTAGGAGTCCATGGTTTATTATGATTACAAAAAATATGAATTTCTATGAGATATTCATGTTCCTCTTTTCAAAGGAAAAGATGTTTGAACTCAAAGGGGCTTGCAAGTGAAGTCCCTACAAATAGTTATTTCTCATTAAATGTAAAAACTATTTAAAAAGGATCTCTAGGATATGTTGAACTATTGTTTTTGTTTGAAGATTAACAATAGAATGTATCACTGAAAAGGAAAAAAATAAGGCATTTTAAATTCTAAATTTAGATTAATATGAGTTGGGAATGAAAAATCTAATTTACTAGAATTTGAAGTATAGAATTGAAAAATTGATTTTAGAAACATAAACAACATAAAATAAGGAACTTGGCACCAAAAGATGAAGAATATTGTCAATGACAGTATTTTATCACATGGATGTCCATGCTTCACGTTGTCATCCATACAACCCAAAATGTTGAAATAATTCTCAAAAATGTTTGGCTTGAATTTAGTAGTTTGTTCAATTTGCTCAACCAAAAATGATAACACACTAGTAATATGCCAAATAATAGAATAGATAAAGAAATACAATAAATAACAAGATTTGTATTGCATCAAATGAAAAGTAAAAATTAATAACAAAAAAAAAACACTTGCAAACCAAGCTGTGAGGTTGAGTTATCTCAAAGTACTTGCAAAGACAAGGAAAATGAATCTTTTTTGGGGTTGTTTAGGGGTTAACATTTAGGTCATATCCCTATGTTGATCTTTCAAGCTCCACAATAACCGATATATATAAATTAAACTATTATTCTTGTGAGCTCTTATCCCAAGTGTATCTAAAATGGTAAGAAAAATGCAAATGCAAATAGTGGAAACTGGAATGAAAGATAAAATGTATCTGAGGATCTCAAAATTCTCAAGGGCACTGCAACAAGTAAGATACAATAATAATAAAAGGATGAAAAATAAAAGAGAAAAAGAACAACAAAAATATCATCTATTAAGGCTTGAGGAAGCCAAGGAGAGAAAGAGTGTTGTAAGAAGAATATAGAGGAACAATCGTGTGCTCACAAGGAAGAACAAGTATGAAATAGGATCTTTAGGAAGTTGAAAAGAATTTTGGAGATAATTGTAGGGTACCAAGGTTGCAAGAAGAGAGGGTGAGAGTCAAAGATTAGATTCAAAATTGTGAGAAGGGAAGAGGAAGAAGCTAATGAGCTATTCAAATTTTTCTTAAGTGGTTACCACTAGCTTGGAAAGATGACAAGTGGAAAGCTTCTAAAACCAATCACTAAATGAGAAACTATCATGGGATGTTGGTGCATTACATGGATGTTCATGTGTAGCACTAGTGTCTGTATAGTTTGGGATTTGGAAAGGAGGAAACACAAGAGAAACATGAGGATAACATAACTACAACATTACCTTATAAAAAAATGATTTTTAGAAATATTGTCATTGATGTCAAAAGATAATTAATGTCACAATATTTTATTGAAGTCAAAGGAGAATTAATTGGCTAGCCAACCCATGGAATACTGCTATGATTTAATTTATTATAGTCAACCCATGTGTTTGGTACCCAAGTTGTTTCATTTTATGTCACCCATGTTTGGGGACAATTCATCCCATTTAAATATTAATTGGGGCACTTCTTTGAAAGGGGATGCATTACCTTTGAAAAATCGCTACTCTCTATAAAGAGGCATGGAGTGATATAAAAAGGCGAAGAGATATGGGTAAGGTGGTGTGTGAGAAAAATGTGATATCATTCTAATGCAACTAAATTTTTGAAGTAAAGTAAAATGTTCATCATCCATTAAAGAAGCACCATCCAAAAGGTGAAACTTTGTTTATTTGGAGGTTGGTACCTCCTAAAAGAAGATATTGACCTGTCTCTTGCTAAGTTGGTGCTTAGTAGTGGGGATTGGTGTCTCCAGTGGGTTGGTGCCTATAAATTTTGAAAGAGAATTTTATTTTGTGGCTAGATTGGATAGGAGATCCAAGTAGTCTTTCTTTGTGGCTTTCCCAAAAGGGTTTCCATGTAAATATTGTGTTCTTAATTGTTAGATTTTGCATGATTGCTATTATTTTGGTTGTTCAATTTTAAATAAGAAAAAAATACCTTATATTGATTCACCCTCTCCTCTTAGTATAAGTGTGTGCTCATCAATTGGTATTAGAGCGGGTTCCTTCAGAAATAGTCTAACTGCTGGAAGGTAGATCTCAGGAACACACATGGCTTGTCAAGAAGGTTTCTCCTCAAATAGAGTTCCATTGTTTGATGGAAAAAACTATGAATTTTATAGCATAAGGATGAAAAATTATTTAATGACTCTTGGTTTTGATATTTGACTATCAGTAGTGAAGGGTTATAAAGCTGCAAAATATCCAATGATGGATCAAGTTGAAAACAAGGATAGTGAAAATAATGCAAAACCTATGAATTCTATCTTGTGTGGAATATTATAATAAGAGTTTGTCAAGGTAATACATAGTGACTTGGAAAAATAAATTTGGGAGAAAGTTCAAAATATTTATGAAGGTGATGAAAAATTTAAGAAGACATTGGTGTCTCTTTCTAAGTTGGTGCTTAGTAGTGGGGATTGGTGTCTCCAGTGAGTTGGTGCCTACAAACTTTGCAAGAGAATTTTATTTTATGGCTAGATTTGGACAGTAGATCCAAGTAGTCTTTCTTTGTGGTTTTCCCAAAAGGGTTTCCACACAAATATTATGTTCTTAATTGTTAGATTTTTCATGATTACTATTATTGTGGTTGTTAAATTTTAAATAAGAAAAAATACCTTATATTGATTCACCCTCTCCTCTTAGTATAAATGTGTGCTCCTCAATTGGTATCAGAGCAGGTTCCTTTAGAAACAGTCTAATTGTTGGAAGGTAGATCTCGGGAGCACACATGGTTTGTCAAGAAGGTTTCTCCTCAAATAGAGTTTCGTTGTTTGATGGAACAAACTATGCATTCTAGAGCATAAGGATGCAACATTATTTAATTACTCTTGGTTTTGATATTTGACCATCAGTAGTGAAGGGTTATAAATCTCCAAAATCTCCATCGACGAATCAAGTTGAAAACAAGGCTAATGAAAATAATGCAAAACCTATGAATGCTATCTTGTGTGGACTATTAGAATAAGATTTTGTCAAGGTAATGCACAGCGACTTGGAAAAATATATTTGGGAGAAACTTCAAAACATCTATGAAGGTGATGAAAAATTTAAGAAAGATAAGCTCTAAACTCATAGAAGAGAATTTGAGAGGTTAAAGATGAAAGATGAAGAAAATATTGTTGGCTATCTTCATGTGGATGAAATTGTTAACACCATTAGAGGACTTGGTGAAAAATGTTGAAGAATCAACGATCATTCAAAAGGTGCTAAGGTCACTCCCCTTAATATTTGGTATAAAAGTTTCTGCCATTGAAGAAATTAAGGACCTAAACTCATTAACAATGGATGAGTTGCATGGGATCCTCATGACATATGAAATAAGGACTGAAAAAGATAATCCATCAAAATGAGAAGCAACCTTCAAAACTTCAAAGAAGGTAAATACTGAAGAGATTGAATCAAGCTATATCACTAGTAATGAATCAGATGCAAATGAAGCTCATTTTGTTAGAAATATTAATAAAGGATATGGAAACTACAAAGGTATGATACCTTTAAAATTCTTTCATTAAGGAAAAACAAGAATTTTTGTTGTTACGTGTCCAAATACAGAAAGTAGTGATGATGAAGAAGATCATAACAAGAAGAACCATAACAAACATTATCAACATAAAAAGAGCTACAAAATAGTAGATATAATAATAAGAAAAACTTTGATAAGCATAAGAAAATATTCTATTCCAAATGGGATAGTAGCTCATTTGAGGAGAGCGATGAAAGTATCTCAGATAGTGATCGAGAAGAAACTCTCTTCATAGAAATAGAGACAAGGAGTGATATTATGAAAGAGAAAGATAACCTTGTGAGGGAAGGAAAAGAAAAGACGGATTTAGAAGAGGAAGAAAATTATGAAATTGAAGGAGAAGTGGATCTTGAAGAAGAACTAGTTTGTGCCTTAAGTGAGATCAAGATGCTTAAGAAAAAGAATTTGAAACAAAAGGAATTTTTTTATTCAAAAAATGTTAGAAAGCCTTGAGGAAACAATAAATATTATCATCAGCCTAAAGATTCAACTAGAAGAGGTGAAAAATATAGAAGAGGAGGTGAGAACCCATTTGAAGATAAATGAAGATAAGTATGAAAATCTAGAATCAAAAAACTATTTCCTTGAGGAAGGAACTAGAGAAAAAAATGGCCAATTGAACAAAAGCTTAAAATTTGAGAAGAGTACTAAAATTATAGGTGATATTATCAATTGTCAGAGGTCAACATTCATTAGGATTAGTTTTGGCTACGAAGAAAACCAGAGAAATGCTAAAAAGAATTAGAATCCAAAGGCTATAGAACCACCAAAGAAGACAAATGCAAAAAATCCTAGAAGCTATTTGGATGCACTTAAGGGGTCCATAAAAATGAAGACAAAAATCTTATAAAAATACATTTAGAAGGTCATTCTCTCCAAAATAGTCTCATATGACTAGGTTCCAAAATTATTTCTTTGGTTATTGATTTTTCTATAATTATTTTGGTCATAAAGAAAGGGTTGTAGGGCAAGTGCAATAAATAATTATGTAGGAACACAAAATAAAGTTCTTATGGGTTCTTAAATATAAACTATAATTCATTTGCTCCATTATCATACAATGTTATATGTTGTAAGTGCAAAAACTATGGTCATATAGAACATTTTTGTAGACGTGTTTTTGTGGAATCTCCTAGAAAAAATAAGAAAGTGGATACCCTTGCTAAACAAAAGGGAGAATCTACAAAAGTTTGAAAAAGGAGGCAGGAGCAAGAAAAATAGAAGGAGAAATCTATGCTTGTACAAACTGCATTTCATGCACAAAATATGATGACCAACAGTTTGATTACAAAGAAAGCTTTGATTTATAAGATAACAACAAACTGTCACAAATTACTAAGCACACAAGGAAATCACTTGTAGAGGACATTCCCACCAACTTGGCTGAACATAATCATGGGTGACTAAATCGTTCATAGATAGTCTTCATTTCAAAACAAAAATAGGTGTCAAGCTACAACGAATTCATCCTTATTCAAGATAGCATATTTCTAGTACAAACGACCAAGAATACAAACTGAAACTTGTAGGTACAATGCACAAATCAAAGAAGCAACAACAAAGTATATCATAACCTCCATCAAGCCAAATAAAGACACCAAAAGTTGAAATCACTTATTAAGCATTCAAGGGACAAGTATTAAAACAATTGCTAACACCCATTCTTTATTCAACAGGAAACAAGGCAAGATGTGCAAGGACAACTGCTTCCCTCCATCATTCAATGCATAAGCCATAGGAAGATGGACCTCCACCGAACAAATCAGCAACATTAGAATATTCAATGTGTATGGGAGCGGTAACAAAATGGAACACAATGGAGTTGAATCTCCAAGAAGCGATTTCCTTTTCTTGTTTAGTCGATACTTCCAATCAGATTGGGTCTTCTCTAAAATTCATCCCTCTCACTCATCTCCTTTCACCAAAACAAATAGAACTGGATGCTCTTCCAGAACCATTTCTGATAGTGGAACATTTCTTTTCCCACACTCCCACAAGGTGGTGTCTCCCTCCTGCTCAAGCCGAACTTCCCAATCACAAAATCCATTGGCCTTTGACTTATATCTTTTTGCACAATTTCACCATCCTTCAAGACTATCCACCTCCGTATCCAAAAGCAAAAAAAAGTTTCTTGGTTCGATTCTTGTCTTTTATAACTGTCTTTTTCAGTGGCTCCCACTCTACCAACCTATGTAATGCTATCTTCTTTTCTATGCTAATAACTACCTTCTCATACCTTCACGTTGGAAAACAAATCTGCTTTCTCCTCTCTTTGTTCCCACCAACTTTCTTGCACGATATATCTGCCTTGAGCTCTCACTACTTTCCTGCCATTTGTCAAAAAACCACTCGGGTAAACAAAATTAAGAAAAAATCCAAAATCAAAATGTGCACACCCAAAATTTTTGATGCCCCTGCATCAAAATGAAGGACACCAATGGTGCATCGATAGTGGATGTTTGAGCCACATGATATGGGGAAAAACATGTTTCTCTCTTTGAAGGAATTAAATGGAGGCATTATAAAATTTTGAGATAATGCTACAACAAGGATAATTGGAAAAGTACTCTTAGTCTTGATAATGGGAAGGTGGAGACATAAATTGACTTGTATGTTGAAGGTTTGAAGGATAATCTTCTTAGTGTTAGTAAAATGTGTGATCAAGGACACACCCTCACATTTCATGCTCAAGGTTGTGAGATAAGGAAGGCTTGTACATGAAATTAGTTACAAATGCAAATAGAACAACAAATAACCTATATATTATTATGAGTGAGATCAAGGGAGAAAAATGCTATATAGGACAAACAAATGAAATCTAGTTGTGGCATAGAAGAATGGGCCATATGAACTTTGATAATCTAGTGAAAACCAACACCAAACAAGTTGTAAGAGATATGCCAAATATTGCTAACCTTCAAACACTCTTTGCAAGCAATATCAACATGGGAAACAAACAAGAGAAAGATTCAAGTCAAAGGAGTACTCAACAACAACGTGATTGGAACTTATGCATACAGACCTTTGTGGGCCTACAAGAACACAAAGCTTGCAAGGTGAAAGCTACTTTATGTTGTTTATTGATGATTATGATGAGCACACACTTATACTGGGGGGTGAATCAGTATAAGATAATAGTTTACTTTTTAAAAACTTAACAACCATATCAATGTCAATCACATAAGATCTGACAATTATACAACACAAGAAAAACACACGATTTATGTGGAAACCCTTATTGGAGAAAACCATGGAAAAATATTGCTTATATAAACTTCTCTTACAATATTCATAGGCACCAACCCACTAGAGACACCAATCCCCACTTACAATATTTGTAGGTACCAATCTGTGTTGGAGACACTAATCCCCCACAAATAAGCACCAACCTAGCAAGAGACACCAATCTCTTCTAATGAGAGGCACCAACCTCTCGATCTCTTCAATTAGGAGGCACCGACCTCCAAATGAATATTATATTTTCCTTCTTGAGTATATATGTTTCAATACGCTTCAAAAATATTCCTTAATACCCCTCACCAATCTACTCAAAAACCTTCAAAAAAATGCTCACAATTTCGACATAAATTTGCAATGAAATACATCAAAAGGTTTGCTCATTATATTTAACAAATTTTGCTATTATATGTTGGAATTATGGAGCCTTGCAACACTAGCATGAAGTGTGGATGGTTTTTGTTGGTTGTTCTTGTGTTTTCATTGATGTTAACATGGTGAAAACTATATCAGAAGTTTACTTCATTTACCGGAAGCTGTTTTCTGTCGGTAATGTTCTTTTGTGATGAGCCAGTGCATTGGTATTTGAGTCTAGAATTCACTGCAAGAATAGATATGACTCTAATCTATTAACCATGTTACATTGTCTCATTCATATAGCTATATCTTGGATCTTTAGAAGTTTTGGGTTGTGAGCAGAAAGTTATCTCTGACAGAGTTCAACTCTATATTTTACTATTATTCCTTGCTTGGCATATCAGTGGGGAGACTCCTCATTTTCTTAAGGAGAACATTCTTATGCTGCAGTTTTAATGGTATTCTCTATGATGGTAGTATGATGAGAAATTGATGTGATCTTAGATCCAAAAGGTGTTTTCTTTGAGGATTGTATGTTGGTTTGGAGATTCTGTGAATTAATTTCTAGTCTTGGTCGACCTAAAGTATGTAATTCACTAAGGAGACTAGTTATGCTTTATGGATGTTAGTTGACTTGGTATAATGCACTACATGGATAAAATGCTTTAAATCATATATGGTGCTGACAAGAGTGTTTTGATTATTTTGTTTTCATCTAATTAGGTCAACCTAATTGATGAATATGATATACTTGTATATATATAGGATGCTTTGAATAAAGGAAGAGAAGAAGAGTGTGGTGGTGTGCGAGTGTGGAAGAAGAGTGAAAGAGGATTTGAGCCTAAATGTTTTATCAGCTGAGGATTAGATAAAATTTGTTGAGTGACTGTTGTGTGAGGTAGTACTTCATATTCTGAGCTTCATTAGAACTGAACCTTGCACAATGAAGGTGTTTTCTACCAGTTCAAATCTTTTGGCAGTGAGCCATAATCTTTGTATCTTGGTGGTTATTCATCTTTTGTATTTAGGTAGTGAGCCTTTTCAAGGACAGTGAGCCCTGTAATATCTTGTATCTAGATATAATATATTGTGAGTTAACCCTCATCGTGGTTTTTCCCTTTTTGGTTTTTCCACATAAAAATCCTGGTGTTCATGTGTGTGGTTGCATTGACTTGTTTCTATGTTCTCTCTTGTTGGTTCAGTCATAATTGTAATAATGATTAGATTGATTTTATTTGAATGGTTTTATAGAATACTGATTCACCCCCCCTCTTAGTATTATAGATGTTCAACAATTGGTATCAGAGCTTGGTTCCTCAGAAGAAGCCTAATAGCTTGAGGAAGGTCCCAAAATTTGAGTGTAAGAAATTTTTTCCTCTGGAAGTGATCTCTATTGGATGTTCAGAAGAAATAAAAGATCTAAAGGACAAGTTGTTGAAAGCAAATGAGTATATTGAAAATATGCAAAGTAAATGTGAAGAAGCTTGCTATCTATTGTTAAGGCAGATGAAATTGTCTCCAACTTGCTGCAGTAATTGGATGAAAAGAAAAGAACTGGAGATTTTCAAAAAGTTGAAATTCAAAGGAAGATGGATGAATGCACAAAGCTTGAGCAAGAAGCAAAAATATTGAGATATGATCTAGAAAAGGAAGGAATTTTTTAAGACAAATTTAAGGTAAGCTCTGTAATGCTTGATGAGTTGATTACTTCTTAGAGACCGACAATGAATAAAAGTGGTTTAGGGTTTGAAGAAGGTTAGAGTTCTAAAGTGAAGCAATCTATTAACAAGAAGACAATGCAAAGATGGAAAAATCAAGAATCTGAGAAGCAATTCCAGAAGAATTCCCATCAAACAACCTAATGCTAAAAGGTATTTATCTTTCAATGGTGTTTGTCATTCTTGCAAGAAATTTGGTCATAAGGAAAAGGACTACAAAAGTAAAATGAATGATACTTTGTCATTCTTTGGCAAATGTTTTAAGTACAAAAAGGTTGGACATAAAGCTAGTCTGTGTGAGAATAGATTGAATAAAAGAAAGAATAGAAGGAAGAATGTTGTTTGTTGTAAGTGCAACAATCCATAACAACTTGTTAATAACTACAAAAGAAGAAAAAAATATTTATCCGACGAAGAAGCATGAACAAATCATCGATCCAGAAGAAGCAAGAATTGAGATGAAAAGGGTTTGGAAAGAGGAAGGAGAATTTAGGCAAGTTGAATAAGAGTCATTAGTCTTATTTGTGCTGACCTTCAGTGTAGATATGCCTGCCAATTTTTGAGTCTAGCAATAACTAAGGGGGAGAAATTATCAAAAAAATTAATAAACCCCCTCATTGATACTTATGTCACATCATGACAGAAGTATAATTAATGTGGTAACGAAATTAAGGAATTTCTTAGTCGCACATGTGAAGAATGAAGTTTGTAGAATTTGAAAGAATGGAGGTACACACAATTTTTGAGGTAACTAGGTTTGCAATTTGAAGCATTTATTGCAAAAGCATTTGGAATGAAAGAAATAAATTCAAAAATTTCAAGAGGCATATGTATTTTTCAGAGAAGCATGCAAAGGAAGTTTAGAGAAAAATTTAGAGTTTCAAGGTTTGAAGGAGAGATCAAGTGGATTCGAGGTGTGCTCCGGAAGTTGGATATCTATCTATTTCTTGTTGGCATTTATAGAGGTATTCCTGTTTGCACAATCTTTCATTTTTATTGTTGTGGATAATTCAAAGGTTGTGAATAGTGCAGATAGAGTACAAGTTAATTTGAGAAAATATTTGAAGAATCTATTGGAAGAGTCAGTTGGTGCATTCTCTTGCATCCCTCCTAGAGTGTTGCCTACAAAAGATATTTATGCATTTGTTTATAGTAAGATAGAGGAATTATCACCGGTGTAGTTGAGCATTCTTTGGAAGAATAAATTGGAAAAGAATCATGATTTCTACAGAGTGTTAGTTGAGAAGAAGTTGGATGTTTGGTGGAAATCCCCTTTGTTCAAGTTTGAAAGGAAGCATATTTGAATAGTTTTGAGCAGAATTCATAATGAATCTTTGTGGATTGATGAAGCACATTTAATTACTAGAGAAGCAATTAGAGATGTAACTGGTTTGTGTTCCTTCGAACCAGTTCCCAAATGGAAGGTTGTGAATGAGCAAGGGATAATTGAGGTTATTGGTACAAATCTTGAAGGGAAAGAGATTAATTTGAGATCAATAGTGGATTCGATCATTAGGTGTGCCACAATGGTCATTAGTCACAAAGTTTGTCTCCCTAGCAATTACCTCACAGTTTCTACTACTATTGTACATATTGTTGTCGATATGGTTAAATGAGGTATGGATTATGACCTATGTGAATTACTTCAAGTACATCTTTTGAAGAATTTAAGGGAAATCAAGAAGAGTAAGAAGAATACATTCTAGTATGGCAATTTGGTTGTCTGCTTACTCTTTTACTTTTTGAAAGAATTATTGGTAATAGGAAGAATAGAATGGTCAAATATAGAGCCTATTGCCCATCAAATCAGGATAAAATATCTTTTCCATGCCCCTTTGATATGAATGATTATTGAAATATCTTGTCCATGCCCCTTTGACACAATGACAATAATTTTAACAATCTCCCTATTTGTCATTGATTAAAACACAAACATGATTCTCTCCTTTTGCACTACTCCCCCTTTGACATCAATGACAAAGAGAAACTTAGTACTTTCATTAAAAAACTCCGCTTATCTGTAATACTTCCTCTTGACATCATCAACATCATTCTTCCTTTTCCTATAACTCTTCCTTGTAACTCTCCCCCTTTTTGCAACTCTCCTCCTTTGACATCAATAGAAATAAGATTCTTTATTAATTTCATATAGAATACGCATCAGTTGATCTATCTCTTAATTGTATTTTCCATAGAACTGAAATATATTACATTGATTAGCTCCCCTTGAGTTTGTACTTCTTGTTATGAACTTAGTGACATTTCTGGTGCATGAAGCAAAAGCATAGATTCCTCTTTTTTCTTTTCTTGATCTTGTTTCTTTTTCCATACTTTTGTGTGTTCCTCCTTCTATTTGTCCATAGTATCCACCTTATTTTTTCTAGGAGGTACAATACAACTTCTGAAAAATTGTGCTATATTCCCAAAGTTGTTTCACTTAAATCATATGCCATTGTAATCTACTAAAGGAGAAAAATAATTATAGTTCCACTTTAAGAAACCAAAATCATTTCTTGCATGAACTCTACAATCAACTTCTTTATAATTGAATTGATTTTATGAAAAATAATAACCACAAAAAGAGTGTTGGAACCTAGTCTTGTGCATTTGTATTGAGGGGAATTATCCTCTATAGTTACCCTTGTCCTTGTGAGGGATATTACATTATTTTTACACCCTATTTTGTTATTACCTATTTACTATTTTTGATTGATTAAGCAGGGAAAGGGCCTTGATCCCTTACATTAGCAACACAATAGTCTAGAGAACAACATCCAAAAAAAACAACAAAATAGAGGAAGCAGAACTGAAAGAGAACCACTTCCCCAAACCCAACCAACCAAAAACATTATCATATGCCAACTGCATCAAAAATTATAAACCTACCAAGCATCCCATATAGATATAACCAGTCCATATTAACATCCATCCACAAAAAGGTTATATAAGCATAACCTATAAAGAGTACCCAACATGTTACCAAATTTCATAATAGAGATAAAGCTAGAATTAAAATAGTCTAGGCATCTAAAGCCTTTACCACTAATACACCATAGAGAGGGGAAAAAAGACTTCATGACAACAAACAACAAAAAGCAAGGGAAGCAAGAGTCGAGGATTAAGTATCCTCAATGAGGCTCCACACCATCATCAAGTCCTCAACAAAATCTTCAAAGCTATCTTTGATCACCATCTTTCATAACAAATTATCCTCATCCTTATTCTCCTTCTTCCTCTTCTATTTCTTGACTTTTCCTTGTCTCGAGATTGTAGCCATCACCACTTTTTTCATTACTGCGTCCACAACCCTGCACATATTTTGCACCGCACTTTCAAGCACTTGGAACCTGTTGGAATTATCATCCTTCTGCATCAATTTCTCAAGAAGCTCCACCCTTTCCTCTAGCCTTTTCACTCTAGTTATTTCTAGATCCATATTTTTATCTTTTGAGTCTTGATTACCGGGGCCAGTGATGTCCATTTCCTTCAAGTAATTTTTAGTTATTCCTTTTTCCTCAGCCTTATCAATATCCTCCTCACCATCCTACACATCCTCCTGCAAAATATCACCTTCCTCATCCTCCTAACTCGAGTCTTCCACTTCCTTCGACCCTGACACCTCCTCCTCAGGAGACCCAACATCACCCAAGCTACCTGACACATATTCTTTCGAGGAGGAATCCTTTTCCTCCATGGACACCTTCTTCCCCTTTTTATCCAAAGACTTCCAAATTCTTTTCCTTTGAAATTTTTATTTTTTACTGTTATTAGACCCCTTGGATGCAGCCAAAGAAAGGTGAGTAGATCTTCAAACCACCAGGGTGGTTGACCCACATTCAAGGTTGTTATCATTATCATCCGGTATTGTTATAGTATTAGGGTCAACACCCAATTCACAAATCAACAATTTTCTCTTCTTGTTTACAATAGGAGTGAGGGGGCAACACTTCAATTTTTAGGGGTAATTTTAAGGAGAGTTGACCAAGCAGGGTCCACAACATTAAGGGAGGCCTTATTAGGATCTTTGACCGGGGAGTGGGGTCGACTTTCAATTAGCTTAATTTTTACTGAATTCTTGGGAGTAGGATTTTCAATAAAATTATGGAAAACATTTCTTTGTGGGGTGGTAGCTAAAAAATACTTGAATATGGCACAAATCAAACCCTGGCGTAAAGGAGGGTTAGTGCCATTGGCAACGCTTTGGATTAGGGAGGAGTGGATGAAAAAGATTATATTTATTTCCTCCAGCTGTCTAATATGGTTCAGAATGGGGAAATCATAACCATGATTGACTAAAAACGACCTTCTAACGTAAAGTATTTCATGAAAAAGAAGCAGACATTATGGTAAGGGGGCATAAGCAAAACCCTAGAATAGCCATTCTAAAATCTTTGGGCCTTTTCTTTTGCTTCAAAAAACTTATCAATATAGGTTTGATAGTTTTCGGTGCTTACCTTGGAAATCTTCTTCCCTTCATACGCTAGCCCCATCGCTTTAGCTATGAGCTTAGCATCAACAGTAAAGCGAAGGACACCCAACTCAACCTCCCCATTTTTCCAATTATTCATAAACGTGTAGCTGAGTTGTTCACTATAACCTTCCATGGCCGCAAAGTATGGCATAAACCTATCCCATTCAAACAAGACCCATAGTTCCACATTCTTTTTCAGAGAGTCGTATTTACTCGGCTCCATCCTCTTTCTAGGGCCTCCCATGGTGTTTTATTTTGTTGAATAATCCTTAGGAAGGAGTAAATACTTCACACTTTTTCTTCCCTTGTCCACCATAGAAGCAACTGGTAATTCAATTTTTTTGATTTTGATAGTGACTTGGTGGATTTTCATTGTAAGAGCAATGACTCAAACCTTTTGGAAATTTGTTCAAAATAATCAATTTGTATACAAATCCTATTCTCATATTTTCGAAGCTTGCCATTAAGAGAAATGACAACTCTTCCACCTTTTTGAGTCATGATTACTCTTTTTTTATTACCCACCTTCACATCAACTATAACACATGTCAAAAGGTCCTTTCCCAAATCTTTTGCAAGATTTTTAGAAATATGAGTGATAATCACCATACCTATCCTTTCCTCCCCTTTCTTTTTAACTCTTTGAGATTTAGCGTACAAATGCCTTTAATTAAGTACCTCCTATTTCATCTTATCAACTCACCCAATTGCCACATAAGAAAGATGACAATAAACATGACAGCTGGACAACATTGCCAACCCCTCATTTTAATTAGCATCATTTTTTCCATGATGAATTAAATCCCCTAATCTATCCTTAGATAATATTTCTTTAATTTAATTTGAAAAATTGGTAGAGTCCCAATATTTCAAATCCACCTATCTTATACCAAAATTCGCCATAGCATCGGTAGCCCTGTTGCCTTCCCTATAGATATGGCTTATCTTGTAATTTTGAAAAGATTGTATCATATATTTGCAGTCATCCAATATATCTTTTAGCTCCCAAGGAACATCAGCCTTATTGTTTAAATAATCAATTATTAACCTAGAGTCGCCCTCCACAATCACTTTGGTGTAGCCATTATCTTTTATGTAACATATTCCTACCCACACTATGTAAAGCCTTAGCCAAATTATTTGTTATTGTTCCCAAAACCTTACTGTATCCAGCCAAATAGATTCCTTGATGATTTCTAACAATTCCACTTTCCCCTTCCAATCTTAGATTCTCCTTAGAGAACCCATCAAAATTACATTTAATCCACGCAGGGTCTGGGGGAATCCAAATGGTGCTCTTTCTAATTAGATGTTTAGCTCAATTAACATTGTTAAGATCATGAGATATTCCCAATTGTTGCTTGATTCTAATCTCTTGACATGATGGCCTTTTCTTTGATAGAGCATACTTACAACTTTCAATATTTTCTTGAATCTATTTCTCCATAGACATACATAGCTCTTTACTACTTTTAGTTGCATCTCTAAAAAATCTATTGTCCCTCTCTTTCCACAAACCCCAAGTGAGGAATAGGGAACTTGTCTCCAAAGGTCAATAATAATATTGTGAGAATAGGGGCATATACTCCAACAATTAGTAAACATATTTAATAAAGGAGGGAAGACCCAATCAATCATTAGATTCTTTAAGAAAAAGGCCCAAACTTCTTGAACATAAGGACATTGAAACAATAGGTGCATGATGGTTTCTTCCTCTTCATTACAAAGGTAGAACTTATTTACCAAATACCATCCCCTTTTCTTAAGATTGTCAATTGTGAGTATCTTTCCATGCATCACTGTCCACCAAAAAAAAATCTTGGGAATTATATTCTTGCTCCACACCATTTTACAGTTAAAAACCCCTGTTTGGAATATCTGAGATTCCATAATCTCATAAATATATTTAACTGAAAATCTTCTAGAAGCATTTTTTGTCCAGATCTTCTCATCATCCCTGTTTATTGAGAAAAGATCAAGATCACCAATCTGTCACAGGAGGGAATCCAAATTAGCATCCCAATTTAGTTGTCTACCACCCCTAAGAACAATATTATTCAAATAGTTCCTAAAGTCAATTCACTTAGGTCTCTAACCTTCCCAATTTAAATAATTAAAGACCTTTCCAATATTTCTATTCGATCTATTTCTGATTTGGTGGAGTTTATCACTAGCAGACAAGGGAGCATAGGTAGTCCAAGCATCCTCCCAGAAGTCAATTCTAAGGCCATTTCCAATTCTCAATTTCACTCCTTTTGTTAGAGTGCCTCTAATCTTTAACAGGTTATTCCAAAAAACTAAACCATAGGGGAGATCCTTTTTCGTGATGAAACAACACACATCCTTATTTCCCAAGTACTTGGCCCATAGAATCTGTACCCAATCCTTCTCCCCTTCCAAAGAAACCATCCCATTTTTTCCACAAGAGCTTTATTGAACATTTTTATCCTTCTTATACCCAATCTGCCATCCCTCTTCAGAGTGCAGACAGTTTCCCATCTAACAAGTGCCATTCATTTCCTCTCTTCCACACGCAACCATAAGAATTTCCTTTGAATCATTTCAATTTTTTTAGTAATATAGGCATGAATGATAAAGAGAGAGAGATAATAGACTGGTATGTTTTGTAAGGAAGCTTTTAATAGCTGAACTTTCCCAACAAAACTTAGCAACTTTCCCTTCCATCCAACCAGCTTCTTTTGAATCTTTTCCACAATATAATTCTAGTAATTCATGTTAGGTTTTCTTGATATTAAAGGTAAGCCAAGGTAGGTAGCTGAAAGTTCAGCCTCCTAGCAACCTATAACATTTATAACTTTCTCTTTTACAAACCAGCTGGTATTAAAAAAGTAGATTTTACTTTTCTGGTAGTTGATAAATTGACTAGAAACTGTAGCATATTTCTCAACCTCTTTATATTGTCTCGCTTCCAGGATAGAAGCCTCCACAAGGAGGATAGTGCCATCAACAAATTGTTGATGAGAAGCAGGGGGGAGGGATGAAGTAGCACAAAACCCTTTCAATTCTTTATTTGAAAGCTATTTCTGAATATTATGGCCCGAAGCTTCAACAATAATGACAAATAGGTAAGGAGACAACAATTTTCCTTGTCTCGGACCATGACCACAAGAGAAGAAGCCTTGCAGAACCCCATTAATCAAGATTGAATACTTAGGAGTAGTAACACAATAACTAATTAAGTTGAGAAATTTTCCTTTCAATCCAAATTTTTCCAGAACAACAAATAGGAAATTCTAAGAAACCCAATCATAAGCTTTAGAAATATCTAGTTTCAAAGCCATACCTTGTTTTTTACTAAGGCCCATAGAATGTAGCACCTTATGAGTATAAATAGCTGCATCCAAAATTTGTCTTCCCTGAACAAACCCCTTCTGGTTAACATCAATCATCTTATTCAATACTAATTTTAGTCTATTAACTATTATCGTAGAACATATCTTATAAGTGGTGTTACACAAAATAATAGGTTTCTAGTCATTCATAGAAGAAGCCTTATTTGTCTTAGGGATAAGCACAATAAAGTTGGTGTTCATCTGATTTAAAATCCTTCCCAATCTTAAGAAATTCCTAACCACATTGAATAGGGTAGAGGAGACAATATCCCAATAATCCTAGAAAAATATTGGAGGAAAGCCATCTAGCCCCGAAACTTTAAAAGAACCAAAGGATAAAATCACCTCCTTAATTTCATTCATAGAAAAAACTTTAGACATTTCTTTTAAATCCCATTTCGTGATGACATTTGGAATCACCTACAGAAAGTCCTCCAACTCAAAATTATCCACCATAAGCAATTCAGGAAAATTTGAGGAGACAAACTCCTTTGTAATGTCCTCCTCCCTATCAAGTCTTGTCCCATTAAGGGTATCTAGAAATCTAATCCTATTTCTACATTGATGAAAAAAATTTGTATTTCTGTCCCCTTCCCTCAACCATTGGATTCTTGATTTTTGTTTCCAGAAAATCTCTTCCTTTTTATTTATTTTATACCATTGATACCTAAGCTCCCTTTCTTGATTATAGATCTCATCATCCATAATTCCCAATTCCATCAGATCCTGAATCTCCTTAAGTTTTAATCTTAATTCTTTTTTGGTGGTAAAAAATTCCCAAGCGAATACTTTTTCCAACCTTTAACATTCTCTTTGATAGCTTCTAAGCTAAGCAATACATGGGGGTACCATCACAAGGATCCTTCCACCATTCTTCAACTAGGGATTTGAGATCTAGATGAAGAGACCACATGATTTCGTATCTGAAAGGAAAGGATCCTTTAACAATTTTTTCTTCCCACCCAAGGATGAGAGCACTATGATTTGAGCCTGTTCTAGGGAGAGCTATAAGAGTGAGATTCTGCAAAATTTTCCAATTGGAGGAAACAATAAATCTATCTAGATTAACTTGGATTAAATGATTACCCTGTCTCCTATTAGTCCATGTAAAAAGAGATCCATTCAAAGGAATGTCCATTAGCCCCATAGAGTTAAGGAATCCCAATAAGTCCATCATGCTATCAGAGAAATCAATAAGACCACTCTTTTTTGAAGGATACAAAGGGGAATTAAAATCCCCTCCTAGCATCTAAAACTCCTCCTTTCTATTGATAATGATACCCTCAAGAAAGTTCCATAGGTCAAGCCTATCCAGTCGCGAGTTAGGACCATAAATATTAACCATATTCCACTTGACCAAAGTAATAATATCTTCCATAAAGACTATAAGGCAATTCTTATTGCAAAAAATTAGCCTTCCAACAAGCCTAGTAGGGTTCCAACAAGTCGTAATCCCCCTAAAGGCTCCCTCAACATCACTTACTTCAAAATTAGCACTAGGCCAGAGCCACTTAATAACCTTTTCAAAATTTTCTCTTTTCATTTTAGTTTCCTGTATTAAGAGAACATTCGGTTTCACATCATCCAAACAAGCTTTCAACAAATGTTGTTTATAGGGGCCATTAAGTCCCCTCACATTCCAAGACAACAAACACATAAGATAAAAAAGGAGAATCAATATCACCTTGATACTACTAAAGAATGGGAGAAGATATCCCCCTACTTCTTTTTGGATTTACTCCCAACCAAGGAGTCAAGAGTTCTCTACTTTCCAACAACCACATCTCTAGTTGTATCTTTGTTCCTTGAATCTTTTGAGAGAGATCTGCCCACTTTGTTGTTTCCTTCCACATCTGGTTTCTTCTTCTTCCTTGATTTTGTATTTATCCAATCCTCATCCATAACACCCTCTTTTTGGGGAGAGCATGGATTCAACCATTGGTACATTTTGACCCATTTTTTGATGAACGTTCGTCGAAAAATGGGTCAAAATGTACCAGTGAACATACTTTTCTTGACTTCATCATTACTTTCCTTTTCTTGTTTATTTTCTAGCATTTGACCATCTGCCAATCCTAGACCTACTAGAGGGAGCTCAGGGGAGGAAGTCAAAAACCTTTACAATTGGATTTCTATCTCACCTTCCTCTAGGGTTTCCTTCTGTGGTTCCTGAATTTTAAAATCAACTCCCGCCATTTCTTGTGATGATTTTTGCAATTTATCCAACTTTTCATTACCATTTTGTGGTTCGAGGTATTTTTCAAAAGAGGGTGAGGAGGTGAACCTAGCAACAACACCCTCAGAAAGGACCTTTTTGTAGTTTTCAATGAGGGTACACATGTTCAAAGACTGACCCTCATCTTCATTCATAATTTGAGAAGGCTCCACCACCTTATCAAGAAATAGCAAAGACGAGTTAGAACTTGGTGTAGCAGGCTCCTTTATAAGGTTCATTGGAGCCAAATTTTTCAAGGGGGAGCTCACTAAGACTCCAAAATGTGTTCTTTTAGGTTCAAGAGGGATTTTTTTACAACCATCCTATAAATGACCAAACTTATTACACCCTTGACAAAATACCAAATCCTTTTCATATTCCAATGACTGAACCCATCTGCCAAATTTTGATTTTAAAGTCACAAAGGTGGGAATAACTGTATTAACAACCAAATTCACACACATTCTAGCATATGCTAGACGAGACTTAATAAGAGTTACTTTATCCACCATAACCAAGGTGCCAAACGAATTAGCAATACCTTTAAAAACATTTTGGTGCCAAAATTCCAAAGGTAAACTAGGGAGCCTAACTCAAGTTGGGGCTACTTTACCTAGGTCCATAGAGGCATCAAATCCTAGTTTCCACTTACATAGGGACAAAATATTCTTAAAACTTCTATCAAAATCCTAGGGGCCTCTTATAACGACATTTATCATATCCTCAGGGATAAAAAAAGTAAATAAAAATAAACCTTTAGACATAACACTGATAGAGACACTACCCTTGAGATTCCAAGTGTCAATGGCCCACTTACGTAACTAGTCAATATTAGGGTGGGCAACAAAGAATTTTCCAACTAAGGACAACTTTAGACCCTCAATTGCATCATTTAGGATTACATCTGGGACATCCACTTCATCCCCCTCTACAGTGAAAAAAGCATACAAGGACTACTAGGTGCCTTTGTCGAAACCTTCCCTTCCACAAGCTTATCCACATAGGACACAGGGTCCTTACCATCCAAAAAGGCATCCTCTCCTTCAGAATTTGAAACATTCCCATCCTTACCCTGAATATTTGGAGCAGGCGATGCACTAGGCATATTTTTAGATCCCCCAAAAGATGAAAGAGAGGAAGTGGCTCCCTGTGCAGGAGAAAAGTGCATAGGTGGGGGAGCCCTGATGGGGCCCCTACAAGGCCGAATCATCAAGGAACGTAGAAACTCAGAAATTTGAAAAAAAAAGGAGCACTCGTAGAGCTCAAAACTTTTGTGATGATAATTTTTATGTGGGTGATTTACTGTTACTTTGATGAGTTAAAATGTTTTAATACATGATTGTGTTTTGTATATTTTGATGGAAAATGTGAAGAATGAATGTGCAAATGTAATATGATACTTTAAATGTTTTGAAGATGAAAATATAAGATACATATGAATGTAATGTTATCAACTAAGTTCTATTGTGATGCACTAAGTTGGATGTAGGAAAATTATTGAACCTCTGAAATAGTGGGGGAGTATCACTCAAGAGAAGAGCTTGGTTTGGTAACCCTTAATGTTCCTATTTGAGCTATCACACACTCACATCCTAGTTTGGTCAAGTTGAGTCAAGTTAGTTCAAGAATTGGGAAGTAAACCTCCAGTCATATCTTGGGGATGATTTGTATTGATTTTGGTTGTCTTTAATTTCTTGATTGTTTTTTAGTTTGGATTATGTGACTAAATCTTTGTATTGAGTATAAGTTCTTCTTCATGTATTTATATTTATATATTAATCAATGAGTATGTACATAGAATCTATATATCTATATATGTATGTGATTACGATTACTCATACATGTGAGTATATGCATACATACATATACATAGGTAGGAATACTTACACATACTCATATGCATGAGAATGTCAATTGGACATGTATGACATATATATCTATACATTTTGAATATATACTGATCAACAGATATATAAATATATGTGTTATGGATATTAAAATAATGATATATGTATATAACATATATATATTAATATAAATATGTACGAGTACATTAATGTATGCATATATAAATACATATATATAATATTTATTAATATATTTAAATAACAACCAATTATTTTAATACGCATATATATATTAACACATATATATTATAATGATGACATTATAACATATATATATTAATATATATAATGTATATATATTAATATATATAATGTATATATATATATTTGAAATTTTATAAAGTAAACTTTAGTGCATATATAATACAAACCATATAAATGGTGAATGGATTGTATAAAGCTAGCAAGTATAAACCATATGTTGTGCATATGTGAGGATGTTTAAATGCAAATAAAAGTGCATAGTATGTGGCACATAGTATATGATGTATTGTTTACAAAGTGAATTGTATTCAATAAAGTATGAGAAGTGCTTAAAATCTACACTATGCAAAAGTAAGGGGATGCATTTAATTGTAAAGTTGTTGATTATATTAAAACCAACACACAATAATAAAGAGCGTGTATTATGCAATATGTTGTGCCATAGTATGAAGTATAAAGCAAATAGAAGTCAAAGTGTTGCATTGAAAATCCACACACAACTAAATAAGAATATATGACTTTGTCAAAATCCATGAGCTGGTTGAAGCTAAGGAAGAAGTCAACTTGTTGTGGCGGCCACAATGCCAATAAGAAATCTATAGGTAAACATTTTTGTGTTTGACCCAATAAAAGAGTAGTTGTTGTCAATTAAAAAGGGAGACTCAGTCATATTAGAGAGACGAAAAATATAGGGACTATATATGTATTTGCATATCAACTATTTGAGCAGCTATATTTCACTACATTTGGATTAGTCGACTCATTTAGAGGAGAAGTTGGTTTTTGTTGTTAAGTGGTGGCAGTTGGAAGAGAAAAGGTGGCGGATTGTAGAGCTTGTTTGTAGCAATAAGTTTCCCAAATTTTAGTATAATTAGAGGAAACTTCTTTACCTTTTTGTCATTCATTCATTATCTTTCAATCATTCTTTTGAAGTTCATTGTTGTAGTTTTATGTGCAAATAGGTTGTTGAATGTATTAGTAAGAAAAGAGTGATTGATTTGTGAGTTTGTATTTTTTTGAGAGTTTTAAGAAAGGTTGGGATTGGAGATAGGTTGATCATAGGAGTAATAAGTGTGACTATGAGAATTAAGCTTAGGAAGTATCTTTGTTGGGAGCTATAATTCTAGGCATGCTGATTTTACTTCTCTATTCTTTTTGTGTTGAAATGGTATATGTTTATGAATGCAAGTATTTGAAGAAAAGATGGATTATATGTGTAGACACCTAAATTTGGACAATTAATTTATCCAAATTTATCCCCTTTCGTCTAAATATCCTTTTATTGCATTAATTAAGTAATATTACTATTATTTAATTAATACCCTTAATTCTGTCTGTAGTGCCCTCCATATCGGTCCTTCGAGATTTTTGCGTAAGTGTGTTTATGTGACCTTGTTGCTCATTTAGTCATATTATGTGGTTAAAGGGAGATTTTTAATGGCCTTGTTAAGCCAGTTAATTGGATTAAATAGAGTACCAAATAATTTATGCAAATGTGGGACTTAACCAATAGTTCAATGAGTCAATTTTGTGAGACATAAGTAAATAGTTTATTAGTTAATTAAATAAATGCCTAGATATATGTTATAATTATATAAACAAATATATATATAATTGTGTTGACATTTATTACACCTTCCCAATTAAACGTTGTGGAAAACTATTAATTTTCTTGTAAATAGATTCCTGCAATGGATTTGCATGGTAGGGATGACCTTAATTGTTTACCAAATTTAGTAGTGCATGTGCATGAAGTAAGGGGTGTAGAAGCTTACTCCGAAGAGGTCTGCATGAAAAGTGTAACAAACATGCATGAGAATGGGGATTTTTCTTAACTCCTAAAAATAGGCGCGGGGAGTGGGAGTTCAAGGGGAAAGAGAAGTGAAAGAGGTTTATGCTACTGCCAAGGGGGTTGATGCAGGATTCATGGAGTATGATTCGAAGGATAATCCTATGGTTACTATTGATAAGAAGAACACTGAACCCATTCCTGCTCTCAATCAGGAGGAGATCGATTATGAGCCATTCAATAAGGGTTTCTTTTTTTTATGAGGAAGTGCCTTCCATTTTAGGCAGAGTAGATGATGGCAAAGGTTGACGAATCTGGTGTGCTGCATGTGTAACACAATTTGTGCAGAGTTTTGAGTGTCTCTGTGGGACATGGAAAAGAGATAGATTGAGGCATAATTGTTACCAATCACTTTCAGACTGAGAGAGAGAGAGAGAGCAATGAGAGATAAACTGTAATCCCGTCATTATAGAGTAGACCAGCGTGCAAAATTGGCTTTCTCTTCTTTAAAAAGGTGTGCTTTGTTAATTGATTTGAGTCTTCATTGCACCCTGATGCATGTAAATCTTCTTCAATATTTTGGATTGTGTCCCATATCTATGCTTTCGCATTCTGCCTTTATGCTTGTTCCACCACTCTTATTTAGGCACTAAGACATCAATGTGAGCCTAAGTTATTATTACATTGTTTTTAAAGAATTTTCCAAGCCGATTTCTTGACTAGTGCTTAGATCTCTTGTGTTTGTGAACGTGGTTTGTCTCACACATATGAAGCATGTACCATTTTATGGTCTTCTATCTGTCTACACGTAGGTGTCTTTTAAATTCTATATCTGTCATCATTCTCCTTACCAACTAAACCTCATCACGCCTACCACATCTGCATAAATTTTTATCAAAAGAATACCTGATGCAACGTTGTTTAAGATCCAAATAAGGATACGACTTCTTTCAACATAGTAGATTTTTCCTGTGTTGTTGCTAACCTTTCACAATAGAGTTAGATAAATGATTATTTTTCCTCTGCAATGAAATTATGACTTGAATATGGAAATACCCTGCTGCCTTTGCTTGCTAAGCCAACTCCTTTCCATACACATAGCCTTGATGAACTCTTCTCTATTTGCAAGTCAAAACAATATCTTGAACCCACTCGTTCTAGCTTACCAGCGCCGCCCCTGCGTGACAGTTAATCATCAGATTAGTTCCTCTTTGTAGTTTCAATGATTTTTAGACTAGAGGATCTTGTAGTCAATGGTGGTTTGTACTCATTTCAATCCATACTTTATTTCTCCCTGATTCGTTAGGAATCTCTCATAGATGCAACACTTGAATATAGAAGACTGTAGAGGTTTAAAATACCTTTTCGATTTCATTTGGAACTTATCACAAATTATGTACTCAAAAATAGAATGTTGTAGATGTTTAAATAATCTCTCTAATTCTATTTGTAACCTGTCACAATGACGCACTTGAACATGGTAGGGTGTATAGATTTAAATAATCTCTCTAATTTCTTTGTCATCCTGTCTTAGCCGCGAGCTTGAACATATTAGGAAGTTTAAATGTTTAAATAACCTGCTTGATTCTGCTGACAGTCTATCATAGTTGCAACACTTGAAAATAATAATAATAATGCAAGTAGATGGCGATACTTTCAAATTCCAATATTCACTTTCTAATATACTTGGCAACCTATCACAATTACAACATTTTGAACTGAGGCATTGTACAGAATTAAATAGCCTCCCTGGTACCATTTGCAGCCTAACACTGCTGAAGCTTTAGACGTTAGAGAGTGTATAAGTTTAAATAGCTTTCTTAAATTTGGAACTACTCTGCTTCCTCCCTTTATAATTTACTATCATCCAAATCATTTCATTGGAAATTTATTTATACATCACCTATTATAACGTTATCGACTGATTGAAGGTTGGGGGTCTTGCTTTACCTGTATCGATCTCCCCTTGTCCCTGAATTATCTAGAGTTGTGTTGTCAATGTAAATGAGACAGAGGCCATTCTTTTAGGAGAGCCGACATCTTGGGTTAGAAACCAAATCTCCTTAGGGTATCGTGAAGTTCTAGATCATTGGTCAAAAGAATCATATATGAGAGTTACTCCAGTCACTCCTCAGTAGTAGTCTTGTCTACCATTATATTTTCTTTTCTTCATGACGGTCACATAAGTATTTTAGACTGAACCCTATATACATATGAAATCATTCAGTGGTTATTAGTGCCTATTAGGAATTGTTTGAACAATTGATTCCTTTGTTGTTAACAGTTAATGATATAATGGTCATCTTGGGAAATGTTTAAGGAACACTTGAGGTCAACACAAGGGTGTAGATATATTCTTATGTCAAATCAGATTTACATCTAGTAATTAATGGTTAAGATATGATGCTTCTTTAATTATACAAGGGATTAAAGCTTATGTTTCTTGCATGCCTTTGAATATGTGCCTGTCTTAATGTATCTTCATAGTCACACCCTATGTTGGGTCTACTTCTTCAACATTAACCCTATAGTATTAGTTCAAATTTGGTCTTGTGAAATATAGGTTATAATATTCTTTTTTAAAAAAGGGTTACGACTTATAAGAGATTCACCCTTGAATTTCTTTTGGAATTTCGTGTTTATAGTTATGATTCAGTTAGTTATTTATTAAGAAAGATATTGTTAAAACTTGATTGTGTATGGGCTGGTGGTTTCGTTGTCATGGTCAATGACTCTAGTTGAATTTTGTTTCTTTTTGAATCAAATTGTAAGGTCGATGAGTATTGCGTGATTGGGTGACCTATGCAGAGAAAAGAGAAGTCTCCCTTGGAAGCAATGTTGGTAGTGTGGCTGTTTTGATTTGTAGATGGTTTTGATGGATCTCTTTTGGTGTGACTTTTCTTGAGTTAATCTTGATTTTGAGGGGAAACTATATCCTTGTGTTGGAATTTATTTGGAAAGCTCGTGTTGCCTTGTTTTACCCTCGTTTGTGGGTAGTTGTCATTCCTTGGACTTCCAGAGGCATGGGTAAATTGGTTTCATATTGATTCTTCATTAATTTGTTTCTTTCCAAGACTTTGATCGCAATTGTGATTTTAAATTTATGAGTGGGTTGTATCTTATTTCATGGGTATCTATGTTTATGGCTATAGGCGAGATGGTAAATGCCTCGCATGTACTCTAGTTTTGAGATGTTGAAATTTTACAGTTTTTGGTACAACCCCTTGGTGCACTTGGATTGTTTTTATGTGGCTTTGAGCCTTGCACTTGAATGTGGTTTTTGTTACTTTGAATTCCTATCGTAAGATGGTGCATGCCTCACTTGATGCAGCTATTTTATTGGATTAGGTTTCTTGTGCAAATTGGCTTTCCTTTTTGTGTTTTTTGCGATATGTTGTTAGTGGGGAGTGGCTCTTCATGGGGGCCGACACACAAAGTGGTTCCTGGGTAACTCATGTGGAGTTAGTCTAATAAGTGAAAACTAAATCAATACATTAGGTAGTCTAAAACACTTAACTGTATAAATTATGCCTCGCTCATGGACTCAAGGGCTAGTTCAAACTTGGGAATGAGTCAAGAAGGCCTGGAATGGCAAGATCATTATCTTGTCTTTATGAAAGATAATCGATTCCACATTGGATTGCATGTGGGGCTGGGTTTCATAAGAGGTCACTAGGGTAACCCAAGTTGGGGGCCGGGGCCTAGGAAGATTCGCCAGGGTAACCCATGCAACATTGTGATGACACTCTTCCTTTAACAACCATGTATGCTTTATTTCCCTCTATGTTATTCTTGGGCCTCTGGAAGCACATGTTGGCATTTGTATGTTGATGTTTTATTGGTTATTCCTTATGTTGGACACATCTTGTGTTGGTTATATCTTGTGCTGAGATTGCCTTATGTTATTGTGGATCTTGTTGTGAAGTCTTGTATCCTTGTTCTGTTTGATGGTTATTGTTGGGATCCTTCTTGTCATCTCTTAGCACAGGGGGTGGGCCTTCGGGTCCACATGGTTGGGTGGAACGTTCTATGCACCCCATTGGGTCCCCAGTCATCAATCGAGAAGTGCGAAATTGTACCTTGCAGTGACTCCTGAGTTGAACCTGAGTTGGATCCAATATTGCAGCTTTGTACTCCTTCATTTCTAATGTATCATTCCATTTTATTGTAACTTCCCCATTCATGTTGGGAAGCGGCATTGTAATATTGTAATCCTTGATTAATGTATTGTCCATGTTTGTGTTATCTTATGGTTACTGGTGTATACTTACCTTTCATGTGATGTAATGATATTGTTGTGAAAAGTAATGCAGTCATGTAAACCCGAGGGATTTGTTATATGTAGTTCATGTTTAGTCTCATTTCATGTGATATATGATTATTATGATGCATGTTAGTACTTTTAAATAAAAAAATTGGTGCCATAAATGTTAGATGTATTAGTATCCTTTGGGGTTGCTTGGCGGGGCATTACACTGTCAAATCCCTAAGGTATTTAATTAATAATTATATACCTTATCTCTTCAATCCCCATTTCATTAAATGAATTAAATATATATGGCATTTATTTAATTCCTTACATGTCACATCACTTTTCTTAATCTTAATCAACCCACTTAATCTCTTCATTAGGGATGTGCACATGCCTAATCCTTGATTAAGATGTGTCACATCCTCCAACTTTTGCAAGTTGGCTTCTAATCCTCATTATCACCTAATTATCTTCTAATTACTGATTAGTTAAGCCTAATTAGTACCTTGGTCAACTCTCCCCATCCCCCAAAGAATTTTTAATTCCTTTTTATTCATCCAACACTCCTCTCTTCCCCATGTAAATGTTTAATTCACTTTTATTCCTCCTAGAATCCCTTTTCCCATGCATCTTCTAGAATCTTTGACTTGTCACATCAAGCCACATGTGGACAAGTGCTTCCATTTTTGGAACCTTGTCTTGTCCATGGGATTCTTCCAAGACATTTATTCACCCAAGATTCTTCTCATCCCCCAATGTACTTCCAAGGTGCATGTCCTTCTTACACATCATGTACCTCCCTTCCACCTCACTTCCACATTATCTTACCCTTAGCCACTTCACATTCCACATGTCAAAATGTGAGGGCTTGTGATTCCTCAACTCACCTTAGCCCTTCATCTTGGCCTTGTTGGATAAATCTCAACCATCGAATTCTCTAGAGAATTCAAATTCCTCTATAAATACCCCCTCCTCTAAGGCATAAAAAAAAGAGAACACTTAGTCATTTGAGCAACCTTATGCTATCATTTTTTGCACTCATTTTACAGGCATTTTTCTCTCATCTAGCCATCCATTTTAGCCATTTTTCATTTGCATCCCATCATCTACTTAATATTGCATTTAGCTACATCAATAGCCATCTAAGGAGCATACAAAACAATCCAAAATCAAGGGCCAACCAAGGAGTTTCAGCTGCAAAGAGAATTTATAATCATTTGTAATCCTTTTTCATTTTATCTCTTTGTATTAACAATTCCTTAGGCTAATCTTGACGTGTTTCTTTGTGTTTTTCCATTGCATCTTAGTTGTTTAGAATAGGTAAAACTCAAGGATATCACAATATGTTATATTGAGATTGCTTGCATGAACTTGGATTATTTCTTATTTTGGTTAGCTTGCATGATCTTTGGTGAATTATTATTTTTTTGGTGAAACCTTATTGGTTGATACTATATATATATATATATATATATTCCTTATGTTGGAATTGAGTGGTTATGTTTTCTAAACAAGATAATCATAGCATATTAGTATAATACCTAGGTTTCCATAAACCATATGTATGCTTACATAGATTATGAAATATGAGAAATGATATTATCATGAAGTACTATGTTGAAGATGTCACTCTGCAATACTATGTGTACATGTGTTGTTAATTTGGTTGTTCCTAGGATTATGATAATCCATGTATTGGAGTAACCTAGTTGATCAATTAGTTATGTCATCACCTTTTGGGTTGAAATTATGTTATGATTGAAAAGAGTAATGTGTAGTCATTTACCGAATCGAGCTAAGGGGTGGGTGAACATATGACTACGCTCGAAGTACTAAGTGATTGTATATATATGTATGTATGTATATATAAATTTTTTGGTGAAAGTAGTGTAAGTAGCCACTAATTACACTTTTTAGTTCACTATGAGTTAGGTTTGCATAACTAGGCTTGGAATGTCATGCATGTAGGTTGTAGCCAATGTATGGTAGCTCTAGTTATGCAGGACAAAACTCCATGCTCAAGAAGGCTAGTATTATGAGGTTACCAGACCAATCTCTTCATCGAAGGGTAGGGCCATCTTACTAGTTAGGTAGATGTGCGAGGGACCATAGTAAGTTTGTGGTTGGTAGAAAAGTGCTTGAGTGATACTTTCCCTCATACAGTTGGAAATCAAAATTTGAGGATGTATGCTAGCAAGGAAATCTAGACCATTTGTACTTTGTTTCAAAAAGCTCTTAGAAGTTGTGTATGTATTCATGTATCTCTAACTTTATGGAATTGTAATTGGAAAAATATTATCATTACATGGGATTATGTAATGTGAAATCGTTATTTGGAAATATGTAATGTTTCTTTATAAATGCAATGGGATTATTTCAAATGTGCATCTTGTTATTGAATTAGAATAATTTTTTATTGCTTTATGTTGGTAAATATGAACTATTCACATGTGGGTTAAAACTTAGGTAAAATCAATAGGTAAAACATTGGGCATGTTACAATTATTCCCTCTTGGTTCTCTCACTATTGATAACATTGACATAACTTTTGATAACATTCTTTCTTCAAATTGTCTCTTATGGGTTTGGAGCTTTTCTTTCTTCACCTTATTGTCTCCTTCATAGACATTCTTAAGCTTATACTAAATATCCTTGGTGGAATTTCCATGCATCACTTTGAAAAACTTCGATTTCGATAATCCACATAGGATTGCATTCATGGTTTTCACATTATTTTATCTTGCCTTCTTTCCATCCCAATTCATTGGTGGGGATGATGGAACAACATACCCATCCACTATTGATTTCAAAATATCAAATCCAAGTACCATTAAGTAGGTGCACATTCTTATACTCCAAAAAGAATAGTTTGATCCATCAAACAATGGAGCCCTACTAGAGGAGAATCCTTCTTGGCATGCCACATGTGTGCTTTTGAGATCTTCCTTCTAAAGGTCAGGCTATTTCAAAGGAACTTGGATTTGATACTAATTAATGAGCACACACTTATCCTAAGAGGGGAGGTGAATCAATATAAGAAAATATTGTACTTTTTAAAAACTTAACAACCATATCAATGCCAATCACACAAGATCTAACAATTATAAAACACAAGAAGAACACATGATTTATGTGGAAACCCTTACAAGAGAAAACAAAAAGAAAATATTTCTTATATAAAACTTATCTTATAATATTTGTAGGCACCAACCCATAGGAGACACCAATCCCCACTTACAAGATTTGTAGGCACCAACCCACTAGAGGTACCAATCCCCACAACTGAGCACCAACCCAACAAGAGACACCAATCTCTTCTAATGCGAGGCATAAACCTCTAAATGAATATTATGTTTTCCTTCTTGGTATTGCTGCTTCAATATGCTTCACAAATATGCCTTAATACCCCTCACCAACCTACTCAAAAATATTCATAAAATTGATCACAACTTTGAAATAAATCTGCAATAAAATACTTCAAAAGGTTTGTTCAATCTTCAACAACTTGTTCTCATAAATCTGCTATGAATGATGTTTTATAAATATGCTCTTAAACCTCTTTTATATCTTCCTTAAACTGCTATAATTATGCCTTAAAGGTATGCTCTAAATCAACTTATATGTCTCCTCCAAATCACCTTTAGATCTACTCACAAACTTCTTTTAAATCTGCTCTTGATGTCTAATTTTAATTACTTCAAATATACTCTAAATAGGAATAACATTCAATAATTTCTTGCTTTCAAATGCACTCCACAAAATCTCTTAAATACCTTCATCATGCCCTTTCAAATACCTCTTCACCCAAGATATGTGAATCTCCCAAAGAGGTTGGTCAAACTTTAAATATAACTATCTTATGTTAAATATTAAATCCCCAAAGTGAGGTGCCTCTATGAGGGGGTTCAGCCTCATCAACTAATTTAATTGTCACCTCCCACAAGGAAAACTTACACCCAATTGAGTCGGCCAACCTTTTAAAAATTTGATTTAACATCAAAATGGCATCTATATGAGGGGTAGTCAGCCATACCAAGGAATTATTTTATTTTAATTCTTCAAATTTGGCTTGTATTCAATTGATAAAATATCCTTATGAATCGCTTCTCTAGTAATCATTTGATATTAATAATAATTGTAACCCTTCTAATAATGAATCATTGCTAAGTATAAAATTAGTTGTTGCACTTACTAAGATCAATGATCTTTATTAATTGATGTACTCTTCTTTTGATCTCATTGCTACCTTGGACACTTGATCCATGTCTTGAATGATGTTGGTAATTTTGCATAGGGATTTTATATGATGTCAACCAATTTTACCATCCTTTTGATGATGCAATTTATGGCCTTTGGCCTATAACGATTTCCTCTTCAACCTTTGATATCAATGACACCAAGACATCAATGATAAACTATCTTGTCCATGCCCCTTTGACATCAATGGAAATATTTTCAATAGATTATTCTAGAACAACATGGGTTACTTTATTGAGAGAAAAATTTGAGGCATTTGGGAAGTTTAAATATTTTTAAGCCTTGGTTAAGAATGAAAATGATTTTAAAAAAATGGTTTGAGATTAGATTGAGGAGATGAATTTACCTCAAATGAATTTAAAGATTTCTATGAGCATCATGGAATTAAGAGACATTTTTGTGCTACAAGAACTCCATAGTAGAATGGAGTTGTAGAAAGAAAAAAATGAACTGTATAGGAGATGGCTAGAACAATGTTGAATGAATATAAGCTATTAGACATGTTTTGGAGAGTAGTTAATGTACAACAATATTCATTTTGAATAGAGGGAAAATTAGAGTAAAAAATAAAAAATACCTTATGAATTATGGAAGGGTAGACCAACAACAGTTAAATACTTCAAAGTGTTCGGGAATAAGTGCTACATAAAGAGAGATGATGAGACTTGGGAAAGTTTGATTCCAAATCTAATGAAGGCATCTTCCTTGGTTACTCCTCAAGGAGAAAGGATTATAGATGTTAAAATATGAGATTGCAAAATATTGTAGAGATTTCCAAATATAAAAGTGGATGAAGCAAGGAATAAAAAAGAGAAAGCGCAAGAAAATAATAACCCAAAGGAATAAAATTGTAAGGAAGAAGAAGAAGAAATAGAAGAAATAGAATGAGAAAATAAAAAGGCACCATCTAGATTTTTCCAGAAGAATCATTCAAAAATTCTAATTCATACTGGAGTACAAACTAGAAGAAAATTATCAAGTACATCTAAAAAAGAAAACGTCTCCTTTCTATCTAGAATAGAGCTTAAAGACTTTGCAGAAGCTAGTGAAGACAAGTATTGGATTGATGTTATGAAAGAAGACCTAAATTAAATTGAAAAAAATGAGACATGGGAACTCATTCCAAAACCAAAAGAGAAGAATGTGATTGGTACCAAGTGGGATTTAAGGAATATACTAAATGAAGATGGTCAAGTGATAAGAAATAAATCAAGGTTAGTTTGTAAAAGTTATGCTCAAGTTGAAGGTATTGACTTTGAAGAAAATTTTGCTACTGTTGCAAGTCTAGAAACTATTAAAATATTTTTGACATATCCTTGTTTCATGAACTTTAGAGTCTATTAAATTGATGTTAATTCTACCTTTCTCAATGTAAATTTAGAGTAAGAGGTGTACATTGAACAACCAAAAGGGTTCTTATTATAAAAAAATAAGGATTATGTGTGAAAATTTAAGAAAGTAGTTTATGGGATAAAGAAAGCCCCTAAAGCTTGGTATTCAAGACTTGATAAATATCTACTACAAGAAGGCTTCAAAAGAGTTGTTGATAGTAATCTCTACATCAAAACTAAAGGTGAAAAATAGTTGATTTTGTGCTTTATGTAGATGACATTATTTTTATAGGTAGTAGTAAAAAAAATTGCCAAGAGTTTGCAAAGAATATGCAAAGGGAGTCTAAGATGTCTATGCTCGATAAGTTGTCATTCTTTCTTGGTTTACAAATTTTTCAATTGAACAAAGACATATTTATCTCACAAACTATATAAAGGAGATATTTAAATTTTTTAGAATGTAATATTGTATAGTAGTTAGCACACCCATGGTTGTAGGATATAAATTAAGAAATGATGATGAATCTCTTGAAGCAAATCAAACACTTTACATGTTGACATGAAGAAAAATAGGTTAGGGGTTTTTCTATTGAAATGGGGTGATGCGCCTATTTTTCTTATTTCATTAGAAAATGAGATCCCAAAGGTAGGATTGAATTTTGACCCTAGGTGAGTCAACCCTATTGGAGATATTACAAATTTCCTTCTGAAAAGATGGGGTAAAATCTTCCTGATCAACACTTTGGGGAGAAAACTAAAAATAGTAAATGAACTCAATTATGTAATGTGAAGCTTAGATCATCAATTTAAAGCATAAAATAAATAGAAACAACAAACTTACGATAGATTTGAGAAGGGTAAATTGATGTGTACTAGTCACCAAAAGTTGTTGTTGAGTTTCCTCCTAAGATAGATTCACCTTAGGGTGAATGGGTCTTGCTACAAGGATTCAAAATATGATTTCCTAGTCCTCTACTCCTATATTTGCACTCCTGATTCCTCCAGATCTCATTGTTAGAAAGTCAGAATTAAATCCTACAAGTAAGATTTTGTGGCTTGATAAATTTGATGACAACTTTGAGAACTTTGCAAAATTGCACTTTTGATCAATCTTCAATCCTTCTTCACCTATAAATCTACAAACACAAAGAGAAGGAAAAATTGTTTATTTTTGGTGAATGGGGGTTTGCCTTGGTCAAACCCCATTTTGGTAATTAAACCATGAAATGGAATGAAACATAAATAGGAGGAATGATGAATGAACAATGATATGTTGCAACTCACCAAACCCTTGAATGCAGATCCTTAGAGGACTGAAGTCTAACACATCTCTCCAAGGTCTTGATCTTGCATGAAATGTCTTGATTGGATGTTGATCTTGATGCTTGAATTCTTGAAACCTACATCACAAAGTTAGCTCAAAAAATATGCATAGATGCAAAAAACTTTGACATGATGCTTGAGATCTTGAATTCTGATGTAGAAGACTAATAAATCCGCTCTTGAACACCTTTGACAATAATTTTTCTCTTGTGAAAGTCTCCCTAAACTTTCTAGGTTTTGAATTGATAAAAAGGCCTTCTATTGATAGGTAATTTTATAATTTCCTAACAATTAAACATCAAAGGATGATATTTTTTTTTGGATAAAAGGTTAGTGCCTATAGAAGTATATTAATAACTAAAATATAAAGGATTACATATAGGCCAAAATTATAGTACTGGCATTGAGTAAGCTGAAACATGAAAACCAAAAGATCCTTCAACCGACAGTGGCATTCATAGGCTTGTAACAAAATAATCCCAATACATTGTTAATTTTGAAAAATTTGGGCTTGCCACATAAACATGTAAACTAGGAAACCACCTAAAACATGTAAACCCAAAAAAACTAGGTAATACATCATTTTAAGCATAAGATGGAAGGAGAGTTTGAAATTGCTGGTCATTCCTCCATTGGACCAGTGTTAGGTGAAGAATCCTCCATGTAGATGTTGAGCTTGAGACCATTGCGTCCTTGACCTTTGGCCATGTCTATTGTGCCAGTGTTAGCTGAAGTATCCACCTTGCAGATGTTGAGATCAAGACCATTGTCACCATGACCTTCGCCCAATTTTGGTCTAGTTGGAGAGTTTGAAATGTCTCTAGCTAATGCCATTTCCCTAGGTCCATGTCGAATGTGGTGGGAGAGGAGAAAAGAAACTGCAAAGTATTTTTCCTTGAATTTCTTCACCATGAGAGGTCTGAGCTCTTGAGCATGGGTGTTGAGAACCCTAGACAGTGACCATGGGTCATCATCATGGAGACATTTTTTGATGGCTCCATACACTTCTTTATATGCTACTTTCTTCCTAAGATAATACTTTGGAAAAATACCTCCAATGGAAGCCTTTCTCCAATTTGTAACCCTGAACAACTTGAAGGAGCTCATCCTTATTGAGGTAATTAGGTGAAACTAACTCTTGAACCACAATTGAGAGGAAATTGAAAGATTGGACCAAGTCCATTACATTCAACAGAAAGATGGAGAAAACTTGAGTGGGGAATAAGAGTCTGGGAGTCTTGGCCAAGAATAGTCTTAATACTATCCAAAAGACTCGGGCACAACATCTTGAAAACCTTTGAAAGTTGAAACTCCATTACTTCATCAGAGAATGGAAGTTTTCTCTCTCTAATTTGCACCTCAATCTTGAGTTTTTTGGGAAAATATTCCATCCTAGACCAACACACAGTGCAACAAAAAATAATAAGGTGAAGCCGGGGTGAATTACCCCAGTGAAAGCCAAAAGCACCCACCTGAATTGAAGATGTGAAGACCAAAATAAAACCAGAGCACAAGCAAAATGAGGACCCAAAAAACAATTCCCAAGGAATGCGAGAAAATAAAAAGATACCCTTTATCAAGAACCCTTCAACTAGTAGTTGCCTACGATTCCATTTCCAAAAGCACAACAGAACTTGAAGACCCACACCTTTAAAGAACCATAATACTTGAAATGGAAGGCAACACACCTTATAAAATGGGTGTTTTGTATGATGGCACCTAAAGAACATCATGAGTATTACATAGAATGCAAGAAGCTCAAATGCTCATTACAAATTTCACCATCAAGTTGCACAAAAGAGATCTTTGTTGTATGCTAAAATATATTAATAATTATTACAAGTAGTGTGAAGTTAATAAGCTTGATAATCTACATATCACACTTGTAATTATTTCATTTAGTAGCTTTGAAATCATTTACCACTTGCATGTTTGCAATGCGTGTGATTTGATCACACCCTCAATTCATGCACCATCTATTAACAAAAGGAAATTTGAAAGGAATCAACTTGTGCAGAGGGGTATGTGTAGGATCATGATGAGCCAAAAAGTGGCGATATGATGGGTATGCGGCTGACGACTTTTTTTTTACCCAAAATTGATGAAATGAAAAGGGTTTTTAAAGGAGATTCTCAGCTTTCCACCAATATAAATTATGATTTACTTTGAATTTAATTAATAATTATTATTCATTTTCTATTTGAATTACGACTAAAGTCCTGATTGATAGGTTGATTGAAAACATCTATAGCTTTCAAATGGTATCACATTTTTTGAATCCAAAACATGGATCACATTCTATGCTTTGCATACTATAGGATTAAAAAACACAATTTCATGAAGTTTTGACCAAGTTAAGGTGGTCGACATACAAGTTTTATATTTTTAAAAGTTGTAGTAAAAAATTCATAATTAATTATTTACTTAGAAAAAATTACAAAAAATATGCATCACATCCAGACATGAGTCCTCTACTTATATCTAAAATATTATAAAAAATATTATTATTTTATTGTGGTTAGGGTGGTCAGACAGACACCTACTTCTTATTTTTTCCCTAAAATTTAAGTACTAGTGCATTGAAATTTCAAATTTTCACCAAATAGATTTAAAAAAAATAAAAACAAACCTAGTAGTTTAGAAACTACATTCAATTTTCTATAGATTCTATTCTTACATATTTTTGAAATAATATAGATAACTTATTCAAATTTTTACGGCAAGTTGCCTAACTCTGATTTTTTTGAATTTTTTGCCACTTAAGGGCCTATTTTTTCCATGATGATCTTGCACATACCTAGAGATTAAATGCATTCGAAGAGCCTTATTGCCAGATTCAAATTTTAAAATATTTTCGTCGCTGGGAGGTACCATGTGTGTTTGCAACACACACTTATCGCACCAGAAATTGCCACTTGCATGTACCACTAAATTGATGAAATATTCTTTTGATGACGCAACCAACAAATGTCACTACTTGGTGACTTAGCAAGCAAATGATGACACAACCAATGAATGTGACTACTTGGTGACTTAGAAAGTGGATGTGAGTACACCAATTGTCAGATCCCCATCTAAAATTCCATGTGAGCAAGACAAAGCAATTTGTAAGATGAGATCAAAATTTGAAATGAATCTCGATGTAAGCAATGTTATGGTAATAGAATGATCCTGTAGAAACAAAAAACATTAGCTTTTATTCATTGATCATTATAAATTTCCATTGGCCACAACCAAGGGCGACAATAAATTAGTCATCTTGGCCATTTGAAAAAATAATATTGACTTATCCATGATCAACCAACATAGTAAAATGACACTTTCCTTTCTAAGGTATTGATACATTACACCTTAGATATATGAATTTCCCTATTTATAATGGATTGAAGTTCTTGTGGAATGTTTTTTAGCCCTACCTCATAAATAATTTCATCTTGATCTTGTTCACACCCCAAATTTGCAAGATGGTCTGCTAAATGGTTCCCTTCTCTATAAGTATGCGTGATCTCAAAGTTTTCCAAGACATCAAGTAACCTCCAAACTTGAACTAGAAAATAATTGATTTTCCAGCTATAACTTTTAATGTCTCTACAAGAATTGATAATTACTAAACAATCACCTTCAACATGAAGCTTTAAAAAATTCAAATTTATAGCCATTTGTAATCCTAACAAAAGAGCTTACACTTTTGAAATGTTATTTGTTCCTAAGGGTAGCTTTATTGATTTTACTCTAATTAAAAGACCTTCTGAATTTCGCAAGACAACTCCTACACTTGATATCCCAGGGTTACCTTTAGAGGCCCCATCAAAATTTAACTTGAAAAAACCAGTTGAAGGTGGTTTCCATATTACTCTCTTTCTATCAACTTTATTGATGAAAAGAACTTGTAGATTGCCCCTAAAAGGGATAACCAAACTTTTCCAGTTCTTTATTTGCTTTGAATCCCAATCAGTGAAAATTGAACCTACATGTTTAGCATTATGTAGAAAGGAGTTTTTTATTTCACATATTGAATTCTCCAATTTGTGAAGCACTTATTCAATATTTGAAATTTTCTTACGAAATATCCTTTTATTTCACTCCCACCAAATACACCACAAGACTACACAAGGAATAGTTCTCCAAAGACTTGCAAACATAGACGATTGATACATAAGAGGCCAACTTGATATGAGATCCCAAAGTGTAGCTAGAAGAGGAGCGTACCAGCTTAGCTTTTCTTGAATGAAGTTCCAACAAGAATTTGTAAAATGGCATTGCAAAAAAAGATGGTTTATATCTTCTAAAATTGTCCCACATAACACACAATTAAAAGGTTTTGACATTCCTAAACTATGCAACCTTGAACTTGTTAAGATCTTGTTTGTTAGGGCTAGCCATGTGAAACAACCTACTTTTGGTAACACTACAGAATTCCAACAAAAAGTTAGAGCTCTTTTTGGCCTAGAGTGAACCTATCTATTCAATAATTCTCTATATCCCAACCTTACTGTATAGTGACCTGATTTAGAAGGAGCCTAAACAACCTTGTTAGTAGCATTATAAAAATGTTGCCAAAAATGTATTAAAAATTGAGATCCTCAACTTAAGGAGAAGGTGAATGGGTTCTAGGACCTAAATCGAGGACACTCAACTTCCAAGGCAATTTGTAATTGTTTAATACAAGTTTCCCTTTCAAAAAATGGGATTAATTAAGCTTTTAAATGCATAATTGGGCCAATTAGAGGCTTAATTAAGTCAAATTAGGGACCTAAACATAGTATAAAAATGTAGAGTACATTTTTTACACTACATTTAGCCCCCACTTTACTGAGAGGATGAGCCCTATGCTCAAACTCACACTAAAGTATACAAATAAACATCAAGAGGGGTCCATGTGTACAAATGTTAGTGAGATAAGATAACAAAGATCAAGGAGGTTGCACAAGCATCCAGAATCAAGATCCCATGGAAAACCAACACAAGTGCAAAGGAACACACATATACATATGATATATATGAACAAGACAAGATACACAAGCATAAAATTCCAAAATTGATGCAAAAAGAGAAAGGGTGGATCAAGCCTTGATTGCTTGTCCAATAGGTATGGATCAAGCCTTAGTTGTTTGTCCAAAAACAACGTTCGCAAGTGGAAACCGACTATCCACTATGCAAAGAAAATATACTCAGACGGGCTTGTGAAATCCATTGTCCACTAGGTGAGCCCCAAAAAGGTGGCTGATGGGGAAGTCATGCTAGGTCTATAGGCTCCCATAAGTCAACCATATCAAAATTTATACCTCCTGATAAATTTGATAAGGTGCCATAGAAATGGTCACAAGACTACCAAGTTGCATTATGCTAGGCACTCATGAAAACATAAAGGATCCACTAGAAAGCAAGTTGTGTTATGATTGGTGGCCATGGAAAAGTTTTAGATGCAATAGGATAGGATAGTCAAAGGGGTTTGGCTTAGTTCATGAAAGGTCTCACCTTAGGGAACATCATGCTCAATGTCACCAAGAGAGGACTAGTTGAGGATAAAAGATTCAAAACTTAGGGAATGTAAGTTGTAGCATTACCAAAAAGAGGAATGTCATATGCCAAGAAAGGTCGCGCTCTTGAGGAACATCAAACCCAATGTCACCACCAAGAAGACTTATCACGTGAAGTAAGAAGACCACACTTTGAAGCAAGTAATGAGCGGGGACACTGAAATTGCTAAACACCATGCTGTGAGCAATTAATTTAAAGTAGAACACAATAAATTCCATTACATGAGAGCTTTATTTAGGAAGCCCTATGTAAAACATATGTTTCCAAAATAGAGCTACACCATGAAAGCAAGGTTTCCCACATGTGCAATCCTAAGATAACACATAAGGGATCCATGGATTTGGGGTCAGTTTTATGTCTTTGCTAAAGTGATATAATCGAGCTTGAAATCGTCATAATTCTCCAAATGACTTATGGAACAATGAGCACAAAGGAAAAATGACACATAGAGAGTGAAAACAAAGGAGAAGCTTTTGGCTCGACATGTAAGAGACATAAATGTCTCAACACCTTGTATTATCCCCAAAAGGAAAACACAAGCCAAATGAAAAAGAAAATGGTTTACGACATATAGAAGAATGTAGATACAAATAGAAGAATGTTAAAATAGATTCACTTCCTTTGTATCCTTGCACTAACGGAGTGACAAGGGTCATCCAAAGTAGGCTAACAAACATATAAAGACACACCAAGCAGCACTATATGAGGGATCACATTACACAAATGCAATCACAAAGAAGATAAAAAAAATACTAGAATGGAAAATGTGAGTCAACCTATAGTAGGTCATTTGCATCCCAATCTTGTTCATCATATGCGAAAGGAGGAAAACTAGCCAAAGGACAACAAAAAGTGTTGTACTAGGAGCATCATTAGGTTCAACACGTGGTGAGTCACTCTTTATAGGAGGATCATCACAGTTATAAACATCTAAGCTCATGGAAGAGAAAAACAATAAATTCAGCTCATTATGCACTTCCTCATCAATCTTAGCAATCTCATCATCATTATCCAAGTTAATCACAACTGGAGGCCTAATGAAAATGTCCATAGATGTTTCATGTATTTGTTGTGGAGAGGGTGGAGAATTATCATGATTTGTCTCGATTGGTATTTGATCTTGATTTTTTGTTTTATTTTATTCTTTTAACTTACATGCAATAACATGACATCTACGCTTATGCTCTTTAGCATTTCTATTTCTTCTTGCACTATTTTCAAGTTGTGATTGTGTAGGAGCAAGTTTATCAACCATAGGTTTCTTTTCTTCCCACAAGTGGTGCATGAGCACCAATTGAATTTTGGAGTTTTTGGTGTCATGTTTTGTATTAGGTTCTAAGGGTATCAATTTTTTTTTGAATAAGGTCTTGTAAGACCATTTGTAAAGATCAAATAACATTTGGGTCTGTGAGTTAGGTTTTTGTGTAATGTTTGAAAAGTTGTTAAGTGGTTGTAAACAAAATGACAATTGTTTGTATTGTTGTGAGTTGAATGGCCAACCAATTAAAATGGTGGTTGTGACCATTGTAATTCAAAGGGAAAACCTATAAATGTACTCACAAACCTTGAGAATGAGGTTCTTGATCTTTTGGAGTGAATTTATCATCATTATTTTCTAGTTTTGTGTTGAAAAATCCACAATTTCATTATTTTATACAATTGTATGATGCTATACGGACTCATTGTGAAGGGTAGCATACATGGTTGGATAGAGGGTTGCAATACCTTTCAAATGAATCTAGTATGAAGCCTTAACTCAATGTTTGAAGCGAGATATCCTTGTTTTTCTGTAAGTGCTCTGTTTGAGTTAGGGTAACTAAGGTTTGATAGAAAAAAATAAATAATTTCCCATTCCACTGTTGAAACCCTCTGCTTCTCAATGGAATGAAAGGTATGTGTTTTTTTTTGGTGTTGACAAAGGCTCAGGGTAGGGGGAGTTGGTTTGTGAGCTTTTAAGTGATGCCCTAGGTGACCATGGCATCATTTTTTACATAGTTTTGATAAGTAAAGTTGTGTAGGCACCTTATAATCAGTTTGTTTTGCTTTGGGACCCTAAAACTAGTTGAAACCTGAGTTTTGACATCTAATACACATGTTCAAAGTGTTGTGTTGTATTGGTGAATCTTTTAGAGGGTGGTTTCTTTGGGAAAAAGGCCTAATTAGGCTTGGTACAGTCAAGGTTCACTCACATTTTCTGAAACAACCCTACTCTATCTTGTGATATGTTGTTTAGGATAGTGATGGGCATGTGTGTATGCAAGGGTTTGGATATTTGTCGCTAGGTGTTGAAGTTATGCCCCTAAAACGTCATTTTCAGACCTAATAGGACATGGTGAAAGGTTAGTGTGGAACACATAACAAGGATTTTGTCAAAGGGTCTCAATTGTATAAAGTTCATCAACTCATCCCTATCTTGCATCAAAGTGGTATCAGAGCCAAGTTCTGATTGGGAGAGTTGTGTGTGGAATCAAACTTGTAGAAGTGGTTTTGTAGAAGAAAGAGGATAAGATGCCTCCTAAGGGAAATACAGTACTCTCAAGGGAAGTGAGGACAGTAAAGGAGAATCAAGATGCCATGTTGGCTAGGATAGAAGCCTTAGAAGAAAACCTAAGAAGGAGGGTCACTGATGAGGAGAGTGATCAAGAAGAGGAAGAGAATGAAAGGGAGAGTGAAGCCCCACGAGGTGAATCCCAAGAAGAAGAGTTGGGTCTAAATGAGAGAAAGTTTCTAAAGGTACTTCAGGATACCACAAGAGACAACATTGACATCAAGTTGGATTTTCCAATCTATGGTGGAAAAATGAAAAGTGAGGAGGTATGAGATTGGATAGATGCCCTTGAAAACTATTTTGATTACAAGGATACCCCTAAAAATTAGAAAGTGAAATTGGCTAAGACAAAGCTAAAGGGACCAACATTGAATTGGTGGAACTACCTTCAAGTAGAGAGGGTAAAGAAGGGCAAGACCAAGATCAACTCTTGGGAAAAAATGATATTAAAGGTAAAAGCTCAATTCCTACCGGGTGACTATGAGATCCAAATTTTTAGGAGATTACAAAATTTAAAATAGAAGGAGATGGATGTGATGGAATAAACAAAATAATTCCACAAATTAAGCATGAGAGCAAGCCACCATGAGGATGAAGTGGAGAAAATTGCAAGGTATATTGATGGTTTGAGGGTTAGCATACAAGATGAGTTGAGCTTATCCACTCCTAGAAGTGTTGAGGAGTGTTTCCAATTGGCTACTAGGGTTGAGGAGAAGATAGAAAGGAAGCAAGAGCAACATCAAAGAGGCAGAGGAAAGAACAATAGAGGAAGAGGTAACTTTGGAGAGGGAAGATCATAGTTTCAAAAGCAACAAGGAGAATCTAGTGGAAAACAAGAGCAATCTAATGAACCAAGAGGAGGATTTAGGGGAAGGAGATCAAACACAAGAGGCAGATTTAGAAATCAAGGTAGGGGATACAATACCTTTGCTAGGAGATGCTACCAATGTCACCAATTTGGTCACCCTACTTGGAGATGTCCTGAAAAACAAAGCACAAGCTCACATGGAGGAGAGAGAAGGACACAAATTGTCCAAGAAGAATATGGAGAGAGTGTGAATTCACCTTCATTGCATGCATGTCTAGAAGTGGGAGAGAGTTTTCTCATGAGGAGGACACTAATTAAAGTCCCAACTACCAAGGAGCCACTACAAAGGAAGGCTTTATTTAGAACCACATGTAAGGTACAAGGAAAAGTATGCAAGGTGGTAGTGGGATTTGGTTCTACTAATAATCTTATTTCATTAGAAATGGTAGAAAAGCTAAAACTTAAGAGGATCCCTCATTTTACACCATATAAGATTTATTGGCTTAATAAAGGTTAGCAAGTGCTTGTAAGTGAACAATAATGGGTGGAATTTAATATTGGCCCATATAAGGATAAATTACTATGTGACATCATCCCAATGGATGTATGCCACCTCCTCTTTGGCAGGCCTTGGAAGTTTGATAGAAAGGCCCAGCATGAGTGAAAAGAACATCTATGTCATTGATAAAGATGGGGTATCATATACCCTCACACATCAGAAAGAAGATGAAAGTGCAATCCATGAAGGACCTAGTGTCATGATGGTGAAAGAGGAGTTTTTGAAGATTCTTGAAGAGGGAGAAGGTGGATATGCTATTGTGGGAAAGCCAATTTCTGATGCAACAGTAGATGACAGTGAAGAATTCCCTAATGAAGTGTAGACCCTGCTTGACAAGTATGAGAACATTGTAGTGGATGAGTTGCCAAACACTTTGCCACCAATTTGTGATGTTAGCCATAATATTGACTTAATCCCTGGTGCAAGTATTCCAAATAAAGTTGTTTATTGAATGACACCTCAACAAAATGAGGATATAAAAAATCAGGTGCAAGAGTTATTAGATAAGGTTTTGGTGAAGAAAAGTCTTAGCCCATGTGTTGTGCCAACTATTTTGGCACCCAAAAAGGATGGAGAGTGGAGGCTCTATACGGATTCAAGGGCCATCAACAAAATAACTATTAGGTATAGATTTCCCATACCTAGGATGGAAGACCTTATGAACAATTTGTCAGGGGCAAGATACTTTTCTAAGATAGATTTAAAAATTGGCTACCACCAGATAAGAATTAGAGAGGGTGATGAGTGGAAGACAGATTTTAAAACTAATGAAGGTCTCTATGAATGGTTGGTGATGCCCTTTGGGCTATCTAATGCTCTTAGTACATTCATGAGACTCATGAATGAGGTGTTGAAGGATTTCATCAATAAGTTTGTAGTAGTATACCTAGATGAAATCTTGGTATTCAGTAAAACAAAGGAAGACCACTTGGAGCACTTGGATAGAGTGTTGGGAAAGCTACATGAAGAAAAGTTGATGATTAACCTCAAGAAGTGTGAATGGCTGAAGCAAGAGTTAGTGTATTTAGGCTTTGTGATCTCGGGGGTGAATTGAAGATGGATCCTAAGAAGGTTGAGGCTATTCTTAGTTGGCCAACACCTAGGACAGTTGGAGAAGTCAGGAGTTTCCATGGGTTAGCAAGCTTCTATAGGAAGTTTATAAATAATTTCAGTCACATTGTTGCAACAATGATAGACACCATCGATGGGGAGAATAAAGGAAGATTCCAATGGACCGAGGAGGCTGATCAAAGCTTTGAGTATCTCAAGCAAAAGGTAGCACAACAACCAATTCTTACTCTTCCTGATTTTGATAAAGTATTTACTATTGAATGTGATGCTAGTGGCTTTGCCATAGGGGCAGTGCTTAGTCAAGATGGGAAACCAATTGCCTTCTTTAGTGAAAAGTTGAATGAGGCTAAGAAAAGATACTCATCTTATGACTTAGAACTATATGCTATGGTGCAAGCTCTTAAGAAATGGAGGCACTACTTGCTACCTAAAGAATTTGTGGTGTTTACTAACAATCATGCCTTGAGTTTTCTTAACAGTAAAGAGAAATTGAATCATAGACACATGAAGTGGGCTGAGTAATTGCAGGCTTACACCTTCACTATAAAACATAAGAAAGGACAAGCCAACAAAGTGGTTGATGCTTTGAGTAGGAGGGTAGTATTAGTGCAAGTGGTGCAGCTCCAATTTGTGGGTATAGACTCACTCAGAGGTATGTATAAGGATGATGAAGACTTTCATGATGTTTTCACTATTTGTGAATAGTCAAAAGGGTCATTTCATAGTGAATATATAGATTATGTGTTACAAGATGGGCTAATCTTTAATGGGGCTCAACTATGTATGCCAAGGTGCTCAATGAGGGAGAATTTGGTTAGGGAGAAGCATAGTGGGAGCCTAGGAGGGAATTTTGGTTGTGATAAGACTTTGGATTAGGTTAAAAGATTCTATTATTGGCCTAAGATGCACTTGGATGTCAAAAGGTTTGTGGAAGGTTGCGTCATCTGTCAAAGGGCTAAGGGAACAAGTTCAAATGCTAGTTTATACCAACCTTTTCCAATACCTAGAAGACCATGGGAAGCTATAAGCATGGATTTTGTCCTAGGTCTGCCAAGGACATCAAAAGTGTATGACAACATATATGTTGTAGTAGACAGATTTAGTAAGATGACACACTTTCTTGCCTACAAAACCACCAATGATTCTTCTCATATTGCTAGTTTATTCTTCAAAGAAATTGTAAGAATCCATGGTTTACCATTGTCTATAGTGTCTAATAGAGATTCAAAATTTATTGGCCATTTTTGGAGGACATTGTGGAGAAAATTGGGAACCAATATGACCTACAGTTCTTCCTATCACCCTCAAATAGATGGGAAAATTGAGGTTGTCAATAGATCTTTTCAGAATTTATTGAGGTGTCTAACTAAGGAGCACAAACAATCTTGGGATCTAATATTACCATAGGTGGAGTATTTCTATAATGATTCAATCAATCAGACTATTGGAAAAAGTCCCTTTGAAGTTGTGTATGGGATGCACCCTAGAGGTGTCTATGAGTTGAGAGATTTGAGTGGGGTGAACAATAGTAGTGCTCAAGGAGAGGATTATGTTGTGGCCATGCATGATATACATAAACAAGTCAAGGAGAAACTCAAGAGGAATGTGGATAGGTACAAGAAGAAGGAAGACTTGAAGAGAAAGGATGTATAGTTTAAGGTGGGTGATTTAGTGTTGGCACATTTGAGAAAAGGGAGATTGCTTAAAGGGAAGTACACAAAACTGATGATGAAGAAAATAGGGCCTTGCAAAGTAGTCCATAATTATGGGAACAATGCCTATGAAATTGAACTCCCACAAGGAGTTTTCGTATCACCTATCTTTAATGTGACTGACTTATATCCCTATAAGGGATCTATTTTTGCAGGAGAAGAAGCAAGTGAACCTGAGAATGCAAATGGAGACTAGATTAAGGACCTTCCACCTACTCAACCTATACACCTTGAGACCATCCTAGATTCAAGAGAGGTGAAGAGAACAAGGAGAAAGGTATACAAGGATCATTTGGTCAAGTGACTTCGAATCCTTGAAGAAGACATTGCAGAACATGGAAGGACTATTGCAGACCTTATTTCATTAGGAGGATGAAATTTTTCCTCTCCAAGTGTATGGTGTAGGAGCACTAACTAAAATTTGGATTTTTTGGTGTCATGTTGTGTCTTAGGTTCTAGGGGTATCAATTTTGGTTTGAATAAGATCTTGTAAGACCATTTGTAAAGATCAACTAACATTTGGGTTGGTGAGTCAGGTTTTTGTATAATGTTTGAAAAGTTGTTAAGTGTTTGTCAACAAAATGACAATTATTTGTATTGTTGGGAGTTGAATGGACACCAAATTCAATGGTGGTTGTGAACGTTGGAATTCAAAGGGAAAATCTATAAATGTACTCACAAACCTTGAGAATGAGGTTCCTGATATTTTGGAGTGATTTGTCATCATTATTTTTTGGTTTTGTGTTGAAAACTCTTCAATTTCATTTCTTTATGTAATTGTATGGTGTTTTATGGACTCATTGTGAAGGGTAGCATACATGGTTGGATAGAGGATTGAAATACCTTTCAAATGCATCCAGTCTAAAGCCTTAACACAACGTTTGAAGCAATATATCCCTATTTTTCTATAAGTTCTCTGTTTGAGTTAGGGTAACTAGGGTTTGATAGAAAAAATGAAATAATTTCCCATTCCACCATTGAAACCCTCTGATTCTCAGTGGAATGGAAGGTATGTGTCTTTTTTTGGTGTTGAAAAAGGATCAGGTCAAGGGTAGTTGGTTTGTGAGGTTTTAAGTGATGCCCTAAGTGACTGTGGCATCATTTTTTACATAGTTTTGATAAGTAAAGTGGTGTAGGCACCTTATAATCAATATGTTTTGCTTTGGGGCCCTAAAACTAGTTGAAACCTAAGTTTTGACATCTAATACACATTTTCAAATTGTTGTGTTGTATTGGTGAACCTTTTAGAGGGTGGTTGCTTTGGGAAAAGGCCTAATTAGGTTCGGTATAGTCAAGGTTCACTCACATTTTCTGAAACAACCCTACTCTATCTTGTGATATGTTGTTTAGGAAAGTGATGGGCATGTGTGTATGCAAGGGTTTGAAGATTTATGGCTAGGTGTGGAAATTATTCCCTTAAAACCTCATTTGCAGACCTAATAGGACATGGTGAAAGGTTAGTGTGGAACACATAACAAGGAGTTTGTCAAAGGGTCTCAATTGTGCGAAGTTCATCAACTCATCCCTGTCTTGCATTAACAAGGGAGGAACAAAAGGAACCATGGAATATTTTTCAACCACTTTCTCTTTAGCTTTATAAACTTGTTTGATTGTAGGAGGAACAATAGGACTTATATGGTTATCTCTTGGTCTTTATCTCTTTGGTCTTTCATAGGAAATAGACAAAGGATTTTTCATCGATTGGTGTTGGTTGCTTGGAAGGGATTTTGGTTCAATCATGGCTTCATAAATGATAGGAGGCTCAATCATGGGTTGAGGCATGTTGCTAAGGGATAATTCTGCTATGCACTTTTCCTTGAAATTTTGATAAGATTTAAAAAATAATTCCTCATGAAGCTTAAGAGGTTCCATAGGTTTGGTCCAAAAGAAATCCAATGAGAAATTCCCATGGGAAGACACAAGATTAAAGTCACTATGCTGCATAGTAAAGATGTCATTTCCAAATGGAAACTTTAAGCATTTATGGACTATCGACAGGATGACATCCATGGAGCATAGCCATGGATAACCATGTTTCACATAGAATTGGTTTGATGATGGGATGATGGAGATTGAGAAATTCAATTGTTTCAGTCCAACTTCTAAAGGAAGAGTGATCAAACCTATTGTAGGGCAAGCAAAACCATTATGTGTTTTGATCCATGCTTTCAATTTTTCATAAGAGTCTTGATAAATTTCATGCAAAAAGAAGAATTCCTCGGTGACCACATTCTCTAGACACATGAGATAAATTAATATCCCTTTAGTAGGCTTGTCATTGATTTTTTTGGTGATGTAAAGAGGACCATTAGGTGCGTGTTTGATTATGTAATTTTGTAAGAAAGCAATTTCAAGAGACATTTTGGTTTGGGCCTTACAAGGTTGAACACCAATGAAGTTGACCATAGTATTTATAGAATCATCCTCATTATTACTCGTGTTATTATTAATGATATAAGCTAAGATACATAAAATTTCTATTCGTTGTTCATTATGAAGCATCTTCCTCATGTTATCTATGATAGGAATCACAATACCAACAATGTATTTAGTAATCATAAAGTTTTGAAATTTTTCTAAGGCTTCATCTAATTTTTTTAGGTTTTCTTGAGGTACATTAGCATCCATTGTGTCAACATTAGTCACATTGGTTGTGGGTAGGGTGGTCATGGGAAATGTGGTATAAAATCTATGATCCATAATGGGTTGACTAGTATTAACACTATGAGTGTAAGAGTTGGAAAACTCAAGATCCATGACAAATGTAGTAGCATGGGATGGCATGAGTCTTGAACTATGTCTCACTAAAGTATTGGTAATAGGACCCTAGTTTGTGAAGCTCATACAAGTTTCACCAAACCTAAGTGCACCCAAAATGGAGAATATGCACTATGCAAATGCAATAAACACCCAAAAGTATGAAGTGCAATGCAAGTATGTAAAAATATTTTGCAATTTTCAAATTTGAAACAAGATAATATACTAATTATGCTATGAAAAAACTTAAAAAATGATGTATTTTAATGCCAGTTTTGATTTCAAACAATGCACTTAATTTTGACCAATTGAACCTAATGCAGGAAAGTACATAATTTTTTTTATTTCTGAAATTGAAACACATATTTAACAATAGAAAAAAACAAAGAAAACAAAGACAAATTACTGCCTAGAAATTTGAAACAACACCTATACAAGGATTGATTCACCCTAGGGTGAATGGGTCCCAGGTCAGGATTATGAAAAATGAAAGTTTGAATTTCTGAGTTAATGTTTGGATTCCCAGTTTTAGATTGCAGACTATGGTTTCAATGACATTTTTTTCTAAATTTAGGTGTCCTAATGCAAATTAAATTAGTGACAAATGATGAACAAAGTGACACTTTTTGAAATGCAATTTTGACCAAATTTGTGAATATGAATGACTGAAAAATACACTAATATGCAAGTACTATGCAAAATCAATGTAATATGCATTTTTTTATAGATTTTAAATAATACAAAATACAAATTTAAAACCCTAAATGAGAAAAATGGGTTATGGGTTTTCCTATTGAAATGGGGCGATACACCTATTTTTATTATGTCATTAGGAAATGAGATCCCAAAGGTATGATTGAATTTTAACCCTAGGTGATTTGACCCTATTGGAGATATTACAATTTTCCTTGTGAAAAGAGAGGGTAAAATCTACCTAAACAACACTTTGGGGAGAAAAACTAAAAATAGTAAATGAACTCAATTATGCAATGTAAAACTTGGATCATCAATTTAAAGCATAAAAGAAATAGAAACACCAAACTTCCAACAGATCTGAGAAGGGTAAATTGATGTGTACCAATCACCAAAAGTTGATGTTGAGTGTCCTCCTGAGATAGATTCACCCTAGGGCGAATGGTTCTTGCTATAGGGATTCAAAATCTTATTTCACAGTCCTCTGCTCCTGGATCTGCACTCCTAATTCCTCCAGATCTCACTGTTAGAAAGTCAGAGTTAAATTCTACAAGTAAGATTCTTTGGCTTGACAACTTTGAGAACTTTGCAAAATTGCACTTTTGATCAATCTTCAATCCTTCTTCACTTTCAAATCTGCAAACACAAAGAGAGGGAAAAATTGTTTGTTTTTGGTGAATGGTGGTTTGTCTTGGTCAAACCCGATTTTGGTAATTAAACCTTGAAATGAAATGAAACATGAATAGAAGGAATGATGAATGACCAATGCTATGTTGCAACTCACCAAACCCTTGAATGGAGATCCTTAGAGGACTAAAGTCTAACAAATCTCTCCAAGGTCTTGATCTTGCATGAAATTGCTTGATTCGATGTTGATCTTGATGCTTGAATGCTTGAAACCTACATCACAATGTTAGCTTGAAAAACATGTATAGATACAAACAACTTTGACATGATGCTTGAGATCTTGAATGCTGATGTAGAATATTTATAAATCTGATCTTGAACACCTTTGACAATAATTTTTGCTCTTGTGAAAGTCTCCCAAAAATTTCTAGGTTTTGAATTGATAAAAAAACCTTGTATTTATAGGTAATTTTCTAATTTCCCAACAATTAAACATCAAAGGCTGATAATTACAATTACAATTTGAATCATAAAAATTCCACCAAAAACATATTAAAAATTGAGATCCTCATCTTAAGGAGGACCTAAATCTAGGACACTTAATTTCCAAGGCAATTTAATTAATGTTTGCAATTGTTTAATACAAGTTTCCATTTCAGAAAATGAGATTAATTAGGATTTTAAATGCATAATTGGGCCAATTAGAGGCTTAATTAAGGGAACCAAACACAGTGTGAAAAATGTAAAGGAGTACATTTTTCTACACTACACAAGTCAATGATTGGTAGCCTACTATATGTGGTAATATCAAGGCCAAACATTATGCAAGCAATAGACATGGTAGCAAGTTTCCAGGCAACACAAAGATAAAATCATGTGTAAGTAGTCAAAATAATATTTAAATATATAAAAGGAACTTTGGAATTTGGTTTGTAGTATCCAAGAGTTGAGAAGATTTCACTCTAGCAATGTATATAGATGTAGATTGGGCGAGCAGTGTTAGGAAAAGTACAAGTGGATGAGTATTATTTCTTGGTAACAATCTAGTGTCTTGGTTAAGCAAGAAAAAGGATCATGTTTTTTTATCCATAGCAAAGGCATAACACATAGCAATAGTGACATGTTGTACACAAGTTTTTTGGATGAAGTGGCTATTGAAAGACATTAAGGTAGAATATGATCATCCAATTTCAATACTTTTTGACATCACTAGTGTAATAAATATTTCAAAGAATCCTATTATGCACTCTAAGAAAAATCATATTCCTATCAAGTATCATTTCTTAAGAGAACAGGTAGCAGAACATGTCGAGTTGGAGTACATTTCCAGAAAAGAATAGATCACAAATATTTTTATGAAGCCCCTTCCAAAAGAGACTTTTAAGTATCTTAGACATAAATTGGGAGTGATATATTTTTCATCTTGCCACTAAATTATTAAGGAGAAGCACATTATTAGGGGGAGCTAATCACTATATTATCCTTCAACTTTGTAGATTCTTTGGTGATATGCATTCAAAAGACAACTCAAAAAAGGATCAGTTGATGAATATTCTTTGTGAGAGTAACAAACATCCCTTTGCCATTGATGTCAAAGGGGAAAAAATATAGAAATGGGAGATTTATAGAAAAGGGGGAGAATTATTTTATTTTTGTATTCACTTATTATTTCTTTGCAAGGTTGTCATCAATAACAAAGGGGGAGATTTTTAGAAATATTGCCATTGATGTTAAAGGAGAATTACTGCTAAAATATTTTATTGAAGTTGAAAGATAATTAATTAGCTAGTTGACTCATGAAATACTATTATGATTTAATTTATTATGATCGACCCATGTGTTTGAAACTCAAGTTGTTTCATTTTATGTCACCCATGTTTGGGGACAAGTCATTCCATTTAAATATTAATTGGGGTGCCTCTTTGAAAGGGGATAAATTCCCTTTGAAAAATCACTCATCTCCATGAAGATACAAGAAATGATATAAAAAGAAGAAATGTAGGTAAGGTGGTGCATGAGAAAAATGTGTTATCATTCTAATGCAACCATATTTTTGAAGGAAAGTAAAATGTTCATCATCCATTGAATAAGCAACATCCAAAAGGTAAAACTTTGCTTATTTGGAGGTTGTTGCCTCCTAAAAGAAGAGATTGGAATCTCTTGCTAAGTTGGTGCTTAGTAGAGGGGATTAGTGTCTCCAATGGGTTGGTGCCTACAAATTTTGTAAGAGCATTTTATTTTGTGGTTGGATTTAGATAGTAGATCCAAGCAGTCTTTCTTTGTGATTTTTTCTCAAAAGGGTTTTCACATAAATCTTGTGTTCTTATTTGTTAGATCTTGCATGATTGCTATTATAGTGGTTGTTAAATTTTAAACAAGAAAAATAATACCTTATAAGAATTCACCCCCTCTCTTAGTACAAGTGTGTTCTCATCAAGGAACACAAAAGATAAGACCTTCACACTATAGGAGGGAAAAAGGCTAATGCAAGGGTAAAAATACACTTAAAGAAAGACTAAGGGGATGTGCACCAAAGTGAGTGCAAAAAATAGCATGAAATTGTAATGGTATGTAATTTTTGACATTACAACCACCACCACCAAATATCCAAGCTATCCTTGGTGAACACTTTATGGCTAAAAATATGACCATAGGATTTCCTCCACATGAATCATGATCATGACATAAAATTCATTTGAGGTAAACCACCCAATATTACGCTTTCTAAGCACTTGTTTCCCATGATACACTAGTACAAAAACAACAAAATGTGACTAAAAAAACTACTGAAAACTACTTATAAATGAATGAACATGGTCACGTGACTAGTAGTAGTTTATTTCCAGTCATTTATAATGCGATCGAATTGATGACTAAACCATTTTTATTCATTCGGTTGATTGATTTGGTCATTAATTTAGTCGCGCAATTGATCGATTTGGTCATTGGTTTAGTCATCTAAGTGATCGACTTGCTCATTAATTTAGTCATCTGATTGATCGATTTGGTAGTTGATGTAGTTGTTAATTTGATTGATTTGGCGATGTGTAATTTAGTCATTGAATGCTTTAAACTGGTCACTTATTTAGTCATTTTTATTCACTGATTTCCGTCCATTGGTAGTGTATTTAGTCATTAATTTTAATCATCATTTTGATCAATTTGGTAGTTTATTTAATTATTTTTTTTACTAATTTATGTCAATTGATAGGCATATTGATACTTTGCTTATTAATTGCATAATCATTATATTTAGTCATATTTATTAACACTGATTTTTGTCAGTTGGTAGTATATTTAGTCAATTGGTAGTTTATTTAACTGCTTTTGTTCACTGGTTTCTACCTATAAGTGTTGGAAATGAGACAATGCTTTAATTGAGGTTTAAACATATAAAAACACAGAAAAACATAATCAATCATTCATTTCCACATAATGAAACGACTATTAAGAAGGCTAAATACTAAAATTTTATTGAGAAAACATGTTCTTACAATAGATACAAGACAAAATGTGTCTTTGATTTGAAAAATGTATTGTTACAAAGTGTGTTTCTCAGTATTGTGACTGAGAAAATTGAGTTACAATGCATTTTTTTTTGTTATGCAAGATATTACAATTTTGATGGCAATTCTATGTTGCAACTTATTTGCAACTGCACATACATGTATGTTGCACTCTTTGCAACTTTTCCTCTTCTCTACACCTCTTTATCTACTCTATATTTACTTCTTTTTCTGCACCCCTATTCTTTGCATCTACTACTTACACAACAACATATCCCTCTTCTATAATGCACCAGTTTGAATTAGTGGAACCAAAACAAAAAGAGAAAAACATAATCAAGGGTTTTTACATTACAGGTGTAGTAAGATAGAACATTCTCTGTTCTACTCACAAAATGTACACCCAAATAATATTTTCTTGTTTTTGTTTGGGTTCAACTTATTCAGGCTCAATACATTCTTTATCTGCAACTTCACTCTCCACACTTTGCTACTGCTAACCCTTCTTTTTCTCTTCTACACTTACAACTAACTCTGTGATTTTTTCAAATATTTTAGTGGCTTCCATGCGAAGGTCCCTTGTTTCTCTTTCAAATGGAAAAATCCATCAATTTTTTCTGGATGAGGAAGGGGTATGTTACTTGAGACCTATAAAATACATACATTTTCATCTCTTGCTCCTTTCAATTTGACTCCATGTATAATAGATAGTGAGTGAATCTGCCCAATGCTTGCAACAACACCATCACGCAGATCAAAAACCTCAACTGTATCCCCTTCTTGGAGTTTATCAATAAATGTCTACAAAAAAAAAACACATTATATTGAAATATAAAACACACATTACATTGTTTTTGATAGCTATATGTAATGTCTTATGTCTTGGAAAAAATTAATTTTTGTATGTGATTTTACAAAACACTATATTAAAACTAAGCTCTAAGCTTTCATATGTAAGTTATATGTTCTCCCCTAATTCCATAATCTATGTATACTAGCTAATTACACTTCACTACTATTCTAACATCCAACTTCTATCAAATAGGTAATGATTACCCTTATTTACATAATAAAACAACCATTACTTACTTGAATAGTACTTACTTGCATGTGGTTTCATATCACTCACCTCAAGTTGAGCACAAATACCACTATGAATCTCATGTGCATGCTCATTGAGTTCATCATCATAACCACTATCAATGTCATTGCAGACATTAAGTTGTATAGCTTTGTAGAGAGTTCTATTGATAGGGCCTTTTTATTTTTGTCCTTTCATATAATTTCTCTACATCATGTGGTTCAATCATCATGCAAAAATTAATAATCTATTAAGAATTTTTTTTGGATCACTCCAACAATAAAAAAATTGGGTTGGATTCTCCTGCACTCAAATTTCAATAATCTACATATTAAGAGGCATTTGTATATAGAACTACCAAAAAATAAGAAATGAGATCAATAGAGCCTCTTACCTCATCTAAATCCATGGATTTATGCTCATTCCTTGCAGAAACTATAGGGTTAATGGCATGAACCAACTGTGTAAATTGCTAACTGAGACCTAATATGAAACTCATTACCTTTTGGTACCCTAGTTCATTTGAGTTGACATTATCTACAAAGGCTCCTACTGGGCATTGAACAAATGGTTGTGAAATATCTGTTGACGAACTAGATTTCAACTTCATCCTACTCTTAGATTTACTAGCATCTAGTGCTACCATATAATTTACAATATCTTCTACAACTGCTTCTCTATTATTGTTTTCCACCTAAAATACAATGTCAATTTCAACATATAGTCAGTTCAATAAAAAATAAAAATAAATAACACAATGTAAATTGAACCAAAAAGCCATAGACTTACTGCAAATTTTTCCATTTTGGCATGCAACTCGCCTTATCTAGCCCTCACATTATCTCTTACTCTCTTGCCTCTATTACTCTTTTCCAAATATTCTTCAAAATGCATACTTTATCTCAATGCCTCACACTCTTTGGGAGATAGACTAGAGTCGAACCTCTCTTTTTCCAACATGATTGTTTTTCTGCAACTATATCTATAATTGTTCATCAAAATTCTCATCCTTTGCTTGTAATATTTTCTAGAGATTTGTCCACCATTAGTCTCAAAATAATTTTCCATTTTTTGTATAACATTTTCCACAGCTTGTGGATCTTGATCTACAAAATTTGATTTGCAAATATCCAAATGGGCCCTACATCTTACACCCAACTCGGTGGCCCACTTTGTAGCATTTGGCCCAATGGGCTCACCATCTCTTAATACCTCAAGCAAGAATGGCTTATTGCCTTCTAATTTTTTTCTTTTGCATTCCTCTCTATAGATCTGTACAAATATTGACTCAATTTTTGTGTTTTGACAAAATCATCCATATCTTATATTAAATTACCACTACCAGTATTTCTGGCTGATCCACTAGTTCCATCAAAAGTTCTAGATGCAACAGGTGCACTTTGAGGCACAATAGATGCAAGCGGTCTCTCTTCATGACTTTCATTAACCAGAACTTCATGCTTCTTGGCCATATCAAGTGTGCCATGAGTAGGTAGATTAGTACCGGTCTTTGTAGATTCCACATCATTAAACACATCCTTTGATGTTAAAAAAAGCATTTGTAGACCTTTTGTTCCTTTGACCTGATGTTTTTCAATAATCCCTCTTAGACTTAGTCCTAAAAGATCATCACAACATTTCACATCACCATGTGCTATATCAGGCTGCACATCACCATGTACTATATTAGGTTGCACATCACCATGTGCTATATCAGGTTGCACATCACCATGTGCTATATCAAGTTGCACATCACCATGTGCTATATTAGGTTGCACATCACCATGTGTTATATTAGGTTGCACGTCACCATGTGCTATACCAAGTTGCACATCATAACAACTATCATTTTCACCAACTTCATTTGTTGAATCACAAAACTGTTGGCTTCTACGAGATTACGACACTGTATATTTTCTTTCCTTTTTTCCTTTCTCCACATTTTCTTTGCACTCTTTTTGTTGCCTATAAAACAAAAAAAAATCATATTATGTCTTATATACATAAAGCTCTTGCCTATAAAATTTCATTAAACACTATTAAAAAAATAATATACTACTTAGGATTTACAACTTTCCTTTTCAAACCAAGACTCAAAATATTAATTATTCTTGGCCACTTTTTCAATACGTGTGCACTCATTTTCTGTCTCTAGAATTTCAACATTATGATCACTATCATCTAATTTGCACCTTACAGTCCTTGTCTTCATTTCCTGAAGTCCAAATAAACAATAATGTATAAATCAACAACTTAAATAAGAAAAATTTATTGAGTTCATAAGTTGATAACATTTGACTTTCCAATCTGTTGATAACTGCAAATGAAAACTTAAAATAGAATTCAATTTACATATTAAAAAGAATTTGCAGTCAAAAACCAAGAAGATGTTTACAATTACATGGATTAGAAAATTTTTCCTTAGGGATATATTCACAAGAGAAGAACTCATAAGAACATAACACAAGCAGGATGAAGGAAAAATATAGTCTAGTTCATCATGAGGTGTGTTAGAACCTTAAAATTTTCCTAGTTCCATCATCATAATTAACCTTGAGCTCCATGACCCAAGCCTTGACCCTTATATTCCTTTTCATTTTTTAGTGATTATATAAATTTTTTAGTTCTGACTAACATTGAAAGACCTATACAAAGCCAAAAATCCATCATATACACTTAAGCAAAAACATGTCTAGCTAAAAACATTATAAATCCCTTAACAGTTTGTTATCACAATCCCTCAGCAATAATCTGAACCCTTGGTGGGCTAGCACTGTGTAACAGAAAACATGAAGATATTTACCGCCATACCGCATAAGTATTATGATGAGGATGTGGTTGTGTGGTATGAGAAAATTTAAATACATCATAAACCTCCATACTGTGAGAAGGAAAAATGAAGGGTGTGGTATAGCAGGGAATAACCTGCCATTTTTAAATACATCATAAACTGCCATACCACGAGAAGGAAAAATGAAGGGTGTGGTATAACGGGGAATAACCCACCATCCTGCGAGGATGATCATAAAGGCATGTGGTAGGGCAGTATGAACCGCTATATCGTGGAAGGATGTGACAAAGCATGCGGTATGGTGGTAAGCCATATGTGTGTTAATGTAAACCGCAGTACCGTGGGTTAAACAAGTCAAGCTTGGGTATAGAGGTAAGGATTCAGCTACCCTGCGGTGAAATGCAAAGAAGCATGTGGTATAGAGATTTATACCCCTCTATCCAGTGGCAGTTATAGAAAGTGGTGGCAATAAAGCAGTATTAAATGCAGAATCACATCAACCGTCTGATCTTGTAAAATCAATGGTGCATGTTCAAACTCGAACTATGAGAAAAATATTTTGTGTAAGGTTGATATTAATGTTGACATAACTGAGCTCATAATCCATTAAACCAAGAATTTGACATTCTCTTTGCACTCATTTGCAAAAAATATCATGCGAGGAGTTGGGAGTTTGAGGAGGTTAAGCTCTGCAACCATCGTAAGCCAGGTAAGTGCACAAAAAATTTATGAATTAATTTTTACAAGTACAAGATAGTTTGGAATTTTGCATTTTAGAAGTATAGGAGAAGTAAGATAGTTAAATTGTGAATTAAGTTTTACAAGTACAAGATTTTTTGGAATTCTGCATTTTAGAAGTATAGAAGTAAGATAGTTGAACATCATGCTACCCAAGAAGAAAGAACCTGAAACTAAAAAGGACATCAAGCTGACCAAGAAGAAAGAAGCTAAAATTAAAAAGGAAGAATCTAAGGTTAAAAAGAGGTCTTTACAATAGTCTATCATCGATATACTCCTTGAATAAGTTGAGAGAGGATTCAAGAAATTTTTTAATGGTGTGGCTCACGGTTGTAGAGATTCCCTTATCTCTATCTTTGGGTGGGAACTGTTTTGGTACTTCTATGAAAAAAGGGAGGGAAAGATTCTAGTGTCAAATCCATGGGCATTAGATTTGGCCAAGTTAATTGTCCCAAATGTTTTTATAGATGCAGAGTTCATCAGAGTATTGGCTCAGAGTTATCATCCTGCTACTAGGTTTGTGAGATTGCCAGATGGTTCACCATTAATTGTGTTGACTAAAGTGGCCATCATTGAATGTTTTGACTTAAACAAATAATCCCTGACTAAAATTGATTTGCAAAGAAGTAAAGAAGAATATACTAGATTGAGGAAAACCCATATAAGTAATGAAGCCTCCATTTACATGAAAAGGGGTGTGAACAACATGGTGATTCCTATATCCCCTTCTAGTATTGAACCATTTGAATTCTCATATTTCCAATTCTATTTCAAGAAAACCTACTTTGATCTTTTTCAAGTACTTGGGATAGATGTAGAAGAGTGAATGCCAGTTAGTTTAATGATGATGGCTATGAGGATCCAAAGCCATGAGACAAACATTGAATATGATTTTGCCTCATGTCTTGAGAAAGCATTACATGAAGCATTTATGCAAGTCAGGGAAAATAGAGCCCCCATAACATTCAGGAAATATTCTTTGTTGTGCCACCTAATATTATACCAAAATAAAGATAGATGGACCAAAAGGATGTGTTTGGGTCAGATTGACAAGTAGGGGAATTTTCTACGAGTGCAACTATGGTGTTATATATGGGACAACAAATGTAAGAATTCAAATTATGTGATATTCTATGATGACTTTGTGTACAAAACTATGTGAGTTCTTAGCCACGAACCATTGAGACTAAACACACTTGTGCTACAATTGTTAAGACCTTTGGCTTTGAAACCTGAGCAAGGCCATACTCATAACTTCGATGATTGGTTTTTTCTACTAGATACCACAATAATCAAGATTTATGGATGCCCACAGGGCCCACATATACTACCAAAGTTTGTCCCCCTTCGATTAGCCTTTTTAGAGTTCATGTGGCAGATTCTATGGATGGAAAAGGATGTCATGAGTAAAAAAAGGAAGGGTACATTTCTACCCAATTTGACAACATGTTGGGAACTATCAGTGGGATCCGATACACTTGAAGAGTTGCAAAATTATCTAAAATCAAGGTACTCTTTATAGTCTAGAAAGGAAAGAGTTTTTGACCATGAGGTTCACATGAATTTTGTAAGACACTCCATCATTACCAAGGCTATGGTTATTGACGAGATTGATTATGAAGAAGATGTAATAAAAAATTGTTTCACTCCTCAATAGGTATATGAGAGGATGAGAAAATGGGAACTTATGAAAAGGCTTGAGGAATAAAGAAAGATGAAGTACAGTGATTTCTTGGGTTATTTCATAGAGGAAGTAGATCATGTCAAGAGGATTGATATGACAATTGATAAGTTTCATGATTTAATTAAGACTGCAGCAGATATAGGGAGACTTGCCAAATTGTCTCCCAAAAGGCTGAGTGGTATTGTAATTACATAACCAACTCTAGATACTATTTCAATATGTCATGCTTCTCTAGGATCACCTCCTGAACAACCACCTTCTAAAAAACAAAAGACACAAGAGATAGCCCACTTGTTACCTGTGAAATAAGTGAGGAGGTTGGAGATACAATAGAAGCAGTTAATGTTTTAAGACATTTCAATGATGATGTTGAAGTGGACCAACCTATGCTTGAAACTGAAGCCCACAGGCCTGAAGCTAGAGCCAATATTGAGGTACAAGGAGAAAGAGAAATGCATGAGGATGACAGGACAGTTGTAGCTCGCAAGTTCTTGGAAGATGATGAATTTATCAAAACCCCTGAATTTAAAGACTTTTGGATTAAGATGAAAATGAGAGAGTTTGAAGAGAGGGTTGAAATAAATAAGATGGGAGTTGAGGAATCCCAACATGACCAAATAGTATCCAAAACTTTTAATGAATTAAGCATTGATAATATTGATGTCATCCCACAAGAGGCTAACGAGATGATTTTGAAAAGTAATATACTTGTTGTCCTTGGAATGGAATTAAAGAAAATGTTTTTACTTGATCAAGTGAGAACATGGGAGGACCCAATGTTGATTGTTGAGTTTGACTCAGATGAAGGGGTAAGTGGCACATGGTATAACCCTAAGATTGAAACCTTGGAATTCTGGGCCAAACAAAAGAGTACACAAAAACCAAGGTTACTAGATGTAGTGTAGGAAATGGAAGGGACAACTATGGTGAAAACATTAAATGATACATCTCCTCTAGAAACTGCAACCATGACAATGCATTCAACTATGTTCACCTGAGCTGCAGTTAAGGAGATGGAAGCTAGATTGGGAGAGTACGAAAAGGAACAAATTTTTTTAAATGATGAAGTCAATAAATTTTTCATGGAAAATGTGAAGTTGAAGGAACAATTGAAAGGAGCAGGCCCCTCATAGAACAAGAAAATAATGTTATACCAGTGTCCTCCTACTCCACCAGTTCATATAAAAAGTGCTTCTACTGAACAAGTGAGCATTCTTAGATAGGAGATTGAAGAGTTAAAGAAAGCCAACAATGAGAGTAAGGAAGGAGTGAATAATCAAATCTGCAATGTGTTAGAGAAGGTCCTTGAGCATAGGATAAAGCTAATTGTGGATAAGTTGGAAAGTGTGTATAATTGCTATAGCTCACTGACACAAGCAATTGATCAGATGAAAACACATCTAACCATATTGGATCCCCTTTTTAAGAACTAGCAACCCATACACCACACATTAGTAACCTTGTGTAGAATCTTACAGAGGAGTACTGAGGCTCCTACAACATTAAAACCTACAGAGCAAATGGCCAAAATAGTTATAGATGAATTCCAATATATGTAAGGAGAGGACCAAAAGATTAGAACAAGAATAGATTATTTTCATACTTTGAATTAGTGGTTTGTGCCAAAACTATTGAAAGATGATGACCACTTGAAGGACCTCAATGAATGGAAGAGTGAATTTGGCCAGATTGTTCCATAGTGCATCACTCACATACAAAAGGATGGCGAGTTGAGTCTTGACAGGTTCGACTTAATCATGGATAGAGTAATAGCGTTGGATGTTGGATATTCTAAGTTTATCATGGATGATAGGGCATTACTAGACAACCGATGGAAGATTCACCTTGCAAATATATTGAAAATTCAAGAATACAAATGGCCACATCATTATGTAGTGTACGAGTGGGAGTAGAGGTATATGGGTCCTCCCCCTGAAATGTAGGCCTTGGGGCTATCACAGTGGAAGAACCACACATTCAAATACACTAATATGGAGAAATGACCTTGAATAGATCTTCAGTGATCATGGGTGCCTTAAGGAGATTAACAGACTATGGTATCATGAGTGTTGCGGACTTCATTAGTTATCTACTTTCTTTGTTTTATGTTTTAAGAAAAACTAATGTTTAGTTTAGTTTATATAAAAAGGCATGAATTTTGAAAATATGCCATATTTTGTAACAGTCTAAAGCTTGTTGCTTCTCTTATAAAAGACAAACCAAGACTAAATTTTGATATCATCATCATAGGAATTTATAGAAAAATATATGAGGAGACTTATGTTATATTGTAATATCTATTTGAAGCAATCAATAGACAAGAAGATTTAATTTGGTGCTCGAATTTTGGTCTCAATCATTTGTTGATAATACTATGTATGATTGGATTTTTATGTATTTTAGGTTGGAATATAGGGGTATATTATGAATTGGTATCAATTATTTGTTCATAATCATCTGCATTGTTGATTACATTGCATTGTACATCTTTCAAACTCAAAGCATTACGTCACATTGCATAAATAATAACTAGATGTTGTTACATGCCAAAATTTCAATTACAATATAGTTTTTACAAAGTCAACCTAAGTAGTTATGCAATTACTTCACATTGCATAACTAATAACTAGGATAAAATTCCAATTGCATTTTCTTTTCATGGCATTCTATGAGACCACATTTCTTTGAGGCGTTTTTTCAAACCATTCATTGTCTTGTCTATGCTACCACATTTTTCATACATATTGTCTACCAAAGCATTTTATCAAATAGTTCACTGCCTTGTTTCTATGGCTAAAAGCCTAAAACAAGTGCTTTCAAACAAGCTATGGATGCTTGGAAAAAATCTATGAAAGCATAATATTAAGCAATAGCATAGATAAGGTAGTGAACTAGTTGAAAAAATGCCTCAAAGAAACATGGTCTCATAGTGATGGAATTCAACGACAATCCATAACAATTTGCTTGTCATGGAATTCGTCGTGGCATTCCATCACCCATGAGACCACATTTCTTTGAGGCATTTTTTCCAAAGTTCATTTCCTTGTCTATGCTACCACATTTTTCATACATGTCTACCAAAGCATTTTATCAAACAGTTCACTGCCTTGCTGCTATGGCTAAAAGCCTAAAATAGGTGATTTCAAACAAGCTATGGTCTCATGGTTTTTTTTGGCACGAAAATCAACATGATTTTATTTGTAGGTTTTAAATGCATTTTTTGGCAATTTTGTTGTTTGAAATGGAAAAAAATATTTGTGGTCAGTTTTGTGCATTTTTTAATTGTAGGATTTTCACAATTAGTGAAAAAGTTAGTGTTCATGAAGGAATGGAAAAGATGCATAGAGCCTTTGAATTATACACGTACTGTGCAATGGCATTGAATCATTTAGCAAACCATTTTTTCTTTATAGGGCAGCATTTTCTTATGGAATAGTTGACTAAGACAACTCTTGTTTCAATTGATCACCCTCTCATGAAATCTCATTCATATTATAATCTTGCACGATCTTATCATAGTAAAGGTGATTATAACACCAATGGATGCTACTACATGGTATTAGTCAAGGAAAGTAAGAGGCCACATTATTTTGTGGACAGGTTCAATTGAAGTTGGGAGATCTTAAGAGTTCTCTCTCAAATTTTGAAAAGGTTCTGGAGGTCCACCCTGAGAAGTGTGAGAGCCTAAAAGTTGTAGGCCATATATATGCTCAATAAGGGCAGACAGAGAAGGCTTTGGAAATTTAAGAAAGGAAGCTCACATAGATCCACGTGATGCCCATGCATTTATCAAGATGGGCGAGTTATTAATATCGACATACCCCTGTGCAACCTTAGATTCTCTAAAGACAACAAAGTCTCTTCTAAAGAAGAGCAGAGAAGAAGTACCCATTGTATTTTTAAACAACTTTAGGGTTCTTAATTTTGAGTGTGATGAACTAGAGTTGGCTCAACAAACTTTTATGGAGGCATTAGGAAATGACATTTGGGTTGAATTTATAAATAAAAGCGCCAATGCCAATTCTGCAATTTTTTTTGTGTTATTTAAGGATATGGAATTCTTCCATCGACTAGAAGAAGGTGGTGTTTCAATGCTAGGTTGTTTGAGCAGCTACATGATACTGACAAATAAAATCTTTTATTCAAGCCAAAATTGTTCAAGTTCCCTAATTATGTGGATACAAATCTACATCTTGCAACCATGGCTCAGGCTTGGAATGAGATCCAACTAAGCATATAATTGATTGGGGATGCACATAAGGTGGATAAAAACTCATCAAATGCTTTAAGTATTCTTAGCAACATGGAACTAAAAACAAATGACTAGCTTAAAGAAAAATAAACAATTAAAGTAGCATGCCAACTTGTCTTGGCTGATGAAGCAAAATGAAAAGCTGATGAAGAACGAAGGATTCAGATAGAAAGGAGAAAGAAAGAGGAAGAAATTCAGCGGGTGATGCAACAAGAGGAGAAATTTGAACATGTGAAGGAATTATGGAAGAGTAAGCGCAAGGACAAGGATGATGACGATGATGAGGTTGGTCAGTCTAAGAAGAAATAGAAGAAAAAGAAGAAGGATAAGGACCACAAGTCTTGTGATTCTTAAATGGAGGAACTTGATGTTGCCATGGAAGATGAGGCAAATTATATGAGCGATAAGGCACAAGATGATGTAGAAAATTCCCAAGATTTTGTTGTAGCTGCAGGTCTAGAAGACTCTGATGATGGTGAGACAAATTCTCTAGTTTCAACAAAATCACGAAGGAGACATGCATACTTTGATTCTGAAGATGATGAAGCATTGCAAAAATAGAGTCTGAGAGAAGATGATCCATATGATGATGATGTCTAAGCTTCCTGAGCTTTAACCAAACCTAGATCCTATTTTCCAAAACAAAAATCCCCAAGGCCCATGGGAAATGAATGATGAGCATTTGAGTTTCAACTTTGTTTCAATTCAAAAAGGGGGCATTACATTGTACAAGATTTGTTTAACATAAAAATAATTTAATCCACCTATTTGGGACTGTAAAATAAAAATAGATGAATTAATCTATTTTCAATTATAGGTTCTTTTAATCTAGAATTTGATAGAAAGATAAAGCATAATACATTGAAGGACACATACAACATTCTAAAATAAAGACTAAAATAGGTTGCCCATAAAAAACAAGAAAGAGGAAAAATGAAAAGATAACATATAGATGATTCATTTGAGGCTTTTGATAATATCTCATTTAACTATGTCAAATGGATTTGGAAGGGACAAAGCATATTTGATTGACTAAAATTTTGAGGTAGCTTATCCATCGTTATTGTCTGCATCAACTTCTCTTGGAATCAAATTTTACAATGCATAGAGCCTAGAATTGATTGGGGATGCACTTAAGGTGGATAAAAGCTCATCAAATGCTTTATACATGCTTGGCAACATGGAACTAAAAATAGATGACTAGCTTAAAGAAAAATAAAGAATTAAAGTAGCACACCAACTTGTCTTGGCTGATGAAGCAAAATGAAAATTTGATGAAGAACGAAGGATTCAGATGGAAAGGAGAAAGAAAGAGGAAGAACCTTGGCAGGTGATGCAAAAAAAGGAGCAATTTGAACGTGTGAAGGAATTATGGAAGAGTAAGCGCAAGGAAAGGATGATGATGATGACGAGGTTGGTTAGTCTAAGAAGAAATAGAAGAAGGAAAAGAAGAAAAAGAAGGATAAGGAACACAAGTCTTATGATTCTTATATGGAGGAACCTGATGTTGCCATGGAAGATGAGGCAAATTATATGAGTGATAAGGTACAAGATGATGCAAAAAATTCCCAAGATCTTGCAGCTGCAGGTCTAGAAGACTCGGATGATGGTGAGACAAATTCTCTAGTTTCAACAAAATCACAAAGGAGACATGCATACTTTGATTCTGTAGATGATGAACCATTGCAAAAATAGAGTCTGAGAGAAGATGATCCATATGATGATGATTTCTACGCTTCTTGAGCTTTAACCAAACCTAGATCCTATTTTCCAAAAAAAAAATCCCCAAGGCCCATGGGAAATGAATGATGAGTATTTGAGTTTCAATCAACTAAAATAGGTTGCCCATAAAAAACAAGAAAGAGGAAAAATGAAAATATAGCATATAGATGATTAATTTGAGGTTTTTGATAAGATCTCATTTAACTATGTCAAATGGATTTGGAAGGTACAAAGAATATTTGATTGACTAAAATTTTGAGGTATCCTATCCATCATCATTGTATGCATCATCTTCTCTTGGAATCTGTTGAAACTCAAATGCTCATCATTCATTTCCCATGGGCGTTGGGGATTTTTCTCTTGGAAAATAGGAGCTAGGTTTGGTTAAAGCTTAGGAAGCCTAGACATCATCTCATATGGATCATCTTCTCTTAGACTCTATTTCTACAATGGTTCATCATCTTCAAAATTAGAGTATGCATGTATCCTTCGTGATTTTGTTGAAATTGGAGAATTTGTCTCGTCATCATCAGAGTCTTCTAGACTTGCAACTGCAAGAAGATATTGGAAAATTTTTGCATCATCTTATGCCTTATCAATCATATAATTTTCCTCATCTTCCATGGAAACATCAGGTTCCTCCATATAAGAATCATAAGCCTTGTGGTCCTTATCCTTCTTCTTTTTCTTCTTTTCCTTCTTTTGTTTCTTCTCAGACTGACTAGCCTCGTCATCGTCATCATCCCTGTCCTTACACATACTCTTCCATAATTCCTTCACACGTTCAAATTGCTCCTCTTGTTGCATTACCCACTAAAGTTCTTCCTCTTGCTTTCTCCTTTCCATCTGAATCCTTCGTTCTTCATCGACTTTTCATTTGGCTTCATCAACCAAGACAAGTTGGTGTGCTACTTTAATTGTTTCTTTTGCTTTAACCCAGTCATCTATTTTTAGTTGCATGTTTCCAAGCATACATAAAGCATTTGATGATTTTTTATCCACCTAAAGTGCATCCCCAATCAATTCTAGGCTTGGTGCATTGTAGAAAAAGATTCCAAGAGAAGATGATGCATACAATGATGATGGATAAGCTACCTCAAAATTTTAGTCAATCAAATATGCTTTGTCCCTTCCAAATCCATTTGGCATAGTTAAATGAGATCTTATCAAAAACCTCAAATGAATCATCTGTATGTTATCTTTTCATTTTTCCTCTTTCTTGTTTTTTATGGGAAACCTATTTTATTCTTTATTTTAGAAAATTTTCCATGTCCTTCAATGTATTATGCTTTATCTTTCTATTAGATTCTAGATTAAAAGAACCTATAATTGAAAATAGATTAATTCATCTATTTTTATTTTATAGTCCCAAATAGGTGGATTAAATTATTCTACTAATAAACAAATCTTGTACAATGTAAATCCCCCTTTTTGAAATTAAACCAAGTTGAAACTCAAATTCTCATCATTCATTTCCCATGGACCTTGGGTATTTTTCTCTTGGAAAATAGAAGTATAATAATAACTCAAGAGGATCTTAATGTCATAAAAGGGGCCACTTAAGTGTTGGAACAAAGACCAAGAAATATTTATACTGCAAATGGGGCAACCATTGTACTAGTTGAAAGGGGTCAATTTGATATTGCAAAGAAATTTTTTACACAGGTACAAGAAGATACTGCAAGAAACATCTTTGTTCAAATGCCTGATGTGTGGGTAAATCTAGCACATGTTTAATTTTCACAAGGATAGTTTGTGTTTGCAGTGAAAATGTTTATGCTACAAATGGGGCAGCCATTGTAAACTGTTGGCATAGAGACCAAGAAATGTTTATACTGCAAATGGGGCAGCCATTGTGCCAGCTGAAAGGGGTCAATTTGATATTGCAAAGGAAATCTTTAAATAGGTACAAGAAGCTGCTATAGGAAACATCTTTGTGTCAGATGCTTGATGTGTGGGTAAATCTAGGACATGTTTACTTTGCACAAGGAAAGTTGTGAAAATTTATCAAAATTGTTTGAGGAAATTCTATTTTGGCACTGACACCCAAATTTTATTATATTTAGCTTGAACGCATTATGAAGCAGAACAATGGCAAGATTGTAAAAGAACATTATTAAGAGCAGTAGAACATTATTAAGAGTAGTAGATTGTAATGAGCATTTCAAATTTTTGTTTAATATAATGAGGGTTTCAAATTACCTCTGAATTCGCTACGAAGGGTATCCCTAAATCCGATTTCACTACAGAGGGCCTTGGTGAATTCAAATTCATTGCAACAAACTTTGAATTCCCTTCCCTTGCCCGCCTTTTTAGAAGTCTCTAGGTCCTCTTTGAGTCCTTATCTCCCATGCAAGTAGCTTCTATAACTGATCAAAATGCCTCATGTCGGGCTAGCGAATGAGGTGAGGTCAAGTGAGACAAATGAATATGATATGAACAAGGCAAATGAATCTACAATGAACGTGAATAATTGCACCAATACATCGCACACATGAATACATTGCGCCAATAATTGGCCAAATTGTTTTTTAAATTTTTTGTCTATTTTGGATTTGATGACTAACTATTTAGTCATTTTTATTTCTATGACTAAATAATTTTTTATTCAATGACCAAATTAGTCATTTATTTACTCATTTATAGCTAAGTTGCAAAAAATGAGTAGAATTTAATTATTTTTAGTTGTTGTGACTAAATTTTTTAGTCACCTAGTCATATATTTGCCAAATTCTACTAGTGATAGTGAAATTGAACATATAAGGGATTCTAGAAGCTATCATTTATTTGTTATGTGTTTGAATGATATAAAACTTAATAAGATTACCATTAAATATAAGTTCTTTTATACTAGTCATTAGTGGTTTGCTAGATGAGTGCATGAAGTAATTTTCTTTAAAACATTAGATCCTAGGCTAGGTATTAATTAAAATAATATCATAGATAAGGGTATTTCCAAAATAGACTTTTATACACATGAAGGTCATTACGAATTCAAAATCATTCCTTTTGGTCTTATAAACACCCCTCCTCTACTTTGAAGTTTTTTGTGTTCCATATTAAAGCAATTTTTAGGAATTTCATGTTGGTGTATTTTAATGATATATTCATCTACAAAAAAACATAAGACCATCTCCAATGAAACAAAATATAATCTCAAACACATATATGGAGTCCAACAACTTCTCAAGTAATATCAATTTTATGCGAAAATTCCTAGATTTGCTTTTGGAGTCCATGAAGAGGAGTATCTTAAATTTGTTTCATATAGAGGAGTGAAGGTGAATCCTAATAAAATCAAGGTCATGTTAGAAATGAAATTTCTCATAACCCTTTAGAAATTTCATGGCTATTTTTAGGATTACAAGCTATTATTGCAAGTTTGTGGAGAAATATGCCCAAATAAGCATTAATAACCATTTTGAAGAATGATGCTTTTTGTTGAAATGAAGAAGAAACTTGAGCCTTTGAGAAAGTTAGAGACTATGTAGTCTATTCTATATTGCATTTTAGTAAAACCTTTGTTGTAGATGTGTGTGTAGTTTTAATGTAGCAAGGTAGGTTTATAACTGTTGAAAGCTTCCAACTCAAAGGGAAGAATCTACTCAATTCCATTTAAGAGAATAAAATGTTGGCTATTTTATATGTGGTCATGTGATTCATTTTTTATAAGAATATAGATCAATATTAAAAAAAAAGAGTCATAACAATATGAAATTGTTAGAACATAATGTTATTGTGATTGCAATCATAGTAATAGCTAAGTACATTAGATCCATATAGATTTAAGCCATATTTAACTACCTAAGCTACAATCCCAATGAAATGTTCAAAAGCTTCAAAACCAAACAACCATTAAACTAAACGTGAAATAAACCATGAAAGCATAAAATAAACCTAATCTAGAACTCCAAACCTCATCCCATTGGGGGATTGGTGCATATTAATATGGAATAATGACCCTTTCCCAATACCTTAGATAAAATGAGCATCTAATCAAACTCCATTGATGAAAGCTTAAGCTAAAATGGATGAAACTATGCTATGGATGGATGAAAAAGCTTAAAAAATGGATGCAAGGATGAATAAATATAGTATTCAAATGTACAACATAAATTTTCTTTGATGGAAGTGGATCCATTTGTCTCCAAAATGTGAGGTATTTATAGGAGAAAATGGTAAATCAAGGGTCAAGATCAAATTGATCAATAAATGGTCAAGATACAATCAAGGGTGAAGGCATGGATCAAGGATTATCATCAATGGATGAGAATGCAAGATCATATGGATCAAAGAATCAATCAATGGCTCACAATGATTCAAACAAACGCACTTTCAAAGTTGTTAGAGAGTTTGTTATAAAGTTTTTAGGAAAGAATATTTCCTTTTTTTGGAGCCAAATGGGAGAATATTCCAAGGGAATATTCCCATGCAAGTGGATGGGTGAGGGGAAATAAGTAATTTGTTAATGAAAAAAAAGTTTTAATTGTGTAAGTTGAGGAATATTATGATGCTCATTAAATAATTTATTTATTTAATGAAAAGGGGATGCAAATGACATTTAATTCAATAATTTAGGATTATTCAATTAAATGAGAGGACATAAGGTGTTTAAATTAAATAATTTACATTATTCAATTGAACAAAATGAAAGTTAGTGTGAAAGGGGGGAATTAACCTAATATAATTAATTAGATTAATAGATGAGAATGATGCATTTAATTAAATAACTAGGATTATTCAATTAAATAGTCATAAAGAAGGTGGATTTTAGGACTAAATGGTGTTAGTGATCAAATTCAAGTGTGTAATATCATTCAAGACAATTTTAAGTGTCTACATTTTTCCCCTCTTTGAAGCAAGGTACCTATTATATTGGTTCAAAGACTAACACTTTTTGGATTAATGTTGCTGCTCAAATCAAAAAATTTAAAATTCTTGATTTTTCGAATGCCCCACTATTGCCCCAGTGGAAGGAATTAAGCTGGTACCCTGCTCCCTTGAGAGAATGGACAAATTTTTTAATTTTTTCAGGTTGATATTGTGACAAAGGTTAAAGATCAATTCAACTCAAAGAGGACTAGAAAGCTCAAATGTCTGATATAAAAAATAATGATGATGTATAGATAGTCATTGGCCATGGGTAGCCTCATGTATATTTTGATATATCACACCTATTTGATACTTGGATAGAACTATTAGTAAAGATAGAAGAATAAGAAGAATAAGATGGATAGAAGTAGAAGAATGAGATGTACATTTATTAACCATTGATTTCAAGATTGATTTAGAAGTCCAACAAGCCTATGAATCTTTGAGACTTTATTAGATATGGTGATGAGATTGATGGTATGCTCATTTCAAGGATTAGGATACTTCATCATTTCTTATTTTTGATCTAACACATAGACACTATGCATCAAGGTATTTATAACCAGGATGGCATTGTATCGAGTGCATTGGACTTTGAATTTGCAAACAAATAGGATAATTCTTGCTCACACCTTGACATATAGAAACCTTATTGGTATGTAGTTTAGAAGTTTAGAACATTTCAGACCAAAGTATACAGAATAGTCAACAATCTATTCAAAACAACCTCCCTACAGACAACTAAGTATTCACCAAGATTATTTTGTAAGAATATCCAACAAGAATAGAAAATGAAAGATAATGATCGATGCCCCATTCCTTTCTCTCTAAATTGTTTAGACATCATCGAGAGGTCCTCAGAATGGGTCAACAAGATAAATCATAAGACAAGATCAAAATGAATAGACAGTCAATATTATTTATAACTATTTCCTAAGTAATGTGTTTTGTTTAGGATAAGTATCCAAAATGAATGCCAAAGATAATGCCCATTGTAGGAAGGATGAATCTTAGGACATGTTAGTGGATGGTGGCAAGTTGATAGGTTGTTTGAAAGGTCATTGATATAAGGTTTGATTGACATATTTGATAATGATCAAGAGTTTGACTATTGTGTTTAAAGGTTCTACTTTTGTTGATTGTTGTATTTGTTTTCTGTTTGTGTTACCAAAGGGTGAGTGTGATGATTGATTTATTATGGATGGAAATTTACTGTGAGTGCAAGTGAAATGAGATGGGATGGTTGATTTTGGAATTTTCTGGAATATTTTAATGTTTTTGGTATTTTGCAATGTTTTGAGGCTATTTTTGATCTTTTTGGTTTATGTGAATGTTTAGGTTTTCCATGTTATGTGAGGCTATTTAGGGTTTTTCAAGTTTCAAATGTTTTTATTTTCCAATTTTCAAATGTTTTTGTGTTTTTTCAGTTTTGAACAAGACCTAAGATGGACTAACCTAGGGCCTCAGGGCCTTATCAAAGAATAGCCCTGAATACGTTATACATGCAAAGACCACGTAGTTCGACTAACTTTGACCAGTAACCATTTATTGATGAAATATGAACATGTGATGGATTGTCAGATTATTATGATAGAATCCTAAAGGACTGAACTAAAGCATCTCAAGGGCACATCAATGTTGGTGTTGCATATATTCAAGCTCAGAGACAACATAGTTCGATAAGGTAAGTTTTTGATTTTTTGATGTTTTGACATGTTTAGGTATTTTGTGACGTGTTTTCGATTTTTTGCACAATGTTGACAAGTGTATGGATATGTGATGATTTTAGTGATCTATTTTGGGATTTTTTTGAAAAACAAGCTATCTGATTGATAGATTATTGATAGTGATAACATTGTTCAGGATGCTCAAGAATGCAAGGATAGTGTTGAACAACACAAGGATTGGGAAATGATATATCCGGAGACGGCGATGGATTGATTGGATAAGATAGATCAAGATTTTGAAGCTAGGCTTCGAACAAAATATATTGGAATGATTTGATGTGGCGTTGAAGTGTAAGGTAGATGCAACTAATATTGATAGTTTGGATTGATGTTTGATAAAAGATAAAGCTTGATAAGGAACATCTTCTCCTCAAACTGTGTCATGGGCTAGTGATTTAGATTTTTTCTTACAAATGATTCGATGAATTTGATTTTGTGTTTTGAAAATTTTTAGATCACCACATAAGTTATAGGATATATCTCATGATTTATTCCTGAATCAAGATGTAAGTATCTACCCCCAATGTCTAGCAATGTATGGAATGACATGGGTGGATACATGGATAAATGAATTGATTGATGAATAGGTATGTGAAGGATGCCAAGGATTATCTTGTGATAGGATAACATGTTTGGATAAAGTATGCGTCTTTGGAAAATGCCTCATGGATTGTATAATGCTAGTTGGGATAGTGATGCAGGAGCATCCACTGGTGTGAGGAAAATCTTGCATCACCCAAAAATATGATTTCCATTTATGTTCCTTTTGTTAGCTTTTTGTAGATGTTTTTTGCATTTCTGGATACCCTTTTCGTCGAATAAGAGTTCCCAACTTTCAGAATTGCTTTTCTTCTTTTTCTGCTCAACTGCTATTTTTAGCAGGTGTGAATTTGAAGGCATGGGAAGAAAAAAATGTATAGGAAGGTACAAGATGCAAAAATAAGCACTTTGGCAAAAGAATCAGGTCAAGATCATTCACAATTTGAAAGTTATTCAAGTTTTAGTTTCTGCTTTTTGCCCTGAAAAAACCTTCTAAGTCTAGTTTGAGGCACTAAACGGTCTCGTACGGGCCTAGAAATCATCATAACTGATGGAGCTAGTTCTTCACTCCGAGACCTTTCCAACTGTTCAAACGGTTCAAAAAACAGAGTCCTGGATCAAAATTTATGGCTTTCGGAAGTTGGTCAATTTTTGAAAAATTGTCAATTTTCGAATTTGGACACACTTTTTGAATTTCAAATTGTAATTTTTGGTGCCAAACCACTAAAAATTATAACTTGAATGTTTTTTTTGGCTCCAAACCAAAAAGGGGCTATTTATGGGCTAGTTTCTAATTTTTGGATAGCTTTTTGGGGGAAAAGAGTTTGCATGCTACGAAAAGGGAATTTTTGTAGTTACTGTAATTGGCATGTATTGCAGAGCTCGAGGATTTGAGATCCTCTGCATGTAATATTTTACTTTCTAAACAATAATAAAATTTCTCTGGTTGTTTACATCATTTTCTATGTCTCAGGTTTGCTCCCTCGTCAGGTGGTATCAGAGCGGGTTTTCTTGAGCATGTGGATAGATCATCGATCATGAGGCAATTCGCACCAGGACTGTGGTTGTGGGTTCAAGATCTTCAAGATTCCTCCAAGAGTGATGCTTGGTAGGCATGGTGGTGCCAGAGGTGGCATAAACGCTGGTGGAAGAGATCCATTGGTGGCTGAGGGTTTCAGAGCCCTCCAGAGACAAATTGATGCATTGTAGGAATAGATGGGAAGATGGTTAAACCCGAGAAGGAGAGGAGAAAGTGAGGATGAATAAGAGGTGGAAGATTCAGATGTAGAAGAGGAAGAAGAAGCGATTGATCAAGATCAAATGCAGTTGATAAGGGCCATTTCAAAGATTGGAAAAAGACCCAGAATAAAAGTTTCCAGTTATTCCAGAAGTCTGAACCCGGAAGAGTTGATCGACTGGATCAACGAGCTATAAGAGTATTTCAAGTATGAAGAAGTAGAGGACCTAGATTAGGTTGAGTTTGCAAAAAAAAAGCTGAAGGGCCATGCAAATATTTGGTGGAAAGAGGTCCAGTTGGAGAGAAATCGAAGAGAAAAAGGAAAGATCAGCAGTTGGGATTGCATGGTGGAGAAACTGAAGAAGCAATTCATACCAGTAGACTATGAGTTAGATCTACTTAAGAAATTGCAAGGGTTGAAGCAAGGAAGTAGATCTGTGAAAGAATACACAGGATTTTCATAGGATGATCATTAGAATGGGCCATGCAAAGGCCAACAAGGAGAAGGTAGCCCATTATCTTAATGGGTTACGACCGAGCATTCAAGAGGAGCTAAGCCTGGTCAGAATGACCACCATTGAGGATGTGTACCAGTTTTCTCTGAAAGTTGAGGAGAAGCTGAACAAAAGATTTGACAACAAGAAAAAAGGATGAGGAGGTCAAAGCGGAAGGGGTAGTGGAAGATCTTCTGGAAGCCGAAATGAGGATGAAAGGAAAAATGAAGATGTGGGTACCAGTCGAGGCCAGAAGAATGATAACTTCTACTACCCTCATGATCAAAATAGTGGTAATCAAAGAGGTAGAGGATGGGGAAGATTTGGGCCAAGACCCAGAAGAGGTGGTTTCAGAGGAACTTGTTTCCATTGTGATGAAGAAGGGCATTGAGCCTATGAATGTCCACAACACCAAGGAAGGATAGACAAAAGGCCAAAAGGTCATGGAAGGGTTGCACATGCAGATGAGGAGGCCCAATCTGAGCATTTAGATGATGCTGAAAGGGGAGAAGCCCTAGTGGTTAGAAGATCCCTGGTGACTGAAGAGAAGGAACCAGAACAAAGGACGCATGTGTTTCACATAAGGTGCAAGTGTGAAGACAAATGTTGTGATGTCATTATTGACAGTGGGAGCACTGATAATCTGGTGTCAGAAGAGATGGTTACGAAGTTGAAACTAAAGAGGGAAGGACATCCACATCCATATCGGATTGCCTGGCTACAAAAAGACCACAAAGTTTTGGTCAATGAGCAATGTTTGGTGAAGTTCAAGATCCGAAGCTATCGTGATGAGGTACTATGTGATATCATCCCCATGGATGCATGCCACATGTTGTTGGGGAGGTCGTGGCAGTTCAATAGGTGAGTTGTACATGATGGCCATGCAAACACTTATTCCTTGATGAAGGATGGAGTCTGCCATAAGTTGAAACCCTTGAAGAAGGACAAAGAAAAGGTATGCAGTAGTGCTACAATTTGTTTTGTCGATGGAAGGAAATTTTTAGAAGGCATGAAGCATGAGTGTATGTGTTATGCATTGATTCCTAGAATGTAAAAGGAAGATAGTGGGAAGGTGCCAGTAGAAGTGATAGGGAGGCTACAGGAAGCAATCACAGATTCCTGGAAGTTGCAGGAATCAATTACACTGTTTTCAGATGCTGCAGGAAACAGTCATAGTTTCCTGTGCTAGGCCTTGACATAGACCTCCTTGGTGAAATTTATGTTCCACCCTAACCTATAGGAACTCTATATTTTCTAAGTTCCCCTGGTTCTCCTGCCAACCTCACTATCTTGTCAAGTTTGCAACTACCAAGCCAAATCTTGGTGCTATGACTCCTTTCCTTCTTAGCCTTTTATCCATCCAAAAGACTAATCCTCCCTCAATACATGAATGAATCTTGCAGGGGTGAGGGAATGTTTTCCAAAACTCCAAAACAACCTCCTAGGGTTTCTGGAACTTCACTTAGACTCCATCTTACCAACACTTGCATGAAGCCTATTCCAAAGGTTTTGCTCTTGAGCCACTATTTGGTCTCTGAACAGGGGTAAATTGCTTTTCCCTCTTAAACCCACCAAAGAAACGTGGTTCTTGGCTTAGGAAATTTGTTTCCCTTGTCTACAGCTTCAAGATTTCTAGGGTCTTGGTTCTATCCAAGCCGTTCTTTGCCCTCATGCAAACACTACCCAGAAAACTAGGGTTTCTAACTGTCCAGAACCAGTTTTAGGACTGGTGAAAAGTTCTCCTCCTAAACGGATTGCTGGGCTCTCCTCCTTGGTACCACACGTGGCCAAGACCTTCCCCTAAATTCTCCAAAAATAATTTTTCGAAAATCTTTTCTCCCCTGCAAGTTATCAACGCTGTTCTGCAGCCTTTCCTAGCCGGGCTCTTCACTGGCTCGCCTAGGGCAAGACTTTTCTCATAACTCCTGCAACCAAAGAAAACCTAACACCTACCACTAAAATATGTACAGATATGGAGCCTGACCACGTTCCCAACAATTCCATACTTCCAGGTACAGAGGGAATGCAGCCTAGAACTCCATTTTTACACAGTTCCAGTCAAAACAGCAAATAAGGGAAAAACACAGAATTTACAAGAATGTGTGAAAATGATGAAACAGCTATCAAATGTGCCTTAACAGAACTTCCAGAGGCTTCTCTACATGCTAAAAAAAACTTACAAAATGCCTCTTTTAATTCATTTAACTGCTGTCTTGCAAACAAGAATAGAAAAACACAGAAAATAAGACAAGAAAGCTGTTTTCTTTAATTTCTGGAAAAACAGTCCGTACAAAGAACTTCTAACCCACCAAAAAGGTCATGGAATTCCTTAAATATTCCTTCCCAACAATTTAGGTTCATGGGTCGAGGCTTAAATGACCTAAAAATGCCTTTTTGTAAAACCCGCTGTGTTTTCAGACATTTAACAATTTTTCACTATTTAGCAAAGTGAGCCTCTAAACTCATTGGAAACTTGACACCCTCTTTTCCAAAGACCAAAAACAACCCTAAGCACCTAAAATAATGGTCAACATGACCTTATGATAGCACCACAAAATTAAAGAACTCAAAAACAAAATAATCCTTTGCCTGGTGCTCCTGCACCAAGAAGTTTCTAGACTATTGGATGAGTTTCAAGAGATTATTTCTAATAACATACCTGAGGGTTTACCAGCAGTGAGAAAGATCAATAATCAGATTAACTTGATCCCTAGAGCTAGTTTTCCAAATAAGGCAGCTCACAAAATGACTTGCAGAAAATGAGGAGTTGAACAAACAAGTTCAAGAGTTGTTGAGAAAGGGTTTGATTTGAGAGAGTCTGAGCCCATGTGCAGTACCTGCAGTACTAGCACCGAAGAAGGATGAGGAGTGGAGGATGTGTACAGAATCCTAGGCCATAAATAAGATAACAATCAAGTACATATTTCCCCTACCAAGGATGGATGATCTTATGGATTATTTGAGTGGAGCTCAGTACTTCACAAAGATAGATCTGAAAAGTGGATATCACTAGATCTAGATTAGAGAGGGTGATGAATGGAAGACTGCCTTCAAGACCAAGGAGGGCCTATACGAGTGGTTATTCATGCCCTTTGGGCTAACCAATGCGCCAAGCACATTCATGTGGCTCATGAACGAGGTACTGAAAGAGTTTCTAGGAAGTTTTGTTATTGTATATCTAGATGATATTTTAATTTTCAGTAAGACTTTGGATGAGCATTTAATGCATATTCATAGAGCTTTTGAGAAGTTAAGAGAAGAGAAATTGTTGATTAATCTGAAGAAGTGTAGTTTTGTGAAGGAGTTAGTGTACTTGGAGTTTGTTGTCTCAGAAGGTCTCAAGATGGACCTAGAGAAGGTGAAGGATATTCTAGAATGGCCTACCCCAAGAACTGCTACTGAGGTGAGATCTTTCCATAGTTTGGCCAGTTTTTATAGAAAGCTCATTAGAAACTTCAGTAGTATTTGTGCCACCCTGACTGAAACAATGAGAGGGGATAGAAAAGAGTTCAAGTGGAGCACTAGAGCAGCAAAGAGTTTTGATATGTTGAAGCAGAAGGTGACAAAGCAACCAATTTTAGCCCTCTCAAATTTCAATAAGGTGCTTCAGGTGGATTGTGATGCTAGTGGTTGTGCCATTGGAGCAGTGTTGAGTCAAGAAGGTAATCCCATTTCCTATTTCAGTGAAAAGTTAAATGATGCAAAGAGAAATTACTTTGTATATGATCAGGAATTTTATGCAATAGTTCAAGCATTAAAGAAATGGAGGCATTATCTGTTGCTGAAGAAATTTGTTTTGTATACTGATCATCAAGCATTACAATACTTGAGTAGCCAGGGAAAATTAAATTAGAGGCATATGAAATGGGTAGAATTTTTGCAGATTTATACCTTTGTTTTAAAGCATAGGAGTGGGAAGTCGAATAGGGTTGCATATGCCTTAAGTAGGAGGCAACCATTGTTGATGGAGATGTAGATTGAAGTGGTTGGGTTCATTGAACTCAATGCATTGTATCCTGAAGATCCTGATTTCGCAGAGGCTTAGAAAGTTTGCAAGGAGCCTGTTACAATTGATAGGACGAAGTGGCTGGATTTCATAATCCAAGATGGCATGTTGTTTAAGGGAATCCAATTGTGTATCTTGAGGAGTTCCATGAGGGAGAACCTGATAAAGGAGAAGCACAGTGGATGAATGGCAGGACATTTTGGTTGGGATAAGACCATTGCCATTATCAGTGAGCATTATTATTGGCCTTAGTTATCATAGGATGTGAAGAATTTTGTGCAAAGTTGCAAGCTATGTCAGATGGCTAAAGGAGTGAGCCAAAATACTGGGTTGTATCATCCCTTACCTATACCAAAGGGACCATGGGAGGGTATAAGTATGGAATTTTTTCTTGGTTTTCCAAGGACACAAAGAGAGAATGATTTAGTATTTGTGGTAGTTGACAGGTTTTCGAAGATGGCACATTGCATCCCATGCCAAAAGACCCATGATGCAGTCCACATTGTTGAATTGTTCTTCAAATAGGTGGTGAGGCTACATGGTCTGCCAAAGAGTAGAGTCTCATATCGTTATACCAATTTTTTGGATACTTTTGGAGGACCTTGTGGAAAAAGTTGAAGGAAAAGTTGAAGTTCAGTTCTACACACCATCCACAGATTGATGGGCAGACTGAGGTTGTGAACAGAAGTCTGGGTAACCTATTGAGATGCTTGGTAGGAGATAAACCCAAGGGTTGGGACCTAATCTTACCCTAGGCAGAATTTTATTACAACAATTATTTCAACTGGAGCACAGGAAGATCGCCATTCCAAATTGTGTATGGAGGCAGTCACATAACTGCTCTAAAAGATGGACCAAGAGAAGAAGACAAGTGCTGAAGCTGAAGACTTTGTAGAGAACATCAAGAATATACATGAGAAGGTAAGAGAACATACTAACATGATGAATATGTAGTATAAGGCTAAGACAGATCAAAAGAGGAGGTATAAGGAGTTTAAGATCGGTGAAAAAGTGATGGTCCACTTGAGGAAAGAAAGGTTTCCAATGGGAACCTATAACAAATTGAAGATGAAGAAGTTCAGTCCTTGTAAAATTTTGAAGAGGCATGATTTAGGGAACACATATGAGTTAGAGTTGTTGGATGAAGTCAACATTTCCACTATGTTCAATATTTCAGATTTGACAGAGTATCATGAAGGTGGTGCAAAGGAAGTACCAACAATGGAACAGTGTGGCATTCCAACACCTACTTCAGAGAAGGAGGAGATTGAAGAAATCTTGGATAGCCATGTGGGAAGGAGTACCCAAAATAGATAGTATGAAGAATATCTAGTTAAGTGGAGAGGAAGGCATGTGGAAGATTCATCCTGGCTGTCTAAGGTAGAGGTTGATCGTTTGGGTTTTCCTCAACCATCTGAGACATGACGGTTTCACTTCTCAAATTACCCTGGGTGTCTAATGTAGGAGCATCCAGTGGTGTGAGGGAAATCTTGCATCACCCAAAAATATGATTTCCATTTATGTTCCTTTTGTTAGATTTTCGTAGATTTTTTTGCATTTCTGGATACCCTTTTCGTCGAATAAGAGTTCCCAACTTTTAGAATTGCTTTTCTGCTTTTTTTGCTCAACTACTATTTTTAGGAGGTGTGGGAAGACAAAAATTTATGGGAAGGTACAAGATGGAAAAATAAGCACTTTGACGAAAGAATCAGGTCAAGATCATTCACGGTTTGAAATTTATTCAAGTTTTAGTTTCTGCTTTTTGCCCTGAAAAAACCTTCCGAGTCCTAATTGAGGCACTGAACAGTCCTGTAAGGACCCAAAAATCATCAAAATCAGTGGAGGTTCTTAGCACGTTCTTCACTCCGAAACCTTTCCAACGGTTCAAACGGTTCAAAAAACGGAGTCCTGGATCAAAAGTTATGGCTTCCGGAAGTTGGTCAATTTTTGGAAAATTGTCAATTTTTGAATTTGGACACACTTTTTGAATTTCAAATTATAATTTTTGGTGCCAAACCTCCAAAACTTATAAATCAAATTTTTTTTTTGGCTCCAAACCAAAAAGGGGCTATTTATGGGCTAGTTTCTGATTTTTGGATAACTTTTTGGGAGAAAAGAGTTTGCATGCTGCGAAAGGGGAATTTCTGTAGTTTCTGTAGTTTTCTATAATTGGCATGTATTGTAGAGCTCGAGGATTTGAGATCCTCTGCATGTAAGATTTTCCTTTTTGAACAATAATAAAATTTCTCTGGTTTTTTGCATCATTTTCTATGTCTCAGGTTTGCTCCCTCATCAACCCATGTCAAGATGTTTACCATAGGAAAGTGTGAAGTACTTACCGAACCTTTGCCAAGATCAAGATAAGTTAGATTAGATGAAAATGGATTGGATAATGAAGGGTTCCTAGATTTATTATGGATAAGATGGATGCAATGTGGTATTTATTATGGATGGGATGAGATGCTTCCACCTGAAATGGTGCACATAGATGCTCGATCATACTCATGATGCCTATTTTCCAGGTTTTCATCATGGTACTTATCCAAAGTGCCACCAAAGTGGTTTTCACTAGAGGATGATTTTTATTTTTACTATTTTCTTGATTTTTTGATTTTTTGAAAGTTTATGCTCATGTTGAACCATCTAGTAGTATTGATGTAGAGGCCACTGTCATAATGTTCCAATGATATCTTGCTTGAAGAAGTCATTTTTCTAAGATACGTGCACTTGAATGCAACTTTTGAGAACTCTGATATGCCTTGTTGATATCAGAATTAACCTCATCTATGTGTGTGCATCACGATAGGGTGCCTTCATAATCCTTATAATGAAGGGTTGTTGCCAATACATGGTCAATGTGAGAATTGGATATCATGCATGGTAAAATGGATAATGAAGCATGTTTAGGAATAGAAGATGGATTGGTTAATAGTTTGGAACCTTTGACTCTCCAAATTTTGGAAGATGAGCAATGATGGGTTGATACGAAAGAGTGCATGGAATTAGAACCAATTGCTTGATATATTTTTACGTCACTTGAAAAGCTTGATTTTGTATTTGTGGGCATTTTTGATGGATAAATTTCCCTTTTTGATTTTTCCCCACAATTTCTTTGACTAATGGGGATTTGGAGGGATGATTTTCTTTACTTTTCTTTGGTACCTATTTGTATTTGATTTGTCCTTCATACTTCGCTACATATTTTTCTTTGATGGAATTCTTTGTGCTTTGATTCATATCTTGTTTTTGACATTGGTCCCAATTTGTGGATGTGATGATTGGTGGATGAAGATTTGTGGCATGGCTAGTTATAGTATTGGAACTAGTTCCATCATAAGGATTCTTTGTGCTCCCTATGTTGATGTGTGCTTGAGACACAGTTGCCCCCAGTATTGTGGAAGTAGTACCTTCATGCTTTGATTCTACTTGTTTCAAGATGTCTTGTTTAGCAAGCATTCGTTGATAAATGGCCACTACAAATGATGTTATTTCACTTTGTTGTTCTACTGACTTCGGAATATCATGTTCAGTCAAACCTGTTTGGTTGAGTGGATAATGTTGGATATCTTCATACTTGATGTCCTCAATTTGAATTTGCGATATATTTGATCCTAATGTTGATGATTCAACTTGATTGTAGGAATCGATAACCTCTTATTCTTGTGTAATAATGCCAAGAGCAAGGGACTCTTGTTTTGGATGAAGATCATTTATGTGTCCACTAGGGGTAAGCATCTCATGAGTAGATGGAGGATTCAGTGATATATATATATATATATATATATATATGACATTGTTTGTGATATCTTGTATGTATTGGATAATTCCCATTAGAACATGGTAGTATCTTGGAGATATGGATCCTTGATCTTGACTCTGTTGGTGCTATCTTCAATATGCTTTGGTTCATGTTCTTGAAATGGATCACTTTCAAATAATGGATTGTTTGAAAAGGGTTCTTGACTGTCTTCATTATGCATGGCTACTGGCTCAATATTTTCTTTATCTTTGAGTGAATTTGGATCAAGTGTTGAATTAAGGATTTTTTCAATATTGGAAACCATGAGGTCAAATGATATCAATATGTCTTGGAAAGGACCATTGCTATACTTTGTTGAAAGATGTTGATCATGCTTTGGAATAAATTCTTGAGGTATGTCATCTAACTCATTGGGTAATGTAGATACATTGTTAACATGATCATTGGTGAATGAATCTTGAATTTTATCCTCAACAATTGTGGTAGAAACCTTGTTGATATCTTCAATCATGAGATCAATTGATGTTAATATTTCTTGAAATGGGTCATTGTTAGATATTGGTGAGGTATTTTGATCATGATTATGAAGCGAATCTTGAGGTGTGTTGATTTTCTCATTGGATGAGGTAGAAACTTTTTCAATGTGATCATTGGTGGATGGATCTTGATTATTGTCCTCAATAATTATGGTAGAAACCTTGTCGATGTCTTCAACCATGAGATCAAAATATGTCAATATGTTTTATTGGAATGGATCATTGTTAGATATTGGTAAGCGATTTTGATCATAATTATGAAGTGAATCTTGAGTTATGTTGATTTTCCCATTGGATGAGGTAGAAACATTGTCAATATGATCATCTAAGATTGAATCTTGATCATTATCATCAATAGTTATAGTTCCTTGATCAATGAGGTCTTGGAAGAGGTTCATGAGTTTGATAGAATCTGAAATGTCATGGCCTTTTGTGCTATGGTATTCACAATAAGAATTGTCATCATACCATGAGAACTTGAATCTAGGTTCAACCCCATTTAATGACTCTGGAAGATTGATAAGTTTAGCATGGACTAGTATGTTTAATGTTGATTCAATTGGCTCCCCTAAAGGAGTGTATTCACATTTGGTGATAGTGTTGTTATCTTGTGAAGCTTGTGCTTGTTGTGTTTGATCTTATTGTGATTGATCTTGTTGTTGTAGGGATAGATCTTGTTGTTGATGTTGTCCATATTGATATCCAATATCTTGATGTTGGAGATGTGTCGGTTGATGTTGTGGATACAAATCAATGTTTTGATGATTTTGAAGAAGAGTGTATTGATTTGGAGGTGGAGACATTTGTTGGAGAAGTGTATCAACTATTTTGGTAAGTAAATTTAGGGATATTTGATGTTGTAGATATTGATCTTGATATTGATTTTGAAACCCTTGATGTAGTTAATTTTGGTATGGATTTTGAGGATGTGGTTGATGTTGCAAATATTGAATGATGTTTTGAGGTGTGAATGTATCTATCCCATAGTTCACAAAGTGTGGATTTGACATGTTCATATTTGATATGTTTACATTTGGTGTGTTCATGTTTGACGTGTATTGACTTGGTGAGCTAACATTGTTTTGATGAAGACTCATGCTTTGATCATTTGGTTGATAGATTGGTAAGTTTTGACATTGATTTAAATCTATCATATGACAAGATGTTCTAAATTTTTGATTTGGAATACCCACATTTGTTTTGTCATTATAGTTTGTAGGATATGATGACCCCATGTATGGATTGTAGGGTGGAATTGTGAAACCTCTAGGATTAAGCTCATTTATTCCAAGGCTTTGTTGGTTTGTGTCACTCATGGTATATAAATTTTGGTTTTGCTCAATGTCTCTCTTCTGTTTTGATCTTGTTGCAAAAGTGAACCTCTAAGGTTTTTTGGACAAATGATGTGAGTGGATGATGAAAGGGGTGAGTGATATGGGGGATGTACTTTCTAAACTTTGGACAACACTTTAGACTAAAAGGTTTGATGTTTTGATGTCTTGGATTAAAAGGTGCTAATGAACTTATAAATCTAAAGGAGACTTGTGACCTTTAAGATAGAATAGTTCAAAAGGATGATGAATAACTCAACTAAGTGTATGGAAAATGATTCATTTACACACAAATAGTTAAGTTAGGGGATTGGTTTGAGGATATCCTAAGTCTAGAATGTTGAAGTATCCATAGTTTCTAAAGTTGTTTGTGGAGTGGAATGTCAAATGTGTTGTGAGATGGATGAAATGTTTTACCCAAAACATGTTAACTTAAAAGGGACCTTTCTTTTTACAGGACCAAGATGGTGAGAAAAACACTTTACCTGTAAAGTGATAAAACCTTAATAACTCAATGTTTTGATAATAGAAATTTTTACTCAATGTTTGTTGGATAATAAAATTTCCTTGTTTCACTTTGTTTCTTTGGGAGTCAATGTGTTTTGAGGATAATCCCAATGTGTGGTGTGTTAATTTGGTGTTTAAACTTTGATTTAGTGAGATTGATTTATTGCCACATCAAGATGTCTTAATTAAGTTCAAACTAAAATGTCTATGACTTAAGCAACTTTCATTCCATGAAGTCCAATATGTAAAAATCAAGAAGCTAAGGCCATAATAAGTCCCTATGTTGACTTTGGAAAGTGTGAATTAAGATATAAGTCCAAATATTTAGAGGCCTCTAAAGATAAAATCCTGCAGGACAAGCAGAAATATAGGACTTTTCAAAGGTATTCACACTAAGTCCAAAGAGTTTGAAATTTGAAGAACATGTTGATGTTTGCTTAAATTGTTTTGGAACCAAGCAATGTGTCAAACTAACTCAACAAGCAATAAAAATCATAGCTCAAGTGGGTATGTTCTTCTTGGTAGGCTTACCTCATGCCCCAAAGGGATGGTTTACATGCAACTTATGGAGGGATCAAAAGAAAAAGATTCTATTCTCTTTAAGCTTTTATGCCTAAACCATAAATCAGACTTGGTAAGTAACCTTTTGGAAGTAAAATCCCAATGCACCACTTTAAAGAACATTTTGGAAAGACATGGTTGGCTAATACACAAAGGTTTTTAATGAAAAAAAACTAAGAACACCAAGACGTATGCCCACATATAGCCACTTAAGGCATTAAACTATTCCCTTCTGGACCATAACTTCGAAGTTGGATTAGGTATAGTATGTCATCCCACTGCAGATTGAAGCTACTATTTTTCAAGTTCGAAACCTTTATATAGCCCTCCAATAAATGTTCTTAGATCGAGAGTCACTTAGATGATTTCTCCATTGTGGGATGTATCTCATTAATAGGCCCTCTCATTATAAGAAAAATGCTATTTATCTTCACCCAAGATCGCATGAAACACAAGGGGAGAGGATACGTAGCAAGTTCTTAGGGTGATTAAAAAAAGAAAATACACTTGAGTGTTTCTCTTCACCCAAGATTGCATGAAGCACAAGGGGAGTGGATACACACTACAAGTATATACAAGCAAAGCAAGCATGTCAAACACTCATTCATTTTAACCCATATTGCAAAATGACTTCATTTCAAGCACCAAAGGAAGTGTTTGTTTGTTTTGTTCAATTTTAAACAATACCACAAAATGAGGTTGTATGGGTTCAATTTTAACCAACTTTGAAAAGACTTAAAGCATTTGTGAAGTTTAAGCCCAATTGAAAGCTAGTTGTCCTAAGATTGTAAGTTTTTAAACCCAATGGAAATTTTGTGGTCCTAAAACATGAAACAAAGCAACATATGAGGAGTTATAGCATCCCCTAAGTGTCAAAACACTTTTACAATAAACAAAACTAAGAAAAACCAAAAATCCAATTTTTTTTAAAAAAATTGGTATTTTCTAGGTTCTAGTAAATCGCGTTTTTGGAGGTCTTCAGAGTGGAATTTAGGGTTGAAACTTGTGTCGTTCCTTAAAAATCAGCTACCAAGCATCAATTAGAAAGTTATGACCCCAACAAGTTGGGGTAAATAATTTCCTATTTTTCTACTCCTTTCCAAATCTACAAAATAATTTAGCCTCACAAAAACAAAACCAGATGTTCGTAAAAGATCAGAGAGTATATGAAACTAAAAATTTAAAGCACACATGAAAATTTGAATCTCTAATTTACCAATAAAAAGCATCGTTGTAGCTATCAAATACGTCATTGAAAGTTAAGTGTGTCGCTTTGGTGAAATGTGATAGCATCACTCTGCACAAAAAATAGTGACATCAATAGTGTCACTATATGGATTGCGTCGCCATATTCAAAATCACGATATCAGTAAAAAAGATAACATCTTTGCTATATTTAAAAGGCATTTCCATAGTTTAAATGCATCATTGTATCTGCATCAAAGGCGTCACTATATTCAAATGCATCGTTGTAGCCTCCAAATGCATCACTATTTCCCTGGAACCTACAACTCACGAAAACTTACGAGAAATTCATCAAATAAAGTTAGTAGAGCCCTCCTTCTAGTGCCAAAATGTGATTTTAATCATATTAATAGCTAAATACATCAGATCCATATAGATTTAAGCCATATTTAACTACCTAAGCTACAATCCCAATGAAATGTTCAAAAGCTTCAAAACCAAGCAACCATTAAACTAAACATGAAATAAACCATGAAAGCATAAAAGAAACCTAATGTAAAACTCCAAACCTCATCCCATTGTGGGATTGGTGTCATATTGATATGGAATAATGACCCTTTCCAAATCCCTTGGACAAAATGAACATCTAATCGAACTCCATTGATGAAAGCTTAAGCTAAAATGGATGAAACTATGCTATGGATGGATGAAAAAGCTTAATAATGGATGCAAGGATGAATAAATATAAAATTCAAATGTGCAACATGTAGACACTTGAAATATCTTGATTGATATCATGCACTCGATTTTGATTAACTAACTTCGATTCTTCCTTGATCATTTATTTACTAACCAATTAATTGAATAATCTTTATTTAATTAATTCAACAAAATTCCTCCTTTAATTAAATAAACCAACTTTATTAAATTAAATCCTAATGTTCTTCATTTGATTAAATAAATCAACTTTATTTAATTAAATCCTAATGTTCCTCCTTCAATTAAATAAATCAACCTTTATTTAATTAAATCCTAATGTTCTTCATTTAATTGAATAAATAAAATTTATTAATTAAAATACTAATCTTCTAATATCCTCTCATTTGATTTAAATAAATTCAAGGCATTTAAATTAAATGTCACAATTAACTAATCTCCTCTAAGTTAATTAATCTTAGATTAATTAGCTCCTAACACTAATCCTCCATTCCTCTAGCTTTTGCAAGTTGCACATGTAAATCAATTTATTTGATTTACTAGTTATCCTATTTACATTCAAATATGCCATATTCTTGGAATATTCCACTTATTTGAATTCTCCCTCCCAAAGGACTTTTGTCCTCCAACTCGGCATTAAAGGATCTTACATGTCCTCTCCTTGAGCCAACTTGGCATTAAAATCACTTACACCTCCTCTTACACAAGTCACCTCTTCAAATTCAAATTTCACCTACATGCATTTAACATGCACATTGTTCAAAATGTGCTCCACCTCCCTTCATTAGCATGTTGACAAGTGGCACAATGCCATTGGTCCCTTCTTTAATCCCACATTCATCCTATTCTTCAATCTTCAACTCTTCTTCATTATAAAAAGAGGCCTTCTCTATTGATTTAGGATCTAGAAGTTCATCCACAAGTTGACACAACTTCATGCAAATACATTATAGGCATTTGAATCCACAATCATCTAGATTTTTTATCCAAGTTAGCATAAAATTCATCATCCATAGCTAGGTTATTGGCATTTTTCATCAAGGATCAATCAATCATCATCAAGCTTATTAAGGAATTGGGAAAGGGCTTCTTTCCACATCAAAGAAGCACCAATTCCCCTATGGGATGTTGGTTTGAGCATTCAAATGAGATTTCATTAGCTTTTATTTGATATTTGATATTTGATATTATTTTCTTGTTCTTATGCTTGAATGAATTTCATAGGGAATGTTTGGTTTAAAATTGTTTGAGGACTAACATTTGTTTGTTTGTCCATGTTTGAACAAGTCTAGGCTGAAGCGATCACATTTCGGTGCCCACCATGGGGACTAGCCCCATTTTTAATATTTTTCTTGCAAGTTTCGTTAACAGGTTTGTTCGTGAATTCGAATGTAGCGCATACACTGTCTATTTCAACACGTTGGTGGTGAATTTTGGCACATCAAATCCCTATTATAGCGCATCCATAGCCTAGACCAGCACATTTACCTCCTATTTCAACACATATACAGGATATTTTAGCACATATGCTCTTTGTTTTAGCGCACAATTTTGCTTTGATGGAAATGGATCCATTTCTCTCCAAAATGTGAGGTATTTCTAGGAGAAAATGGTGAATCAAGGGTCAAGATCAAATGGATGAATCAATGGTCAAGATGCAATTAGGGGTGAAGGCATGGATCAAGGATTCTCATCAATGGATGAGAATGCAAGATCGCATGGATCAAAGAATCAATCAATGACTCACAATGATTCAAACAAACACACTTTCAAAGTTGTTAGAGAGTTTGGTACAATGTTTGTTAGGAAAGAATATTCCCTTTTTTGGAGCCAAATGGGAGAATATTCCCATGCAAGTGGATGGGTGAGGGGAAATTAGTAATTAGTTAATTAAAGCAAAGTTTTAATTATGCAAGTTGAGGAATATTAGGATGCTCATTAAATAATTAATTTATTTAATGAAAAGGGGATGCAAATGACATTTAATTCAATAATTTAGGATTATTCAATTAAATGAGAGGACATAAGGTGTTTAAATTAAATAATTTGTATTATTCAATTAAACATAATGAAAGTGTGAAAGGGGGGAATTAACCTAATATAATTAATTAGATTAATAGATGAGAATGATGCATTTAATTAAATAACAAGGATTATTCAATTAAATAGTCGAAAAGAAGGTGAATTTTAGGACGAAACGATTTTAGTGATCAAATTCAAGTGTGTAATATCATTCAGGACAATTTTAAGTGTCTACAGTTATTAAGGGTCATACCCTTATAACATTTATATTTTGTTTTAATATACAATTATAAAACCTCATGCATATTATATGCTTTATAAAGAATGCACCATTATAAATAATTCACAATCTAATAATTATTTATAATGATAGTTTTGAATAGGTGTGACTAACACCTTTTCAACTATTTTTCTATTCTTCCTATATTTAAGGAGGTCCTCTCTCATTAAGTAAGGAATTTGAAGATAAATAATGAATTCTACCACTATATACAAGAGATAGTAGTGGCCATGTTGAAGTGAGAAGTAGTTCCCCAAATTCAATCTATGCTTTAACAAACCATTTTGTTAGTGTTTATAATAGAATGACGCTTTATGGAGTTTTTACTTGAATGTTTTTTTTTGCATGTATATATTGTGTAATATGTCTAGTTTATGTATCTTGTAGTTCTTATTTATTTATTTATATTTACTTGTAATTCTTGTTAACCTAAGGTCCTAATTTATAATATGATATCAAAGAAAATTATGCTATAATAATCATTTTTATAAGTACACAAATTGCTGAAATCCTTTGATTTGGAGTGGAAAGGTCTCATGCAGATTTTTTTCAATTAAATAAAATTATTCACTTTTGAAAAATAAAAAAATGCATACCAATAGATTGTATTCTGATACAATTTAATTTGTAAGGTATATAAGAATCCAAAGGAGAAGACATGATAGTTGGTATGGTCACCTCTCTTCACACTTCTTTTATCATAAATAGGCCAGCATCATGCTATGATTTAAACTTAAATAATTGAATTCTTTTAGTTGTAGTCGTTAAACATTTAGAATGTTAATTTTCCTTGTTATGTTATGTTGATATTAGCTACACAAATTTACAAGTAGTTGCACCATATTTCAACCTTCTGTGAACATTTTAGCTTAGCAGGTTCCTACATAGTATAAATGGTAGGAAGGCCACAATTTGTAGTACCAGTTGGCAGGAGAGAGTATCATACCTTCACCAACAAAAGTTTTACTATGGACAATATACCTGGTACATCATCAAATGTGTTAGTGTTGATGTCTTTTTAAGAAAAAGAAGGTTACACTAATTTTGTTGATCTTGTGGCTCTCTCAAGCTATCACACATTTGGAATCGCCCGCTACATGTGGTTTTCCAATAGACTTATAACATATCATAAAATCCTCCATTCTTTATGCTCTAATGAATGCCTATTTCAAAACCAACACCACTGAATTTCTTCAAGACATTCTTTAAACAGTTGGCATGTTTATGTGTCAAGTGTATGTAAAAGTCTCCAAGAACTATCAACAAATCTATTCAGTAAGGGAAAGGGGCCCATAGTGGGTAGAGGTCCAATGGTGGGTATAGAAGTAGGCCTAAGTGGGCCGCATAGTGGGTAGGTTTAATATCCAATAAACTTACACTTAATATCTAATTGCAAAACACTTTTATCCATAAAGTACACAAACTGACAAATCATGTGATGCCACATCAACGCACCAATAATACATGACTTAGTGACCCACTATTGGTCTCACCTTTTTTTTTGGACCGTTTTAGATACCTTGACAAAAAGCATGTTGATGTGGCATCATATTTGATGATGTGGCCTTGACACCAATTTTTATAAGTAAGGGACTTGCCAAATAAGTTGTCGTACAAATTTGGGAGTGATTTGAAATTTTCACAAAGGACTTTGAGAAGCGTGAAGTTAGGGTGGCCCACTATAGGCCCCTCTCCCTTAGGTCTCTTAAGATTGCCTTGAGACATTTTATCAAACAATTTATGTGCCTTCCCGCCCCTTATATTTTACATACATGTATATCAAGTGATTGAATCACTACTACTTATGATTAATTAGTGGATAAAACTATAAAATAAGTATGAAAAAAATGAATCTTGGAATTTCCAAAACAATCGCATAGATTTTTTGAATGCTAGGATAGTTACAACTATGTGAAAAACATTATAACTATGTGTTTTAGGAGTTATAGAAGACAATCCTAATTTTGTAGTTAGTGGCCTGAACTAAACACAGGCTATTATAATACACTTGATTCTCTTATTGATTGTAATGTTACATGTAGTTTCATATTTTACGTGCAATGTCAATCATTCACACTTTAATGGATGTGTAGTACCCCTCCATTTATGCTTATGCTTTCTGCTGTTGTGTTTTTACACTGTTAGACTATGATACCTTGTTTGGATATTTTGATCGCTGGTTTTGAGCGATAGTGGATTTATTCTGTGACATGATGATACATTGTTTGGTGATTATTGATTTCAGACATGATTTGATATAGTTTAGATGTTTACTTTCAGATGATTAGTGCTATGTATATGTTTGTGATGGACTAACAGCTATTTATTTCGTCAGTCTAATGTGACGTGTATTGGTGTGGAGAACGGAATCGCATCACTCGCTTGCGAGTGCCCTGTGATATCCGTGATTTTCTCCGCACGGTGTGTCTGTTTAATGCTTTATTTATATATATATATATGTATGCTCGTTATTTGCTTGGTTGCAGGAAATTGTAGGTACATGACACCGACTCCACCTGGGTACTCAGGTCTGAGCGTGTCAAGACTCAACGGATACATTGATCGGGAGATAGTAGTTTGGTTTACCCTAGTCTAATCTATAATCCCGATCTTAGTACATCGTCTATTTTAGTTCAGAGTCATAGGATTGTTTTTCATTCTTCTGTTTGGATAAATTGTTTGAAAGGTAAATTTGGTTAATTTTTAATGATAGTTTATAGTGCTTTAAATTATTGTTATTTAAATTAATTTTTAAATGTTGAAGAAATTAGTTAATGATTATTTAATTAATTAATTAGCTTATTTGGTTAAATGGTTTGATCTTAAAAGATTAAACTTATTTAATTAAATAAATTAATTAATTTAATTAAATTAATTAAATTAATTTGTGTAAATGGCATTTGGGTTGTAAATTAAATTTGTATTTGAAAGTTAGAAAATTAAATAAAAATAAATGCATGTGATTTAAATATTGGTTGTAAATTTAAATAAAATAAAATAATTAAATACATGCAAAATTGAAATTGGAAGATTGTCGAGAAGTGGTGGAGAAGAAATTTTGCAACCACTTCTCGACATGTGTGTCAGTGCATTAATTGATTATTGTTGGGAAAAATTGTTTACGGAGGTAATATTGGATCTGGGAAATCTCAGAGGTTTTTACAATTTTTCATTCACGGGAAATTATTTTGTGCTCTGTTAAAAAAAATTCTGTATATGCTTTTTGGGCATTTTTGTTGCAAATTTGTGGAAGCTCTGGTTGCTATTTGGGCTTTGGTTCTCGGGAAGTATTGTGGAAGCTACAGGCAAAATCCTCACCAGTCAATTTTCAAAGCACAGGAAAACAGGTAATCTTCTGGTAAATTTATTTTATTTGTTTTGGAAAGGAAAGCATATGAAAAAAAGAAAATTAGTTTAATTTAAATCCCTATTTTTCACGCACAAAGACTGTTTACTATATTTTGTTGTGTTTAAATGAAAAGTTCGTGAAAAGAATTTAGATTTTGATGTGTGAAATTTTGATGGCTTTAGAAAGCTTCTGTAGAAAACTTTTTGTTGAAAGTATTTTATTTTGTGAAGGGAATTTAATTGTTTTAGGAAATTGATATCCTCTGGGGAAAAATTGGATTGGAATTAAAAAAAATAAATACTGTGTGTGTATTCTGTGAAACCCTGAAGAAGTTTGTAAAATTTCCCCAATTTCCCCACTAAAAAAACCTGTGAAAATTTATTTTATTCTTCAATTAAATCCCTGTATGAATTTAATATTCTTCATATATAAATTCAATTGTGAAATATTATATTAAAATTGTTGTTGAAATTTCTTATTGGAGTATATTTTTTTAGAAAATGTATATTCGTTATTTTATTTCCGTCTATATGGAATTACGAATTAGAATTTAAAAAATAAAAAAATAAAAATGCAGTGTTATTGTCATAGAAAATCGTTGTCCGCGATTTTTGAATTTGTAGAAAGTTTTATTAAATTTTTTTTTTAATTACTTTGGGGAGGGCCGAAACCCTCCCCACGTTTTACTGTGCTAGGCGCAGCCTGGAAAGGCTGCGTCCTCCCCAATGGGAGGTTGCGGCTGTGGCCGCAAGCCTACTAGAGTTTACCCTTCTTTAAAAAAAGACAAAAGCGAATTTTTATGACTCGGTTTATTAATGTGGGTTTTGATAATATAAATCTTTTTATATATCGATTATTTAAATCAATTTTTATTTAATTCAAAAATTAGTAAATAATATACAAATATTTAATATTATATGTATATATATATTAAATATTTCTTTTATTTAAAAAAAAAAAAATTAGTTTTTGATTCTATGTGAAATTGAGGATGTTATAAATAGAATTTATTCAAAGTAATTTTCTTTAGTCATTTGAGAAAAGAGTTACTATTTTAATTGCTATAATTTTATGTTAATTCCTTGAATGACTGGATTTAGTAAATCCGAAAATTAGACATTTATAATTCTTGATTTGCTACTTTAAAATCGTGTTTTCTTCTGTTGGGAAAATGGGGATTTTTATGTGTTATTAAGTCTTCTAGATGTGGGCATTTCTTGGGAAATAAAATTTTACAATGGTTTTTTATGTATGAACAAATTAGGGTAGTGCACTGGATTTTGGTGAATGAAATTGTGACATTTATTGTGGTATTTATGGTATTATATGTTGATCTCTTTGTGCACTTGGTCTACCCTAGATAGAAAACTTAGAAATCCATGTTATGTTTAGGGGAGTGGCTTTTTGTAAGGGTCGACACACAAAGTGGTGTCAGGGTAACTTACAAAGAGTTAGTAACTCAGTGAAAATTAAAGAACATAGTAGTTAGATTTAAAACTCTTAACAAGATTCTAATGCCTCGCTTATGACTCTTGAGCTACTACAGTCTTGACTATAAGATGAGAAGGCCTGGAATGGCAAATCGGTGTCTTGTTCCTTTAAAAGACATTCGATTCCGCAATGATTTGCATTGGGGCCGGGTTTCGTAAGAGGTTACCAGGGTAACCCATGTTGGGGGGCTGGAACCTAGGAAGAAACACCAGGGTAACCTTTGCAACGTTGTGATGAAACTCCACCTAAAGTAACAATTAACCTTGTGTTTGTAATACATTCAATTGTCTAAATCTGGAAGCAATGTAACCATTAGTTTGTTATGTACTAGTGTCTAGGGTTAGTAGATTAGGTCTAGGTAACCATATTACTATCTCCTAGCACAGGGGGTGGACCTACGGGTACCACATGGTTGGGTGGAATGTGCACCTTACTCCGTTGGGTCCCCAGTTTGATCTTGGCATCGATAGCTTCATGGATGGAGAGCTCGCACTTGGAAACTTATGTGTATTTCAACATTGTATATTGTAAAATTTGTATTGTAAAACATCCCTCAAATGTTGTGAGGTGAACACTTGTAATTGTAATTGTAATTATTATTGAACTACCTCACCATGATGGATGAGTATTGTATATTTATCAAATGCAATGTATGGAAAATCAAGTTTGTACTTTATGATATCTTGAATGGAGTTTTAAATGAAATGCAATGTTTATCTTTAATGTTTATATTATAAATTAATATGTGCAATGAGAAATACTTTAGTCACTTATGGAAACTCAAAGTAGTGTAACGTCGCATAGCTTAATGAATGTATGCAACTAATTAACTTAATAATTAAACTTTAAAAAAAAATTATTACACCTTTATACACATTTGCAACATTCTTAGGTTATTAAGACAGGGCATTACAGGATGTCCATTCTTAATTATGGAGATTGCATTTAAAAAAATTGTGTGCTTTGTTTATGATTCTATGATTTCAATACATTCTTCCATGGCAGTTTAAACCACATATGAATAAACTCCTCTATCCCTTATGTTTTGATGATACCCATATGCTATGTAATTTGTCATATATCTTATAAGTATTCTTCCAAAGAATATACATGTTTTACTTATACTTCTATGTTAAGTTGTTATTAAATTTGTTTAGGTGAATGTGAGTGCATCTAAATTGGATATGTTCAGACTCAAACCATGATCCTAGTTGCAAATATAGAGACTGTGATCTTTCTCAAAAGCCACATTACCGTTAAGGATTGTGCCATTGAAATAGTTTGGGTTCCAATGATGCTACATGGATCATCATAATTTGTTTCTACCCATTCTCTATTGTAGTGCCTATAGATGTTATAGTGTTACTAGATTAATTTTCAAGGCATAACATAGACATTTTCATGAATAATACTTAAGCATTTTTATTAAATATTAGCAATAATTTTAACGTGGGTTTTAAACCGTTATGATTTGCTTTTTATGGGAATTTACAACTTATTACAATACGAAAAAATATTTCTTATTATTTGGATCATGGCATGGATGAGTATAGAACTTGTCTAAGATATAAGTGTCCATAGATAGAAGTAATCTAAAATACAACAAATGGTTAAGTTTAATTTTTTTCAACTACATTTCAATATGGTAGTTGTGTCTCGCACATATTAGCCATCTTCCAACTTAGCCATGCTTTATTAGTTAAGAACTCTATCCGAACTTTTAATCAAGTAGTAAATCTACTTTTACTCATCAATAATGTATTCTATTATATGAAATCACATCACTATTAGAAACTTTGTCTTTGTAAAATTTATATGTCAATGTACATGTTTTCTTTTAAACTTTTATATCACGTGCCATCTAAATTTCATATTGAGTTAATCAAATGTAACAAATATTCCACAATCATTGGCTAGCCATGTAAAAGACCATTAGATAATTACTAGAGAAAGTTCCCATATTTCTCCTATCTTTACATTATCCTAGAAATAACACACGTGACAAATATTCCAAAATCATCAAATAACCATGTAAAAGGCCATTAAATGATTACTAGAGGAAGTACCCACACCTCTCCTATCTTTGCATTATCTTGGAAATAACAAATCTATCTATAAAAGATCCATCCATATCTTTTCTTGTCCTTGTTTGCTAATTGGTTGTACAAATTTATATAGTATCTAGAAGTATTTTGCAAAGATATAATTCTTTTGAAATTATATAGTATTTTATGGTTTAATGGAGCATTGAATGTCTTCCACCATGGATGGTTGATCAATGTGAAACTCATCTTTACCTAATATTGTTTGCATTATTGAGAGAGTATAATTTTTTTGTGTGTCATACATAGGAGAGAGAGGTTTCCTATAGGTAATTCCCATTAACCTTGTTCTCTTCTAAATATACAAAATCACGGTTCTTCTTTTCTCTCTTACATCATATTCCATAAAATAAAAATAAGTATCATGTTTCTTTGTATCCAAAAAATGAGATTTGTAATTTATTACCAAGGTTTATATTATTAATTTTTTTTACACGTCATAGTTTCTTACATGAGAATTTGTTAAATGTCTCAGTACAATTACATATTAATATTTATGGTGTAATATTGTGTGAACTTCACATGTCTTGATACCTTCCCTTGGATTTTAGATATTAAACTCTTATATATCCATAAACAAGATGAAATTGCATAAACTTTCAAAGCATCTTTTGCTACTATATTTTATTTTCTCTTGAGTGTTACCTTACATTGTATTTTTATGAGCATATATTTTCTAAACACTCTAAATTTTTTGGTTATAAATCACCTACTTGTAATGTGTGGCTATTTCCATAATAAACTTTCTAGCGAGAAAGTTTGAAAATGATAGTTCACCTATTGGTTAAAATTATTCATGGATCTTTACTATATATAAATAGTCAAATGATATTTTCTCTAAACATAAGAATTTAGAAATATATCTATTTGTGAAAAATCTCATTCCTTAATTCTAGTACCAATTACAAGTGTCTCAAAACACGTGCACTTAGAAAATGTAATATGATCAAACTAGTTGTTATACCTATTAAGGTTTGTATATGATTAAATCATAAATATACCATATAAAAAGACCTAACTCACCTTGCAATTAGTTGATTTACCTTACAATATTTAGACTAGATATTACCTATACAATAAGTATTACATCTAGATTTCTATGGAATATTATATGATTATTGACAAATGAAAAATGTGTATTAAAAAAGGTGCAATTAATTATGGTATATATTATTCTTGCACCAACAATCAAATTTATTTTAGTACTATGTTATTGATCCTATTTATAGGAAATATAACTCAAACTATGTCTTCAAAATAAATTATGCAAGTGTTATCCCATGGATGGAGTAATACTTAAACATGAGACCTAGAACTCTTTAATCAAAAGGATGAATCAAAAAGTAGCTTTAGAAGAATCAATGTGACTTAGAAGATTAATGGAAGAGTTTTATTTGGTTATTAGTAAGAGTACCACTTCATTATATGATAATCCAAGCTATTTTACTATTATCAAAGACCCTTACTTCTAGTAAAAGGAGAAAATCACATTGAAGATCATGAACACTTCACTCAAGGGAAATTTTCCATCATAAAAAATTCTCTTCAATTTTATTCTGCTAATTACAAAATGGAAGATATAGGTTATGATTAATGAGAATTAGGATGGAATCCTTGCAATCACATATCAAACCTATATGTAATTCTTGACCTTGGGTGATGCCATTGAGGGGGAGTGTAAATGTCAATGAAACCTACTAGTTGCCAAATCTTGGATTTAATACCTAGCAGGCATAACATAAGACCTTTAGGCATTATATGTATACATATCAATGCTTGGCCTTAGGTTCAATTCCATTGAGGGGGAGTGTGCATATCAATTACACCTCCTAGTGGCTAAATATTAGATGTAAGAAATAATAGAAATAACATAAAACCTCTAGGCATTATATGTATAAATTCTTTGGACATATTGTAAATTCTTCTCTATGTAAATATTTCACTTGCAAAAGCATTGTAAATTATATGACCTATGGGCACTATGTTTTTTTTTGGTAATATAAACCTAGTTTAGTTCCAAGAACCATAAAACAATAGAGAATTTTTTCCAAGAAAAGATACATCAAAATACAAGTATTGAAAGGGAAACCCATGTGCCAGAGAGGACACATCCGTAGATGAAAGACAAGGGAAGAGCCAAAGCACACAAAACAAAATCCACACGAACCCCAAACCCAACCAACATTAGATGCCACTAATTAGGGGGATGCAACTTGAGGTCAATAGGAGGGGGCCACTTAATATCCTTTTGCATCAGCCCGACCACTTCAAAAGGGAAATCTCTCCACCAATATCTTCCTTGAACACCATCCTCACTTTACAATGAAATGCCAACATTTGTAGCCTAATCTATCACTTGGTTCCCAGCTTGTTTGATATGTGAAAGCTTAACCTCTTCAAACTCTTTGACCACCCATTTAGCTCATTTAATAATGTCTTCCAACTTCCAATTCTGAACTTCACCACCCTTCATAGATTTAATAATCAAACTTGAGTCCCCTTCAACCCACAGTTTCTTCCACCCATTCTCCCTATCTATCATCAGACCCCACAAAAGAGATCTTGCCTTGAAGCCAAGTTATTGGACTCAAACCCAAAGTCCAAAGTAAATATACCAACTGGATGATTGTGGCAATCTCTATAAAAACCCCCGCCACCAACCTTACCCATGTTGTTCTTAGTTGCATCACCAAAATTAAATTTCAACTAATCTACCTTTGGAGGGAACCACATAACATGGCTAGATTGGACGATAGAAGGAGCATGAAGATGATCCATCCAACAAAAATATGGTCAAACACCCACCCAAACTCTCTCATGAGCTTTGATTGACTAGCTACCATCCATATGAATCTCCCCAAGCTCACCAATCGTGCTTTCCACTAAATCCCAAACTTTGTCTTCCGATCTCCTAGATTCTTGGAAAATTCTCATGTTTCTCTCAAACCGGAGATTCCACACAATAATTGTCGAAGCCGCATTCTAGATGAGCTTCATACTGGGGCTACAAACTTTGAGGTCCCAACTTTCCAACAACTTAGGAATGTTCTCTGGGAGGGCCCAAGGTAACCCCATCTGGTGAAGAAACCAAACCAAAGGTGATGAGAAAAATAACAATGAAGGAACAAATGATTGTTGTCTTCTTCCTCAACCTTACACATCACACATGTTGAGGGCCCAAACCAACCAAAAGATCTCATCCTATCCCAAGTGAGATCCCTTCTCTTCCAAGCAATCTAGAAAAAAGTGATCATTTTAGGAACATTGTGTTTGAACCATAATTTACTATTAGCCTCCTCTAAATTATCCATGTTGCAACAGTATTTGAACAAGGCAACACACCCCGTAACTTGGCCATAGCCTATATTGCTCCACACCAATCTATCCTCCTAGATCTCCAACCTGCCAATTAGGATCTTGATAAGACACTATGGGTGGCGTATTGAAACTCCCCTGATGAGCTAGTGGTGTGGTAGGAGCTACATGGTCGCTCTTTCCATGCTTGTGGGACTAGATGCCCTCTATAGCTGCAGGATTTTCTCGTGTGACACAAGAAAAAAATCTAGGTCTCTCCTTGAGGGCATCTCTAGCCTCTACAGGCTGCTCAAGATCCTCTCCCACTAGCTTCTAATCCCCCTCCTCCTCCAAATCCTTTGCATCATCATCATCACCACCTATCAAATCCCCATCCACATCCTTGTCCTCTGTCTCATTCCCTCGATGATGTGGCCAAGGCCCAAAATTTCCTGTGAGATGATCATTAGGGAAGACTCGTTTAGGTTGTGTTGTCATCCACCACTTATCATATACAATTGTCATGCCAACATCATCCTCATTAGATGTTGGACGTGCATCTCGCCCCTCATTCTCTGAGTCACTATAGGTGATGTCTACGAGTGTGGGACAGTGAATTTCCTTTGTCCTAGCACCACTACATGCATATTTTAGATATGTAGGCCGCAAGTTGGGTGTTTTCTGGAGCTGGTTGAACTATCTAATCATGCGATCATAGTAAAATGCATGATGATATAGCCATGCCACCCAACCAATAACCTATCTTGTTGCATCTTGGCTAGTTGTTGTGTAAAACCTGGCCACTACTATAGAGTCCTATATGGTCCTCATATGATTTCATCATCCCTCACATGTGATCAAATCTGACTCTAGTATAACAGATCTCCACATAGCCAAGGTCACTTGAGGGTATAAAAAACACCCGTAGATAAAATTATAAGATGCAAGATGGGAAATCTAGAAGGCCTTGTGCATGTGATGTGCTCGAATGCCCACACCTAAAGAAGAGTACAAAGAATAATATAGTGACCCTCTCAATAGATGAAGCAACCAAGATCATAATATGTGTGCCAACATACTTCGTCCCTAGGCATAAACTGGTTGATGCTCCTCCATAGCCTGTATCATGTGAATGAGGCCTCCATCAAGGTGTACACCTCGTCCATCAAGCGCTAGAGCTAAGGTGATGGTAACACACATAATGCACTGAATCGGTGGAAAATTAGCATGCAGGAGCCACTTGAGCTTGACATGGCCCCTAGAGTCGCTATTTATGTAGCGGTTGGTACAGTAGTGTATGTCTCTCCTCATCTCTTGTGGGGTTTGGATTTCATTAAAGTGTACAACCTCACCTTGCATGGGAAATTTAAAGATACAACATATGTCCTTGAGTGTAACTTCCATCTCCCCCATTGGGAGATGAAATGTGGAAGTATCTAAGTTCACCACTTGATGAGTGCCATCAACATAGCATCATGATATCTCATCGGTGGCATGAGATACACCCAAAACAGTCTAGTAGTGCATAAAATCTACTCATCCTCCTCTGATAGCTAAGTAACTTGCTCTCGAAGTAGCAAAAACAAGTTCCTAAACGTTTTCAAGCATGTGGTAGGACCTATAATAAGCAATAAGAATCATCAGTCATACAACAAATTCAACAACAAAGAAGTCAAAAGTAAAGCAACTATAAAGCAAGACATAGGTGCCATTCTGGGATAGAGGTGCCACTTTGGGACTGGGATGCCCAAAGTGGACACTGTCACCTAGTTTGGATAGGGATGCCATGAATTCTAAGAAAACCTTGAAAACCACATAAAATAATGAAATAAACTACATGGAAAAGGAATAGGAAACTCATTGTTGGTGCCACTACACCTCATGCAATGTCTACTTGTAGGACCTCGAGTCTCAGAGTTTGGTATGGTCATCGGCTCGACATCCTCACTCCTCAGTGTAATGGTATCTCTCTCTAAACCTTCAAAAAGTAGAAGTAAAAATGATGGTCAAAAAGATGATTTTACACTAACATATAGTCAAATTTAGTACTAGCATATCTCATTCAATTCACCATAGTAGGGGCTAGTGAACTCTGATTTTCAAGTCATCTATTGCATTGGATTCATAGTTCCTTCCCTAATCATATCCAATGGTTGACGATAATTGGTGTTGTGATCTCATGACACTATTCCAAGAATTTCCTTAACAAAGCTTGGAAATTTGATGTGGTTAGATTGCTACGCTGATTTCACCTCCATAAAGCAAGTGGAATCAAGGGGGGCATATGTTTACCCTCAAATTTGGTTCTCTAGTGAATTTTTCATGATTGTTCAAGATGATTTTTGAATACCTGACAAATAAATTTTTGTAGGATGTGGTTCCTAATGTTGTGGTTTTGTAGATGACTACATTGGGGGCTTCATTCTCCCATTCACGAATGATTCATAATATCCATATGAGTATCCTTTTTAGACAACATGATTTACTTTCAATACTTTAGCTTATATATGCACGTAGTACCATATGGCCGCTAAAGTGGGGGCTAAATGTAGCGTTGAAAATTGTAATCCTTTGTAGGTGATAGTATAATTTCATGTTTAGTTTGGACCTATTTTAGTGACCCTTGCATTTATGCATTTTCAACACCTCCCAACTAGGTCCTAATCTCCTAAATTATGCATTATGAGGCATATTTTATCATTTTTTGATAAATTGCAAGAATTGAACAAATGCATCCAATTATTATTTTTCCCCCGACACTTAATATCCTAGAAAATAAGGCTAAGACCCATTCTCCCTAGAGCATATGAGTCCTCCTATTCATTCGGGGATCAATTTTGGATATGTCAGTGTCAGCATTTTAACATTCAAAATCCAAATTGTAAAAATTGGCTATCAAGATCTAATCTTTGAGAAATTAGAGAAATACCTATAAATACCTAGTATTTTCACCATTTAAAACTAGAAAGAAATAAGAGAAGAAAATAGTAGCAAAAAATCATTACATTTTTTCAAATACATTTGAATTTATAGTTCATCAATCTTATTTGTAGATTTGATCAAACCTTATGTCATGATTGAAGATTGATGCCAATAGAAGAGCATGATGGATTCTAGGTTTGGGAGATGCATTTTTCCATTCCCTTCAACCTAATGACTTGTTTCCTAGTGTTTTGATCTTCAAGCTTCATTCTCTTTGGAACCTAAAGCAAGGTATCATTATGTTTCAGATTTACTAAGAGTGTTTTGACTTCCTCTTAGGTAGATCTTGTCATTTTCATGCAAGAATCCTTCTCTAACACACTTGAGTAACATTTTATGCATTTTTAGCTCATAACAACCTTAGATGCACTTAAGGTTAGGGCACACACACTATTATCAATCAATTTTATTGGCTATTGTGGAGGTATAAATACCAAAATAGGGATTTGACTAAGGAAAACTCCTATATAGACACCCCCTCCATCTCTTTTGCAAATTTATTACAAGTCCAAATCCAAAGATGAAGGTTTATAGGGAAAATATTAGAGAGCAAACAAAGAGCTATAGGATCAAATTTGAAGTTTCAAAAAAGGACTACAAGGACCCATACGTCATTGGACAACTCTTGTTGGGATATGGTGTTGTACACCATTGCATAAACTAATTTATTATAATGTTGTAATTAAATAATTATTTAGTTGTGATGCACCATGGTGGTGTGGTTAATCACACTAGGTAATTATTTGGGGGACCACTTGATGTTGTATTGTAACATTGTATTATTATTTAATGTGTGGGAGAGACATGTCATAATAATTTAATATTGGGGAAATATTAAATAAAGTGAAGTCTTAGTACCCAATAGTAAATAAGGGGTTATTGGTTTTGTATTCACATGGTTTTGTGGTACATGGTTTTATCTTACCACTATTTGTATTTTGTGTGAGCTTGTATCTATAAAAACAAACACATTTATAGTGGTTTAGGTTGAGGATGAGTGGTTTGGATTCATTGTTGAGTCTTTCTAAGGAGTGCATATGTGAAGTATGGCATATGATGTGTGGATTCATCCTTGGACACATGAGGATGCATTGAGAGGCTTGATGCTTCAAAGGTGTTCATTCTAACTCTTGTATGGATTTATTGTTGATTAATATGATGGAGTATGGATGCTTTTGGAGGCTGGATTTTTCCCTCTTGAGGGTTTTCCCAGGGTATATCTTGTCTCATCTTTGATGGGTATGTTTTTTATTCTCTTGCATATGGATTTTGAGTACTTATTTGCTTTAATATCTCTTTTGTGTTATGTGGAAATTGTCATTAGATGGCTACAAGTTTCCTTACAAGTGGTATCGGAGATTTCATGGTTAAATATTTTTTATTATAACCCTAGGTTGAGAAGATATTGGTTGAGTTTGAATCTATGCAATGCATGAGAGAATGATAAGCATGGCAAGATATGAGGGTTTTGTAGGTTGTTTATTTCAAATCTAAGGGTTTTGTATTTGTTGTTATAATGGGTTGTTTGCATATTTGGGGTGTGAAAATATTGGGTAAAAAGGGTTTCTTGGTTGTGCATTCAAATGGGAGTTTGTGGGGGAAATTTTATAAATTACCTCTTGGGACAAAACAAATCTTATGGTTGGATTCAGGTTGGTCGAGAGATGAAAATTGATATAAAATTCAACCTATTTTGGTTACTGAAAAAATTGCAATTTTTTTTTAGCTTGACCCCCCTACCCGACCCTATGGATGTCATGATAGCAATATTCAGAAAAAATATTTAAAAAAATGAAATATTACGTTTTTGAAAGTTTGACATGCAAAAATAAAATAAAATAAAATAAATAGTGAAAAAACCTGATGAAAAAGTTTAATTGAATTTTTTTTTAAAATAATAATATTTTTGAGGGGGGTCAGACCCCCAATGGTTGACCGTCATACCCTGCAGTAGCAGGGTGGCAGGTACTTGTCAGTAGGGTACCGCTAGTGATGTAATCCACTGGTGGGCCCCTGTCCAGTAGGGTACTGTCGGGCCCTGCCACCAACCCCTTTATGGGGATTAAACTTTTAAATACAATTTTTATCATTTAAAATTATTCCACCATATAAAATTAAAACGGATTTTTTTTAATGCTTTGGAAATTAAATTTGAAATTTAATAATATTTCAAGTCCACCACCAGGTGGGCGGCGCCGCCTGGGTTGGGTTGTCGCCCAACCACCTGAGAACCACTTCATTTTGCCTCTACATATCGAAATTGTGCTTTTTCTTTCAGGGGGCATAACTTTCGTCCAAGTAGTCCGTTTTTCGACTTCTTGGACTCGTTGATAGTGTTTTTATTGTTGGAAGTTAGGTGTTCTTTTTGAGCTTCGAGAGGTCATATCTTTTGCATACAGAGTCAGATTTTGGACTTTGAATAGTCGATGGAAGTCTTGTTCAAAGAACTACATAGTGGATTAGGGTTGGAGTTTTTTAGACATGATTTATTTGCTGATATTCTATCCTAGTTGTTTATGGGTTATTTTGACTATGGTGATACTATGAGCTTATGGATTGTCAGACCTTGGAGATTTGATGTTGGATTCATTGTATACTCAGTTGTACATCTCTAATTATTCTCGTTTGACATGGTTATTAGTATTTGGTTGGATTTGTATGCTTCATTGTTGTATCTACAAGTTGTGTAACATTGTAGGTGGTCTATACTTGTTGCGCCTATGACTTGGACATGTGTTGTCTATGCCCATAGATATTTCAGTGGAAGAATTTTTAGTTTGGTGGCTTGGTTTAGTCACTTGGTTTGTTGGTTTTGATGTCATGTTGAGGAGGTGAGATGGTATTAGCAAGTATTGTCATGTTATGAGACCTATGTAGTTGACTATGTTATGTAGACATGTGGGACACAATTGGATTGTATTATTGATACATTTAGTGGTGATCATGGTGTCATGGATGTTTCTTGTGCTTTAGAGACTTTGGCATGTCATGATGGTTTATGTAGGTGCATTGTTGGTGGTGTTGGATTGGTTCCTAATTCAAGTTGTGGTGGTGTATCTTTTTGGTATGAGGATCATGGTTTTACTTTGCCTTCTTATTGGGGATCTCATGTTGCATTTGAGTTCTTCGATTATGTGAGGGCCTTTGGTTGGTCTTTATTAGGAGATTGTTATCATGATGTCATGGATAGCTTGATTATAATTTTTAGTGGGAGCTTTTGATAGTGATGGTTTGGAAGTGATGGACAAGTTTATGATGATTTGGTGGTTGCATGTATCTTCTTGGCTTGGAGATCTTGGTTTCACTTGTATGTTACTGATATTGTAGTTGAGTGTGTGTAGACCTGGATGATCTTTATGGAGAGGATGGTAGTAATGATGCCTTGTGTAGCTCATATCACAATTCAGTGGGAGTTGTTGGCAATGACATGGATGAATCATTGGTTATGTTTATCTTCATGTGATTGAAGATATGTTTTCTTGGTTTAGAGTATGTTTGATATTATGTCATGGTTTAATCTTAATGCTAGCTTAGATTTTTGGCATGGTATATGTGTTCTCTTGAGACCAGGATGTTTGCATTGATGCATATGATCTCCTAGGAGGATATGGTTAGATCATTTTCTCATGTTTATGTTCCTGATTCATGATTGGAGCTTTGGCATTGATCGTGTGTGGTTCTCTTTGTATTGGGTACATTGATCATTTGCTTGATTACTTCATGATAGTGCTATGTTGCATTTTGAGTTTGGCATGGATTGATTGGTTGCAGATACTCATGGATACTTGGAGATGTAGGTGATGGTTGGAGTTCTCTTGTGATTAGAGACATTTTCTTGAGATAGTTACTCTTTAGAGATTTTAGTAGGAAGACTGGGGAGCTTTCACCTGGGTATGGACACGAGTTCATGATGGACTGATAGAGGAGATTGTTTTTGGAGTGAGTCATGATGGCTTGGTTATCTTGGAGGAGAATTCTCATTCCCCACTCTTGGTCTACTTGAAAACTTATCATTTGAGAGGTATTTTCCCATTATATCTTTCAGATGTGTTATGCTTCGTTCTTTGATTCTCATGGGATTGAGTAGAGTCATGGTGATTGATTTTGGAGACTCATTTGAGGATTGTTCAGCATGAGTTTATATGCTTTATCTTTCATAGATATGGATCTTGAGCTATGGATAGTTAGTTTTGGAGGGTTCATTTTGAGGGATGTTATGGCATGGCTATCTCCTTGTGCATTTGAGTTTATGATATCATTCTTTGATGAGGATTTTTTAGGAGATGGTTTATGGGATGATTTCTAGATTTGGGGATGGTTACTTTGAGTTTGATCTTCTTGTTTAGAGAGGCTTACATCCATGTTGGAATTTACATTGATTCATATGTTGTACTTGATCTATGAGATTGAGTGTTATGGATGTTGTTGAAGCTTTTCATTTGGGATTGTTAGGAGATCATACTTGACACAACGTTGCACTTTTGAGGCATTGGTAGACTTGATATGCTTTGACATTACCTATGCAGTGGGAGTTCCTGGATATGTATGTTCTTCATTGACAGGTTTGATATAGGGAGGTTTTGATTACATTTTATAGGTTGCATATGTTCTTGGCTTGAGCTTACTGATGTATTGATACCTTGGAGGTATGGAAGGTTGGATGTATTAGCATGTGTTTTAGATGCTATTTTTGATCATGTGGGTTTTTCGATTGACAACAACTTGTTTGGAGCCCTTTTTATGACTTGGATTTGATGCTTGTGTTCTTGGATTGGTGCACTTTCACCTTGGCATGTTCCTTTTCTTCCATAGGTGGCACATTGGAGGATGAGAGGAGTTCTTGCTTGAGATGATGGTCACTTTGTTCTTATTGCAGGTATCTTGATGGAGCATGAGAGCATGTTGGAGGTTCATTTGATTTCATGTATTGATACCTTATGCAATGTATACAACAAGTGGGAGAATGTTGGGATATGGTGTTTTACACCATTGCATAAAATGATTTATTATAACATTGTAATTAAATAACTATTTAGTTGTGATGCACCTTGGTGGTGTGGTTAATCACCCTAAGTAATTATTTGGGGGACCACTTAATGTTGTATTGTAACATTGTATTATTATTTAATGTGTGGGAGACATGTGATAATAATTTAATATTGGGGAAATATTAAATAAAGTGAAGTCTTAGTACCCAATATTAAATAAGGGGTTAATGGTTTTGTATTCACATAGTTTTGTGGTACATGGTTTTATCTTACCACTAGTTGTATTTTGTATGAGCTTGTATCTATAAAAGAAAACACATGTGTAGTGGTTTAGGTTGGGGTTGAGTGGTTTGTCTATCATTATTGAGTCTTTGTGAGGAGTGCATTGTGAAGCATGGAATGGGATGTGTGGATTCATGCTCGAACAAATGAGGATGCATTGTGAGGCTTGCTGCTTCAGAGGTGTTCATTGTAACTCTTGTATGGCTTTAATGTTGATTAATATGATAGAGTATGGATGATTTTGGAGGCTGAGTTTTTCCCTCTTGAGGGTTTTCCCAAGGTATCTCTTGTGTCATCTTTGATGGGTATGTTGTCTATTCTCTTACATATGGATTTTGAGTACTTATTTGCTTTAATATCTCTTTTGGGTTATGTGGAAATCTTCATTAGATGGATGCAAGTTTCCTTACAACTCTATCCTCCATTTCATACCAGATCCAAATTTTTGTGATAGGTACACATCACTTAGTACTTCCCTTATATGTTTGCAAGTTGTTTCAATTTCTTAATCATCGAGATGTTGCAATTTTCATATTGGAGCACATAATTGAATTGGGTTAATTATAGAAAGTCAATTTTAGTCCATTTCTAAGGCTCTAAAGGATCAGATCTAGGTTTGATTGACTCACTTTCATGGTTGAAAGTCAATCTAAACACCTTGTTGATTTTCATCCTAATGTACCTTTGAAAAAAGGAACAAAACCAATCCTAGGTTTCATGCACTAAACTTAGGGTCCATTTTTTATTATGTTACATTAACTATAGATTGTTGACAATGACAGTAAAGCTATACAATATGGATCCATATTATACATATTCCACATGAATTATTTGGATTTTTAATGATGAAATTTTTTCAACCCTACCAAAAATGTCCGACTTGCACCAAAAAAATACCTAGTAAAAGTTTCTTCTAAAAAAACTCCCAAATTAAGAAGGGACTTTTAGATATAAAGTTTTGATACCATGTTAAAACTTTGACACCATGTAAGAGTCACATAGTAAACTCAAGCAACTAAGATCACCTGTAAAAAAGAAACCTTCCATAAGAGAGTAGCAAGAAATGAATGCTAGACTATACAATGAATCCAAGATAAAAATTGAATACATAATATACAAGAGGAACCTTTCTTATATAGACAAGGTGAAAGATAGGAGAACATAGAATTATGATAAGTGTCACAATCATATGGCATGAAACATAAAAAGTACTAAGTGTGAATAGGGCCTGGAAGGGGACTAGTTAGGTAATATACCTCATTCATAACAAAATATGATACTCCTCTAAAAAATTTCTTTGTGTTTATTGTAACCTTTCTTAGATTACTAAATAATACATTGGGTTTCTTTAGAGTGTGGGGTTTTCCTCCTTAAAAGGTCTTCCTCATGTATACCTATGTTCTAGTATATGTCGTTATTTGTTTTTTATATTTTTTTCTCATTTCTATAATTGTAAAATCTAAATTTGCACAATAATCTCTCATATTAGTTTAGGAAGTTTTTTTTCTTACCTTGCATCCTTTCAATTCAATACTTGTTTTCTCTTCCAAATGGTTTTATTAATAGTTTAATGATTTGGTCAAAGGGTTTGTGCATCTCTTTTATGCGAATATAGGGTTGTAAACTATAGGATTAAATATATTTACCTATTATTAAATGTACCTAACGAGAGAATTCATTATTATATTAAAATATGTGTTTCCTTATGTTCTAGTATTCAATAACTCCTTGATCATAAGCTCCAAGGAATTTTATTAAGAGATTATTGTCCCCTACTCAATAAAATGTGTATCTTAACGCATGAGCTTTATATGTGTATCTTAATAGATTAGTTAAAATAATGAGATAACCAACTTGGTGTCTTACAAACCCTTGTGTCAAATATGACATTCAATCTTAGATATAATGGGTTAAACAATGGTGGTATTTTCAAATTTCTTTTTAAAAAAGGTCAAAATCTATGGTTCTCACTAATTTTATGAATGAGAATCAACATGCATTATAAATTAAATTCATATTTACACCCAAAAATATGTAAGGTATTTTAAACTTTCTTTTAAAAATAGGTTAGAAGTTATGAGTCCCACTAATTTAATTAATGATACTTAATATGCATTATAAATTAAATTAATATTCAAACCTAAAAAAAATTATTTAATTATAAATGATATTACAATCCTTTTCATAAAACCATAAAATAAAATTTGGACCATCGTAGATTTAAAATAAGAAATGAGGGATATCAATAACATGAAGGGTTATGGCCCTATTTTGAATAACCAAGAAGAGAGCAAAGGCATGTCTATTAGAGATTTGGGTTGATCACAAAAAGATTTTCTTTACTTCTTTTCATTCAATATATTTACATAATTATAGAACTTCTATATAGGAAACTTCCTATAAAAACTCCCTAAATATACAAGTTATTTTAAAAACTCAAACATGTAATATTTTCCAAAATCTCTACCCAAATGCCAATATCATCAAGCCATGCTAGTCAAGAAAGAGAACACTCAACCTATGAGATTGGAAATAGGCAATACAATACAAAAAAGAATGCGTGAATGGACATATCTAACATGCCAATTAAGCCAAACAAGATATGTACATATAGAAAAGAGAGGAGAAAATATCAACATGATTAGTGGAGAAGACTAGGAAGTTGACTCCCACTAACAAAGATTGATGACTAGTTAACATCCTCAAAACTCATAAGAGGTGGTGAGTTAACTAGTTCTAACTAAGACACCTACCTAGGATTAACACCATGTGTATAACCATGTGTTATAATGCATAATACATACACTAACACCCCCTTAAGAATATATTAGATGGTCATAATGAAATTGTGTCCTAGAAACTATAACTAATGAGGTACCCAAATACAATGCAATATCTCATTAAGTGGAGAGAGGGAGAAAACCTAGTGGAAACACCCCCTTCCCCCTCATTCGCTTGAATGTGGGACTCAACATGTCCCCCAAAGTACTACTTTGTTTAGATAAGTACAGTAAACATCCCCCCATAGGAGAGAATGGAAGAGATAATGAACCCCCCTACAAGGAAGTAGTCCATATGACAAAGGTGAATGCACAAAAAATAATATTGAAGGTGATCCAAAATTGACAAATATTGTTCCTCCCCTTAGGAAGAAACAAATGCAATGGTGAGTATAGAATACATTCCCTCAAAAGATATGTTAGGAGAAAAATGTCTCATGAAGTGTGAATGCTCCAAAATCTACTAATTTGTCCCCATGTTGATGTCATAATGTAGATCAGGGATGGAAAATTCAAAACAATCTCAATCAACCAATTTTTCAATCTATCAAACATCCAATGGTGGGTTTTGCTTGACAAGCCTTCATTCTTCTAGTAGCCTTTCACAACTGGTTTTTCAATCATAACTCGTAGGGTAAGCATGACCTTCAAAATGTAAATAAATTTTCAGATACCCTTCTGGGCTTTACAACACATACCAAGAAATCAAATAGGGCTCCTTTGTATGGAAGGGCTCAAAATTTAACCGTCCCCTTTCCTACTAGGCTTAAAAGAGCAGCAAATCAACCTTTTTGGTCATAAATTTTGATGAAAAAATGATATTCAAAATTTAAGGCTAGTTTGGGATACCATTTTCGCCCTTACAATGCATATCTAAAATGGGGGTAGGGTTGATTTGGAACACTGGGGTCAAAAATTAACTATCTTACTGTAAACTAGGCCTAAAAGACTAATTGCAACTTGAAAGCACTAGGGCTTGCACACAAAAAGACTTCCAGAGGTCTTCCAACCACTGCTTGGCCCTAATAGGGTCCTCACACATCCAATGACATGTTCCATTTTCCAATAAAGCATTCTTCAACACTTCTAACACAATTTGCTACTCCTTTCATGGCTTATTAGTCTGATAAATGGAGATATTAGACCTTCAATTCAACCTAGCACGTGCCAACCATCTTCCCTGCTCTTGCAACTTTTGGAAAAAAAATTATACCCTACTCCAAGCCATTCCACTGAGTTTGGGCCTTTTTCACCAGTGGAATGGAGAGAAAAGCATTTTATTCACTCAGAGCCAACCTTACCTAGGGTTTCAGGCGGTCTGGAGTAAAATGGCTCTACAAGTTCCAATAAAGCATAATTAAGAAGATTAAATTCTCTACAAGTTCCAACAAGTTCCAATCCATGAAAAGGTCATACACGTTTGTACTGTTCACCAAATCAACAAGAAAATGTTACAAAATGCAGAAAAATAGAGATCTTTATTGATTCTTCTTCACCAAAACTTTTTCTAACCCCTTGGGTTGATGCCACAAAGATTTTTAAACATGTTTACACACCTCATAATGGTTACACAACAAAATCTTGAATTGAAACCCCCATTTGCACATTCTTGACAAAAAAAAGTTACTGACAACATTTGTAACTTTTTTGCAATTTTTGCAATTCCCAACATCTTAACTCCTAGGACCCTACCAAGACTCATACCAACAGAAAATGGTCTAATTAGACCTTATTACATACAATTTACTCAATCAAAACAAAATTTCACTTTTTGACCCCTCTTGGAGGTATGACAACCTAGGTGCCTGTAACGCCCCGCTAAGGAACCTGGTGGATAACACAAAAGATATACAAGATCATGCGAATAAATTTTTTTTTGAAACTAAAGTGACATTAACTAATGCAACTCAAAAAATTAATATGAATGACATCATTACATTAACATCATATCATAATCACATTATGGCCTAAAAGTAACATTAATCATAACCCATTTACACACCTATCCACCATGGTCCCCTAACGTCGCTACTACGATACACCTACACTAACTAAGCCTATATAAATATATTTGATACACTAAAACACATACAGTTAATATTTTGAATGTAAATTATATTTCATACAATAATTTATATATGGTAACATAACTTAATTATATTTAAACCTTGTTTAACATTATGTTCATATGAACCTATTTCTAATCAACACCATGAAAGAGGTACAAAGAGACATATCACATCTACTACTAAATTAATTTTATATGTACCATAAATACAATATTCTTATGCTAACATTTTCATTACATAATAAATAACAATAAATATGTCTTCAAGACTATTTCAGTCTATTTACATTTTCATTACAAGAATACTACAATGTACAAGATATATTCATTTAAGAGGTATATATATAATACATATTGAATGCAATTTTCATGGAAATATCACCTGCACATACATTTAACCATATAATGAAGTGAAAAGAAAAACTCTCCATGTTGTGCATGATTTGTACCACCTAAACCCTAATGAATGGTTCGGAAATACCACCCTAGCACGTGGAACCCTGAGGCCCACTCCCTCCGTGCTAAGAGATAACACTAGACCCCACATACAAGCAAACAAAGAAAAAACAAGTGGTTGACACTAGTCATCCAATGAAGTCTACCAAAATAAGAATCAACCAAAAATTACAAGAACTTCTACAAAGGTTTCTAGGTACTTCTAAAGACCCAATCACATAACACAACAGATAGAAAAACCAAAAGCTTATCAATATACCATGACACCACAATGAAGCACATTACATCATTTTCACAATCTTATAACATGATAACTAATTTTAACTTAATAGTTCATAGCCAAGACCAACAATGCACAACCTTGGTACAATTGATCTTTACACATACAAAAGTTTCAACACAAGATCTCACAAACATGAAAGTATTTCCAACATGAAAATAGTAAACACATTCAAACAAGAAATAGTACAATACAGTAAAAAATCAAAGAATAAAGTTATACCCTCTAATACAACTTTTAAAACTGATCTAATTCTTATTTGACAACAGTCAAATCTGTCAACTGTAAAACAACCATAAAATAGTCATATCAACTTGAAATCAAAATCTGTAAAATACCCATTTCAGATTTAGCCGTCGACTACTCAGCAACGTGAACGAAATTGACTAAAAATGAATCCTAAATTCATAAAATGTAAAACAACAGACGGATCCTATAAAACCCTCATTTCGATATACCCGATTACAACCAAATGATAAAATAAGAAACCCAACAACCAGATATTTCCAAAATATAAAATATTAAAATTTTAATTAATTTAATCACTTTGAAATTCTTATAAATTTAAAATCTTAGTCTTCCATTAATTGGTTACAATTATAGAGAGAAACAAGAGAGTGTTTGCAGTCATGGAGGAGCAACTTGACAGCAACTCCGTGTTTCAACCATATCTCACAAAATACGATATGTGTTTTTGAGATTTTTGGACAGAATTTAAACAACAACGGGATGAAAAAACCCATTAAAAATCTCACCAACCTAGTTTGTAAAATAATAATTATGGGCGACGCAATCAAACCATTTTATTGGTAGAAAACTGAGACAATAAACATGTATTGAATTTTATTCTGGAATAAATAAATGTTTTATTCACACACAAAAATAAAATTATATAATATTTATTTTCAAAAATCAAAGAGTGAGAAATCAATCAAATTATTCATACACACCAAAAATAAAATTAAACAAAAGATATCAAAATCCAACATGAATCCAACGCTTGGCAATGATAGGAATTTGATGCCGAACTCTGAAAACTTTAACTTTCAAAATTCCCAAATTGCAACAACTTTCTCATGCTTCTTCCTCTTTGCAAGCATGACAAAAACTCTTAGAAAATGAAGAATCCCCCAGCAAAATCTATTTCCCTCAAATCTAAATTGAATTCCAAATTTCCATTCAAAACCACTCCAAAAAAAACTTCTGAAAAATTACCCTAGAACTATGTAAAATCTCTCATTTTCCAATCCTCTAAAATTTCATGCCCAAAAAAGAGTGAAATTGACTTTCCCTATTTTCTCATAAATAAAATTAATTAAATTCTAAAAATGAAAGAAAAACAAAAATGAAAGCAACTTTCTTTCTTTTTCCCCCAAAAACTCTTTTTTCAAAATAAAACAAGGAAATAAAATCCTCTAATAAAATAACTTACTAAAATATTAAATTAAAACACATATCCTCAACCCATTAATAAAATAATTAAAATAAATTAAATAATTAAATTAACTCACATAATTAATTCATTTGTTTAGAGTTTCCCATTAAATAAATTCAAAATATTACAAGAGATAAAGAAAACCTCCATAAAATAATCACTCTACCAAAAAAAAGTAAATCAAAACATAAATATAACATATACTTACATATTAATATTTAAATATTTACTAATAAACATTAATATTTAATAAATAACATTAGAATATGTTAATATTTATAACTTTATTTTCATAAAACGTAATATACATATAATCATAATAATATTAACAATTAAATAATAACTAACATATTGATCCAATATTTATCTTCACTCGAATAATCTACAAACCAGAGTAATACATAAACCACGAGATGACTCCACATGAAATAAACATTCACATCAAAACATAAATAACATTAATCACAATCATAACAACCCAACTAACCACATGGTTTAACACCAACAGGTTGGGATCTAAAACCAATACTAGACAATAAAATCAAACAACCACATATCTCATAAGAAACATTCACATAAGTGGAACACTCTAAACAAAGGGTAAAGGAGGTTAGATATTGTCTCATGACAACCTAAAAAGGGTGGTCACACACTGAATCAATTGTCCCTAATTGGGGACCATGGCCAGGGTTAGGTTATAACTTGAGTCTATATGTTATCTCCTCAACCACCATTGAGATTGAAGGCACGCTCAGACCTGCTAATTCAGGTGGAGACGTAGCCTAGTACCTATTCACTCAAACATACAAATTAGAGTACATGTGCATAATAGCCGAAGCACTAGGAAAGAAACTCTAGCAATCGTATCTCATGTTCGTATGTCTTTCATACGACCAATGGTACGATGCTGCCCTTTTCACTTATCCTAACAAACATACTACTGCATTACTTAACTATCCAAGTAAATCTTTGCATAATAATAATAACATGATAATATACATCATACTCACCAAAGCACTAACCAAAGCTCATGTCCCATATTGCAACCACAAAGTTTGAATACAAGTCAGTACATCTTTATGACAATAAACATAATCATAATCAAAATCATAATAACATGTCAACACAATAATAATATTTTAGAATCAAGTGAAAACCCCCAAAGGTAATCAAAACACTCTCATCACATCAATATGTCCATAAATTCATAATATACAACATCAATTGCTTAACATTATTAGCACATACCTTTAAATGTCTCTATTATTTTACCTTCGTCTCCAAGTTTCAAGGCCAAACTTCCTACACATCCATAGTGGGAATGGAGGGGCACTACAGTGCCCCTACACCATGTCACAACCAAGGTAGGTGTTCTAAGCCACATTGATGAAGATGACTATCCAAAACTTTGTGGAAATAGATGTAGAACATGATCCAAAGACAAAAGTGGCTCATCCAAATGTTGCTCAAGACTCTACATACCAATTCCAAACTATGATAGATTATCATGTGGAGAAATAATAAGAGGGTATAAAGGTTCCCCCTCAACATCTGAATAAGAGGGTGCAACTCCACAAGAGATAACATTAAAGAGAATATGAATATCCTCAATTGTGTCCTATAAATCTACAATGTGTGACTCAACAAATAACTCTACAATATCTAGTGAAGAATCATCCCACAAAGTTCAAAGAATAGTAACATCTTATTGAACTGAATTGATAGTTGAAGATGTAGGAGGTGGAGTCTTAGCACAAGTCTCATTAACCAAAGTGGATGGAAGTACACATAGGTTGAAGTGACCAAAATTCACCTCAAGTCTCTGATCCACTCTAAGTGCATCTAGAGAAAAATGTGAGAAGGCATAGAATTGAGATGGATAATCAACCATCCTAGACTCCAATAAGATATCTTCTTTGCAAGTCTTTGGTAAGCACTAAATCATGTGTGAACTTAACAATCTTGCATGTCCTGCTATGTGCAATCTAATAGATTGATAAGAGATTAGCTAAAAGAGAAGGTACACTTAGAACATATGTGAATTTTCCACCTTTAACTTCAACATACCCTCTCTATGTTTAATCGACATTGGAGTGTCATCACCTATAGTGATAGCATGCATGCCATAAGGCTCTAAGGAAGAAAAAACAACCTATAAAGAACCCATGTGTTGTGAGGCACTTGATTTAATGATCCAAGATGAAGCTAATGATGATGGAGTAGCAACTAGAGCCTTTCCCTTATTTCTCTCTTTACCTTTTTCTTTTTCCTTAGTAGAATCTTGAGTCAATGATGATTATTTGATAGATTCAAGGGCTCTTGTTTTGCATGCTTCTCAAAGAGATATGGGAGGTGGTCAATTTACTTCTTCATACATTTGTGCTCATAATGCCCAAGTTTTTGTGATAGGAACACTTAATTTTTCATTTTTTAGGTTTCCCTTGTTTTGAAGAAGTGTTAGTGTTGATTTTGGAAGATTCTAATTTCTATTCTTTCTTGGTCTCTTCATCCTTGTGTGTGTTTTTTTTCTCCCCTTTGTTGTTTGTAGCCTTATTTATCTCATTCCCAATAAATAGGGCTTGTGGTTTCAAAGAATTCAATCTGTTCGTATGGATTAACTTATCCTACTCCCTAGTCAATTTGCCAATGAAGTTATCTAGAGAAGGCATCTTCCAAGTTGTCCCAAGAGCTCTTTTAGTGGAGTAGAAGGTAGACACAAACACAAAGTAGTCAAGACCTAGTTTGGAGAGTATAGAAATAACTAATTGATCCTCTTTTTTCTCTATTCCACTTTCTTTCAATTATAACCTTAGTGATTTGAATTTGGTGTTCATAAATCCTCCAGAGTACCAAAGGAATTGGGGATCAAACTTATGAGCTCATTCCCTAACTCAAGACCTTTCATTTCATTTATTTTCCCCAAAAAATTATCTAATACAAGCCATATTTCATTGGGTGTGTCCAAGGATTCAACATTAAGGAGGAATTCTAGAGACATAATAAGACATAGGAATCCAAAGGCTTGATCACACTTGTTAAACCGTTTTTCTTTTGCTTCCTCAATAGAAAATTCTTTCTTGATGTCCATTGTTACCCTATAAAACTTTTTATTCTTTAACACAAGTTGTACTTTCAATTTCCAATCATGATAGTTAAAGGGTATTAAAGGTGTGAATCTAATTTGACTCACTTCTAGAAATCGAATTGTTTCAAAAATGTGAATGCACAAATGAAGAAATGGGAGGAAGGTAGGAAGTGCACACACATAACACACAACACCCCCTTGATTCAAGGTTGGATCCCCCCTAAATTTTGACACTTTATATATTTTAGTGCATAAACAAGTCTAATGGAATGAAAAATGACACTTTATAATTTAGTGTGATCTCATTTCCATAGGATCGAGCAAAAAATTAGTAACTTTGAAAGAAACCAAAACTTGATTTCCGTTTGTAGTAAAAAGCTTAAAGCTTTTAAGTTTAAAATAGAGCTTGAAATGGGGCACCTACCTAGATTTAATTTTACGATCTAGGGCCTATCGCATGCATAACTGTGATACAAATTCCATAATCTCATACAAAACCAAAGACTCAAAATTTTCTAAAAAATACTTTATGACCTCTATAGAAGGAATCACATGTAGTAAATGCCTTCACCCTTCACATGCAACAACGCCATGCATTAGAAGGGGTTCTTTACCTCCAAAGCCCTTGCAAATCCCCTCATGGCTGAGTTGCAGAAGATAAAGGTTTCCTCTCACATGCAATAGATGACCGTCAAAAGTATGTTCTCTACTTGAATGCTATGGGACTACTTTTAACCATTGTTGATGCCTTTCTATGGTCTCTCAAATACTTCAATGATGTCAGCACAGGTTTCTACAAGTATGGGTTTGCACCCCGCCGCAAAGGAAGGAACTTCTAGAAATCACAACTCAAGGCAATATTAAAACCTCAAATGATACCTTCCAAAAATCATAGGTCAGCAAAGATTGGTTTGCATATTTCAAACAGGTCAACAATGATTGGGTTGTAGCTTTCAAGTGATGAACCTTCCTCCAATGAATGGAACGTGTGGCAATTTTTATGGATGGATCACGTCTTGTGTTGGCCTCTTGACCTTACCTCTTCACTGCCAAAAACATAGAGATCTACAGGAGATAACCTTCTTGCACCATCCACAATGCATGAAATGGATGGATTGTGCAATATATGGATGGCGGCTTGCAAATACAAAACCTTGGCTCGCAAGAAACAACCATTCATAACCAATGTTACCCTAAGTTTTCAGGACGGGGATGGCAGGGGACTCGACGAGTCCCCAAGTTTTCGATTTTTCAGGTCAAATTTGGGGAAGGCGGGGAAGGCTATATAAAATATAGGAAAATTTAAAATATATCGAGAAACTTTAAATATTCATATGAAAACATGGATAAAGCATGCATATATACATTATAGAAACCTAGCATATAACATTTGTGTTGAGAATTCATTGTCAATGTTCAATATGCATTTAGAATTCATAATTCATTGTCAATATGCATGTGATATTAAACAATAATATACAAGTTATAAACGTATGACAAAATGTCCAAAGCCTACATTGCTGCCATATAGTTTTTTTTCAATTACGATATGAAAAAAAAAAAAAAAATATAGTATATTGTTGTCGTCCCTTGTCCCCGAGATGAGGACATGGGGATTTAGACCTGGGGACGCATCCCCGGAACACTGTTCATAACTTGTAAAATACCCTTCATCTTCCTATAAAAAAGTCCTCTACATATATTGAATAGGTTGGTTAGATTGGGCATGCAAAGCACTCTATGTTGGCTGCATATGGCATGCAACTTTGACCTCTCTAAGATTACCCAGGACTTTTGCACCTCTTGGAAAATTGAACATGCAAATAAATCAAGTTTTCCTAGCTACAAGTTTACCCTTCACATACACATGTGATTTATACACACCTAATATTTTAGCCTCAAAACACCAATCACACACAAGGATCAAAATCATGGTTTTAACAAAGACTGTTGGAAGATCACATCCAAATGGAGATTCACTACCTTTGTGCAATGATTTTAGAAAGCCAGACGCACAACAACCAAATTGCATGCACCAATATTTTTTAAATTATTGACAACAAAAATCAAACCAACTCCCAAATATAGAATGGCTCTAATACCATGTAATATTTTCTATAATCTCTACTTGAATGCTAGTATCAGTGAGTCACGTGAGTCAAGCAAGCACACACTCAACTTGTGAGTTTGAAAAAAAATGCAATACAAAAGAGAACACACAAATGGAAAAATCTAGCATGTTAATTGAACTAAACAAGAGATGCACATATAACATAGAGAGGAGCAACTGCCATCACGATTAGTGAAGATTAGGCAGTCAAATCCCACTAACAAAGAGTAATTGTGAGTTAACTTCCTCAAAACTCACAGGAGATGGTGATCTAACTAGCTCTAACTAAGACACCTAACTAGGCTTAACGCCATATGTATAACCATGTGTTGAAGTGCATAATATACATTAAAGAATAAACACTCTCAATCAATAATTATTGTACTAATAGCTACAAGAATGATGTAATGTTCCCAACCACCACCACCCCCCACTCCCCACATCTTATATCATTGTCTAAATGGGTATAGGTGCACTAACAATACTTAATTACCACATTCAATAGTTCATCAAAAACATAAATTATGAGTAGGGACATGTACATCTATTCATGATTATAATCAATAGTGGAACTAGCTTCACTATGCTTATTGGACTTTAATCCAAGAATAGGGACAAACACATATTGGTGCAGGAGCACCTGGCAAAGTTCAAGGTTTATTGAAATTTTGGTTGAAGTTATAATTTTGTTGTGCTATCATAAGGTCATGTTGACCATTGTTTTAGGTGTTTAGGGTTGTTCTTGAACTTTGGGAAAGAAGGTGACAAGTGTTCAATAGCTTTGCAACATCTTTGAGCTAATTTGTGAAAGTTGGCAAGGTGTTTGAAAACACAATGGGTTTTATAAATTGGATTATTAGGTCATCTATGAGCTTGAACCAAGATTCTAAATGGTTTTGATGGCCTATTTAAGGCATGCTTCGACCTTTTGTTAGGGTTGGAAGGCATTTTGGTAGAGTGTCATTTTGCAAAGCTGAAAAAAACAGCGTTTGAAAAGACAGTTTCCTGTTCTTTGCAACCAAATTGTGTTGTAATGGAATGAATTTGTTGTTATTGTGTTTGTAGAACGTAGAGTGTACAGTGTACATGCTTAGAGTGCCATTCATTTTCTTTGACTAATCATTTACATCTTTTATTTGTACATACTTTGTTCACTATTTTTTTTTCAGGCCTGTAACAGGCAGTTTTGAAATAATGGAGTCCTAGAACACTCTCCCACCGTAAAAATTGTACAGCCTCTTGGGATTTGTGTCTAGGCTCCCTCCTTGTAAATATGGTAGCTATTAGGGTTTGTGGCATGCAGGAGTTGCAAAGAAAAGCTTTGCCCTAGGCGAGCCAGTGCAGGTCCGGTTGGGGCAAACTTGGAGAAAAAGTTCCATATCTTGCAGGGGAATAAAGATCTTTGAGAAATTATTTTTGGAGAATTTAGGGGAAGGTCTTGAATATGCTTGGAGGGTAGGAGGAGGTTTTGACAGCTCATCTGGAGTGAGCATTCTTTGACAGTCTTCAAACAACTTTGTGAAGGTTAGAAACCCTAGGGTTCTTAACCATTTTGGTGTATGGACTGTGTACAGCCTGAGCAAGCTTGAAACCTCAAAAATCTTGGAGGTGTAGGCATAAGAAATACCAATCCTTAACAAAGAACTCTAGTCTTTGGTGGGTTTAGAAGGGAAATACATTTGATCACTGTTCAGAGGCCTAATTGGGGCTTTGGGCTTGTAGCCCTTTTCAAACCCTAGGAAAAGAACCTTGTGAGAGCGATGGTAAATTGGGAGCTTGTGGTAGTTTGAGGACCCTAGTTTGATCATTTTGAAGCCTTATAACACCTCTCAACCCTTGCAAGAATCAAATATAAAGTGGAGGATAATTGGTCTTTAAGGAAGAGTAAGGGCCAATGGAGAGAATGTGGCGAAGCACCAAGGTTAGCTTGGTAGAAGGACAACACATTGATAGGAGAGGAGTTGGTCAGACAAACCAGGGGCACCTAGTCATGAGTAGGGTCCTATAGGTTAGATTGGTGAAGCCAAGCACCAAGGAGGTCTTATAAGGAAAGACCTAGAGTAGGAACCAGTGATTGGTTCCTCCAACCCCAGTCCCTATCAGATTGGTATCAGAGCCAGTTAAAGATTTGGGAAACATCTTATATGTCAGACGGTGAGTCTAGTGATTCTTCCACCATGGTGACCAATGTAGAACTGGCTAAAATGGTTGAAGGAAAAGGAGAAGACAATAGACTGTTGAGGGAAAGAATAGCCCAACTTGAGGCAGCAGTGAGGAGTGCACAGTTTGAGGGAAGAATACCAAAAGAAGAAGAGGTTGCAGTGGAAGATAAGACCCCTGAACCTAACCCTGTTTTGAAGGAGGAGCCTTTATTGAAGGCATTGAAGGTGTTGAGTGGGAAAGCACTTGAAGGTATACGACTTTTTAGTGGAAAGATGGAAGCTAACCTAGTCATGGATTGGATAGAAGGCATGGAGAATCACTTTGAGTGTGATGGAGTCACTGAAGCTCAGAAGGTGAAGGTTGCTAAGTCAATATTGAGAGGATCAGCCTTGACATGGTGGAATTTTATTCAGACAGAGAGGGAAAAAGAAGGCAAACAACCCATATCAACTTGGAAAGGAATGGTTGCCAAAGTGAAGGAAGCCTACATGCCATATGACTATGAGATTCAATTGCACAAGAAGAGGCAAAGTCTAAGGCATAAAGACCAAGATGTGAACACTTATACTGAAGAGTTTCAAAAGCTTTGCATGAGATCTAATGTAACAGAGGATGAGAGCCTAAAAGTGGCTAGGTATCTTAATGGCTTAAAATGGAACATCCAAGAGGAGATGGCTCTTTTGAGTCCTAAAATAGTACATCAATGTTATCAATTGGCTATCAAGATTGAGGAAAGGAACAAGAGGAAGCAAGATCAGACTTCTAAGGGCAGAGGCAAAGGCAGAGATCAAAGAGATCAAAGAGGACAGCGTGGTGGCTACCAAGGTCGAGGCAGTGACCAACAAAATCAAGGAGAATCCAAACTCACTGAGCATGGAGGTGAAACATCTTCCAGAGGTGGATATAACAGAGGAAGAGGGGCAGGCAGGAGTAGTTCTTATTTTGCCAACATGAAGTGTTATCATTGTAGTCAACTAGGTCACCCTGCTTATAGATGCCCGAAGAAAGATTCCTCATCAAGCAATGAAAAGAGAGTGGCTTATGCACAAGAGGACACCATGAGTCATAAATCATTTGAGACCAGTCATATAGAATCTGAGGTAGGAGAGAATCTGATGTTTAACAGGGTTTTGATCAGACAACCGGTCAAGGAAGAACCTAAGCAAAGAAGAGCTCTTTTTAGAGTAAGATGCAAGATACTTGGTAAAGTATGCAAGGTTATAGTAGAATCACGTTCAATAGACAACATAATCTCAGAGGAGGCAGTAATGAAACTAAAATTAGAAAATTCACCTCATACTAACCCCTACAAGGTCACTTGGCTAAACAAGGGGCAGAGTGTTTTAGTTAATGAGCAAGTAACGGTGGAATTTTCTATTGGAGGATATAAAGATAAGTTGGTTTGTGATGTTTTACCCATGGATGCATTCCATCTACTACTGGGAAGACCATGGCAGTATGACAAAAGTGTTAAGTATGATGGGAAAGAGAACACCATATCATTCAAGAAGGGTGGGAAGACATTCAAGTTGCAGTCACTGTTAGAAGAAGATGAAGGACAGTCCAAGACACCAAACATTATGTTGAGCAGTGGCAAAGAGTTCCTCAAGGACCCACACCAAGGGAATGAAGGATATGTGGTTATGATACAACCTAAAGAGGAAGCTAAGGCTGAAAAGACAGTCCTACCACAAGCAGTCCAAAAGTTGCTTGATAGGTACAAGAGTATAGTCAGTAATGGTACACCTACAACTTTACTACCAAAGAGAACAATAAGTCATCAAATTGACTTCATACCTGGAGCCTCATTACCTAACAAAGCAGCATATAAACTCACACCAGATTAGAATTTGGAGGTAGCTAGGCAAGTGCAAGAATTATTGGATCAAGGCTTGATTCAAAAGAGCATCAACCCATGTGCAGTGCCAGTGGTTTTAGCAACCAAGAAAGGAGGTAAGTGGAGACTTTGTACTGATTCTAGGGCAATAAATAGGATCACCATTAGGTATAGGTTTCCTATTCCTAGAATTGAAGACCTGATGGATTGTCTTGGAGGTGCTCAGTTCTTCACAAAGTTGGATCTCAAGAGTGGATACCATCAGATCAGAATTAAGGATGGTGATGAGTGGAAGACATCATTTAAGACAAATGATGGGTTATATGAATGGAGAGTGATGCCATTTGGTCTCTCCAATGCCCCTAGTACATTCATGAGGCTCATGAATGAAGTGCTAAAGGACTTTATAGGTATATTTGTGGTAGTATATCTTGATGACATCCTCATATACAGCAAGACAACATAAGAACATTTGAAACATGTGGAGCAAGTTCTTAGAAGGTTGCAAGAAGAGAAATTGGCAATCAATCTTGAGAAATGTGAGTTCTTTAAGCAAGAGCTTATCTACTTGGGTTTTTTAGTGTCAAAAGGATCATTGAAGATGGATCCAAGCAAGAGGGAAGCCATCCTAAACTGGCCTACACCAACCACAGCAATAGAGGTAAGGAGTTTTCATGGTTTGGCTCAATTCTATAGAAAATTCATAAGGAATTTTAGTGGTATATGTGCACCAGTCCTAGATACTATCAAAGGTGGTCTGAAAACAAAGTTTAAGTGGACTCAAGAGGCTGATAAAGGGTTTGAGAAACTGAAACAAGAAGTGGAAACTCAACCTATTCTATTATTGCCTAGTTTTGACAAGTTGTTCATAGTTGAGTGTGATGCAATTGGAGTAGCAGTAGGAGTACTTAGTCAAGAAGGTAGGCCTATGGCATTCTTTAGTGAAAAGCTCAATGAAGCCAAGTAAAAGTACTCTACCTATGATCTGGAGTTATATGCTTTAGTGCAGTCCCTTAGGAAGTGGAGGCATTATTTGTTACCCAAAGAGTTTGTGGTCTTTACTAATAACCAGGCACTTAGTTATATCAACACCCAAGAGAAGTTAAGTAATAGGCATTTGAAATGGATGGAATACATCCAAGCCTTCACATTCACTATCAAGCACAAGAAAGGACAAATGAACAAGGTTGCAGATGCATTAAGCAGAAGGTTGCTGACAGTGCAAGAGATACAGCTCAAGAGCATTGGATTAGAGAGTTTCAAAGACCTCTATGGTGAAGATGAAGACTTCTTAGAAGCTTACAAGGTATGTTCTGATTTTGAGAATCATTTTCATAGCCAATATTCGGAGTATACATTGCAAAATGGACTGTTATTTAAGGGTAATTAGTTATGTATTCCAAGAGGGTCAATGAGGGAAAATCTGATTCAAGAAAAGCATAATGGCAGTCTTAGTGGGCATTTTGGCATAAATAAGACCTTAGAGCTAGTACACAGATTTTATTATTGGCCTAAGTTTGCAAGAGATGTTAGAAGGTATGTGGAACAGTGTGTTGTATGCATGAAAGCTAAGGGAGGAGCTAGCAATGCTAGTTTATATCAACCCTTGCCCATTCCTAGTAGACCATGGGAGTGTGTGAGCATGGATTTTGTGGTAGGTCTTCCTAAGACCAAGACTGGTTTTGACAGTGTCTATGTTGTGGTAGACATATTTAGTAAGATGAGTCATTTTATTCCCTGCAAAACTACTCATGATGCAAGCTACATAGCACACCTTTTCTTCAAGGAAGTTGTTAGGATCCATGGATTACATCTAAGCATTGTTTCTGACAGAGATGTGAAGTTCATGAGTCACTTTTGGAAGACTCTATGGAGCAGATTGGGTACAAATATGTCATTTGGATCAGCTTACCATCCTCAGACCGATGGTCAAATAGAGGTGGTTAACAAAGTGTTGGGTAATCTTTTAAGGTGCTTAACCAGGGAATATGGACAGACATGGGATATGGTGATTTCTCAAGCTGAGTATGCTTATAATGATAGTGTCAATAGAACTACAGGGAAAAGTCCTTTTGAGGTTATGTATGGGATGCACCCAAGAGGCATTTGTGAGCTCAGAGACCTTGGATCTATGGAGAACAGGAGTGGACATGCAGAGGACTTCACTCAGACCATGAAAGAGATTCATGAGTAGGTCAAGAAGACAATCACTGCAACAACCCACAAGTTGAAGGAGAAAGTTGATTTGACAAGGAAAGATATACAATTTGTAGTTGGGGACTATGTTATGGTCCACCTCAACAAATCCAGATTGCAGAAGGGAGTGTCAACCAAGTTACAGATGAAAAGAGTGGGTCCATGCAAGGTAATGGCCAAATATGGCAAGAATGCATACAAGGTGGAGTTACCATCAGATTTGGGCATCTCTCCAGTGTTCAATGTTGTTGATTTGGTCAAGTATAAAGGGACAGTCAAGGATTTGGATCAGGACAGTAAGGAGGTCTTCAAGGACATCAGCAACATGTCCATACCAACTCTAGAAAAGCTACAAGCAGAGAAGATCTTGGAGTCAAGAGTGAAGAAGACTACTAGGCACAAGGTGTACATGGAGCATCTTGTCGAATGGAAGAACAAGCATGAATCTGAAGCTACCTGGGTAGAAGAAGTAATCTTTAAGAAACAATGCATTGATATGTCTCTGATCTCTCCCAAAGTTCCTTAGTTGTTTGTGCTGAGAGGGGGAGAATGGTGCAGGAGCACCTGGCAAAGTTCAAGGTTTATTGAAATTTTGGTTGAAGTTATAATTTTTTTGTGCTATCATAAGGTCATGTTGACCATTTTTTTAAGTGTTTAGGGTTGTTCTTGAACTTTGGGAAAGAAGGTGACAAGTGTTCAATAGTTTTGCAACATCTTTGAGCTAAGTTGTGAAAGTTGGCAAGGTGTTTGAAAACACAATGGGTTTTATAAATTGGATTATTAGGTCATCTATGAGCTCGACCCAAGCTTCTAAATGGTTTTGATGGCCTATTTAAGGCATGCTTCGACCTTGTGTTAGGGTTGGAAGGCATTTTGGTAGAGTGTCATTTTGCAAAGCAGAAAAAAATAGCGTTTGAAAAGACAGTTTCCTGTTCTTTGCAACCAAATTGTGCTTTAATGGAATGAATTTGCTGTTATTGTGTTTGTAGAACATAGAGTTTACAGTGTACATGCTTAGAGTTCCATTCATTTTCTTTGACTAATCATTTACATCTTTTATTTGTACATACTTTGTTCACTATTTTTTTTGCAGGCCTGTAACAGGCAGTTTTGAAATAATGGAGTCCTAGAACACTCTCCCACCGTACAAATTGTACGGCCTCTTTGGATTTGTGTCTATGCTCCCTCCTTGTAAATATGGTAGCTATTAGGGTTTGTGGCAGTGCAGGAGTTGCAAGAAAAGCTTTGCCCTAGGCGAGCCAGTGTAGGTCCGGTTGGGGCAGACTTGGAGAAAAAGTTCCATATCTTGCAGGGAAATAAAGATCTTTGAGAAATTATTTTTGGATAATTTAGGGGAAGGTCTTGACTATGCTTGGAGGGCATGAGGAGGTTCTGACAACTCATCTGGAGTGAGCATTCTTTGACAGTCTTCAAACAGCTTTGTGAAGGTTAGAAACCCTAGGGTTCTTGACCATTTTGGTGTATGGACTGTGTACGGCCTGAGCAGGCTTGAAACCTTGAAAATCTTGGAGTTGTAGGCATAAGAAACACCAATCCTTAACAAAGAACTCTAGTCTTTGGTGGTTTTAGAAGGGAAAGACATTTGATCACTGTTCAGAGGCCTAATTGGGGCTTTGGGCTTGTAGCCCTTTTCAAACCCTAGGAAAAGAACCTTCTGAGAGCGATGGTAAATTGGGAACTTGTGGTTGTTTGAGGACCCTAGTTTGATCATTTTGAAGCCTTATAACACCTCTCACCCTTGCAAGAATCAAATAGAAAGTGGAGGATAATTGGTCTTTAAGGAAGAGTAAGGGCCAATGGAGAGAATGTGGCGAAGCACCAAGGTTAGCTTGGTAGAAGGACATCACGTTGATAGGAGAGGAGTTGGTCAGACAAACCAGGGGCACCTAGTCATGAGTAGGGGCCTATAGGTTAGATTGGTGAATCCAAGCACCAAGGAGGCCTTATAAGGAAAGACCTAGAACAGGAACCAGTGATTGGTTCCTCCAACCCCACTCCCTATCACATATACCCATGGAACTAGGGATATTGACTAACACATCTATTTGAGGTCATACAACAAGTTTGGATAGGGACAAACACTAATATCCAACATCAAATTTATGAATAGGGACACACACATCCAATCATAATTACCAACTTTTGTAATGGGGAAAAACACATCCAATCACTCAACAAACAATTGTGATTAGGGACAAACACATCCAAGAAAAGATACAAACTCTTGATTTTATTTATAAAATTTATTCCTCCTCACTGATAATGTGTCCTCTTTAGTAGCTACTTTAGAAAAAAAAATTATATCATTATTTGCAATTGATGCCTTATTTGTATTTAGTTTTCCATCAAGGAGATCCTTGGCACGTTGGGTACAATTTATAATAATGTGCCCCTTTTTCTTGCAATGGTAGCACACAATTTTATCTTGGAGAATTGATTTCCCTTTGAAGTAGAAGAATTGGATCTAGAGGAAAGGTTAACCTTTTTTTTACTAGCATTACAATTTCCTCTATAGTTGAATCATTTTTCTTGTTTCCTTCACCAATCAGGGTAGAGATTATATCTTCTAGAGTAACATATACTTTGTTCAATGTAAACAAAAAATTACTATAGCTAGAATGCATGACATTCAACAAAATAGTTTATGCATCATCATCATCATCTACCTTGGCTTTTATCCTAGTTAGTTGATTAATCAAGGAATTGAACATACTGATGTGTTGAACAATATTGCCGCCTTCCATCATTTTTAACCCAAATAATTTTTTTTTAGTCCCATATTTGCACTTGATTCTTGTGATTCAAATAAAGCATTAAGATCATACAATACTTGCTTTGAGGTATTGAATAAGTTAGTGTGGTGGAGGTATACGTTTGAAAGTCCAATCTACTAATCAAAGCTATTGCTCTTTGATCCTTTGTAGTCTATTTTTTGATTTAATTTGCATTGGTTGAATTTGATGTAGCTCTGCTCACTACATCCCATAGATCCTTTTCAATAAGGATCGATTGTATCTTGATTTACCATGTGTGGAAGTCTTTACCTTCAAATTTTTCAAATAATGTGCTATTTTTTTTCTATATAATAAATATATATATATATATATATATGAACCCCCTTAATTTAGATAATATTGAAGGTGTTAGGTTCCACTAATAATGCACCTTGAATTGATTGAGAAAACTATGTTTGATTCTTGTAAAACTAATACAAAATTTAATAGATAAGAATCCAAAAAAATCCTATTGTCTTTAAAATAAATATACTCAGCTATGGAGACTTTATACTTTTACTTTTCTTTCTACAAATCTAATTTCATACCAGTGAATAATCCCACGTTGGCCATGAAGGAAAAATGGATCAAATGGAAAAAATAAAATAGGTAAAAGATGTAATTACAAGTATTCCTATATATTATGGAGAAGTGGTTTGAAGAGAGGTCAAGGGTTAAAATATCTCTCATCTTGAATAGTAAAACATTTTTTGCATTCTCCTCATCTAACATTTGATAAGTGTTCATTCAACAACCAAAGGTAGACCCTCCCCTCCAAAAACTTCTAATACTAGAATCAAATATTGAGCGCTTCCAACCAGTGGCACAATGTGGAGATAATTAATTCACTTAACCAAATTCACACATTCTTTTCAAGCGTCATAACTGCTTCAATGCCACACCCACATTGGTGGAAGGTGCACTCTTTAATATGTTACATTTCTCTCTCATGTTACAATCATTTCACATGTTATAGGTCAGTCACAATTGTTTCCTTTCTTGTTGAATTGAATTTTGTTTATTTCAAACAAGATGAAGCAATGATGAAAAAAGCAACAAGATGATCCATTGCTTGTCTACATCATTGCACTCATTTGTTAAGATGAAAATCTACCTTTTATTCTCTTTTGTGAATGAAGAAAATAACATATGGCTCTATGTTCAAATGGGCGACAATACACATATGACACATTCATAAGGGCACAACTATTACTTCACAAATTGCATCGTTTGCTTTTGTGGGAAACAATATGCATTCCTTTGACTTTGTTTCTTGTCAGTCTTATTAGGGGCATGGTTTTCCTTAGAAAAAACCCACGATTTTAAGAGGAATCTAGGCATGATTTCTCCTTTGATTGCTTTCATACCATATCTGAGATTTGGGTTGTTCATGAAATAATACTTTCTTCATGTATTTTCATTCATTGTACATATTTATTGGACTTCTATTTAGGAAACCTCATATAATAACTCCCTAAATATATGAGTTGTTTTAACAACTCAAACAAACACTCCCAATTATTCTTTATTGTACTAACAATTGTGGAAATGATGAAATATTCCCAACAATGTCATAAAAAAATGAGCTCCATTATTGATGATAATTGCATAAAAATAGTAAACCAATTTCAAATAAGTACAAGTTTATTTGTTAGATCTAGGGTTGGATATATTTACAAACTATCAAACTCCCCTTTTTCATCTAAGAAGGAATATTTCCAAAGTTGGACTTTGTTCTAGTTTTTGTGAATTACTTAACATATAATAGTTCAAGGGCTAACATTTAAGTTTAGATATATTTTATAAACTATGTAAATTCCATTTTTATCATCATTCAACAATATTCTAGAGGCCCTATTTGAAACTTGTTTAGTATTTCTTTTCAATGCCCTAAGCAAAAAGATCGAAGTATTTCAAACAACAATGAATTTCCCTCAATTTGCAAATTATATTACATGTCTACCTTGTGAGTTTGATCTCCTTGGTGTGGCATGCCTACAAGATCTCCTAAAATTCATGTGCCTACAAGATCTCTGTCAAATGTGTTTGGTTTTGGGGTTGGAAACATATGAGTTCAATAGCTACAATTTTTAAATTCTTGATAATGATGTTATATATGAGGAATTTTAGGCTTGCATGTATGTTTTATCATTACCATTGCAATATGTAGTATTTTATGGTACTAATCAAAGAAAGTGCACCATGTTACAAGTCTAATTGTGATCTAACACTCACTATGTAAGGAAATGTTGTTATGGAAAAGGTAGTAGGTGTTAGGAATGTCCAAGAATGAGCGAACTAGAGAGAAGTGTAGAGCCCACATGTCAACTATGATAGTCAAAGCTTAGAATGTGCATTGATGAGATTAGTTATTTCTATGTCATGTTATTTAAAATATTCAATGTGCACCTAATATCATAAAGAATCTGTTAGAAAAAGAGAATCATTAAAGCACCCATTGACTTACTAAGGGACAATATAACCCATTTACATGATGGTGAATTTCATCTTTGATATCATTCATTGTTGTTAATTCATCTCATCAATTGGGTTTATTTAAGGCACCTAAAAGATGAAGGGGAATAGATTTCAGACACACTTTCTATCAAATCATTGTTACACATCCATATCAATGTTGTACACAAAGTTCAATCATGCAAAACACATATTCAACCTTGCTAAATTATGAGTAAATACAATTCAAATTTTATCATTCTACTACAAACAATTATATAAAAAAATAAAAATTAAACTACAATTAAAAATTATAATCAAAACAATTAAACAAATATCTTCAAATTTACATTATATAATATATCCCAACTGTAAACTTTGACCTCTCAAGACTGATCGGTACCACATAGTTTTAGTACATCTAGAGTTGAAGGGTAGTTGAACCATCACCACTACATTATTTAAATCAATTTATTCAACTAGACATTGGATATGTTCATCTAATTATTAATTTTTTATACTAATGACACATCCTTTGATGTTTTTAAAGAAGCCAAATTATATAGAAATGTGTATTTGTTAACAAACAACATAGATAAATGTGAGAACAAAGCTTGTATAAACAAATAACATAGATATATGAGATCGAAGCTTTTTACCTTTACATTAGTTGTTTAGAAGTAAATGTAAAATAATTTAAACATTTATTATTTAAGTTGTCCGCATTCAATGAAAATGAATGTAAATAATTTTTTATTTTATTCAAGTGTTATGTTTGTTGAGTATTTTTCAAAAATATAATAATAAGTAAATCTTAAACATGAAGAAATAAATTATAGAACATTAATATAGTAAGATTATTCCTTCTATTATTGAATGTAAAGTGTGATCTTGAATATATAATCAATATAAATTTATCATTATAATTCAATAATTATTATTGAAATTAGTATTTGATCCTTTGCCTATCCGATTTTAATTGATCTAAGTTTATTCAGACTGTTATTATTCCAAACTTTGTTTTGTGCCTCTTCCCAAAATTCAATATCACCAAACTCCTCTTAAATGCCATTCAAGACTGTTTTTTAATGCCATTCAAGACCTTTTTTAATGCCACATTCAATTTTAAAGGTATGCCTTAACAGCAAATCGTAGTTCAACAGCAAAGTGCTTAAATGCATCGACATAAATCAAGGCTGTTCAAAGCTACTGTCATAAGTGGCTTCAGTAAATGCCGGCCCTCTTTCTTCTCTCTGTTTCCTTCCAATCCAAAATAACAGGCATTCATTTTTATTTTATTCCTCCAATAAAACCTAAGCATGTTTTCTTAAATTTGCTTAATCACCTCACCATAATCAAATTTTAATCAGAAAAGTTCAAGTCTTAAAAAAGCATATCAATCTTTTAATCTTCATATCCTTCAATTCAGAGCATTTCTATTCCACAAACAAAAACTACAAGAAAAAAATTAGGTAGCTTCCAAGTGATTCCTTTGATTAATCTTGGTGCACATTATTAAAGAGATCAAATATTGTCCACTGTATCCCACTCTGCATCAAACACAGTGAATATGTAATAACAGCCAAAAAAATATTCAAATATGAAGATGTTTCTAGGATTCAAACACCAGAAAGTACCTTAAAAATTTAAAAGAAAAAATACAGGAGAACTCAATAAATAATTCACATTAAGATAGAAATCTCACATGGAAACCATTCTGAGCAGCCTTAATGTACATAATCTCCTACAGCAAAAAACGAAAAAAAAAGCCACAATATTCATATAACATGAATAACAGAGTCCAACCTCCTGCTGCCAGTCTTAAAGTGGATAACATATCCCCAGACTGTACCAAGCAAACAAGCTAAGCTTATGAGCAAATCCATCCCCTACGCTGAATACATATATAATGTGTATATATTTTATACCTGTCTTTGTATATCTATCATCATCTGAATCTGTTACTGGTCCAGAGCATTGGGTCCAAAGCAAGCAGACAATATAGGGCTCCATATCCACTGCACCAAATACCTTCTCCTCAGACCATTCAAGTTGTAGCTAGCACCTGTTTTGTCCTGAAGAACCTGGCCTGTGTAGGACCCCCCACCCCCTGATCCATAAATCCCCTCACAGAGATCAGCAATTTCAGTTGGTGCAGAGGGGTCCTGACCAGCATACCATGCATTCACAAGAGGATTAGATGAAAGCTCTGCAAGCTCATGGGCAATGACACTGATCATTCCATCCACACCCACATTGTTATTGGGAGACTTGAAGGCCTGAAAACCAGTCATGTAAGATGGCACTGCAAATGGGTATGCACAGACATCAGCGCACTGTGTGCCAGAGTGACCAACCCAGGCATAAGGCAGAGTGTAGCCTACAATGGAAGGGAAGGTAAAATAGTGAAACCCACAGACTGCCCTGCAGAAGTCCTGGACTATTACATCACTAGAAGTAAGCAATAAGTAAAGGCCATTTTTGGGGTCTATAGGAAGTGGGTGCCTCGCCCTGATGACTGCACTTTTTATGACAGCTTGAATTGATAATCTAGTGAGGGCCTTTCCATGGGAATAACGGTCATTGATCTGTGGACCAACTATAACATTTCTGGAAATGTTAGCGCCAGTCTGGTCTGTATAGAGCTGGACGGTTTTCCACCATTCATTCACAGAAGGGCTCTTACTCTTGCTGCCATCAGAGATGGAGAACAAAAAGTCCTTGATTATCCTCTTATCATTAGGATTCCAGTTGCCATACCAGATGGTATGGACAGTGATATTGGATGTGAACACAGGCCCATTGTGGTACCTCATGTGCACAAACTCAGAGGACCCTTCATATCTTTTAGACACCCCAAACTCATGCCTCCCCACAGCAGAAACATTTGCTACCCCCCCTGTAGTATTGAAGTTGTATGGCCATGGCCTCCATCCATCCACCCCACCCAGTATAACCAACAGCAAAACTCCTGAATAAAATGCCAATGCCCCTTCACTCCTCCCCATCTGATCAGAGCAATAAAATATACACCACACTAAAAGCAAAATAAAAATAAAAAGAGAGCTTTACAGCTCTTGAGCTCAGAACACAGACAGAAAAGTATAAAGAATCTAAACAAAACTCAGAACCCACTTGCAAATTCAAAAAACCCAATTCAACCCACTTCAAAACTCACAGAACCCAATCTAACCCACTTTGAAACTTACATAACCCAGCTAAACCCTCTTCAAATTTCAAACCACCCAATCCAGACTACCTCAATCTCAATACCAGCTTGAGATTCACAAGGCCTCGTGAAGAATGGCAGATTGCATCCCAGATGCCCACACTAAGGATTGTCTGCATCTCATGCTTTATATATATTTTTTGTTTCTGTCAGTGTGACAAGACGTTGCCCCCTTTGCAGCGCGCCAGACCCCGTTTTGAGGGGTTTTACATGGTAGTGACAGCCAGGTGGCATATGCCTATGGGGAATTTAGGAGCCATATTTTTACAAATTCTTTTACTTAGCAGTGCTGTACAGGTGACCGTGCCCACTACACAGGGACATGGCCCACAGCCAGGTCATCACATAATTTTACCTGTGAAAGCTTTGGAGGAAATGAATAGAATGGAATTCAAAGATATTTTATAAGGGAATATGATAAAGTGTACTGGAATGCAAGCTTCTGTAATACAATGTGAAAACAATTTTTAGTTGCATATACTTAATTGTAGCCGTTTAGAATAGTTCACATTAATTTATGGAAGCAATGGAGGGGAAGAGTGTATGGTGAAGATTTTTTTTAATGTGAAAATCAAATTCTTGAGAGTATATTTATTTTGCCTTTCAAAGGTGGTGGGGAATTTAAAAATGATATTATTAATTTCAACCATATCATTAAGAGTTTATATTTCAAAATAAGTAGCACATAAAATTTATGTCAACAGTTATATAGTAAATAAAATAGTTCTGAAGTAAACAATGTAATTTTTAAATAAATTATTAGATTCAAATTGATATCTCTCAACATTTTAGGTAGATGTATTTAAGATATCTATATTAATTTTGATTTGGTATTTATTTAGATTGTTTAGGTATAAAAGTTAACTAACATCATTTTGAAGATACTTTTCTATTTATTTACTTTAGTTTTATTGATTAATTTTTTAAAAAATAGTATTATATAATATTGGGAATAGTACAATAAGTGTGTTTATTTTGGTTTTATTGCACTATAAAAATTATACTGAGAAAAGTATATGAGTTATAAAAATAATATTTAATACATTCTATCAATTGTAATTAGTCCAAAATTTAAAGACAAAGTAAACTATCAATTTGTGTCATTTTCTTTGAATTTAAAGATAAAGTAAGCTATTAATTTGTGTCATTTTATTTGTAGTTTTCATGAATTTTTGTATTATTTGATAGTGAGTGATACTTTATCACGAGGAATAATTAGATCATTAAGTGCACATATACTTTTTTTGGTAATTTTTGTTATTAATTTTTTAATTAGTATTAATAGAAATTTAGATTTATATTTTATCATAACATGTTTTTCTTTGCCTATTTATTGAAATTCATTTTTTTATTTGATTAAAACAAAGACATTGATGATCAGTGCAATACAATTTTTTAATTTAAATGACTTAATTTGTTATTTTTTTAGTGTATAAAATAAAGGTCACTATTTTTGTAATAGACCTATCTTATTTATAAAATAAATAAAAAATGAAAATATATATTTTACTATATTTTTTAAAAAGTAATTTCAAGGGCTACTTACATGCAACATCTTATCTTTGGATGATTTCCTTTGACCTATGCATGAATGACATGAAGTTCTTTATTTTGAATTAGAAAATTACAATAGTGGATAGGAGAAGAAAAAGTTACCAGATAAACAAATTAGATTAAAGGATCTTTAATCGTATATCCCACTAATACAAAGGGGTTGGATCAAACCCCAAATATCATTAGCAAAAGAACATGGAACAAACTAGGAATCTCCTCCTACAAACTAGTAGCACTAGCTTGCAAGCTAGTGACACCAACCAATAGGAGGAAAATCCCTAGTGATGATTGTAGACAACAAACTCAAGTGTGCAATGGCCTATTTGTTACTTTTTGCACAACCATGAAACTAGTATCAGCGCCTTTTAAACAACCACACTAGAAACCACCTATGAGAGATCAAGAGTCACAACTTAGAATTCCATATTAAATGTCTTGTTGGGATTTGAACTTGGGTCTCCACATTGAGAACTAAATGCTTTAACCAATTAAGCTCAACCCCTAGACATCTATATGTTAATTTCAATGCAAATGCATTCTTTTGAGTGCTCCAATTCCAAATACTCTTAGAATGAATGCTCTCTGTAATGATTTCTTGTTATTCCTTGATGTGTTTAAATGCACAATTGAATGCCTTTAAATACCAAGGTAGGACAAGCCAGCTCCCAAGGGCCAATAGGAAAGGCAGGGAGTGAAGAATCTACTATTGGATCATTGGCTAAGGTTGGCTCAATAGCTTAGATCGATGATGGGTAGCTAGTTGGCTATCTTTATGGCTATGGATATGGATCTCGACATTGATCACAAACAATAGTAGGTTCTTTAGATATAGACAACTATTGCCCCAACTATAGATATAGAGCCTAGACCATATCAATTAGATTAGTCAGAAAGAAGTTGATAAGGAACATTTTTTTTACAAATTAGGAGGCTAATCCCAAGTAGTTAAGGATCAATCCCAAGTGTCATGGCATTGACCCAAGATAGGGAAGCAAAAATCTTGAGGTAGAGAGAGGATGTGTGAATGTTTGGATTAATAATGTAGCAAATGTGTAGGAATAAATGTATATAAAACCATGATAACATTAAATTTGAAAAATAATAAAAATGAGAATAAATGAAAACAAAAAGAATTAAAAAGAAACAAAATATAACAGAGAAATTTATCACTTATCACCATACAATTATATTAAATCATTCCATCAAAACAAACCAAAATTAAATAAAAACTAAGATTTAATATATTAATAATAGTTTCTTATTACTTCAAATAATCCTTCATGTTTTGATTTGACACAGAGCTCAAGCACTATCCTTGCCGACAAACCATACAAATTCTGTCCTCAATGCCATTGATGATACACTAATCTCAATACTATACATGCCGACAATAGCCATACACATTCTTATCAAAGGTATTGATTAGACACTCATTTATCTAAAGCAGATAATGACAGACTAATCTCATCTTTATCCAAAAGTTTTAACAATAATCTCACCTGATCAACTCTCTGTGCACAACTTATTTCAATTAAAAAACCAACTTACTTCCATTGAAAATATCTTTTAACACTGTGGCCCCATTGACCATGGTAGGCTCATAACACAGTCATAAAAAATGTGATTACTTCAATGTCAAATCCCCAGTAAATCAATCATACTTTCTACTTCATTTCAGTGCATGCCATTAATTAAAATACTAATTCTCTGCACAGTTTTCAGATCCCATGAATTCAAAAAAGGTTTCTGAGTGTATAGACTAGACTAGGGGATTTGATTTCTCTTCTACATGAAAGTGAAGGTTTTGACAGTACAGCTGGAGTGATTTTGAGGGGTCTATTTGGGCCAGCAGGCTGCCACTTCATACAAAGATGGGAGTATAAAAAACAAAAGTAAAATGGAAATGGGTAGTTGAATAAAGTTGTTATGTATGGGCTGTACACTGTCAAGCAGAGCAGGCAGTCCATATCCATGCCTTTAAAAAGATTTTAATTTCCTTGCATGCTCATGTCCTCTTCTCTGCTTCCAACAGCATGGAAAAGACTACAACCTGTACTGTTTTAACTTTATTTCAACATACTAGATAGTGAAACCTTATGCCAATAATGTAGGGAAATTATGGGAGGTGGGTAGATATACATTGAATATATTGTCAAAGAATTCATTGTTTTTTAGTCCCACAGGTTTCCTACAGTGGGGGGTTTACTTCAGGACATTTGATAGAGAATCTAACGCGCAATAATAATGAAGGAAAAAAGTATTGCAGGTGATTAGGTATATACTGGATACTATTTGCAAAAGTAGAATTATTTGTACAGAAATGTAGATTTGAATAAAAGGAGGCTAATGTTTTTTTCCTAAATGTATGATGTGATTAGTAATATAGAGTTTTTTTTATTTATTGTTAATAATTTTTAATTATATAGAGAGGCATAGTTTTTGTTTTTTTTTTTAACTGTAATGTTGGTGCGACATGCCCTCTAGTATTAGGGGGACGGGAGAGACTAGACCTCATGACCTCTTGATGCTTTGGCCAATCGAGCTAGACCCCACCCCATATAGAGAGGCATAGTTAGAGTCAGAGTCTGCCCCATATAGAGAGGCATAGTTAGAGTAGAGTAAGGGATGGATTATAATAACGAGAGAGTGACAAGAAGAGATACACCCATAATAATGACAGTAAGGAATGAAATGTAGTGACGGCCACTTTGTAAAAATAAAAACTAAAACTGTAAAATAATTTTAAAGTAAATAAATTAAAATAATTTTAAAGTAAAATAAAATCATCTCTCCAAGATATCTATATTTCTTATATTGTTAAAATATTTTGTATGTTAATATTTATCTTATTCTAATTAATACTTAATTTTTGTAATTTTTGTAATTAATATTATTAATATAAAAATCTTTTGTTTATGGGGTTGTGGGAGTTTATCTGGTTGTGAACCCACATGTGGATGCTAGATGGATCTCTCCATCGAAGGGATAGATGAAACTTAATATTAATGGGGAGGAAATCCTCAGATTTCTTGAGCTAGATGTATAATCATAGATCATCTAGGGAGGATGGTCAAAGTTGTTGTGAAGAACTCCTAGGGGGCACTAACAACAAGGTTAAGGCACATTTCATTGTGCTTAGATTTAAGACTTGCAAAAACTATGGTTTTAAGAAATTACAAATCAAATGAGACTCTCAAATAATTATAAATGCTCTTTAAAAATGGGCATCTCCAAATTGAAAGATTGAGAATATTTTACAACAATATTGGCCTCCCCGTGATGACTAGGAAAAACATTCAATACACCAAAGTTGTTATTATGCTTCATGCTATGCATATGGTTCTAGGAGAGTCTTTTCCTGCCTCTTGACCACCATTATAGAGTGAAAACATATTTTTTTAATGTTTATTGTTGTTCTTCTTAAGGTTGTTTAATCTAAGGACATCATTTGGATGGTAGCTAAACCATTGATAAAGCCTAGATGGAGGTGTGGGTTGGGGGAGATTATCCATGATGTAGTGCCTAGTCTTGGTTTTCACCTAAGGAGGGACATGGTTGGGTATCAATGCTTCTTATAATGGGTTATGGATTCTTTTCATTATAATGTTGGTTCGTCACAATAATATTCAATGCAAGAATAAGCCCAGGTGGGGTCTAGAGTTCCTAAAAGTAGCATGTGGCACCTCTTAGACATAGGTAGTGGATTGGTCATTTTCTCTAATGATGATGGATCAAGTGATGGGGAGGATTATGGGGTAGAATTGTAGGTTTAATATCAATTTTACATTTAAAGATATAGGATAAAAATGTAGCATCTATAGAATAGTTACTCGGCTCTCTCTCTCTCTCTATCTATATATATAAATAAGGAAGTTGATGTAAATTTTTTTTACATATATGAATAGGCATTACTTAATTTTAATTTTAAAAATTTAAATAAAAATAATCAAGTAAATTACTATTTTTTATATATTCTATAAATAATAGTATTAATATTTAAAAAATTAAGTTTAACATTTAATAAATTTAAAATTAATTTTATAATATTAATAAAAAACAATTGATTTAAAAAATTCTTAAATTTTAATAGCTAATAAATTATGAATAACTTGCCAAAAAGTCATGAGTTTGAATATTAGTTGATTTAAGATACAACATATTATTGGTGGCATGGTACTTTATTCGTATTGGAAGCAATTCAAGTCAAAGGTAGTGCTATGTAACATGATAGCTTCATGTCTATATTTGACTATAAATAACTTTAAAAAGAGACATAATACATAAAGAACAGTAGCTCCCTTGATTGGAGGTTTGTTGGTGGTCCTTGATTGGAGTTTTAATTAGGCAGTCAAAACACTCATTGGTATAAATTTTAATTGATCTATCATATCATCAATTAAATTATGAGTAGTATGGTGTCCCATGGGAATACATTTTAATTGATCTATCACATAAGTATAAGTAAAAAAAAAAATGAATAATTAAAAAAATAAATAGAATTATAAAGTTGTATTGTAATAAAGTCTGGTTAATTAAATGTTTATATTTATATATAATTTTTTATTTCATTTAAAAAAATATCATTCAAATTTAATAATTTTATTTGTGGGTATTAATATATATCTTAAAATTTTGACATTTTTATATTTAAAAATTAGATGTCTTCTCTTTATTTCTATTATAGATTATAGATAAAGCTATATATTGAGAAACTAAAAACAAGGAGTGAGCGTAACTCCAAAAATATTAAAAGAAAATACAATTTTATCGAATTTTAACTAAAAAGCAATTTTTTTAAGTGTAAAGTTTATGGAAGTATCTCTAATCCTCGTTAGTCATAAAGATATAGAGAAAGTTATGTGAATTTTTGAAGAGACAAAAAAATCACCGGAACAAAATAATCGTCAATTTCATATTCCATTAAACAAATTCAACAAATGTAATACTCTAATAATGATCAAGATTATAATCATCATTAATAAACAAGAAATCTTCATCCTCTCACAAATGTCGCTTATTTATTTCTTTATTTTATAATAATTAAATAATTTTACTATAATGCAAAATTATGTCAATGTGTGATTTAATCAATGCAACTTGCCCCACATGTTATATTCCATTTCCAAACTATTTAGAAAAAAAAAAGAAAAAGATAAGTGGACTGTTAAGAGTAATAATCACAAACTCCATAATTGGTTTGGAACTGTTTGTAATGTGAACAAAGGGTTTTCATTGATTGAAACATAAGACACTTCCTTGACCATCAAGTTTTCTTTAAACCACTACGTGCATGAAATGCAACCACTCAAACAAGTGGAGTGTATTTGAAGACTTTGGATCAATAAACAAATATTTGTGCATATGGTGGTAGAATATTTTATTCAAAAGGATTTAAACCAGGTCTTTTTTATAGTGTAAACCTGCAATTTACATGCCTTGGGGAAGATGTTTTCCAATACTTTTGTGGTGAAAATGGGGGATTGGACTATTGTTGTCTGTTATTAAATATACTTTGTTGCATTTGGGCTTTCTAGGCATTCAAGTTGTTGGCCTTTACTGAAGCAAAGCAAATCATTCTTAGGGAATATGCCCTATGATGAAGGGGGCCACTATCTATTTAATTATTGACAAAAGCACATCATGGGTAGAGGACAGAGATTCTTGTAGGCCATCAACTAATGATGGTTGCCAACTGTGAATATAAAATTTCAAAATTAGCCCCAAAAAAAAATATCATTCTTTTTTCTCTCCTAGTCAATTTACATTATGAGGAAAGGTCAACAAAGGTAAGAAAAAGAAATTAGGGATATTATGGCAAATGATTTCTAAGACAAAGGATCTGATCTTTGAACAAGGCAATTATAAGAGAATGTTACAGCTTTCATATGACTGTTTTTATATTATTAATGAGGTCACTTCAATTGACACTCCCATTGAAAAGCCTATAAAAATGGTATCTGGACCATATTTTATATTAAAGAGAAATTATTGTTCATGGATTGCATATAAAGGCATCTCTTAACCGACTTTATATTAACATCAAAGCTAAATTTTGATAATCTATGATATGACAATGACAGAAAATTTAACTTTCACATGATTTTTATTAATATAGATGGTCCTGATCTTAATTCAAAAAAAAGAGGAATCTAATAGTATAAAAATTATATCAAAGTTATTCCTCTAACCATTAGAAAGATAATGTATACTCTATATATATAATTAAGCCATAACATACCTGATATTCCATATCTGATATTCCATATCTGATATTCCATGATAACTTTATTATATGTATTTGAATACTACTTCCTATGAAGCATAAAATTCTTTTCATTAGTCCTGTCTCCAATGGTGGAGTATTTTAGGTGTCAGGGAACTAAAAGACAAGCATTTTTGTTCATAAACAAAACTGTCATATTTATCTGTAAAAATGATTCTATAAGAATGTTTTTAATATACACATAAGAACCTTGAACTTTATGGAAAAGAATGCCCAATAATTAGACCATACAATAAGTCCAGAAAAATAAATTAATAAGCTTAACTGCTACACCAAATTTGGTTAGGGATTTAGTTATGTTCATTAGACAATTGGTTTAAATTCATAAGAATTAAAAACGTTTAAAACTGGAGAATAAAGCTATGAGAATAAAATATCTTTCAATCATGTTCTATAAATTCAAATTTAAGTTGAAAACATTTGTTTAAGAATAAGTAGTCACAGATTGAAAAGTAGTTCAAAACAGAAACATGTCTGTCGACAGTGAATACAGCAGTCTATAGACAGTGAATAAAACAGTCTAAAACAGAACAGATACAAACAGTACTCACAGTCTATAAATAAGCCAAACATTATAACCAAAAAACTGTCACAACCCAAAAAAACTGCTGTATAAAACAGAGCATTAAACTTGATTCATTGAATTTTGATACGTAGTATATAGCATACATTCACCTAGCATGACATGGGCAAGTTGATCTTTATCAATTTTCACCAATGATAGACAATAATGAAGCTTGCAATAACATTATAAATTTACAATTATATTTTCATTACACAAACATATTTAAAAATTTATTAAATTATAATGATAAATAAGTTTAATGTTTTTTTAATTGGGTAGTCCTTTCTATAAACTGCAGTGCATCTGGTAAACTTTTTTCACGTGACTGTTGACACTGTGCAACATGCCCTTGACACCACGGAAATGGGGGGAGACTGGGGGGAGACTAAACCTTGTGACCTCTTTCCTGCAACAGTAAGTTTAATTTTAAATAAGGAGTTGAGATTGGAAAGTAAATTAGGATTAAAGTTAGAAAATTTAAATAATTTGAATGTGAGATTTAGAACTTGAAATTTTGATGTAGAAATTTATTGTTAAAGATATTAGAAATTGATTTGTCAATGTGCAGGAAAGTAGAGTCTTGTTGGTAAAATGCCCCAGAATTTCTAAACTAATTATACCTCACTTTGGTTTAGATTCATGCCTACAAAATTATGTGGCATGCCTTCAGAAGTGAACTTGGTGCACCAAATTGAACCTTACTTGTGGAAATGAACTAGTAGAGAATTGATGGCTATTGTACATGTACCTCAACTTGTTGTACCTATGTCTAAAGTGAGTTGGTGTCATGAGACATTGTTTTGGAACTTCCAAGGCAAAGATTTGTGCTATTTTGGTTAAGCCCCTAGGTAGTCCAATTTAATAGTAAAAAGAATTATTGATGACAATAGGCAAGCATGCAATATGTCTCGGATGATGTAATGTTGATGCTATAATTATTTTCTTTATGAATGTATCATGAATTATCTTGAATCTAGATGATATTACAACCTAAATTCACAAACTAGAGATTGACTAAGAATTAAACCTAATATTTTTTGCACATCTTTTAAAGTAGTTTGTGGAAGATATCTTCGTAATAGAACTAAGTCAACTATTGCTAATGTCTTAAACCATGGTTATATTTACTTAAATTGTTAACTAGGGTTAAAATAAGTAACCACACATTCAATTGTAGTGTACAACTTTCATATTTGAATCTTTTACTGTTAAAATAGGATACAATGGGCTTTACAAGTAAATACTCAATTACATATGGTTATATTTGGTGTTCAATTTAAAATTAGAATCTTGTGAACTCATAAGCAATCTTCCTATTGTAAACTCATGCAAAATTACTCAAGCGTTGCTTAAGTATGTTAATTCAGAGTATTAATAATCAAAATTAGATTCATAAATGATAAGATCATGCTACAATAATTAGGACATAAGTAAACAATATAATTAACCAATTTTCCAACTATGCAACGTGACAACATTCTTTAGACAAACTAATGATAGTCTTAGTCATGCTTTGGTCTTTATTTTATGATACTATAAAGTATGATAACAATCTTATACAACAAGTAAAATTAATTCAATTAGCACTATTAGTTGTCATACACAAATATCTTTAATACATCATATATGTATATATAATCATAGTCGATTCAATCTTATTTCTAACAACATTGCATAGAGTTGAGATATAAACATGTAGATCATGGTTTTTGCTTCTATATATTATTTATAAAACTTAAGTAAAGAAATTAGAACACAAATATCAATAAAATAATACCTTTTTTGAAATTGCATATAATACATGCAACATACTAAATAACAAGCGAATGAAGGACAATGTACATTATATGAGAGTTCTTTATCACCAACCATAGAGTTGTATGGCTTCTCATATGCCACCTAAATAGTTAAAATCTACACTTTGTGAATGGGGTCACAACAACATATCACATAGAAATATGCTAAAGCATGTGTAGATAACCACTATGACTCAATTAGAAAAAAAGTTCATAGTAATAATCCCTTGACCAAGGCTTTTCAAAATTATAGGTAGGCCTTTACTTGTTTCATCATAATATCAAATAAAATTTTAAATATTTTTTCATGTAGACAACTAATTTCAACATTGACTCATTGCACACACAAACAAATCATATATATATCATTTATAGGACAACCAAGTCTTTATCCAAAATAATATTTCAATTTACACCTCATTTAGAGTGTTGGTTATTTTAAAAAGATTGGTCAAGGCTCTTATAAGCCTTGTCATTCCTTCCAACTAATGAACAATCTAAAAGAGATGTGAAGAGTAGTTGATAATCACTCCTCCTCTATGGATAGTTGTTTGACCAATATGAATAAAACCCTTCATTTTATTTGGTTTCCTAAATGACTTACCATGAAGATAAATAAAGTGATTTTCAAAACAGGTTAATCAAATAGAATACATGAATACTCAAGAACTTATAAAATGAACCAAATCTAGAAGTAAATGAAATATTTGTAATAGTGGGTGCTTGTGCACAAAGATGGGGGACCAAAAAGTCACCACCACATATTTTTGATCCATCAAAGGAAAAACATGAGCATATTAAAATATTCTTATGTTATACCTTTGATAAAAAGAAGAGGTCGAGATCATTTGAGTCTAACCCTATTTTTTCCAATGCCCAAACATGAGAGAAAAACAATAAACATGTTTACAAAGCCCTTGTGTGGATTCAAGCCAACAAGATACTACCACAATTTCTACAAGGTTAAGGAGGTAAGTTTTTTAGTGGTTTAAGTTAAAATGAAATGTTTTATAATGTTTTGATTCAAAGTTTTTCAATTTAGGAATGGTAAATCCTCCAACACCCTCAAACCCTAATTCACCAAATTATATGCATGAGAAAAATCATGTTGAATAGTAGGCATGACTTCAAACTACCTTTGTTCCTCACCATCCTCACTAAACACAAGAAAAATTGTTAAGTCAAATTGAAACCAAAGAAAAAGAACTCCAAACATTGGTTGATATATTAAAAATACAAATGTAACTAGTTTAGATCGTAGAGTCCTTGTCATAGACATTTTAAATATATTATTTATCATTAGATTGTTAGAGCTCAAATAAACATATCGTCCATCACAGGGAGAGTGCATGGAAATTTTATTTAACAAAATTATCTTTACAAAAAAGTGAAAGAGAATTGAAAGATTTGACATCTAATTTATGTGCATTATTTATTGGTCCAAGAACAAATACATCTATCCACACAAGTTGCAAGAGATTCCCTATTCACTAGTGTCAATAGGTCAAGGAATAAGGGATGATTTTTGGAGAAGGTGGTGATGAGCACATGGTGATAATGAGTGGGGGGTTAATCAATATCTAACAATCTTTTATTTTTAAAACTCATTTAATTACATCAACTACACATATGCTAGATCTAGCAATTAAGTACACAATGAGACCACACGATTTACATGGAAACCCTTTTGGGAGAAAACCACAACACGATATTGCATATATATACCTTCTTTCTTCTTCTTGTAGGCTCCAACCTACTAGAGACTCCAATCTCCACTTGACAAAATTATCTAGGCTTCAACCTACTAGAGGCTTCAACCTACTAGAGGCTTCAACCCATACACAAACTAAGGTCCAACCCAGCAAGAGGCTTCAACCTTTATTTGATAGGCTCCAACCTAATGGAGGCTCCAATCCCCACACAAATTGAGCTCCAACCTGGCAAGAGGCTCCAACCTATTAATCCTTCAATAGCTGATCTTGTTCTCTTTAACTTGCAATCTGATTGCAACTTTTGATTCTGTATTATGTAAGTCTTCCCTTTTCAAATCAAGTTATTCCTCTAACCATTACAAAGATAATGTACACTCTCTATATATAATTAAGCCATAACATACTTGGTATTCCATGATAACTTTATTATATGTGTTTAAATACTACTTCCTATGAAGCATAAAATTCTTTTCATCAGTGCTGTCTCCAATGGTAGAGTATTTTAGTTGTTAGGGAACTAAAAGACAAACATTTTTGTTCATAAACAAAAGTATCAAATTTATCTATAAAAATGTGTATATACTTTATGGAAAAGAATGTCCAATAATTGGACCATACAATAAGTCCAAGAAAAAAAAAAAGCAAATAAGCTTTAACTGCTACACCAAATTTGGTTAGGGATTTAGTTATGTTCATTAGACAATTGGTTTAAATTCATAAGAATTAAAAGCGTTTAAAACTGGAGAATAAAGCTATGAGAATAAAATATCTTTCAATCATGTTCCATAAATTCAAATTTAAGTTGAAAACATTTGTTTAAGAATAAGTAGTCACAGATTGAAAAGTAGTTCAAAACAGAAACATGTCTGTAGACAGTGAATACATCAGTCTATAGACAGTGAATAAAACAGTCTAACAGAGCAGATACAAACAGTACTCACAGTCTACATATAAGCCAACATTATAACCAAAAAAATGTCACAACCCAAAAAAACTACAGTATAATACTAGAAATACAGCAGTATAAAATAAAGCATTAAACTTGATTCATTGAATTTTGATACGTAGTATATAGCATGCATTCACCTAACATGACATGGGCAAGTTGGTCTTTATCAATTTTCACCAATGATAGACAAAAATGGAAGCCTGGAATAACATTATAAATTTACAATTATATTTTCATTACACAAACATATTTAAAAAGTTAATTAAGTTATAATGATAAATAAGTTTTGTTTTGTTTTGTTTGTTTGTTTGTTTGTTTTTTAAGACTTCAGAAATTGGGTAGTTCTTCTTATAAACTGCAGTGCGTCTTAAATTTTTTTTACGTGACCGGTGACACTGTGAAACACACCCTTCAGTACCACAGGGATGGGGGAGAGACTAGACCTCGTGACCTCTTTCTTGCAATAGTTAGTTTAATTTTAAATAAGGAGTTGAGATTGAAAAATAAATTAGGATTAAAGTTACAAAATTTAAATAATTTGAATGTGATATTTAATTTGAAACTTGAATGTAAAAAATATTTGTTAAAGATATTAGAAATTGATTTGTCAATGTGTAGGAAAATAGAGTCTTGTTGGGAAAATGCCCCAGAATTTCTAAACTGATTATACCTCACTTTGGCTTAGACTCATGCCTACAAATTATATGTCATGCCTTCAAAGTGAACTTCGCACACAAAATTGAACCTTACTTGTGGAAATGAACTAGTAGAGAATTGATGGCTATTGTACATGTGCCTGAGTTTGTTGTACCTATATCTAAAGTGAGTTGGTGTCATGAGACATCGTTTTGGAACTTACCAAGCAAAGATTTGTGCTCTTTTGGTTAAGCCCCTAGGTAGTCCAATTTAATAGTAATAAACAATTATTGATGACAATAGGCAAGCATGCAATATGTCGCAAATTATGTAATGTTGATGCTATAATTATTTTGTTTATAAATGTATCATGAATTATCTTGAATCTAGATAATATTACAACCTAAAATCGCAAACTAGAGATTGACTAAGAATTAAACCTAATAATTTTTGCATGTCTTTTAAAGTAGTTTGTGGAAGATAACTTCATAATAGAACTAAGTCAACTATTGCTAATGTCTTAAACCGTGGTTATATTTACTTAAATTGTTAACTAGGGTTAAAATAAGTAACCACACATTTAATTGTAGTGCACAACTTCCATATTTGAATCTTTTACTGTTAAAAAAGGATACAGTGGGGTTTACAAGTAAATACTCAATTACATATGATTATCTTTGATGTTCAATATTAGAATCTTGTAAACTCATAAGCAATCTTCCTATTGTAAACTCATGCAAGATTTCTCAAACATTGCTTTAGTATACATTAATTCAATCTATTAATAATCAAAACTAGATTCATAAATGATATGATCATTCTACAATAATTAGGACATAAGTAAACAATTCAATTAACCAATTTTTCAACCATGCAACATGACAACATTCTTTAGACTTAAACTAATGATAGTCTTAGTCATGCTTTGAATTTCAACTTATTCATATTCATAAAGACCAATATTTTATGATACTATAAAGTATGATAACAATCTTATACAACAAGTAAAATTAATTCAATTAGCACTATCAGTTGTCATACACAAATATTCATAATACATCTTATATGCATATATAATCATAGTCAATTCAATCGTATTTCTAACAACATAGCATAGAGTTGAGACATAAACATGTAGATCATGGTTTTGGCTTCTATATATTATATATAAAAACAGTAAAAAAAATAGAACACATATATCAATAAATTAATATTACCTTTTTTGAAATTGCAATAATACAGGAAACATAGGGGAGAGGGCCCGATAGTGGAGCAGGGTCCAATAGTTGAGACAAAATTAGTCCTCGGTGGGCCCTACAATGGAGCACTTCAGTAACCATTTGTAAAATAAATTATCCATAAAGTAAACAAATATTGGCCAATCATTGTATAGATAAAAAATGTTTTACAAATGGTTTATCTTTGTCCCAAAAACAAATACATCATCACAGTCATACATGTCAGATAATATTCATAACCCATCTGCCACAACCCAAAAAAAATCCAAGTTTCTCTTATATGAGTTGTAGCATGAAAACATGCACCCACAATTTAAAATTAGTATAACCAACACTCTCGGCCACATATCACCTGCTGCATCTTGAAACCATCAATTTTGTGAAGGACCAGATGACACGTGAACACTAATGAACCCAATGTGTTCCATCACCACATTCAATCGCACCCACTCCCCTATCCCTCTTTCCCTACAACACAATACTCAAGCACATAAAAGATTCACATGTGTCTCCTCAGTCAAAGTCAACCACCCAACTACTAGTGACTTCTCCTCAATGCCCACGTATAACCATTGATATAATTGTGTAAGGCCACCAAAGATCACCTGGGATAAAAATGAAACAATCCACGCCATTGATTCATAGAAAATTTGCAATTTAAGACACCCAAACATATTTCAAATTTGAAAAGAAGAAGACAAAAATTAAAGACTACATACCAAACAAGCATTAAACATACAAAGAGATTTACCAATTTAAATATGCATTACATCCATTCAAGCTTTGCCAATTTCTTGTTATCTCCTCTTACTTTTATATCCAATACTATATTTTCTTGGAGGTAGTGGTAGAAAAAGTCAAAGCAACAACATCAAACTACCATCAACAAACATAGTAAAGTTTTAGGTATTCTACTGGTATTTAATGATAGTGTATTTAGTTATATGGGTTTTCACTCATATTCTTTATGACTGGGAATGCCAACCTATTGTATGTAATGTAAATGTTCTTCACACTGAAATGTAACTGAATATTTGGGGTTTCAAGTTATATTGTTTATGAATGTCAATGCATATTTTTTTGTATGCAACGTAGTTGTTACACCCAATCTTCTCTAAGTGCATATGATCAAGTGCTTTCAATTATTTTTGTATGCCTATCAATGCCTATATGTTGTATAGGATGTGATTGTGTAATCCATTATTTTGTAAGTGCATATTCTATTGAGTTTTTAGTTATATTCTTTATGAATGGGAATACCAATCTATTGCATGTGATGTAAATGGTCTTTACACTGACCTATAACTCAATATCTAGGGTTTCAAGTTATATTGTTTATGAATATCAATGCATAGTTGTTGTATAAAATGTAATTGTTACACCCAATCTGTTGTAAGTGCATAAGATCAAGTGATTTTAGTTATAATTTTAATTCCTAGTAATACATATCGATTGTATATGATGTGATTGTGTAATCCAGTCCATTGTAAGTGCATAACCTATTGGGTTTCTAGTTATATTCAAGTTATGCCTAGGAATTCCAAACCATTGCATGTGATGTAACTGTTCTACACGCTAGTATGTAACTGAATATTTGGGGTTTCAAGTTTTTTTTTTTAAGAATACCAATGCATATCTATTGTATAGGATGTTATTGTTACACCCAATCTACTATAAGTGCATAAGATTGAGTGTTTAATGCCTACCAATGCCTATATGTTGTATACGATGTGATTGTGTAATCCAGTCTTCTATAAGTGCAGAACCTATTGGGTTTTTAGTTAGATTCTTCATGAATGAGAATTTCAATCTATTGTATGTGATATAAATGTTCTTCACACTAACCTTAACTCAATATTTGGGGTTTCAATTTATATATATTTTTAATATCAATGCATATATGTTGTATACAATGTAATTGTTACACCCAATCTGCTCTAAGTGCATATCATCAAGTACTTTTAATTATATTGTTATGCTTATCAATGCATATTTGTTGTATATGATATGATTGTGTAATCCACTCTACTATAATTGCATAAGATTTAGTGCTTTTAGTTATATTTTTTATGCCTACTGATCTCTATCTATTGTATATGATGTGATTGTGTAATCTAGTCTGTTGTAAGTGCATAACCAAAATTGGGTTTTCAATTATATATTCTTTATGCCTTGGAATTCTAATTTGTTGCATGCAATGCAAATGTTCTACGTGCATTGGCTTGTAATTAAATATCTAGGGTTTCAAGTTATATTGTTTAAGAATGCCAATGCATATCTGTTGTATATGATGTTAATGTTATACCCACTCTAATGTAAGTGCATAAGATCTAATGCTTTTGCTTATATTTTTTATGCCTACCAATGCCTATATGTTGTATATGATTTGATTATGTAATTCAATTTGCTATAAGTGCACAAACTATTGGGTTTTCAGTTATATTCTTTATGTCTGGGAACGCCAATTTGTTTTATGTGATGTAAATGTTCTTTGTGCACTAACCTATAACTCAATATATGGGGTTTCAAGTTATACTATTTATGAATTTGAATACATATTTGTTGTATATACAATGTAATTATTACACCCAATCTACTCTAAGTGCATATGATCAAGTGCTTTTAGTTATATTTTTTATTCCTATCAATGGCTATATGTTGTATATGATGTGATTGTTTCACCCACTCTACTGTAAGTGCATAACCTATTGGATTTTCAGTTATATTCTTTCTTCTATATGATGTCAACTTTATTCCATTTATGCCTATGTGTTCTAAATAATGTAATTGTTGAACCCAATGTACTGTAACTACACATTGATTATTTTTTTACTATATTTAAATAAGCAAAGAAAAAAGATAAAAAAAATTGTAATCAACTTTCACATTATAAACTCTAAACATACATACAACAAAGAAAAATGATCTATTCAAGCATAATTGTGAACTTAATGGTGTTCATTAAAATTGGTTTTGATTATTATTTGATTTATGTCTCATAATACCTACAAGTGTCATAGAAAGCTCAAATGAGGACCAATCCAAGCAAGATGAGAGCCACGATAAGGTTATCTACAAGGGGTTGATTTCCCCTCAAAAGAAGAACATCTTGTACAGGCAAACAATAGTCCTCAACCTATTGAGGCAATTTTGGAGGTTAGTGCACCTCCAAGAAGGCTAAGAACAACAACATGAGAATGGGAGTGGTTGATAGAGGACATGATTGGGGCTCTTCAAGATGTTGAGGAATATGGGATGTTAACAAGGGTTGCAGTTAAAAAATGAAGAATCCGGGCTACAACACTCACCAATTGGTTAGGTGCCAGGCTTACATCCATTTCCAAGAAAGGTCCTCCAACTGTCCTCACAAAAGATGAGGAGGATCTTATCATTGATTGGTGGAAAGAAATGGCAGTAGTCAACCATGGCCTTGAGATTATCAATCTCAAGGAAGAGGTTGTCAGATTTTCCAATCTAGACCCAACCCTTTCAAGGATGGGTTACCTAGTAATTTTTGGTGGATTGGATTTAAGAGGCGCTATCCAAAACTCACATTATGCACAACTGAAGGTCTCGACAAGGATAGGGCACTCAACCTGAGACCTACAATAGTATCTTCTTTTTACCATATATTGTCCACAATGTATGATGCTAATCTGTATGGTCCTCATAGAATATAAAACTATGATGAAAAAATTATTCAAGAAAGCAAATGGTGCAATGAGGGTGTTGGAAAGAAGAGGTTGTAGGAGTGTGCCACACATAATTCCCAAGAGCTAGGAATGGATTACATTTCCTTGTGTGTTAATGATGTTGTTCAGAGCATAACGGGGTTCTACTTGTTCAAGGAAAAGAAGAAACTCAAAAATTACATTACAACCTACGAACTAGATGCTTGTATGGAAGTCCAATCACATGCTTGGATGACAAAAGATATTTTCATGAACTAGTTGCACCACTTTGCACAAACAGTTCCAAGAGGCATGCCAGCTAGCAATAGGGACCTTCTCACTTTTTATGGCCATGGTAACCATGTTGTAGTGAAAGCCATCCATGAGGCATGGATGTTAGACATTGATCTTCTTACACTACTTGCATACACATTGCACAAACTACAACCACTAGATGTGAGTTTGTTTTCACCATTCAAAATGTACTTCAAATCTAAACGAGCAACATGGTTGGCTAGGTACCCAAACATAGAAATAAGGAGGGAAGATTTGGCATAACTAGGCAACAAATTGTTGCAAAAACAATTAACAATCTCCAACATCACAACAGGTTTGAAAAGGATGGGGATATGGCCCCTTAGTTCCAGTGCCTTTGTGGATGACATGCGTCTGAGCGACACATATCAATTTAATGTATTTGAGGATGCTTTGTAGTGTAGAACATCCTTAGTCTATTAGGTGTTGCAACTTCAACTGATGAAGTGGAACACACATTGCAATGCATAAGAGAATCTCAAGTACAACAAGCTATACATGATACAAGTCAAAGTAGTCCTACTCATTCAATTGAAAAAGTGGTGTCTGATCAACAATCTCATGACATGGTAAGCAACCAATGTGAGGAATTTAATGGTGGTCTTAGTCTTCCCTTGTAGCCTAGCCAACCGTCTTGTTTGGTGGAGGGAGCTATGAATCTAGGTATTGACTTACAAATCTAAGAAGAGAAGGGAATTTTTTCATTCCTATCTCCACCTGCCACATTTTCCATACTTGAAATGGTACATTACTATGTAGATTTCAGTCAAGAATCAAAAGATATTGGTGAGGAAGCCAAGGATAACATTGAATCCCAAGTGGGTGAAACAATGGAATCCCAATCAGTTTCGACAATTAGCAAATTCCTCAAGCTAAAAGTGTACACACTATTAATGAAAGAACTAAATTTTTTGTTGATAATGGTATTTGGCTGAGTTGACAGTCACAACTATTAACAATTGGTGATTACATGACTCTCCTAATGTAGCAGGAGAAAAGGAAAAAAGAACTAGAAGACATCTGATGAAGGGTGCTCCCCTTACAATTAGAAACTCACAACAACAACAACAGAGAATTACACAAATAAAATGCAAGAAGGAAACATAGATTTTCTATTATCACTATGTAAGAGAGGGGGACCAACCACACCAAAGCTCTAGGTCATGGAGAGCCGAGAGCAGAGGGTTTCCCTAACTTACCTCAAGTTAATGTATGTTTTGGGATGAGAATGAAGAGCACTCTCAAGTGCTTTTGTCACTCCACAGTTTTGAAAGTCTATTTGGGGTTAGACAAGCTAGTTTTTGGAGTCTAAATTGTACCTCAGACAACTCTCTATCCAAGGATGATAATGCATCTCTCTGGTGTGTTGGAATTCGTATAGCCATAAAACATAAAGTACAAAATAAAACTCCAAAGAACCTACTAACTGCCTAGTAAACTAGCTTTAACGAAATAAACAAAATGATAAAGTATGAAAAGTAACTTCACAAATGATAAAGTAAGTAGATAAAGACAAGGGTGGTAAAGATCAACTTACTAAAACTTCAGTTCACCAGCGAGCTCTACACACACGTTCACCTACACACAAGCAAGAGGGGAAAAATGTTGGGGTTGTATAGGGGTTTGCCTCAATCAAACCCCCACTTTGGTGTTTCCATCTCCATGGATGGTCAGAAAAGCCACAAAGAAGAAAGTACAATAAAGTAAAGAGGAAAGGAAATTAAAGTATTGAACACTACGAAAGATGCTATGCTATTCTATCAAACCACAAAAGGAAAATGAAGTGTTAGGCTCTCAAGGCCAATGAAGGGAGAATGCAAGCAACAAACTTGGAAAAGTTTCCATAGCCACAACAGTGATGAAGGGAAGACTCACAAGACTCCAAGCTCGCAACTTATATGGTAGCACAATACGTACAAAAGTGGAGTTGATGGAGTAACTAGCCACTGCAATGCTCAGTGGAGTTGTGAAAGTTGCTAGAATTGTAAATAAAATGCTCAAGAGAATATTGAAGATCAAGAAGTGTTAAAGAGATGAACTGAATTGCTAAAAATATCGAATGAGAGTGTAGAAGATGAAGTGATAGTGAATTGGATGGATTTGAAGACCAAAAGGAGCCATTTTCTGGTCGGTTGGTCACACAGAGGCATTACATTTTTTCCTAATGAGGAGTGTAACATCCCTGCAGACTCTAGAGGTAGGATTTTTTTAGGGACAGTAGTGTGCCACACAGATGTCTACGTGTTGTTCTCACGTCCTTGACAAAAATTCCCCCAATGACACACAAAACACACACCAAGTGGATGGAAGGTAGGTGGGTGATGTGGAATTTTGTCTTCGGGTTTGATTTTCTAAGGTGAGGGTATACAAAAGGGAAATTTACACAATGGGTGCAAATTTGCTCCTATATATTTTACCCCCACTTTAGTGAGCATGAGTATCAATGAGTGTTTGATAAAGTAGATTGAAGAGTTAGAAATGTATACTTGAATTGTCAAGGAAGTAGACCGCAATCTAGCGAGCTCAAAAGTGCAGGGTAGGAAAAGGACTCCATAGGTACTCTCTCCTAAGGAGGTTCAAGCAAAAGGACTCTATAGCTCTGCAGAACTATGAAGTTGAACAAAGTACACCGAAGGCCTGTAGACCAACGATGGACAAATCCTGCAAGATACAAGCGCTTCATAGGTCCTCAGACCTGCAAAGAAGATGTTCCCCCAAGTACTATCTCATGAAGGAAGCCCAGTGTAAGGGGACTCCACAGAGTTGGACTAGAAAGCGGCTTTACATGCACACTTGCAAAGTGACATGTTAATCCATATATAAAACATATTAGAAAACAAAAGGAAACCACATAGGAAAACAAGTAGATAATCACAAAGACAATAAAAAGAATTTGAAAAGATTTCAAAGGGGTCCCTCAGGAGCCCTTCAAAAGAAGAGGGGTCCACTCAAGGGACGCGCTGTTTGAAAGTGAGAGAGTGTTTTTCGCAAATCAATTCAACTTCAAGGAATCCTTCGAAAGATGTTCACTTCATCAAGGAATTTGAAAGGAAGAAAATGCCCCCTCACGAGGGGAAGGTTGAGGCTTCTCCCATAGGAAAAGTTGCTCCCTTCTGGGAGGAAATTTCTTCAAGTTCTTTCTTTGCGAACCCATGATGAAGGAAACACCCTCCACTAGGGATCCTTGTTGAGAATGCATTTTTAAAAAAAGTTTACAAGGATTTTTCGAGAAAATATTCATTGGATACAAATGCGTTTTCTAAAAATAAAAATATTATGAAAGTGACGTTGTTGACCACACAAGGGATAACTCAAGCAAAGAAGAGAGAAAGATAATAAAACTGCAAAAAGAGACAATAACATCATAGACAAAGGGCATAGGGGTGATCTGATATTTTAGGGTCAGAGTTGCTCATAAACATATATAAGTATAGTAATAATATATAGATGAACAATCATCCACCCCCTATTATATCAAACCATGTGAAGAATGCACGAGAAGACAAAGTAAAAACAAAAAATTGGGTCAACATGGAAGGGAAGCCTAAATGCCCCCAACACTTTGCATCGTACCCAATTTTTTGAAAATCAATACACATAACAAAGGAATAATGATGCCACAAATAGAGAAATTTTTATGACACATAATCACTCCTGTATCCAAGCACCTATAAGGGCGACAAGGGTCATTTAGGAACACATAATGCAAGCACGGGGGGACACATCATAATAAACATGCACCTAATCTAAAGACAAAGAAGAGGCTCCCCCTAACACTCATCGACCAAGAGGTCATCTGCTTCCCAATCTAGATCATTGTACAGGGATGATGGATGAGCCTGAAATGGCGGAATGTTAAGGGGAGAACCCTCTGACCCTCCCACAACAAGGGCCAAGGAAGGAGACTCTCTTGGGTCTCCTCCACTCAGTTCTTGTGGAGCAATGGTAAGTGATTTTGTGAAGATCATTGACAAGGTCGGGACGTCATCCAAAGAGTTAAACATGCACTTCATAGGAGTTCCATGTGTTACCTCAACAGACGGGGAATTAGCACCCAAGATTCACTGCTAGGCTCATCGAGTGACTCGGGAGCAGTCACAAACTTGGGGGAGGTTCGAGCTTGCTCCATCACTAGGATGACATCTACTAGCGCAAGACCACCTTTTGAAGAAGGTGGAATATTCTTATGTCCCCCATTGCTAGAAAGGGCAACCTCCTCCTGCTTCGTTGGAGGATGTGAACTCCCCACAGATGAGGAAAGAGGCATGAAGGAGTAAAAAACTATGGTGGACACCACCAAGGTGTTTGGTATGTCCATGAGCTTAGAAAATGGTGGGATGTTCAAAATTGACATCAAGAGGGGTGGCTCAACTGAAGGAGCGATGAACACCTGTACCATTTTAGGGTTAGGGGCATTCATGCTTGCAACAGGAGCTGAAAGTATAACTGAATTTGATTGAATTAAAACAAAGGGGACGAGAGAGGAGGACATAGAAGGAGGCCTTGAAATAGGGGAAGCCATCTCCCCTTCCTTCCTTTGCAAAGCAACCTGGTTAGCCACCAGAGCCTTTCACCAACGCTTGTGCTCACAAGCAAGGAAGTTTCTGCGACTCTGAGAGTTGAGACAAAATGGAAGGCTCCTGCTCAGCCATAGGAGTGTCCATCACAACCGTCTTCGACGAAGGGAGAGACTCTTGGAAAAGAGCAAGAGGAAGAGGTTGAAAAATAGCAGGGGGAGTCAACTCTAGCGCCTCAACGACTGGCCTCTTCCCATTCTCTGCTTTGGGAGCAGGGGTGGTAGGAGGTCGTGGAGGTCGAGACATAGAGGATTCCCCGTGGGGACCTTTCCTTCTACCATACAGGTAGGGCCAAGGTCTAGGAGGCACAATAGGAAGGTGTGATATCCTAATCTTGGTTGTCACCAAGTAGGCACTATCGTAATTCTTATGTGGAATCTAGGAGTAGACATCCAAAATTCTTCTTCAGAGAGGGGAGTAGAAGAGGCACCCCAAGGATAGGAAGGCCTCTCCTTTCCCTTTTGAGAAGAGGAGGTAGCTTGCCACTGCACTGTCAGAGGAGTCACTTTCGGTTGTCCCTTTCCCCCAGTTTTATAATTCATGTAGTTTCAATAAAGTAGGTCTATTATAGGGGGAAGAGGACCAACCGAGGCAGGCCAAAAATTATCCAATGAATAACCCCCACAAGATACCAATGGCTTATATCCAGTGTCATGCACAATGTGCACAATACCTTCATGGGAGAATTTTAAACATTTATGAATAATGGAAGTTATTCCGTTCATGGAAGCTAGCCATGGGATGCCTAACTTCACCCTAAACAAATCATATTCTAGAATAACATCAAAGGTAGTATCCACAGCCCTAGGTCCAACTAGGATGAAAAGAGTTATTGAGCCATACGAGAGAGACCATCATGCGTATGGATGGTAGACTTTGTTTCTTCATATTCCTCCCTTTGTAATGAATTTAACCACGTCTCCTCTATAATAACATTCACTCGACTCACGTGATCAACTAAAACCTCTATCACAATGTTTCCATTGAGGCGAGTAGGAATGTATAGGGGAGAGGGCTTGTTATTCAAGGGCATGTCATGTGAGGTGAATGCCATATATGGAAAACCAATCACTGACTGCGAGGAAGGAGTAATCATGACCATATTAACATATGCTGAGGGCTGAGTAGAAGCATCAGAGGGGTCAATAATCAAGTTTACAAAGTGAGATGGAAATGGGTCTATGTAAATTTGCAACTCACTAATGGCCTTCGCTACCAATTTGTTTGCATTTTGTTTCGTCCCAGTGAGACGAATGGTACCATCATCGATGTGATCTTGTATCTCATGATGCAGGAACATGCAACACTTGGTATCATGCCCGTTAACCTGATGGTACTGAAAAAAAGCATTCACATCATACCAGTTAGGATAAGGTTCCTTAAGAGGTCGAGGGTTTTCCAAAGTTATGATCTTATCCTTCAACAACTTTTGCAAGATGGAAGAATACTATTTCGCCAACTTTGTAAACTTTTTGTTGTGTCTAAGTTTTTTATCATTTGTCGCAACAACTACATTCACAAAAGCTTTACCTTTTCCTAAGATAGACACAATGGACTTTCCTTTTGAACGGGAGCATGAGGAAGGTCCCCTGAACTGAACTACCATTTTTTGATACTCTCACAACACGACACAAAAATACGCAAAGGGTATTTCATTAGGGAAAAATTCTCTTGCCAAGCTCTTTGCAAGTTACCTATGAACACCTTTTGTAATTAGAGTCAGACAGCGGGTACACGATCTGTGAAAAGAGCACTTGGTATCACACTATGAATTCTGTTATCTTCTCATTATCTCCCTGCTTAAATTGGATGAGATCCGAGAAGGTCATCTTTAGACCGATGTTAGCCTAGAACTAATAGAGAAACTAATTCACAAGTTGATCAAATGAGAATATAGAATTATCATGCAAGGAATAGTACCACTCGAGCACTGTGTCTTTGAGAGATCTAGGAAAGAGTTTTGTCATCAAAGCATCATGATGAAAGAAGTTTGTGCACATGGCATTGAAGGCTGAGACATGTGTCTATGGATCTCCTTTGCCACCATACTTCTCAAACTTAGGAATCTCCATTCCTTGTGGGAAGGGAGTACTTAGGATTGCTACCGACAATGGGCTATGTTGGAAGAAAGGTTGAAAAATAGGTTGGAAAAAATCTTGAGAAAGGCTTTCCAACTGGTTTTGCATCTGACCCATGTTTTGAAGAAGGGCATTTAGAATAGGGTCAGAGGATGAAAAAGGCCCAGTGGAACCTCCAGAACCACCACCACCAAAACCACCTCCGGAGCCATTGTTGTGACCATCACTGGAGCCACCACCACTAGTAGGGCCTCCACCGGAGCCACCTCCAATACCGGAACCACCACCATGGCCTCCATCAAAGTTTCCTTTGCTAGTGCCACCTCTACTACCGAAGCCACCACCACTCATTCCACCAAAGCCTCCATAACCAGGGGAAGCAGGAGGGGTGAAGTTGAAACCAAGAGGTATTCTACTTGCCTTGATAGTGTTACGCCTTTAAGAAGCAGAAGAGACACTGATCGAGGGGTCTATTTCAGCCATGCATACAAACATGGTAGAAATTGAAATGCCTATTTGTCTTTCATAGGTATCGAGAACCTCCCCCCGGGTAGTACCCAATCTTAGACTTATACGAAGGGATATAAGCTTTGGTTAGATCAGCAAGGCCATGCAAGAACTCTATGCCTATATGATCCTTTCCTAACAGATGTCTCACTTTGCTAGTAAGCCTAGCAGCTCTTGACATGTTTAGTGCTCTCTCCAAATGATTCTCAAGGTCTGACAGTTTGTTATCCAATGCCAAAAGGATTTCCATAGGGATATGCACAACATCATCCTGATCTACGAATGAATCCATAGGGGATGCTAGGGTGGTAGGAACGCGAGTGGTCTCATCTATGAAACCCATCTCGTTAGTAAAACCTATAGGAAAACCAATGGAAAATATGCTAGCCAAACTAGTGGAAAAATTGGAGGTGAAACTAGAAGTGACCTTCATCTTCTCCATCAGTAGGTTTCACACACTTCTCCTAACCACATACCCGAAATTCATGGACTAGGTTGTGATGCTCATAAACCTTCACAATACAATAGTTACCAGGTGTGAGGGAAAAGTCTCAACATAGGAAAATGGATAGACGTTGTTCATGTCAGGTTCACCAAAAATGTAAGAGAGGGGGCACCAACCACTCCAAGGCTCCAAGTCACGGAGAGTCGAGAGTAGAGGGCTGCCCTAACTTACCTCAAGTTAACGTATGCTTTGGGATGAGAATGAAGAGCACTCTCAAGTGCTTTTGTCACTCCATAGATTTGAAAGTCTATTTGGGGTTAGATGAGACGGTTTTTGGAGTCTAAATCATACCTTAGACAACTCTCTATCCGAGGATGACAATGTGGCACGCTAGCGTCCATACGACCATAAAACGTAAAGTACCGAATAAAACTCCAAAGAACCTACTAATTTCCTAGTAAACCAACTTTAACGAAATAAACAAAACGATGAAGTATGAAAAGTAACTACACAAATGACAAAGTAGATAAAGACAAGGGTGGTAAAGATCAACTCACTAAAGCTCTAGTTCACCAATGAGCTCCATGCACATGCTCACCTACACACAAGCAAGAAGGGAAAAATGTTGTGGTTGTATTGGGGTTTTCCTCAGTCAAACCCCCCACTTTGGTGCTTCCAACTCCATGGACAACCAAAAAAGCCACGAAGAAGAAAGTACAATAAAGTAAAGAGGAAAGGAAAGTATTGAACACTACGAAAGATGCTATGCTATTCTATCAAACCATAAAAGGAAAATGTAGTGTTACCCTCTCCACCCAAAGGATCTCAAGGCCAATGAAGGGAGAATACAAGCAACGAACTCGGAAAAGTCACCACAGCCATAGCGGTGACGAAGGGTGGTCTTGCAAGACTCCAAGCTCGCAACTTCTATGGTAAAACAATACGTACAAAAGTGGAGTTGATGGAGTAACCAGCTGCTGCAGTGCTCAATGGAGTTGTGAAAGTTACTAGAATTGTAAATAGGATGCTCAAGAGAATGTTGAAGATCAAGAAGTGCTAAAGAGATGAAGATAATTGCTAAAATGATCGAATGAGAGTGTAGAAGATGAAGTGATAGTTAGTTGGATGGATTTGAAGACCAAAAGGAGCCATTTTCAGGTCGGTTGGTCACACAAAGGTGTTACAATTCATCCCCAATGAGGAGTGTAATGTCCTTGCGGACTCCAGAGGTAGGAATCTGTTAGGGACGGTAGCGCACCACACAAATGTCCATGTGTCGTGCTTGTGTCCCTGATGAAAATTACCCCATCGACACACAAAACACACACCAAGTGGATGGAAGGTAGGTGGGTGATGTGGAATTTTTCCTTCAAGTTTTATTTTCTAAGGCAAGGGTATGCGAAAGGGGAATTTACACAAGGGGTGTAAATTCACTCTTGTTCACATTGGAATGGAAATGAAATTACAACATTACAACTTGCCATCACATAGGCCTTTTGATTACATAAATCTACAAATTTGCAAATTGGAGCCACAATCCACTCTGCTCTACCATCATCCTATAAACCCCATTCAAATCCTTTATTTGGAAAGTGTAATTGACCTAGAATCTTCTAGAAAGTGTAACCTCCTCAAGAAGATATTTCAAAATTTATTAATTTTGGTAGTAAAACTTCGCGGGGTCAGAACTTTTGATTCGACCATTTCCTATCTGCCCTTGGTATCGACCTATATTCCTTGGGAAATAATAGAGTTTAGAATGACCTATGTAACGTTAACAAACCATCCTTCAAGAGAGAAGTTCATGTGACTGGTTGGAAAGAAGGTAGTGGGTAAGTAATGAGTTCCATCCATTTGATGAACAAAGTGAGGGCAAGCTTTGCTTCGCTAGGACAAGAAACAAAGAAAGGATGGCAGAGCTAAAGGAAGGTTGGAAGGATGGGAGTGGGTAATTTAAATTATAATACCTTTTCGGAAATCTCTCGAGAAGGCGCATCCCCTAAAAGTGGTAATTAAAGGTAAACTAGTTTCATTTTCCGCCAATTTTCAGGAGCATCTAAAGCCTCTAAGTGCCTCAAAATTGACTTCGAAGATTTTAACAGGATTTTTAGAAATTGAAATTTTAATATATCTCAAATGACAAATGATATTGAAATGATTTCTTCACCATTGGCTTCAATTCACCATTTTGGAGGTCTGTGTAAGATTTCGTGCCCAACCATGCATAAATGCAAACTTACTAAAAATTGTAACTCTGCCAAATTTTGCCCTTATTGAAAAGAAAAACATTTTTTTTGGGTGATGCAAGATTGCTCTTACACCTTGGATTCTCCTCATCAACATCAAATCTAGAAAGAAGCAACAAAATTAGGAGATAAAGGAAACACAAATTGTGGTGATGAAGTGTGAGCAAAGGAAAGTTGATAAGGAAATTCAAGATAAGGAAAGAGAGTAGCTCAAAATGTTACAAAAGAAGGAAAGAGAGAGGAAGAGGGAACAAGCAAGGTTCAAAAGGAACAAGACAGAAAGGAAAGAGAGATTGAGGTGGCCCATAGGGCATTGTAGTGAGAAAGATGGTTAAGAACTCCTATGAACTAGTTACTAGAGAATCATGCTTTATTTTGAGAATTAGTGAACATAAATATCCCTCAAATTTATACCGGTACTATTTTTTCAACTCTCTACCTGTCACACTTAATCTGTTGTCAAATTTCAAGTCAAACATCTAGTTGGGAAGAGCATCGTATCCCCCAAGTTTATGTTAGAATGAATTGTTCAACACTCACCCCATCAGATGTAATTTGTAGTCAATTTCCAAATCCAACTCCAAATCATGTAACCACAACTCAAAATGCAGTGGCATGAGATGGGAACATGGCTCCAAATACTTTCCTTGCCTGGTTTGATTGAGGTTGGGAGGGACCAATCCTACAAGTCCATCATTATTTGGCTAGTTTTTTTTGCACGTTGGGGACTACAAGATTATGTTTGAGGTTAGGAAGGACCAATCCTACAAGTCCATCCTTTTTTGGCTAGTTTTTTGTGTACATTGGGGATTGCAAGCTTATGTTATAAATATAAGTATATTTTATTTCTTCTTTTTGGTTGCAAGTATGTTCAATTGTTGATAATCTTTTAATTTAAATTTATCTAGCTAGTTTAAATCTGCCACGTGTTATGCTCTAATTGGTCCAATGTGTTCACGAATTGCCCATTTGGAGGGCTAACTGATCATCAGTCAGGTCCACCTCTAGATGTTGTGTGGAGGTGACCTAGTAGTGGATTAGACGAATACGTGGTGACTAATCATTTCACTACCCTCAACATCCAATTTGTCCCATTTATCATATCACTTCCTTAGTCCCTTCCATCTAGCAACATGCACTATACATCCCTTACCATTTACTCCACCTGAATAACACACAATTTCAACCCCTTAGGTCATTCAATGCTCCAAAACTTCACACATCCCGCTAATTTCACCCCTTTCCTATACACATTTTTAGGAGTCTTTGTTGCCTTAGGTAGCGATACATGTTCAGCTTCACTATGTACTGAGTAATGCATTGGGGAGGCTTGATTTCACCAAAATAATTTTTAGTGTTAAACTATGTTGCATGTATCCTCAATTCATTTTGAAAAGTATAGTATAACATAGTTGAACACCAAATGGCTCTACAAAAACCAAGTCTCTTCAATGCTACAACCTCAAAGAATTATATAGTTTTATGTGGACTATATTATGCAAATTTTGTTGCTAGTATTATGCACATTCCTATATGATGTATATGTTAAATAGATATGTTAATTGGTTTTGTCGAATACTATTATGGGCCAACTAACCTATACGATGTACATGTTGGCAGTGTAGTGCAATTGCATATATAATGTAAATGTAGTTAATTATACTAAAACTTTCATTATGATGACTGCTTGTTTGGGTTGAAGTCTTCAATTATACTTGCATTATTTGGGATAGTCGGCTCATCTAACATGAATGCATCATTCATAAGACTAAGACCTTCATGTCCATTAGTAGAAATTAAGCATGTGTTAAGTGATTTATTCTAAGATGAGTAAATGGGAAGGGACACACAATGCATGCAAATGATTGAGAGTTAAATACTATATATATGAAAATATAGTACACTTCCAACAAAATTTACATTGCAATTGTAGCTTGGAAAGTGGAATTTTGTCATAATAGAGATAAATAATTAAAGCAAACAACCACAAATTTGTTATTCAATACTCAAATACAAATCCAAATCAATCAATATAAAACATGCAACACAAATGAAATCAGATTCAAATAATCAATACATTTACCTTCACCGTGTTATCATGGATTACTTCCATTCTCCTTCTTTGCTTGCTTTACTCTCAAAATTTAGTATGCACTTCTTTCACCTTAAGCTTTACGTGTGTAGAATGATAGCAATGATGCAAAACTCCAAAGTTTGTGGTTAGCCATCAACATGATGTGATGGCTGATTTTATAGAAATGGTTGATTTGAATGAATGATCCAAATTAAGAGGTGCAAGATCAAGATCAATGGTTGAGGATTGTTGAGAGGAATTGATTGCTTAGTTAACTGACTACAACTGGCTATATAGGATTCCAATTAATTGGTTGCATGAAGAATTGATTGAAGATTCAACTAATATTAAAAATTATTTAAATAAATTGGTTGATTCAAAGACTTGAAGTGAGTGGGAGTAAAGTGAATTTATTTGAATAGTGAACTAGAATTGATTGTCCAGTCGACTGGAAGAGAGTGTTAGATATGAAAGAGGGAATAATGCATGAGAGGATAATTAATTAAATGATTAATTAATTATTGGAGGAACATGCAAGTGAGGATTAATTAATAAATAAAATATTTATTTATTAATAATGAGTAGATAATGTTGAGATGAAATAGGTGAATTAAATAATTTAAACAATTATTTAATCTAGATGTGGGAAAGAGGTCAATTAAATAACTAATAAAAATTATTTAATTTAAGAAGGGTGTTGAATGTTTTTTATTAGGGGTAAAACAAGTTTTGATGGGACCTGAAATCCATTACATACTGGTTTTGATGAGATTTGTAACCCAATCAAGAAAAGCATGTTGCTTACAAGAAAAGACACATACAAATAGTAGCCCAACAACAACAACAATTAAAAAAAATGACTACACAAGTTGCATCAGAAAAGAAAACAAGGGATCAAAATCCCAGTACAACCAAGACAACCGAGACTTGGATCCCTTAGGTAAACAAAGAAACTGCCTGCATCAGCTAGGCATCAATAAACCAGTTGCTCAGAGAAGACACCATTGAGCCAAGAGAGACAACCATCTTAATGGTCTAGAACACCATCAAGACCGCAAACAAAAAAACCAACAACTCAAAAACCCCCACCTCAATAGGGGAGTTGAAGAACACAACAAAGCACTAAGTCACATCAACCTTCATGTAGTAGCATCCAACCTGAAACGCCAACTCCAACTCCACCTTAATAGGAGGGAGCTCCCCTTTATAGGAGAGGAAGATATGAGATCCCAAACCTCCAAATCCTTCACTCATCTTCCCACACAAGCTCCACCTCGATAGGAACAAGCAGATGAGAAAATAACTCTCCACCAAATCTACAACAACCACCTTCACCTCAATAGAAGAGGGCTCTATCTCAATGGGAGCAGTCTCCACCTCCATAGAAGACACCAACTGTAGATCCAAAAAGAAAAATTCAGAAGAGAGGGTAGTCACAACCACCTTTGGCATGACAGGATACTGGAACATGAAAGAAGTGGAAAAACCACGACCCAACTAATTAGAGTCCATGAACATAAGAGCCTTCAACCAACACAAAAAAATATCCTTCAAATGGTAATAAACTCCCTTCATAAGAGTAAGCTTCACAATCTTAGGGGGGATCATGAACCATACGTCACACATCAACAAATTCACAACAAAGATAACAATAACAAATCCTAAAATTTGTGAAGAACAAAGAACCCATAAATAAATAACAAACCCCTTCAACAAGTTTAACTTCACAAACTAGGGGCACCCAACCACAAAAGATAGGCTCCCTTCCATAACCAAAGTAGCAATATTAGGAAGTATAAGCACCACCCTCTTCAAGTCTACCAAATCCCAACCCATCAGCAGGAGCAACACCCCAAAATAGGCCCAAGGGCAACAAAACCCACAGGGGAACCCACCAAACCCCAAAAAGAGGGGAAACATAACCATGAACCTTCTCAGGAGAGAAACCATGAGAGTAAAACAAATAAGAGAGCACCAAGGTTGCACCGAGTTGAGCAATAGAGAGCTTGCAGCCATAAGGAAGACAAGGAAATCCCATTTTTCCACAACAAGAAAACATCCATCTCCACCACAGCTACCCAAAGAGCAAGCAACCACCAAGAAATGAGGCAAAACCCCAAAACAAACACCAAGGAAAACCTAAGCTTGAAAAATCCCTTTCAACCACAACATCATTCGAAGGGAAAAAAGAGACCAGAAAAGCCTCTCTCATAGCAACAACGGGCACTTCTATAAAGTGTAAGAACAAGAATCAAGAGAAGTACCTTAGAAACAAGAACGATTCCTGAAACACAACTTCCAACCAGAATTTAGTCATAGCCCAAAAAAAAGATAAACCCCCACAAAACGAGTGAAGGGAAGGAGAAGCCAAACCACTCCCCACCCAGGCCACACTACCAAACCAACAAAGGTAGAAAATGCAAGCACAAGGCTGGGGACAATCCAAAAAGAGGACAAGAGAAAACACAACAACAACCCCAACCACAGGAAGAAGCTGAAGAGAAAGATGGATAACAAAGCTCCAACCAAGCAAGACACCTAGCCCACATGCAAAACAAACCACTCCACCAATGTCGTTGAGCACAGGAGGAAGAAGAGCTTGTGAACAAACCACAAAAAAAATTGCATCATCATCCTCATCTGCATTAGATCCTTCCTCAGACACACCCTCTCCTTGGTTCAAACTTGGACTCCCGCTCGCTCCCGCCCACACCATTTCATATACTCTTTTTGAAAAAGAAAAAGAAATCCCACATCCATTGAAGGGTGTTGAATGTTATTTAAACAATTAATGATAATTATTTAATGAAAATAGAAGAATAAGTATACTTAGTGATGCAATTAAATGAATAAGGTTTATTTAATTAATCAGGAAAATTAATGATAATTAGGACATAATTAAATAAATAAGATTTATTTAATTAGTTTGAAAAAGTGAATTAGAATGAATTAATTAAATAACATAAAGTCAATTAATAGTAGAATATGACATTTGATAATAATTAAATAGCTTATGGGGACCTACAATCCCATTGGAGGAAGCATAAAACCTTCCCCTTTGAAAGGAATAATTAATATTGAAAACTGCCCCCATACCCTCTTCAAATATGAATTAAAAAATAAATAATATTGATTCCTTTGCAGCTTCACCTTCAACTCCACAAATGGGAAAACAAAAAGGAGCATATAATATAAAAAACCTCAAGAAAATATTGGATATTTTAGTGGACTCTAAACCTATAAATGGGATCTTAGGGGAAATAATAGTGAAAGAAACAACAAGAGAAGTAGCTAATGGGAAATAAAATAGCTTGGAGTAGTTGTGCTCTAGGGAGGGAAAAATGAAAAACATGTCCTAGAACATACAAGGGCTCAACATCCCTCATAAGTAGAATATTTTGAATTAATCTTTGAAGGACATCAAACAAGATATTATATTGCTAAAGGAAACAAAAATGACATGAATTATTTGTCTTCTATAAGAAAGAAAATAGAGTCATATGCAATATTCCATGCTATTGATGTTGAAGGTGCCTTCGAGGTAATTTTTACTCTATGGAATAATTTGGTGGTGGAAGGTATTTTGATTTCTAAGAACAATAATTTTCTCAATATTATTTTTTAAGAATAAAATTTCTAGATATATGGATATTGTCTAATGTATACACACCGAACTCTTAGAAATATTTTGTGGGAAGAATTAAATACTATTGAAAAAATATCAATAGAATGATAAATAGATGGTTGTAATAGATTTTAATTCCCTCTCTATCCATCTAAGAAAATTGAGGGGTTATGGACTATTCATTTTTCCCTCCCTAGAGCACAACTCCAAGCTATTTTATTTCCCATTAGCTACTTCTCTTGTTGTTTCTTTCACTATTATTTTCCCTAAGATCCCATTTATAGGTTTAGAGTCCACTAAAATATCCAATATTTTTTTGAGGTTTTTTTATATCATATGCTCCTTTTTATTTTCCCATTTGTGGAGTTGAAGGTGAAGCTGGAAAGGAATCAATATTATTTATTTTTTAATTCATATTTGAAAAGGGTATGGGGGAGTTTTCAATATTAATTATTCTTTTCAAGGGGAAGGTCTTATCCTTCCTCCAATGGGATTGTAGATCCCCATAAGCTATTTATATGAAGTTATTTATTTTACATATGCATTATGTGTGTTCATTTTTTCTTTTTTCACATACACAAACTAGAAGACTTACACCATCTACATACATAGATTTGTGACCAAATAGGTTTAGAAGTTATATAATTTAGGAAGAAAAACTTGTATAACCACCCTTTGAGTGGGGAAATGATCTTCTCCAATTCCATTTATTTTTGGTTCAACACATGGTTCATAGGAACCATTTGATTTGTCTTTTGATGAAGCAAGTTATTAGTTGTTGAAATTACAACACATAAGAAAAAAAGTGGTTTACCTTATTGTAGTTATTTGAAAATTTCAATAGTGGTTATTGTGTTGGGTTCTTGTTAAGGAATTTCAACTTTATTAACTTATAATTTAGGTTTCTATTTAGGTTGATTATTCTTATTTTGATTAAGAACATTTTTCTTGACCAATGGATGGATCAAATATATTAGTATTAGTACTTAAATATCTTTCTATTTTTCTTAGTAAGCACTAAAGGGGTTAGTATCTCCCTTAACAATATGATTCCATCCTAAGTGAAGGAAAAATATTTATTGAAATAAAGTGGAAGAAATAGATTTCATCTTGTGAATCTACAATCATTCTAAGATTGGGTTGTGGATAGTATCTCTTTCTATGATATATTTTCATAAATAAGGTTTTAGGACCAAAAATGACAAGGGGCACAATCTTTCCTAGCATGATAGTTTTTAGGTTGTCATAACTTATGAGAGTCTTATTAGTTTGATAAGTGTGTGAATTTTCATATCAAATTCTCTAAATAAGGGTTAGAGGAACTATGTTGATTACAACCCCATCATCAATAAATACCCACTTAATATAGTTGTCATAAACCTAAACATATAGGTAGCGGGTGGAATCACCTCATATAATCATCTCATTATATAAAAGGCATATTTATATTGTGAAATGTGAAAAATATATTCTTAGGAAGAAATATAGGTGGTTGAAGGTCATGATTGACATTTTATAAAATGAGGGATTGGAATTAATTGTGCTAAATATCCTAGGCATATGGCCTAAAGAAAGGAAATTCTATGATTGAGGGAGTTTTTTTAAGAAGGTTCAACATGTAATAAAAATCATGAGGTTCACTAGGAGTAGGGTTATATTTCTTATAATAATAGGTGGTGTAAACTTGTTGATCTATGGAAAGTTGAATAAGATCCATCATGTCCCATTCAAGGGATTTAATGTGTGGTCAAGGTTAGGGCCTAGGTTCTTCAAGTTTTAAATAATAAAACAACTCAATGAATAACCATCACTAACCTTTAGGAAGAAATTAAACGAGTTTTATAATCTCCATATGTGGACGTGTTGAGTGCCCCTTAAGCTTATGGAAATTATAATATAAATTAGGGTTATGTTGTGGTAGTGATTTGTTATGTTTCTTTATACATTATCTTTGTTAATAGTGTGAGAAAATTTACTTTGGAGTTTTGATTATATGAATTTTATGGTTCAATAGAATCATGCTTATTTTGTGGAATAAAAATGTGATTTCCTCTTCATATTAATATATCATGAATGTCATTAAATTTCTTACCAAGTTCTCAATTTTTGGTTGGTCAATATATAAAGTATAATCCATAGCCTTGTGATAGGTTGGCCAAGGAAAATTTTGAGCCTCTTCATCAATGCTTGTATTTATTAAATGGAGGAAACCTGACAAGATGAAAGTTCAAAGTTTGTTCTACTTTAGGCTAACATATCAACACAAATAAATTTTGATCATTTTCCAATTGAAAGTTAATTTTGGTCAAACATATATTCTAGATGGATTCATTCTAGCTAAATTATATCCAAGCCACAACTTATCAAATTGGAAGTGTCCACTAAATACATACGTAGCATAATTTTAGAGCCAATCTTTTTTTTTTTAAATGTTGATGCTCTCACAAATCCTACTCACATAAATAACATATAAAAAATTAAAAATATCATTTTGTAGATTTATAAGTGTAGTTTTTAAAACTATAACTTATAAACTTTAATAATTAGTGTTTTTGTTTTCTTATTATTTTTTACTAAAAGTAGGTCATAAGCATCGAACTATAAAGGTGATTGTTTTCTTAAAAAAAAAAACTAAATCTAATTATTTCTTGCCATTGACCATCTCCTAAAAAGGTAAACCTATAGTCCCAATCATTGATGTAGTCATACTCTAATAAAATATGACTATTCTAAGGTTAACCATTAGTGGGCCACTCTTGTCAGTAGTACTCACTCCAAATCATGATGAACTAGCTTGATGCATAGTCATTAAAAAATCATACTCAACTCTCTCATATTTGCAATGTCAAACTCTATACTTTATTATTTCTAAAAAAACCATGTATAACTAATGTATTATATATTGATCTAAACATCACACACTAAAATTGGATATAAAACATCCCTAGACTTGTTACTCACCCTATCCTCAATGCTACACTCTTTAGGACCAAACATATTCCAAAGTTATCATAAGTTGCAATATATAATAAGATGCATTGAAACTTATCAATTCTCAATTACCAATACGAGTAGTCTTTAGGTAATACAACTAGGAAAACTCCTTGAAAGAACTAAAATCACTCAAAATCAATGTAAGAAAAACCCCATACATAATCCCTCAATATGGTAAGTTGTGTGCAAAAAAATATAAATATGGCATGCACATGTTAATTGAAAGTATCTAATGAAAAATAATCTCATTTCACTAACAAAAATAAAATTCCAAGAAATAAGATACAAAACAGGTTCTGTAAACCTCAACAAACAAATACTTTGATAACTATGTTGTAGCTACAATATTAATATCTACAATAATAACTCCATTAAGTGAACAAGTAGACATATCAACATTTGAGAAAATATTTGGTGACTCAAACAAGAATGAAAAAATATAATTCAAACTTAAAATCATCCTCAAAACATCAAACTAGTCACTCCTCACAATCAACAAACTAAGAATCCACATCATCAAATCACTCAACAATTACTCCATCAATGCATTGGGTACATGACCATCGATAATGCATTTAAGTTAAACTTAAAATACAATTGAATCAATAATGAAAAAAAGAAGTCTAATGAAAACAAAAACGTAAAATCTAACCTCTAATGTTTATGATCCTTATTAGTTGAGAGTAAATAATTGTTGCATATAACCCCCATTGAAATGGAAACATGCTATATCAACAACTAAAATCATCATGAAAAGATGTATATATAGATGCATAATCTAATGGTGCCCTTTCAAGTTTTCAAATTAATAAGAGTGTTTTAGTTACCCCTTCAAATTTTTAACTTACTAATGTGGGCCTAATCGACCTTTTCAAATCAATAAGAGGCAACATATCAATTTACATAGCCTTAAATAAGATAAACATATTAATAGAGATTGTCATCATCATGAGTTGCCTATCCTACATCCTCAACAAAAATAAAATAAAATAACAATAAATCTCAAGAAACATTTGAAAAATCTCATAAGAAAAAACATCATTATTTGTATCCCAATCAGAATATGAAATCTTAGAAACACCATCAAAACAAATAATAGATACACAATTATCCTATGTGGCAATTAGGTTCAGCTTTAATCCTGTCAACAACTGTTTCCTTATCAAATCTGAAAACATCAACTACTCAATGCTCAACAAGATCTACAAGATTAAACTTATCATCATCAAAAGAATCATGGTTGACATAAATATCACCATTTGAGTGGACAAATTATCATCAACAATAGTAGATTGAACTCTCCTATAAGGTGTAGCTAAAGAATAAACCACATATCTCCATCAAGAGTGGTCTATCCAATCAAATTATACACACATCATAAACTATAGGAGGATCATATTGTGGAACATACATTGATGAACAAGAAAGTATAAATAGGAACAAGATATTTAAGCAAGGGTTATTATCAAAAATTGGTTTAGGTAAATGCATAGCTAAAAATGTTGGAAGGTTGGTTTCTTCGTCCTTTTGGATAGGTTGGTGCTTGTCCAGTCCGTCATGGATTCGTAACATGGCTTAACCACCTCCGTAGATCTTGTATAAATCTGATGTTTGTATCAGACATTAACAGGTCGATCTTTTGACACAACAGCAAAACCATTACAACAGAAAATGCCCTAAAATGGCCAACAAAACTATATATATATGCACCAGGTTCAAATAGCTGTTCTAATGGACATCGGGCATGCATTCCAGAGGTACATGTTATTTGAATTGGCGCAAAGAACTGATGTTTTGGGACAGCATAAAAGGACGCTAGGCTTCACTGAAATGAATCAAAATTTAAACTTGTTTACTGAACGTCGTTCCAAACCAGTACAGAAAAGTCGTATGGGACACTGAACATACAATCCAATAAGCAAGAAACAAATGAAGTAAGGAAAATTACTTTCAAACATGTCGATGTTTGGTTGTGCAGCAAATAAAGCAAGGTACTCACACTGCAACGGGAAACTGACAGCAAGTCTTAGATATTTTTGAATTTTAATCTCCATCGACAAATCAAAAGACACGGACTTCAAAGGACAAGATAATAGCCTGCACTCCACAGAAAATTCCAAGTCCAGACTAAGGAAAATCGGGCTCAAGCATATACAATGTGGGCTCACAGCTACTCAGTACAATTGTGAAAGATTCTGAGAGAGGAAAAGTTGGTCTCATATTATGAAGTCATTTCTACAAGATAATAATGATCATGGAATAATGCAACAAAAACCAGCATATCATGACAAAAGACTATCATTCCTTCCACAATATGCATGGAAACTCATGAACAAAGCCCATTTCAAAAGTAGATTCCTTTAGAAAGTTTGTTCTATTGCAACAAAATTGCACACCTTATCCAACTTCTCAGCTTTCCTCAAATGCTAAAAGTTGATACCACTTTCAAGGCAATTATATATAACAAAACAGGCACATAGCATTAGAGAGGGCATGCATGACTTTTTTTTGGGTTGTGTTAGAGCAAGTTGTCAAGAGTCTTCCTCAAAGGGTATAGAGGAGAAATTTCAAAATGGAAACTTTCAACAAGGTCGTATATTGAAAAAGTTTTCTTATATAGGAGAAATTTCAAAATGGAACTCTCAACAAGGTCCTATATCGAGAAAGTTTGCTTAGTATGTATGTTTAGACAACAATTTGATTGTCTTGTAAATTGAATATTTGATTCAATATGATGTTATTTGGATGATGTCTTATTATATGTAATTGGTGGTTTACGATATTATTGAAGTGCTTATGATGTTCATGCAATGTTTTTCCTAAGATGGGAGGGGTTGTTCTAATGTGTTTGTATATTTATATATGTTAAAATAATGGAAAGATGTTGTACAGAATATCGATAAAAGACTGCAAGCCAATAGATAATTAGTCCTTATGAAGCTATAGATGAAACGTTTTGGGGCTATCAAGATGTGGGACATCAAATTGTTAATCCTTAAAGTTTCAAAATTGGGCTTCTCAATGAAATTGTAATTTTAATGAGGTTTTCTATAAGATAGAACAATGGTGTTTTAAAATATTCTTTTGTGGAGAGACATGAATTTTGAGTGTGTAAAGTTTTTCTTAGATTGGTTTTTAATTTTTGGTAGTGTAAGAATAATGCCCACTAACTATTTGTAAAGATAATAATCAAATTAAATGCTACTAATTTAACCTATTAACAACATATAAACTAATTAATATACTAATTATTCTACTAAAGTTTATAAAATAAACTATCTACCAATAATTAATAACTAATTAATATGCTGATTAATCTACAAACTTATAAAATAAACTTTCTACCGGTAATTAAATTAAATGCTACAAGTTATGCCAAATAAATAAAATCGTAACCTACAACTAAGTGTTGAAGACCAACAACAAATTGGAGTATAAAAATCTAGAAAGCCAAGTTGAATTTTGTCCTAAGAAATGCCACCTAGATTTATCACACTTGTATCCAATTAATGAATTCTTAGAGGTAGGAAAAATATGAAGTGGAAAATAGTTGTGTTAGCTTTAAAAATTATAGAGTACATAGATACATATTGGTTATTTTTGTCTATTGAATTGATCAAAGAACAAAAAGCATTGCCAAAATAGGAGAAATAGACTATGGGGAAACAAGGGATTGCATAAGGCACATAGTACATAGCTCTACTATGGCTGGGTTGAACAATAGAGATTCCTAGTGGTCAATCTTCCTAAAACTTTAACCTCTCTCAAATTGAGGTTTAAAACTCAATTATGTAAGCTAGGGAAATGTTCTAGAGGTGTAGGGTTTCAAGGAAAAGCTAAGGGATAAAGTAAAGGAAGATATAGGGAGTGCAAATGCTCAAAAATCATATTTTTATGCGTCAAGGAAAAACTACCAATTTCCATAAAGTGGAAATTTGAAAACTACTATGATGAGTTCATAATCATCACAGTGATTGCACTAACATTACTAGTAATTTCAAAACCATTGAAATAATTGTGACCTTTTGATGACTACACGATCATTAGAGAAAGTTTACAATAGCCACCTAGATATTACTAATTGTTTAATCAAAATAGAAAAAACAATAAAAAATTGAATTCTAGATGCTCAGATAAACTAACAAATGAGAAAAAAAGGGTAAACACAAGTAGAGGAGGTAAACACATCTAGGGGGCCTTAAATCATTATAGTTATTAATTAATGTTTTATTCATAATGTGGCTTCAAGTGACATGATGGTTTAAAATTGAGTTAATTAGACACCTTTCCTCTTTCTCTTCAAATGAGCAACAACAACATTGAATCCACAAGATGGGAAGTGGAGTTTCTAGGAGGTGTTGGAGCTGATTCTATCACATGTTTTTTATTCATACATTTGTTATTAATACTTATTGAAACTAGAAATACTATAGCTATTAATTTGATATGCAATTTTCAATTAAAGAGTATAAAATAATCAATCAAAATTATTCTTATAATTTAATTTTATAATATTTTAAAACCATTCTAATAAATTTAAGGAAAGATATTTATTGAAATATATTCACTAAAATACTATGCACATTATTCGCTTTTTTTTTTCTAGTAAACATGGATTAAGCCCCTAGGGGCTACAAAATGAAGACCAAAACCCACATCATGGTAACATTGAGCTCACTTAATCCATATTTATCTAAGCATCTTTCATATAATATAAGTTGGAAAATTGACATAAAGGATCAAAAGTACCTACTAACATAGGAATATCAAAAGCTACCATTGAGTAGGGCATGATAGTTTTCATAACTTCTCATTACCAAGATATCCTCAAACCATAAGAGATGTGTCATAATATAAAATAAGATAATTTAAATGCTATATATATCATCTACATTGAATAGAGAAAAAATAAAAACCATAAGTGAGCCTATATTAGATTTAGATAAATAATTATCTCTACAAAGATACAAATGTATGTAAGGATATCTTATATTAACTTAATTATCTTCATATAATCAACAAAAAATATTACACACAATCTTTTCTAGCCTCATAAAAAACAAACTCATAGATTCCTCTTAGAACAATGCATGACCTTTATTTACATACTCAACCAAAAAGGGGTCTTTAGTCCACAATGTTCCCTATGAATTATCTATATTTCTATAATAAAAAGATAAAACAAACAACTACATATACATTAAAAAACCAATTTATTACTAGGATGTTACTATAGTGTTCTATGACCCAAGTGAGACCAATAAATTTGACAAGTCAGTCCACCCATAAATTTATACACATTTTTACAATCACCGATGTAGACTTTGGTGCCTCCATAAAATATTCATCATAACATGACACTTTATATACTACTATATTAGTAATAATTTCACATGTAGGACATTTCCTAGAAGAATTGGGCATTTGAAATAGTAATTTGATTTCTCATTATTATGTGGAGATTCTTAATGAGGTATTCTAAGTGAATATTCACTTGGACCTTCATATTTTTTACATGTTTGTGTACCAAAAAATACCAAGATTCTATTGATAACACTGTTGTATCACTCAAACCTAAGGTAATTATAAACACATTGTGATGGCTAATAGGCTTCCTAAGGTCTATCACCATTTTGACAATGACTTCTCAAATGGTGATGCAATTTTCCCAATTTGTTCATTTGAACATCTCTCATATCCTTAACATCTAAATTTTGAAATCAGGATTCACAATCTCCTTGATAATGTTATTAATAAATATTTTAGAGATTTATGATACACTAATTTTACTAATTTCAAGGATATTTAACATTTATTTATCCACATCTATTCCTAATTTATTATTTTAATTCCTTTTTCCCTCTAAATTTCTCGTATATTTCTCATTGCCACCTATCATAGTGCACGCTGCACTCCTAAAGAATGATAATGAAAGATGATAGCACTCCTAAAGAATGATAATGAAAGATGATAGTAATAGAAATACCCACCATTTTTAACATACATTAGACATTAAATTAGCATGAATAAAATTAGCCACCACCCACAACCATTATGGATTAAGTGGAATTATATCACTCTCAATCTACAATATGCACAAATGATAAGTAGTGGTGGCTAATAATTTATCATCTATGCACTTCCCACATTAATAAGAAAATAACTTCCTTTGCATGGACAATCAACCTTACATTCTACTCATTCTCAAAAAGTCATTACATAATTGATCCATTATTGAGAAACATCTTTCCCATATATTATGTATATCTTATTGTAATACTAATAATTGATATATTATAGTTTTTAATGAAAACATCAAAACCAATATTATAAAGTTCTCATAATGGTTCCCTAGAATCTTAGGCATATTCTATAGAAATTTGTATCTGTAAATATAACTTATTATATTTATAAATTTTAATTATAGCTTCTAAACAATAATGTACTAAATTTAATATTTATTTGAAAACAATTTCTCATTAATTTTAAATAAAAGAAGGAACCATATTTATTCAACTTAACTAATTTAAATATTTAATAAATTTTATTTTTGATTTTATTAAAAAATAATACAATCATATAAGTAAAATATCAAAATATAATTTTAAAATTTACAATTAATTATAAAAAAATATTATTATAAGATAATTTAAAAAATATAATCTATTATGATTTTCATTGTGGGGAATTAATCTTATGGATGTTGTTGAACACTTGAAATATTGAGAGGGGGTGAATTAGTATTCACTGAAATTCATTAACTTCATCAACTTAAACATGCATTCAAAGCATTTCATCAAACTTGCAGAAATGGAAAGGAACAATTAAAGCATGCATCACATCAATAAACACAAGAACACCAAATTTACGTGGAAAACCCTTGAAAGAGAAAAACCACAGTGAGGATTAGCTCACTTGATATATTATAATCAATTACAATGGATTGCAAAATGGAGGAATCACTGTCTAGAAAGAAAGGCTCACTGTTAAGGGCTCACTATCTAGAACAAAAAAGAGAATAGGAGAATGGATCATGCCAAATTTTGAATCGCTATCAATGCATCTGCAACATACTGAAGATACAAGTCCAATTAAGCTCATAAAATTGACTTCACACACTTCATACTTCACCACTATCACCTTTTGCACGTCACTCTATATCACATCTCTCACACAATAGCTACATTTGTATCTCTCATATATTCATCACACACTAAATCAACCTTCTATATATACCACAAACACCCACAACATAAATTAGGTCGGCCTAATTGCATGAACCATGTAACACCATGACCTGTTGGCCCAAAAATCCATCACACACACCTTGCCGAAAGAACCAAAACATGTTCTTCACCAAAATAGGTCAGCATGACCTATAATCACTCCCATGAATCCAATCCTTATGCAATTCAACTTCGCACGACCTAAAAAACCTTAGGTTGGAACCACATAGCAAAATCGATAAAGCAACAACTGAATGAATAAACTGTTCATCCAAAACTCGACACGCGGACCACCAAACCACTTGCTACTTGGAGTGCATACACTTTTGACATCCTCAAACACTTCTTCAAAATTTCACAACATAATAATCATCTGTGGTGGAATGCAAAGCATTCCAATATGACACTCTACACCAACAACTCTGCCATTACTAATCCTGATACACTGTCATCAATATATTCAGTTATGGAAGACATACAACCCTAAAAATTTGGATATAGACTACTTCAACACATATCATTATTACCTATAAAATGCATGACAAGATGATGCACTTTGGAGCAATACAGACCACAAAACTATTGCTCTACAATACTAAAAATGCACACAAGGACTTGGCCAATTCTTTAGTACACTTGGTCTTCTTCAGGACTACATACATACTGATATACCATCACTTCTGCAATGGGTTGCCATCAATGAAAACACCATACACCACCATGCTCATGTTTTAAAAAATCTCCCCCTTTTTCATTGATGGCAACACATTACTGGAGCTAAAATATTCCCCCCCTTTGACATCAGGGGAAAAGGATACCAAAAAGATATTTCTCTTCTTTACTCCCCCTTATTGATATATTTACATGATAATGGCTCTCCCTATTTGCTTTACTCCCCCTTTCTATATTAAATTGATCACTAAAAATTTACCACAACTCCATCTACTAACTTTGCATATGCACATTGAAATCATAAAATTGTATATACAAAGAAAAATGTATACCTTAACTAGATGAGGGTAGAATACCTTGATAAGAAACCTTCAATTTTAAAAGGTGTGCCTCCTAATACTTTTTTGCAACCTCCCAATCCTTCTTGTCAAAGGAAAGCAAATGGCACTGATTTTCAAACTGAACATGGAGGTTTTCTCCTTCTTTCAGAGAACTAGGCACTAGATTCTTCTGCACAACCTTCTTCCTATCAACTAAAACTTCAGTTAAAGGAGTAAACCTTGCATTGACCATATCTTTGAGCTTACTATATTGCATTATTATTTTATCCTTTTGTTCTTGCAATAGAAAAAATTAACCATGTAGATTTTCAATGATTGCTCTTATAGCTCCATCTGCATCACTCATAGAAACATAAACACCTAAGGCCTAAGAAATTTGAGACTCAATTAAATCCACATGATCCTTAATGCTCCTTGTAGAGACTGGCCACTTCAAACAAAATTTAAATAATTGTTTGGCTTCCTCCAAACACTTTTTAACATCTTTCAAGCTACCATACAACTTGGTGCATGTAGTAGCACACTTATCAGAAACATCATAAATTGTTTTATCATTGAATTTCTTTGCCATTTTCTTCTCTATATTCTCTTCCAACCTAGCAAAATACTCCTTAAAAGAATCAAGCAAAATCTTCAATTGTTACACACCGAATAAAGAATTGGCAATAGATACTCTGATAAGTCTCTCATGCAACACCTTCACAACTTCATCAATCAACTTAGTACTCTTTTGGTGAGTTTGAAGAATCTCCCTTGCGGAGGCATGAAATACTTCACCAAGTTGTAACTTGTGTAGGGGGAAATCTTTTCTAGGTCTACTTGACCTTGTTGCATAGGAATCTGCAACATTTATGTAGACACCATCAACTGAAACTATAACCGCATGTCCAAAAGGTATTTTAATAAATCTCCAGAGGGTCTAGAGGATTCACCATCAGTTTTAGTGCTTTCTTCTTCATTCTTAGCAGTCTTCTCCTTATCAACATTGATAGACCATTCTTTTGTAGGATTTTCCACTTTCATAGGGGGAAAATTATGTTCATTTTGAGCTTCATTCTTCTCTGAGACATCCTGCTTATCTTCTTTATTTTGCTTAGTATTTATCTCAACATCCAAAGGATTGTTATCTATCAAAACATCTTCTTGTTGCTCATGCTTATGCTCATGTTCTTCATTAATAGGATCATTGCTTTCTAGGAGGGGTGTATCTTGTTGAATTTGACCTTTAGTCTCTGGAGGAGCTCCCAAATCTTTAGTAATCCTTCAACTTTTTGCAGTGTCTCATTCCTCAACTTCTCAATATATTCCTTAATTCTACTCATAAGAGTGCTAAATCTTTGTTTTGTCTTGAATTTATTACTATACAACTTGGAAACTTTAGTCTATCCTCATGAGATAATGAGGAACCAATCTTCTCCAAGGAAATTGTCTTCATCTTTTCATCCTCTTCAATAGTTGCATTCAACACACCTTTTAGATCATCTAGCAATTCATCATCTTTCTTATCTAGGCCAGTATCAAATGTCACCATGTATTTGACTGTAGCCTCTTCAATTGTTTCCTTGTCTTCATCATTTGCATCTGGATATATTTCAATAGTTTCTTTTAGCATACCAAACTTTTCAATGCTACTAAACAATGCATCTAACTCCATAGGACCATGCTTTTGGACTAGAGAGGTCTTCTTAGATTTCTTACTCTTTTCTCTTCTTCAAAAAACAAAAGCTTTATTTTCCGTTTCTACTTCCTCTTCACTCTTTGTATCAACTATATTAATTTTCTTTCTTTTTGTACTAGTCTCTTCTTGAGAGACACTAGATTTCCTTTTCTAGACCAATTTGGGTCCTTCTTCTTCTTCATATTCACAACTGATATTATTTTTTCTACTTTCTTTTTCTTTCCTTCTCCTCTTGGGAGAATTTTGATGCACAAAGGTGGTAGATGTATCTTTCTTATTTGAACAACCTACTAGATTTGTTTCAAAAGGAGGAATTTCAGAAGGCTTTGTAATAGTAGATGGTGTAGGAACTGAGGCCCTACTTGACCTTCTTGACTTTTATGGAGTCTCTAAAGGTGCAGATGTACTTATAGGTTTCTCTATATGTGCTTTAGGGGCACCAAAATCTCTCTCCAAATCAAACTTCATCTTCTCAACCTTTTCTGAAATATATTTCTTTTTCTTCTCTAGGTTTTCTTGACTCTTTTTCTCTTCATAAGTACCGAACCTATCTACTGCTAGATCTCTAGGTTTACTTAACATAATTTATGCAAGACCAATGCATATAGGCTCATCTACCTCATAGGGTGGCTCTAAAACCCAAACAATTTTGGGTTCAACTTCTTCCATATGGTAGTGGTCTCTACTAACCATGAATATTATGTCATTCTTATATTTTTAACAAAACTTACTGGAACCCTATATCTCTCTTGCATTCAATCTTGAAATGTTTTGAAAAATCCCCACAAAGTTTGTAGTACCCCTCCATTCATGCTTATGTTTTCTGTTGCATGTATTCATACTGTTAGACTTTGGTGCCTTGTTTGGATATTTTGGATTGCTGATTTTGAGCGACAATGGATTTATTTTGTGATATGATGATACATTGTATGGTGATTACTAATTTCAGATATGCTTTGAGATAGCGTAGATGTTTTACTTCAGATGATTATTGCTGTGTACATGTTTATGATGGACTAACTGTTATTTAATTCGTCAGTCTGATGTGACGTGTATTGGTGTGGAGAACGGAATCGCATCACTCGCTTGCGAGTGCCCTGTGATGTCCATGATTTTCTCCGCACGGTGTGCCTGCACAATGGTTTATATATATATATGCATGCTATTGCTTGGTTGCAGGATTGCAGGTACATGACACCAACTCCACCTGGTTACTCAGGTCTGAGCATGTCAAGACTCAACGGATATGTTGATTGGGAGGTAGTAGTTTGGTTCATCCTAGTCTAGTCTATAACCCGGTCATAGTACATCGTCTGTTTTAGTTTAGAGTCTTGGTTGTCTTGTTTGTTCTATTTGGTTTAATTGCTTGAAAGGAAAATTTTCTTATTTAATAATAGTTTATTATGTTTTAATTTACTGTTATTTAAATTAGTTTTTAAATGTAGAAAATAAGGTTTTACATGTTATTTAATAAATTAATTAGTTTGTTTGGTTAAATAATTTGATCTTAGAGATTAAATTTATTTAATTAAATAAATTAATTAATTAAATTAAATTGTTTTTAGTGTGTGAATAGATTCAATTTTTAAATTAATTGTTATTTGGCAATGGTATTTTAATTATTAAATAAATTTTGTATTTGAAAATTTTAAAAAAATTGTTAATTTTAAATAAATTAATTAAATCATGCAAATCTTGAAAGGCAAGATTGCCGAGAAGTTGTTGAGAAGATATTTTGTACTTCTCGACAAGTGTGCCAGTGCATTTATGATTTTTGGTAGAGGTTGTTCACGGATATTATTTTGGATCTGGGAAAAATACAGAGGATTTTTTTTATTCTTTGCTTCACGAGAAAATATCAGGGCTCTGCTAAAAATTTTGGTAAAATTGGTTTGTGTTATTTGGTTCTGTTGAATACTTGTGGAAGTTCTTTGGTTTGAATTCTGGTTTGGGATTTGGTGTACAAAAATGCTTTGAAAGCTACAGGCAAAGCTCTTCTCCAGTTAGTTTTCTGAAGCAAAGGAACACAGGTATTCTCCTTATGAATTTCATTTTGTTTGTATTTGGAAAAGATTGTCTGTGAAAAGAAAGTTTTAATTTCATTAAAATCTTTGTAACTCTCAAGAAATTTAATACTGTATATTTACTGAAGGATTTGTAGATTTCCCTTAAATCTCAGAAAACTTATTTCTCTGTAGAATTAAATTAGTGTAGGGAAAATTATATGATTAGAAAATGGATTTTAAAATCTATGGGGTAAATTAAATTTTGGATGTAAACTTCTGTGTGTGATATCTTTTGAAAACCCAGAAGAAATTTGTTATTTCCTCGATTTCCCCACTGAAACCTATAGAAAATTATTTTATTCTCAGTTATGAAACCCCCTGTTGGAATTTAATGTTAATATATATATATATATATATATATATATATATATATTTGTACTTGTATTTAAACTCATATATCAATTGGATTGTGAAAATTATATTTTAAAAATGTATGTATTATTGGGAAATCGCCATATAGGCAAAGATTGCCATTGTGATTTTATTTAAATTTTTTTTTTTGGAGATTTTTGTATCGCCGTACGACGATTGTTTTTAAATTTTTTTAAAAAATTATAGTGTGCTGGGGAGGGCCGAAACCCTCCCCATTTCCCATACTGTGGGCGTAGCCTCCATGGCTGCGCACAACAGCCAGTGGCTGCTGGGCGCAACCTTGGAAAGGGCTGCGACCTTCCCACAGGGAGGCCGCGGCTCTCCCAGCTGCGAATCACTGTTTTTAAAAGTTTCTTTTTATTTATTAAAATGTGAATGACAATTATAAATTATAAAGTTTGATTTTTATTTAATATTCAATATATATATATATATGTATATAATTGTGAATATGAATATATATATTTGTATAAATAAATATAATTAAGTGTGTATATATAATTATATTTATTTGGGAATGTTGCAATTGTGTATAAAGGTGAAATAATTTTTTTTTTAAAGTATAATTATTAAGTTAATTAGTCGCATACATTCATTAAGTTACGCGACGTTACACTACTTAATAATTATACTTTAAAAAAAAAATTATTTCACCTTTATACACAATTGCAACATTCCTTAGGTTATTATGACGGGGCATTACAAAGTTAACTTCTGAAACTTAAAATATGCAAATCTTCTTAAGTGATCTCTAATTTGTACAACTACCGGAATACTATCAACCCATATGACATTCTTTGTTTTGGGAAACTCTCTAAGAAATTAAAACAACAAAAAAATAACAATAGTACCATACTGAAATGGGTATCTTGACTCTTTTGTCTTCTATAGATTCTCCAACAATTACAATCTCAGGAGCCCACACAAATCAATGTCTAAATCTTCCTTCACCATTTGGTGTGTTGTGTGTATTGTGGTGGTAGATACTGAATTTTCTCTATTTGTATAGAAGATCTTATAGCCAATCATCATTGAAGCATACTTGATTGTCGGATCATCAATATCATTCACCATTAGGGCACACTTGTTAAACTTTGTATTGGCGAGCTTCATTACTACCTCATTCTTCACCACCTTCAATGCCAAAACTAGTCCAGTGGAACACAAACTAGTTACGAAGGTTTTCTTCTATTCATCTCCTTCACTAATATGTATCTAGTGATAACCACTCTTTAGATCTATCTCTGTGAAGTACTCAACTCCACTCAAACAATCCATGATGTCATCCATCCTTGGTAATGAAAATCTACACTTGATGGCGATCTTGTTGATAGCTCTAGAATCTATAAACATCCACCATTCCCCATCCTTCTTTGGTGCTAGTACTGCAAGTACTGCACATGGACTTAAACTCTCTTCGATCAATGCTTTTCGCAACAACTCTTGCACTTTTTTGTTCAACTCTTCACTCTTTATTGGAGTCATATGATGAGCTGCCTTATGTGGAAAACTGGCTCCAGGAATCAAGTCCATCTAATGACTAATATTTCTTACTAGAGGCAAACCTTCAAGTACGTTATAAAAAATAATAGCTTGGAACTCATTCAATAAATTTGAAACCTCTACAAGTACCTCATTAGTATCTTCTTTATCAACTCTAGGGATCAATGCAAAACACATATGCTCATGCCTCATACCTTCTAGGAAATTTCTTCCATCAACCAAACAAATTCTTGCATTACTACATACCTTTTCTTCCGCCTCCCTTAGGGGTTTCAACTTATGGTGAATGTCATCCTTTGTCAAGGAATAGGTGTTATCATGTCCATCATGAACTGCTCATTGATCAAACTACCACAGTCTACCTAACAACATATGAAAAACATCCATAGGAATAATATCACACAATATGTCATCATAGTAATTTCCAATCTTGAGCTTTACTAGACATTGTTCATTTACCAAAGCTTTATGGTCCTTCTTTAACCAAGAAATCCAGTATGGATTTGGATGCCTTCTTCTCTCCAACCGCAACTTACTAACCATCTCTTCTAAAACATGGTTATTAGTACTATCTCCATCAATAATAACATTGCAAACTTTACCTTCACACTTACATCTGGCATGAGACGAATTCTTCATTTGAGTTGGTTCTTTCTCCTCATTCAACAAGGCTCTTCTAGTAACAAGAACCTCTCCTCTTTTTGCATCCTCATAATGTGAAGACTCAACATCTTCATCTACATGTACAACTCGTGCATTACCCTCAGATCTTCTATTTGTCCTTCCTTGATGTTGAGGAAACTCATAGGCTCTATGCCCTTCTTCTTCGCACTGGAAGCAGGTTTCACGAAAGCCTCCTCTTCTTGGTCGTCATCCTGATCTTCCTCTTCCTCTTTGGTCTCCATTATTTTGATCACAAGGATGATAGGTGTTATCTGTTTTCTAGTTCTGGCTACTACTAGATCCTTCACCCTTTTTTGATCTTCATTTTGACCTCCATATGATCATCCACTGGTCTTTCCACCATGATCCCCACCTCTTTGCTTTCTTTCAAACCTTCTATTCAAATTTTCTTCTACCTTCAAAGAAAACTCATATGCATCTTCAATGGTAGACATTATTACCAGAACTAACTCTTCTTGAATACTCGGCTTCAACCAATTTATGTAACGAGAAACTTTTTCCTTGTTGGCCTCAGAATGGCTTGTTCTAATCAGAACACTGTAGAATTCTTCTGTATACTCCATGACAAATTTTCTTGCTTATTTCAACCCTTGCATCTTCTTCAACAAATCTAGCTCATAGTCCATAGGAATGATCTTCCTTTTTAATTTGTCCACCATCTAGTCCCATATGTGTTGGGATTAAGGTGTCTCAATCTTAGAGTCCTAATATTGATTTAATTGATGTAATTAATCTATTTATTTGTATTATTTAATTGCCTATGGTGTCATGTCATTAATTGGGACCCATTGGTTGGGTGGCATCCCCATTGGAGGTGACTGGATGAAACTTAATCATCCCAAGTGGACATAGGCATCCCACTTTGGAATCTATGCCATATGATAGATTCTATGACACATCATAAGGTATCTTTGAATGCATGGAGAAAGTTGGCGCCCAAGTTGGGTTATGACAGGATGTAAGAGAATCAACTATTTTTAGTTAGTTATGATAGATTCTCTTATAGCTACAAGTGTTGTTAGCTATGAAAAATTCTATGATAGTTGTAAGATGTGTAAGGCATTTTTCATAGCCTTTTTTATTTATTCTAGGCACCCAATCTTGGAAGAAGAATATTTGCATGTTTGACACTTGTCAAGGGTGTAAGGGAGTATGTCACATGTGTCCAAATGCATGTCTAAGGAATTGAATATTGTGTATTTTGGATTTGGACACCCCTCACCTACTAGACGCTTCTTGAATCTCATATCACTCTATTTCTTGAGTGCCTTGAGTTGTAGAATGCATAGTTTATTTACAAGTAATGAAGTGCTACCAAGTTAACTCCAAAATAGGTGTTTGTGACGAAGCACTTGTGTAGAAGCTTTATACTTGGGCTATGTTGTAACTCCTATTTGAAGTAATATAGAATTACTATGCTTTTGGAGGGTGGGGATTTTTACCCGAAAGGGTTTTCCCCACGTATGTCTGGTGTATGCTAGTTCATGTGTACTTATTGATGTATTCCTTTATTCTCTTTGTGTATCTCTTATTGTAATAGTATAAGGTATTAAAACAAAGTTTTTATAACTCTCCTCTACTTAAATTAGTGTAGGAAGTTGTTTTTTCTCACCCTTTAGTTGGTATCAAAGCTTGGCCAACCTTGGTTCCTTTGTTGGGTAGAAGGGTTTCTTGAGCTAATCTTTGTTTCAGTGGTAGTTTTGAAGAAGTGTGTATTTCGTAGCCTTGTTGCAGGAAAGAGATGGAAAGCACATCTAGGAGGATTGAGATGGAAAAATTTAAAAGTGGTAATTTTGTGTGGAAGCTCAAAATGGAAGACATGTTAGTAGACCGAGACTTATGGCTTGCAATTTATGGAAGCAAACCTTCAAGAATGAAACAAGAGGATTGGGATCCCATGGATTGAAAAGCCAAGGATCTTATTAGACTCTGTTTGGATGATTCCATTCTCCTAAATGTCCATGAAGAGAAAAATTATGCTTCTCTGTGGAAGAAGCTTAGTGATGTCTATCAGGCTAAATCCCTAGTAAACAAGCTTTTCCTGAGAAAGAAGATGTATTCTCTGAAAATGGAAGATGGAGGATTTGTTGCAAATCACCTAAACTCTTTGAACATGTTGGTTGCACAACTAGGTTCCATTGGAGACAAAATAGATGAACAAGACCGTTGCATGCTCCTTTTGTGTTTGTTGTCAAACTCTTGGGATCACCTAGTAATGGCTATTGGAAGCACTAATTCCAACTTCAAGATGGATGAGGTTGTTGCCTCATTACTATTTGAAGAGATGCAAAGGAAGTATTTTGAGATGGACAAGGAGGCCCTTGCAGTTCGTGGTAGACCAAAAGAGAGAAGCAAAAAGAAAGACAAGAAATCTAAGTCAAAGTCTCTGGGGAGATCAAAGTCTCCTGGTAAGAAGTCCAAGGAAAAATGTTTGACTTGTGGTGAAATTGGTCACATCAGAAAGATTGCAAGAAGGAGAAGAAGAAGAAAAACAATTCTTTCTATGATTCTGAATCTGAGAAACCATCCCAAGAAGATGGAGAAGCATTTATTGCAGCCTTGGAAGCCCATGCATCAGATGATGTGTGGTTGATAGATTCGGGTGTTTCCTTTCACATGACTTCTCACAAAGATTGGTTCTCAAAGTATGAGGAGTTTGATGGTGAAGAGGTGTACCTGGGTGATGACTCTCACCTGAAGATTGTTGGCCATGGAAGAGTCAAAATCAGATTTCCTGATGGAAGAGTGAAAAGGATTGATGGTGACTTGCATATCCCAGGTTTGGAATGAAACCTTCTTTTTGTAAGTAAACTGAATGATTCATGAGAGCAATTTGTTTTCTCTAGTGGAGAATGCAAGATGACAAGAGGAGTTATGACGTTGGCTAAGGAAGTTCGTATTGGTACTCTATTTCATCTTGATGCATGCACTATACAATGCAATAGTTCTTTTGATGTATTGAAGAAGAGACCTTTGGATTCTTCATCCTCACCATTAGATTGTACAGAAAAGAAGCATGTTGCAACTACATCCCATGGTCATGCATTTTGGGTACCTAAGGGTGCTCATTCTATGGAAATGAAGCTTCTTGCAGAGAAGACAATGTTATGGCACCAATGACTTGGTCACATTGGTGAGAAGGGTCTAAGAACCTTGAAAAATAAGATCTTTTTTGAAGGCCTTGATGATTGTAATCTCGATTTTTAATTTTGCGAACATTGTGTATATGGAAAAAAACACCATGTTTCTTTTTACTCTAGTTCTCACAAGTCTTCTGGGATCTTGGATTACGTACATTTAGATGTTTTTGGTCCTATAAATGTTCCTTTGTTATCAAAATCTATATTTTTTTTTTCTTTCATAGATGATTATAGTATAAGTACATTCGTATACTTCCTCAAAATTAAAGGTGAAGTCTTTAGTCGGTTTAAAGAGTTTAAGGCCATGGTAGAAAATCAAACTAGCAAAAAGATTAAGTGTTTGAGAATTGATAATGGCAGTGAGTTTTGTTCCATAGAATTTGACAAGTTTTGTAAAGAGCATGGGATTGAGAGACATAAGACAACTCCCTACCCTCCACAAAAAAATGGAGTTGTAGAGAGAATGAACATAACGTTGATGGAGAGGGCTAGGAGTATGTTGAGTGGTGCTGGCCTTGAGCAGAAATTTTGGGTTGAAGCGGTAGCCACTGCATGTTATTTGATCAATAGATCTCCTACATCAGTGCTTGTTGGAAAGACACCCATGGAGGGGTGGTCTAGTAAAAATGCTTTGATGAGACATCTCAGAGTATTTGGTTGTGAAGCTTATGCTCATGTTTCAATTGAGAAGAGGTCTAAGTTGGAGAACAAGGTTGTTAAGTGTATCTTTATTGGCTATGGTGTCTGTGTGAAAGGGTACAAGTTTTGGGATCCAGAAGCATAAAAAGTTCGCTACAGTAGAAGCGTGATCTTTAGAGAGATGAAACCTTCCTTTGTTGAGCTACAACTAGAGAAAGAGGAGAAACATAAGAAGGAGGTGGTTCAGATTCCACCTACTCCGAAGAAAGAAGGACCAAGTACTCCTATTGGACCTACTGATGAGGAGAGCTCAAGTAGCTCTAAAAGTTCTAAAGAAGGAGAACCTCAACCTCAACCTTTGAGGGGGTCTACATGAGTTAGGTGGCAAGAAAAAAGGTTTGGATATTCATTATTGTATTCCAATTGCATATTTTCCTTGATTACTAATACTGATGATCCTAGGATGGTTAGAGAGGCATTAGGTATGAATGATTCAAATTATTGGATGTAATCCATGGATGAGGAGATGTCTTCATTAAATGAAAACAAGGCTTGGGATCTTCTACCTTTTCCTACTAGATGTAAACTTGGTGGTTGTAAATGGGTTTTCAAGAAGAAGTGTGGTCCTCATGGTAGTTTTGAGAACTATAAGGTACAATTGGTCACTAAGGGGTTTTCCTAGGTGGAGGGAATTGATTATGGGGAGATATTCTCTCCTGTAGCGAAGCTGACATCTATCTAGATTTTGTTGTCACTTGCAGTAGAATATGACTTAGAAGTGGAACATATGGATGTGAAGATAATATTCCTTCATGGTGATTTGGACGAAGAGATATACATGTCACAACAAGAGCATTTCATTGAAAAAGGTAAAGAAAATTTGGTTTGAAAACTAAAGAAGTCTCTTTATGGTTTGAAACAGTCTCCTAGAACATGGTATCATAAGTTCGATACCTATGTGTTGTCATTAGGACTTCAAAGATCTAAATTTGACCATTGTGTGTACTTTAAAATTGATAATGGTTGCATTCTCATTATTGTCCTATATGTAGATGATATGTTGTTTATTGGGAATGGTAGAAGTATGATTTCAGATTTGAAGTTTCAGTTGTCAGTACAGTTTGAGATGAAAGACCTAGGTGAAGCTAGGTACATTCTATAAATGGGAATCACAAGATACAAAGCTAAAAGAAAGCTTTGGTTAAGCTAGAGAAAATATGTGAACTTCATGTTGGAGATATTCAACATGGTAGATTGTAGATAGTTAGTTGTCCTTGTGATGCAAGGGACAAAGATTTATGTGAATGATTGTCCAAAGTCTCCTACTGAGATGGAGGACATGACCAAAGTACCATATGCAAGTGCATTTGGAAGCATGATGTATGTGATGGTGTGTATGAGACCAGACATTTCCCAAGCAGTGGGAGTTCTTAGCCATTTTATGGCTAATCCTGGATGGGTGCATTGGGATGTTGTTAAAAAAGTGTTTAGATATTTACGGGGTACTTTTGAGTATGCCTTGTGTTTTCATGGTTATCCTACTAGACCTCAACATTCTATGAGAATTCAAGGATATGTGGATTCAGATTGGGTATGTGACATTGACAGTAGAAAATCCACTAGTGGTTATGTGTTTATGATGTTTGGTGGTGCTATCAGTTGGATGAGTAAGTGGCAAGTTGTAGTCGCATTTTCCACGATAGAGGTAGAGTATATGGCAGCCACTCACACGTGTAAGTAATCTATTTGGCTTAAGAGATTGTGTTATGATATTTTTTTATATGCAAGATAGATTATTGTTTGTTGTGACAGTCATAGTATAATTTTTCTAGAAAAGAATCCTACCTTCCATGTTAGAAAAAAACACATTGATGTTCAGTATCATTTTGTTCATGATATGGTAGAAGATGGAAAGGTGAACCTAGAGAAGGTTGAAACTTTGGTGAATGTTGTAGATGCACTGACAAAAATAGTGAGCACAAAAAAGTTTAGATGGCGTTTTGATTCCATGGGCCTGGTGTCCCTAAGTAGATGATTCTGTATGACTCTTGGCAGGTCTTCGGCAAGTGGCAAAATGTTGGGATTAAGGTGTCTCAACCTTAGAGTCCTAATATTTATTTAATTGATGTAATTAATGTATTTATTTGTATTATTTAATTTCCTATGGTGTCATGTCATTAATTGAGACCCACCGGTTGGGTGGCATCCCCGTTGGAGGTGACTAGATGACACATCACCATCCCAAGTGGACATAGGCATCCCACTTTGGAATCTATTACATATGACATATTCTATGATGTGTCATAAGGTATCATTGAATGCATGGAGAAATTTGGTTCCCAAGTTGGGTTATGACATGATGTAAGAGAATCAGATATGTTTAGTCAGTTATGATAGATTCTCTTACAACTGTAAGTTTTGTCAGCTATGAAAAATTCTATGAAAGTTGTAAGATGTGAGGGCATCTACCATAGCCTATTTTTAGAATATTATAGGCGCCCAAGCTTGGAAGAAGAATATTTGCATGTTTGACACTTGTTGGGGGTGTAAGGGAATATGTCACATTTGTCCAAATGCATGTATAAGGCATTGAATATTGTGTCTTTTGGATTTGGATGCTCCTCACCTTCTAGATGCTTCTTGAAGCTTGTATCACTCTATTTATTAAGTGCCTTGAGTTGTAGAATGCATAGTTTGTTTGCAGGTAACGAAGTGCTACTAGGTTAACTCCAAAATAGGTGTTTGTGACGAAGCAATTGTGTAGAAGCTTTGTACTTGGGCTATGTTATAACTCCTATTTGAAGCAATATAGAAGTACTATGCTTTTGGAGGGTGGGGTATTTTTACCTAAAAGGGTTTTCCCCATGTATATCTAGTGTATATTAGTTTATGTGTACTTGTTGATTTATTCCTTTATTCTCTGTGTATCTCTTATTGTAACAGTATAAGGTATTAAAACAAAAAAATTGTAACTCTCCTCTGCTTAAATTAGTGTAGGAAGTTGTTTTCACTCACTTTGCTTCCTTTCAATCTGGTTATTTTCTCTTTTCCTCTTTGATTTATTTCTAGTTGTACCTCTTTCCACCAAATACTCGCATGATCCTTTAGTCTAGTCTTTGCAAATTTGACCTTCTCAGGATCTTCCACCTCCTCATACTCAAAGTACTCCTCCATATCATTGATCCAATCAATCAACTCTTCTAGGTTAATATTTCTAGAAAATGTAGAAACATCAATCTTTTTCCTTTTCCCAATAATAGAGATGGCCTTAAATAATCTAACTGGTTATGGATCTACTGCATCTTGTTCTTCTTCAAAATGTTCCTCATTTTCAGGTTCATCTTCACTTTCATCTTCTTGGCTCAAACCCTCAACGCAACTCCTCTTGCAATGCTTGAACTTGTCTCTATAGGGCTCTAAAACACTCTTCTTGTACAATGACATTTCTTCCACCACCACAATTTCTTTGTGGAGGCATTTTGATCACTTTGCTTAGAAAACCAAAACCATAAGTCCTGGTGCAACCTACCCCATGTTCGGCGATCTGTTTACACACTCAGAAAAACCTACCCTAACACCACTTGATGAGGGATACACCACCCAAAACCCACACAAAACATAACAATAGATACCAACGTAGAAGATGTGAGACAAAAAAATAACCCACTTTCAACAAAATCAACTTTGAAAGAAAATCTATTATTCAAAGCCACAATCTACACTAATGGAGCCACCTTCTGTTAGAATTGTGAAACAAGCACAAAACCATGAGCCATAGGATCAAACAACAAACAAAGACACCTTCCACGCAAGAGATGTAAAAAAAATGTGTAATATTCTTCAACAAGAAAAAGCTACAGAAGAGACTTTCAAGAAGATATTAAGGTTCAGATATTCTCCGTGAGTATTTACAATAAGGGTTGAATACTTATAAGAGAAAAGCCCTAAATGAGAAAGGGATCCAATCATGACAAGTGTCAACATCACATGAGATGAGACATAATGATCTAATATTAACTCAACTAATAAAACATTCCTAAGTTCATTCCTAAGTTTAGCTAAAGTGTGTGAGAATAAATTAGACTAATAATCAATTAAAGATTAATTAATTACTAGCTAATGTATGATAACTCTAACACCCCCCTTAAGATGAACTTAGGGAGTAGCTAAAAATCCTGAAAAGAATGCAAGATGGGTCCTAGAAAACAAGGCCAAATAAGGTACCCATGTACAAATAGAAGATCTTTATAAATGTGGAGAAATAGAGAAAACCTCATGGGAAAAAATCTACTCCAAAAAGAGATGAAAGCCAAGTGAAGGGCTGAAGAAGCCTCCAAACAAGACAAATAAATGTCCCAAAAGATAGGAACAAAGGAACATCTAGAAGCATTAAGAAGTTGCAAACATTGTCGAAGAATGACTACTAAAATACTAAAAGAAGAACCTCCTCTAAAACATATAATGATTAATATCAAGAAGACAAGAATCTATATGAGTGCCCCCAATGACACTACTCGAATTCGATGGAAAACCAAGGAAAAACATCTGGAACTCTAAGATATAGATGACACAAGTACCAATAGTCTAAAGAACTGATCAAGTAAAAATGGAAGGTTGCCTCCAAAAATAGGAATGCAAGAGTGTCCATATGGTAAGTGCTCCATCTCACCGAAATGCATGGGTAACCAGCTGCTGCATCCACCTAGTACATAGGAAAAAATACTATATGCATAGCTCACTCCAACTCAAAACCAAGGAAGCAATAGCACCAACATTAGAACCCCCCCCATAATGCTGGAAAGGGAGAGGCATGACAAGTACACTGAAACTGAATGCCTGAAAGTAGTGCATGAAGAGGAACCAAGAACATCTGAAGGTGCAATCATGAAAGTACAAGCATCTATAAAGGATGTGAAAAAAAAATTCACATACGCATGAGAAAGGTATGAAGGAAAAACAAAGGAAAACATCAACCCCAATGGCACTTTATATCATAGTAGGAGTACAATAAGGCACAAAGTGATGTGCAAGATCCCATAATACATGTGCAATATAGAGGCACTTTATCTTAGTGCATTTACAAAATCATAAGTTCTTACAATGGAAGCTCATAATGTCACAAAAAGACACAAGACTAGAAATACATGAAGAACAAAAAAAATGAAGCATCCCACACAAACGAAAATTTTCCAAGAGCTAAAACATCTAAGTAATTCACCAGAGTGCGAAAACACAAAAATATGAATAAAATATACCTAGAGAACAATCTAGAAAAATTGCATGTATGGAACTGAAGAGCTCTAAAAGAGGGTTCCAACACCACTGAGATCGCGAAAAATGGAGAAACTGGTCAAAAGTTACGAGCTCGGGGCTGAAAATAGCTCCTTTGACTTCAAATGACTGTAGAATGCACCAAAAGTAGAAATAGGTGATTAGACCCACACCACTGGAAAGTTGATGGAATCAGCTTTTCGACGATATCTCGTTTGCAAATAAGCTCTGATACCATGTTAGAACTATGAAACAAGGACGAAACCATGAGTCACAGGATCAAACAACAAACAAAGACACCTTCCACGCAAGAGATCTGCAAACAAATATGTGCAATATTCTTCAACAAGAAAAAGCTATAGAAGAGACTTTCAAGAAGATATTAAGGTTTAGATATTCTTTGTCAGTATTTACAATAAGGATTGAATGCTTATAAGAGAAAATTCCTAAATGAGAAAGGGATCAGATCATGACAAGTGTCAACATCACATGAGATGAAACATAATGATCTAATATTAACTCAACTAATAAAGAATTCCTAAGTTTAGCTAAAGTGTGAGAATAAATTAGACTAATAATCAATTAAAGAATAATTAATTATTAGCTAATGTATGATAACTCTAACACCTTCTACAACCACACTTAACCCTTTTATTTTACCTAATAACTTCCCTAGAATGTTCTAGAAAGTGTAACTTTCCCTTTTATTTTGGAGCCAAAAGTCTCACCATTTGATTTATTGCCTAGGAAGCCCAAGAAAACTAAGAAAAATACAAACAAATGAAAATACAATATTTTTGGGTGATTCAAGATTTCCCTTACACCATTGAATGTTCCTACATCAGATACCATTTTGGATCTTCCATTGAGGATAGTAGCCAAGTGGTCTTGTGTGTGTTGTAAATATGAATGGGCAATAACCCACTTGAATTTTCTCACACTTAATGGATCAACCAAGAAAGACACCATCCACATGAACAAGAAAGTGATGCATCATGAGCAATAAGACAATTTGATCAAATGATGATCTATGATGAATTGATCTAGAATCTCTAAAATATCATGAGATACATGAGATGATTTACAATGAACAAGCACCTTGTTTATATAGGCAAGGTGAGAGGAGGTAGGATAACTACCTTGGATGCAAACATTATTTTTCTAATGCATAATTTTAAATACATAAGTGAAATATTAAATGCCTAGATAACTATAAGCTAATTAATGAGACATGGCCCCATTATAACTAGTTTCTAGAAATGACACCTAGGAAACTTAACTCTTAAGTAAACTTATAATGATGTGAATAGGTCCTCACTAAGAACTAGTTAGGAAATAACCCCATTCACACTAACAATGTGATCATTTTTGGTTCCTCTCTAATGTAATATTGGGAAAGGTGTGGTTTAGACACTAGATCCTTTTCCCCACATAATATACACCATCCTACATCATGTAGATATTTTTTTAAGATAATCACTTGATAACATTTGTAAGAGCATACAAACTTCTCTTATTTTGCAAGAATATTATTTAAAACCTCTATTAAACATTAACAAATACTCAATATTTATTGTCAAGGAATGTTTTAATAACACTTTCCAACACAATCACACATTATCTCACATTAATAGTTTACAAGAAATAATTCACACATCAACATTCATTACCACCCCATTATCTTCTTGCTTTACTATTAATTTAGTTTTCGGGCTTGATTAAGGTGCATGAAGGTCCACATATCAACCTTTGTATATAAGCACCATAAAATTCTTTAGGACCACAATTTATTTATTTATTTTAAATAATATCAAATAAATCCATCTTGTAGATTTCAAAGATTCAATTGTATTTGAAGTATGATCATAAAAATCGATAATAAATCACACCACTAAATAGAATTGTAATTGTGATTCTATCCTAGACTTTTATATTTTTAAAATTTAATCATCTCAACTCCTTGATCAATAATATAATCTAATATTTCATTTATTAATTTTATATTACAAAATATAATCAAATAAAATTCTCATAAAAACTATAACTTCTTTATTTCAATTAATATGTATATCATTAAATATCTATTAACTTACATAACTCATTTTATGATATCTTATTTTAAAGTTTGGTTAATTTAATTTAATTTAACTATCAATTTATTTCTAAAATAAAATTAAAAAGAGAGAGAGGGCACCACCCTTTTATTCCATAACTATCATATTCTTGGGATTCAATTTATTCTTAACTAATAATATAATATAAAGGTATTGATACGATTCTATTGTTTTCCTTTAATTTGGGAGGGTTTTTGTTTAAAATTGAGATGTAATCAATTTCCACCTTTATTTATATTAAGAAGACTAAAATATACCTAGGCAATATCTTGTCTTTTAACTTATAGTGTTAAAAAGATGAGTAATTGTATATATGTATGTAAAGTACCTATATGGTTTTGAAGTGAATTTAAAATTAATATTATTATTAAAATATAATTTTATATTATAGTAACAATGAGGAGGATTTAAATATTTTTTAAATTTAATATTAATTTGTATAAATTTTTAAATGTAAATGTTTAATTATATAATTTAGATATATCTTTAATTTTATTGTATAAAGTCTAGTTGAAGCTATTATTGATGTTATTTTATTTTATTCATTAATTTAGTAGTTATAAAAACTATTTTATTAATTACTATCAATAGTAAAATATTTATGTCTTTCCTTGTTTCAATGTGTCATCTCATATATTGATGATAAAAAAGATGATGATGACTCTAATGTCTTTTAAATTATATTCTTTGGTAAGATCTTTGAAATAAAACATTCAATTATATCATATAGTAATCTTTGACTTTATTGTATAAAGTATAGTAAAAAATTGTTCTTGATATTTATCTCTATTTGTCCATACTTAGAGGCTCTTTGTAGATATAAAAATCATTTAAATAATTGTTCTAATGTACCATCTCTATTGACAATGTGGAGGAGGATGGTGACTCTAATGTTTTTTAAATCATATTAGTTCATAAGATCTTTGAAATACAACATTCAATTATATACTATAATTATATATCTTTGACTTTATCATATAAAATATAATTAAAAGTATTCTTGATGCTATTTTATTTCTATATTCATCCATCCTTATGAGGTCTTTGTAGATGTAAAAATCGTGTAAGTAATTTTTTTTGATAATATAGTCGTGTAAGTAATTGTTAACAATACTAGAATTTTTATATTTCTACTTGTTCTAATGTATTATCTCATAAATTGACAACGAGGAAGAGGACGATGAATGCAATGTCTTTTAGATCATATTAGTTCATAATATCTTTGAAATGCAACATTTAATTATATAATGATAGTTGTTTGAATTTATTGTATATAAAGTCTAAATTATTCTTAATTTTATTTACATTCCTCTACTCATCAATGTTTAGGAACTCATTTTTTGATATAAAAATTAATTTATTACTTATTATCAATAGTTCAATCCTTATATCTCTCCTTATTTCAATAAACTATCACATACATGAAGAATATATCTTACAAAATAAAAAAGAAATATAAAATAGTATTCATTTACATAGAATAGAATTAAGATAATATAAAATATTCTTTATATTATCATTTTTATGCATCAATATAGTAAGAATGGAGATACACATCATTTTACTTTTAGCTCATTATATTAAAGAAATGATTTTGATTGATCAAATGAATATGAATAAAATATATTTAATATATCAATTTTGTCTTATTAATAATTTTAATTTTCTTTTATACTTTTCAAATTATTAAAATTTAAACATATTAGATATTATTATAATATCATCTTCAAATATCTTTAAACTATCATTTTTAAGTTTATGATAATCACTTATATAAAATAATAATAAATAAATATAATATTTAACAAATTATTATTACAATAATAATTTGATGCAGGAGCATCGCACATTTTGGTTTGTATTTCTATTTGTCTATTTGGAATTTTTGGTTTGTTGACAATTTTGGTTTGGTTTGGTAAATATAGACATTTTGATGGAAATGTAAATTTGACAAATGGATAAACACTAAGAGGCCTGTGTGGCTTTCAAGAGATGTTCGACCATTGCAAAATAAGAAGATAAACTCCTATGTCTAATCGCTGTCGGTTAAAGATTTAGTTACCAATTTGGTGTGAAGAACGTACTTCTAAAATAGAGGATTGCATCGAGAAATTGGAGGTGGGTGCAAGTAGTAGAGAGGAGTCCAGAAAAAGATGTGTCTGCGTAGGAATTAAGAAGAGGAGCAGACCGCTCTAAGAGCCAAGAAGACTGAAAATGAGCTAATGATGTTTAGCAGGGGAAAGAATATGCAGAACGCACATATGGAAGTGTTTTCTTTGTAGAATGGAGTGGGCATCGAGGAGTTTAGTTTGAGTAGTCTTAATGCAATAATTTCTTCCTAACGTTGGTGTTTAGTGTAATTTGTATTTTTTTTTTCTGTGAGTTAATGAATGAAATTGCACATCTTGTCTCCCTTGTGTAAGCAACAAGTTTTATCAATTGGGGCAACATTTTGGACTCCATTTACTTTCATTGTTGTTTGTTTTCTTTTACATTTCGTGTCTTTGTGGGAGGGGAGAAATGGTCCTGTTACTGATGCCTTTTCTGTGAATTGAGTTCTTGTGCAATCTTTATTTTGGGGTTGAACTTCATTTTCTAATTATAGTTGTTTCTTATTGTTTGGATCCCAAGAAGTTAAAATGAAAATTGGGTGCATAGGAGAGAGGTTTAGGAAGGTTGCGGAGGAGATTAAGGGACAACAGGATGAAGAAACCAAGTGTGCATGAAAGTGAGTCATCAGGATTAAACCAAATAAAGTAAATTTTTGAGTGTTCTTGGTCTAGGCTAATGAATGACCACAATGTCTCTGTTTTTCAGGCTTTCATATGAAAATTCTTTTTAATGGAGTTGTTTACTACTGCAGTTCTTGTCAGCAAGACAAAGTTATATGGTTAATGGAAATTTGTGCGTGTTAGATTGTGAGTTTTCATTCAGTGTCAAAGCATTAGGAGTATGTGGGTTAGACTATGTGTAATCAGTTTGGTACTAGAGCCGAAAAGATCTGGGCAGAGGGAGTTTAATGTGATGGAATTGTATGAGTGTTGTAGTTTAATGTGTGTTGTAGATTGACAAGTTGTGGAGAACCTGGGTACCAATAGATTGGGCAGAGAAGAAAAGGAAAGGAAGCCCTAGGCGAGGTATCAGAACAGAAGTGTTCTAAGAGCTTGGTAGACTGTCGAATGAGAGGCAACCTACACTAAGACCTGCAGGTAGCAGAGAGAAGAAGTGTGAGTGCAGATTTCCAAGTAAGTGCAAAGGATTGCAACAATGAAGAGGATTGGGATCATTGTCAGAAGACCTGTAATAATTCCATCTTGGGATAAGTATTGGGATGAAATGGAGAGAAGAAATTTCTATAAGAAATTGCAAATGATTGCAAATCGTATGGATGCATTGGAAAAGAATTATTTTCCTAACACTATTGTGATTGTAGGAAATATGAAAAAAGTCAAGGATATAGGAGGAACCCATAGAAGTTCGGACAACAGAGAGTTGAAAAGTGAGCAACGTGCACTAGAAGTGGTGAAAGAAGTTTTCATAATGGAGGACTTGAAGAAAAGGAGAAAAGAGGAAGTGCAACAAAGAGCACTTGAAGTAGAAAGTGACAGGGAGAGAAAAGTGTCTAGAAAGGAGGCACTCAAGGAGACAACTTGGTTTCATGATTTATTTACTAATGTTATGTTTAAGAATGTGAATGCAGGTATGAGGAAGGTCAAGAATGATAAGATCTTGATGAAGACAAGAGAAGGGGAAAGAGAAGCACCTGAGGAAAGAGTAGAAGTTGATAACGAGATGAGATTAGTTGCAGAAGTGTGTCAAGAAAATATTGCAGAAGTGGTACGTGACTAGGTACCTATGAATGAAGAAAAGGATGATGCTGAAGTTTTGTTGTTTGATGAAGGAAATGAGGAAGAAACCCTAGAATCTCACGATGCTTTGGAAGATGTTGTAGAAGTAGGGAAAGATGCCTATGAAGAGGAGAAGTTGGAAGGAAAGGAAGCCAAAGATGAAAGAAATTCAGGACAACAGGTAACGGGAAGTTACAATACTGATTTTGGTTATGAAAGTGAAATTAAAAAGAATGTTAGTTTTGAGCCTTCCAGTAGAAGAAATAATGTGGACGAGCAAGAGGAAAAGGAGAAAAGGAATTTGATTAATCATGGGTATATAATTCCAAGTTGGAAAAGGAAAGTGATTATTGGAGGGCAGTAGTTAAGGTGCAAAGAAGAAGATGCTCTTGATAATATTTGTACAAGAAAGAAGATGCAAAGTATGAAGTATATGCTGCAGAATAGGTGGAAATCAGAATTTAGGAAGATTTGACAAGCAAGGAGACCTAGATAAGATGATTTGAGGCTGAAAATAGAGCCTAGAAAAAGAGTAGCAATAAAGGGATAGCAGTCCAACAATGTGGGAAATAAAGTGTGGATGATGAAGCATGTAGTAGTAGAGGATTGTGATGTTGCAAGGCATGAAGATAAATAGACAATGTTTGAGAATTGGAGACATGAAGGATAGGCTAAGGCCAATGAAAAAGGAACCATAGTAGAGGATGAGAAAGAAGATAAAGGCCAAGAGAATGCAGAAGAATTTGGGGAAAAGAAACATGGTCCGTACAAGGTAGAAGGTAAGCAATCTGATTTGGATGATGAAGCTTTTGAGGCTTTGCATGAAATTTATGAATATGAGATGGATATATTGAGAATGATAGATGAGAAGAATAGAAGAATGAATAAATATCAAAAGAGGAAGGAAGGTAAACATAGGAAGATTGAAAAGGATGGAAGGTACAAAAGAAAATTTAAAAAGGATATGAATGAGGAATTAGAAAAGAGCACCCAAAAGCAAGAGTGTGTAGCAAACATGAGCATACAAAACGAAGATGCAGATGAAGAATTTGATGAAGAGAACACAAGGAAGATAGTAGCAGGGAGTAAGAAAGTGTATGTTGAAGCAACCAGGATCAGGAGAGGTGAAGATAAATAGTTGTATGGAGAAGACCTTGCAGAGATGGATATATGATACAAGGAGGAAGCTATATGGGAATGATTTGCAGCAATAAAATAGGAACGAAGAGACAAGCTTGGAGGCATACAGGTTGAATGGGTAGTGCCAAATGAGAAGATGGAGGTTGTAGTTGAGGGTCAAGAAATTGTTGTAGAAATAGAGACAGATTTTGGAAAGGATATTGTAAGATGTGGTATGAAGAATGAAGTTGATAAAAATTCAGTGTTGCAACAGTTGGCCATGGAAGAAGTGTGGCTGGAAAAGATGTTCGTTGAGGCTATGGACAATGAAAGTGAGATTGTATATACTATTGTAATAGATATTAATATGCAGATGTGTGGAGTGATTAGATTTGAAGAAATGGAAATTTATATTTCCCTTGCTGAAGGATGGAGGAAAATAGATAGAAGGAAGATGATGAATGGAGGCTATTATTTCATAGGTGAAGAGCTGAGAAGTGAGCCACAATATTGGAGGAACATGGCAGTTGTGTCAGAAAGATGTTGGAAAAGGAAAAAGAAAAGAACGAAGATGATTTCTAGTTGGAGATCTCATGTGCAAGAGAACATGCTTCTTTTTGTCTCCTAGGGAGTCTGATGCAGGAGGATCACACATTTTGGTTTTCATTTCTATTTTTTTGTTTGGAAGTTTTGGTTTTGTTTGGTAAGTATGGACGTTTTGATGGCAATGCAAATTTGACAAATGGATAAAAACTAAGAGGCCTGTGTGGCTTTCAAGAGATGTTCGACCATTGCAAAATAAGAAGATAAACTCCTGTCTAACCATTGCAGTTAAAGATTTAGTTACCAATTTGGTGTGAAGAACGAACTTCTAAAATAGAGGATTGCATCGAGAAATTGGAGGTGGGTGCAAGCAGTAAGAGAGGAGTCCAAAAAAATACGTGTCTACATAGGAATTAAGAAGAGGAGCAGATTGCTCTAAGAGCCAAGAAGACTGAAAATGAGTTGATAATGTTTAGCAGGGGAAAGAGTATGCATAACGCGCATATGGAAGTGTTGTCTTTGTAGAATGGAGTGGGCATTGAGGATTTCAATTTGAGTAGTATTAATACAATAATTTCTTCCTAACGTTGGTGTTTAGTGTAATTTGTATTTCTGTTCTATGAGTTAAGGAATGAAATTGCACATCTTGTCTCCCTTGTGTAAGCAACGAGTTTTGTCAATTGGGGTAGCATTTTGGACTCCATTTACTTTCATTGTTCTTTTTTTTTGTTACATGCCATGTCTTTGCAGGAGGGGAGAAATGGTCCTGTTACTGATGCCTTTTTTGTGAATCGAGTTCTTGTGCAATCTTTATTTTGGGGTCAAACTTCATTTTCTACTTATAGCTGTTGCTTATTGTTTGGAGACCTAGAAGTTAAAATGCAGATTGGGCACATAGGAGAGAGGTTTAGGAAGGCTGTGAAGGAGATTAAGGGATGACAGGATGAAGAAACCAAGTGTGCAAAAAAGTGAGTCATTAGGATTAAACCAATAAAGTAAATTTTTGAGTGTTCTTGGTCTGGGATAATGAATGACCACAATGTCTTTTTTTTTCAGGCTTTCATATGAAACTTATTTTAATGGAGGTTTTTATTACTATAGTTCTTGTCAACAAGATAGAGTTATATGGTTATGTGAGATGGGGTTAGAAATCAAATAGCATAGACAAAAGTGACAACCAACACTACTAAGCTATTAAACCACATCCAACAAGAGAAAACAAATAATGGAGAGAATAAAAAATGCAAAACATAAAAGAAATCACTCGCCATTATGGTTGATTCTTTCTCTTGCTCTCCTTCTTGTTATGCAAATTTTCCCTCAGATTTGTTGAAACACTTGTGCAAAACCTGCAAATGGTAGCAAGAAAGTTGGAGATAATTAGCTGTTAAAATGAAAATGGAGAAGGAAGGTTCCTTTTATAGACAACCATTCGAATGGACCATTGAGATTAATCTTCTAGAAAGATTCCAAGATCAATGGATGAGAATGCATGAGAGAGATGTTACAAAATGGATGGTTGAGATTAAGTCTCAGAAAAGATGCCAAGATCAACGGTCTAGAATTGATGCACCAAGAATATGCCATGCATGGAAAAGCTATGACGCTGACGGCTATGATGCCTGATAGCTATGACAGACATGCAAAACATGCAAGCTATGACAAAAATGAATGTTATGACAGAGGATTATGATAGAGCATCTTTGACTAGGTGGAGGTGCATAAATAATTTATTTTAAATTATTTATTCAAAATGGAGGAAAATGACAAGTGGAAAATAAATAATTTATCCAAATTATTTATTTAGAGAAAATGAAAAGAGGAGCATTTAATTAAATTTATCAATTTAATTAAATGGAGAGATGAAAATTAGACATGGATAATTAATTTGAATTATTTATCCAAAAGAGTGGAATGAAACACAATTGAATAATTTTGACAATTATTTAATTATAGAAGAATAAAAGGTCAAATAATGATTATTATTATTATTTGACTATAGATGAAAGATAAATAATTAAATAAAAAATGATTTATTTAATTATTGAAGAAAGGGATATATTAGCGATGCAATTAAATAATTTTAATTGATCAAGATAGAATAAAGATGAGAAGGTGAATTAATTAAATAATTAAAAACTATTTAATTAATAGAGGAATGCAGTCACACCTAATTGAATAATTAAAGTTATTCAATTATCGAAGAACGACCAAGCAAAATGACGCTCGCGGACTTGGACATTTTTTAGTGTCTACAGATTAATGTAAATTTGTGTGTGTTAGATTGTGAGTTTTTATTCAGTCTCAAAGCATTAGGAGTATGTGGGTTAGACTGTGTGTCATCATAATCATATTGTTATAAATATTATATATTAAATTTCAAGTTAAAACTTTGTTAAATTCATAAGTATTTCAATCATTACATAATCTAACCATTTAGCGATTTCTTTCCTTTTTAAATATTTATGTCTATTATATAACCTTGTTATCTGATTTTATTTTATTTTTTACACTTGAAATGTTTAAATTTTTTGGAAGATATTTGTTTCTTTAACATTTTTTCTACTATTATAAAGTTGGTTATCATTAAGATGTTAAAATTCATAGTAATGTGTAATATTAAAATGAATATTTCTCAAATTATATATCTATGAAATTTCTAGTATTTTAATGCATTTGTTTTTATTTCTTTGCATTTTCTTAAAGATAAATTTTTTAAATTATATTTTTTATTAATTAGATATGTTTAAAAATGTATTTTAAATTACAGGGAAAACCCTTGATAAATTCATGAGTGTTTTGATCATTACGTGCACAATCTTAGAGATTCTAACCATTTACACCAAGGGTATGTGATTTCCTTAATTTTTAAATATTTATGTGCATTGTATAATCATAGCTATTTATTTTAACATTTGTTCTACTATAAAGTTGGTTATCATTAAGATGTTTAAATTCATAGTAATTTTGTAATATCAAAATAAATATTTATTAAATTTTATTTCTATAAAATTTATAGTATTGTAATGTGTTTTTTTTTGGTAAAAGCGGTAGGGTCACTATGTCATATACTCACATATAGAAAATACGATACATGGCTTCAAAGAGTAGATAAGTAAGTCTCCCTTGGAGACAAACAAAACATACAAGTAGATCACATATCAGTGCAACTTTCAGAAGAGTTAGCCATCTCTGAGGATGGAAGAAAAAACATGGTAGAATGAGGATCATCCATGGAATGTTTGTACAAAAAGTGTATATCATTAAAATAAGATTGTGCTTTACAATAAGTAGCTTCACCAATATGAGGACAAAGATAATTTAGTTGAATAGAAAAAATATGGGGATTATTCCCCACCAGAGAAGACACCATTAATTGAAGTAGAGAGGAATGAGCCCAATTGGAAAGGATGATATTGCGATCCAAAAACCATCCCAACATAGAAGAGCCATTGCACAAGTTATAGCTATGCAAGGCCTCTAACAAAGAGGAGAAAGAGAAAATAGAAGGCAAAAAGTAGGAACCCGCAAGAAATTTCACCGGCTCAAAACACCAAGTGACATCCATCACATTTGATACAAATATGGAAGCAACCTCATGAGGAAGAGCTAAAGGAAACTTTAGAAACCAGTCATAACCAAACAACTATCTGAGAGCTTCCTCCACTTGGCTGCAACAAAACATGAATGTTCGGAGAAGCTTGTCAATCAAGAAAGGAAGAAAGTCTCGAGGATCCTAGAAATTGCATGGAATGGAGACTCTAAAATATGCATCCATATCAGAGAAACAAAAAAACATTTTTTAGCAGGCTTGGCCATCTTCCAATAGAGACCACAAAAGAAATGAATATAGTGTATTGAAACCACATATTGGCATAATTATATGGTAATATACATGAGCAAGAAACCAAGACTTAATGCTCAGATATAAATGAAGGATATCAACTTGTACTCTATGGTTGATTTTCCAAGGGGAAACCATAAATCTACACATGCCTCAAAAATTTATCAAAAAAATTGAGATAATATGTACCAAAGTAGGTGAGAAGATGACACTTAGACCAAATGTCCATCATTATCCATACAAGTGAAAGGGTGCCACTTTAAACTAGCATGAGTGAAAGGAGCTCAAAGTACAACAAATCAAGGGTCAATTTCTGAATAACAATTTTCAATAACAAATATTTCCAAGGGGAGTACCAAATGTCACATATGATGATGAACTACCAAGTAAGCAAGTAAAAAACCATAAATTTCAACCAAGTGCCAACCTAGGTTCTCCATCACCGTGTTGAACACCTAGAATATTGAGAGGGGGAGGTGAATCAGTATTCCTTTAAACCAATTAAAAATAAGTCATCCAATTATCAAAATAAATATAACTGCAATGATGAATCAAAACATGAAGGCATCCACAAAATCACATGACACATGAACACCAGTATTTTTACATGGAAAACCCAAAAAGGGAAAATCCACGATGAGGTTCAACTCACAATATATTATATCTGGATATAAGATATTGCAGAAAGGCTCACTACTAGGTGGACTCACTGTCCAAGTGAACTCACTGCCCAAAAAAAGTAAGAAAGATAGAAAGAAGGGGTAGCTACACAACCTATTTGAACTGATACAATAGCATCTATCATATGCTGAATTATAGTTCCAATGAAGCACAAAATAATCTTCACACAGATCTGAAATAATACTCTGCTTTGCTCACACTTTGCTCAACTCTGATTATATTCGCATCACACAAATGTAGGTAGAATACCATGCATGTCATATGTATCTCATTACTCTCATACAATATTCTCTCTCTATTCCTTCCTCATCATCATTCTCATTTCCACTTGCCACTTCCACATCCAAAACTCTAAAGTTAATCTCCTATATATATCCATATCAAGTGTAACTTCAATTAGGTCAGCCTAATTAGAAGTAACACACAAAATTAAACATGTCATCCTCAAATTTTTTTGACCACATCTCGTACCATAATTCAAAATTTAATTTTCCTTATGGTAGGTTGGGATGTACCAAATATAGATCCCACATAAGATAAAGTTAGTTACTTGTCCTCCACAAAACTTCAAACGTGTTAGGTTAGCCCAAAATAAGATCTAAACACAAAATATTCATATGTACATACAAATTTCCATATGTGTGACTTTAAAACTTGATCTTCTTTTGAATTCACACTCAGTCGACAACTAATATCTTATCCTCATCATCACAGAACAAAATAATTATCCATGAAGAAACATGAAATCTACCACATTGATGCACTATATAAGGAATGACTACAATATATAAAGTTGAACTCTGTCATTCATATCTTTTAGAATACTTCACAAAATGTCACAAAATCTTGAATGTAGATGCATCTGATGATCTCAAACCTACAGTTAGAATCATGGAGTGATATATAACCTTCCAGTGGAGTGTGGACCCAAAAACTGACGCATTGAACCACAATACTGTGAGGAGGAATACTTAGCCGAATTCATATATAACCATATTTTTTGGATCAAATTTTTCTATCAAAATGTCTTCAAGAGTGCTTCCAATCCATGCTATAATGATGATAACAATGTTGACATTAATGAAAACACTAGATCATACAGTATATGTACCTCATGCTCATGTTTCAAAACAACATCCACAATGACAAACTTCCAATAGTCTTTCCCTTCCAACAATCTCCCCCTTTCTAATTGAAGGAAACATGCATATCAAAAACATTTTCCAAAAACTTGTCTCTCCCCTTTACATATATTTATCCCAAAATTATTTCTCAACATTTCTCCGAGTTTTTTTCAAGTATCTCTCCCCAACTCTCAATTTTTTTTTCAGGTATCTCTCCCCCCTTTGACATCAATGGAAAAGGGTGTACTGATATAAAAAACTTTGTATATGTTGAACAAGATAATTGAGAGGGGGGTGAATCAGTTTTAATAATTTTAACCTTTGAAACTTTCACTATAAGTTAGATCAATTACCATTCACAAATCCTTTACTCTACTAATGTGATTAATCATTAAGTGTAAAAGAAGAAACTAAAAGAAGCAAAACCATACACACAATAACACTAGATTTACGTGGAAAACCCAATGAGGGAAAAACCACAATGAGGATTAGCTCACAATATAAAGAATTTCAAAACCAAATACAAAGGCTCATTGTCAAAAAGGTTCACTGCCAAAATAGGACTTGTCCAAATTAGTACTTACTTGTCCAAAACAAGACTCACTGTCCAATGAGGGTTAACCACCCGAAGCACTCACTGTCACAAAATTAAAAAGAAGATAGAAGAGATTTGTTACAAAGAGAAAATGGTCTCAATGCAATGGAAATTTCCACCACATTTCACTCACACACTTGTAGACATGCTTGAATGATAGAGTACACCTTCAGCTCACTACCTCTGGAAGCTCTCCACTTGAATTTCACACTGATCTATTCAAAATCGCATTACACACACACTATTTAACATCTATATCACATCTATCTTGCTCTTGCATTCATCTTTCACAAACATCTCATCTTATATTTATACTGTCTTCAACCTTGAAAATCATCCTATTTAGCATGAAGAGAAGAGACCACAATACCTTTAGCTTTGTTTGGAGCACTTTCCTTCACACATCTTTCAATGTTAGCAGTAGTAGATTCATCTTTTAAAGCAAGGAACAAGCATTCATTATCATGTCAAAATCTCCATAACTAGACTCATCATCAGAAATACCAACATCCTCATTGACATAATATGCTCTTTTGATCATCTTTCCTTTATTTTCTTTTCCTTCTCTATGTTTATTTCTTTCAGATCTTTTTAGAAATTTTGAAGCATAATGACCTATACCACCACAGCTAAAACATTTGAAAGGTAATTTACCTTGATACTTACTAGAGACCTTTTTCATTCTTGTTACAAAATTTGCGTCCACTTCATCAATATTTTCTTCATCTGGATCTTCCACTTTTGCAGCCTTGAAAGTAGTTTTTTTCTTTGTTCCATTTTTCAACCCAAGCTTTCTCATTTCAAAAGAGGTTAGAGTACCAATAAACTGATCTTTAGTATAAGTATTATAATATACAATTTCCTCTATAGCATATACCTTTTCACTGTATATATCAGAGAGAGTTCTAAGTACCTTCTTCACTATCCTGGATTCATCTATTTGTCCACCAAGTCCTCTCATTCCACCTACCATCTCACCTACTCTCTACATGTAGGATTTTATGTTCTCATCTTCACCCATTCATAGGATCTCAAATTGTGCCTCCAACTTCTGCAACTTTTCTTGTTTAACCTTTTCATCTCCTTCATACATCTCTAACTTATCCCAGACCTCTTTAGTAGTCTTCAGATTCATAACTTTAACTAATTCAGAATGTGAAAGACTATTTACAATAATAAACCTTGCCTTATTGTTGATTTCATGCACTTTGATCTCATCAACAATACTTGGACCATTTGTTGGAGCAACATATTGGTTATGAATAGACTTTTTGATCTCATATCCATAGTATGACAGATATCCTTCCATATTTTTTTTTCCAGAATGCATAGTCAGTTCCATCAAACCTAGGACACTCAATAGTGATCTTGTTCACCATCCTGGACCTTCCTTAAGTGGTTAATCTCTTCTCCAAGGAACCTAACTCTGATACCAATTATTGAACAAGAAAACTAAGAGGGGGTGAATCAGTTGTAGCAATTTTAACAATCAAAACCATCAAAAAAAGTTAGATATACAAGCATTCATATAACCTTTGCGCTACAAGTGTGATTAATCATTAAGAGAAGAAACATAAACTAGAAGTAGAAAAACCATATACACATGAACACTAGATTTACATGGAAAACCCAATGAGGGAAAAACCACGGTGAGGATTAGCTCACAATATAAAAATTTCCAAAACCGAATACAGAGGTTCACTGCCAAGACAAGACACAATGTCCAATGAGGCTCACTGCCACAAAATTACAAAGAATATAGAAGAGAGTTATTATAAAGAGAACACTATCTCAATGCAATAGAGATTCCACCACAATTTTCTCACACTTTTGCAGACATGTTTGAAAGATAGAGTACACCTTCAGCTCACTACCTTCAAGAACTCAACACTTTGAAATTCACACTGATTTGCTCAAATTTGCATCATACACACATATCTCACATCTCTCTATATCTCTCACACACATCTCAGCTCATACTTATACCATCTTCAACCTTGAAACCCTTCCAAGGTTGGCCATACACAATTTGTATTTATAACAAATTCAAATTAGGTTGGTGCCAAAGCATTACCACAATGGAAGAGAATGAGGGTGACCCAAACACATTCTTAATGAGGACCTAAAATAGTCCTAACATGCCTCAATACACTTCTATGAACTTTGCAAGTAGTGCTTAACACAAGGTCGACCAACACTCGTGCAAACACAAAATAATTAAGTACACACATCCTTAACTCAGTCCAATCTTTCTGGACAATAAACTTCACTTGAACATGATCTGGAGTATGCAATGAACACTTTCAAATTCATCCATAAGCTTCACAACAAACTTCACTTGAAAAGCATGATCATTTTGTACATTTGAATAACCATGTCAACCACTATAATACATTGTATCTCAAAAACTCATCAACAACAACACCAAATATCAAATCCTCTTGAACCAAGCAAGAGAGAAACCTTATCAACATATTCTCAAAACTGCAAGTCTTGAAACCAAAATGCAAAGCAAATACATTTCTCCCATACCACAAATAGACACACTGAAATGCACAATTCTCATACTAGTGAAGATATTGAGCACACCATACAATGATCTAGAAGCCCAAATTTTGGATATAGAAACTACCAATAGCTATAAAAAATACCTCATATCCGGACAAGCATAGAAGCAACCTAGAAGAAATGCAGAGCACACACTGAATACCTGCATGACACTGTTTTTACTATTTGTCAAATTTTCTCAAAAGCACTTGTAGATCAAGTACCAGAGACATCATTGTAGCACATTAGTTCACTCTAACACATCTCCAAACATAGCAACATAAGGATAACTCCATGTACTCATAACACTTCTTCAACATCACAACTATGTATGCACAAACTGCAAACCTTCTTTAGTACAAATTTCTCAATATCCTTGACATATATAGCGAATAACTAGCTTCCATACACATAGTTGACATCAATGACACCTTCATACTTGCAACAAATTTTCTCCTTAATTTTGTCCTTGGAGATGACCCATTGGGAGATAAAAGGCTGGATGGTCTCCACATTCATCTCTAGACTGCCTTCCAAAACTGTATCTTCAAGAGCTGATGCCAAATGGGGAGAGGGCTAGACTTCAAAATATTCTTCCATCTCATAATTTCCAAAACATTCACCTTGGGGCATAACAGACTGCTTCTCATGTTTCTTTTTGGGTGAAGACTTCTTAGAAGGCTAGATACCTTCCTCTTCTCTCATCTCATACCCGCCATCATCCTTGACATAGGGATAAACCTCCTCCCTCTTGGCTTTCATTGATGGCTTCTTAGAAGGCTGAGAAACTTCCTCTTCACTCATCTCATACCCGCTAGCATGCACATCATGGGGGTGAACCACTTGCCTCTTGGTTTTCTTCCAGGGCGAAGGCTTCTTCTTATTGCATTGTTTTCTTTTCTATGGCAATGAGCTCAAAGGGGATGAGGACAAAACCTCAATGGGCTCTTCATCCTCCTTCCACTTAGCATCCCCATCATCATCCATTATAGACTCCCTATCTAGATGTTCAACAACCCTATGTTGAATTTTCATAGAAGAATCTTTTCCTTTAATTGATTTGGTGAGGGAATCGTCCCTAACATATTACATTATGAGGATAATCTACCCCTCATGAAGATGATAGGTAGGGGGATTCTTCAAGTGGGAATAAATTGAAGTCTCCAAAGAGAAGAGGAAGAAAAATGTGAAGGAAATGAACAATCTATGATGAAAATGGTCTATGGTGCCACTACTCTTGACCAACCTATTTTGGCCCAATTTTAAATATGTTATTGTCAACATTTTTACATTTGAAAATCTAAATTCATTTTTTGGATCTTTATAATTAATTTCATGGGAAATGAATAAATGCATATAAATACAAGTCTTTTTCACCATTTAAACACCTAGGAAATTTGAATTTTAATTGTGCATCCTAAAAAGTAGTCAAGAGCATAATTAGTAGCATTTTGAACATTAGTCTAGATTCATGATAAGCAATGCATAAATTTTATGAGTAAGTTTGTTCATGTTTATGTTCATTTATTTTATGGGTACTAACACTTGCACGACCTTCAATCATGTATCTAATTCTCCTTGCATGACATGAGTACCATAACTTTACCATCAAGGAAAACAAATCTTAGAGGTAAGTTGTAGCACTTTTAATTTATTACTTGGTTTCATCCATTTGCCTCTACTCGACCAAGGGTAAGCATTCTTTTCATCATCATAGCCATTGTGGAGGTGGAAGCACCAAAATAGAGTTTGACTTACACAAGCCCCTATAAATACAACTCTTTCTCCCCTTTCTTGTTTGTAGGTAGTAGATTTGAAGTGGATTTGGTAGAGGATTGAAGACCTAATTGTTGACGATGATTTCACTCGCAGAAAACATGTTGAATAAAATCTCCATAGACAAGACCGTGAAGAGCCTATCCTTCTTGAAAGATATGGAACAAAGACAACCTAAAGGGAAATTCTGCATTCATAGGACAAAGATTGGCTTTCGTTCAATCCCAAGTCTTTGATAACCAGGTCATGGTTGCACTAGGGTCGCTCTCGAGTAATGATGTGATATTGTTGTTAATCTCAAAGGGACTATGGTTGGTCTTCGAACATTTTTTTTTCATAACATTCTGAATTGAAATGATAAGCTAAAACATCATGAAACCAAAAGATTTACCATAACATTTCATGAATTATCACAAATTCCTTGCTATCACTTAAGTAGATTTAGCATTAAGCATTCAACAACTTTATGGAAAATAAAAGATTTTCAATAAAATTCTTTCCATTCATTTAAATTTTTTTTGGGAACATTTTCAAATATTAAATATCTATTCTAAAACAAAATATAAAAAAATACTGAAAAATAAAAGTTTCTCCCGATTATTCTCCATGGATGCCCCAAAGAATTAATTAAAATAGAGCAAACCAGTTCATATTTCACTAGATTGCTTCACAACAATGTATAAAATGGTGCAAGCTTTTAATGAGAAGGTTTCATTTATGGACATTGAGTAGGTTCTGTATGCACCCTCAAATGGCGCAACATACAGTCTTGTTCAACTGAACTTACAAAACCAACTACAAAAGATATTGAGATAGGTAGCTATCTATTAAGCTCTGATATCAATTAATGTCTATGTGCATACAAATTTTTATGCCGTAATGGTTCAAAAAACAGGAAAAAAGAACCAAACTTTAAAAAAAAATATGCTCCTCCGACATCCACAAATTCTGAACTTAAAATGAAAATGAAGGATCCTCTGGCCTTTTATAGAACACAAGGCTCAGATAGGATAAGACTACTACATGAGAGGAAATCTAAGGGACTAATCTCATCAAGGCATGTGGAATATTGTGACCAATAGGAGAATTTCAATTGAAGTCAACTCCAATTACTCATTGAAGCTCTTCGAGTTCTACTTTGTCATCTTTGTCAGGATTCCTTCTGAAATCAAACAAATCTATCCAAACGAAGATATATAGGAGCTTCCTGTGATAACAAAGTGATTAGGTGGAAGTCGAACTCCTATATCTTAGGTTCCTCGATTTGAACCAGGAATGAATGACCCCTGGAATAGATACATGTTATTACTACATGCTTGAACTCCAACATCCCGGTATTCCAGTAACTGGCACATCTTTGCAATGAACTAGGTTCCAACATGAGCTTCTTAAGTGCATCATTGAACCCAACAATAACATCATATTTTTTAATAAAATATGGTTTTCCTGACCGTCCATACCCAAGCTTTGCATCACAATCGATATCTCCTGCAATCACAAATTCCATATATTAAATCCCTTTAAAAAAAAAAAAACATTTACATCTCATGTAAATAAAACCATTATTCAAATGTTAGTACAAAAATACCATAATTAACATGCCTTTTTCAAAGCATATCATAAATCCTTGTACATATACCAAATCACTAGGATCATCAAACAACTTTAAAATTTTAACATTACATTTCACATTGCAACCCAGTACCCGGTACCCAGTATTCAGCTTTACCCACTTACTTTCCCAGACCTCAGTTATATTGGAACTCCACTATACCGAACTCCCTCTTATCAGAAAGCTTCATATCAAACTGCTTTATATCGAACCAAAGTCTTTCACTTAAACTTCACATTACCTTTCACCTTTTATGTGTTTCCAGTACCTGGTATCTGGTGCACGAAAAACTTACAATACAAAGTACTTTCTTATTATCAAAGATTTCTCTTCCTTTCTTCACTTTTGGTGATCTTCCAATTAGCTAGCTCCTACCATAAGAGTTATATTTTTCACTTGGGTCCCCAAGCCTTTTTCAGTCTTAGGGCGTGTTGTGATACCACACAACAACTTGCAACCTGCAATAAAACCAAATTTAAATCAAACTTGAAATTAAATCACCAGTTGTAAATTAAAACTTATACATATTTTAAAACAATAACTTCTACCTTTACCTAGATTCTGGCATAAAAAAGTAAAACTCCATTGAAAACATCCATGTGTGCTCTGATTAATTCCAGTTTTCAGAATTTAGTAAAAATAATCAATTCATTAACATTGAACTACATAATAAAGGTTTAATTTAAGATTGAAATCTAATCAGTTTCCACCTTTATGTATATTAAGAAGACTAAAATATACCTTATTATGATTTTCAAATAAAAAGTGATTAAGGTAGGCAATATCTTGTCTTTAACTTATAGTGTTAAAAAATGGGCAATTGTATATATGTATGTAAAAGCATATGATTTTGAAGTGAATTTAAAATTAATTATGATTTAAAATATTATTTTACATTATAGTAATAATAAGAAGGATTTCAATATTTTTTAACTTTCGTATTAATTTGTATAGTTTTTTTAATGTAAATATTGAATTATATAATTTAGATATGTATATTTAATTTTATTGTATAAAGTCTAGTTGAAGCTATTATTGATATATATTTTTAATTCATTAACTTAATAGTTATAAAAACTATTTTATTAATTTCTATCAATAGTAAAATATTTATGTCCTTTGTTTCAATGTGTCATCTCATATATTGATGATAAGAATGATGATGATGACTCTAATGTCTTTTAAATTATATTCTTTTGAAAGATCTTTGAAAGAGAACATTCAATTATATAATATAGTATATTTTTGACTTTATGGTATATAGTTAAAATTATTCTTGATATTTTTATTTGTCTATTCGTCCATGCCTAGGGGCTCTTTGCATATATAAAATTTATTTAAATAAATTATTGTCAATAGTACAATCCTTATTTGTCTTATTGTTCTAATGTACCATCTCTATTGACAATGTGGAGGAGGAGGATGACTATAATGTATTTTAAATCATATTAGTTCACAAGATGTTTGAAATACAACATTCAATTATATACTATATTTATATATCTTTGACTTTATCATATTATGAAATATAGCTAAAAATATTCTTGATGTTATTTTATTTCTATATTCATCCATCCTTATGAGCTCTTTGTAGATGTAAAAATTATGTAGAATCCTTATACTTCTTGTTCTAACTTACCATCTCATAAATTGACACTGAGGAAGAGGAAAATGACTGTAATGTCTTTTAGATCATAAGATCTTTGAAATGTGATATTTAATTATATAATGATAGTTGTTTGAATTTATTGTATAAAGTAAGCCTAAATTATTCTTGATATTATTTAGAAATTCCTCTACTCATCAATGTTTAGAAACTTTTTTTAGATATAAAATTTACTCTATTAATTATTATCAATAGTACAATCCTTATATCTCTCCTTATTTCAATGCATTATCCCATACATCAAGAATATCTTACAAAATAAGAAAGAAATATAAAATAGTAGCCGTTCATTTACATAGTAATAGAATTAAGATAATATAAAACATTCCTTATATTATCATTTGTATGCATGAATATAGTAAGAATGTAGATACACGTCATTTTACTTTTAACTCATTATGTTGAAGAAATGATTTTGATTGCTCAAATGATTATGAATAAAATATATTTAATATATCAATTTCGTCTTATTAATAATTTTAATTTTTTTATACTTTTCAAATTATTAAAATTTGAACATATTAGACATTATTATAATACCATCTTAAAATATCTTTAAACTATCATTTTTTAAGTTTATGTTAACCACTTATATAAAATAATAATAATTAAATATTAATATTTAACAAATTATTATTAAACAAGTAAGTCGACACCTTACTGCTTTGCGTATACGCTCCCCTTTTTCATTTTTTTGTGATTCTGTGTTCCTTGATGATCTGGTCTAGTGGGGCACCAACAAGGCTCCCCCACCTATGCACTCTTCTCCTCCTCAGAGAGCTACATCCTCTCCTTCATCTTCTGGGAGATTTAAAAGTATGCCTAGAGAGTCACTTGTTCCAAATATTGGGTGAAAGGACTTGCCTGTTTCAAATTCTAGGGAAAGGATGCCTTTTTGGCTGGTGAGGTTCCTGTGTCATATGTGGACAAGCTTGTGGGAGGGAAGATTATTTTTATTTACTTTTGTTATCCTTGAGGATATGATAAGGGTCCTCATGGGAGGCCCCTAGGCCTTTGAAAAAAGCTTTAAGAATATTTTTTCCTTGTGTAAGTGGAAGCTGGGATTTGATGCCTCTGCGGACCTGGGTAAGGTAGCCCCTACTTGGGTTAGGCTCCTTGGCTTACCTTTGGAATTTTAGCACCAATATTTTTTTAAAGGAATTGTTGATTCCTTTGGTACTTTGGTAACGGTGGATAAAGTGACTCTTATTAATTCACGACTGGTATATGCTAGAATGTGTGTGAATGTGGTTGTGAATGCAATCCTTCCCAACAATGTGACTTTAAAATCAAAATTTGGAAGATGGGTTCAACCATTAGAATATGAAAAGGCTATGGTCTTTTGTCAAGGGTGTAATAAGTTTGGACATAAATACAAGATTCCTGTAAAAAGATCCCTCTTGAACCTAAAAAAACCCAGTCAAGAGTGTTGATGAGCTCTCCCTTGAAAAATGTTGCTCCCATGAACTTGTTAAAGGAGCCTATTACACCAAGCTCTAACTCGGCTTTGCTATTTTCTGATAAAGTGTTGGTGCCTTCTCAAATATTGGTTTTGGTTGAGGGTCAGTCTCTGAATGAGTGTACCCTCACTGACAAATCTGAAAAAGGTCCATCTTGGGGGAGTTGTTTAAGGGTTCACCTCCTCCCCTTCTTTAGAAAAGTACCTAGAACCACAAATTGGGAATGAAATGTTGGATAATTTACAAAAGTTATCACAAGAAATGAAGGGAGTTGATTTAAAACCTTAGGAACAACAAAATGAGACCTAGAGGAAGGTGAGATAGAAAGCTATATGGAATGGTTATTCACTTCCTCCCCTGAGCTCTCTCAGGTAGGTCTGGGACTAGTGGTGGTTCAAATGCCAGAAGATAAACAATAGAAGGAAAATAATGAAGAAGACAAGAAAATCCTGTTGAACTCCTATTCCCCCCAAAAATATGGTGTAGTGGAAGAGGATTGGAATCAAGTAAATACAAAATCAAAGAAGAAGAAGAAACTGGATGTGGGGGGAAATAAAAAATTGGGTAGGCCTCCCTTAAAATATTCGAGGAACAAAGATACAACTAGAGATGTGGCTTCTAAAGAGTAGAGAACTATTGACTCCCTTGCTAGGAGTAAAACTAGAAAGAAGTAGAGGGAGATCCTCTCCCTTTTTTAGTAGTATCAAGGTGATACTATTGCTCCTTTTTCTCTCATGTGTTTTTTGTCTTGGAATGTGAGGGGACTAAATGGCCCCTACAAACAATATTTGTTAAAAGCCTGTTTGGCTGATGTGAAACTAGATGTTCTCTTAGTCCAGGAAACCAAAATGAAAAGAGAGAATTTTAAAAAGGTGATCAAGTGGCTTTGGCCTAGTGCTAATTTTGAAGTGAGTGATGTAGATGGATCCCCAGGGGGATTGCAACTTGTTGGAACCCTGCTAGGCTTGCTGGAGGGCTAAATTTTTGCAACAAGAATTGCTCAAGATAGTTTCTATGGAAGATAGTATTACCCCGGTCAAGTGGAATATCCAGTTAATATTTATGGTCCTAATTCATGCTTGGATAGGCTTGATCTCTAGTACTTGCTTGAAGGTATAATTATCAATATAAAGGTGGATTTTTAGATGCTTGGAGGGGATTTTAATTCCCCTTTGTATCCTTCATAAAAGTGTGTAGGACTTATTGATTTTATGATAGAATGATGGATTTTTTGGGTTTCCTAAACTCTATGGGGTTAATGGATATTCCTTTGAATGGATCTCTTTTTACATGGAATAATAGAAGATAGGGTAGTCATCTAATCCAAGTTAATATGGATTATTTCTTTGTTTCCTCCAGTTGGAACATTTTTTAGAATATCACTCTTATGGCTCTCCCTAGGACTGGCTCAATTCATAGTACTCCCCTCCTTGGGTGGGAGGATAAAGTTGCTAAAGGACCTTTCCTTTTTAGATATGAAATTATGTGGTCTCTTCATCTGGAATTCAAATCCTTGGTTGCTGAATGGTGGAATTCTCCTTGTGATGGTACTCCCATGTATTGTTTAACTTGGAAGTTGAAGAAAGTCAAAGAAAATGTTAAGGGTTGGAATAAGTATTCGTTTGGGAATATATTTACCACTAAAAAAATTATAATCTTAAAAATTAAGGAGATTCAAGATCTGATGGAATTGGGAATTATGGATTAAAATATCTATAACCAAGAAAGGGACCTTAGATCTCAATGGTATAAAATAAACAAAAAAGAAGAAGATTTCTAGAAACAAAAATCAAGGATTCAATGGTTGAGGGAAGGGGACAAAAATACAAAGTTTTTTCATCAGTCCACCTTAAAACACAGAGGTAGAAATAGGATTAGATTTTTAGATACTTCTAATGGGACAAGACTAATTAGGAAGGAGGATATTGCAAAGTAAGCTATTTCATTCTTCTCAAACTTTCTTGAAATGCCCATGGTGGATAATTTTGATTTGGAGGATATTCTGCAGGTGATTCCAAATGTCATTTCACAATAGGATTTAAAAGATATGTCCAAAGTTTTTTCTATGCAAGAAGTTAAGGAAGCAGTTTTCTCCTTCGGTGCTTTTAAAGCTTTGGGGCTAGATGGATTTCCTCCCAATTTTTTTTAGGTTTATTGGGACATTGTCTCATCTGACCTGTTCAATGTCGTTAGGGATTTCTCTAGATTGGGAAGGCTTTTAAATTAGATGAACACCACTTTTGTAGCACTTATCCCTAAGACGAACGAGGCTGCTTCTATGAATGACTATAAACCTATCAGTTTGTGTAACACCACTTATAAGATATTTTCTAAGATTATGGTTAATAGACTGAAATTACTATTGAATAAGATGATTGTTGTTAACTAGAAGGGGTTTGTTCAAGGAAGACAAATTTTGGATGTGGATATTTATAATCATGAGGTGTTACATTCTATGGACCTTAGCAAAAAGCAAGGTATGGCTTTGAAACTTGATATTTCTAAAGCCTATGATCGGGTCTCTTGGAATTTCCTTTTTGTTGTTCTTGAAAAATTTGGTTTCAAAGGAAAATTTCTCAACTTAATTAGATCTTGTGTCACTAATCCTAAGTACTTTTTCTTGGTTAATGGGGTGTCGAAAGGATTTTTCTCTTGTGGTCGTGGTCTAAGACAAGGTGACCCTCTGTCTCCTTATATTTTTGTTATTGTTGCTAAAGCTTTGGGTCGTAATATTTAGAGACAACTTGTTAATAAAAAAATGAAAGGTTTACGTGCTGCTTCATCCCTTCCCCCTACTTCACATCAATAGTTTTTTGGTGACACTATCCTCCTTGGGGAGGCTTCTATCTTGGAAGCGAGACAATGGAAAGAGGTTCTTGATAAATATGCTAGAGTCTTAGGTCAATTTATCAATTACTAGAAGAGAAAGATCTATTTCTTTAACACTAGCCAAACTATAAAAGAGAAAGTTATAAATGTTATTGGATTCTAGGAAGCTGATCTATTGGCTACCTACCTTGGCTTACCTTTAATCTCAAGAAAACCTCATAGTAATTACTAAAATTATATTTTGGAAAAGATTCAAAAGAAGTTGGTTGGTTGGAAAGGTAAGTTGCTTAGTTTTGTTGGGAAAGTTCAAATTTTAAAAGCTTCCTTACAAAACATCTTGGTTTACTATCTCTCTCTCTCTCTCTCTCTCTTTAACATTCATTCCTTCATTGCTAAGAAAATTAAAATGATACAGAGTTTTTTATGGTCGGGTGTGGAAGAGAGGAAAATAATGGTGCTTGTTAGATGGGATACTGTTTTGACTTCGAAGAGAGAAGGTGGCTTGGGTATAAGAAGAATAAAAGTGTTTAATAAAGCTCTTATGGAAAAATGGGGATTTTTTTTTGGAAGGAGAAAAGGAATGGGTATGGATTCTATGGGCCAAGTATTTGGGAAATAAGGATGTTTGTTGTTTCCTCAGGAAAAAATATTTCCCCTATGTTCATTTTTTTGGAATAACTTGTTAAAGATTAGAGGTACTCTAACAAACACAATGAAATTGAGAGTTCAAAATGGACACAAAACTGAATTCTGGGAGGATGTGTTGATGGAGCCAAGTTGACCCACAACATGTAGGTAAGATAAAAGTGAAATATCTCACCTCTCCTGAAAAAGACAATCAACAATCAAACTGATCACCTCCCAAGGTCTTTGATGTTGGTTCACAACGTTGTTGTTTCACAAAGTGGTCAATATGGCTGTAATGTTTAAGGGGCCTGCTGGTTTTGAGCTTCTGGGTTGTTATAAGATCAAACATACATTTAAACCTACTTTAACCGGTGGTTTTAAAGAAACAAAAAAGGATAGATTAAAGCTTTAAACTAAAGAGAATGTTGATTCATCCAACTAATCAGACTTGTTACCTTCCAAGGAATTCCTAAAATGAAACTACAGAATAAAGTTAACTTGTAATTAATACAAAGCTTCATTCATTCACAGTGCAAACTTTAACAGTAGATTGCAAATCATCATTTAAACAAACATAAGATAAAATTCCATTCCTCTAAAGCTTTCCAAATCAAATAATTAACCCAAGATAAATACCATTCTGCAGCACAATACAAATTAGATTTAAATTCTGGCTGCTTCTACTGCTGGTGAAATAGATAAACAACATTTACAAATCTGGAAAGATCACTAGTGTACAAAAAACCCATGTCTTCGAATTATCTCCATCTATACTAAGAAAATCTGAAAAATATATCACCTTCTCCTGCTGAACTTAACTCCTACTCTACTTCTGCTCTCTAGTTTTTCTACCTTCTAACTCTAACTTCTAATTCTTAACCAAAAGGAAGAAGATATTTTTTTTAAAAAGGATCCGATTACAAGGAAAAGAGATGTCCTCCAACAGATTTTTTTTTTCACCAAGAGGTGAAAGTACCATATATATCCGCGTGTTCAAAAGCATCGGCCCCGTTTAGGGTTTACAAAATAAGTCAATTACAGAAAACGTCAGCCCTAGAAGAGTTTGAACAAAGTCAAGGATGCATTAAATGCATATACTCTGTCCATGTTGGCGAAAAAGATCTCTCTCAGACATGGTTTCTAGATCTTTTACAACCACTATCATTAATTTTCAGCCTTCATGTCCGCCGTTAAGACTTCACACGCTTCATCCTCGACCTCAAAAACTGCTTCGCAGAGTTGCTTTGAATGCTCTAGGGGTGTTGTTGCTCATGTCCACCTACTCTTGCTAGCAAACGCACCGTCCGTCATTAAGACTTACCAATTACCATCTTCACGATTTCCTTTCAGCTTGGAACCTTCGCGGGTTGACCTCCTCGAGAAATGACATTAGATGCTCATGACATGCTTTAACCTTTTTGATGCCAATTTACAGCAGCAGATTCAATGATCAACCTTGTACAAAACATCCCAGTTACAATGCTCTCTGAACTGAATTTACACACACTGATCATCCATTGAACTATTCATCTAACCGAACATCATCTTCAATTTCTGAGTATATCCATGTCATTCATGATCTGTTGATCTTCCTCATAGGAACAGCCGCAACATTCTAACCGCCAACGGTTTTCCTTCAGCTTCCTCTGACTGGTCAAACATATACCACGTAGGATCCTCAAATGGTAAAAAGTCGTTAAAGCAGAATCGCATGTCAGTGAGACACTAGTCGTGTCTCCCCGATGCTACAATGCTCCACCGACGCTATTAGCATAACTTACAATTATAGGCAAGAGGTCATAACAAGCTACAAGAGTCATACCGATATCCAAAACCATTGCCCAGACTATCACTATCGGCCAGATCGGCTAGACCTCTCATCTAAGTCCACAACAGATTCATCGGCAAGACTATCGCATTCGCTATGAGTCATATAGAGCCCTTAAGTCTTACAATGTGTCCTACCGTCGGCGAGACTTCAACAATCGCTATGAATTCCACCGAGCCATCAGGTCACACTGAAGAGTTAAATCATCAGCGAGAGATCCCCAGTCGCTAAGAGTCTCCGAAGGTCACACTGAGGACATCCGATAGGAACCAAACCATTGGCAAGAGATCTCCCCGGGCGAAGAGAGGTAGGAAAACTCACAGCAATAGGAATGTCTCAGCGATAGCTCCTGTCGGTAAGACAACAACAAGGTCTCGGCGATCTGAGCATTCCACTAGGTTACACAACTGCTAGTCAGCCAGACAGAAAGAATGTCACACCGACTTTTCTCTTTTAGAAGTTTCATTGCAGTAAGATTGAGACACATTTTTCAACATTCTCCCACTCGACAAAGATCTTACTAACACCTCTAGAGCACAACAAGGCTACTGAAATTCATGGGAAGTGAGGCCCATCGAATTGGCACACCAGCTAAGCTTGTATGTGCTCATAGGCTTCGTCAATGCACCTGCAACATGATTCTTTCATTAGTCCTCTAAAGCATAGAAAATATCATCATTCATCCTACCTTTTATATATATTTCATTCAATTATACTTAGCAAAAAGAGACTCAACTTGGGCGGAGGCGAGACCAAAATGAAACTAGAAACATACTTACCCTTAAAACCGGTGGGGGCGAAGTTGGAATAGGAACAAAACATGGAACCAAAATGCAAGCAGGATCGGAGAAAAAACCGACCCCAGGAAAACCACAATGGAGGCGGAAGCAAAACAAAAACCAGACCTTGAACTTTCTCCAAATTCTAGGTTCGGTTTCCATCCCAGCTCCGCCTCTGACAACACACAAAGGAAACGACAAGAAAGGACGAAAAATAAAAAGGGAAGGGAAGAAAACACCCCACGACCAAACGATCGGAACAAAACAAAAAACAAACAAGATCGGCGGAACCGAGACTAGATTGAAACCGGAACCAAGAACTTCCGAAAAGTTCTAGAGTTTGGTTTCAGTCTGCGTCCCGCTTTCGCCAAAACAACACAAAGAACTGGCAGAACCGGAACCGGGAACGGAATGAAAACCAGAACTTGGAAGAAGTTCTAAATTTTGGTTTCGGATCTGGTTCAACGTCCACCAAACCAACAAAGAAAACAAACAAGGAGGAAGAAAGAAAACCAGCGGAACCGAAACTGGAAGAGGAAATAGAACTGGAACTTAGAAAAAGTTCCAAAGTTTAGTTTCATTTTGCGTCTCGCGCCTGCTAGAACAAAAGACGACACACAACAAAGGAAACTGACAGAACCGGAACCGGAACAGAACGAAAACCAGAACTTGGAAGAAATTCCAAAGTTCGGTTTCGGTCTCAGTCCCGCGTCCGCTAGAACAAATAGAAAACGCTTAAGGCAGAAAAGAAAAGGCCAAAGGAAACAAAACATAAAAGGGGGACCTATTTTAAACAAGTTTAAAATGGGGTGGTTATGCAAGGTGTAACAATTGGCGACTTGGCTAGGGAAATGGTTTAACCATTTTCAAGAAACCGAAGGATTCAGCTACCCAGAACTCCTAGTTTATGGACATCACAACTCCAGTTGGGTCAGTTTTAACAACCAAGGCTGAACTAGAATCTCAAATGTAAATCAACACTGGCTACCCCTGAATCTATGTGTGTGCTTGATGGTGCATCACCCTTTTACAAAGTTTTCCTCATCTTTTGAACAATAATGTGCAAGATTTGAACTACATGAGTTGATTCCCTTTAGTTGTTGTGCAATGATATCCTAGGCATAGCTTTGCTGCCAGTCAGGCGTTCATAGCCCCGACGAAGATACCTCTAGTTTTCTTACAGCATTGCTCTACTGCCAGTCAGGCATCCATAGCCCCGATAGAGATACTGGAATCACCCATTCATATTGAGTTTTTCTTTTCTTAGATAGTTCTTTTTTTCTTTTCTTTTCTCTTGGAGTTTCAGATATTTCATTCAATTCTTTCTCAATATGTCAGATGTTTGACATCTATTCTGGATTGAAAACTACCATGGACCTCATAACAACATCTGGGGAATCAAATTTTTCACTCAAATCTTACAAAATCATCACCCTAAGACAAATATACCATTACAAAAGGATCTATGTTTCATTGATTTGTGACAGTTTCAGCTGTAGTTAATGAAGATTGTTTACTTTGCACCTTGCTTTTAAGACTTTCCACAACTCTTATTGATAATGGACATAAAACAACGAATCTAGGACAAAATCATCCGACCAGAAAACCTGAAAATATCTAAACCAGCTTCTCTCCTAGTAACCAAAGTATACTTTAGATAACAACCCCTTACAACTGCATAAAATGAAGGTCCCCACAAAGAAAAACAAAGGAACAAGCAGCAAAGGAACAAAAGAAAAAGACAAACAAGGAAAACAACAAAACTATTTACAAGCAGAACAACAAATTATTTACATATATGTACAGCCCAACAAAAAGACCAAACTTTACTACTCAAAATAATGTTTAAGAAATTGTCCATTCACTGGCAATGGAACAAGTTCTCCCATTAAACTACTCAGCCAGAAAGCATTTTGTCCTAGGATTTCAGCAATTTGATAGCTACCCAACCAGAGCTTATCGAATTTATGTGATTTCCCTTCTTTTCATTAGCTTTATCCCACAACAGCACAAGGTATGATATTCTAAAAGCCTTGATTTTGGCTTTTTTGTCAAACCAACATTTGAAAATAGCCTGGTGTCTAAAGAATTGTTGCAAGGCAACATCTCTCTGCTCTTCTAATCTCAGCAAGCCAACTAACCTTACTTCAATCCTATCATCACTAGAGTAAAATTTTTGCATAAATTTTAGGACAGGTATTTGCAAGTGAATAGGCATACACTAGCTTAAAGGGTGAAGTCTATAAAGTAGCCTTGATCCTAGTCCTATCCGCCCATAAAGCAAATCTTAACTGGGTATGCTAGTCTCTAGGATTGTTCTCTAATAGTTTTTTAATTGCTCCTAGGAGATTCTTATTAGTTGATTCTGCAACTCCATTTTCTTGCGGGTAATAGTTTGAAGAATACTTTAAAACAATTTTATGATCATAAGCCCATGAAATGAACTCGGCAGAAGAAAAGGAAGAGCCATTGTCACATACCAATGCAAAGGGTACTCCAAACCTAGTTGTGATGCATTCGGTGAGGAACATGATTACTACCTCCGTTGTGCTATTCTTGCAAGGTATAGCTTCTGTCCATCTTGTGCAGTAATCCATGGCAGTCAAAATGAATTTGTGTCCTATAGAAGAATTTGGGTTAATTACCCCAATAAAATCCAGTGCCCATTGGGAAAATGGCCTTACCTCATAAACAGGCTGCAATGTCATGGCTGAATGGCATTCCCTTGATGCAGAAATTTGATATATGTGACATGTTCTTACATGTTGGTGGGCATCCTTGAACACACATGGCCAATAATAACCAGATCTGAGGATTTGATGCACTAATGAATTTGCAGAACCATGACCTATGCTATGTTTCCCATGAAATTCAACAATTGCATGCTTAGCCTCTTGTTGATCAAGGCATCGTAGGTAAACTCCCTCAAAGTTCTTTCTGTATAACAATCCTCCTTTGAGCATATAGTGGGAGCTTTTCATTCTTAGTGCTCTCCTCTGAGTTGTATTCATTCCCTCTGGGCACCGATTATTGAGCATGAAATAGATAATATCGGCATACCAAGTGTCATTGGAAAAGGATTGTGTTGTGTATTGCTGACAAATAATGTTCTCACCAGCATCCACCATTAATTTAGACAGGCCTTGACCTCAGAAAAGTTTCATAGGGTGAATCTCCATATCAAACTCCTGCAAAATAGCCATCCATTTCCCCTTTTGTTCTCCCAACTCGCTCTGCATAAGTAGAGACTTCACAACAGCATGAGGAACTAAAAAAATAATATGAATTTGAAGGATGTAATGCCTGAACTTCTTGACAGCTCTAACCAACACAAAAACTTGTTTCTCAAGAGGTGGGTACTTGACTTCAACATTCTTAAACGAAGAGCTCATGAAGGCAATTGGCCTTTCATTCCCCTCCTCTCTTCGTTGTGTCAGGACAACTACACATGAGTTTTTAGAGGAAAAAGAATAAACATAAAATGGATTCAAGTGGTCAGGGCTGGTGAGGACTGGCGCTTCCGAAATGGATTGCTTGACTTGAGAAAAAGCAGCCTTTGCCTCATTACTCCATTCTATTCTAGCATCTTTCTTCATCATTTCATTCAATGGCTTAACAATTTCTGCAAAACCTGTGATAAAATTTCTCACAAAGTTGATATTTCCAAAGAAAGATCTCATCTCTTTCTTACTTCCTAGCATGGTTAACTTTAAAATAGACTCAACTCGGTCTGGATCTATCGATAACCCTCTTTCTGAGATTATGTGTCCCAAAAGTTTCCCTTCAGAAACCCCGAACACACACTTTTTAGGATTCAGAGAGACACCATATCGGATACATCTTTCAAGAACTTTAGCCAAGTCTGGAACATGGTTTAGTCTATCTTTAGAGAATATTGTTAGGTCATCCATATAAACGATGATGCACTTGCCAATCAAATATTTGAACGCTACATCCATGGCAAGCTGAAAGGTTGCTCCAACATTTATCAAACCAAATGGCATCCTCCTATAAGCAAATGTTCCCCACTTAGTAGTGAAGGCTGTCTTCATTCTGTCTTCATAATTAATGATTACCTAATTGTACCTGAAATAACCATCTAGGAATGACATCATTTGAGACCCATTGACAATTTGCAAGACTTCGTCCAGAGAAGGGAGTGGGTAGTTGTCTTTTTTTGAAGCTCTATTCAGATTCTTGAAATCTACACATAGCCTGATCTCTCCATTCTTCTTACGAACTAGAACCAAGTTAGCCACCCATGTTGAATGTCGTACAGGGAAGATTATTCTTGCAGAAAGCAATTTCTGAACTTCCTTAAAGATCAGTGGTTCAATGAGGGCGTTGATAGGATGTTGTTTCCGCCGAAATGGTTTAGCTTTAGGCTTCAAAGGAATAGTATGAGTCATTACAGAAGCATCAAATGTTTTTAGATCTTCATACCCCCAAGCTATTGCAGCAATATCCTTCTTTAGTTCCCTCAGTATATCTTTTCTAATTGCTTCAGGGTAGGCTTTCCCTATGTAAACATTTCTTTTAGGGCCAAAATCAGCTAAGTTAACATTTTTATATTCACCTCCTTTATCTTCGGTTGATACCTTTTCCCGAGCCCTTGGGTCTGAATCAAAAATGCTTTCTAAGGCCACCATTCCCTTGGGAATGCTATTACCTTTTAGATTGAGGACACCTTCTTTATCACAATCTTCGGGGTTCCAATCTCCTTGGTCCCTTTCGGATTCATCGATGATTTGTCCTTCAAAAACATATGAGCTTGCTAGAAAAGAAAGGATATGTTGATCATCATCAAAAACTTGAAAGTTCTTGATGTTATCAGGAACAACCCGGGTGGATACTAGCTCTACTGAGAATCTCTTAAGCTTAGAGTCTTTCATGGGATCTAGGGTACTTGCGGAAACAACTAATGAATCAACTATTTGATTCTCCTCTCTAGGGATCAGACTAATCCCAAAAGAGTCAAAGTCTTCAATCAGGTTCCATACCCAATTTCTATAAGCTGCCAGCCTTTTGTTATGACATGTGTACTGGCTACGTACTTGCTTGATAATTACTTCTGAATCTCCTTTAACCATCAAGGCAGTAACCTTCTTCTGATGAGTGAACATTAGTCCCCGAGCTAAAGCTTCATATTCTGTTATAATGTTGGTGCATCCAAACTGTAATCTGTAAGAAGCAAAAAATGTTTTCCCTTTTAGGCTGGTTAATTCAATTCCAGCACCACACCCTGTTTTGGATTTGGATCCATCAAACGTGAGGGTCCACAGCTGATCATGAGAAGGGGTTGATTCCTTTGAGGTTGTTGTGGGTGCAGGGGTATCAAACAAACCTTGGGGTTGTTCATCGTAACTATGTTGGTCTGGTATTATGACCGGGGTTTGTTCAGTTTGAGGAAGGACTTCCTTTGAAGGTATATTATCCTTGGTTAACATTATTGCATTTTTGGCTTTGAATGAGAAGTGATCTGAAATGGACTCAAGATGACTTGGGCGGGTCTCTTTGGTTAGGGAAACATGATTCAAAACACCAATGCAGGGTTGGCAGGTCAGTTCCAAATGATCTTGGTAGTGTACCCTGCACCAATTAGGGAGTAGGAGACTCTGCAAATCGATATCTTCCCCTAAGACTAGTTGATCCTGTTGCAGCTTCCTGATCAATACATGTTGGTTTACATTAATCATTGGATCAGGGGATTTTTGTATTGAAGGATCTTTAGAATCAAGAACCGAAAAGGTTAGAATTTCCTCTCTTTTATAAACCCCTATCTCGGTTTCAAAATAAGCTACCTCGTTGGGACAGTCATACTCAATGATGATATATTTGAGGCGAGGTCCATTGTCAATCCTAATCTGGGTAGGAATTCCCCTCCATGGTAGCCACATGTGTGAAAAGTCGAGGGAGAGATATCCCCCTATACTTTTCATTAAATCTTTGCTCAACAGCATACGATAAGTTTCGGGAATGTCTGCTACTTGAATATCCACATTGGTTAAAATCCTAGGGTCATACCCTACTTGCACATGTATATTTCTCAATTCTCCAACTACATTAACCTCTGTTTTATCGAGTTGGATGACCTTCTTGTTTGTTTGGACAAGACTCAATCCCAATTTCTTGCATCTAGAAAATCTCATAAAATTGCCAGAAGCCCTTGAATCTAGGAGAAAATTATGTAGATTCTTCCCACAGATTCTCAAACTTAAAATAAATGGTGGGGTACCTACCTTTCTTCTGAACAAAGCTGTCTTCATGTCTATAGTGGGTGCCACCTTGGTTTTCCCTTTTGATTTATCAGCTTCTTCTAAAGCTTTCAACACTATCTCTCATTGGGTAGGGCACCACTTTAGGATATCAAAGTATGATAAAGAGGTTTTTTGTTTCTGCATCTCAGAAACAATATCAAATTCTATGTTATAACTTGCATTACATTTGAAAACACCAGATGAATTACCTTTGTTATGGAAGTCAGGAAAACCTTTTGGTGGAGGAGGGTTGTTATCAGCACTTTGATTCAGAGGCACCATGTGATTAGGTGGTGTTGATGTAGTGAATGAACCCTTATTCTAATTTCTTAGGAAGTTTCCTCCCTTTGTCTGAAAGGCTTGGGCATCATATGCATCTTCCTCTAGTTCATTCTCATTTTGCATTGGGAATGAAGGTTCTTCCTCAAAGAGGTCATAAGTCATTGTTGTATCCACTGAGCCACCTCCTTTATTTGAATTCCCTTGGAACGTTTGGGCATCTGCCTGTGCCATCTTCACAACCTTCTCCATTTCAGGGTAGTTTACCTCAGAATGAGTTGCAGTATCATGCAACCTGCACCAGTTAGTCATAAAATTGAGGTCAACCACATTCGCAACATGTGGCCTGTCCTCATTAGCTTGATAATTGTGAGAAACTCCACTGTTATTTGGCCCTGTATTCCATTGTCAGTTTTTATTTGGCCTCTGGTTATATCCTCTATTTTGATTTTGATAGCCTTGGTTAGGGGAGTTTTGGCCTTGATAATTCCTATGGCTCTGATTGTAGTTGTTTGGATAATTACCCTGATTGTTATTACTCTGATTGGGGTAATTACCTTGGTTTTGAGAGGGGTTCAGTTTAAGCTGAGCCATATCATTTGTGACTTGAGATAGAGTTTTCTTTAAGGTATCCACCTCGTTTGTGAGTTGAGTTGTCTTTTCACTCTCGGTATTCTTAGCAACAAGTGGTTCACTGACAAGATTTGGTATTCCAACTTGGTTATGATGACCATGTGGACTGTGATGAACTTGTGATTGTTGAAAGAAGTCAGGAGCTCCATTGGCAAAGAATGGAACATGAGATTGAGTCTGTAACTCAGATATAGGTCCATAATGGGAAGGAGACATCCCTGGGATAGTATTGAATAAAGGGTTTGGGTTAGGCATCTGATACCACATAGAAGGAAAACCTCCTCCCAAACTTCCTTGTTGAGAGCTAGTTTGTTGTTGCAGCCTGATGGCTAGATGATAAACCTTAGACAAAGAATCAATATCCATGGGCTGATAAGTCCTTTGTAGGAACAGGCCAAGCAAAGGGTCTATAACTCTAAAATATGCTTAAATGGCACTATTCTCAACAACTAGATAGGGGTCTTGCAGTCTCCTATACATTCATTGAAACTTGGTATTAAACAAGGGCAGGGATTCACATGGCTCCTTCCTAATGGTAGCAAATTGGTGGAACAAAATGGTTGGATCCACATAAACTCTAAACTGATTGATGAAAGCATTCTCTAGGTCCATCCAGCTCAGAATAGAACATTGTGGAAGATTTAGGTACCAGTTGTACTCCATATCCCCTAAGGAATAAGGTAACAACCTACAAACTACATCATGGTGAGCTATCTCAGCTCTGGTACAAGTTTCCTTAAAAGCTTGTATGTGCTCTTAAGCACTCCTTGATTCACCATGAATGTATTTGGGACATAATTTCTCAGGATTCTTAGGCATATCATGAAAACCTCCAGGAATAGTCCCCAATGGAGAGGGATTATTCAGAAAAAAATACCATTGGTGGCGGTGGTGGTAGTTGAGCCAGTTGTAATGGCACTTGACGTGGATTTAGTGATGGATTGATAGGTATCCACCAGGGTATTGGTGAAAATCCTGGTGGAGTGAGAGGAGCTGACAAGGGTGGTATAATGGTTGCCCCAGTCTTATGAATCTTGTGTCTTGTTGGGGTCTTGAGTTCAATCAAAGGTGGCAGGTTTTTAGCTGATTGAAGAACTCTATGGGACCTTTCTGGTGAGAAAAACCCAACATTATCCAGTTTGCTCTTCTGGGCCCTCCTTCTAGCACCATATCTGTTGATGGAGCCAAGTTGATCCACAACATGTAGGCAAGATAAAAGTGAAATATCTCACCTCTAGTGAAAAAGAAAATTAGAAATCAAACTAATCACCTCCCAAGGTCTTTGATGTTTCTTCACAATGTTGTTGTTTCACAAGGTGGTCAATATGGCTGTAATGTTTAAGGGGCCTGTTGGTTTTGAGCTTCTGGATTGTTATAAGATCAAACATACATTTAAACTTACTTTAACCAGTGGTTTTAAAGAAACAAAAAAAGATAGATTAAAGCTTTAAACTGAAGAGAATGTTGATTCATCCAACTAATCAGACTTGTTACCTTCCAAGGAATTCCTAAACTGAAACTGCAAAATAAAGTTAACTTGTAATTAATACAAAGTTTCATTCATTCACAGTGCAAACTTTAATAGTAGATTGCAAATCATCATTTAAACAAACATAAGATAAAATTCCATTCCTTGAAAGCTTTCCAAATCAAATAATTAACCCAAGATAAATACCATTTTGGAGCACAATATGAAGTACATTTAAATCTGGTTGCTTCCACTATTGGTGAAACAGATAAACAACATTTACAAATCTAGCAAGATCACCAGTGTACAAAAAACCCATGTCTTCGAATTATCTCTATCTATACTAAGAAAATATGAAAAATATATCACCTTCTCCTATTGAACTTAACTCCTACTCTACTTCTGCTCTCTAGTTTTTCTACCTTCTAACTCTAACTTCTAATTCTTAACCAAAAAGAAGAAGATATTTTTTTAAAAAAGGATCCAATTACAAAGAAAAGAGATGTCCTCCAACAGATGTTTTTTTCACCAAGAGGCGAAAGTGCCTTATATATCCGCGCATTCAAAAGCATAGGCCTTGTTTAGGATTTACAAAATAAGTCGGTTACAGAAAACGTCGGCCCTAGAAGAGTTTGAACAAAGTCAAGGATGCATTAAATGCATATACTCTATCCATGTTGCTGAAAAAGATCTCTCTTAGACATGGTTTCCGGATCTTTTACAACCACTATCATTAATTCACAACCTTCACGTCTACCGTTAAGACTTCACGCGCTTCATCCTCGACCTCAAAAACTGCTCTGTAGAGTTGCTTTGAATGCTCCAACGGTGTTGTCATTCATGTCCACCTACTCTTGCTAGCGAACGCACTGTTCATCATTAAGACTCGCCACTTCCCCTCTTCACACTTTCCTCTCGGGCCTGGAACCTTCACAGGTTGACCTCCTTGAGAAACAACATCAGATGCTCTCGACATGCTTTAACCTTTTTGATGTCAATTTATAGCAGCAGATTCAATGATCAACCTTCTACATAACATCCCAGTTACAATGCTCTCTGAATTGAATTCACACACACTAATCATCCATTGAACTATTCATGTAACTGAACATCATCTTCAATTTATGAGTACATCCATGTCATTATGATCTATTGATCTTCCTCACAGGAACAACCACAACAGTCTAACCACCAATGGTTCGCCTTCAGCTTCCTCCGACTAGTCGAACATATACCACGTAGGATCCTCAGACGGTCAAAAGTCGTTAAAGTAGAATCGCATGTCGGTGAGACACTAGCCGTGTCTCCCTGATGCTACAATGCTCCATCGACGCTATCGACATAACTTAAAATTATCAACAAGAGGTCATAACGAGCTACAAGAGTCATACCATTATCCAAAACCATTGCCTAGACTATCGCTATCGGCAAGATCGGCGAGACCTCTCATCGAAGTCCACAGCAAATTCATCAGCAAGACTATCGCATTTTCTATGAGTCATATAGAGCCCTTAAGTCTTACCGATGTGTCCTACCATCTGCGAGACTCCAACAATTGCTATGACTTCCACTGAGCCGTCAGGTTACACCGAAGAGTTAAACCATCAGCGAGAGATCCCCAGTTGCTAAGAGTCTCCGAAGGTCACACCAAGGACATCCGATAGGAACCAAATCATCGGCAAGAGATCTCCCTAGGAAAAGAGAGGTAGGAAAACTCACAGCGATAGGAAAGTCTCAGCGATAACTCCAGTCGGTAAGACAACAACAAGGTCTCAGCGACCTAAGCATTCCACAAGGTTACACAGCTGCTAGTCAGCCAGACAGAAAGAATGTCACACTGACTTTGTTCTTTTAGAAGTTTCATGCTAGTAATATTGAGACACATTTTTCAACATTCTCCCACTCGACGAAGATCTTACTGACACCTCTAGAGCACACCAAGGCTACTGAAATTCATGGGCACTGAGGCCAGTTGAATTGGCACACCATCTAAACGTGTCTGTGCTCATAGGCTTCGTCAATGCACCTACAACATAATGCCTTCATTAGTCCTCTAAAGCATAGAAAATATCATCATTCGTCCTACCTTTTATATATCTTTCATTCAATTATACTTAGCAAAAGGAGACTCAACTTGGGCGGAGGCGGGACCAAAATGAAACCGGAAACATACTTACCCTTAAAACCGGCGGGGGTGGAGTCGGAACGAGAACAAAATATGGAACCAAAATGCAAGCGGGATCAGAGCAAAAACCGACCCCAGGTGAACCACAACAGGGGAAAAAGCAGAACAAAAACCTGACTTTGAACTTTCTCCAAATTCCAAGTTCGGTTTACATCCCGGCTCCGCCTCCAACAACACAAAGGAAATGACAAAAAAGGACGAAAAAGAAAAAGGGAAGGGAAGAAAACACCCCATGACCAAACAATCAGAACAAAATAGAAAACAAACGAGATCGGCAGAACCGGGACCGGATCAGAATCAGAACTAGGAACTTCTTAAAAGTTCTAGAATTTGGTTTCAGTCCACGTCCCGCTTTCGCCAAAACTACACAAAGAACTGGTGGAACCGGAACCGGGAACATAACGAAAACCAAAATTTGGAAGAAGTTCCAAAGTTCAGTTTCGGATCCTGTTCCACGTCCGCTAGACCAACAAAGAAAACAAACAAGGAGGAAGAAAGAAAACTGGTGGAACCGGAACCAGAAGAGGAAACAGAACTGTAACTTAGAAAAAGTTCCAAAGTTCAAGTTCGTTCTGCGTCCCGCGCCTGCCAGAACAAAAGATGAGACACAACAAAGGAAACCGACGGAACCGAAACCAAAACAAAACGGAAACCAAAACTTGGAAGAAATTCCAAAGTTCGGTTTTGGTCCCGGTCCTGTGTTTTCCAGAACAAACAGAAAATGCCTAAGGCAGAAAACAAAAGGCCAAAGGAAACATAACAGAAAAGAGGGGGACTTATTTTAAACAAGTTTAAAATGGGGTGGTTATGCAAGGCGTAACAGGATGCTTGGACTACCTATGCTCCCTTGTCATCCAACAACAACCTCCAAAAAATTAGAATCAAATTGAAAAGAAATATAAGAAAGAAGGTCTCCAATTATATAAATTGGGAAGGTTTGAGGCCAAAGTGGATAGACTTTAAGAACTATTTTTATAATGTTGTTCTCATGAGAGGTAGACAGTAGAATTGGGATGTTTCTTTGGATTCCCTCTTGTGTCTGATTGGTGATCTTGTTCTATTTTTGACAAATAGGGATGATGAGTGGATTTGGACAAAAAGTTCTTTTGGGTGATTTTTTGTTAAATCTGTTTATGAGATTATGGAATCTCAGCTATTCCAAACGAGAGTTTTTAACTAGAAAATGGTGTGGAGAAAGAATCTAATCCCTAAGATTAATTTTTTTTGGTGGACTGTGATGCATGGAAAGATTCTCACAATTGACAATCTTAAGAAAAGGGGATGGTATCTAGTGAACAAATGCTACCTTTGTAATGAAGAGGAAGAAACCATTATGCACCTGTTGTTTCAATGTCCTTATGCTCAAGACGTGTGGTATTTTTTCCTAAAGAATTTGATGATTGAATGGGTCTTTCCTTCATCGATAAAAATGTTTATTGATTGTTGGAGTATATGTACCTACTCGTATAATATTATCATTAACCTCTAGAGACAAGTTCCACCATTCCTCACCTAGGGTTTTTGGAAAGAAAGAAACAATAGAGCTTTTAGAGATACAACTAAGAATAGTAAAGAGCTATGCATGTATATCAAGAAACAAATTCAAGAAAACATAGAAAGTTGCAAGTATGATCCTTCAAAGAAAATGCCATCATATCAAGAGATTTGAATCAAGAAACTTTGGGGAATATCTCATGATCTTAACAATGTTAATTGGGTCAAACAACTAATTAGAAAAAGCACTATTTGGATCCCCTCAGACCTAGGGTGGATTAAATGTAACTTTGATGGGTGTTCTAAAGGTAATCTAGGCTTGGTGGGGGCAGGTAGAATTGTTAGAAAGCATCGAGACATTGTTGTTGTAGGATACAACAAAGGCCTAGGTACAACAACTAGCAACTTGGTCGAGGCTTATGTGGTGTGGGCTAGAATAAGTTATCTAAAAGATAATGGCTACACTAAAGTTATGGTGGAAGGCGACTCCAAGTTAATTATTGATTATTTGAACAATAAGGTTGATGTTCCATGGGAGTTAAAAGACATCTTGGATGATTGCAAACATATGATACAATTCTTTCAAAATTGAAAGATTAATCATATTTATAGGGAAGGAAATAGGGTTGTCAATGCAATGACAAATTTTGGCCTACGACATTTGGTTTTGAAATATTGGGACTTCTCCCAATTGTCAAATCAAATTAAGGAAATAATATCTAAGGATAGATTGGGGGATTTAGTTAATCCGTCATGGATAGAATGAATTTAATTAAGATGAGGGATTGACAGTGTTGTCCAACTGTCATGATAATCGCCATCTTTCTTATTTGCCAGTTGGGAAAGTTGAAAAGATGAAAAGTGATGTACTTTATTAATAGCAATTGTACGCTAAATCTCAAAGAATTAAAAATAAATGGGATGAAAGGATAGGCCCATTGGGAAGCCTCATGCGATAATGAGAAAAGAGTGAAAGTGGTTATGGTGATTATTGCAAACATTTCTAAAAATCTTGTGATGGATTTGAGAAAAGAATTTTTAGCATGTGTTTATCACAGATGTTAGGGTGGGTAATAAAAAAAGATTAATCATGTATTGTAAAGGTGGTGTAGCTATCGTTTCCATTAAAGGTAGTTTTCAAAGATATGAGGCTAGGCTTTGTATATAGCTAGATTATTTTAAAAATATTGCTAGAAGGTTTGAGTCATTGTCCTTTCAAATGAAGAGCCACCAAGTTTCTATCAAAATAGAAACTTTTAAATTGTCAGTTGCTTTTGTAGTTAATGAGGAAGGCCTAAGAGAGGAGTATTTACTTCTTCCAAAGGATTATCAAACCAAAGAAAAAACTATGGGAGGCCCTAGAAAGAGGACGAAGCTGAGTAAATATGATTCCTTGAAAATAATGTGGAATTATGGGGTTTGTTTGAAAGGGTTGGTTTTACTCTGTACTTTGCGGCCATGGAGGGTTACAATGAACAACTCAGCTACAAGTTTTTGAATGCATGGAAAGATGGTGAATTTGAGTTGGGTGGTCTCTATTTTACTGTTGATGCCAAGCTAGTTTCCAAAGCAACATGTCTCGTGTATGAAGGGAAGAAGATTACTGAGGTAGGCATGGGTAACTATCAGACTTACATTGAATTTTTTTTTAAGCTAAAGAAAAGGCGCAAAGATTTCAAAATGGCTATTCTAGGATTTTTCTTTCACCCCCTTACCATAATGTCTTTTTTTTTTTCATGAAGTATTTTATGTTAGAGTTAATTTTTAGTCGGTCCATGGTTATCATTTTCTCATCTTGAACCATATTAGGCACCTAGAGAAAATATTTTTTCCCTTTTTCCTCCTCTCCTCCCTGAAACAATGCCTTACCAATGGTGCCAACCCTCCTTTACACCAGGGATTGATTAGGGCCATATGAAAGTACATTCTTTTTGTTGCAAGATGGTGTGTCCCTTGTTCTTCCTCGTGTAGTGTGGCACTTGGGTTCGTGACATGGATTAATCGACTCCTGTGGATCTTGTATAAATATGGCAATTGTATCGGGCATTAATAAGTTGATATTTTGGTGCAATGGAAACCACCAATGTAACAATTGGTATCAGAGCTGAGGTCATAGGTTCAAACCCCTTGCTTGCACGGGGGGGATTGTTGTAAGATAGTGTGTCCCTTGGTCTTCCTTGTGTAGTGTGGAACTTGGGTTCATGACATGGTTTAACTGCCTCCTATGGATCTTGTATAAATATGGAAGTTGTATCGGGCATTAATAGGTCTATCTTTTGGTGCAACGATAACCACCAATGTAACACTTTCCACCACCCCGCAAATAAATGTTTTCCATAAATTGATTGAGAACCCCACTCCTAAGATTTCTATGAAAATTGAACTAATTGAAATTCAACCCCACTCCCTAGTCAAAGAACCTACTAACGTTCCCCCTAAAGTCATGGACCCCTCATGGTCAGCTCTCCTCAAAATAACCCCCAGAAAATGAAGTGTTGCCCCCCTCTATTTTGTTGCTAATAAGAAGAGAAAAATGCTAATTCGTGAGTTGAATGTTGACCCAAACACTATAACAATACTAGATGGTAATGGAAATATCCTTGAATTTGGGTCCACTACCCCAGTGGGTCGAAGATCTACTCGGTTGGCTCTTGCTATGTCCAAGAAGTTGGATAATAGCAAAAAATAAAAGTTTGGATGAAAAGAATTTGGAAGAGCCTCTAGATAATAAAGGGAAGAAGGTTGCTAGGGAGGAAAAGGCTTCCTCCTCTAAAGAATGTGTGCCTGATAGTATGGGTGAAGCTAGGTCTCCTGAAGAAGAGGTGTCAGGGTCAAAGGATGTGGAAGATTTGAGTGAGGAGGAGGAGGAAGGTGTTAATCAACAAGATGATGTGCAGGAGGTGGAGGAGGATATTGATATGGCTGAGGAAAAAGGAAATACTACTATTAACTTAGAGGAATTGGATATTGAATAGAAATTTTTTGTAGGGGGTGCTCTCTTGCACTTCTAGGGTTTTCAACCTAAAAGGAGAAAGGTATCCCACAAAAAACTTAGGGGTTCACTCAAGAATAATGTTAATATGACTGTAATATGCCTAAATGGAATGTTCTAAATGCAATAAACTAATAAAAATATATTGATTATCAATGTAAAACTAATGAAATGCAAGATGTTTGAAAACACCATGTGATATGCAAAATGACCTAAGAATGTAAACTATAACAAAAATGAATAAGACTGGAGAGGTGCACCTAAAAACTAGAATGTGATGCAGAGAGGCTATGGAATCCTACAAAATTTGTTGTTGAAGCCAATTGGGACACTTACACCAAGCTAGGTGACTTAGTCCTATTTCAAGGAGATTTTGCTGGAACAGGTTTCAGCCAAAAGGGTATCTAGAAATACAGAAAACACTTTTTCAAGCCTAGAAATGGGACTAATTCACCACTGATGGTGACTTAGTCCACCTTCAGCTTTCAAGAATTTCGAAGATGCAATCTGTAGCTCTCAGTCTGCACTTATGTTCTTGATAGGCGTCTAGATCTGAATCCGCAGAATTTGGTCTGTAGGTGATCTCCAAGCTTCTTTTAGGGATTTGTTGAATTTGAATAACTTTTATGAGTTGATGGCACCTTTTAACACCTTGCTCTTTGAAAAATCTACATACAAGACCTGCAAAACACACATGCAAAGAGGGGAAAAGGGTTAAGGGATAGTGAATAGGTGTTTTCCTTGTTCAAACCCCAATTTGGTAATCAAACCCTTGAAAATGAAATGAAATGGAAAGAGAATGATGAATGAACAACATGCAATGCTACAACTCACCAAACCCTTGATGTAGAAAGCTGAAGATATGCAAGTAGATGCTCCAATGAATGTGGACTTGATAATGCCTAGAATTCTTGAGAATAATGAATTAGAGTATTAAGAAAATTATGAGATTAGAAGATGAATAATGAGGAGAAAACCCTTTATTTATACTTGATTATACAAAATTTTCTGAAAATACCACATCACAGGCTAACCTCAAGGTCTAGAAAATAATATCCTGCCAGAATTTTGAAATAATTTTGATTTTTGTGCCAAGTGGGACTAAATCACCCCTAGTGGCGACTTGGTCCCACCAGAGCAATTTTAATAGGTGTCAGGAATTAAAGTGTATTTAATGATGTTTAATGGGATTATTCTCAGAAACAAACTTAAGTAGGGCTTGTAAGTGCATTAAGGGGGCCATTTAAACATAAGAAAGGGTCAAATTATTGATGACAAGCCTATAAAAGTGTGAAATTTTGTTACAACACTTTACAACACTTTGAAATAAGGCTTGGTAAGTGATAAAAAAAGGTTATTTAAGTGAATTATAATAAAAGGGTCCTAGAAAAGTGTGAAAGTGGGTTACAACAATTTTACGAGACATCATAGAATTCTTATTGATTCACAAGGGTCCAAGACCTAATGTGAATGTGTTGAACACATTACAACATTAAATCTAGGAAAAAATAGGCCAACATCCATAAGAAAGACCCAAATGAGCATGAAAATGTCCAAAGATACATTTTTTTGCAACACATTTATCCCCCACTTTAGTGAGAGGATGAACTTGCTTCAAACTCACACTAGAGTAGCCCAACATGCATATCAAGAGTGATCCAAATGAACCCATTCTAGAAAGATGAGATGAAAACAATCAAGAGGGGTGATCAAGCCCCCAGAAGCAAGATACCATGGCAAACCAAACATTAGCACAAAGGAACACACATGAAAATGATGAAAAAGAATGAAAGAGAGAGAAGAAGGAAAAAGACAGTTAGATCAAGCTTCGATCGTTTGTCCATCCCGTTGTGGACCAGGTCTAGGTTGTTGGTCTAGAAAACGCATACTCACTCTGAGGCAACGAAACTCATGGTTGTCCGCCGGGTGAGAAGGCCCAAAAGGTGAGAACATACACTCATGGTTGGTATGCACTCACACACACACAAGTGGCTATGGGGAAATTCATTCCTTGGAATGGGCTTCCCACTCAACCATACCAAAGTTATAACTCCTGATAACTTTAATAAGGTACCACAAAAGAAAATGACTTTTCGAGCTTCCGAGACAAGCAAAACTTTGTATGCTTGGAGCTCATGAACAAACACAATAGCACCACAAGCATGCAAGGTGTGCTATGCAAGGTGGCCATATAACAAATGCAAAATGTAATATGCAAAAGATGTTCAAAGGAGTCTTGCTTAGTTCATGTGAGGTCTTTAATTTAGGGAACATTGTATCTAATGTCTCCAAGAGAGGACCAATCAAAGAATAGAAAATTCACAACTTAGGGGATGCAGTGTGTCACATCAAGCCACCAAGAGGAATATAATATGCTAAGAGGGATCATGCTCATGAAGGACACTATGTACCCAATGTCATCCACAAAGCGAAAAAATGCATTGTATGAAGTAAGAAGGTTGCACTAAGAACCAAGAAAAAGGAAAAATTATGCAAAATAATAATTCCAATGTATGCCCCCACTTTAAAGGAATTGCTACACACCATACTGTGAGCAATTAATTTAAAGTAGCAAATGAAAAATACAAAAAGAAAGAAGACATGAGAGCCAACTTGGAAAGCCCTATGCCAAGTCATATGTTTCTAAGTAAGGCTATGCCATGTGAAGGAAAGGAAAAGAAAGAAAAGGAAAGGAAGGGTTTCCCCAAAAAGGAAAACACCAAACACATAAGGGATGTATGGATTTGGGGTAAGTATGTTCTTTGTTGTAATGTTTTGTAAGGAGCTTGAAACTATCATCATCCCCCAAATACATAAAACTGGAAGAATGACACAAAGAGAGCTAAAACAAAGAAAAAGAAAGATCCGTTTGGGTCAACATGGAAGAGGCATAGGATGTCTTGACGTTTTGTGTCATCCACAAAAGGAAAATACAAGACAAATGAAAAATAAAAGGTGAAAGAAAATGGAATTTTTTTTGGGTCAACATTGTAGCACCCCTCCATTTTGCTCTTTTGATCGAATAGTGTTCTTCTATGTATGTTTTTTTTTTTCTGTTAGCACTATGACTATGGTACTTGGCTCTATTTGATCGCAACTATTAAGTGATGCGTATGTGATATTTTGATGTGATGGAATTTTACTCTGATGTTATCATTATGGCATGTTTTGAATTAGCATAGCAGATATTTAATTAAAGATGCCTTATGCTTTTAGTATATTGTTGATGTTAGACTCATCAGTTAAAAAGTTTGTATTGGTGAAGGGGACGGGATTGTATCACTCGCTTGCGAGCGCCCTACGATTCTAAGATTTCCTCTTCACGGTGTGTTTTATTATATCATATATATGCATGTTCGATATACTCTTTGTTCGTAGGTTGACAGGTACAGGACATCGACTCCACCTGATTTCACAAGTTTGAGAGTGTCCATTGACCAACGGTAATTGATTGGGAGATAGTAGCTAGGTCTTTCGTGCCAAGTCATCACCCTAGTCATAGTGTGTCGCCAGGTTTAGTTGTTTTAATATGGTCCATTTCTCCTTGGTTATTTATTTAATTTCAAATTATAAAGGTTATTAAATGGCGGGTGTAATTAAAATGATGATTAAATATATCTAGTTGCAATGTTGAAATGTTAGTTATTTTATTGATTAATTTAATTTAATCAATAAAATAATCTAATCTTAGATTAGATTTAGTTTATTGATTAATTAAGTTAATGGTGATAAATTAAATTAAGTTAGTTGTTTTGGCATTATTGGATATTAAGATTTAAATTAAAATAAAAATGGAAATCATGTTTGGATATATAGAGTTAAATTAAAATAAAAATGAAAATATGTTTTAAATTTCACTTTTTGAAAATTAATAGGTAAAAGAATTTCTTTACAAAATTTTGAATTCTTTTGTAAAAAGAATTATTTTAAATGCATGAAATTTCTATTGGAAAGTAATTTTGTTTTAAATTTTAAAAGAAATAAAAATATCCCCAAAATTGCAATAAATTTGGTGGATGGGATATTTTAGAGGTTTGACTAAATTTGGGGAAAACTCTATGTGAGCAAATACAATTTCATATAATTTGGAATTTTCAATTTGATGGAAAAAAGATTGGTTGTGGCTTTATTTTTTGGATTGGAAGAAGAAGTTTGGATTTCTTGGGTGGGCTGGAAAAAGATTTGGAAGCACCATTTGAATCCTTCAAGCTTTGGAGAAAAAAAACCAGGTTCTTCCTTTGATTTTGTTTTTCTTTTTGAAAGAGTTTTCAAATTTTAATTATGTTGTTGGAAAATTTTTAAAACTCTGTTTGAATTTCAATGAAAACCCATGTCAAATTTGTTTCAAAACTTGCAAACTTCTATTGAAACTATGGGGAAGAAATCAAAGCAAGAATCAAACAATGGAAAAATAGAAAGGAAATCAAAAGAAATTTTCATTTCAAACTGAAACTTAAACCCAGATATTGTGTCGACAAATTTATTTTTATTACAAAATTATGTTGTGCAATTGCACAGTTTGGCTGAAAATGGAAATTTTAGGTATATACTTGTGTGTATATTATATATATATATACATACAAGTATATTTTATAAATATATTGTGTTTTTCTTTTTATTCTAGAAAAATTTGGTTTCAAAAAAAAAATTCACAAGAAAATTTCCCTGTATAGGGGTCTACCCTGTATTTTCTTTTGGTATTATTGGAAGTTTCTTTTTATAAAAAAAAATTATTAAAAAAAAAAGTTTTGTGTAGAGAGGGGGGCGGGGGGAGGGCGTGGTCCTGCTCCCACAGCTGCCCCATGGGAGGCATTGTGGAAGTAGCGGCGTTGCTCACACAGCGTACCCCCATATGGGGGAGGCTGTGTGCCAGCTTGGCCTCTCCCTTTTGGGAGGGGCCCGCGCCTCATAAGTTTGTTTTATTTTTTTATTTTTAAATAAAATTTGTTTTTATTTTAATATTATATGTATATATATATTATTTTAATATTTTAATAAAAAAAATTAATAATTATTTATTTATATATATAATTTATATATATATTTATGTATATATATAATATACACTTATTGTGTATATATGTATATATATAATGTATGTATATACTTTATGTTTTTTTAAATAAATTAATTAGTTGAGTTTAAATTGGTTATATTTAAATGATAATTATATATTTATATATATATAATTGTATATACATTAAGTATATACTTTTATATATATATTTAATATATATGTGTATTCAAGTATAGTTAAATTTGAGTTGATTATTTATTATTGAAGTTGAAATAAAATTGTTTGTTTTTTATCAAATGATTCTAACTAGCAAGTTGATTTAATTATTTTGTGTAATTGGAGAAATAGGGAGATAAAGTATTAGTCTAAATGCTTTGATATTATAAATGTAATTTCAGTTACCTTGGAGTAGTTGCAATCAAATTTAATTATTTGTACTTGATTATAAACAATATCTCCTTTTTTGGCTTGGATTTAGGAAATCCTAAAGTAGGTGATTCATCATCAAATTGCCTTTCTTTATGCTTTCTCCCTCCTTCATGTCGATGGGAAAATAGAGTAAATGTTCTGAAGTCTTCTAGATTGAGTTATCTTTTGATTTTGAGGGTTGTCATAATGTGTTAGTCAACCTTCATTTTTCCTTGGGTAGTGCATCTAAATGTACCTGTTGTTTTACCCGGTTTTCACGAACGGGGATGTTTTGTGTCTCCTTTGAATTAGGAGAGGGTTTTGACCTTTGTAACCTCCAGTGTTTGGAGAGGGTTTTGACTTTTGTTGCCTCCAGTGTTTGGAGTGGGTTTTCATTATATGTTCCTCCTAGAGTTGGAGTGATTGTTTATCTTGTTGTATGCACTTTGGCACCCTTGGTGATTGATTTTGTGTTGGTATGTTGTCAAGTAGAAGAGTGGCTTCTATTAGGGGCCAGAGCCCAAAGAGGTAAACTGGGAAACCTTCAGAAGTGGTTTAATCAAATGATAACTAAATTAATGTACTTAGAAGTTAGGTAGTATTTCACACTAATTAAGATAATTGAGCCTCGCTCATGGACACAAGGGCTTGTATAGACTTGGGATGGGATGGGAAGGCCTAGAATGGCAAGGTCATCTATCTTGTCTTTATGAGAGGTATTTGATTCCACATGAGTGAGTATGGGTGTCGAGATTCAGTAGAGGCCACCAGGACAACCCATAGTGGGGGCCAGAGCCTATGAAGATTCCCAGAGGAGATCCCATGTCGAGCTGTGTGATGACACTCTTTCTACGACAATAGTTGGTATTTGGTTTTATGTGTATGGTCTTCTTATCTTACTCAACTTGTTTTATTTCTGGAAGCAATGTGACTTATGTCAGTGATGTTAGAGTTGTACTTGTTTTATCTTTATAGTTGTATGGTTCATGTGATTGGTTGTGTCGGTGTGACTTAGCCTGTGCCTAGAGGTTGATGGTCTTGTCTAGGAATCCTTGTTACTATCTCCTAGCACGGGGGGTGAGCCTTCGGGTATCACATGGTTGGGTAGAATGTGCACCTTAATCCGTTGGGTCATCTTCTTGCTCGTGTGGATGAGGTTTCCAGTTGGAGAGGTCGTGGGATCCAGTTCTTTCATGCTTTATTCTTTTCAGTTATTATTGTAATTTATTACCCCTCATTTGTATTGAGGTGGAAGATGTAATTTCTAACCTTGGATATTGGAATTACCTCATTCGGGGAATGAGTGTTGTAATCATATTGTAAAGTATATTATTGGGAACATGCAGTATTTCTTATGCCTTGACGTAATCTTATCATGTATGGAATGGATGTGTAATTAATTTGTTAAGTAATTAAATGTTATGGTTTTAATTCATGTTTCTTGTTTGGGCTTAAGTAAACTCAGTCTCATAACCTTAGGGGTTGTTGGCAATGGGTAGTGAACTTGCATGTTATTTGTGCTTAAACAAAAAAAAAAATTATTGCGTTTGAGTAGTTAATTGCAACTTCCCCTAGGGTTGTGTGGTGGGGCGTTACAAACATGAAGGAGACATGAATGTCTCAATGCCTTGTGTCATCCCCGAAGGAAAACACAAGAAAAATACAAAAAGAAAAAGCCGACAGCGATGCACGACATAGAGAAGAATGAAGGTACAAATAGAAGAATGTCACAAAGAGAGAGAACATCAAACATAACATCATGGGGGAACACGTTACACACATACAAACACACAAAATAAAAATAAAATGTAAAAGACTAGTAAGGAAAATGTAATTCAACCATCAAGCAAGTCATCTGTCTCCCAGTCATGTTCATGATATTCCGAGGGGGGGAAACTAGCCAAAGGGACAAGAGAAAGTGCCAAAATAGGGGAAGCACCAGGTTCTGTACTCTTTGTAGGAGATTTTTTGTTTAAGTTCATGGAAGAGGAGAACAATATATTCAAATCATTATGAACCTCTTCATCAATTTTAGCGATATCATCATCATCATCCAAATTAATCACAATAGGAGGACGAATGATAATGTCCAATGAAGGGTGTACCTCTTGTTGTGATTGTTGTATTGGATTATTTTGTTGTGGTTGAGGAGGAGGTTCATCATGCATTGCTTCTGTCAAGTGTGGATTTTGATTTTCTTTGTTTTCTTCTTCTTGTAACTTGCAAGCAAGGGCACAATGTCTACGCCTATGCTCCCTAGATCCTCTATTTATTTTGGTTTTGTTGTCAAGTTGTGTTTTTGAAGGAGTGGGTTGATCAACCATAGGTTGCTTTTCTTCCCAAGGGGGAGGAACGAAAGGAACCATGGAAGATTTGTCATCCACTTTCTCTTTTGCTTTGTAAACTTGTTTTATGTGAGGAGGTGTGGCAAAGTTGTTATCATTGTATCGTGGTCTCTTGGATGATGTTGAGGAAGTTTCAAGTGTTGGGTGAGCTTGTTTGGTTGGTTCTTGTTTGGGTTGAAGCATTTTTTCATCTAGGATAGGAGTGTCGGAAGTGGACGGGGACATGTTGCGGAGAGACAATTCTGCTATTTTCTTTGCTTTAAATTTTTGGTAAGCAATGAAAAAGAATTCTTTGTGAGGCGTTATAGGTTCCATGGGCTTGGGCCAAAAGGATTCTAAGGAAAATTTTCCTTTGGAAGACAAAGGGTTAAAGCTGCTATGGTGAACAGTGAATATTTCATTGTCAAATGGAACATTTATACATTTGTGGATAACCGAAGGGACAATTTTCATTGAGTGAAGCCATGGATGGCCTAGCCACAAATGAAACTGCTTCGACTGTGGGATGATGGAGAATGTGACATCCAATGTTTTTAGTCCTATTTGTAATGGAAGGACGATCGATCCTATCGTAGGACAAGAAAAATAATTATGTGTTTTGATCCATGCTTTAGGTTTATCATAATCATCTTGATAAAGATCATGTAATACCAAAAATTCCTCGGTGATCATGTTCTCTCCACATGCAAGATCTATTAGTATCCCATTAGTGGGCTTGTCATAGATACGACCGGCTATGTAAAGAGGACCATCGGGGATATTTTAAAGTATGTACTTAGAGAAGGAAGTAATATCAAGAGATTTCTGAGGTTGGCCCTTACGAGGGACAACGTCTATCACACCCACCATTTCATCCATAGGATTAACATGGGTAGTAAGTGGAATCGGATCAGGATGTTCATCATCTGTATCAACATTCATCACATCATTCTTGGTAGTTTCACTAGCTTCGACAAATGAAACATTATGTTTGGGCATTGGATCAATGAAAATCTGCAAGTTTTGATTTGGAGGGCAACAAACTTATTGACTTGATCATTAACACTGGAAATGGATAGACAATTGGAATCAATGAGGTCTTGCACAAGATGTTTAATAAGCTTACAATGTTCCATGTCATATCCATTTTTTCTATGATAATGGCAATAAGCATTGGATTTAAAGTTTGGAGGTAAAGGCTTAGTAGGATCGGGTGCTTTGATGGCAGGCAAGGAAATCATTTGTTGTTGTAAAAGTTAGGACATTGTGTTATGAAGGGTGTCTGGTAAAGGTGTGAATTGTCTTTTTGGATCTCCATAACTAAAGGGAACTGTGGTTTTAATAGCTGCTATTTGGTTGTTGACAGGTTGAGTTGGCTGGTGAGGTGGGTTGAACTATAAGAACCCTTTATTTTTTCTTTCTAAATGGTAGGGAATTTTTTTGGTTGGCATGTTCAGATTTCTCAGTTCGGCTAGAAGTGGACTTTGCATCTTGACTACTAACCGAATTGTGATAATCGCAAAGGGCAGTACACAAGTGCATAAAGGAGGGAAATTTCATCATGGTGAGTTTGTCCTGAAGTTTGGTTTGCAAGTTTTCTATAAACATCTTTTGAAGGTGTGGGTCAGGAATCTTGACATCAATTTGGGAATAAAGTGATTGACAGTGTGAGATAAAATCAGCTACCTTTTCTTCTTCGTGTTGCTTGCATCTCATGAAATCGCCCAAGGTCTTCTTTGGAGTCATATGCACTTGGAAATGATTTATAAATGCATCAACAAGTTCATTAACTAAACGAATTGAATTGTTTGGTAAAGATGAGAACCATTCCAAGGCAGTGTCTTTTAGAGTCCTAGGAAATAGTTTTGCTAACAGTTTATCATCAAGGACAAAGTCACTACATAAGGCGGTGTATGCATTAACATGGTTAGAAGGATCTCCCTTCCCTCCATATTTCTCAAATCTAGGCATCTCTACTCCTTGTGGCATAAAGATAGTGGGCCACTTCGAACATAATACGTGGGTGGTCCATTCTGATTTTGGTTTATGGTGTATAGTTGTTTTTACATGGATGAAATAGTTTGGAAAAGTTGGGTTATGAGAGGGTCATTGTAAGTGGTATGAGGTGGAAGTGAAAGTGGTGATGGAGTGTATGTAGTGATAGGGCAAGTGAATGGAATGCTTATAGATGGTATTGTAGAAGAGGATAGGACATGCGATGCCACATAGGAATTAGGGATGCTAGTAGGAATAGTCAAGGAAGGAATCACATTACTAACTTGTTGCATGGTTGTAGTGACATGAGGAGTGGTATAGGTAGGAATGGAGGCCATTGATGAGGGAGGAGGAGTGTAAGGTCCTCCTTGTCTAACCACAGTGTTTGCTGGTTGAGATGTACTAGAGGTGGAAGGAACATGTTTTTGGTATATCTCAACTATTTGTTTCATAACGTGCAGGCCTTCTTCACTTTCAAGCATGTGATGGATGTTTTCTATGGTAGGAATTGTAGTGGATGAAATGTTTTCAAGGCTCACTTGATGTTGAAGATGTGTTAAGTCCTCTTGAATGTTAATGATTTTTTCTTGCAGGATGTGATCATTTTGTGTATCAACTTTTATGTTATTGGAAGGAAAATAGTTGCTAAAGGTAGTATCCATGCCTAGTGTACTAGTTGCAATACTAGGAGTGGAAGTTTTAGATAACCCAAGATCCACAACGAGTGTATTATAGTGGGATAACATGAGTCTTGAACTTCTTCTCACTAAGTTATTAGCAATAGGACACCAAACAATCATGCAAAGGTTTCTAAATGTGGGTGAATGCAAATGCAATGTAAACTAATAAGAATGAAATGCTTAAAGCTAAAATTCTAGAAAATATAATTGAAATGCAGAAATAGCAAATAGAAACTCAAAAATTGTAGATTAAATCCCAAAAAATGTAGTGATAAATATGCAACTGGACTAAGTCGCATAAGGTGGCGAATTAGTCCAAGTAGTGATTTTTTTGAAAATTTTCTCAATGTTTAAATGGAATTTTATGCTTTCTAGGTTTTGAGATGCAGATATAATATGAAAATGTAGAATTTTGTTGATTTTCAATGAAATGTAGTGCAAAAATGCAAGCTAAATGAGCTTTTCACTAATGCAATTTTGGAAACCCTAGGATGCAATTTAAACAATGCAAAACCTAATGCAATGCCAATGCAAGCTATTCCTAGGATGTAAATCTACTCTAAATAAAAAATAGGATGTTTGAAATGCAGGTTCACCAAAATGAACAACAAATTTTTGTAGGGGGTGCTCTCTTGCACTTCTAGGGTTTTGCACCTAAAAGGAGAAAGGTATCCCACAAAAACTTGGGGGTTCACTTGAGACTAATGCTAATATGACTAGAATATGCTTAAATGGAATGCTCTAAATTCAATAAACTGATAAAAGATATTTATTATTAATGCAAAATTAATGAAATGCAAGATGTTTGAAAACATAATGTGATATGCAAAATGACCTAAGTATGCAAAAAAACTATAATAGAAATGAATAAGACTGAAGAGGTGCACCTGGAAACTAGAATGTGATATAGAGAGGCTCTAGAATCTTGTAGAATTTGTTGTTGAAGCCAACTGGGACACTTATGCCAAGCTGGGCGACTTAGTCTTGTTTCAAGGAGATTTTGCCGGAACATGTTTCAGCCAAAAGGGTATCCAAAAATATAGAAAACACTTTTCAGGCCTAGTAGTGGGACTAATTCACCATTGATGGTGACTTAGTCCACCTTCAGCTTTCAGGAATTTCAAAGATGCAATCTGTAGCTCTCGGTCTGCACTTTTGTTCTTAACAAGTGTCTGGATTTGAATCTATAGAATTTTGTCTGTAGGTGATCACCAAGCTTCTTTTAGGGCTTTGTTGAATTTGAATAACTTTGATGAATTAATGACACCTTTTAACACCTTGCTCTTTAACAAATATGAAGATATACAAGAAGATGATCCAATGAATGTAGACTTTATAATGCATAGAATTCTTGATAATAATGAATTAGAGTATTAAGAAAATTAGGAGATTAGAAGATGAAAAATGAGGGGAAAACCCTTTATTTATACTTGATTATACAAAATTTCCCAAAAATACCACATCACAGGCTGACCTCAAGGTCTAGAAAATAATATCCCGCTAGAATATTTCAAATAAATACAGGATTATTCATTTCCAACAGCTCACACATTCAAGTTCATGTTTTAAAATAGAGAAAGAGTTCACAAGAAAATGGAACCTGGTTAAGCTTAATTGGTTGAGCTAAAAGTTGATGTCGGGTCCAATTCGAAGCTTCGACTTCAATCTTCCCAAAAGCCCCCAACAACTTTGCAAAATCACCAATTTCAGATTTCCCCCAAAACTAGAAAGATAGAAAGCTTTTCAAGAACAAGAAAATTTATTCATGGCAGAGACGAAGGATTAGTTTCTAGCAAAAAAACAAAAGCCCCATTCTTTTGAGCAAAATAACCAATTTATTTATTCCTCCATAATTCCCATTACAACATGCACACATTTCTTTAAATTAATTATTTTACTTAATTTTCCCCACTACCGACAACTGCCACTAATTATAATTTTAATAATTCAACCATACTTTTTTATTTGCACACAATTAAATCCACTTTTATATTATTTAATTTATTTAATCCTTTCATTTTAATTTGCTTACACAATACAATAATTATCATATTTATTTAAATATTTCCTTAAATTAAACCATAAATCTTAATTTATTTAAATCAATTAAAACATTAATAATATTTTATTTATCAAGGTCACAAATGTATTAAAACATTTATTTAAATCATCAAATACCTTTTTCCACAATAATCTTTTATTATATACGTTTACATTTTTATTTACTTATATATCAATTGTATGCCTTTAGCATAATGGTTTATTTTAATGCATCAAATCATCAAAAACCTCATTCATCAAACGATTTAAATTAAACAACCAAATATATACAATCAAACAGTCCAAATCGAGAAAGAGTGAATTGGGGAGGGGCACTACATTATACATTTGAAAATTTTCCAAAGTAGATCCAATTTATTTTAATGCATCAAATAAATTGTATGCATCAATTGTATGCCTTTAGCATAATGGTTTATTTTAATGCATCAAATCATCAAAAACCTCATTCATCAAACGATTTAAATTAAACAACCAAATATATACAATCAAACGATCCAAATCGAGAAAGAGTGAATCGGGGAGGGGCACTACATTATACATTTGAAAATTTTCCAAAGTAGATCCAATTTATTATATAGATAATTCATTTAATCAAACCTAACACTAAATATTTTTAATCTAATTTATTTCACATGTTAGACCTCAAATACAAAAATAATCTAAATGATCAAAATACAAGTCTAACACAATGTGTCTACTATTACTCCCTACCATAGCAAGATAACTATACTAAAGAATAAATTTGATAATTGATTATTAACCTTAATATTATCCAACCAATCAAAATCTTGTATTATTTCTCTATCAATATCATTTATTTCGTAAGGTAAACATACAAAAATCTTAATTAAAAACATTAAAAACAAATTGCTATTGGTAAAATATTTTGAGTGCTTATTATAACCTTTGTAATTGAAGAAGAAAAGTTTGATATATTTAATAAAAATATAAATGCTCGAGTCTAAGTGAGTGGACAATCACAATTAATCCTTTTCATTTCAAGTTTGACTACTTACACAATTAGATACAAGATGGCATGACCTATAATGTAGGTTGTTTTGATTATGTTGGGCATACTCTACATCATTAGAGTTTGAAATTAGGAAATCAGTAATGTGTTAAGAATATTCTTATTTATTTTGGGTGATGTGATGATTTGGATATAATGCTAATGAAATAAGAGGGAGTTTATGTTTGTAGAGAGAAATGAAATGAAATCAAAGTATTGAAAGAATGGTTTATGATAATCGACAACAATAGTCGATCATTGATTTAGTGAGGATGTAAACTAAATTCTACCTTGATCCTAATCAATTGTGTAGAGTTTATTTCTCTACAATTACAAATCATCAATAACGAATATAATATTATGGTATATTATTGTGGATTGACATTAACAATCACATTCACAATCAAAATGTACTTTATGTAAAATAAATTCATATGATTTCAAAAAACATGTTTAGGAAATTATAGCTTAACTAGTAAAATCATATTAGACTTGCATACATATTGAAAGGTCATATTTGTCGTTGCGATATTTTTTTTTTTATGATGTCTAATAAGACACTGACTTACATGCGTTGTCATAATATAGATAAAGAAATAAGATTATCTGATGTCAATAACACTCCTTAATTGACATATTGTAAATGCCAAAAGACATCGAAAACTGACCACTACACCTTTAGAAAACAAAGAGAAGATAATATTTTGTTATTACATCACAATGATATAAATTATGATGGGAAAGAAGAGAGGTGACACATTTCCCTTTTAAAGGTATATGAAAAACAACAGTTGAAATGAAATAAAAACGAGTACATGCCAAGTCTTCATATTCTTGAGTGGAGACAAATCTTTTTGAAAAAAGAAAGTTTTGTTGGAAGAAAGACATATTAGACAATAAATGAGAAAATTAGAATGACATGCCTTATTCAACATATTTTTAATCTCTATTTTTAATCTTTGTGTGCTTTCAAGTTGGTGGGCTTAATTTGCGTGAAGTGACACATGTCATTCCTAATGTCACGTTGGGGGCCAGCAAGTATTGTATTATTGAAAAATTAATGCTCATGTCTACATACTAGAGAGTTGTATCTCTATAGTTTTAGCTTCTTAGGTGCAAAGTCATTTTCCAACTATTAAAATCATTCACATATGTATTAAATGGTAGAGATAAATATGCCATTCAAAAAAAATAGTTAGAGTTTTAGTAAGATGAATATAGAAATAAATACAAGTGAATTAGATTTGGAATTAGTAATTAAAATAAGTTAATTAGATAAAAATTAAGTGTTTAAGTGAAATTTAGAATAATTAGAGTCTATAATTTATTTTTTATGGTTAATAGAGATTGTTATAAATTTTTAATTGTAGTGGTTTAGAATCACTTAAGATTAGATGTATTTGAAGCTGAATGATAAAAATTTGAATTGGGTCACCTGTAAAATTGTATGGAAGGATGCAAGTGTATGAGATTTTGACTTATATGACACAATTTTGTCCTCATATGATTTTTCCTTCTATTGAATTTGACTTTCAATAACTACAAAATATGTTTTCCTTATGCATATCTACATAATTCAAAATTGGGTGGTGTTAAGGAGAACTATTAAGATTTGTTGTACTAAAGAGAAAGAACAAGCCTTCCTTGTTAATAATCAAGCCCCAAGATTAATTCAATAGTGGTATAGACAAAGAATAAACAAAGGTGTTAGATATTGATGTAGGGAAAGTAATCAATACTTGAACATGATAGATATTCAAATATGTTGTGTTATTTCAAGTAGATGTTCTTATGATATTCAATGTGATCATCTAATAATAAAATAAACTAGAATGATATTGATAAAGACACAATCCTAGTCATGTAATCACAATCCTATTCATGTAATCAAGTCCTTTTAGAACTCGAGGCCAAGAAAGAAAATAAACATGTGTACAAATTGGCTAATTCTAGAATACCCCCCTTAAGAACATAAACATGTATGTAAAATGGTTTAAATGAAAGGAGAAATGTCCAAATGCATTCCCCCACATAAGTAGAATCATACAATGACATAAGTATATTAAAATATTTTGAAAGTTTAGCTACTCGAGCAAGTGTATATTCTCATCCAATGAAAGTTATACATGAAATACAAATAAATTTAGTAATGATACACCCCCTCTAATAGTGCAAAATACAAAGGAGTTTGCACAAATCAAGGAGAGTAGAAATTGAAAAACTATGACTCAAAAGTTAGCATGCACATAAAGCATGATGTATAAATGTACAACTAACTTACAAACATTCACCCTTTGTATAGTTTAATATGTGTGGTGATTTTAGAGGATTTGGATGAAAATATGACCCCAAATTTTTCTCCCAATGATCAAGCATAAAGACATAAAACCTACAACAAGAGAAACTACCTTGCCCCAAAGTAGCAAGATCAAATAAAAATTGAAAAAATAACATGAATTTAAGATAACTACAATATGTAACATGTAGTAGGAACTTGACATGGGAAGATATTAACTAATAAAGTTTATAAAATCAATTGGATGTGAGTCTACCTAAATTGGATCAAAAGATGTGTCATACAAACCAATGCCACATACAAGATTATCCTCTATTTATTGAATGAACTAGTAAAGTCAATAAAATCAAGTAGATGTGGGTCTATCATAATGAGATCAAAATATTTTTCATTAAAATTAATTCCCCTAATGGGATTACCCTCTCTATAAGTTACAAAAGTTATATTTGTGTGTGTCAATTGTCATGTATTATTTAAATTAATCATCTTATATATTACATCTTGACTTATTTTCACATGTATCTTTTCTTCATGTTCATCTTATGTGATAAATTCATGTGTAACATTAATGTATGGTGTGTTAAGTGGATCATTACAAGTTTCATAAAAAATAATCTACTCATCATCACTACTATCTGTAGACACTGAAATCCGGTTTAAGCCCGCGACTTCAATATTCTTCATGGTCATGATTAAATAATGCCAATTATTTAATTATTCTCTAAAGTCTTCATTTCTTTATTAATTAAATAAATCTAATTATTTAATTAATTCGCTTTAACTTTAATTCTTCTATTAATTAAATAATCTTAATTATTTAATTGATTCACATTTTCTTTTTATTTAATTGTGTTACTAATTAACCTTATCCTTCTTGTCAAATTAAATAAATTCTTATTTAATTTAACCTTTTATCATATGTCAACTATAATTAAGTAAATCCTTTATTTATTTAATTATTCATTTAATCCCTTCGTCACTTAGTTAAATAAATCTTATTTATTTAATTATTCTTCAAATATCAAATCTTGAATTAAATGAATTATTTAATTCATAAATTATATTTTAACGCATTCTTCTATAGTTAGATAATTGTGTAAGCTATCTAAGTATTCACTCTTGCTCAACTCGAGACCTATATAGATTGGTCGGTTAACTCTTGATTTAATGTCTGAGTTGCTTGCATGAATAAACTCTTTGTTATATCATTCAGTCATCTAGTTTTAACTCGTTTGCGTGTACATGAGTATTAATTAAATATATTTATTTAATTAATTAAATCTTGTGCGTGTATTTGAATAGAGAGTTGCTTTAATCCATCTTTATCTTTGTCATGCAAAGACTATTCTTCTGTTTTCGAATACCAAACTCAAAGATTAAATCATTTATTTAATCTTTATTTCTATTTCTAATTTGTATCACTCATGTCGTTACTAACAGTTATCAGAATGCATGTCTAATCTTTTGATCTCAACCATCTATCGATCTTTCGATCCTGACCTATCATTTGAATGATCAATTTTCTATAAATTGATCTATCTTTCATCATTTCAAACTCTCCCGAAATCGTATGACTTTTGGAAGCATATCTATTATTTGAATCTTCGATGTTTTTCTAAATCATTATCATAGGCTATACTTGCACAAGAGAAATATGAGGGAAATTATACTACAACAGAAAAATGGAGAAGGGCAATTGAGGTTATACATGGAATTACGTAGATATTGGGTGAGATTGTTCAGTTTATTTATGTTTTAGCTTTCCTTTGTTCTCTGTTGTTTAGCTTAGATTGCATTGTTGTGTGTTGTTTAACCTTTCTTCTACATTTTCTAGATGTTACACTATCATAATAATCTAATTTATTTCCATTTAATTAGACTCGTCATGTAGAGATGTTATATATGTATTTATATGATCATTTATATCCTATACTTGTATCACATTTTTTAACAATAGGAGCTTCAATTTAATGGATGAAAATACCTAGGGTATGTCTAAGAGTCTAATGATAATCACAAGTATATCTAGACTTGAAGTTTTATGAGACACATATAGAAGTAGCCATATGTTTAACTTGAGATATAGTGTTGAATTTTTGTTACAAAATTCCTTTTAACACCACATGTTGAGGATATCACAATCTAGTGAGCTATCCAAATCCTTTTGGGTTGATGTGTGAGTGTTGAACTCTCTAAGTTCCTCAATAAATATCTCATCAATTGATAATAAACTAAAGGATGTGTAGGAACTACTAACATGCACTAGATAGGAGGTATATCATTATCATATGAGTGTAAAGGTGAAATATGTATATCAATCAAGCACACATCACTAAGATCCACAAGGAATAATGAATCAATCATGAAATGTAGAAAACATATTATCATTAGGTATAACATACTTGCATGAGTTATGACCCCTAGATTTATCAATAGAGCTCAAGGGTAGGTCATCATATATTATTAAAAAATAAGTATAATCATCTCTAAGAGTATGAATCTTATGAAAAAATGAAGGAAAATCCTCCTAGGTAAAAGGAGAAGTGTGAAAAAGTTATATAAAAACATTAAAATTTAGAAACATCTTGAACAAATTTATCCCTTGAACATAGTGCATCCTCCTTTAATGAAAGTATATAATTTTTTCAAATGATGAGGATTTTGATTAAATGTCTTGGGGAAAAAATCAAGGCATTTAATATATATAGGAGTAGAATCAAAAATCAAAGATTGATTATTATCCACGATTAAAGAATTAATAATGAAACACAAATAAGGGGGAGACTGAAAGGTGAAAATTAAATAAGGTCCAAATCATAGGTGAAACACTCAAAGAACTATGAGAAAAAAAATTGAATAATAATCCTAACAATTATAGAAAACAAATTAAAAAATCAAAATAAATTAGACTTCTGACCCTAAGGGCTAGGCATGTAATTAATGAGTTCATAAAAAAGAGATAAAACATGCCCTTCAAAAGTGTCTAGCTAGAATACTACTAAGATGAGTACTAGGTACAAGAGCTAAGTATAATTAATCAATTGAAATGGGTTAATTAAAATAGAAATTAGATATGTGATGAACTAAAATTGAGATTAATTAGGGCTTATCTAATTTTCATGCTTGATAGAAATTCATTCACTAGTTTGATCGTAAATTGTAAACCATGACTCAAAATTGCTTAAAATTAGATATCTTGGAGGAAGAAAACTTATATATGAATCAAGTTACCCTCAAGCATTTATGGATGGATATAAATCATGTATTATTGTTTCCTAAATTATGTAATTATGTCTTGATGTAGTTTTATCCTTTATAGAATTTGACCTTTGGTACCTATAAGATATGTTCACCTCATATATACATGCATAAAAGGATAAATTAGGTGGTTCTAAGATGCACTATTAAGAATTAATATAATGTTAGGGTCAAGTTTTATACACCTTGCATAATATTGGATTAATTTTAATTATGTAAAATAAATACTTTTTATGGAACATCCTTAGAATATTTGTTTACCCACATTAAATATTAATTTAGGGCAACTTGTAAAGTTGTATATAGAATTGGGTTAGATACTTTATGTGCGGGTTGAATATGGGAAAATAATTTAATGTTGAGAAACTTAGTAGTGAAAAAAGAAAATATGGGGTCAATGGTTTTATGAACTCATGGTTTTGAGTCACATGGTTCCACCTTACCACTTGGTTGTATTTGTGTGAGATTGAATTTTGTAAAAGAAAGAACATGTTTAGTGCTTAAGGTTGGTTGTTGGAGGTTTTGGCTTGGTTGTCATTGTATTGAGTATTCTTCTAATAAGTTCATATGTGAATCATGGTATGGGATGTGTAGATACATTTCAGACACATGAAGGATGCATTGGAGGAGCTTGATGTTTCATAAGTGTTCATGGAGAATTTTTTAGTGTATTGCAATATTCTATTTCTAAATAATACATTCAATGTGGATGCTTTTGAAGGCTAAGTTTTTCTCTCTTAAGGATTTTCCTAGGGTATATTTTGTGTTATCTTGTGGTATGCATTTTATCTTTACATATAGTTATTATATATACTTACATGCATTCTTTTCTCTTATGGGGTTATTTAAGAAATGATTTGATCAACCTATATTATTTTCCTAACATATAATAATGGGGGAGGATTTAGTATCTTTTTCCATATTAGAAGCAAAATATATTGCTACAACATCTTGTTGTACTTAGGTACTTTGGATGAAGTAGAATCTGAAGGATGTGAAGGTGAATTATGGTAAACCTATTCCTATACTATGTGACAATATAAGTGCTATCAATATTTCCAAGAATTCGATAATGCACTCAAGGACTAAACACATTTCAATCCAGTACCATTTTTTGAGAGAGAAGGTTGTAGAACATGAAGTCATAAAGGAGTATGTACCTATCAAAGATCAGATTGTAGACATTTTCACCAAGTCACTTTCAAAGGATACCTTTTAGTATTTGTGACAGAAGCTAGGAGTTATTGCCCCTCCTTGTTCTAACTAGACGAATAAGATGGTGCATCTTTCTAGTGGGAGAAATTCATGTCAATATATGTTTCCCTGGATTGATGTGTGCTACCTCTTAGGGGGAGTTGGTAGTAAGGGGGAGTCTTGAAATAGTTGTGTATTTTTTGTGCATTTATTGTTGTTTGAAGAAGACATTCTGCTAATCAAAGGGGAAGTATGTGTTGCTACTTCAATTGAAGATCTTTCTACTCTTTGTCTTCAAAGTCAGAATAGGTGCTATTGCTTTATACATACATATGTGGCCCTTTATCGGGTTGATATCAAAGGGGGAGAGTGAGCAGTGTGTTTTTCCATCAATGCCAAGGGGGGAGACTATTGGCAGTTTTTTTCATTGATGTCAATATTGATGGTTGTGATTGATGTCAACACTAAGGGGTATACCATAGAAAAATTATGGATCTTTGGACATTTTCATGGTCATTTAGGTCTCTTTCCTGTGATGCTTGACCTATTTTTCTTAGATGTAATGTCACAATGTAACTTAAAACATTTACATTAGGTCTTGAATATTCAAATTATGATGTCTTGTGAAGGTGTTGTAACACATTTCTACACTTTTCTAGACTCTTCTTATTATAATTCATCTAAATATCATCTTTTTATCACTTATCAAGTCCTATTTAAAAGTGTTGTAAAGTATTGTAACAAGATTTCATGCTTTTCTAGGCTTGTTATCACTATTTACACCTTTCTTATGCTTTATTTGGACCCTTTATGCACTTATAGGCTTAATTAAGTGTGTTTTTTAATACAAACCCGACAAACAACATTAAAAGCAACTTAATTCCTGACACCCACTTGCAAGCCTAGAGTGGGACCCATTTTCCATAGGTGGAGAATGAGTCCCTCTTGGCTCAAAACTCAAAATAAATTCAAATTTCCTTTGGTTTTTTATTCATTAAGACCTTACGTTGGCCTATGATGTTGTATTTTTGGGTAATTAGGATATAATTTTGTATAAATAAGTGTTTTTCCATCCATTTTAACCCCCATTCATCTCATTTTCACTCATTCATCATCAATTAACATTCTTGCATTCAATCCATCATAGCATCATTCAATCAAGCAATTATCAAGCATCTTGGAGCAGCCATTAACATATCTTCAAACTTCAACAACAAGGATTTGGTCTTGTAGGTAGATTTGTCAAAGAGATAGGTGTTGAAAGGTGTTCAATATGTCATCAAATATATTCAAGTCAACTAAACCCTAATTCAAGTGTGGAGACAAAATTTAGCCCATTTTCTACAGATTTGATTCCATCAACCCAACAAGAAGACAAGTGTAGATCTGGACCCACATAGTTGACTTCTAAATTTGCAGATTTTTGGAGGAGGACTGATTTGCCATCAGTGGTGAATGAGTCAAGAACTTCCAAGCTGGAAAAGTTGTTTTGTTCAAATTTTAGTTCTTGATAGTCGGAAACTAGTTTCAACAAAGTTTACCAGGAGGACTGATTCACCATTAGTGGTGAATAATTCCCATTGGTCATAAATAGTAATTTATGTAGCATTCTAGAACCTTCCTACATCAGTATTCCATCTTCAGGTGCAATCTGTTCAATCTCATTAAGCTTTGTTTTCATTTGTACATGTTTCTAGTTCATTTCTACATATCACACTGTGTTTTCAAACAATTCACATTTCTTAGGTTTTGCATTAATAATCAATCTATTTTATCAATTTTCTACATCTAGATCATTGTATTTAGGCATAATTCCATCATACATACATTAAAGTTTGAGTGAACCACCATAGTTTTTGGGCCTATCTCTCTCCTTTTAGATGAAAACCCCTAAGAGAGCAAGAGAGTACATAGCCCCCAAAATTTGATGGTTCAAGGAGTTTGTTAAAATCCTAGTTAAAATCTAGTTGATAAGGTACCTTTTCCCTCTCTTTCTTATCTGATGTAGTTTGTGTAGTCACGTCTTCTTGTTAACTACTGTTGTTGTTTGGCTACTGATTGTATGTGAATTATCTTATTTGCACCATGCTTGTCTAGGATAGGGTTACAGAGCCCTTCAAAACCATTTGTAATGGGTTTTGGGGTCCCATCAAAACCTTTTTTTTTCCATAATAAAAAACACTAAGGAGTTTGTTGGTAGTTGTTTTCAACACTATTTGTTGATTTTATCTCCTGTTAAATATTGCTATATGTGATTATCATTTATGCCAACATTGATTATTGGAAGGTGGTTAGTGGACTTGGAATTGGTTATCATTGTTATATTTAGTTTGGGATAAAATTGGTGATGAAGTTCATGGTTGGATTTCATGCCTTGTCTAAATAAAAATTGCTAAAGTTCATGATTGGATGTCATGTCGTATCAAAGAAGAAGTGATGAAGTTCATGGTTAGATGTCATGTCTTATCAAAGAAGAATTGTTGATGTTCATATAATGCATTATTATTGTCAGCAAAGTTGATTTCATAATTATATATTAAGATGAGGATTAGAATCATGAATAATAGTGGATAAATGTTGTTGAAGGTCTACAATATGCCTTATGCTCTCTCCAGATTCTCCTAATGAAGTATATGTTGTTGAAAGGGAGTTCTAGCCTCCATGAGTTGCTTAATTGATTCTTTTCTTGAATGTTTCATTGAAGTCTAACCAAGAGAATGCTCCACATTCCTCCACTATTGAAATTATATTATTGTGGTTTAGTATTCAATATTAGTTTTATGTGGACATTGTACTCCTATCTTTTCAAGTCACATGTATTGCCAAGGAGATTTTTTGTGAATTGTAGAAGGTTGGTAGTGTTGTTGGTTATCTAGACTAGTTTGGGAAATGCTCTGCATTTGTCTGCACTAATGTCTCTACTCCTACCACTTGGTGAATGTGCTCTCAAAATTTGTGCAGTGTCTTAGTTCCAATCTCATGTGGAAGTTATCCACAAGCTAATATATTTTATTGTTATATCTCATGATTATGCATTATGTGCTTCTTGGATAAAGTATTTTGTACCTATTTGATCTATGGTGGCTATTGATGTCATGAAAGAATGAAAGAAATTCATGAAGGTGTTATTGAATGTTCAAGGAACATCCCCATGTGATCCACACATTGCTAATTGGCTACTTTGGTGCCACATTGTGTCTTGAGTTGGCTTTCTTGGTCTTTTGTGGATATATGGTCGACAAGTCTTGTTCCTTTCCTTGGACCATGTGTTTGGGGGGTTGCACTAGTGATGGAAGATGTGTTCTAATAGATTTGGGTCTTGATCTATCTTGTTTGGAACCAAATCAAGTAAATTTAATTGAAAGTATGTCTTTGATTTGACTAGTTGTGCACTTCAATGTTTCATCCACATGTTTCCTTAATGTTGGCTTAGGTTGATGTGCACTTGCATGTAAATGGTTCTGGATCACATTGAAAGAAGTGATAAGAGTGTTTTTGGTCCTCTCTATCTTCTGGATAGGATCGCATCATGTTTTGGTGGCCAACCAGTTGATTTCATTACTTATCCTTTTCCTAGCTGATCTAATTGAGGTTTTCAAGTGTTGTGGTGGATATAAATGCAAGATAATTTCAAATGAAATAAAATGGAGAAGTGTACAAGTGCAAAGAAGTGTGTATGTGAATTGTATTGAATATCCAACAAAGATAGTGTTAAATATTATGAAAGGAAATATCAATTGTGTTATAAACGCCTTAGTCAACATAGTGTTGTGTTGGAAAATCATTTTAATTCTCTCTAAATCATATTGTATCCTTCTTTGAGATAGTGAGTCTCATCAAGTCCCTTTATCTTGCTCCTAAAGTCATTTTTTCTTCAGTTCAACAAGTCCTTTGTATCTTACTTTAAGGAAGTGAGCCTTCTTGCAAGTCTTTTGGTAGTAAGCATATATTGTGAGTTAACTCTCATCGTGGTTTTTCCCTCATTGGTTTTTCCATGTAAATCTGGTGTTCTCCTTGTGCATGTTTGTGTTCTTAGTTTCCTTTCCTTAGCTAAAGTTTTGACTATTGCAATATATTTCATAGGTAAAGTTTGTTGAAGTTAAAGATTCAAATTGCTATATTCTTCTTTGTTACTGCTCTGCTTGAAGTTCTATTTTTATTTGCTAAAGGAGTTTGAGTTGTACTAAAAGTTACAAGTTCTAGAAGGGGTTAAGTTTTTGTGTACAGATTGATTCACCCCTCCCCCTTCTCAGTCTTTAGAAGTGTTCAACATTTAATCTACTAATAAAAAATCAAGGGATGAAACCAAACATGTTACTAAATATTATATATAATTATGGTATTTGACTTGATCTTAGTATTTTAGATAAGATGATGAAATTTACTACTAATTTAAGGAGTGGCTTTGTTTAGTCTAGAATATAAATAAATAAATTTTAAATATTAATAATCATAAAACATCCTTTAAATAGAGTATCAATGGTAATGGTATGGTTAGATAACCAATTTTAAAGGTGTATAAGATATCATTGAATTTTAATTGGATAACTATTTTATAGTTGGTATGATGTTTAAATAAGAGGCCATAAGCTATTGAAATTTTTTCATAATGCTAATATTAGACTCTTTATATATCCTTGAATTAAGGACTAGAGAGATATAGAAGAGCTTAACTAGCACTATAACTTTATAGGAAGTTGACTTATGAAATTAAGATGTTTGATAGTGTTAATAAATTGATAAGGTTGATTATGATTTTCAAAATAAATATGCATTTATGTTATTTAATAGATAAGGATAATTGGTCATTTAATTTAATTTAATTTATATTAATGTAAATAAAATATTAAAATTGGTCTAGAATGAAAGAGAATGTATAGAAGACAAGGAGAGTGCAAAGACACATCCTATGAAAACTCACACAAAAAATGTAAGGAAAAAAAGCTACATAAATGACCCCTAGAAAGGTATTAGATATCAATTTCAAGACATTCAAGACCATCAAAAAATCTTTGATAGATGTAAGTCCACATGGGTCACTAGGTTGAGGACACCTCATAGATCTATTATATGGACTTGAAAGTTGGTCAAGGGCCTCTTCCTACTAAAGTGGGAGGGTTAGAAGCAAGAAGTAATCAATTTCATATGATTCCCTTTGGTAGATACACCTATATTAAGCTATCAATAAATGTCAAACATCTATTGTGGGAAGATATTAATAAATCTTTCATCCTCATAATCCATGAGAACCAAAATATCCTATATAGAGATAAAAAAGTACTCTAATATCATAATAGGGAAAAAATAATACAAAATGTTCATCAATCCTTGGCTCTATGGATCATATTTGGAAAATATGATGCTTCTATAGAATATGGTTGTACATATCAATGTAAATTTAGTGGGAACAAACTCTAAGTTACACAAGAGGAACCTATAAGTGACAAGGTTGCTAGATATCTTGGGTAGAATATTATTCCATCATAAAGTTAGATATATAGATTTAAGTAGAATTTAAATTTTAAATAAAATGATTAGATATAGGTGTAAACCATGTGGATTAGATCTAGGTTCTATAAATCTCAATTTGAATAGCATTGTTTATCTCCCCTTTGAGAGAAGAAGACCATTCAATAAAAGGATTTTTTATAGTGTCTTAACAATATCAAGGTCAATGAGGTGCAATGAGGAGGATGCTATCATATAAAAACAAGACTCAAGCTCATGATTTTCAAGAACTATGGAGGATCTAAGACAAATACACGGATTCCTAAGATGAAAAATTTAGAAGATGATAAGTATTTTAAACCTATTTATCATAGTCACCATGTGGAATATTATTGAAGTAATTAGATGAGTTTAAATTCTACAAAGATGATGGAATGAAGGATAAATCTATTAACATGAATATGTTTAGATAGCATCATAACCAATTGAAACACAAGGAAATAGGGTTCCACCTTTTGGGAGATGGAACTAGGAGAACCTATTTCACTTTAGTTCATTTAAGGACAACCCTAGAGATCTCAATACAAGGATGGAATGAGGGAAAGAGATCTTCTAGAAGGGTGTCCTAAGGTGTGATTAAGGGTATAAAGGGGGTTCACCACCATGAAAAGGCTTGCAAAGACAAGAAATGTAAATGACATGCAAACTTGACTAAATGGCCTAGGAGATGAAACTGAAATGCAGAATAACAAACTGAGAATGAGCAGAGGGGTACCTGGAAGAAAGATGTGACCAAAAAAAGCTTCGAAACCTTGAAATCCCACTGTTTGATGCTCATTGGGACTCATACGCCAATCTAGGTGATTTAGTCCCAGACTAGGGTTTCTATGACAAAACTGTAATTTGTTAGTAACTAATTTGAATCTCTTGAAATTTGAAAAAGGAAGTACTGGGACTCATACACCACAAGTGGTGATTTAGTCCCAATATTAGGGTTTGGCTAAAATTCTAGTATTCTCTGGTGATCTCCTATAGCTTCCTTCTTGCCAAATCTTTGAGTTGGAAACCCTGATTTGCAACATGTAGGTGATTTTTCGTGATCTTGCAAGTAAGGAGACAACTCTGAAAACTTTCTTCAATCTTGAAACTTAGTCTTCAAATATTTTTAAAGCTCTAAAACAACTAGATCTGCAATCACACATGTAGAGAGAGAAAAAATTGTTGATTGTTAGGAAATAGGGGTTTTCCTTGGTCAAACCCCATTTAGGTAATTAAACCTTGTGATGAAACAATGAAACATGAACAATAATACCTTGAATGATGTCTTGAAATGTAGGTCTACAATCTAACATGAAGTGGCCATGAAGAATGTAGATCTTGATCTTGAATTGGATATTAAACAATGCTTAATCTTGGATCTTGAATGCTAAATCACAACACTAGCTCAACAACATACTTGATGCTTTATGCCCTTGACATGATAATGGATCTTGAATTGTTGCAACAAATGATGAAGAAATCTTCCCTTGAATGTCTTGGAAATTGTCTTGAATGATCTATGAAACTCTTGTGAAGTCTTAGGATGCTTGAATCTTGATTTCTTAGTTTGATATGATGAATTCTTAGGTTAAATAATGATTTGAAACCTTATTTATATAAGCATTCCATCCAACTTACCATTTATTAGATCCAAATTCCGACATTCATGAAATTTGAATTCAAAACCTTGATTTCCCACTCAAAACCCTAAAAAAGGGGCGAAATGGGACTCATACGCCCAAGGTGGAATATAGGTCCCATCTGGATGGGACTATATGCCCAAGGTGGCATATGGGTCCCACCAAGGCTTTTTAGATTGAGGAAATAATAGGAAGTTAGAAAATTAATTGTATTTGTTGATTATGTTAGGATCTCACTTGAAATAAGCCTTGGGATGCATAATAAAGGGTCTTAGGGGCCTATTAATGATGATATTAAGGTCATAAATAAAAGAGGGCCCAAAAATTAAAGGGAAGGTGTAAATAAATACACTTTACAACATTAAATTAAGGAAAAATTAGGTCTATTTAGCTTAAAAGGGCCTTAAACCTAATGTGAATGTGTAAAACACATTACAACATTAGATCAAGAGGTTCATTTTAATGTTAATCATTTCCAAATTAAGTGTGAAAATTTAAAAGCATACATTTTTGTAAACTACATTTAGCCCCCACTTTAGTGAGAGGAGGAACTTGCTTCAAACACACACTAAAGTAGACATTCAAGAGGTGTCCAAGCATACCAATGTGGATGCTCTAGGATGATAAAGATCAAGGAGGTAACCAAGCCCACAGGATCCAAGATCATACGTCAAACCAACATAAGCAAAAATGGACACACACAAAGTGTATGATATGCAACATCAAGATACACAAACATGCAATGTCAAAGACATAAATACAAAAGAAAAAGAAAAAGGTGGATCAAGATTTGACTATTTTTCCCACATGTTGTGGATTAGATCTAAGCTTGTTTGCTTAAAATGCATGCTCACTTTGAGGCAAGGAAGCTTCAAGATGTCTACTGGATGAGTATCCAAAAAGGGTGGCCTACAAATGGAACACGTTGTCCACTATGCAAACCAAATGCATGCTCACAAGGGCTAGTATAACCTGGTGCAGGAGCACCTAGGCAACAGTAGGAGCTCAAGAGTGAATTGATGGTTTAGATGTTTGCCTTCATGTAATTTTAGATGTTTTCTATGTTTTCAAATAAAGGTCATGTTGACCATAGGTGAGGTATAGCAAGTTTTAGTCTAATGTTGAAGTTTGGCAATTTTTGCAATTGTTGACATTTTTTGCAAAATAAGGCTCTTTTTGAGTTTGAGCGGCCAAAAGGTGCCCATTTGAAGAATAAATATTTGACAAGCATATTTAAAGGTTGCCTCGACCTTTGTGTAAGGTTGGATGTTCATTTGTACGGACTGTTTTGTTGGAAGTTGAAGAAAAATAGTGTTTTTGCCATTTTTTTCTGGTTTTTGCTCAAGAACTGTGCCAAAATGGATTGATCAAGGAATTGAGGCCTATGTAGGATGTAGAATAGTGTTTTTACAAGCTTTGTGTGTTAATAGATAGTCAATTTATTCCTTTTCAAGCATTGTTTGTAAATATTTTGGAATTCACCCTGTTGCTGGCCTGAAATAGGCAGTTTTTAGAAAATGGAGGTTTAGAGCACCTTCCCACCGTACAAATTGTACAGCCTTTTAGGAAACGTTCCTAGACTCCATGCCTATACATATGGTAAAAATTAGGAGTTGTGTGGTTGCAGGAGTTGCTAGCAAAATGATGCCCTAGGTGAGCCAGTGCAGGTCCGACTAGGAAAAATTTGTTGTTCAGGTCACAAATCTTGCAGGGGTGCTAAGACATTGAGGATTTTCTTCTTAGAGGAGTTAGGGTGGTATGTTACCTTGTTTCTACATGAAGGAAAAGGCTCCATCTATCCATTTGATGTGTGAACAAGTTGGAAGTTTGCAAACTGTCAAGGAAAGGCTTAAAACCCTAGTTTTTGCTCCATTTCATGTTTAAGCTTTGTACAGACAGTGGAAGGCTGAGACCTCAAAAATATTTGAGTGTTGTCCATATGAATCAAGAACCTTGGAAAAAGAGTGGGAAGTTCTTTTGGAGTTTATGAGTTATAGCCAGTTTTCTAGGCGAGGGAGACCTAATTGGGGCTCAGGGGCTACTAGCCCTCAAACCCTAGGTGTAAGTTTGATGAGAGCGATGGAAAGATGAAGCCTTGGGTGAACTATCAAAACCCTAGGAGGACAGTTTGAAGCATTTTAGGACACTTCTCCACCCCTGCAAGAACAAGAGGAGTGTTGTGGAAAGATTAGTCTTTAGTATAGTGTAAAGGCTAAGGAAGAGTTGTGGCAAAGAACCAAGATGGACTTGGTGGTTGGAGTTTGTGATAGAAGAGGGGTTGGTCAGAAAAACCAGGGGCACCTAGTCATGAGTAGGGACGTATAGGTTAGGTTGGTGAAGAAAAACACCAAGGAGGTCTTACAAGGAAAGGCCTAGAGCAGGAATCAGTGATTGATTCCTCCAACCCCACTCCCTATTAGATTGGTATCAGAGCAAGTTAAAGATTTGGGAAGCATTTTATATGTCAGAGGTTGAGTCTAGTGATTCTTCCACCATGGTAACCAATGAAGAACTCGCTAAGATGGTTGAAGGACAAGAAGAAGACAATAGGCTATTGAGGGAAAGAATAGCCCAACTTGAGGCAGCAGTGAGGAGTGCACAGTTTGAGGGAAGAATACCAAAAGAAGAAGAGGTTGCAGAGGAAGATAAGACCCCTGAACTTGACCCTGTTTGAAGGAGGATCCTTTCTTGAAGGCATTGAAAGCTTTGAGTGGAAAAGAACTTGAAGGAATACCACTTTTTAGTGGAAAAATGGAAGCAGACCTAGTCATGGATTGGATAGGAGGCATGGAGAATCATTTTGAGTGTGATGGAATCACTGAAGAACATAAGGTGAAGGTTGCTAAGTCAAGATTGAGAGGATCAGCCTTGACATGGTGGAAGTTCATTCAGACAGAGAGGGAAAAAGAATGCAAACAACCGATATCAACTTGGAAAGGAATGGTTGCTAAAGTGAAGGAAGCCTACATGCCAGATGACTATGAGATTCAATTGCACAAGAAGAGGCAAAGTCTAAGGTAGAAAGACCAAGATGTAAACACTTATACTGAAGAGTTTCAAAATCTTTGTATGAGGTCTAATGTGATAGAGGATGAGAGTCTCAAAGTGGCTAGGTATCTTAATGGTTTGAAATGGAACATCCAAGAGGAGATGGCTCTACTAAGTCCCAAGACAATACACCAATGTTATCAGTTGGCCATAAAGATTGAGGAAAGGAATAAGAGGAAGCAAGATCAGGCTTCTAAGGGCAGAGACAAAGGCAGAGATCAAAGAGGACAGCGTGGTGGCTACCAAGGTAGAGGCAGTGACCAAAGAAATCAAGGAGAATCAAAACTCACTAAGCATGGAGGTGAAACATCTTCAAGAGGAGGATATAACAGAGGAAGAGGACCTCAAGGAGGTTCAAACAGAGGAAGAGGAGCAGGTAGGAGCAGTTCCTATTTTGCAAACATGAAGTGTTATCATTGTAGTCAAATAGGTCATCCTGCTTATAGGTGCCCGGAGAAAGCATCTTCATCAAGCAATGAAAAGAGAGTGGCCTATGCACAAGAGGAGACTATGAGTCCTAAGGCATCTGAGATCAGTCATATAGAATCTAAGGTAGGAGAGAATCTGATGTTTAATAGAGTTTTGATCAGACAACCGGTCAAGGAAGAACCCAAACAAAGGAGAGCTTTATTTAGAGCAAGGTGCAAGATACTTGGAAAAGTATGCAAAGTCATTGTAGATTCAGGTTCAATAGACAATATAATCTCAGAGGAGGCAGTAGCAAAACTGAAATTGGAGAAGGTACCCCACACTAACCCCTACAAGGTCACATGGTTGAACAAAGGGCAGAGTGTTTTAGTTAATGAGCAAGTAACGGTGGAATTCTCCATTGGAGGATATAAAGACAAGTTATTTTGTGATGTATTACCCATGGATGCATGCCATTTGCTATTGGGAAGACCATGGCAATATGACAGAAGTGCTATTTATGATGGGAAAGAGAATACTATTTCATTCAAAAAGGATGGAAGAACCTTCAAGCTGCAGTCACTGACAAAAGAAGAAGAGGGACAATCAAAGGCACCAAACATCATGTTGAGCAGTGGTAAGGAGTTCCTTAAGGACCTACACCAAAGGAAGGAAGGATATGTGGTTGTGTTGCAACCTAAAGAAGAAGACAAGGCTGAAAAGACAGTCTTACCAGAAGTAGTCCAAAGGTTACTTGATAAGTACAAGAGCATAGTTAGTGATGGTACACCTGCAACCTTACCACCAAAGAGAGCTATAAGTCATCAAATTGACTTCATACCAGGGGCTTCTTTACCTAACAAAGTAGCATACAAGCTTACACTAGAGTAGAACCTAGAGGTAGCTAGGCAAGTGAAAGAATTGTTGGATCAAGGACTGATTCAAAAGAGCATTAGCCCATGTGCAGTGCCAGTGGTTTTAGCAACCAAGAAAGGAGGTAAGTGGAGACTGTGTACGGATTCTAGGGAAACAAATAGGATCACCATTAGGTATAGGTTTCCTATTCCTAGAATTGAAGACTTGATGGATTGTCTTGGAGGTGCTCAGTTCTTCACAAAGTTGAATCTCAAGAGTGGGTACCATCAAATCAGAATTAAGGATGGTGATGAGTGGAAGATAGCTTTTAAGACAAATGATGGGTTATATGAGTGGAAAGTGATTCCATTTGGCCTCTCTAATGCCCCTATCACATTCATGAGACTCATGAATGAAGTGCTTAAGGATTTCATAGGGATATTTGTAGTAGTGTATCTTGATGATATACTCATTTTTAGCAAGACATCAGAAGAACACTTGAAGCATGTTGAGATGGTTCTTAAAAGGTTACAAGAGGAGAAGTTGGCAATCAATCTAGAGAAGTGTGAGTTCTTCAAGCAAGAGCTTGTCTACATGGGTTTTGTAGTGTCCAAAGGCTCATTAAAGATGGATCCAAGCAAGGTGGAAGCCATCCTAAACTAGCCTACACCAACCACAGCAACAAAGGTAAGGAGGTTTCATGGATTGGCCCAATTTTATAGAAAATTTATAAGGAAATTTACTGGTATATGTGCACTAGTCCTAGATACAATCAAGGGTGGTATAAAAACTAAGTTTGTGTGGACTCAAGAGGTTGAGAAAGGGTTTGAGAAACTGAAACAAGAAGTGGCAACTCAACCAATTCTCTTATTACCTAGCTTTGACAAATTGTTCACTATTTAGTGTGATGCAAGTGGAGTGGTAGTAGGAGGAGTGCTAAGTCAAGAGGGCAGGCCTATAGCCTTCTTTAGTGAGAAGCTTAATGAAGCAGAGAAGAAATATTCAACCTATGACTTGGAACTTTATGCTTTGGTTCAGTCACTTAGGAAATGGAGGCATTACCTTCTACCCAAGGAGTTTGTGGTTTTTACTGACAATCAGGCACTTAGTTTTATCAACACTCAAGAGAAGTTGAGTAATAGGCATTTAAAATGGATGGAATACATCCAAGCTTTTACCTTTACCATCAAGCACAAGAAAGGACAAATGAACAAGGTGGCAGATGCATTAAGCAGAAGGTTGTTGACAGTCCAAGAGATACAACTCAAGAGCATTGGCATAGAGAGTTTCAAGGATCTATATGGAGAGGATGAAGACTTTTCAGAGGCCTATAAGGTATGTTCTAACTTTGAGAACCATTTCCATAGCCAATATTCTGAGTATACTTTGCAAAGTGGGTTGTTGTTTAAAGGAAATCAGTTATGTGTTCCAAGAGCGTCAATGAGGGAAAATCTGATTCAGGAAAAGCATAATGGCAGTCTTAGTGGACATTTTGGCATTAACAAGACTTTAGAGCTAGTACAAAGATTCTATTATTGGCCTAAGTTGGCAAGAGATGTTAGAAGGTATGTGGAATAGTGTGTTGTGTGTATGAAATCTAAGGGAGGAGCTAGTAATGTTGGTTTATATCAACCCCTGCCCATTCCTAACAGACCATGGGAGTGTGTGAGCATGGATTTTGTGGTAGGTCTTCCTAAGACCAAGACTAGTTTTGACAGTGTTTATGTTGTGGTAGACAGATTTAGCAAGATGAGTCATTTTATTCCCTGCAAAACTACTCATGATGCCAGCTACATAGCTCACCTTTTCTTCAAGGAAGTTGTAAGGATCCATGGGCTACCTTTGAGCATTGTTTCAGACAGGGATGTGAAGTTCATGAGTCAATTTTGGAAGACTCTATGGAATAGATTGGGTACAAATCTGTCATTTGGATCAGCTTACCATCCTCAGACCAACGGTCAAACAGAGGTGGTTAACAGGGTGCTTGGTAATCTTTTGAGGTGCTTAACTAAAGAATATGGACAGACATGGGATATGGTTATCTCACAAGCTGAGTATGCTTATAATGACAGTGTCAACTGAACAACAGGGAAAAGTCCATTTGAGGTTGTGTATGGGATGCACCCAAGAGGCATATGTGAACTCAGAGATCTTGGAGCCATGGAACAAAGGAGTGGACATGCAGAGGACTTCACTTAGACCATGAAAGAGATTCAAGAGCAGGTCAAGAAAATAGTCACAATAGCAACCCAAAAGTTGAAGGAGAAGGTTGATTTGTCAAGGAAGGATGTACAATTTGCAGTTGGGGACTATGTCATGGTCCACCTTAACAAATCCAGATTGTAGAAGGGAATGTCAACCAAAATCCAGATGAAAAGAGTGGGACCATGCAAGGTGTTAGCCAAGTATGGAAAGAATGCTTACAAGGTGGAATTACCAGCAGACCTAGGCATATCTCCAGTGTTTAATGTGGCTGATCTGATCAAGTATAAGGGGACAGTCACTGACATGGATCAAAATAGCAGGGAGATATTCAAGGATGTCAGCAACATGACACTACCAACTCCAGACAAGCTACAAGCATAGAAGATCTTGGAGTCAAGAGTGAAGAAGGCAAAAAGGCACAAGGTGTACATGGAGCATCTTGTCAAATGAAAGAAAAAGCATGAATCTAAAGCTACCTGGGTAGAAGAAGCGGACTTTAAGAAGCAAGGCATTGATATGTCTCTGATCTCTCCTAAAATTCCTTAGTTGTTTGTGCTGAGAGGGGGAGAATGGTGCAGGAGCACCTAGGCAACAACAAGAGCTCAAGAGTGAATTGATGGTTTAGATGTTTGCCTTCATGGAATTTTAGATGTTTTCTATGTTTTCAAATAAAGGTCATGTTGACCATAGGTGAGGTATAGCAAGTTTTAGTCTAATGTTGAAGTTTGGCAATTTTTGCAATTGTTGACATTTTTTGCAAAATAAGGCTCTTTTTGAGTTTGAACGGCCAAAAGGTGCCCATTTGAATAATAACTATTTAAGAAGCATATTTAAAGGTTTCCTCGACCTTTGTGTAAGGTTGGATGTTCATTTGTATGGACTGTTTTGTTGGAAGTTGAAGAAAAATAGTGTTTTTGCCATTTTTTTCTGGTTTTTGCTCAAGAACTATGCTAAAATGGATTGATCAAGGAATTTAGGCCTATGTAGGATATAGAATAGTGTTTTTACAAGATTTTTGTGTTAATAGATAGTCATTTTATTCCTTTTCAAGCATTGTTTGTAAATATTTTGGAATTCACCCTGTTGCTGGCCTGAAACAGGCAGTTTTTAGAAAATGGAGGTTTAGAGCACCTTCCCACAGTACAAATTGTACAACCTTTTGGGAAACATGCCTAGACTCCATGCCTGTACATATGGTAGAAATTAGGAGTTGTGTGGTTGCAGAAGTTGCTAGCAAAATGATGCCCTAGGCGAGCCAGTGCAGGTCCGGCTAGGAAAAATTTGTTGTGCAGGTCACAAATCTTGCAGGGGTGCTAAGACATTGAGGATTTTCTTCTTAGAGGAGTTAGGGTGGTATGTTACCTTGTTTCTACATGAAGGAAAAGGCTCCATCTATCCATTTGATGTGTGAACAAGCTGGAAGTTTGCAAACTGTCAAGGAAAGGCTTAAAACCCTAGTTTTTGCTCCATTTCATGTTTAAGCTTTGTACGGACAGTGGAAGGCTGAGACCTCAAAAATCTTTGAGTGTTGTCCATATGAATCAAGAACCTTGGAAAAAGAGTGGGAAGTTCTTTTGGATTTTATGAGTTATAGCCAGGTTTCTAGGCGAGGGAGACCTAATTGGGGCTCAAGGGCTACTAGCCCTCAAACCCTAGGTGTAAGTTTGATGAGAGCGATGGAAAGATGAAGCCTTGGGTGAACTCTCAAAACCCTAGGAGGACAGTTTGAAGCCTTTTAGGACACTTCTCCACCCCTACAAGAACAAGAGGAGTGTTGTGGAAAGATTAGTCTTTAGTATAGTGTAAAGGCTAAGTTAGAGTTGTGGAAAAGAACCAAGGTGGACTTGGTGGTTGGAGTTTGTGATAGAAGAGGGGTTGGTCAGACAAACCAGGGGCACCTAGTCATGAGTAGGGACCTATAGGTTAGGTTGGTGAAGCAAAACACCAAGAAGGTCTTACAAGGAAAGGCCTAGAGCAGGAATCAGTGATTGATTCCTCCAACCCCACTCCCTATCATAACCTTAGGCCATCCACTAGGTGAGCCCTTGGAGAGGTGAGACACATACGCACACAATTGGTATGGGCTCACACACAAGAAAGTGGCTATGGGAAATTCATGCCTAAGTTTGTCTCCCATATGTACAACTAGACCAAAGCTATATCTCCTGATAAATTTGATAAGGTGCCACACAACAATGAACTTTGAGCTCCATGAGGAAAGTAAAGCTTCATATGCTTGATACTCATGAACAAAAAAGATGACACCACAGGCAAGAAAAGTGTGTCAAATAAGGTGGCCATATAATAGATGTTGTAAATGAAAAATAGTGTAAGGTACGTTCAAAGGTATTTCGCTTAGTTCAAGTAAGATTTCTTCTTAGGGAACATCATGTTTAATGTCTCCAAGAGAGGACAAGTCAAAGAAATATCATGCTCTTAGAGGAAATCAAACCCAATGACACCACCAAGAAAAGGACGCATCGCAAGAATAAAGAAAATCACACAGTGAAACATGAGTATCAATGTATGCCCCCACTTTAAAGTGATTGCTAACACCATTATTGTGAGAAATTTCTTTAAAGTAGAAGAAGACATGAGAGGTTGTTTTGAAATCCCTATTCCAAGTCATATGTTTCTGAATGAAACTACAACATGCATAAGTATGTCACATGTGAGCCAACTTCAGGCATGTCGTCCACATCCCAAGCTTGCTCTTATATATACATGGAAGGAGGACAACTATCCAAAAGAGACAATGAAAAGTGTCATACGAGGACAAGGCTAACCTAACCCCTTACCCCTACTTAGTGTAGGACAAGGATGAGCTGAAATGAAAATAAGTATTAATTAGAGGAACTAGGTGCTTCAACAAAAGGAAGAGCACGACAATCCTTAAGATGTTGAACTCTATGATATAATTTCTATGACCATGAACTCTATGATATGCACAAAATGAACTCTTGTAGTATAATTTCTTTCGTGTTCTTGGAGGGAGGGATATCAAATTATCTTGGAGGAGTCTCAACAAGATACTCTTTTGATCAATAGTAGAAGATATTCCTCTATTTTGCGACAAGGATGTCTCTTGCTTAGTACAAGGTGGCATACCTACACAAGACTCTTTAGATTGTGAGATTTTGTACTCTCTTGTACATGAGGGTGTAAAATATATCAAATTCAAATCATTAGTGTGTTGTGTGATGAAATTGATGTTCAATGGGGACTTCTCTATTTGCTTTGCTTCTTTCAAAGGACAAAAACCAATACCACTAGTGTCTATTAGTTTAGGATGCACTAATATTAAAGTTGGCTTAGAGGAATCTTTTGTAATAGTGTTGATATTAAGTGAAGGCTTTTTTGTTTCTTTCGAGGGACAATAACCAAGACCACTAGTTGTTTCTTGTGTGTTAGGTTCTATAGGGATACAGATACCTTGTTCTCTAGCACCACATCCTTTTCCACTATATCCAAGTTATTTCATGAGTTCATAACCTTTTCCATAAAGCTTTTTCATTTCTTTTGGAGTCAATGGTTGTTCATAATCAGTTTTGTCAAAGTTTGTTGTTTAATTTGCTTCTTCTTCTAAAGTGTTTGAGGTGGATTCTTTCAAAGGGTCCTCTAAATTTTGTGGACATTATTGCTTGTTCTTTTCCCTTTTCAAAATCTTTGGTTATGATCTTGTATTCGCCCATGAATGTTGTGAAATCCAAGGAACCCCAGTCATCTTCTAATAGCTTTGTGACTTCCTCAATGTGTTTTTCTTTGTATTTTTGTTGCACGAGTTCTACTTGTGTAGTTGGTGTCAATGTTTTCAAAGGATTCTCCTTGCCTTTTTCAATGTTTAAACAACTATTTGGTTTAGGGTCAGCTTTGAGTATGTACACTTTGTTGTTGTAGACATACTTCATTATATGATGAAGAGTAGAAGGCACCCCATTCATTGCATGAATCCACGGTCTGGCTAAAAGAATATTGTATGAAATATCATGAGGCATAACATGGATCGATGTTTCTAATGTGGTCTTTCTAGCTATAATAGGAAAAGTGATCACACCAAGTGGTCATTTTCCCACATTATCAAACCCACTAATAGATAAAGAGGCAGGTTAATATTTTTACTTATCCACACCAAGTCTATCCAAAAGGGTTACACTATAGACATTAAGGGTGGAGCCATTATCAACAAGGGTTCATTTTATGCCCATGCTATTGTACTGAACTATTACCATGAAAGCATCATTTTTTTTTGCACTTCCAAAGGAGGGAGCTCACTTTGGTGGAAAACAATATCAACATTTATTCCTTGAATCATGGCTACTATTTCATTCGGGTTGTAAGGAACTTTGAATCATGTTATGATAATGAGGGGAGGCTTGAATAAGGTCCCATAATGATATCTTAGTAGGAGCATTCTTAAGTTGTTCAACAAGATCATACTCTTTTTCACTTTGTGAAGGCTAATGAGGAGGACCAGGTAAGATAGATTGAGGTAATGGGAGGGATGTTGAAGTTGTTTGTCTTGGTTGTAGATTGTTTCTAGTGTTATATGTATGAGAAATGGTATTATAACTCGACTGCTGTGAAACATCATTCTTAGGTGGGTAAAGGATAAGTTCTAGTTTGTTTTGAGCTTGTGGTCACTGTGAAGGTGGGTAAATAATTAGAGGATTCTTAGGATATCCCACTGGGTATTTAGGAGGTCCAATAATCAAGGGGGATGTAACAAACACTTGCGCATTCATAACTTCAACGGTTTTGGTTCTTTCTAATGAAGGGGAGTCTACTGTCATCTTTTCACTGTCATTTAAGGAAGACAAATTACTATTGTTAATGTTGTTATTTTCTTGCACCATGATATCCTCCCTAGGAGGAGAGTTTTTAGGAGAACTACAAACTACATGTTCATGAAATTCAAAGGTTGGTTCTTCTAAGATGACTTCATCACAAGTAAGGGAGTTATCAATGGTTGGATTTTCTTGTTCATCAATGAGGTCATTGTCTTGTTCAATAATGTTTTCCATAGGGGAGGAGAGACATCAAAGTATCTTCTTCACAACTGGGAGAGATACTAGGAGAATAATAAATGTGATTGTCATGATTTCTCAGAATTTCACTCCTTTGTCCCATAATGTCTTCTAAAATAGGATAGGTAGCGGAAGGAACATAAAGAGGGTTGTCATAGATCTTAAATATTTGATCATCTAACACCAACATATCCTTATCATTTACAACATTATCACAAGAGGCCCGGAAGATGTTGGGATATGAATGTAAACTAGTTGAAGAACAAATGTGATTGTCATGATTTCCCATAATTTCACTCCTTTGTCCCATAATGTCTTCTAAAATAGGATAGGTAGCAGAAGGAACATAAAGAGGGTTGTCATAGATCTTAAATATTTGATCATCTAACACCAACATATCCTTATCATTTATAACATTATCACAAGAGGGGAAGATGTTGGGATATGAATGTAAACTAGTTGAAGTGTTACATAGGTAGGTTTCAGTGGTCTCTTGTTGTGTTATGTGATTGCCATGATTACCTATTGTTGTATCCAATTGTTCAGTAATTCCTTTCCTAATAAGAGAGGTAGGAGGAGAGAAACAACTAAGGTTCTCAAAACTCTCATCAATTGGTTAGATTCTAACACCAAAATCTCTTATTCACAACTAGGAGAGATATTACCTAGGAGAAGAAAAAATATGATTGTTATGATCACCCAAGGTTGTATTCTCTTTCACTAGACTAATCTCACTCATAGGAGGGATAATAGGAGAGGGATCAACGATGAACAAAAAGAGAGGGGAGAGGACTTCATATTCATATGCACATAACAAAAAAAAATTAAAGTACTTAACAAGATCTAAAAAAAGAAAATAAAGTATGATAACTATAGATTTTTGCAATGAAAACATGATGCAATGATTGTCTTACAAATTTGAAATGAAACAGTGATAGATCAAACATGCAAAAGGAGAATGCAATTTTCAGATTTAGAACATGATAACTAACTGATTATTCTATGGAACAATCTAAAAATGAAGTGTTGTAAAAATTTCCATTTTGAAATTAAGCCATGCATGAAATGAATCGAATTAAGCTAGATCTAATGAAATGCATGTAATAGAAACTCAATAAACTGAAACAACTATCTAATGACAACAAACATAAGTACCAAAATGATGTTTTCATTGATGTAAATGGTAGTTTTAGGTCTGATCTATGACTAATTAACCCAAAGGGGAATATGAGTCCCAATTAGAGTTTTTGGAAGGTCAAATGCTGAAAAATGTACAACACAAAATTCCCAGAAAGTAGGAAAAACAACTTGAACTATGACTAAATCGCCTAGAGGGGTGTATGAATCTCAGATTAGGGTTTTTGCACCAATTTCAACAAATTTTGAGTTGTTTCTAGGGTTTATAACATGTTTTTTTTTTTACTATTTGTAATTGCATAATTTCAGTGAAATTGGATGATCTAAGATGCAAAAACGCAACCTATATGCACTTTCACTAATGAATTTTTTTGAAACCCTAGATGCAAATTAACTAATGCAAGACCTAATGCAAAGTTAATGTAAGCTAAATCTAGGACTATGATGCACTCGAAATAAAAAAAATAAGGTGTTCTAAAGGTTGGGTTCACCAAAATGAAACACAAGGAAACAGGGCTCCACCTTTTGGGAGATGGAACTAGGAGAACCTATTTCACTTTAGTTCATTCAAGGACAACCCTAGAGATCTCAATCCAAGGATGGAATTAGGGAAAGAGATCTACTAGAAGGGTGTCCTAAGTTGTGATTAAGGGTATAAAGGGGGTTCACCACCAAGCAAAGACTTGGAAAGACAAGAAATGTAAATGACATGCAAACTTGACTAAATGACCTAGGAGATGAAAGTAAAATGAAAAATAACAAATTGAGAATGAGTAGAGGGGTACCTGGAAGAAATATGTGACCAAAACAAGCTCCAAAACCTTGAAATCCTACTATTTGATGCTCATTGGGACTCATATGCCAGCTTGAGCGATTTAGTCTTAGTCTAGGGTTTTTATGCCAAAATTGGAATTTGTTAGTAATTAATCTAAATATCCTAAAATTTGGAAAAAGGTAGTATTGGGACTCATATGCCACAAGAGGCAATTTAGTCCCAATATTGGGGTTTGGCTGAAATTTTGGTATTCTTTGGTGATATCCTATAGTTTCCTTCATACCAAATCTTTGAGTCAGAAACCCTAATTTGCAACCTGTAGGTGATTTTTCGTGATCTTACAAGTAAGGAGACAACTTTGACAACTTTCTTCAATCTTGCAAATTAGTCTTCAAAGATCCTTCAAGCTCCAAAATACCTAGATCTATAATCACACGTGTAGAGAGAGAAAAACTTGTTGATTGTTAGGAAATAGGGGTTTTCCTTGGTCAAACACTAGATTTAGGTAATTAAACCTTGTGATGAAACAATGAAACATGAGCAATGATACCTTGAATGATGTCTTGGAAATGTAGGTATGCAATCTAACATGAAGTGACCATGAAGAATGTAGATCTTGATCTTGAATTGGATATGAAACAATGCTTAATCTTGGATCTTGAATGCTACATCACAACACTAGCTCAATAACATGCTTGATGATTTATGCCCTTGACATGATAATGGATCTTGAATTGCTACAAAAAATGATGAATAAATCTGCCCTTGAATGCCTTTGAAATGCTCTTAAATACTCTATGAAGCTCTTGTGAAGTCTTAGGATGCTTGAATTATGATGAATTCTTAGGTGAAATAATGATTTGAAACCTTATTTATATAGGAATTTCATCCAACTTACTACTTATTAGATCCCAAATGTTGAAATTCATGAAATTTGAATTCAAAACCTTGATTTCTTTCTCAAAACCCTAAAAAGGGGCCAAATGGGACTCATACACCCAAGGTGGCATATAGGTCCCATCTGGGTGGGACTCATATTCCCAAGGTGGTGTATGGGTCCCACCAGGGCTTTTTAGATTGAGGAAATGTTGAGAACTTAGAAACTTAAGTGTATTTGTTGATTATGTTGGGATCTCGATTGAAATAAGCCTCAAGATGCATAATAAAGGGTATTAGGGGCCTATTAATGATTATATGAATGACATAAATGCAAGAGGGCCAAAACTTAATGTGAAGGTGTAAATAAATACACTTTACAACACTAAATTAAGGAAAAATTAGGTCTATTTAGCTTAAAAGGCCCTAAACCTAATGTGAATGTGTAAAACACATTACAACACTAGATCAAGGAAGCATTAGGTTCATTTTAATGTTAATCATTCCCAAATTAAGTGTGGAAATGTAATGGCATACATTTTTCTACACTACACCAATACTCTGTCTATCTAAATTTAAACCATTTCTTGAAGGTATGAACCCAAAATCTCATAATCATACAAGAGAGTTCAGGCATTACTAGTGAGTGAAATAGGGGGATCTTTGTCTAAATGTCTAAAAACTAAACTTGAAAGAATTATTTTTCAAGGGTGTTAAGAGAAATATATTTCTTACTAATTATTGACTTACTAGTTGAAATTAAGCTTAAACATGGGCCAAAAAAGAGGACCCCAAGTAAACATATAAATTTCTAACAACTTCAACCTTCTCATCTCTATATAACTATGAATTAGTTCACATGCTTCCTTTTTAGAAATGTTGAAAGCAATAAATTTTATTTTACTAAATTATCTTAAAGTTGATGGTTATCACATAATGCTTCACTAAAATATCAAGTTATCTCTAGAGATTCCTCATTAAGTGAGGTGTCGGGATAATATCATCTAAAAATAGGAGAATAACAAGAGAGAATCTAAATATTAAACATCCATCTAATCACCTAGTGTAATTGATAAGATCCCCAATTTTTTTTGGAATTAAACTAATTTGTTTTTAATTAAGTTCTTTTATATTTAGAGTCTAAATTAAAGGATCTAATAAATTATTTTGAGAATGTTTTATATTGTAAAGTAAAGAACATAGGAGAGTAAAATATAGAAAAGTAAATGTGAGAGGGAAGGGAATATAATAACTTAGTCAATTCATTAGTTGACATGTTTTACTCTTTATTCTAGATTGGTCTTGGTCTAGATTTTGCATCAAAATTTATACATGTACGTCCTTGAGCTCTATGTCAACTAGATGTCATTATGTGTAGCCTATTCTCTTTTGCATGGTCTTGTATGAACATCTACAATCTCATCTTTGGGCTTTGGAAATGCCATATACAATTACATTCATGTGCTCTATAAACTTGTAACTTGTTCCCTCTAACATAACTTGACTATCTAGATTGGGTAACTTATTATGTGAACCTTTAGGGACTTGTGCTATTGTGTGGAAGTGTAACTTTCCCTTTATATCTTGGTCAAGCCCCATAAAAAAATTTAAGAAATTGGATGTTGGATCTTGGAAGGGATGTAGAATGAGTAGGTGATTAAGTGTAGCATCAATGTAGGTGTGAGAATTGAGTGTTCCTTGAGCTTTTGGTTTCTAATGTGTTACGAGTGTGTGCTATTATGTTTTGTATGTTTGTTATTACTTCTAGGTGCTTGTTTGTGTTTCCTTCCACTTCTAACTTCATTCCCTTTATTCCTTATTTATTAAGCATATCTAACGATTTATGATTTTTTTGGGATGAGATACAATTACAATGTAGAGTGAAGTAGAAAAACAAGAGTCAAAATAGAAAAAAATAGATTTTGAATTTTGTAGATACAAAAGTGTGTGGACCCATTGAGATAGAAAGATCGTAGCATGATAGCATCCAAAGTGGTGAAATTACAAGTTAAATGGGCAAGGTGTTTAGGTTTATAATGGATTAGTGATATGGAGTGTGGATTTTAAGATGGTTAGTATGAAAAATACTCATACACTTAATATGGTTATACTTATTAAATAGCCACTAAAAGTGAATGTTAAATAGAAAAAATGTTAAATGTGCACTTTTCATCATCTCTACAACTTGTTAAATATTAATTTCATAAACATTGTTAAAATTAACAATAATGATTTTTATTATCTAAGTTTACACAATAATAATTATAAGATGGATAGCATTCCATGGAGAAACACCTTTATATGTAGTTTCATATTCAAAGACACTAGAATATACGTATATATATGTATACTTTACACAAAGTAGAATAATCTAATAGCTCAAAAAGTTGTGTAATAGTAAATGAAATTCATTTTAGTGCAAGTGAAATTGACTCAAATCTCACTCTATGATAAAGTGCATACAACTCAATAATTGACTAAAGCAATTTCAAGTGGCAAAAGAATATAATATTTTAAAATTTTATTTCGAAGACACAATAATTAATGTGTTAAATTGAATCAAAGATCACATCTTTCAAGGTTATTATTGGAAACATTATTTTGATGTGTAGATTTTTCTAATGTAATTATTAAAAATATGCAAGTTCCCTAATGCTTTAATAATATGCATAATTCAATGTATTGACCTGGTTTTCTGGTTTGTATGTCTCTGTGTTGAGCCCAAACATTTACCTACAAATGTATTTGTAGAATTGGGCTCATTTTGTTAAACCTACGAATGTCACTTTTAATGGCAGTACTATAATTCTAGCTTCTATGTAATCCTCAATATTACAATATTAATATATAATTATAGGCACTAGCCTTTTATCCAAAAAAAAAAGGATATAATTTCTTGAAGGGTTGTAGTTTAATTGGTGAGGATAATGGTATGATCTTGGATTACAACATCCACAAACATCCATATCTCTTAAAAGTATGATTGAACTATGTTCGATCCCTAAATGACTATGACAAATTGGACCCTCCTATAAATTCGAACCCGTGATATCTTATATTAAACTCATGTTTATTTACCTTCCTTTCAACTAAAAACTTTATAGAAAAGCGAATAATTTTTTTCATTAACTTTAATGAAAAAGATAGCTTTGATTGTAACATCTAAACCAAAAGACAAGAGTGGAGCAAAAATAATGCATATTAGACATTGGGAAGGGAGTCCCATAATTTATTGACTTACATCTATTTGATAACTACACATAAATTTCCTTGGTTCATTTGATTATATAAAACATAATTATTGTGAGATATGATTCTCATCCGTAGAAATAGACAATTCCTTATATGTCCCACATTTACTATTATGAAGACAAGTTTATGCACGGACTGGAATCTCGTGATCAACGGGATTTCAATACTAGCGGATATTTTACAAGAAAAAGAAACAAAAATCATTAAACTATTTATTAAAAAAGGTGATGTAGAAATTTTTATATATGGATTTTTTTAATTGAAGAGAGATCTTTATTGTTGGTTTTTCTTCGTAGATAGATTATCTATGTAATTGTTCAATTTTTTTTTATGTTTAATTGATTGTAATTTATATAATTATTTTTTATTAGGGTCATTGTAATGTTAAAATATGAAATTATTGAATTTTTAATGAATAATAATAAAGATTTTTTCGACATGCTTTTAGTCTTGAATTTTGAAGTACAATAAAATTAGATTGTTGGTATCTATCTTGTCTAATAATTGTTGAATATGTGTCATGTTATGTAGTATTGTCAAATACCTATCAATTGGCCCTTGTTTTATATAATGAGTAAAACAATAAATATGTCTATTGTATCAAAGAAGGATCTAGTATCATTTTTTGAAAAGTTGGACTAAGATTTGATTCCTCAATAATGTTTTTGTAAATCGAATAATTTATAAATAAAATAATAGCCACCTATCATCTTAGAAGAATTGTAAAGAAAAGATGTTCATGTTTTAATTTGCATGGCCTTCTTTTATTGATGGCTTTACAAACTACATTCTTAATTTTTGAGACAGAGAAAAGTTGCATGTCACATCGTCATGAAATAAAGCCTAAAGAATTATAGTAAGTGGAGGGAAAAGGAGAGTATATAAGTAAAATGTTTAAGTGGAAGAAAAAGGAGGAAAGCGTATGAGTAAATTGTTTAAGTGGAGGAAAAAGGAGGAAAACAAATAAGTAAATTATTTAAGTGGAAGAAAATAGAGGAAAACATATGAGTAAATTGTTAAGTGGAAGAAAAAAAGAGGAAAGCACATAAATAAATTAGAAGAAAAATGAGAAAAACGCAAATAATTACTAAGTGGAAGAAAAAAAAGGAAAGCACATAAGTAAATTGTTTAAACTATTTGATTGCATTGGAGAAGCTTGGCAGTATAAATAAATTACTATTGTGTAATGATACTACAAAATTGACAATATTTTATTCTTGAACAAGGTTATGTAAATTAATTAGTAGTTTAACACCTTAAAAACTATATCTATCAAAATTTATAAGTTACTCTAAAATTAAAAGTACAAATAGTGAAGCATGTTCAAGTTGCTTTTGTGAATAAAGTAATTGTATAGGAACATGGCTACATTCAGATTATTAGACATGTTCTATTTAATTGAAGAGATATTCTAAATATATGATTTGAATCAAGTGCATGTATCTATTGTTTAAATTATACAATTAGATGTTAATTAATACTATAGAAGATGGTGAAAATCTGTAAACTATTAATGAATGAAATCTAGTGAATATTAGGTGAGATTATCAATTTGACTTGATAGTGCCCATGATATTGATGAAGTTTTTCCTTTATAGGCCAAGTGTCAATACTAGAAGAAAAGAAAACAGTTATGTCATTTCAAACCTAACTTGAATTAACCATTGTAGAAAGTACGATTCTATAATTAAAATCATAATCATTATCGTATCACACAACAAAACAATTAATTTTATTCAATTTTCTATGATGTTTAATTTTGCAATCTTTAGAAAATGTTTGAGCTATGGTACACCCAAATCAAGGTGCTCGTTGTCATGGCCAAACACACTTAATATATTTATGCAATCTTAAATATGCATGTATTTTTTATTGAAGAATAAATTAACTTACATTATCTACACTTGGAGAATAAATTTTTTATACATATTGATTAATTTCACCCAATGTAAATTCATAATAAAAAGTATTTTGAACTCACTAGTTGGATCATTTATTCTTTAATAATAATTTTTTCAATAGTCTTCTTATGTACATAATATGGTATGTAACAATGGAACAATACCTTCAAGATGTTTGTTGAGTATCATATTTTAATGTTGACACATGGAACAATACCTTCAAGATGTTTGTTGAGTATCATATTTTAATGTTTTATGCTAGATGTAGGATTATTTTCTAGGCCTTTTTCCATCACCAAATTTTTTATGCAGGTCTATTTAATTTTGGGCACTTAGATATTACCGCCTTGAGAAAGGAATTCCTTAATACTTAATGGGTTCAACTTCCTAAAATGTTGCATGAGTCATTAACCATACTTATATATACTTACCTTTAGATTGATTTCTTTCATCTAGACCTACATAGATGAAACAAATGATTATATGGTGTGTAACAATGTTAGAAGTGTTGATATTTTACACTAAACTACTATAGTGAAATCTTATGCAAATAGTAAATGAATTTGATTTATTAATTAAATTAAAAGGTGATTAACCATTCTAATTGCATGGAATAATATGTAGGAAGTTATATATTAATAAATTAAAATTAGGAGGCACATATAAAATACATAATACTAGAATTTACATCGAGAAACCCTTTCAAGAAAAACTCGAGCACCAAAAAGGTCTTTGATATTGCATTAGTTAGATAAAAAATATTACATAATATAATCCACACAAACTACTTATTCCAATAACTATTTGGTAGCATAATAGTAATTCATGTGAATAACCTCATAAAATGACCATATCATTAATAATATTATTAATAATATTTTTGGTATCTTTTATCTACAAAATTAAAAAAGAAGAAGAAAAAACTATACTATGCCCCCAATTTATCAATAAAATGGAAGAGGAAAACCATGAATGGTTTCCCAAAACCAAGTACCAAAAAAACCATGGTCCAAGGAAAAATCCATATCCCATAATTCATTAATAATGACACGCAACATATAAATTCACTAACAAAGGTATTTTTGACCTCATAACACTTGATAAACAACACTCCTAACTATAGTGTTATAACATGAAGTCGCTAACTTAAGTGAATGTTACAATCATAAGATGAGTGTCCACTCTCACAATATTAGTCATTAGTTCCTAAGAGAGAGAACATAATTTTGATTCAATAATGGTACTCATAACTTTCATTTTTGACCTACTAGTTATATCCTCCTTATTAATAATATTACAATAATATTCAATATTCTTAAGAGAATAGTAATACAAAATTATATTTCAAGAACTCATGGGAATTCAAGTATCTATTCCAAGAGTATTGGAGACATACAATATGCATATTATTGTAGGGTTATAGGTCACCTAATCCTAACATTATCACACTTGATATTATACATTATAATGTCATAATAAGAAAAATAACATGAACCAAATATAGGATGAGGGAAATACCATGGTCTCCCCAAACCAACAAAACCTATTTATGCTTGCTATTTTGATATGAAAATCTAAAATATTATCAAATGTATCTAACTTTTGAATTGCGAGCTTACCATTCTCAACCATCTCATGAATGAAGTGATAATATACATGTACATTCTTATAATGAGTATGGTACATATGATTCCTAGCCAAAAAAGTAACATTTTAACTATTAAAAATAATTCTCACAATCCTACAGTCAAAACTAATACTTGAGTACAACCTCTATGACCAAACTACCTCCTTACAAGAATGTGTAGAAACCACATACTCTACTTTAATTATAGATGAAGCAACCACATGTTTCCTCTTATCTATCTTATTTCTCCACCAAATAGAGAAAATACATAACCACTAGTGGATATCCTACTATCCAGATTACCAACCCAATCTAAATCAACAAATTCCTATATGTCAAAGATCTTATACACATCATTATTCACATGATAACATAGATAGTAATCAAAATTTCCTTATTTAAATTTATAAATACACTCTTAACATAATTTCAATGTTCTCTACTAGGGTTAGACATAAACCTACTAAGAGCTCTCACTACTAGGGAAATGCCTAGTCTAGTATAAATCATTACATACATCAAGATATAAAGAAAACTAGCATAAGGGAAATTATACATATCCTCAAATTTATCATCCAATTTATTGAATTGTTCCAATGAAATTCTAGTTCCTACATATAAGGAATACTTACTATTTTATAATATTACATAACAAACTAGTAAAAAATAGTATCAACATACTTACTCTAATCAAGTCAAAACGTTATATGAACTTGATCCCAATACATTTCCATCCCTAAAATTGATTTTTTAGCTCCTAAATATTTCATGTAAAGTGCACTAAAAGGTTGAGTTTTAATCTTTATAATTATTATTTTATTGTTACTTGTAGACACTAAAAATTGTCCTTCACCTACGAACACTATTTTTCTTCATCAATCCCCTTTTCTTCCTAAATAATTAAATTATTTATTTATTGTCTAAGGTCACAATTCCTCTATTAATTAAATAATTTTAATTAATTAATCTCTTTTCTTTTATTTCCTCCCTTTGATTAATTAAATAGATTTTATTTATTTAATTACGTCACTAATGTCTTCTTTTCTTCTTAATTAAATAAATAAAATTTATTTAATTTTTTCTATTTTCTACTTTAATTAAATAATTATTTCAATCATTTAATTATTCATTTTCCTTTTCTCTCATAAATTAAATAAATTTTATTTATTTAGTAACTTACTAATTTGTCCCTTTTCTCCAACTTTTGAATTATTTTAAATAATTTAATTATCCACTTTCCCTCCCAAATTAAATAATTTTAGAATTATTTATTTTCCTCCAACAACCTCTTGTTCTATGCTTTTCTATCTATCAGTGCCATTCTTATCTCTTCACATCTCATTTAATTTCCACCCTTGATTGAATTATTTTATAATTTAATCTCAACCGTCCAAGGCTTATATTTGCCCTAATTTAGCCCTAACCCTATTATCTTTCAATCTTGACCATTTATTGTCATATTTTATTGGATTTTAATCTCAACCCTTCATTCACATTTGAATTTCTATAAAAGAGGTCTGCCATTGTCATTTCGACCCTACACACACATTTTATGCAAGTACGCTCTAGCTATTCAATCTTCAATATTTTTCTATCATTGTCATTAAGCTATTATTGCATACTCAAAATATGAGGGAAATCAATCACATCAAGCAAAATGGAGGACAATGGAGGTGAATAAATCATGGCATGAAGACTTTGATAATATTGTTTTGTTATTTTATGTTTTTATGCCTATTTGTGCTTCATTGTTGGTTTAGGTCTTTAGGGATTTAGTTTTATTGATTAATGCCTTTAACTTTAAATTTTCCTAATCTACATTGGTGCACCTGATGTGAACTAATCTTATGAGTGTTTTAAAAGAGTTTTGCAGGTTACAACTAGGAATTTGTATAAAACTGGTCATATTCCTTTGATCATAAAAAATGGATGTATAGAATTTTATTAAATAGTTTTTGGGTTTTGTAGATCCCACTTTCAGCTTTCCACAACATATATGGTTTTAAAATTTGTTCATATTTGCAAAATTTATTGTTTTTTTTGTAACGCCCCGTCGTGCGAACCCCAAAGGACAACTAAACAATAATTACAGCACAATTTTTATTTTATTTTTATTTTTAAAAAGTAAACACAACATATATGCCATACACATTAAATCATAACATGAATTTCATTTAAACAGATTCACTATCACATACATCCCTTGGGGTACACGAGGAGTCATTACGAGACTGAGATCCATACAACAATAATAAAGAATAAAATCCAAAGATATAACCCATAACAAAATAAACACTAACAAATAGAACACATACATGATAAAGCAATGATAAGAAACCATCTGAGTAAATACAACATATACATAATTAACTCAACACAATGAATAACAACTGCCATGGCCAATAACCACACCGAGTTTAACATTACATTACAGTACAATATTTAAGAAGTACAATGATACAAAAGTGTTTCCAACATAAATGGAAACCATACACAAGATAACATGATACAAATAAACAGATGAATAAAAAGAATCATAACTGGCTCCAAGATAGATACAACTCTGGAGTCGTCGTAACAGCATCAATCCGCACCTCTCGATCCTCGACTGGGGACCCAATGGGGTGCTTAGCACGTTCCACCCGACCATGTGAGTCCGAAGACCCACCCCCCGTGCTAGGAGCTGACAAGAAGAGTCCTCAACCAAGAACATCCAAACACGGAACCACAGGACTCAACGACATACAAAAGTATCATAAAACTCAAGGATTACAAGAGTCGATATAATAACTTAAAGTCACAAATCCCAACACATAAATCAAAGCAATGACCAATAAACAAGTAACCAAAGAATGATCAAGAAACACTTACAATTCAAATTACAATTAAACAATATAATAACATCATATCACAGTATCATAAGATATAAGATTGTAAATCAAATATAAATGAGATCATACAAGACCGCAAAACATACTAAAGATGGATTAAAACAATATTCATAAATCAATTTAAATCAATTTAAAACAACAATCTAAACCAACTCCCATAACCTACTTCCAGAGGAACACAATAAAGTAAAACAAATGGGCAACTAGGGGAGAGTGTCATCGCATAGCCTACATGGGTTCTCCTGGCCCTTCCTCCAAACTGAGGCGCCGGCCCCCATCTATGGATCTCCTGGTCCTTCCTCCTACTTGAGGCGCCGGCACCATAGGGTAGCTCATGCGGAGCCGATAACCTCTCATGAGGACGAGGTTACGACCTTGCCAACCACGGCCTTCTCAGCCTTCCATTAGTTTGCGGAAGCACTAATGAAGACGAGGCATCCTTTTTTTAAAATCTTGTAATGATATTACTACCCAACCCTCCTAAGTTAATTATTAGGTTTTCACTTGATTACCAACTCACTTGTGGGTTCTCCTGTGCTCTTCCCCTTACGCGGGCGCCGGCCCCCACGAGGAGCCACTCTCCCTAGAGACCCCATAACATAAAAATCAAGGGTTGTACCATCATAATTCTAACAAAGAATCACAACATAAAAGCATGCAAGGCATTACCCATCTTGCTAACAAGTACCACATCAGAGTCTTACAAAGTTTCGTACAACCCTTTTAAAATAATGAAACCAAAACACTTGCCACATCAAGGGCACATAAAGAGAGAACATCAACTGACAATCAACTCAAGCCTCTGGAAGCCAAAAGAATGAAAACCCACAAACAAGGGTAAAATGAAGCAACACAAGTTTTTCCCCAATAATTCCAACACAAGGATAAAATTTCCCTCGAATATGAGATTAACTCAGAAAATCCATAAAAAAGAAGATTCATCAAGACCCATCCACAACTCAACAATGGTGTCACCTCAAATAGGGAAATGCAAAAGAAAATAAACCTTGAATTCAACAAAATCACTTTAAAAAAACCAAAAACCACCAATTAGGTATTCCACGGGAGACCTCAATTTTCTCCTCACAAGATACCTATATAGTTGGTAAACAAATGACCTTTGATAAAATCAACAAACATGATAACAATATAATTTAATGTTTCACCAAAATAATAAAAGTGGGAAGACCGCATTCCATAAGAAGCATAAACTTATCACAACCAAGCATCGCATAAGTATCCAATCAATTCTATCACAAAATCAATTAATAAGACCCCCACAACTCCAAACAAACCAAGAATTCACCACGCAGGGTTAAACCAATAACAATACAATTTAAATTAAAGAGGATCCCCAACTCACGCAAACTCAAGAAAATTCACAATGAAAGGGTCCATCAAATCACTCATAAATCGACACAAACCCAATGGAATAAAAATCATTTTTGAAAACCAAGCAAACATAAAGGAGGACACATCCAATTGGAAACATCAAATTAACCCTTAAACATACATATACATTCAATGCTAATTCACTAAAGAACATCAACTTCAAATACAATTTATCCATTTGCTTAACAAGATATAGTTCATACAACAAAAGAAGTTCCAATACATACTTCCTCCATAATCCAACAATTGTAAGTCACCATATATGTTTTACTAAGGACTAAGAGAAATAGATCCCATTTCATATTCTCTACAACACAATTATTCAAAATATTGACTTAATAGAAATAAACTTCCATGACACAAGATTAGAATACGATGATGTTATTATATGGAACATACTTTAAACTAATGGCACTAACTTAACTTGATAAAATATCACCTATAACGTTATTACCTAGCACACTCACCCTACCCCACAATTATCACAAATATCTACATAAAGATCAATTAACACTTCTACCCTTATACGACCACAACCTTGATCCCCCCCATTTATATCATTAAAATTAAACTCATTTATTCCATCCTAAAAGAGGTATCATTCCTAACTAAAATACACCATAACATAAAGATAAGCGTACCTAAGATAAAACTTCATATAATGAAAAGGAGAGAGACTCATTGATCTACCTATATCCACATACCTACATCTGAAAGGACATATAACTTTATTTCCCTATTACCTAGTTTTAGCCCCACATTTATGTTGATTTATTAAGATCAAAACCTTTTATTAATGAATGATAGATAAGTAAATTTTCCTCAAAAATAATATTATCTAATAATTAAATATAGACAACTTTTTCTTTCAACTTAGACCAATTTATTCGCTTAATAACTAATTCTCCTTCAAAGTAAATGACTTAAAAACTAACATTACATAAATACACAAGCATGTGAAAAATACAACTTAAAATCAAATGCATCTGCTGCGATAGATTGACAAAGGAATCAGAGAGATTAAAACTTCCTATTATGTTTTCAAAAGTGCGCGGTTGAGACAAGCTAAAAATGAAATCAGAGAGTTTATTTAATTTTCTACAACTTTGGTAAATCTAAAATTTACAGCTATGACGGGCTGCCAATGATTTCAGGGAGATTATTTAATTTTGTATAATGTCTCAACTCTAAATGCTGAAGCAGTGACAGGTTGCCAAGGGTATCAGGGAGATTATATAAATTTAGATTACCAGACTATGCGAAGGAGCTCATCTAAACACTGTATCCAATAACATCAATTTCTCTCAGCTTCGACTGAATGGAGGTAATTGGCAAAGGCTTGAAACATTGCGCAGACCAAGAGAATTAAATAATCTGCTCATTGGTCCTCAATTTCTTCTCTTGAACAATCTGCTCAATGACGGCATCAGAGAAGACACACGAACCAAGCTTCCTCCAAGTTTGAGATGGTTACGGTTGCAAAAACGTGAGAAGCCATTTTCCTTCAGTCTTGTGGATAACACATGGGATTTTGATAATAAAATCAGAGAGTTTATTTAAATCTATACACCCTACCATGTTCAACTGAGTCGCTGTGACAGGTTGCCAAGAATATTAGGAAGTGAATATTGGAATTTGGAGATAACGCCATCTACTTGAATTAATATCAATCCCAATTGCTCTCCTCAAGACTGCCAGGAAAGAGATAGGTGAGGTGCAAAATGCACAAAGACAAGGCACTTGAATTGTTTGATAGAGTGCCTCGAAGGAACGAGGTCAGAGGACTGCATGATGAAAGATTTGTACAAAATGGATTTTTATTCTAAACCCAATTTATCATAAAACCTACAAGATTAGAAGTAACCAAAATATATGAGAACAGAAGATTGAGAGGGAGTATTCGCTTGGTTTTACCATCACAAACGTGACACGGGGTAATGACCAAACAGACTTAACAAAGGTGCTAAAACATGGACACCAACTGCTACTCGCAATTCTTTACTTAAGAGGATTAAATGGAACGATTAAAGACAAGAGTATGGGCTTGCGAAACAACAGGATTACTATTTCGATCTGTGGGACAACATTCACCCTTAAAGGGGGCAGAATTCATTGAAACCTTTAGACTCGTGATTTACTTCAAACGGATTGAACATCAAGCCATTTATATCATAAGACCATGCGAACAACCAGGTTTAAAATGTAGAGCTAAACCAGATTTCTATGCTCCAAATTGAAGACTCAGACAATGACTCACAAGATTCAATGACATCATAAATCAAAGCAATCTCATTTTTCCTCTTTATGGAACTGCATATTTCTAAACCCAATAATACGATCTAAGGCATCAAAACTGAGCATCTCTAAGAATCTATCAAATGGGTCAACTTTTCTTTTCAACACAAAATTAAACAAGGATGTAACAAGCACATACCGAGCATCTACAACCTAGTGTCGTTATCACGTATATTGATAGCAGAATAGCATTAGTCGATAGTGACGACCAGACATTTCCCCACCAAGTATCTGTTCCCCATTCCACGCCTCTACTTTGACCATATTGGAATCCCATGACTGTTAAACTTGCACATGCCCCTCGAACTTATAGATAGAGAAAAGAGATCCGTTTTTACGCCTTCCTTCCTCCATCTCCAGTTACCATTCATGAATGTGATCGTTGGTATTCCAGATTTTGCACCCCATGACTTACTGCATAATTCTTGTTTATAATTGTTTCATGGTGTCTTTTCCACTCCCCTCGGACAACCGTTCGATTTCCACAATCATTTATTTATTTATTTAGCAATAAACAATTCTTTTTCCAGTTTTTTTTCTTGTTTAAAAACCCTTCAGCTTCCTATCTCCTTTTCCAAATAAATTTCTTATTATAATAATTATCTTTTGAAGATTATTTTGTTCATAATTATTATTAATTTCAATTTAACAATTTAAATCAAATTTATCTAATAATATCACTTTTACTTTTTAAAGAATTAGTTTAATTTGATCATTTGCTCTAAATCATTTGATTTAATTTAATTGATTATTATTTTTAATTTCTAATCATATTTTAAATAAACTTGGAAATCACTTATGATTTAATTAGTTATTTAATCATGATTTCTAACATATGATATTTTTCACACAATTAAATAACACAGTAATCAATGAAGCACACACAAAAGTCCCGAACAATCGACATGGAGGGGCACTACAGTTTTAATTTTTCTGCCCTTTTTTAAAATTTAGCTATTGACCTCTTGAAATCTGTGTTTTCTTTCATCTATAACAATTTTTTGTGTAGATTTTTGCAGAAAGGTTTTTGGGTTTTGTAGGTATATGTCTTAGCTTTCCACAACATTTTACATATTTCAATTTCATTAAGATTTTAAAAATTTATAGCTATTTTTGATTTGTTGTTATCATTAAAAGGGTTTTTCTTTTTGGTGTTACTATTCTTTTGTTTGTAGCGTGTGGCATTTTGGGGAGAAGAAATTTTGAAAATACTAATCCTTTGTATGCATGGTTTTATTTTTCTTTGTTTAAAATAGGAGCATTTTGATTTTTAACACACCTCATTGGATTTAAAAAGAACACAACTTGCATCTTCATTCATTGGGCTAAAAAGAACACAACTTGCATTTTCACTCTTTAGACTTAAAAATTAACCACAACTTGTATTTTCACTCATCAGACTTAAAATTAACCACAACTTACATTTTCATTAATTAGGCTTGAAATTAACAACTTGCATTCTCACTCATGGGTTTAAAATGAACAAAAAGCTTGCATCCTTCACTCATTTGGCTTAAAATGTACAACAATCTTGCATTTCACACCCATTCAGGCTTAAAATTAACCACAACTTACATTTCTCACACTCATTTGGTCTTAAAAAACAAACAACTTGCATCAAGTCTCTTTGCAACTCTCATATTTTGATTTGAGGCTTAAAAAGAACCATTGTCTTCATTGTCTTATGATTTTGTACATGTTTGAGGTGTGTATGCTCTTCCCTCACACTTTGAGTGATCTTGGGAATAAAAAAAGTTTCTTGGCATTTGCATTATCACACCACACATTTGGTTTTATTAAGGTTAATGAACTCTTTCTAGTGTGAGTCAAGTACATTATGTATGCTCTCTCCTCACACCTTGAGTGATCTTGGAGATCAAAAACATTGTGATTGTCTTTCTTTTTTTATAGATCATTAGAGTGGGCCTATCAATGGGGATACATCTATACAAAGAACTCCTTGGTGACCCCAACTGGCTTTTCCCTCGAGTTGGTATATAAAAGGATAAGGGGAAACCTAAGTTCAAACATCCTTGTTGCCCATTTGTTCCACATGTTGGGAGATATGTCCCCAAGTTGTGACTAAAAGAAAAAATAGTTAGAGACCACCCATTTGATTGAGTTTTGGTGGCATTATTAGTGTAGGGGATGCACACCGCGCTCAAAAGATTCTTACACTCACCATTTGGCTCCCTTGAGATGAGACAAGAATCCTTGGCTTAGCATAAGTTACTTTTTTATACTTGTAACTTTCTAGGGAAAGGGTGATTTGGGTTATCCTTCCATTCCAGGAAGCTCCTATCTGTCCTCTTTCATAGAAAAGAGTTACAAACATAACCCGAAATGATGTCCCTCACTCATGTCGAAAGAAATTCCTAGGGTGGGATTAAGAGTGTTGCCATTAGACATTGACCTTAGGGATAGAAAGTGTCTTATGCGTGTGAATTGTCTTCAATTTGTGCTAGAACCATGGAAATTAAGGTGAATAACCTCCAAGCATACACATTATGATTACACATTTTGACATTCAAACCAACCAAGATAATTGTTTTATGGATGTTTGTTGTGTTTGCCAACAAATTTCATAAAAATCAAAATAAAAACTAGTCAAAATCAATCAAACTAGGACAAAAACAAGTTGTTCACCGCAACTATCACTATTAACCACAATTTCTTCTTAGAACAACACATTTGATAGGCTATACACCATATTTTCTAGTTCATAAAATTTTAGGGAATCCTAGTGTAGTCCCATTTTGGATCAATCCTTGTCTATAATCTTCTTATCAAACCATAGACTTGCCAATCTCAAATCTATCATTTCATTCCATTCATTTAGCTTGTCATTATATTAGTTGCATACATCATAGGTTACACTTAATTAGGTCTCATTAGATTGCATACACTTTTGCAGACCTTAGATTGGAAATTTATCAGACTTTTGATCATGATTAAAAGACCATAATCATGAAATCAGAGTTTCTTGACCTTGTTTCTTCATCAATTAATTCCTTTTCCTTTAAGTTGGTCCTTTAAACTCATAAGTTTAGTTTGAGGTCACTTTTTCACTTTAGTCTTTGTCCTCTTTAAGGTCTTGACAATCAGATTTTCCACTTTGGACTATCTTAGTTTATTTAGTAACCTCTTTTAGGTCAACCACAAGTGACATTATTACATCTCAATTTTGTTTTTTGTCACAAGTGTATTTCTTAGCATAGTCCCCTTGACAAGGGAAACCAACCTTCCTCCAATCCATTCCAAGCCTCCACATCCTATCCTAATCCATCATCCACTAATCCATTTCAATCCACTCCATCCCAATCTACAACCTCATCCAATAAAAATACATTTAGTCATGAAAATTCTATCATTGTCCAAAATCACATTCCATTGCCTAAACCTAGGGATATATGTCAAAAGGAAAATCTAAAGCATGAATTCACAGCTCCACCTTTATGTCAAGATAAATGTATTTCTTGTGATCCCATTCCATCCCATGATCCTATCCTTAAGTCCATACAAGAAATCCTTTTGGATAATCACGTTGTCCAAGATACACCTATCTTTGACCAAGATCCTACCATTGAACAAGAAAACCAAAATGATCCTACCAAGATACACCTATCTGCTTATGAAAAATTGTCCATACGACCATAGAAGGTTGATCGGGGGCTCCTTATGAGCACCTTAGATCTTCTAATTAAAGATGTATATATCTGCAAAATGTTTGATCATGATTTTCTCTTCACTTCTAATTATATTTTATATCTTTATGATCAAAGAAACCCCTTCTAAAATGTGATGAATTTTCTTTATTGGTTAACCCTTTAAAACTAATCACACCCCTTGGTTAAGCATAATCATCGCCAATAAAGGTATTGTTGTCTTTTAATTCTAAGTTAGCTTATTAATTAGTAATATCGATAATTTTAATCTTTAACTTCCTACCCTTTACATGATGTCTATTAAACTAATTATGGTTCTCCATTAATTTCTCTTACAATATCATTAGTTTGGGAAATTTTAATCAAAGCTTAATTAATCCTATTTAATATCATTTCAACAATAACCTTAACTATGCTTCTTAAGTCAACCATCTGTTATGATTTATTTGAGTAACAAGACGGGTTTATGACATCCAAACACATCCAAATGAGTGATCTCTTAATAATGTATTTTCCTTATTAGTTCCATTAGCAAATGATGATCTATTCTATTTACCAAACACATAGTTCTCACATAAATCATTTTTGCTAATAGAATAATTAGAAACACCATCAACCAAATTTTTATTAAGAATGGTCTTAAGACCTTTTTAACTAATGTGACCTAGTTATGGTGCCACAACATACATGTATTTTTAGTGCCAGTTACATCAGTAGAGTTACAAAAAGTAGAGGCATTTAGCCTAAAAAATTCCCTATCCAAGACCCTTCAGCTATCACCAAACTCCCTCTTACCAACCTGGAACTAGACTTGTCAAATGTCACATGCATTCCAAAATCATTCAAATTGGATATTGAAAGTCAATGTAGCACCCCTCCATTTTGTCTCTTTTGATCGTACAATGTTCTTCTTTGTTATGTTTGTTTTTGTTATACTTTGACTTTGGTACTTGGTTACTATTTGATCACAAACTGTAAAGCGATGCGAATGTTATATTTTGATGTGATGGTATTTTACTTTGATGTTATCATTATGGTACGCTTTGAGTTAGCCTAGCAGATATTTAATTAATGATGCTTTATGCTTTTGATTATATTATTGATGTTAGACTCGTTAGTTAGTAAGTCTGTATTGGTGAAGGGGACGGGATTGTATCACTCGCTTGCAAGCGCCCTACGATTCTGAGACTTCCTCTTCACGGTGTGTTTATTATATCATATTTATATGCATGTTCGATATACTCTTTGTTTGTAGGTTGGCAGGTATAGGACATCGACTCCACCTGATTTCCAGGTTGAGCGTGTCCATTGGCCAATGGTATTCGATTGGGAGATAGTAGCTAGGTTTTCCATTCCAAGTCATCACCCTAGCCATAGTGTGTCGTCGAGTTTTAGTCAGGTTAAGTTGCTTATTTATTGTTCATCTCTCCTTGATTTATTTAATTTCAAGTTGAAAAAAGGTAAATAAATGGCTTTTGTATTTAGGTTGTTTATTAAATAAATCTAGTTGTAGTGTTAGAAATGTTACTTAAATTATTAACTAATTTAATTTAACTAATAAAATAATATAATCTTGGATTAAATTTATTTTATTGATTATTTAAATTAATTGTGTGGGATTAAGTCAAGTTGTTTAATTGGAAATTATAAGTGTTAAATTTTTTTGAAATGAAAACTTAAAAAGTGTTAAAGTTTTTGAAAAGAAGATTTTTAAAGTTAAATTCTTTTGGAAATGAAAATTTTTAAAAGCATTTAAATTCATTTTAAATGGAAATTAAAAAAAATGAAATAAAGAAATAAAGTCATATTGAAAGAAATTTGTTTGTTTTAAAATTTTCAAAAAATAAAATATCTTCAAAATAGAAAGAGGAGCAATAACTATGGTGGATAGGATATTTTAGGGTATATTGACCAAATTTGGAGAAAAATAGATGAAGGTTTTCATTCTTGAAAATTTGGCTTTGAGAAAAAAAGGAAAGGGAGTTCTTGAGGTTTGTTGATGATTTTGGATTTTGGGAGAGGATTTTGGAAAAGCTTTAGAAAATCTTCTTGTGGGGAAGCTCAACTTTCTTCTTCAAACTCTCCTTCAAGCTTGAGATCACAGGTTCTCCTTGTTTATTGTTTTAGAAATTTGCATTTTTTATTTGAAAATTTGTTGCAACATTTATTTGAAAACCCAGTTTAAATCTTGAAGAAATTTAGATTGGTTGTTGAAAAATAAAACTTGCAATAGAAATATTCAATTTCAAAAATAGAAAATGGAAAGAAACAAAATGAAATTTGAAAACCTCTATTTTGGATTTGAAATAGTTCATACCAAATTTGAAATTTAAACTAAGAAATTGTGTTGAGAAATTAGTTTTATTGCAAAATTTCTGTAGAAAATTTGCACAATTTAATTGTAAAACAATATATTATATGAGGTATACTGGGAATTTCTCTTTTAAAGAAAATTAAATTTCCCAGAAATTGTTTCTGGCAAAACCCTGTGAAAACAAGGGATCTCTATTTTTTTTCATGTGTGTTTGTTTTATATATATATATATATATATGTTTTGTTGGGAGGCTGGGCAGCAGCTATGGCTGCCACAGCCAAGCCCGTGGAGGGCGTTGCTGTGGTAGCACTCCCCATAGCTTGTGGGGGAAGCGCTGCCACAGGCAGCCTCCACAGGGGAGGTTGGGCGCAGCCTGTGGCTGCATCCTACTCCCTTTTGGGGGTCGTTGCCTTATAATAAATTGTTGTTTGTTTTTTTATATCTTTTATTTTTTATATATTTTTATTATATTATATATATATATAATATAATATATATAGTATATATAATAATTATATATTATATATATATAATATGCATATATTGTGTATATATATATTATGTATTTTTAAATAATTTGGAATCTGGAATTTAAATTGGTTGATTTTAAATATATATATATATATATATATATATTTGTATATACATTAAGTATATATTTTTATATGTATATTTAATATATAGTTATATTTAAATATAAATTCTTTTAAGATGATTATTTTCATTATAATAGAGGCAAAAGGTTGATTTTATAATCAAATGATTTTATTTAAAAAGTTGATTTTGATTATTATGCATGATTGAGAAACACAAAATTAAATCATTAGTTTTAAATTTCTCAACATTGCGAATTTAATTTTATTTACTTTTGAGTAATTGCAAGTAACGTTGATTGAGTTGATTGGATTTAGGAAATCCTAAAGTAGGATAGTAATTTGCCTAATTTTTCTTTTCGTTATGAAATCTCCCTCTTTCGCGATGTTAGGAAAATGAAGTTATTTGTTATGTAAGTCTTCCAGATGGGGTTTTCATGTGATTGTGTGGGTTGTCGTAATTTGTTAGTCAACCTGTGAATTTCCTTGGGTAGTGTGTCTTATTGGATCCAACTAGATACCTGGTTATCATGAACGAGATGTGTGGACTTTATGTCGTGGATAGGGAGTCATTCTCCTTAGGTCGCACTTGTGTACCCTTGGGTGTGGAGCTATTCCACGTGTTTTCTTAGAGGAGTGGCTTGCAATGAGGGCTGACACACAAAGTGGTGTCAGGGTAACTCTTTGTAAGTTAGTTAATTCAGTGATAACATAAATAAACTTATTAGAGTTTAGGTTGTATCAAACACTTAACAAGATTAATTTTTCCTTGTTCATGGATGCAAGGGCTTGTGTAGACTTGGGATGAGATGAGAAGGCCTCGAATGGAAAGATCATTATCTCGTCTTTACGAGAGATAATTGATTTCGCATTGGTTTGCATGAGGGGCTGGAAGTTGTTAGAGGTTTCCAGGATATCCCAAGATGGGGGCTAGGACCTAGGAAGACTTACCAAGATATTCCATGTGACATTGTGATGACACTTCTCTTAAGTCAACAATATGTTTGTATCAGTGATGCAATTGATTAGTTAACTCTGGAAGCATTGTAACCATTGTGTTAAGTGATGTTGTACTTTTATTTTATTCAGTTTAGTTATGTGAAGCTTGTGTCTAGAGGTAGATGGTCTTGTTTAGGAATCCTGGTTACTATATCCTAGCACGGGGGGTGAGCCTTCGGGTATCACATGTTTGGGTGGAACGTGCACCTTAATCCGTTGGCTCATCTTCTTGTTCGTGGGGATGAGATTTCTAGATGGAGAGCTCGTGGGATCCAGTTACTTTTCATGCTTTATTCATTTTAGATGTTATTGTAATTTTATTACCCCTCATTTGTATCGAGGTGGAAGATGTAATTTGTAACCATGCTTATTGGATTTACCTCATTTGGGGAATGGGAGTTGTAATCATATTGTAAATTATTGTTATTAGAACATGTGGTATCTCTTATGCTTTGATGTAATTTATCATGTATGGAATGTATGTGTATTTAATTTATTAAGTAATTAAATGTTATGGTTTCAATTCATGTTTCTTGTTTGGGTTTAAGTAAACTTAGTCTTGTAACCTTAGGGGTTGTTGGAAATCGGTAGTGAACTTGCATGTTAATTGTACTTAAACAAAAAAAAATTAGTACATTTGAGTAGTAAATTGCAACTTCCCCTAGGGTTGCGTGGCGGGGCGTTACAGTCAATTTCTCACAAGTCTTGGAATATGTAAAATATTATCAAGTTTTTTAATCCTCCCATCTCTAAAACACAACTTTACCTTTCCATTACCAAAAATATTCTTTGTTTTTGTTATCACCAAGGAAAAAATATACCCCATCATATGTTTTTATGTAGAAAACCACTCTTTGTGAGGAGTTCTATGGTAGGAGCAGCCTAAATCAATAAGCCAAGCATCATTACTAATATTATTAGTTGAGATAAACAAAACATCAAAATCATCATTAAAGGAATTTTTTATGGAGGAATCAACATTCTTTTTTTGTTCTTACACTTCCTGACATGCTCCCTTTTTCCACAATTCCAACACTTCACTCCTCTTTTTAGAGTTTTTATAATGTCCTTTTAGACTTATCACTCTTTTATCCCCTTTAGGCCCTTTCTCTTTGGACCTACCCCACATATGCAAGGAAACTTGGGAGTCAACCTTCATAGAATTTCTCATCATCTCTTCTAAAAGAAGTATGGAAATCATGGCGTCCATCTTTGGCTTTGCATTACTACTACTTATGGCAACAATCAAATTTTCTCAAAATTTAGGCAAAGAACAAATGAACAAGATACACTTATCTTCATCTTCTAATTTAATATCTACTAATGCAAGCTAACTTATAATATTGAGTTAAATCCATTTAAATGATTGTAATTGAATCACCATCTTTCATCTTTAAAGAATACAACTATCTTTTGAGATATAAATTATAGAAAAACTTTTAGTTTGGTATATTTCACCTATCCTCTTCCACAACCTGTATGAGACGTATTTTATGGAGACGTTCAAGAGGAAATTTTTTGGAAGACTCAACCAAATGGTTCCCCATTCCTTCTTTTCCAACTTCTTGCAATCTTCATCAAACATTGCAACTATTTTTATTTCTTTCAAAACTAGGAACCATTGGTCTCTCTCTTCAAGGAGATACTACATCTTCAATTTCCACATCTCATCTGCTAGTACCATTGAATTTCTCAATATCTTAGTGAGAGATAGTGGTAATGGTATACTGTAATCTTCTTCACAAATATGCAATGAACCATAAGATAGAAGTTCTCTCTCTAGTGAAGAAACCTTAAACACTTAAAAGAAAGGTGTCCCTCTCTCAACAGAACTATTATCTCTGATACTAAATAATGAAAACACGTTGAAGGAAAGATGCAATAATAACTTATGAATGTGTTTGAAAATCTAAAAAAATAGATTACTAAATAATATTATGTGTGATTGCATACCCAACACTAATATAAAAATAAACAAGCCATAAGAGATACCATATTTATGTGGAGAAGCCCTATAAAAAAAATCCACATGAGAAAGAGGGAAAATATATTGTTAATATGCACCAAGACTTGTATAATAATACATTGAACTACACTTCTCTTCTTAATCTCTAAGTAGCACCCTATTACTTGCAAAATATCAACATAAAACTACCATCTCATGGCTCCAATTTATAGAAACTTGTAGGAGGGAAAACTACTTGTGGTAACCCGAAACAAGAGGCAAGAAACCACTTGCGAGAAACCATGCCTAGAATAATGGGCAGCCAATATACATAATAAAATATTAATTATCTTCACATGGCTCCAACATGGGCACCCAACCCATAGCCAATCAAACATTTTCCTTTCTAGGTGCTTTGTAACTCCCCAATAACTCTTCTAATCACACAATAGAACAAAATTTCACCTTCCAATCTTGGCCACTCAACACATGATTGTTCACATTCCCAAAAAGTGGATGCCTAGAAAGAAAAGTATCCCATTTTCCCTTATAACTGTCACCAACATGTGTTCACCTCTTTGAAATGCAATTACAATTTGTCAACATTAAATGTTTTCCTCTCATGTCCCCTAGAATACTTTCTAAGGAATGTGGAGAAACATGAATGACGTAGGAATGCAAGGTTAATGTCACATTTTTTTAACATCTAAGTGCTTCAAATTTTTACTCCAAGTATGACAAACTTTGATTTATAGGAAAAACACTTTCACTTTTTGGCCAAAAAGTGGACCCAACTTCTTGCACTTACTCCATTGTGTGAGTGAAATTATGTGTTACGGTTATGGGTTTGAGCATCCCTTTATTAGGATCCCCATCCTTGCTTTCATCATGCTCTTTGTTGCAATATTTTATGAAGAGTGGGTTTTTTTTATCATTGGACTATGATTTTGAAATACAATAGTTTTGAAGTCTTTTTAAATTTTAAATTTTATGTGTATAACACAATCGGAGAGAGTTAATTATCCATGATCATAGTGTGGGATACAACAAGATTAGAATCCAAAACTTTATTTTGTAAAACTATAATTTCACGCATGCTTTACAACATAGGATTTTTATGTTTTCTTTTCAAACTAAACATAGGCATATTACTAGTCAAACCATGCTAGCTTTGACACTTTCTAGATTCATCTAAAGATTTATTTTATCGTTTAGAGGTCTCCTATTTGACTTTTTGATAGATTTTCTTTCTAGTAGGTGATCTAAGGTTTTCATGTATAGAGGATGCATTCTTGATTGACAACTTAAGTCCAACAAGATCTTTAAGACTAAACTTAACATCAACAATAGAATCTAGGTTGACATTAACATCACCATCATGAGTAGACAAATTATCATTATTAATAATAGACTAAATTCTCCTATAATATTTTGCTAATATGTGAACCTTATATCTCCATCAAGAGTGGTCTATCTAACTAAAATATGCATGCCTCGTAGACTTTGTAGGTGGATCTTGTAGAGAATAATGCTCAACATAATAAGCATGTTAACCACAAGTTATACAAGGATGAAGGTTAAAGCAACTATTAGAGGTATGACCTTGATGTCCACAATAAAAATAAGTTTAGAAAATAATGAATTTAGTATAAAGTATTTTGAAACCTCAACTTTTTTTACTTCAAAAGAATGACCGATGGGTGAAGACTCAACTTGACATTTATTCAAAAGGCCTCTTGATACAAAAATGATAGGTTTCAAGTACTAAAGCTTATGAAAATGGACAACACCTTTATTCCCTAGACCAACATGGCATTTATTAGGCTTCATTTACCCCTAGAATTGTACAATAGGTGTAGACTAAATAATAGTCTAGTATGAGCATGTTTTAATAGCTTTTGAACAACCTCAGGTTTACAAATAAACAATTTCACAATTTTTGATTTTAAATTAGGCACAAAAGGATTATAGACACTAGTAGATGGTAGAGCACGTTTGAGAAATTGAACAAATTGCTTGATATTAGGTGCCTAATACATAGTTGTATTTTATAATTAATCTATCTCTAGTTGAAACAAAACGTATTGAGTACAAAACTACATAAATATTAGTTGAAATTGCCTCCAATATCCAGCTATGTGATTAGCAACTCTTGAGCAGACATAAATTCACCTTCAGAGAAAATAATGCATAGTAAAAAAATAGAAACAATCTAAACCAAACTCAACCAATAATACTCAAAAACAAAAGTAAATTTATCAAATCTTAACTTTAAATCTCAAACACACAATTTTACAACTCATCGTGCTCCTTGCAAGCAACCTTACTCTCATTCTTTATTTACAATGAGCATACTCTCGGAAGATCATTACAAAACTCAAAGAACAAAACTTTTGGACATAACCTCTTACAATCTCTCTTCATCTCCGTATAACTACCTATTAATGAATTATTTTTACATAATTTTTCTTTTTGATGAACAAGTGTCAGTTTCTATTAACTAAAGATACAAATACACATATTCAAAAAAATGTTGGGTGATAAGAAGACACACCCCCAAAAGTCACATACCAAATCAGAAACAGAAAAATACATAAACAAAATCGCTTAAGCCAGAGAGATCATTTTCAAAGTACATAGTCTGTCTTTGAAACATGCATGGATGACTACTAAAAAGTTCAAAACTATAGAACATTTTCAAACTTGATTGACAGAAAAATACATAAACAAAACCGCTTAAGCCGCAAGATACTTTTCAAATTAACCCTGCAAATAAATAGTTCATCCTTTAAACATGCATGGCTGACCACTAAAAAGTTCAAAACTATGGAACATTTTCAAACTTGAAAGAAGGAACGATCTGCCAATCTGCAAGTCACGAATGGATCTCTGTACTTTGAACCCACCTTCTAAAACTTACCAGTTAATGCCTTTCGACGCAGATCATGACCCATTTGCCTTGTACCAACCATCACTCTTCAACAGCGACCAATCAACACAAATACCCATGAAAACAGTTTTGACTGCACACAGTTCGGTGTACTAGGTAACTGTTGCATGCATGGCAATGAACAGAATCCACTTTACAGATTTTGGTAGGATTTCGATTACCACAAATCGACTAAAATTGCGCAGATTTCCTGTCAAAAGTATTGTACGGGAAAGTGGTGTAATTAGAAATTTGCATGAACTAACACAGAGGCAAAAAACAGAGACCCACAAGCATTGACCCGTATTGAAGATTGGGATGCTTTATTAATTTCATTGAACAAACATAAGCAATCTGCAAGACTTCAGCGAGAAACCATTAAAGAACTTACTGAAAAGGCGCAGATAACTGCTGTACGGGACGATGTATCTGCATCCCAAGCTCTGTGCAACAAATCTACCAGTCTACTGAAACATCATCCACTTTAATGGTCAAATAATGATTATCAAATCTATAGTCGTCAATATGTGTCATATTTTTATTGGTCAAAATTGATCTTTGATTATTTAACTGGATGATATTTAAGAATAGTCTAAATCTGCACCTTACATTGTTTCTCAGATTCACGTGAATTTTGATGTTTTATTAAGTACAACAAAAGACGTGGATTAGATTGAATGGTCAAATAGTCAATAGTAAATGGTCATTATCAATAGTAATGTTACACCTCATTTGAATAAAAAATTGTCAAATAGTTAACCTATTTTTAGTAGTCAAATTTCACCTTTGAACATTAAACTAAATAAATTTCAAAATAGCCAACCAAACCAAAGCCAATTTTGCTTCTATAGAGATTGACAATGTAATAGCTCCACTATGGCCACATGATCTTCAAAATATGGCTCTCAAAGATGACACCAAGATTTTAATTTATGATCTTTATGAATTTCAATCTCAACAATTCAAAGTATTATGATGCCAACAAAGATACAAAAGGAGAAAACAAAATATCCAAATAAATGATCCACATAGAAGATAAACATGTCACATTGAAGTCATACCTTCGTAAAACTTCCTCTTCGTTATGATTTTAAGAACTTGACAAGATTCTCCATGGTGCAAGCACACACTTACCTTTCATATAGGGAACTTATGTTAGTTCTCTTATACCTTGGTATTTTCTCTATCAGCCCCAAACTACTTCCATCTTCTTCTTTTAAAGAAATTTTCTCTAAGTTGTATCCAATTCCCACAAATGATGATTGTATATCCACTATTTGTTCTAATGGTGTTGATTTGGATCCTAATATTTTCTATTCTAAAGTAGGTGAACATTAACCAACAAAAGAAGCATAATCGTCACTAACTAATGTATCAACATGCACAAAACCTTGTGAGGAGAATTTTGTTTAGTGTAAAATGTAGGAGAATATATGAAGGGAATTCAAAACAGGGGAGAAATTTTTTTAGTGAAGATAGAAAATAAATGAGGAATACTTACAAAGGTCTTACATAAAGGATTGTTAAATGGATAGGAAAACACCATAGTTCTAGGATGTAGAGCAGGAGTAAAAGTGGCATGAGCATTAGGAGAAGGATGATCATGTGTAATCAAATTAGGAGGATTGTGATCATAATCTTATGTATCATAGGTGAATAATATGTCATGTTTTATGTTAGGTTCCTCTACCCAATCAAAATTGTTATCATGAGAAGAAGTGGAATGTGTATCAAAAGGAGAAACAAGAATGAAACCTCATCAATATGATTGTGTATTATATTCATTAACACTTTGCATTGATTAGTAGAATGGCCTAACATCCTATGATATGGGAAAGAAAGTAGAAGTGAATGGCCATGCTTAGGAGGTTTCCTAAATACAAGAGGAGTAAAACTGATTAACTTAACCTCTATTAGTAGTGTTGGGATATGCTCAAGAGGCTCAACAAGATGTATAAAATTGATTTCTTTGTGTTTGTATTGTGAGATAATGGAGGTTCTTATAGAAGGTTCACATAGGGATCCACAATCTAGGAGAACAAATATAATTGCCACCAGCCTATGTAAATTTTTATTCAACCTCAATGCCTAATAAATATATATTATAAATAGAACCTTGAAGGTCAATACAAAGTTTCTCTTAAATATGAGGTGAGATATTATATAGAAAGACAGTTTGGAATGTCATGTAGACAAATAAAGAAAAGAAGTGAGAAGTATAGAGAAATTCATTGGGATTGTATTTCCAATTTTTTAACTATACAAGAGTTACTTCAAGATGTATATTATATTGGAAATGGTATGCAAATGCATGTAGAAGACTAGGAAAAGAATGTGAGGAACTAGGAGGTAGAGTTTAGAACCAATCAAAAGAATCATTTGCAAAATTACTAGGAAAGAATTTATCTAAGATGAATCATCAAAAGAAATAATCAAGCAAATAGTATAGAATTTTATCAAATGATATATAAGATCTCCTATATGACGAAAGAATATGCTCCCAATTTTTACTAGGATAAAGATATGTGAGAATGATAGAAGATGAGAAGAAAATAGTCATGAAGGTGTAGAATGACTGGTGAGAGAAGATATAAGAGTGTCCAATATCATATCTCACTACTCAATTTTAGTATACACATAGGTCAAATTAAGGGCAAGAGGAAAATAAATAGTATATGAATATAAATGTATAATATTAGAAGAAGGATATTAATTGTAATATGATCATTAAGGTGGTGCAACATTAGGAGGGGAAAAGGAAGAAGGTAAAAAGGGCCCTTGTGGAGGAGTTGGTGTATGAGAAAAAGTAGACAAAGATAAATAAAAAGGAAAGGAACCCTAAAGTCACAATGAAGTGGATATGTGTCAAGAGGGAATGACTTAGATTTATTTAAAGGAGTGGGAAAAGAAGTACAAGGAGAAGCATAAATTTCAATATCATAATGTAATTCATCTAATGTAGTACCTAGCAATCATGCAACAAGATGATAATTGGCAATAGGGTCCTCAATATGAAGGTAATCCATAAAATGAAGGTAGGTATTAGAAACATAAGAAAAAGGCACATTGTGGTATTAAGTAGAAGAAAAAAAGGTAGAAAAATCATCATAGGGAGCATGAGGCACAACATCAACTAGGGTAGCCACATTAAAGGAATAAAATATATATCATCAAGAGAGAAGCTCATAAGTTATTAAGTGAGGGAGGGGTTATAATGATAGGAGTAATCGCAAGAGTGGAGAGAAGCTTTTCCCATGTCCTTACCATCCGTTCATGCATAGATATGATCAATAGAAAGAGGAAAAGACTCTAGTTATATGAAGGATCTAGGATATGTTAAAGAAAAAGAAGGTAGAGAAAAACCTATAGGTAAAATTAGAATCAAGAAAGCATGCATGAATGGATGGTAAGGACATGGGAAAAGCCATTATGATCGAACAAAGAAACCCATGAGTAAAGGAAATATAAAAGGGAAAAAATTCTACAATAAACATGGCATAGGTTTTGGGAAAGTTAGATAGTGTTAGGAAGACAAGATTATGCAAAACTATATATTTTTTTAATATCAATATTTAATATAGTGGCTTCACCACCTATATATATATCAAAACAACAATCTTAATAGTGATATTATATAAATAAAGTGAACCAAGATCCACTAAGTAAACCAAGGCAGTGTAATAAAAACTAAAAAAGAAGCAGTGAACCCTATACATACTCTCATTTGTAAATATAGACTTGGCAATTCACATTATATCAAACAAAATACTTATAATAACTAGAAATGTATGAGTAGTGCCACAAATACATTGGAATTACATGGATGTGAACTATAAATATATTACATATTTTATATTTTGAGATATGGTATGTTCATGCATATGGTAAATATTTTTAGTCTGAATATTAATAGTATTTGCATATGTTTTATTATGAAAAATGAAATTATTTAAATATATAAAGTAATATTTGAAAATTAAATATTTGTTATAATTTTATAAAGAAACTAATTTTTTAATGAAATTCTTTATTATATATATATATATATATATATATATATATATATATATATTAATTTTTATTTTAAAAAAGGTGTGAGAGTTAAATCATTTATCTTGGGTTATGTATTTAAAGGCACTATCTTATATCATGTAGATATATTATAAGTTGATTCTTTGATTATTTTTTAAGAGCATATTGTAATCTTCTTTACTTTTGCAGGTACATTAGTTAAAACCTCTATCAAGCAATAACAAACACTCAAGATCATCCCACCTAGGTAGCGGAGTTGGCTTGGGCCGTGGGTTTTCTCCCCATAGGTCTTGAGTTCAGTCTCTCGCTCTCGTAGTTGACCGGTGGACTTGTATGCGGGCTATGACGTCCACCTGCAGGGGGCTAGTCTCACACCAGCTCGCCCTAGGTACCCAAGGTATGGGTTTCTGAGCAGATGGGCTAGGTCGCGGGGACACCCCTGTTGCATAAAAAAAAAACACTCAATATCCATTATCAAGGAATGTCTTAATAACACTCTCCAATACAATCACATTATCTCACATTAATAATATACAAGAAATAATTCACATCCAAATTCATTACCATCCCATTATCTCTTTTATTTACTATTAATTTAGTTTTGGGGATTGATTAAGGTGGGAGAAGTTCCAAACATCAACTTTTGTATATACTACTATGAAGTTCCTTAGCACCACAAAAAAATTATTTATTTTAAATACCATCAAGTAAACAATCTTGTAGATTTCAAAGACTCAATTAGATTTAAATAGTGATGATATAAATTGATAGTAAATCACACCACTAGATACAATTGTAATTGTAATTCTATCCTACACTTTCACATTCTAAAAATTTAGTCATCTCAATTCCTTAATCAACAATCCAATCTTACATCTCATTTATTAATCTTCTATTATAAAATATAATCAAATAAAATTCAATGCAGACTCTAACTTCCTTATTTCAATTTAATATGTAAATCATTAGATCTGAATTAACTTGCATAACTCTTTTTATGATATCTAATTTTAAAATTTGATAAATTTAATTTAATCATCAATTTATTTCTAAAATACTATTAAAAATTAAAGAGAGGGGGCACCACCCTTTTATTCCATAACTATCATATTTTTGAGATTCAATTTATTTTTAAATAATAATATAATATAAAAAAGTTGATACGATTCTATTGTTTTCCTTTTAGTTAGGAGAGAATTTAATAAAGGTTTAATTTAAGATTGAAATCTAATGAGTTTTCCACATATTATATATATATATATATATTAATTAATTAATTTAATATTATAGTAATAATAAGGATGATTTCAATATTTTTAAATTTCATGTTAATTTGTATTATGTAAATATTTAATTATATAATTAAAATATATATTTTCAATATTATTGTATAAATTCTAGTTGAAACTATTTTTGATGTTATTTTTATTTTTATTAATTTAGTAGTTATAGAAATATTTTATCAATTGTTATCAATAGTAAAATAGTGTCTTCTTTTGTCTCAATATGTCATCTCATACATTGATGATAAGAAGGATGATGGCAACCTTTTAATGTCTTTTAAATTATATTCTTTTGTAAGATCTTTGAAATAAAACATCTAATTATATAATTGATTATATCTTTGACTTTATTGTATAAAATATAGTTAAAAGTATTCCTGATGTTATTTTTGTTTCTCTATTTGTCCATGCTTAGGTCTTTTTTGTAGATATAAAAACCATTTAAGTAATTGTTATCAATAGTACAATCCTTATATGTCTCCTTATTCTAATGTACTGCCTCTATTGACAATGTGGAGGAGGATGTTGACTCTAATATATTTTATATCATATTAGTTCATAAGATCTTTGAAATACAACAATCAATTATATACTATAGTTATATATATTTGACTTTCTCGTATAAAATATAGTTAAGAGTATTCCTAATTTTATTTTATTTATGTATTCATCCATCCTTAAGAGCTTTTTGTAGATATAAAAATCATTTAATTAAATTATTATCAATAGTATAATCATTATATTTCTCTTTGTTCTAATGTACCGTCTCATAAATTTATAATGAGGAGGAGAGTGATGACTCTAATTTCTTTTACATCATATTAGTTCATAAGATCTTTGAAATGCAACATTCAATTATATAATGATAGTTGTTTGAATTTATTGTATAAAGTAAGTTGAAATTATTATTCATGTTATTTATATTTCTATATTCATGAATATTTAGAAACTCTTTATGTAGATATAAAAATTACTTTAATTATTATCAATAATGGCATATACCAAATTCATCGCCAACAATTCATCGATGGAAAATTCATTGTCAACAATTCACCACCATGGAAAATTCACCAACGAAAAATTCACCGCCAAGTAAAATTCACCGCTAGCAATTCACCGCGGCGGAAAATTAACCACATTAATATTTTTAATAAAATCAAAGTTTTTGAAATATATATTAAAAAAATTTAACTGCATTAATATTTTTAATAAAATCAAAGTTTTTGAAATTTATATTAAAAAATATTAATACAGTGAATTGTTGGCAATGAATTTTACTTTGCTTCCATCGGTGAATTTTTCATGGTGGTGAATTGCTGGCAGTGAATTTTCCATTGATGAATTGCTAGTGATGAATTTTCCTAGAGCCATCAATAATACAATCCATACATCTCTCCTTATTCAAATGCACTATCCCATACATCAAGAATATCTTATAAAATAAGAAAGAAATATAAAATAGTAGCCATTCATTTACATAGTAATAGAATTAAGATAATAAGAAAAATTCTTTATATTATCATTTATATACATTAATATAGCAAGTGTAGACATTTAAAACTGTCTTGACGATATGACATACTTGATTTTGCTTACTAACACCATTCCTAGTCTATTTTGCATAATTCATCGATTTAATTAAATAATGTCAATTATTTAGTTAAATTCACCTTTTTCTTATTAATTAAATAAATCAATTGTATTTAAGGGAAAGGGACCCATAGTGGGTAGGGGTCCAATGGTGAGTATAGAAGTAGGTTTGAGTGGGCGCCATAGTAGGTAGGCTTAATATCCAATAAACTTACACTTAATATCCAATTTCAAAACACTTTTATCCATAAAGTACACAAATTGACAAATCATGTGATGTCACATCAGCGCACCGATAATACATGACTTAGTGACCCACTATTGGTCTCACCTTTTTTTTGGGCCTTTTTGGATACCTTGACAAAAAGCATGTTGATGTGGCATCATATTTGATAATGTGGCCTTGAAACCAATTTTTATAAGCAGGGGACTTGCCAAATAAGTTGTTGTACAAATTTGGGAGTGATTAGAAATTTTCACATAAGACTTTGATAAGCACAAAGTTAGGGTGGCCCACTATAGGCCCTTCTCCCTTAATTGATTCACTTTTTCATGCTAATTTCATTCTCATTTGATTAAATAATGCAAATTATTTAATTAAATGTCATAATCATATTACTTTGATTAAATAATTCATGATTATTTACTTAAAGTCTCTAATCTCATCCACTTGCACAATTAAATGATTTTAATCAATTGTTTAAGTAGCTAATTTCTTTCCAATCCTCCAATTTCCTCAACTTGCACAAAGAATATCCTCATGGAATATTCCATTTTTGAATTCAAATATTTCCCTCCAAATGGAAATATCTCCCAACATAATTCCTAAAATTTAGGCAATTGGTTGAGTCTCTCATGGATTTTGAACCATTGATTTGATCCTTGATCCATGTCTCATGGATTAGCAATTGTTTGATCCATCCTTGATCCATGTTCACTCCTCTCATTTGATTTCATCCACTAATTAGCATTTTTTATCCTCACAATTGATCATGATTTCCAAATTCTATAAATAGTAGGCCATTTCACATAATAAAGGATTCACAAGCATTGAGCAAACTTACTCTCTTGAATTGATTACCCAATTTGATCGATTTGAGAGAATTTTGTGTCATTTTACTTTATTTTTTTAATCAATTGCTTTGCAACATCATGGATTTTGTTTGAATTGAGCACTCCACATCCATTTTGAGCATAATCCCACAATGGGATTGAGGTTTGCATTGTTTAGTTAGATTCAATTTGGATTGCTTTTCTCTTTCGTGTTATTTGAATTCTAAATGATCTTTTATGAACAATTTCTTTGGAATTATGTAATTAGTTGATCATTTACATAGATTTTAAGTTCAATTTGATGTTGTTTGATCATTTGATTTTATACATTCACATAATAGTATTCCCGATGGGACCCCACGTCCCTAACTTGTAATGCCCCATCTCGTAACCTAAAGAATGTTGCAATGACTACGGTAGTGTAATAATTTTTTTTTAAAGTGTATACTTGAACTTCACTAATGCAAACATTCCCTAAGATACGTGACGACACATTGCATGTAAATCCCATAGATGACAAAAGTAACAAAACATGCATGTGTTTAATTCTCATAAACTTAAGAGCATACATTTAATAACAAATAAATTACATCATTGTAGGTATAATGTACAAATATGATTCTTTCTTACATTGCTTTTATAATAACATTTACAATACTCATTTCCAAATGAGGTAGGTCATACAAAAGTGTACAATTATATGTTACAAAATTTCTCCCCGATAACAATTGAGGAGTGATACATAAATAAGGTATCCACTGATACAAATGAGAAAGTACAAATCACACACGAGCTCTCCAATCAAAAGTACTCACCACCACGAACAAGAATTGGGGACCCAACGGTGCAAGGTGCACATTCCACCCAACCAAGTGGTACCCGTAGGCCCACCCCCCGTGCTAGGAGATAGTAAAAAGGTTCCCTAGACACAGGTGAAACCAAAGACAAAACTATACAAGTACCTCTTAACTTAATGGTTACATTGCTTCCAGAATTGAAGGATCAAATACACTAAGTTCACAAGGATATTGTTATTATAGATGGAGTGTCATCACAATGTTGCATAGGTTACCCAGGTGAATCTTTCTAGGTTTTGGCCCCCATCTTGGGTTACCCTGATAACCTCTTACGAAACTCGGCCCCACATGCAATCTATTACAGAATCGATTATCTTTCATAATGACAAGATATCGATCTTTCCATTCTAGGCCTTCTCGACTCATCCCCAAGTCTGAACTAGCCCTTGAGTCCATGAGTGAGGTTTAATTAATCCAGTTAAATATTTTAGACTACCTAATGTGTTGATTTAGTTTTCATTGATTAACTAATTCTACATGAGTTACCCAGGCACCACTTTATGTGCCGACCCTCATAAAGAGCCACTCCCCTAATAAAAACATAAGGAAACTAATTTCACTAACTATGGGTAGATGAGGTGCACATAAGCCAACATCAAATACCAACCATATAGCAATAGACATCACAACCCGTTCATAGAACCAGGTGTCTAAACTGAATAAAACTATGTGCACTACCCTAGTTTGTTCAAAATATGAAACCATCATAAAAACAACTCCCTCACGAAGAAACTGTATCTAGAAGACTTATTAATCCGTATAATCCCCAATATGCCCAAAAAGAGTAAAAACAACTTAAAACAATTCAAGCATAATAAGAATCTACTATTAGGATTTACTAAATCCAATCAAATCAATAACATGTAGTATGAAATTAATCAACTAAAATATAATTCATTTTTCATTCAATATGAAAATTAAAACTAACAATTAACTTCAATTCCGTATTCATGCATTATAATGAAAATTTCAATTTCTTTACTTAATACATTTCATTATAAAAATATCTATTCATAGTTTTCTTACACTAAACAACAATATTTTATACATTTAAATAAATACACATTCAAATTATTATATTTGATTAATTATTTAAATATATATAAATATATTTTTTTTTTTGACTGAAATAAATTTATCAACATTAATATTTTAAACAAATTATAAATTTTATGAATATATATATATATAATATATTAAAAATAATATATATTATATATATAAAATATACATATTATAAATATTATATATAACAAAAATAAAATACAAATTAAAGAAATGTAAATAAAATATATACAAAGGCAGGGGGCCGACTGCCATACACAACCAAACCCACTTAGTGGGGCGCGGTTGTGCAGGCAGCGTTGGGTGCTACCCTCACAGCCGGCTCCCTATGGGGTCGTCCGTGGGGGTAGCCCCCCCTACGCCTCCCATAATTTTTAATTTTTTTTTAGAAACCAAAAACCTGCGATTATGAATCGCGTACAGAAATTTAAGAAAATTCTACACATCGATTTTATCATAATAAAATATTATATGTATATTTGTATATGTATATGTATATATATCATTTGTATACATATATATATATATATATAATTTAATCAATAAAATAAAATACTATAATCGGGCAATTATTTTCAAGAGGGTTTTTCTACAGAAAATTGAGAGATCTAGCAATTAACAATTTTTTCATAAATTAACAATTTCCATAACAGAGAGTTTCATTTTCAATCCAGATTCTCAAAATATTTTCTATAGGAAATATTTAGAAAAGTTTATCACAAAAGTTTCTATTTCCTCGAACTAATCAGTGAGTTTCATTTACAAATCTACAGAGATTTTCTTCTGTTTCCTTTGAGAATTTTCTATTGTTTAACAAAAACCTTCTGTGATGCTCTCTAATTTTACTATAATTTTTTTTCTTCGTAATTTACACAGAGAGGTAACAAATTTTCTACAGAAATATTTTCAACAAAATTTTACCGAGAAGTACAGAAGCTTCAATCAAATTTTCTTCTCCAAGCAATCTTTCTATTTTACAAATTTAACAAAACTTCTACTAAATTAAATCTTTAAACAAACAATCTTTTCAAATCACAATACAACTAACTAAATAGCAAAGAACCTGTTTTCCTGTAGCTTGAAGAATTGAAAGTTGAAGAAAAGCTTTGCCTGCTGAGTGCAACTTCCAAAACCCTTTCCAAATCTCCACTTCCAGAAAGATGCAAATTACTGAACCAAAAAATAATCCCAAGATCTTCTTCCAAAATTTTAAAATCAAAACCCCAAAAATAAACTAACAATTTTTCCAGCAATACTCTATTTCTTTTCTTTCCCGTGAAGTGCCTTCTTACCTTTCCCAGTTCTGACAATATTCTCTCCGAGAAAATCCTCAACAACAATTTGCATTTAATTTTACTAACACACATGGCAAATCAAAAATATCTTCTAACAAACTCAAGATATTTTCTTTTATCAATTATAAAGAATTATTCTATTTTATAGAATTTAAAAATTCAAAATCAATTTCATTTTCTTTAACAAATTTAAAATTCCCTTTTACACAAAAGCATTTAAACTATATTTAATCTATTCACTCAATAAAGGAAATTTAATCAACTAATTTATTTATTTAATAAAATAACTTTAATCACAATGATTAAATTATCTTACCAAATAAACTAATTTAATTAATTAAATAAAATATGAAGCTTTATAACTACAATATTTAAAATTAATTAAATAAGCACTAAATTATAAAGAACACTAATCTAACATTAAATTCACAAAATAAACCTTGCATAACAAATAACAAGACAAACATAGACGTGACAACCAAACATACCAGACCTAAACTGACGACATACTATGACTAGGTTTGAGGCTAGACTAGGAAAAACCTCATTACTATCTCCCAATCAACATTACTATTGAGCTTGGACACGCTCAGACCTGTGAAACCAGGTGGAGTCGGTGTCATGTACCTGCAATCCTGTAATCATACATATAACATACATGTATATAATTCATATTGATTCAAACACACCGTGAAGAGAAAATCGTGGACATCACAGGGCACTCGCAAGCAAGTGATGCAACTTCGTTCTCCTCACCAATACAATATCACATCGAACTGACAAAATAAATATCAATGAATCTACCATAAGCATATATAGCAATATCATCTCAGGTAAACATCTATGCTAACATAAAGCATGTCAGAAATAATCACCACCAAATAGTGTATCATCACATCATAAAATAAATCCACCATCACTCTACTGTCAGCGATCAAATACATCAAAACAAAGTATCAGGGTCTATCAAAGTAAAAACATACTGTCGTAAAACATAAGCAAAATGGAGGGGTACTACATAACTAATCATTTTTCTTCAAGCTTTATCAGATTTTGTAGGATCAGGGAAAAATTGCACTTTTGTTATTTACATAAGCACATCTTTGTTAAAGGTTTGTACCTTTGTTTAAAGGTCAATGCCTTTGTCTCTAATAGTCATACGCCTCTGTACCTAAAGCTACGCTTTTGTTCTATAGTTTTTTGCTTCTGTTTGAGGAATAGTTCATGCCTTTGTTAAAGGGTCACATCTTGGTTAAAGATCTATGCCTTTGTCATTTAACAGTGTTGTGCCTTTGTCCAAAAAATTGTACCTCTATTGGATGCAGTCTCATGCCTTTGTCTGCTTTAGTTCTTTGATCTAATTGCATATTTTGCTAAGGACTGACCATAACTACTATCTATTTTCTAGTTCTATGTAATGGAAATGGACCTTTATAGCATGCTTGATGCAGAGCAGGGGTTCCAAATCCTTCAAACAATCAAAATTTTACCAACTCAAACAATTTTTGCTTATTAATCCATCTTTGATTCACCAGTCCCTTCACAAAAGCACTTGGCTCTACAAAACTATAAATAATCAAAATTGCAATCAGGGTCCCAAACTCTTACTGAATCCTCAAAACACTTTGAATATCATAAAAATGACTAGTTCAATCCACAGAAAGTTTCCTCAAACACTGAACTCACACTCCACACGCCAACACACAAGAGGCCTATTCACTTGTAGCATTCCACAATGACAAAAACGGTTATAACTTTCCAAATGTAATGAATCTCCCAAACTAGAACATAGATTCAAGGACCCATTTGGGCCTCCTCAAACATATCAAAAAACCAAATATACTTGTTTTGTAAAGTACCCTTCTAAAATTGACTGTCCTACAACAACAAGGCTCAATTAAGCCTACTTTCCAAAGTGACTCCAACCCAATCACTCTCATCTCCAAATTCCTATTCCAACCTTTTCAACAAGTTTCAAAACTATAGAAACAACAACTTTCATTAGGGAAACAAACAAAAATTCACCTAAACAACAAAACCCTTGGTTATGCCCTTTTCTAGCTTGGAACAAGGAAGGTTTAATGGATTTCACTATTCGAGGCCTCCAAATAATTTTCCAACACTTCAAACATATCATTTAAGGTATTCCTATGCTATTCTAATCATCTCCCAAACTTTAACACTTCAATTTCATCAAACTCCTACTTGTAGCCATCAACTTTAAGCCATAATTCATGCATTTCCAACTAGGGCAACAAACAAACCCTATCAAATTCTGCTCACTGCTCTTAAATATTACTTTAACATTGAAACCTACCTAAGAGCCCCCATTTCACCAAGTTTTAGATAGATCCACCAGAGGAAATGGTATTAAGTGCAATTTTTGTGCCTCAAAACTCCAAAACAAGTTTATAGACCTGTTAACAGTAAAATTACAATAAAAGTCTTTAAACTCAACAAAATTCAATCAAACAAAACCAAAAAATGGTGTTACTTCATGCCTTCATTGATTCCCATATCTTTTAGTTCATAAAAAACTTGTACGGGACTGTACAGTAGCCTATAGCACTGAGTTACCAGTAAAAACATAGAATTTCCAATGTAAACATGGGTTTCTTATTGTTTTATCTTCATATACAATCCTCCAACCTATCCCTCGAGGTTCTATAAGAATATTTAAACTTTTTACACCAAAAAAAATGGCTGCAACTGACTCCCTAACTACTTGACTCTTCATATCCCTAACTCTTGCAATTTTTCATTTTCTTGTAACTTTTCATGGCAACATTTCGACAATATTGTAAACTATGACAAAAATGAACTCAAATGACTCCAAATACATTTAAAGATGGTCTATTATGACCTTATTTGATTCTCAATATCTCAAAACACCTAAAATCAACCTAAGACCAAAATTAAGACCTTGTTTACAAAGTGAACCACTATGGTGCCCTTGCACCATACTCCCCATGAAAATAGAACTCAAGTCCTCTTGAGTGAGGATCTGCAACAAGAGTTTTTTTATCCCATCCTTCTCTGGTCTCCAAATGCTGCCATCATCTGGTGTACCCATCCAATGAACTAGGTACTGAAAATTTGCACTATCTCTTTCCCTTTTGAATGGTTTGGCATCCAAATGTTGCTCTAACTGCAAAGATTTGTCTGATAGATGATCCTTGGATCCTTCCTCATTTGAAAACATCATGGAACCTACATCAACATTCTGCTTCATCTTGAATCTAGGTTTACCCTTTCTTAAAGCTGCAATCACAACAAGAAAACAGTGTATTCCATCCTCCTCCTTCCCATCAAATGCATGCTTAAACTCATCCACCTTCCTTAGCAAATCATCCTTAAGAATTTCACCTTTTTTTTCCATCTTTTGTATCTGATATTATGCCCCTATGACTGCTACTTTAACAGGTTCACTAATCTTTGATGTGACAAAAACTGAAAGACCTTTATCCTCTTTGGAAAATAATAAAGAAAACACCATTTATGTTGGATGTTGTGGTTGTGTTGCTGATATGTGGTTGTCATTGATGTCAACACTATTAGCATTGTTGCATTAGAAGTTGTATATGTCAAGGATATTGAGAAATTTGTAATAAGAAGTGCTATAGGTTGTCAGTGGTGAAGTGAAGTTCTTTCTATCAATGTGTTCAATACATTGTTGTTCTGAGATTGTGGACTAAAGGATTTCTTGTGGAGTATGTCTATCTTATCCATGTCGAGTTTTAGAGATCCACATGAAGAGTTGATCGAGTTATGGTGATTTTCATTCTAACAGTTTTTCCGTCGCTTCAGTTAGTGTTCCTAATTGAAGATTATGTGATTTCAGTAAGTCCAATTGTTGTGGATGCTTCTCTGGTGTTTGATGATGCTTTTGGATGTTTCTAGTTCATTCTATATCTTTGTAGCATGTCTACATTGATCGTTGTTCTTGTGATCTGATATTTTCTCTTGTGTGTTCATGTTTTTCATGTTCTTGGCCGACAAGGTGTTGAAGCGTGTTGTGGATCTTTGAGGAGAAATTAATTGAAGTGTTTTTGTGTTGGAGAAGTCATTTTCGGTCTTCACTATGTTATGGCCGACCTTGGTTGATTCGCATGAATAATATTTATTTGTTTTGGGCTGACTAGTTGTAATTATTTTATTATCTTTTTGTGGCCGACTTATAGCAATGTAATTTCTTGTTGTGAATATATAAGAGAGATTGTTTGAAGTGTGGAAGAGGTGTGAATGCGAAGTGTATGAGTCCTATGTGCAAATAAAGTTTAGATCATTCGAAGGAAATGCAGAGAGTGAAGAAGAGTGAAGAAGTGTTCATGTGATTAACTAGAACTGTAACCAGGCATTAGCAGATGTTATTTTCTTAGTTCAAATCCGAATGGTTTTAATCCAATTTTTTTTGTAAGATAGTGTCTCTTCCTTGGGCAGTAAGCCTTGTTGTATTTGAATAGTGATATGTAGGCAGTGTGTTTGAATGCATGTGCATTCCCCATTCATATTTCATTATACTTTTAATAGGGTATATTCTTGTGGATTGACCTCCACCGTGGTTTTTCCCCTAACAGGGTTTCCACATAAAAATCTTGGTGTTATGTGTGCTTATGATATGTTTCTCATTTATGCTTTCATGATTAATGATCAGATCTGAAATTAAGGTTAATAAGTTGAATAATTTTATGATTCAGTGACAACTAATTCACCCCCCCTCTCAGTTGTCTACCCTTGAGTTTCCAACAATTGGTATCAAAGCTTGTGGTTCCTTGGAAGAAGTTTAACAACTTGAGGTGATCCGGGATGGCAACTTATAAGAAGGATAGTCCTAGATTTGATGGAACAAATTATTCTTTGTGGAAAGCTCGAATGGAGTGCCATTTGAGATGCATTGGTGAACCCTATTGGAGCATTACAAAAAATATATATGTTATTCCACAGAATGGTCCTACTACTTCTGCTGAGATCAGGGATGTTGAATATAATATCAAGGCTAAGGAGGAATTGTTGAGTGCTTTGACTGATACTGAGATGACAAATGTGATAGATCTAAAGACTGCTTATGAGATCTGGAAGAAATTGGAGACCTTGTATGAAGGTGATGAAAATGTGAAGATTGCTAAGCTACAAAGTCTGAAAGGAAAATATTTAAAGTTGAAAATGGGCAATGATGAAAATGTTACTACTTTCATGCAAAGAGTAAATGAACTTGTGTGTGGTATCAGATGTGTTGGTGGATAGATAGACGAATCAGAGATTGTTGCTAAAGTGCTTAGATCTTTGCCTAACTCTTACAAATTCAAGGCTATCGTTATTGAAGAACTCCGAACTGTGACTATCAGAGCATAGGTTCATACACTGGGCACTATGTGCTCACTATGTAACCTTGCGCTTAGACCCGTGCGTCTTGAGTTTCACTTTTCTGTTGTCATTGTTGTGAACCTGAGTTTCTTCTGTTAAACGGTATTGGGTCAATGGTGCAGGAAACCGATTGAAAGGATAGGACCCACGGTGTAGTGCGCAATGCACCGATATCCTTTATGTCGGGGATTCTCTATAGACCCTTGAGTTTTAGTGTGATGTGTTTCTTGGTGATGTGTTTTACGTGTGTGAATATGTCAAGTTTGCATGGAATCTGTGATTTTGTTGTCTTTGAGTGATGAATTATGCTTTCTTGAATCTGTAAAGGTGTAAAATTTTGCCTTTTTGTTGAAATTGATGTGAGATTTGGTGTGGAATAATGGTTAACGTGGAGTTCTTTGGGTGAAAATTATGAGTTTTAATGAAAATATGAGGTTTGGTGGATAATTATTCTATGATTTTTAGCAGAATATAGTAGCTTGAGGTTAAAATGCAACTTGAATTATTGGTACTAATGTGCAATGTTCTATGTTAGCTTTTGATTTACAGGAAGTTGGCTTCAGAAAGCATAGTGGCGAAGGTAATGTAATTGTAATATGTAGGTATAGATACTTATAATGTCAAGTAGTAATTCATTGTGATATAGTAGATGGATTAGGTTTATGGTTAGCATCCTTATGAGAATATTGTTTAACTAATAAGAAGTAAACTGTTTACGAGTTACTAGAATTGTTTGACTATTATGTGTGGTTAGTCGGAGGGACAGTGTGGTATCACTTGCTCACGAGTGCCCTACTATACTGGGATTTCCTCTCACTATGTATTTATGATATATATGTATTGTGCACAACGTTTGTTTGCATGCAGGATTGCAGGAATTAAGTCTCGATTCCACCTGCATTGTCAGGACTGGGCGAGCATCATAAACACCCAATGGGCTTGACGTTGAACATAGGAGCTGACAAGAAAGTTTCCTCGACTTAGTTTGTCCACTCCGTCCTAGTGTTTGGAAAATTAGTTTGGTTACAACCCCGTTACTATTATCATTTTGGTATCATTTCCTTATTTTGGTTTGTTTAATTTTCGTTGCTTACTTGATGATGTTTTGACTTGTGGTGTTGATGTGCTTATGTTTTTGTTAGTTTATGGATTGTGCCTGAGCTCAACTTCCAGGAGTAAGTTGAAGCCAAGGGGGGGAGGATGTAGTGCCCTCCGTTTCGGTCGTCGTTGATGTTAAGTAAGTTGACCGTTGGGTGGTTATGTCATTTTCGCGTGTTCGAGTAGTGTGATAAGTTGATTTTAAGGTGTCTTGATTTTGTGATTTTGTAATATTGTATAGTTTTGATTATTTTAATTAATTAAATTAAAAAGGATTAAAAGGGAACTTAATTTAATTGGGAAGTGAAATTATAACTGAATGAACTACATTAATAAATGATACGGTAACTATTTTTGGATGGTCAATTATTAAATTAAAATAATAACTAAAAGAAGTATGAGTAATTAAACAATGTGATAAAATAAGATTTTTATTAATTTCTTTGTGAAATAAATAATTAAATAAATGTTTTAATATAATTAGAGGTTATGAAAGAATAAAATTTCATGGTTAATAGAAATAAATAAAAAGAGAATATTGCAAGGTAATTATCATTTAACGTTTAAATTCGATTAATAAATTTAAAGTGAGAAAATATTAGAAATGATTAAATATTAAAATTGTATTTGAGTTTAAATAAATTAAGGTGAAAATATTTATCTGTAACTAAAAGAATGATTAAATTATTAAATATTTATTGAATATCTAATAGATGACCTATTTGAGAGTAGATTATAAAATAATAATTAAGGGTTTTCGTTCATTCATAACTGCTGGAAGTTGAACGGTTTCCCGAGAGGAGTAGATTCCTCCTTCATAATAAGGGTTTTCAGTTACTCATTTGGGGGGGGATGGACATTAGCATATCTCTGGAAAGTTTGATTATCGTTGAGAAGGCGGTTATCTGCAATTCCTTCTTGCACTGTGAGGGCTCGGGTCACCTGTGTTGGAGCATCGCTTCTATCGTAGTCATCCCCACCAGCGACACCATAAGATAAGTGTGATATTTTCTATGATTATATGTTATGCCTTAAAAACAAAAGTTTTGAATGGTTGTTGTGTCTGGTTATGCATTGAAAAAGAATTGCCATATGGTAGCAAAAAGTTTTGGGCATGAAGAGAGAAAAAGAATTTTCTGATTGCTTTGTCATTTCTTTTATAAATTCATGGTTAATATTTGATTGCTTTGTCATTTCTTTTATAAATTTATGGTTAATAGATTTGCGTTAAACCTAAATTTTGATGTATGGAATTAAATTTACCCAACTATCTTTGTGATCAGTAATTTTGGTTGTGCTATGGTCCATTTCATATTGGTACTCTTCTGGGATATTTATTTCCTCGTTTGAATAGCTTTTGAATTCTGGAGTTTCCACTTAATGGAACTGCCTTCTTTGGATATTGATGTAGTATGAAACCTGAAGGTGAGTCATTAAAAAAAAAATATACATATATATATTTCTGTTTTGGCCAACTTCAATCTTGAGCTTGCCTCTGGAAAACTCGCCAGCAAATAGAATTAGGGTTAAAAAAAAACAAAAAAATAGTTGTACATTAATTCTCTTTCTCGTAAGTCACGTAATTGCACCTCACCTTTCTCCTTCCCTTCCGTTTGGTAAATAACATGTGAAATCTGTTAATAATGCAAGTGAATGGCGATAGTTCCAAATTCCAATATTCACTCTCTGATATACTTGGCAACCTGTCACAGCCGCAATGCTTGAACATGGTAGGGTGTATAGATTTAAATAAACTCTCAGATGTTATTATCAGAACCCCAAGTGTTATCCGTAAGACTTTGGCTTAGCACATTTTTGCAACCGTAACCATCTCAATCTTGGAGGAAGCTTGGTTCATGTGTCTTCTCTGATTCCGTCAATGAGCAGATTGTTCCTGTGAAGAAATTGAGGACTAATGAGCAGATTTTTTTTAATTCTCTTGGTCTGTGCAATGTTTCAAGCCCTTGCCAGTTACCCCGTCCAGTCGAAGCTGAGAGAAATTGATGTTATTAGATACATTAGGTAGTTAAGTTATGTGATATGTTATTGAGTAGGTTAGTAATGTGATTAGGGAAAGTTTCCTTATGTTAATTTTTGATAATTTGGGTAACATTGATAGATTAGTTTATTCTTACTTTGGTTAGTTCCAAGTGGAATAGTTAAATTAGAAATAGTGAAAAGTAGAGTTTTGTATGTGCTTGCTCTGCGTAAGTAAAATTAGATGATTATGGAATATAATGAAAGTATAAATATTATGTTGCTTGAAGCAGAAGTAATTATAAATAAATAAAAATAAGATGAAATTTTTCTATGTGGTTATTATGTGAAAATTATTTTAAATTCATATGAGAAAAGAGTATTTGGGCCTTCTTAGATAATTTATTGTGTTAAATGTTAAATGGTTTTACCTTTTTTGTTATCTAATGAGTCTGTGAATAATAATTATTTATCAAACTACTATGTGAAATAATTTATTAGTATCGTCACCTTAGGATTATAATAAAGTTGTAATTTATAGAATTGTCATCTTAGTATTACATTTTAAAGTTATAATTAGGATTCATATTAAACAGTCGATGGAGTTGGTTATCTTATAAACGATATAGTTATGTTAAATATAATTATTTGTAGTAAATACTCTTTTAATTAAATTAAGTGGATACCTTAAAGTAAGTGATAAGAACGTTGAAATAATGCCTAAATTAAAGGAATGTCTTTATGGTTATAAGGTGTGAGTGATTGTTGTTTTAAACAAAGTATTTTGATTATTGGTTTAAGTGTTATGTAATTGATGGGTGTGATGTGTGGGATATTTATGGAGATGTCTCGATGGCCTGTTCATGGTAAGTGTTTTAAGATAGTGTTCTTCAAGGTTGATGTGTCTAATGGTCCTTGTATGTAATTATGCGTGTAAAATGGGAACCCGTATTATTGTTCGTGATTGTTTTAATTTGTGTTTGGAAGAGTATGCTTGAGAATTAGTGTCTTGTGGCTTATAACATCAGATTATATCTTCACTTTGCAATATTGTGATATCCTTAAATGATGAAAATGTTTGATCATTAGAATAATGTTCTTTTTAGATGTTTTCAAGTTACTTCTTATTGAATGAATGGATATATTATATTTGAATGAGTGGTTTTATGTATTGTCTCGATAGGTCCTTTCAATGTGACTTTTCGTGAGCTGATTTTGAGTTAGGGACTTTCTCTCATTTAACTTACATTTCTATATGTTTTCTTTTGCTAAATGGCAATTTGGTTAAGGTTATCTTTGTCATGATTGACAGTTCTGCTTGAGTCAAATTGAAAAGTTCTTGAGTTATGGGTATTCCGAGAGGAGAAAATAGAGGTTTCCCTTGGATTCTCGACTTAGTTCGTATCGAAGTTGTTGGTGTTGTTGAGTGGAGTTGTTGATCTTATTTTGGTGTGTTTGCTCATTATATTTATATTGGAAATAGTTCTTTGAGGTCTTGCAATTATTGCTGTCAGTTCCTTGATGGGGAAACCCTAGTGTAACTTTATGAGAATCTTCCAGAGGTTTATTTTACTATTGGTTAATGTTCCTCCTTTTATGTGCCCTTGTTGTGGCAAGTGTTTTGGTTTCATGTTTTTGAAAGGGTTGTACATGAATTGTTGAGATTTTGATTATGTATTTATGGCAAGATGGGTAATGCCTTGCATGCTGCTCTGTTGTGATATAATGTTCTTGTTATGTTGTACAACCCTTGGATTTTGGTTTTTTATGTTTTTAGTGTCTAGAGTGAGAGTGGCTCTAAGTGGGTGGTCGGCGCACAAAGGTGCGCCAGGATAGCCCTCGTTAGAGTGAAATTAATAAGTGATAATTTAAATAATTAACTAGGGGGTGGGTAGAATCACATTAAAAAGATAATTGATGCCTCATCCGTCATTTAGTGCTATCACAGGCTAAAGGGGATTGAGAAGGCCGTGGTTGGCATGTTCGTTGCCTTGTCTTCGTGAAGGGTAACGGATCCGCATGAGCAACCCTATGGGGCGGCACCTTGAAATAGGTAGTCTGGATAACCATAGATGGAGGCGGCTCCTAGCGCTCGGTTTGGTCTGGATAATTCGTCAGTAGACGGAGGCGGCGCCTTGCGTTAGTTGTAGTCTGGATAATCCATGTAAGCCATGTGATGACACTCTCCTCTAACACTCCTTCTTATGTTGCTTCTTTGGAAATCCTCTGGAAGTGGTTCTTTGTCTTGAATTGATGAAACTTGGTTATTTGGGATGATTTATGGTTTTACCCTATTTTATCTTTGATGTACTTTGTGGTCTTGTATGATCTCATTGATATTTGATTTATGACCTTGTACTCTTATGGTACTGTGATATGTTGTTATTGTATTGTGTCATTGCGATTCAGAATTGTGTTACGTCTATTAATACAGTTTGATTTGGAAGTGTTGTATGATCTTCCTTTGGATTACTTGTTTACTGGTCATTACTTTGAATTATGTGATGAGATTTATGACTCTTGGATGTGGTTGATTATGTCATTGTAATTCTTGAGTGTTATGATACTTTTGTATGACGTTGAGTCTTGTGGTTCCCTACTTGGATGTTCTTGGTTGTGGTCTCTTTCTTGTTAGCTCCTAGCACGGGGGGTGGGTCTTTAGACTCACATGGTCGGGTGGAACGTGCTAAGCACCCCATTGGGTCCCCAGTCGAGGATCGAGAGGTGCGGATTGGTGCTGTTGCAGCGACTCCAAAGTTGTATCTGTTTTGGAGCCAGTTATGATATTATGTATCATGTTATCTTGTTGTATGGTTTCCATTCATGATTGGAAACACTTTTATATCATTGTACTTCTTAAACATTATACTGTAATGAAATGTTAAACTTGGTGTGGATATTGGCTATGACAGTTGTTATTCAATGTGTTATGTTTCTGTATTTAGATGGTTTCTTATCATTGATCATCCTGTATGTGTTATATTTGTTAATGCTTACTTTATATCTTTAGATTTTAATCTTTATGGTTGTTGTGTGGATCTAAGTTGCGTAATGACTCTTCGTGTACCCCAAGGGTTGTATGTGTTAATGAATCTATTTAAATGAAATTCATGTTATGACTTAGTGTGTGTTACATGTATGTTATGTTTACTTAAAAAAAAAAAAAAAAAAATTGTTGTAATTATTGTACTATTGTCCTTTGGGGTTCTCACGGCGGGGCGTTACAGTGACAAATGTTACCAGAGATATGTTGATTGGTAAGCTTACTGCTTTTGAGTTGAGTGAATTTGGTGATGCCCTTCCTAAGGTTGAATCTACATTTAAGGCTACTACTTTTGGAAGAGATAGATAGAGATATGATCTGGGTGAAAGTTCATTAAGAAAGACATTCAAGTATGAGGATGAAATGAAACAGTTGGATGAAGAAGAAAGAGAGCTTGAAGAACTTGAAGCATTGATTGTGAAAAGAGAAGCCAAAGGACAAGGTAAGTATAAGGGAAAGTTTCCCATTAAATGTTTCTCTTGCAATAAGATAGGTCATTTTGCATCAAGATGTCCTGAGAGAGTTTCCAAGCCAAGATTTAACAAGCCTAAATTCCAAAAGAAGTGTTACTATGCTATTGATGAAGGTGTAACAAATGATGAATTTGACAGAGGAAATGCAAGTGAAGATGAATTTGTGTTTATTGCTATCAAGGAAAATAATCCTGTGTCTACTGAATTTGCTAGTTGTACAAATGTGGAGAAAGCCCTAGCTGCTTGAGTTGAAGAGAAAGATGAATGGGTAATTGGCAGTGGTTGTTCTCATCATATGTCAAGAGATAAAAGTAAGTTTGTGAATTTGGAGAAGTATGATGGTGGTGTTGTGATAATTGGTGATAACACAACTGGTGTGATCCATGGAAGAGGATGTATTTCTCTTGATAGTAAGCATAACAATAATGATGTCTTGTATGTTGAAGGTTTGAAGCATAATATTTTAAGTGTTGGTCAAATGGTTGATAAGGGATGCAATCTTCAGTTCATGGATGGTAAGTGCAAAATATTGGGAAATTTTGGAAATGTGATTGCATCAGGTACACAAACAAAAGGTAATATCTTTCATCTAAATGTTGGTATTAAAAGTTGTTTGATTGCTCAAGTTGATGAGAGTTGGTTATGGCATAGGAGAATGTGTCATGTTAACTTTGATAACATTGTCAAGATAAGTTCCACTAAAGCTATGAGAGATCTTCCTAAGCTGATGAAACCTACTAATGCCATATGCAAAGAATGTCAGTTAGGAAAGCAAACAAGAATTTAATTTCGAAGTAAACAACAAAACTCAAATGGATAGTTGGAACTTGTGCATACTGATTTATGTGGTCTTGCTAGAACTAGAAGTTTACAAGGTTACAAATACTTCATGTTGCTTATTGATGATTATTCAAGGATGATGTGGGCTACTTTCTTAAGGGAGAAATCTGAAGCTCTAGAAAATTTCAAGATCTTTAAAGCTATGGTTGAGACAAAGATTCGTTTGAAGATTAAATGTCTGAGATCATATAGAGGTGGTCAATTCACTTATGGTGAGTTTAATTCTTTTTGTGAAGAGCATGGAATAAAGAGACAGTTATCTGCACCGCATACCCCTCTAAAGAATGGAGTTGTGGAAAGGAAGAACAAAATAGTTCTAGATGTGGCTAGAACCATTATGTTGGAAGGAAATGTGCCTCATATCTACTAGAGAGAAGTTGTGAGTATTGTTGTGTACACACTTAACCGGGTACAAATCAAAGGCGATACTAGTAAGACTCCTTTTGAACTATGGACTGGTCAAAATCCTACTGTTAGATACTTGAAAATCTTTGGAAGCAAGTGTTATATCAAAAGAGATGAAGATATAGGAAAGTTTGATGCTAGGAGTGATGAAGGAATCTTTCTGGGTTACGCTACTAAAAGTAAGGCCTACCGGTGTTACAACAAAAGATTGAAGAAAATGGTTGAAAGTGAAAATGTTAAGGTTGATGAAGACATAGCTGCACTATCCAGAACCTGTGGATATGATTTTGATGATCAGAATGACAGTACAAGCAAAGGAAAGCAAGGTCAGATTACAAGTCAAGTTCAAATCATTCTGGTGAATCAAGAAAATCAAGAAGGAGAAACTGATGGAAGAATAGAAGAGAGATTAGAAGAGCCTGAAGTTGAAGAAAATTCTAAGAAGACTCTGAGGTATGTGAGATTGAATCATTCAAAGAATTAGATCATAGGCGATAAGAACAAAGGTGTCTAGACTCGGAGAAAAATTGTAGAAGAGTATTGTTTGATTTAAAAAACTGAGCCTAACAATGTAAATGAAGCATGCAAAGATGAGCATTGGGTTGAAGAAATGAAAGAGGAACTACATCAAATTGAGAAGAATGATACATGGATTCTTGTTCCTAGACCTAAGGATAAGAATATAATTGAAACTAAATGGGTATTTAGAAACAAACTGAATGAAGAAGGTGAAGTGGTTAGAAACAAAGCAAGACTAGTTTGTAAGGGATATTCTCAAATGGAAGGTATTGATTTTGAAGAAATTTTTTCCCCTGTTGCTAGAATTGAAGCTATGAGATTTTTTCTTGCGTATGCTTCTTATAAAGACTACAAGGTTCATCAAATGGATGTCAAGTCTATTTTTCTAAATGGAAAATTGGAAGAAGAGGTATATGTTGAGCAACTTGATGGATTCCAGTTGACTGATCAGGAAGATATGGTGTGTCGACTGAAGAAAGCATTGTATTGTCTTAAGCATGCCCCTAGAGCATGATATGCCAGATTGGATAAGTACTTGGTGAAACTTGGATTTAACAAAGGTACTGTTGATAGTAATCTGTATTTCAAGAATGATGATAAAGATTTGATTATGGAAGCTTTTGTTGATGATATCATATTTGGAGGAGATGATAGCTTGTGCATGAAGTTTGCTAATGAGATGCGGAATGAATTTGAAATGTCAATGATTGGAGAGATGAAATTATTCTTGGGATTGCAAATTACTTAGTTAGATAAAGGGATTTTTATACCTCAATCCAAGTATGTGAAGGAATTGTTGAAGAAATTCAGTATGGAAGACTCAAAGCCTATTGGTACACCCATGCTGACTAGATGTAAGATGACAACTGATGATGATTCTTCGAAGGAAAATCAGACAAGATATAAATCAATGATTGGTGGATTGCTTTATTTGACTCAAACTAGGCCTGATATCATGAATGTTGTATGTATTGTTGCTAGATTTCAAGCTGATCCTAAAGAATCTCATGTGGCTGATGTGAAGATAATTTTTTAGATACTTGAAAGGGACAATTGATTTTGGTCTATGGTATCCTAAAGATGATGATCTTAGTTTGAGTGCCTTTACTGATGTTGATTGGGTAGGAGATGTGAATGAAAGGAAAAGTACTAGTGGTGGAGCATTTTTCTTGGGAAAGAAGTTGATTTCATGGTTGAGTAAGAAGTAGAATGCTATTTCTTTATCTACTGTAGAGGAAAAATACATTGTTGCTGCTAATAATTGCACTCAAGTATTGTGGATGAAACAAATGTTGAAGGATATCAGAGTTGTGTATGATGAGCCTATTGTTATATTCTGTGATAACTCAAGTTCTATTAACATTTCTAAGAATCTGGTGCTACATTCAAAGACCAAGCATATAGCTATCAAATTTCACTTTTTGAGAGAGAAGGTAAGTGAAAAGGAAGTCAGATTGGAGTATGTGCCTACTAAGGAGAAGATTGCAAATATCTTTGCAAAGTCGTTGCCTAAGTATACTTTTGAGTATCTCAAAGGTAAGTTGGGGGTGATTACCCCTCCTAATAAGAACTAAGGATGCATTGATTTGCATCAATCCGCACATTTCATGATCATATTTTGATACGGATTGATGTTCTAGTGGCTACTACTCAGGGGAAGTAGTCAGATGTTCAAATGTTTAGAAGCTCGTATATGTGGTTCAGAGCTTGTATTGAAGAGATCTTTGTCATTGATGTCAAAGGGGGAGAAGAGTAATGTGAAAAAGAAACTGTTGATTATCTGGGGAGAAGATCCTTGTGGGGAGAAGATCATGTGAGGAAAGAAACGTCAGAACTTAAAGGAAGAGTAAGTGTAGTTGTGTTGATGGTATTTTTTACATCATGTGTTGCCATCAATGCCAAAGGGGGAGATTGTTGGATGTTTTTTTTGTGTTTTTGATATGTGGTTGTCATTGATGTTAACACTATTAGCATTGTTGCATTAGAAGTTGTATATGTCGAGGATATTGAGAAAATTGTAATAAGAAGTGCTATAGGTTGTCAGTGGTGAAGTGAAGTTCTTTCTATCGGTGTGTTCAGTACGTTGTTGTTCTGAGGTTGTGGACTAAAGGGTTTCTTGTGGAGTATGTATAGTTTATCCATGTCGAGTTTTAGAGATCTACATGAAGAGTTGATTGAGCTATGGTGATTTTCATTCTAACAGTTTTCTGTCACTTCAGTTAGTGTTCCTGATTGAAGATTTTGTGATTTCAGTAAGTTTAGTTGTTGTGGATGCTTCTCTAGTGTTTCATGATGCTTTTGGATGTTTTTAGTTCATTCTCTATCTTTGTGGCATGTTTGCATTGATCGTTGTGCTTGTGATCTAATATTTTCTCGTGTGTTCATGTTTTTCATGTTCTTGGCCAACAAGGTGTTGAAGCGTGTTGTGGATCTTTGAGGAGAAATTAATTGAAGTGTTTTCATGTTGGAGATGTTGTTTTTGGTCTTCACCATGTTATGGTCGACCTTGGTTGATTCACATGAATAATCTTTATTTGTAATTATTTTATTATCTTTTTGTGGTCGACTTATAGTGATGTAATTTCTTGTTACAAATATATAAGAGCGATTGTTTGAAGTGTGGAAGACGTGTGAATGCAAAGTGTATGAGTCCTATGTGCAAATAAATTTTAGATCATTCGAAGGTAGAGCAAAGAGTGAAGAAGAGTGAAGAAGTGTTCATGTGCTTAACCAGAACTGTAACTAGGCATTAGCAGATGCTATTTTATCAGTTCAAATCTGGATGGTTTTAATCTGAATCTTTCTGTAAGGCAATGTGTCTTCCTTGGGTAGTAAACCATGTTGTATTGGAGCAATGATCTCTAGGCAGTGTTCCTGAATGCATGTGCATTCCCCATTCATATTTCCTTATACTTTTAACAGGGTATAATCTTGTGGATTAACCTCCACCATGGTTTTTCCCCTAACAAGGTTTCCACGTAAAAATCTTGGTTTTATGTGTGTTTCTGATGTGTTTCTCATTTATTCTTTCATGATTAATGATCATATTTGAAATTAAGGTTAATAATTTGAATAAGTTTATGATTCGGTGACAATTGATTCACCCCCCCTCTTAGTTGTCTGCCCTTGAGTTGCCAACAATTTCAACATACCTTTGAAGCCAACCTTGATCCTCCAAGTTCAATTCATCCTTGACCTTCAACAAATCAACTCTTGACACCAACTCAATATCATTTCCCTCCAATAGGGAATCACTCTTCAAAATTACTATCTTCACATCTTTCTTTTTAAGGGTGGCTGTAAACTCCATGCATTCTTCTTCTACTACCATCATCACCTTAGCTTTCTTGGTTTGTTCATCATCTTCCTTTATCAACAAAGGTTCCTGCACATCTGGTTTTACTATCTCCTTTTTTCTTCTTCGTTGAATAATCTTTCTAATAGGCCATGTAACCTTCCTCTTAACTAATACGTGCCAACTTGACACTTGGCTTACTAATTGATCCAACTCAACCTTCCAACCCTTTATCATCCTTTCTCTCATCTCTTTTAGTTGTTCCATAGCCTACCTCAGCTCTTTTATCTCTTTGGCAAACTCCATTTGTTTTGCCTTTTCTTTTTCCTTCTTCATCTCTTTTTTTCCTCTTTTCTACAACACACACAAACACACAACCTTCCTTTTCCAGAGTATTCTAGCTCTGATACCAATTCATGTAGAGAAGGGGTTCCAAATCCTTCAAACAATCACAATTTTATCAACTCAAACAATTGTTTCTTATTCATCCATCTTTGATTCACTAGTCCCTTCACAAAAGCACTTGGCTCTACAAAACTACAAACACCCAAAATTGCAATCAGGGTCCCAAAATATTACTAAACCCTCAAACCACTTTGAATATCATAAAAATGAATGATTCAATCCAAAGAAAGTTTCCTCAAACATTGAACTCACACTCCTCCACATGCCCACACATAAGAGGCCTATTTTCTTATAACATTCCACAATGAAAAAAATAGTTATAACTTTCCAAATGTAATGAATCTCCCAAACTAAAAAAAAATATTCAAGGACCCATTTGGGCCTCCTCAAACATGTCAGAAAACTAAATATACTTGTTTTGTAAAGTACCCTTCTAAAACTGACTGTCCTGCAGCAACAAGGCTCAATTAGGCCTATTTTCCAAAGTGACTCCAACCCAATCACTCTCTCATCTCCAAATTCCTATTCCAACCTTTTCAACAGGTTTCAAAACTATAGAAACAACAACTTTCATCAGGGAAACAAACAAAAATTCACCTAAACAAAAAAACCCTTAGTTATGCCCTTTTCTAGCTTGGAGCAAGGGGAGTTTAATGGATTTCACTATTCTAGGCCTCCAAATACTTTTCCAAAAAAAATATCATTTAAGGTCTTCCTATGCTTCCAATTATCTCCCAACCTTTAACACTTCAATTTCATCAAACTCCTACTTGTAGCCATCAACTTTAAGCCATAATTCATGCATTTCCAACTAGGGCAGCAAACAAAGCCCTATCAAACTCTACTCCCTTCTCTTAAAACTTACTTTAACATTGAAACCTACCTAAGAGCCCCCATTTAACCAAGTTTTAGACAGATCCACCAAAGGAAATGGTATTAAGTGCATTTTTTGTGCCTCAAAACCCCAAAACAAGGTTATAGAACCGTTAACAACAAAATTACAATAAAAGTATTTAAACACCACAAAATTCAATCAAACAAAACCCAAACTGATGTTACTTCATGCCTTCATTTATTCCCGTAGCTTTTAGTTCATAAAAAACTTGGACAAGGTTGTACAGTGGCCTGAAGCAATGAATTACCAATTAAAACATAGAATTTTCAATGTAAACAGGGGTTTCTTATTTTATCTTCATATACAATCCTCCAACCTCTTCCTTGAGGTTCTACAAGCATATTTAAAACTTTTACACTAGAAAACAAATGGATACAACTGACTTCCTAACTACTTGACTCTTCATATCCCTAACTCTTGCAATTTTGCATTTTCTTGTAACTTTTCATGGAAACATTTTGACAATATTGCAAACTATGACAAAAATGAACTCAAATGACTCCAAATACATTTAAAGATGGTCTATTATGACCTTATTTGATTCCCAATGACTCAAAACACCTAAAATTAACCTAAGACCAAACTCAAGACCTTGTTTACAAAGTGAACCAACATGGTGCCCTTGCACCAATGATGAATCTGGAAAATGTTTATTAAAAATTATTTCGAAATAAATTTAGTACTAGTTTCATTTTATGCATCTCACATTTACTTTGGTGTTTAAAATTGGACAACAAAAAAAAATGCTTTTTGATTTGGTACATAAAATTGAGCAATCAAATTTCATCTGCGTTTGGGCTTAAAAAGAACATACAAATTACACACTTCAATTTGGCGCTTTAATAATTTAGCACATTTATCTTTGGTGCAGGTTTAAAAAGAACAAGAGTGTCTGCTTTGTCTTATGTGTGTGATATATTTTTTATGTGTATCCTCTCCCCTTGCACCTAGTGCAATCTTGGGTGAAGAGAAACATCTTCAATTTGCAATCTATTTGTAACCATATAAGGTTGTTGTTATGTATCCTCTCCCCTCGTGCCTAGTGCGACCTTGGGTGAAGAGAAATAGAAACACCTTTTTTTTCTTTTAAGTAGGAGGCCTTCCTTGAGAATCATCCACACAATGAAGAACTCAAGGGTTTGACCTCAAGCAAAATTTTTGGGAACACTATATAAATTGGTTGAGAATGAAAGTTATATGTCAATTCATGCATGTAGCACTTTGTACTTGTGTGGGTTTCTTGAAGTGATTTCTAAGAGGTCGACAGTGTTCACCAAGCTTTTATCCACTAAAAATCTATTTGTTTTAGAGGCCTAAGACCATCAAACATCTTCTTAAGGAGATGCAATGGAATAGCATCATTCCATGAAGTTACTTGCCATGTACTAAGCATAGTTGAGGTGACAAACACCTTGCAAGGAAATTTTCCTTCCAAGGTAAGAGGTGAATCATATACGTGTGCATACTCTAGTTACTCATTCTATGGGTACTATTTTATCGTGTGATCCTAAATTAAGAATATAAACCTACTTGACTAAATAGGATTGTGCTTGTCTTGTTCTATCGATTTATTGGTAGTGAGCTTTGTGGAAGAAAGCTCATGAAATAGCTCTCATTTCCAATTAGTTGAACACATTTCTTGAAAAATCATCTAAAAATTTAAACAAACATTAAGCATGGTTATGAAAAGTTTTTAAACCCTTTGAACACATTGTTATGCACTTGAAAGACATTGTACCTTTATATACATCTAAGTATATCTATTTTTATCAAAACATTATCTTTGTGTGCATCGTAGTATCATTGTCCACATCTTTGTGCATTGTGTCAAAGTAAACCTAGGTAACTATAATTTAACATTTTTTTCTTTTCACAATAGTGATCTTTTGTGGAAAACAATATTCTTTTGTAGAAATATTAGTGCTATACAACTCATAATCAAGATCTTTATGTGGTAAAAATAAAAAAAGATTAAATCATATTTCAAAAATTGAACCCTAAAGAAACATTCAAAACTACTTGTGTTACTTTCTCGAAAAAAAAAACAAGGAAATTTGAATGCTCAATATTGTTTTTATCAAAATAATTTTTGGGTTATCATTGGACCAAATCATTATTATCCATCAAACATTCAAACATCAAACAAGGTTCTTTATAAAAGTCACTTGGAAATTATTAGAAACAATATTAGGTTGTAATTTGGAACAAATATCATATTCATTCAAAATAAAAAATCAAACATCAAAACATCTCATATCAAAAGAAACAACTTAACATTTGGACATAAATCACTTAGGTTTGAATCCTTTATCATATCAACTAATATAGCCTTATTCTTGGAAATGATCTTTTTTCAAAGTATTTAGGTTGAGTTAGCAAAATTATTTTGGACAAACTCACTTTTCATTCATGAGTCTCCTCCCAAAGTAGTAAGTTCATAATCATTAAAATATCAAAATCAGAATCCAATAAAACAATCAAAATCCCAAGTGTGGTCTAAATCAAGAGTTTCATATCCTCCACTCATTCACATCAATTATTTCATCATTGATCCGAATCCAATAAAATCATCATTATTGATAATAAATTTGATCATTTGTCTCAAATATCTCCTAGGATTGATAAACCTTGCATGGTCACAACTAAATCCCAATATAGAAAAGCTATGGAGTCTAATCCTATTGAATCAAGGGATCCTAAATAAAATGTTAGTGATCAACCATATGGAATGTCTCAAACAAGTGATCTTCCTCCAACTACAATAAAACCTTAAGTGGAAACATTTTACATTGAAAAAGAACAAAAACCATGTGAAGTCACTCTTGAAGATATACTAGAATTATAACAAAGTCAAGATTTCCTTCATGTAATTGAAGTAATGATGACACAATATCCCACACATTACATGCTAAAACTTGCACAATTAGGTGCCAAGCTTCCATCAAACCTTGATCTTAACACATTGAAGGAACAATATTTTGAACAATTGAAAAAATCACATGATCAAACTTTGGCCCAAATAGCTTCAAGGAATCAAGCACAAGGGATTGAAACCTTTGTACATAATGTGATTCAACAATTTCCAAAACCATCACCATTGTTTCAAATTTCACCAATAGTGGCTATACAAGGGGTTTCTCAAACAAATCATTTAAATCAACATAGTAATCCCTTACATAATACTCAAGTTTCAAGCAATACCAATACAATTTTGGGTTTTCACAATGCTTCAATTCTACCTACATGCAATGAATCAAATTAAAACTTGGTAGGTTGTGGGATTAATCAATCATCTCCTAGCACTATTCATTAGCTCTTGATTCAAGGTCAAAATCAACCACCACCACAACATCAAGGCCAACCTTTGCAACATCAACAATATACCACTCTACAATAGTTGCAACAACAAAGTCCCTAACAACAATCGATATCAAGTGAGATAGATAATGAAGCTTTTTGGCTCTACTCTACAACTTCCCACTCTGATTTTTTTATTGAATTTCTTGCCCATGCATTGATTTGACTCTTTCATGGGACGGTTAGGGGAGAAGGCTCCCCATTCCAAGGATGTTGTCTCTTTTTCAGGAATTGTGTCTATGGTGGTAGCGGCCAACCTAGCTGTACCCCATGTGACTTCTCTACCTCGTACGTCTGTCCTTCCCTCTAGGGAAAAGACTAAGGGTCTTTCTGGAAAGTCACCTTTATCCCCTAATTTTATGCTTGACTCTTTCTTCTCTATAGAAGAACTAGTTTCCTATGTGGATAAACTAGTGGGTTCTGACTAGCCAGCTTTGGGTAAAAGGTTTTTGAAGTCTGCTTCCTGCTTTGTGACTAGATGGGAAGTTGACATCCTTGAAGTTCTCATGTTGAAGGCAATGGATAATCTCAAATTGGCGTTTGTTGGAAAGTTCTTAGCTTATAGGCCAAATATAGAATTGGTCCATCAATGGGTTGCTTCTACTTGAAATCTCAAAGGCAGCCTCACTATTAATGCCATGCCTAAAGGTATCTTTCTTTTCCCCTTTTTGGTTTATGAAGTTATGCTTAAGGTTTTAATTGGTGGCCCTTGGGCCTTTGACTCTAGGTTTAAAACTTCCTCTCCCTTTGCAAATGGAAACTGAGTTTTGATCCTTCAGCTGACCTGGGTGCCTCTGCTCCAACTTGGGTTTTCCTACCTGGCTTACCTCTTGAGTTCTGGGAAACATGTATTTTGAAAGGTATATCCAACTCTTTTGGTAGTCTTTTGTCCATTGATAAGATAACTTAGAGGTCTAGACTGGTATATGCTCACATTTGTGTAAATGTGGCTATGAATTTGATCTTTCCATCTTTTATCCTTCTTAAGTCAAAATTTGGTAACTAAACCCAACCTCTGGAATATGAAAATTCTCAACTCTTCTATCAGTTGTGCAAGAAGTTTGGTCACCTCATAGACTCTTGTGAGAAGAAACCTATCGAGGGTACCTTTGCAAATAAGCAAAAGCAGGTCGAAGGTACCTCTGCTAATGATCTTGTTTCTATTGCTCAACCACCTGAAGTTCCTATTGTCCCTTTGGCTACTATCCCCCAACAGAAGGAAATCCCTATCACTGGCCGGGAGGGTGTTTCGATTGAACCCCTTGTTGTTTCTAATGACTCGGTTAGCTTGAACATTAAGGTTCTTGCCTCTATTTTTAGATTCCCAACCCCTCCCTTTCTAAAGATGCGTGATATAGGGGAAGAAAGGAATATGATCTTGGGGGAGGAACCAAAGGAGGTCTCCCTTATGGAGGACAATTTGTTGTCATCCCTAGGGAAGGTTAAGGATCTCAGAGTGGGAGTTGACTTGGAAGAAGGAAAGCTAGTGCATTTTGATACCAACCTTTCCTTGGAGGAATTGTCTTTCTTATCCCAAAATGAGGCAGGAAACCTGAATGACTCTCTGGCCTTGCTGGGATGTCTGCCTCATCCCAGTGATAAAGAAGATGAGGATGAATAGTCACAAGCACCAATCAAATCTAAAAAGAAAAAGAAGCCAGATGTTGTTAGGGGGGGGGAATAAGGTTGGTAGACCATCCCAAAAGGATTTCAGAATCAAAGACACTGTCAAGGATGTGGTTGCTGGGAAACAAAGAACATTGGATTTGATCACAAGATCGAAGTCCAAAAAGAAGTAACCTTGGCTATCTTTCTGGGGTTTTGGAGGTGTTGTACCCTATTTTTCTCTATGAAGTATCTCTCGTGGGATATTAGGGGCCTTAATAGCCCGTACAAATAGTTTTTGTTTAAAACTTGTATCCTGGACAATAAAGTGGATGTTCTTCTCCTCCAAGAAAACAAGATGAAGAAGGAGACTTTTGATAAGGCTATTTTGAGCATCTGGCCTAGTGCGAATTATTTTGTCAGTGAGGTTGAAGGGAATTTTGGAGGTATAACTACCCTTTATAACCCCTCCAAATTAAAAGGAACTATGTGCTCTACTAGTAGGAATAGTGTGATGGTGTCCCTAGAGGATTTGGTTTCCTAGGAGAAATGGAACTTAATAAATATATATGCCCCCAACTTGAGTAGGGATAGGTTGCTGCTTTGGGAGCAATTAAATGATGCTATTAAAAATAGGAAAAATGATCATTGGATGTTGGGAGGGGACTTCAACTCTCCCCTTCTCCCTTCAAAAATTTGGGGGGGTTGGAGAACTACTCGGATAGCATGATGGAGCTGGATGAATTCCTAAACTCAGATGGCCTTATTGATATCCCTCTTCAAGGCTCTAAGTACACTTGGTCTAATAGAAGGAATGGAAACCCTCTGATTCAAGTCAAGCTAGATCGGTTTATGATTTCTGCCAATTGGAATATCTCCCAATTCCTCTCTCTTTCTGCTCTCCCTAGATCTGGCTCTAATCATAATGCTATTGTGCTTAAAAGAAATTTTGATCACAACAGGGGACCTTTCTCTTTCATATTTGAAATAATGTGGAGCCTTCACCCATACTTTGTTGCTCTTGTTAGAATTTGGTGGGAAGAACTTATAAGTGGCACCCCTATGTTTTTCCTAGTGGAAAAGCTTAGTAGAATCAAACAAAGAGTGAAAGGGTGGAATAAGGTGACCTTTGGAAATATCTTTGAGATTAAAAATTAATTTGGAAACAACTTAAAGGAGGTTCAGGATCAAATGGAGGTCGATATTATAGATGATAAGATATGTGCTAAGGAAAGAGACCTCAAATCTCAATGGTTTAAGTTAAACAAAAAGGAGGAAATCTTTTGGAAACAAAAGTCTCGTGTTCAATGGATAAGTGAAGGGGACAAAAATACTAAATTCTTCCATCGATCTACCTTCAAGCACAAAATCAGGAATAGGATTAGATCACTTTTGAAAGAGGATGGCTCCACTTTCTCCTCAGAAAAAAAAATTGCTAGGGAAGTTGTAAACTTCTCCTCTCACCAAATTGCCCAGGGAAATGTAAATCAGGTACATGATAATTTTCTTGAGGTGATCCCTAAAGTTATTTCTGATCTTGATTTAAATAATATGACTAATGTTGTTTCTATGGAAGAAGTTAAAAAGGATGTGTTCTCTTTTGGTTCTTTTAAAGCCCCTGGCCCTAATGGGTTTCCCCTTGCCTTTTTCCAGACTTACTGAGACATTGTAAAAAATGACCTTTTCAATGCTGCTAGGGATTTCTACAGGCCGGGTAGGCTCCTAAACCAAATGAATGCAACCTTTATTTCCCTCATTCCTAAAAATATCGACACCTCCTCAATGGAGGATTATAGACCTATAAGCCTCTGCAATATGGTTTATAAAATCTTCTCTAAAATCCTAGTGTTAAGGCTCAAACTGGTGTTTGGAAAAATGATTACCCGAAATCAAAAATGTTTTGTCCAAGGTAGAAATATTCTTGATGTTGTCATCTCTACTCATGAAATTCTCCACTCTATGGACCATTGCAAAAAACCTGGGATGGCCTTCAAAATTGATATATCAAAGGCCTATGATAGAGTCTTCTAGATGTTTCTTTTTGTTGTTCTTAGGAAGTTTGGGATAGATGGAAGATTCCTTAAGATGATCTCTACTTGTGTGACCTCCCCCATGTGCTCTATTTTGGTTAATGGTGTCCCCCAAGGATTTTTTTCTTGTGGTCATGGTCTTAGGCAAGGTGACCCCCTCTCACCCTATCTTTTCATTATTGTTGTTGAGGTTCTTGGAAGGAATATTCAAAAGTTGATGGAATCTAAAGCCCTAAAAGGTGTTAAAGTTGCCTCCTCTCTCTTTCCTGACTCCCACCAATAATTTGTGGATGATTCTCTCATGTTTAGAGAAGCCTCAGTGGGGGAAGCAAGGATTTGGAAACAGGTTCAGGATGACTATGCTGATGTTTTTGGCTAGTATATCAATTATGAAAAAAGATATACTTCTTAATACTGATCAATTGGTAAAGGAAAGAGTGGTGAAAATATTGGGTTGCTAGAAAGCTGTCCTACCTAATTCTTACCTTGGGTTACCTTTGATTTCAAAGAATTTGGAGAATAACTACTAGAATCAACTGATTGAGAGAGTTCAAAAAAAGTTGGCTGGATGGAAGGGGAAGCTTCTTAGCTTGGCTAGGAAGATCTAATTGCTGAAAGCCTCCTTACAAAATATTCCAATTTACTACTTATCTATCTTCAAAATTCCTACCTTTATAGGGGAAAAAATTCAACAGATTCAAAGAAGATTTATGTGGTCTGGAACTAAAGAAAAAAATAGATTGTCTTTGGTCAACAGGGAAAAAGTGTGCACTGCAAAAAGGGTAGGTGGTTTGGGGATAAGGAGAATCAATTTGCTTAATAAATCCCTAACTGCCAAAGTTGGTTGGAATCTCCTGGAAGGGTCAAAAGACTGGGAAGATTTTCCAAGACAAGTATATGAATAACAAGAATCCTGGTTGTTTCCTCTCTATGGCTGACCTACCTAGTGGTTCTGTAATGGAAATGGTAAAAATACTGACTTTTGGAAGGACCCATGGATAGAGATTTCTACTTTGTCTTCAACTAATGGTTTAAATCCTCTCAAACAAAGTCTAACTAGGATATGTGGAAAAAATGTTTCTAACTATGTCAATTGGGAATTGGATGAGCCTAATTGGAAAGAGTTCAACATGCTATTAAGGAGGGCTAATTTAAGAGGCCAAAGACAGATAAATTGGGATCCATCCCTGTTAAGGCTTCACAATCTAATTGGGGAGGTGAAGTGGTTTGATAGAGAAAGGGAAGAAGAATGGGTTTGGAAAGGAATCTCTTCAGGCTATTTCTCTTTAAAATAGGTCTATGAGGAATTGGTTAAGCCCTTTTTAGGCATCAAAGATCATCACTGGGAAAAAGTGTGGCTTAAGAGCTTGGTTCCAAAAATTAATTGTTTCTGGGGGTTGCCTCACACAGTAAAATTCTTACCATTAACAACCTGGTTAGAAGGGGGTTTGAGTTGGTTAACAAATGTTCCCTTTGCAAGAAGGATGAAGAGTCAATAATGCACATCTTTTTCCACTACTAGTTCTCCAGAGAGGTTTGGTCCTTCTTCCTGCCATTGTCGTTCACTAACTAGGTGTTTCCTCACTCTATGAAGTTTTTTATAGAAATTTGGTCATATTTCCCATTTTCCCATAAAGTTATTGTTGATCTCTGGAACTAGGTTCCCCCCTTTGTAACTTGGGGAATATGGAAGGAAAGGAATAACAGGATCTTCAAGGAAGTGGAGAGAAGTAGCCAGGAGGTGTGCATGATAATAAAATCTCAAATTAAGGAAAATATGGAGGTTGGAAGATACAGTGTCTCCAAAGTCTGGCTGAATTACAAAGAGATGAGAATAAAGTAGGATTGGGGTATAAGCAAGGATATTACTAACCTAAATTGGACCAAGATGTTAACCAGAATATCAACAGTGTGGAACCCTCCTCAGAAATATTGGATCAAGTGTAACTTTTATGGGTGCTCCAAAGGAAACCCGGGTTTAGCAGGAGCAAGAGGATTGCTAAGAAACCACAAATTGGGGTGTATTGTGAGCTTCAGAGTTAACTTGGGTGTTTGTTACAATAACAAAGCTAAAGCTATGGTTGTTTAGGGCTTAAAGACTCTTAAGGAGTTTGGATTTAAAAATGTAATTGTGGAAGGAGATTCTAAGCTAATTGTGGATATTTTGAATGGAGTGGCTATGCCCCCTTGGGAGCTAAAAAATATTATTGAAAAGTGTTTGTCCCTCAAGAGCTATTTAAAAAACTACAAAGTGCAACATGTTTACAAAAAGGGGAATAATTTTGTTGATTGTGCTACCAACGAGGCACTGAGGTGTTTGGGGTAGACCCATTAGGTTAATAATAATCTGCTGCAGTCTTTAAGGGTCATTATTTTAAATAAAAAATTTGAATATGATTACAATTTATAAAGATGAAGTGTGGAAGTGGTCAGGGATGTATAGGAGGCCATGTGTTTTTAAAGGATTGCAGTTTAATGATGATAATTATGGTACGGTGATGAGCTTGTCGATCTTCATTGAAGGTAAAACTAATTATTATTTCCTTCCCAAGGTGATCAAGGATCATATGGAGATTTTCAAGTTGCGAAGAGATGTCAAATCCAAATGTGCCGAAATGCCTAATGTCAGCTCTCCCCATCTATGTGAATATTTACAAGGTATGATTATTAATGCAATGTTATTCATGGCTCTGGGAGTTGTGTTACTGGATTCCCCTAAAATAAAGTTCTCAACTTCTCATTTTCTATGGGCTTACTTTGAAACTCTGAGTAAAAGTGTTTTCTGCAAGACTGGTAGAAAGTTGAAGAGGTGGGTGGTTATGAGGAATAGCTCAAAGCTATCAAATTTTTTGCATAGTGCTAAGATGGGTGGGCCAAGGAAGCACACTGAACCTCCAAACTGTCAGGCGCTCAAGCAGAATATGGATTTGTGGAGACTATTTTATAATGTGTCCATGGTTCCTTTCTTTGAATCAATGAAGGGCTATAATGAGAGCCTTACTGTGAAGTTCACAAATTTGTGGAGGAAGAGAAATGTAACTATAGGGGCTATCAAGTTTGAAGTGATGATGAGGTTTATAGTGGAAGCTACTGGTTTATAGAACTAAGGAATAAAGGTGGAAAAGAAAAGTGGGGCTGACTACCAAAAGTTTATGGAAAAATTCTTGCATGAAGGGGAGAATCTCAAATGATTCCAAAATGGGTATGCTAGGTTAGAGCTTCCGCCTCCCTATGGCTTGGTTATTTTGCATGTTATAAGGTATTTTACATTGGAAGGTAGATACATGTCTGTAAATGTCTATCATTTCCCTTTGCTTAATCACATTAAGTATGGTGAAAGAGTTAATTTTCCCTTCTTGTTGTCATCCCTGCATTTAAACATTGATAAAGGCACTAGCCCTCCCCTACATCAAGGATTGATGCTTTCTTTGTATAAGCATTCCCTTGTGCTAAACCCTCATGGTAACCATCTAGTTGCTCAAAATGACAATCAAAACTGTAATGACGAAGATAATGAGGAACACCCCATGGTTGCAAACCCTGCTGAGGAACCTATTCCTAGCCAGCTTGTTGTTGTTGCGGCTAGAAGGGTGTTAATTCTTGCCAATAGCCCTTCCCCTATTGCTAAAGTTTCAAGCCCCACTACCATTATCAATCAAAAAACTATTGGAAAGGTTCCTTTGAGTCCGAGCTTTTGAAAGCCACTCCAGAGAAGAGGAAACACTCTCCTCTTCTCTTGGAATTATCCAAGCCTAAGAAGCTTAAAACTGACCTCAATCCTCAAAAAGAAGTAATTACTATCAGTGAAGAGGGCTTGCAAAAATAGGATATGATTGAAAACAAGCAGGTGCAAGGTAGTGGAGGTAGTGGTGGTCATAGGTCAGCTCTCCTGGCTAAGGCTGCTTCTAAGGATAGGAAAGGAAAAAAAAAATTATTGTGTATGAAGAGGAAGTCTTGGATATTGAATAATTTGAAGCCTAGAATGATGAAGATTTTAATGAGATGGAGTTTGAGGATTCGACCTATGATATGGGGGAAGAGGAATTGAAAGAAGAAAAGGAGGATGATGATGAGGAGAAAATTGAGGAGGAGGATCAGGAGAATGAGAATTTGATTGTTAAGGATGTTGGGAATACCGGAAATGAGATTAATTCTGATGATTCTAACTTGGATTTTATGAAAATTAGACTAACTTATTTGTAGGTATAGGTGGATGACATGGAGAAAGCCTTGGTTACACTAATGAAGGTGAATGACAGGCTGATGAGAAGAGTGATGATTGGTGTTGTTTTTGGGCAAACAAAATTCACTAAGAAGTTGAAGAAACTAGGAAAGTCTGATGAGCTGAAGGTGTTGGATGAGTCAAAGGGCCCTGACTAGAGGGAATATATCTCCCTCATTGGTGAATATGGGGACCTATTGAGAAAATCAAGTAATGGCTTTCTATTTTGTTGTTGTTTTATGCCTGCTCCCCTCTTTTTGTCTTTTTGCTTCCAGATTCCAAACTGCTATTTCATTATAGCATTGCTATGGCTTAGGACTACTTGGTATATGGTGGATTTGATCAATGGCATATGTAGCCTTAAGTATTCTAGCATAAAATTTATGTTTTTGATTAACTATGGTTCAACTATGGTTATGTTATGAATTATGGTCTGCGTGCCTCATTAGATGTTTTTTGTTGTTGACTGGTGGTGTTGTTTCCCACCTTGGTTATTTTTATTTTTTTGTGTGGCTATAACCATGGGATCAGGGCCCTTTCCCTAATTATCTAATAAAAAACAACAATTGATATCATAAAAAAAATTACAACCATCATCATACATCAATTTTCAACAACCAAATCCACCAAATCAAAATATTGCTTCAAATCAAGGTCACATTGTTCCAAATCAAAATATTGCTTCAACTCAAGGTCACATAGTTCCAAATCAAAACATTTTTCCAAATCAAAATATTGCTTCAAATCAAGGTCACATAGTTCCAAATCAAAACATTTCTCCAAATCAAAACATGGTTCCAAATCAAAACATTGTTTCAAATCAAGGTCACATGATGCCAAATCAAAATATTGTTCCAAAATGGAATATGGATCCAAATCAAAATATGGCTTCAAATCAAAGCTTGGTTTCAAATAAACATATCGTTCTGAATCAAAACATTGTTCCAAATCAAATCATCATTCCAAATCAAAACATGGTTCCAAATCAAAACATTGTTCCAAATCAAACTATGGTTCCCAATCAAAATATGAGTCAACAACAAGGTTCTTCTCATGATCAATTACAATCTCAACAATAAGCACAAGCCCAACAAATGTATACTCTATTATCATAGAATCTAGCAACACTCGATTAACAGATAACCCCCCTACAAAACTTGTTTGTTTCGTAGTTTTGTGTACTTCAAGCACACAAAATGAGGAAAATTTCAATTCACCTTGATGTGTGGTCCAACAACTCAAATAGTCCGTTTGAGTGTTCCCCCCCGTCCATCTCTCGAAGAGCTTCGAAACGAGTATCATCATGAACTCTCAACTTTTGGGAGTTAGTCAAATTGTTAAACATGTCAGAACACTGAAGATTAGTGCACCTACATGTGCCTTAGAAAAAATTCAACACCAAGTGTTGGAGCGCTGAAAATCAGCGCTCCTACACTTTTTCCTCAAACTTCAAAATGTTAAAGCTCTAAAATTTAGTGCTTGTGCATTTTTCCTTAGTCAAATTTGTTACATGCACAAGCTCTGATTTTCAACACTCGTGCATATGTTACACCTTTTTGTGCACCTTCATTAATGAGAATGGAAAGTTCATTAATGAATTCTTATAGTGACTAATTAAAGTCATTTTAAGTTAATCATTCCCCATTTCTTCCTCCCAATCTCCTCCTCTGTGTGTTGGATGTCCTCCAACTTCAAAGCAGGTCGGTGTCTGAGATTTCCTCAAGCATTCGAGCTAGGTTTTCTACATTTTTTCCAAGTGTGTTATTTTTCTCTCTTTCCTCGTCACGTTTATGCTTTTAAAGCTTTGTTTAATTAATAAGTTTGTTGCTTTTACATTTTTATTTATTTTAGGGTTTTATCTTCTCATGTTCGATTTCTCCTTCCTCAGAACAAATCGAACCCTTCTTTTCTTCCTTTTGTTCTGCATGTTTTTCTTATTCATGCCCTGGGTTTTGTTAATTTCTATCTTGCAAGCATTCCCTAGTTTATTCCAAGTGCTTTGTTTCGCGTTTCTCCTCTCAAGATCTCGCCACCATTTTTTCCTATCATGCTCAAGTGTTGGAATCATTAGTCTTTGCAAAGTAGTATTGTTGATAGTTTTCAATGATTTTCAAATGATCTTTGACTTCACATGTTCGAGCAGAGACTTTTGCCACTCGAACATTGAAGGTCTTTCCATTCAAATGTCAAGGCATTGAAATTGTCTGCCACTTCATTTGGAATTTTTCATCAACTCCACATGTAGGAGCGGTGAAAATCACCACTCCTACATGGAGTTTCATGACTTCCATATGTTAGAGTGGTAAAAAATTCCTCCTGAACACTTAACTATCGAAGGAGGATGGACATGCTAAAGTGCTGAAATTCAACGCCTGAGCATAAATTTGACTTTCTATTACATGCACCAGTGCTAATTTTTAGCGCTTATACACTTGTTATCTTCCAAATATGTTGAACATGTAGGAGCACTTATTTTCAGTGCCCCTACATGCAAAACAATCACCTCAAGATGTAGGAGCACCGATTTTCAGTGCTCCTACACAAAAGGAAATTTTTTCCCCTAACGCTCTAAAATCACTCTACTTGCACTCTAAACCTCATTTCTTCGCTCATGCTTCATTTTCCATGCAAAATAGCTCTTTCACACTTGCTCCAAATTTCCTACTTGCATCACACTTCCCAATGCTGCATTTTCTCCTAACATTTTTTTATTCACCATTCTTGCAGTTTCTCTCAAGATCCCATCAGGTGACCCCGAAGGTGATTTCTCTTGATCTTGTTGTTTCTAGATGACAACAAAGAAGCCTTCGTCATCTTCTAAGAAAGAGTAAAAAATGAAATACAAATATCAGGGTGTCTTTCCACCTACTGTGGTGATCTTGAAGGTGGATGAAATCAAGGACACCAAAGTTGGTCATCAGGACCTTGAAGACTTTGTAAAGAGAACTGAGAAAAAACCCTTGGGAGACAACTTGAGAGCCATTGTCCATAGCAATTTTCACCTGGTGTCTACATTCCCGAATTCTGCTCATAATACGGAGTTTTTTCTCCAGGTTGCATCTCACTACATCAGAGATAGAAAAAGTGTAATAGACTCCTTGAGACAAATCATGATGAGACTGGATCCTGAATTCTTTAACATTATTTTTCGGGTTCCCCGCATGGAACAATACACAAATATTTCAATGCAATAGGCACAATAAGTTTATGATCAAGATCCAACTAAGGCTAAAAATTTGATTAACAACCAATGGTTGAAAAGACCTAGGCATACTATCTCAAGATGGACAAAGGGGCTTCCTCAAAGTGACTTTAAAGAGGATGTCATCGATATGATTACTCTCCTGAGCATGGTTAAGGGATTTCCTGAGTCATCTCATTTTTCAGGTGTGGATGTATGAATACATTTAGATCATTAGGAGAAAGAAAACTCATATTGATTGGGGAACCCAAATCAGTGATGAAATTCATGAGAAATTGATAAATGTGCCAACCACTCTAAAGTTCTACATGAATTCTTATTTGGTGTATGTTGTTGTTGTGATGAGGCAATTTCTAGGGCTATCGACAAAGGGAAACTGACATTCTATACTTTTGTATGAATATTTTTATTAGTTGAAATTGAAAGAAAGTCTTCATCATTTCAGGAGGGTCACAGATGCCTTCTTTGGACCCCTACTTTTCAGTTTTTATCCAACTCTCGAAAAGAAGAGAGTATCAGATGACGCATACAAAGTGGTGAGTAAGGTTGGTTGTATATTTTTGCAATTTCCAACTTTCACTTATATGAGGGTAGGTTGCTATACTGGGTGCCCTTACATGTTTCCTAGATATCCCTCAGATAGTTGGATACTCATGGAGTTGTGCAGACAGTTGATATCAATTCACAAGGAATGCATGAGAATTCACAAATTGGGTTTCAAGTTCCCACTGACAATTGGAAGGTATACTATTCACATTGTACAAAAGGAAAAGTTAGTTTATGTAGAGATGCAGATCGTAACTATCAGAACATACAAATATAGATTTGACTTTGATTACTGGTATGTGAAGAGAAAATTGAAAAAGGATCACATACATGTCTATCGTTTTGAAGACATATGGGCTGACTGCAGGAATGAAGAAGACATCCACAAAATGTACTTTTGTAGGCTAATAGTAGGTTCACAAATCAGAGAGCTAGTTGTAGCTGATCTACCAGAGGATTTCCAAGATCCTAGCGACATCCTAATTTTTTCCTATGAAGAAGATGAGATTTCTAAGAGGCCCTTACCTCTGATTCAATGATCTAAAAAGGAAAGTATCTCTATCAAGGAAAGGATTGCTCCCATCTTGCACAACATAGCAGAATGGTTGCATAAACATAGTTTCCAAATGTAAGCTTTCAAGACCGAATCAGAAAGAGAAGTACCAGGAGTAGAAACAAGACAACAACCAGAACTCCGCTCAAAGAACAAACAAGCAGCTATTCCCTCTTCTTCCTAAAGAGGTCCTAGAATCAAGTTCACTGTTGGTAAGAAAGTTACACAGGTTGTTCAAGAACAAGAGGCAACAAAATATGAACCTACACATGCAGAAGGAAAATAGCTTACTTCTGAGGAACAAACTTCCGAAGAAGAAGAAGGAAACAAAAGTGAGGAATCTGAAGAAGAGTCTGCATCAGAAGAAGAGGAATCTAAAAAATATGAAGGAGAAAAGGAAGGTAATGAGGAGGAACTTGGGCATGGCAATGAACAAGAACTATCTCCTCATGAGAACATTGTTGAAGATCTTCCCCGAATGTCATCACCTATAACTTCAAATTTTCCTTATACACCTCCCAATCCTAACACTCCTCCACCTCCTCTTCCTACTTCACCTCCTCCCACATCTACCATACATGCATTGGAAATTTCTCATCCCTCTGCAACATCAACCATCCTTGCCACTCCTCCTATAGTTTCAAATCTACAAACTGTTGATATCTTGTCAAACTCTCCCTCGTCCATCCCAAGTTTTTCGTCTCCATCTTTTTACGTTTCATCTAAAGCTAAATTTGACAGATTTATGAATGAGTCTTTGTAGAGTCAACTTGGCATGAAGTCTACTAGAGTAATCATGACATATACTACCCCAATTGTTACCATACCAATCATTTCTATAGAAGTAGTTGCACCACAAGAGTTGACGGTGAGTCAAGAAGCATATACTTCTTCCCTTCCTCCTTGGTTGGTCTCTCAAGTATTGAAGCCAAAGAAACAAATGATCTCTCTAGAAGAAATCAATCTTGAAGAGATAGCTCCTCCAAAAGCCAAGGGGAAGAAAAAGGAAAAAGTGCATTCAAGGCTTCATGTTGACAAAACTGGTCATAAGTTTGTAGAGATTGGTCTATCCCCGCAAGAGGAAGGCAATGTAAACATGGAGGACTACACAGTCACGAGAGTACACCTTGGAAAAGTGACAAATGAAAGTGAAAAGGTAGATGCACAGGTGGTCCTAGATGCCTTAGTAGGAAGGCTTGACAAGATGGAACAAGCCTGAAATATGTACAAGGAGAAGGTCAAGCATTATATAGCTGTTTTAAGGAAACTAGCAGGTTCTTCAGGAAATGTACAACCTTTGGCTATGGTGAGCCTTGAGGAACCGGCAGTGAAAAAGGCAAAGAAGTTTTCTTCCAAGAGTAAGGTATTGTATGATTTCATTAATGAAATAATAGAACACGGTTCACAAGTCATAGTTGTTGCAGATGAGAAGGAAACTCAGATAGCCAAGTTAAAATCAGAGCTCGATAAGGAAGAAAGCATATTTTCCCAAGAGAAAAAATAAATGGAAAAAATGCCTCTCGTTTTGGTCACGAATGAAAGAGGAAAAGCTCAGTAAGTTGGTGGAAGTTGGGGTAATTCTCAACAAAGAGAAATATGTGGAGGTAAGAGAATCCCTCAAGCACCACATTCAAGTGATCAAGTCTCTTATCGATGATATCCACCAAGTACAAGAAGATGTCAAAGGACATCATGTTATCCTTGAAAATGGAATTAAGGAGTTACCGAGTAAGCTCCTTGATGAAGATCATATTTTCGTCCCAGCCAGTGAAATTTCATAGATTTACAAGGAAGTCGTCATGAAGCAAGTGGAGGATGCAAACTTTTCAAAGACCTCCATGCATGCAATTTATGACATACGACTTTCTCTTGATAACCTCAAGACGCATCTTGATAGATGCAAGAAGATTCACACATCTACTAGAAGATAAATCACCAGATTTCACACCATTGTGGATTAAACTGTTGGTCCAAATGAGGCATTCATCCTGGAGACAAAGAAGAGATATGAAGACTTCCGCGCCCAATGCAAGGAACCATGAAGACTTCTTTTCATCTCTAGTGTTAGATAGTTTTTTCTTTCATTTACTCATTTTGTAAATAGTTCTCCACATCTTACATGTCTTTTTCCAAGATGTAATTACATGTAAAAACAAAGATGTTTTCCTAAAAAGATGGACAACATTTTTGAATAAGTCAATTTGTTAGGTAAGATTTTCTTAAATTTGATCACCTAACTTTCCTAAATTTTCTCACCTAACTTTCCTAATTTTGCTCATCTACTTTTCCTAGATTTTCTCTTACCTCTCTTTTATAAATAGGAGGGAATTCTTTTTTGTAATCTTTATCTTTTATCTTTTACAACGAAGTGCTGCCCATTTTGATAAGCAAATACATGAGACTTTGTGTTCATCTTTGTGTAACTATTTTGATTAATAAAGAAGAAAGTTGCGTACCATACTTTGTGTTGGATCAATTATCTTTTGGATTTGATTAAGATTGGCAGTGATTAGTGAGTGAGGTCTAAGGGCTTTAAATAAATCTATTGAAACTTTGTGTTGCACTCTTTATTTGAATTTGTGATACTGTTTGGATAACTATTAGTGAATTATCTACAAGACTTTGTGCTTGTATTTTTTCATGTTGTTTGTGGAATTGTTGTATCTAGAAGGCTTTGTGCTTCTAATACAACGCTCATTACATATCTCAAGGATCCATTGGTGAAAATATATGGAATGACTTTGTGCCTTCATGAGCTTTTCTTTTCCTATTTTATCATTTATTGTTATCATGTTGGTATCTCTAAGCTTTGCTTTGACAAGATAGAGATATTGGAAATACTACTTTGTTTTTAGTTTAAATTTGTATCGAATCAAAACTACCAACCATGAAGCATTTTAAAACATATTCTCTAAAAAAAGAGAGAAGTATGAATGTGACACACCCCCATCTCTTAATTGTAGTGTACATTTTTGTGAATACTTAATTAGTTTTACTTAGTTTCAGTAAGCAGTAAGAAGGGAACCTCTGCTTTCTGGGAGGAGAGATTACATCTCACACAGCTATGGTTGAAATTAAGGTTGTGTAATCTATTAAAAGGGATTACATAATTTTCACCCAACATACTCAACAAAAATTTCTTTCTCAACAAAAAAATTTGCAATATGATCCTCAAGGTCAACAATATCTTAATATTCAAAGTCAACGATTATTTAATTTCAAGTCAATGGTACACTACAATACCAATATGGTGGATCATATAACACTCCTCCCACACCACCATCTAATTCACAATATCACTCATACAATACACCTCCATATCAAGATCATACATATGCTCCACCATTGATCAACACAAACATGGAAATTTCATTACAGATACAAACTTTGACCCAAAAGATACAAGATATTCAAGCTAGAAAGGTAAAGAAATCATATGCATTCCAAGATCTATGCCCCTATCCATTTGATATAAGAATCATGATGTTAACTTTTCCTCCAAACTTTGAGATCCCAAAGTTTGACAAATATAAGGGAATCTAGGAAATCTAGTGTAACATATAAGAGATTTTTATGTTGCTCGTATGGAAGTCTCCTAAAATGATTCATATCTCATGAGAATAATCCCAAGAAGCTTGGGTGGATTAGAAATGGAATGGTTTTCACATCTACCTCCAAGAATTACAACATTTCAAGAGATCATAGATCAATTCATGGTGCATTTCTCTTATGACATAGATGTCGATGTAACATTGGAGGACCTTTACATCCTAAAAAAAAATAGAGGAGAATCCTTTGCATCATTCTTGCAACAATGGAGACACAAAGAAAACAAATGTAAATGGCCTATACTTGAGAGACAACAAGTGGAAATTGTTGTAGGAAATGTGAAAATAGATAGCCTTTCAACTAAGAATGCAATGTGTAACATCATTTGAGGAACTCATATCAAAAGGTATCAACATTGAATGAACCTTAATTGCTAGGGGATCCACACAAACTCACAATCAACCATCTAGTTCTAGCGACAAACCTTGATTTTGGGCCAAAAATAAGAACATTACTAATGATGGTGTGGCGGAGGAAAAGGTTGTTATTAAGGCACCATCAAACACACAAAAAATACAACATAATACACAATAGAACACACAACAAAAGACACAACAAAATAATCAATAAAATTTTTACAATGCCAACACTTTGTGAGGACCACCACCACAACAAAACAATTACCTACCACCAAGACAAAACAGTTCTCCTCAACAACAATGTACTCCCTTAGGGGAGCCTATTGAAATAGTGTTGAAGAAGTTGATTTAGTCAAATATCATCATGCTCGTGAGTTAAAAAACTATCAAGAACCTCAAGTAAAACCTTTGTGGTATAGAGAAAAAGATCATTGTGAATTTCACCAATATAAGGGACAAAAAACAAAATATTGTTTCAAACTCAAACATCTAATCCAAGACCTTATTGATCTAGGAGAAATCAATGTTGATAAAAAATCAAGGAATGAATATTTCGGGATCTATAAAAATCCTATATATGCTTGATCATGGGAAGTTGAAAGATGTTGGAAAGTCATCAAGGTCAAAAAATGTAAACCATACCTTTGATAACATGTTAGGACACATCTGTGTTACTCATTCATCACAACATGAGAAATCATACATGCATCAAGACACTTTCTTAATACAGAATCAAGATCAATCAATAGTGTCTAGCAATGTTTCATATCGAAATGATATCAAATATGTCTTGGATCGCAATATCCCTCCCTCATATGAATTTATGATTGGAAATATTGAAGAAGTTCCAATATAGCAAGAGGACCCCATCATTTCATCCAAACCCCTTAAGACTAGTGAAGAGTATTTTACCAATGCTATACTATCCACCCTAGAGTCATGTCAAGAAGATACTCCTATGTATAAAAAAAGTTGTTCTAAATCAAGTCAAGGTCAAGAGCCCATACATTCAAAGCATTATCATGATTTATATAATACATTCCAATCCATAAGTGATAGATTCTCTTCCATAAGTCAAGATGAAGAGTTCACTTCCCCAAATTATTATCATAATTTGATGAAAATCTTCCAATCCATTCAAAACTTCACAGATATACTAGATACTACCCATGATATGTTTCCTTTTGATGGACATATAGATTATCTTCATCCAAAACAAGGGCCTCCCACTCTTGACATTATCTGCACAAAAAAAGAAATGATAGAAATTAGTGATTCTTCCAGTGACTGTGAATCATTGACGTCTCTTGAATCAACATCAAAATCTAACACAACCCAAATTTTGATTGAAGACATTGAGTATGAATATATCTAGCATTATCCAAGCAAAGGATTATGTGTACAAGAACAAGGTATCTTGAAATAATTTAGTATTCCTAACCAGAGTGTAGAAGAAGTAACATCATGTATTCATGACAAATCATATTATGTAGCCATCTATTAGTGGATGCATTATCGAGGCAAAGGATTAGGAATTTTTAAGATAGTAAACAATCTTGAGTAGCAAGAAATTAGTTTTCTAGCAGTAGCATAATCAAATCATGTCAGTAATACCTCCATAATATTGAGGGAAACTTTGTCTATGTAAACACCAACATGGGGAGCACAAAGGGTCCTTATGATGAAACCACTACCAATGCTACAACCATCCATATCATGAATCATCATCCACACATCATTCCATTCACAAATTGGGACCAACACAGAAATAAAGATTCCTATCAAAGAAAAGAGAAATTCATACAAGTAAAAGAATCAACAAAGAAAAAAGGACGAGAAAAATTTAAATGGATACCAAAGAAAAATAAAGAAAATCATCCCTATAAAACTCTATTAGTCAAAGAAATTATGGAGAAAAATAAAAATGGAAATTCATCCATCAAAAAATTTCACCGATGCAAAAGAAGGCCTCAAGAGCGACTTACAAAGTATATCAAGTAGTTGGTCCTAATCAAATCTCCAAATTCACCCACCATTGCTCATCATCCAAAGTTTGGAGGGTCAAAGATTCCAGACTATTGACCAATCCATCTCATATCCCTCAACATATGTCACCATCCACTTCACCATCCATGATATCCATTTCTTGCATTAACCATGTCTTGGAAGCAACTCTTTATCATAAGGATTCTAAGGGCACTCTATTTCGATGTGTGCATGCAGATGAGGTTAACTCTAGTATCAACAAGGCGGATAAGAACTCTCAAGGGTTACATTCAAGTGCCCATATCTTATCAAAGTAACTTCTTCAGGAAAGACATCATTGGCATATTATGACAATCACATATACATCAGCACCACCAGGTGGTTCAACATGAGCATGAAATTTTCAAAAATTCTACAAAATCAAGAAAATAGTAAAGAGAGAAATCACCCTCTAGTGAAAACCACTTCAGTGGTGCTTTGGGAAATTACTATGATGAAAACCTAGAAAACATGAATCATGAGTAGAATCGAGCATCTGTATGCATCATTTCAAATGGAAGTATCTCATCCCTTTCATGATAAGTCCAACATTCCCTTCATCCATCCACTTCATCTTTACCCAAGTCTTCCACAATATCTTGATCTTGACGAAGGTTCAGTGTATACTTCAACCTTGCTCATGGAAATATCTTGACCTAGTCTTTACTATTGATCCTACTTTATCTCATGTAGTCCCATGGCCTATATCTAGCATTATCCCAATAATCTTGTTGCATGATACAAATCTATTGAAATTTTTTGCATGCTTATTGAGTTGCTCATGAAATATTAAACATTGCTAGACATTGGGGGCATGCACTTAAACTTGTTTTTGAATAACTCTTGATCCATGTCTTTTGTCTCACAACGTGACATCAACTGTTGGCACATGGCTTCTAATTTTGTCATTGATGTCAAAGGGGGAGAGAGTGCAGTGAAAAATGCCTTGACACTCTTAGGGGGAATAGTATTCTGAATGTTGGAAGTGTACTTACCAGTTTCAACACTTAGTCATTTTTCACTAAGTGTTGCCATCAATGCCAAAGGGAGAGATTGTTGGCATATGGCTTCTAGTGTTGTCATTGATGGCAACTGAATTCATTTCCATGGTCCACAAATCTGTATCTAGTCTTACTGGCAGATAAAGTGAAATACTATGTGTTACTGACATAATACTTGAAGAATAGGGTATTCGGTCAGTCAGTTAATCTGTCTACTTCACCAGATCATTGTTTTATGTTGTGGACCCCTAGGATTTCTTATTGAGCACATTTATTATCTTATTACTAAATTTTGTGGTGTTGCATTAGTTGCAGTATGAACTTGTAGGTCCGATAGGATGTTTTCTATCTATTTTCTCATTGTAGTTGACTCAGTGAATGTGGCAAGTTGTGGATGTGTAAAGTGAAATTATTCAAAAAGAAATTATGTTCAAATATTTAATTATGGGTCCCAGCTATAGTCTAGCCGACTTGTTTGGGTGTGCATCAAAATTGTTCATGATTTGGGCCGAAAATTGATAACATTTCCAAGATTTATTAAGGCCGACCTATAGCGACTTGATTTCTATGATGTGGATATATATAACAGATTTGATATATCATTTGAGACATGAGAAAGGTAGTGGTGTGGTGTGTTGTGATCATCAGGAACATCGATTAGGTGATTATGCATAGTTTCACTTGTTTGCAATGTGGTTTGTGCAGAACAAAGAAAAATTGTTGAATCAGTCAGAAGGACAAGAGATTATCTACAAAGCTTAATTGGAATTGTAATCAGGCATTGTTGATGCTATTTCATTAGTTCATTCTTTTGGATTTATTCCAAATCATTGTAGGGAAGTGATCCCATCCTTTTTGAGCAATGAGCTCTAGGCAGTGAGCCTAAATGCAAGTGCATTCCCATTTTGTACTTTTCATTTTGGGTATACTCATATTATATTGTGGATTGGCCATCCACCGTGGTTTTTCCCCTAACAGGGTTTCCATGTAAAAAATTCTGGTGTTATGGTGTTGTGATTACTTTCTTTCTGTGGATGCATGTTTCTTTTGTTAAATGATTAAGTAAGTTAAATGAAAAAATAATAAAGTTGAATTTTTGCACAACACTAATTCACCCCCCCTCTCAGTGTTGCTTGTTTCCAACAATCGACATCATGATCTAGGTATCATTTACCACCAAAAAAACCAAAAAAAATTGCAAATACCATCAAAAACACTTATCGAACTATGTTTCCTCTACACATTTATGTAGGCAAGGCCATCATCAATGTACCTTCGACGCATAGGTTAGTCCTTTAGGAGTCCATCATAATAAACTGGCAATAAATAAAATGTTCATATCTCATCAATAAATTGTCACTTGTCATGGAGTCACTCAAACTACATTGTCTCTATGCTTACATAGGCAAGGCCATCATCAATGATCCCCCGAGGCATTAGGTCAATCCCTCTTAGGTCATGTTCTTGGTATAACCTTGGAAAACACAAAAATATTTTAAAAAAATTGAAAACCCTAAACAATTGCAAAATATTGAAAACACAAAAACATTTGGAAAACAATAAAAAAAACTCAAAAAAATCTTAAATAACTTGAAAAATTTTGAACATTCAAATAATCATAAACCCTAAAAAGCCTCAAAACATTTCAAAACATCAAAAACATTCAAATATTCGAAAAATATCAAAGCCACCCATATCATCTCACTTTCACCTGTAATAATTTTTCATTCCTAATAAATTGATCGCCATTCCCACCCTTTGGATGAAGCAAGCAAAAGCAAGTGCAACATTTTGGAAAGTAAAATTTAATGAAAATAAATCATGATGTCAAGGCTAATCTTCGAGCGTGCTAATTAATTTTATATCAACGGCTTAATCAATTTAACAAAATCATTATCCAATGTATGTCCTAAGATATATTGTTCCTACAATGGGCATCATTTCAAATATCATCTAAGAACATCAAAATCTCTTTGGAAATAGATATAAATAACATTGAATGTTTGTTATTGGAGATAGCAAGAACTTTTGTTATTGATTTCTTGATGATATTACAAGCTTTCCTATATATTTCAAAAAATACCTTGAGATTATCTAGGGTGAGTGAGTTTCTAGCAATTTGTACATTGAAGCCACTGAGAAGGATTGATCTTCAAACTCCTTTTGGATCATAAATGTGAACTCTTAGGTAACTTCTTTAGAGGGAAGGATTTTTTGATTGTCATCCAATAATTTACAAGGTAGATCCTCAATTCTATTAACAAGATTTAAATCATTGTCTTCACTAACTTCCCGAGCTACTTGCAAGTCTTTGATCAAGCCTTTGATGACATGTATCTTATGTCTCATTGTTTCCTTCACCTCAAAAAATATTTCTCTATTGGGAATTACCCCAATATCTACTAACATGCTAAGATTCATTTCCTTCATCTTAATCCAAACCTGAATTCCTTCTATTTCTTGTTGCTCTTAGGAAAATATATCAATAGTTTTATCCATCTCTCGTTTTATATCTTCCATATTTCTAATTCTTTCTATAGTTTTCTTTAGAAGCTATGTTCCTTGTTCCCTAATTCTATCAATAAAATCACCCACTATCCTACCTCCAAAATGAGTCTTCTCTGCCTTCTATATGGCAAGATCTTCAATACCGGTTTCCATGGGTTCAACAAACTCTAAAGATTGAGTAATCTTCTGAAATACTGAGGTTAGTTATTCCACTCTAGATTTATACTAATCCTTTACCTTTTTCTCTTGATCATACTTCTCAACAAGAGAAGCCATTGCTGATTGTGTATCCTTCTTAGTTGACTCATGAGTCCTCTTTCCAAGTACAATATTGGTTATTGAGTACTCTGAGATATCAATATCTTATTTTTCTTTCCCGGGAGGAGGTTGTGCAACTTTTGCATACTTATACCCAGCTTTATCTACCAACACCCAATAAATTTTCTTTAGCTTCTTTGTGGATTTTTTCTTTATTGGCACTAGTTGGCCGAAATCAAAGTCATGTGGGGAGACAACTTGCTTGTTCCTTTTTGGTGTTTGACTTTGCAACCAAGGTGGAAGAGGAGAAGAACTCCCTTCAATCCTTACAGTCATGGTTTGGGAAGCTAGAGCTATAGTCACAAAATTTGTGGTAACAAGTGGTGGGGTGTTAGTCAAAATGGCTTTTGGAGTCTCCACACTTATCACATTTTGCACAAATTCAACAATAAACTTATCTAACTCTGATTAACAAGTTACGTCAAAGGAAGGTGAAGGAAAACTTTGAATATTGGAAGGTGAACCAAAGATATTATCAAATTCATTCCTAGGGCTATCAAAAATGGATCCCAATGTTTGGGATGAATGAATGGAATGAATGGAAACAATAGGTACAATAACAACCGTAACATCAGAAACAACAACAACAATGGGAGGAGTAGGGGTAGATATAGCAACAACAATAGGAGAAGAAGTAACAGGAGGGTCCTTTGGAATGTTCTCATGAGGAGACATTTGTTCTTCCTCATGTTGCCCTTCTTACTCTTTCTCTTCATCCTAAACTAACACTTCTTTTGTTATGGTAAATGGCCCCTTAATGGTTTGACTTTTATACCCTTTAACAAAGAACTTAATCTTTGGTTTGGGGTTTTTTTTGGAGCTAGGCACATCTCCCTTATTCTTTGTCCTCATATTAGTCTTCCTAGATGCATGAACCTCAAGTTCTTCTCCTTTAGACCCAGTGGTGAATTGTTTCAACCTCATTCCTTTCTCCTGTAGCCAAGAATTTGTATTAGCAAGGATAGGTTGAAATCTTCCCCTAATTGAAATCATCTCCTTTTGAGACCATTGGATTAAAGGTAGATGACTTCTTGCAATGTTGTTTCTCTCATAGGATCGATCTAGGATGTCTTCATCATCTTCATACCTTATGGAATATCTACAAGATCAAGATTCTCAATCTATTCTAAGGTCAACCAATAGTTATCCAGTTTTCTTATTTCTTCTTCCATCCTACAATCATCCCACACATCCTCAATTCTATGCACATGGTTGTAGACTTTCCTGATTCTATCTTTCATTCCCCTATAATCAAAGTTGGGCCTCATTTTGTAGGTCTTCATGGTAACCCATTGAATTTATGATTCTATGACCTTTTCTTTTGGAGAAGTAAGAATTAAATATCTACCAAAAGTGAGAGGAAACTTAAAAACTAGTTTATGACATTCCATCTACTTATTGTGAACAACTATTATTTTCCTGCAGAGCTCCATAAGAACAATCTTGTCACTAGGGTACCTTGGAGCATGTAAGGATATCTCGTAAAACAACCAACTCACAAGTAAGTGAATGTGGGAAATTGCAAATACAAGCAACCATATATGTTAAGTACGGCCCAAGCTTCATCTAAACCCATTTTGTTCTCCAATTTCTTGTCAAACAAACATAGAAAAGTAGCAAAGAAGGTATTGTTGACCCTTCAGAAATGATGAATACTTTCATTTAGGGTCAACTGATGGTAGCATTAATATACTGGAATATGCCTTTTGTCACCTTCAAATATTAGACTGGGAAATCTCCTCATGGATGCAACAACATATACCAAATATGAAGTCATATAAAACTTCAAAGATGCAGGAACTTTTACCAATTTCTCATGGATAGAATTGTTGATTTTTTTCCCCCAATAAATTTGTTGCTTCGTCTTTTTGATGACATGAATGTATAAAAAAATCCAATCTTGAAATTTAGAGGTATTAGGTAAACCTTTAACCCTGCTGAGAAGGGTAATTAAATCATTGATTTCCTCAAAAAAATCACTCCTAGGAAAAATATTTGGCCATCTTGAAATGCTTGGTCGTGGACTCTTCAACCATCTTGTGTTGATTATCTTTTTACAGTTATCTAGATCTTGGTCACAATGTGCCTGCGCCTTCTCAATTGTAAGCTTTAAATATCCGTCAATGCTCGAACACTAAAAGATTAGATCAAAGAGCTCTGCATCAAGCCTAATTACCACATTCACATCAGCATCTCTAATACTTCTATCATCTTTGTTATACTACATAGCCACTGCAAGTACAAACTCAAGATTGTGTGTGAAAATTGGGAGGACGCTAATTGAATATTACTTTTAACTATGTATCTCATCCATTCGGTCAAAGGTTACTTCTTTGTCTGCTTCACAAACTCAAAAATATCCACATGTCCTATCTCAGTATCCTTGATTTCATCGATGTTGGAAAACACTGAGGTCATCGAGAAAAACCCCTGATACTTATACTGCATAGCTTTAGCTTTGCTTGGAGAAGGCTCATAAATTGATGGAATTGCCTTTTTTAGAGTGAAATTACAACAAAAAGATTAAATTTCCTAGTGTTAGAGAAAAATATGGTTACATTTGTTGGTGGGAAAATTTTGAGCTACTGAATTGGCTTGAAGGATCAAGTGCAAAGGTGGTGAAAAACTAAGCAGGTGCAAGCAAATTGGCAATTTGGATGCAAAAGTGGAAAATTTTAAAGTGTTAACATGGAAATATTCATTTTGGTATAATAGCACTAAAATTTAACACCTTTGCATGTGCTTTGTTGCTTTGGGTGTAAAGGTAGTGAAAATCAACACTTGTACAAGTGTTTTTAACTTTTTGTGTTGTCGCGCTAAATTTTAGCACTCCTACATATTGGCAGGACAAAAATATGCAAGGGCGGAGAAATTCACCGTCGTTACATAGAGTAAAATAATTTAAGTGAAAGGTTAAAAAATTTTGCTGACCCTGTATGAGGTTAAAACTCACTAAGTGCATGAGCGCAAAATTTCTTCACCTTTGCACTTTGCATTTAAGGTTTGATGTAAGGGTGAAAATTTTTGCCACCCTTGCATGATGGTAAAAATGTAAAGCTTGTGTTAGTTGAGGTTTAAACCCCAACCTACACATGATTCTTATGTGTATGAAACAAATTTTGTGGCGCTTGTATGTAAGGTTGGGTTTTTATATATATTGGTGCTAAAATTCCACGCTCATACATGCTTCTGATGGTAATGTATGTATCATCAAGAAAAACTCTCGCCTATGCACTTTAGCAACAAAAATTTGCATATATGAGTGGAAAATTTCACCAATTTGGCTTTTAAGAATTGGCATGATGGTTTTTAACAAGATGGAAATCCTACATGCCTAGTCGTGAAAATATACCGACTGTACATGTAATTCACAACATGACTTATATAGGCAGAAAATTCAACTACTAGGGCATATTAAGGTATAAACATTAATTTTTATGTAGGACTACAATTGCAATGTTTCAAACCCATGGTGCATAGTACTGGTAAAACTTGACTCAAACTTATGGTAATGCATAGGCAATTAAATTCAACACCACTAGGGTGTTACCAAAATTTAGTGGAAAAACTCATGATTCCTAGGGGAAAAAGTTTGACACAGAGGGTTTTAAGATTCGTGTCATAGGATGAATTAAAGGTTTTTAAACCAATGGAAAATCAAGCTAAAAACTTGAAAAACAATAATAAAAACAATGCAAAAAAATATAACACAGACCAGTATAATCCTAAATGAGCCATACACATAAAATAATCAACTAAAAATAGAAGATGGAAAAGAGAATGAACCTGAAAGAGACGGCGAAAAACCCTAGCCAAACCACACAATCTAAATGAAAAATCCAAGGATTTTCAAAGGAACAAGCATGTAGGAGGTTTGGGATGTTGGGATGACAAGCTAAATGAAAATAAAATAAAAAATAACACAAATAAAACTAATTAAAAACCCCAAAAATGCAATTAACCCCCGCATTAGTTACACTCATGCAAACTGAAGATGCATTGGCGTGAATTTTTTTGATGACTTTACACAAGATCAATCACAATAAAATGACATTCAGCGGCATTGAAATTCAATGCTCCTGCATATTTTATAATTTTTGCATGAATTATACAAGGTCATTTAAATTCAACGCTCTTGCATGTACGAAAAAATGACACTCCAAAAAATTGAACTTTGCAACTTCCCCTTTTTGAAAATTTTGAAGGGTGAAAAGAAATGATCAATTGAAATGAATTTTTGAGGCTTGGGACCACACGAGGGTGGTATAGGAGCACCATGACAACCTCATGATTCTATGATGAAATTTTTGAAAGGATTGTTCAAGGATTATTTGATTCATTTTTCCATATAATAGAGTCATTAGGAGCCCATTATTTCATAAAATGTTAAAAAAAGAAGCCAATGCATTCAAAGGTTGTCACAAATATGTAAAAATTGTAAAGTTGCAAAAATAAAGCAACATATGGAATATGAAAGGTCACATTGGTTTTTGGTGTTGGTGGGTAGTTAGAGAGTAGTTATAAGTTCAAAAGACATGTTTTATGCCTTTAAAAAGGATCTTGGTACATTTAGAAGTTTGAGCGTGATTGAACAAAAGAATGAGTTTAATGAAATTCTCTATTTTTAACCATTTTTCTTTAGAAAAATCACTAATTCCATCCCTTGTACAGATCTGTACGGGCTCAAATGTGTGGATAATGGTGTGTAAATTGTAATAGGCTTAATCAACTTCCATTTTTCTTTTGTTTCATGTGAATTGGTGGAGATTTGGAAAAGTTATTGTATTTTTTGTAAAAACAGTGAAACCCTGATTTTAGGGTAACTAGAGACTGAAGAATTTGTGTTTCTCTTAATTCAAACGTGGTAAAATCATAATTCTCGGTGGAAAGAATATTTATGGAATATATTTTCTTATTCTTTTTTTTTAGATCAAATGATTAATATTGGTGGGTGGAAGAATTAATGTTTCACACTGTAAAATTGTGTTTTGGCTGGTAAAACAGGGGAAGAGGAGGTTAGTACCTAGGGTTCGACTATATACACGTGGTATTGGACTTTTTGTGTTTTAATAAGAATGAGGGAATATAATTGAACATGTTCAAGGATTTGGTTAATGAGGATTGAATGTGGAGATGGTTTATTCAATAAGCCCTAGGTCAGAATTTGGGTTAATTCTGAAAATGATGGTATATAGTAAGTTTTAAAGAGTTTTGTTTGGGGATTTTGAGTGATCCTTGAAGGATATTTCCTTTAAAAGGTTCTTATATGTATAATTAATCCTTTTCCATATTTTTATTGCTAAATCTACGAGTTTGTGGATTCCATTTTTAGACTGTTCTGTTAGGACAAGGTGGTTACAGTCACCTTTTAGGGACTAAAAAGAGAAGTTAGTATAAATTTCTGATGAAATGTTATGAGAATGGTTTGGGAAATTATTTAATTGGTTTTGAATATTTTATTGGATATGTTTATGGTTTTCAAAAGAAAATAATTGGGCTTGGAGTTAGTGTTGGTTGTGTATGTGGCCTAAAAAGGCCTAGTTGTGAATCTGGACAATCTATTTTGAAAGACCATTTATTTGTGTTTATGATTGGTGAGAGTGTTTGGTTCATGTATTTGATGTTGCTTAAGGTCTTTTGAGGATTATATTAAATTTTGGAACTCTAATTACAAGATTTAATGCTTGAGTGAAGGTTTTTGTAAGGGAAAAGTAACTTTGAATGAATTGGTTAACAAAGGAGGTTCTGATTTTTGTCAAGTGAAGATTAAGGAGGTGTTTTCTTCTTTTTCTCTACATCAGAGGGTAAGTATGATCTACCTCATTTTTCATTCTTAAAGAACATAAGCTACAAAATAGACAAGTTTTGTAGGGGTTATCCCATGAATTAAGCACAATTGAATTCAAGGATAACATGTTGAAAATGCATAAATGCAAGGGTCACTAAAATAGGTCCAAACTAAGTGTGAGATTGTACTATCACCTACAAGGGAGTATAATTTATGACACTACAACAATATACTGAAAGGGGGGTGAATCAATGTATCAAAACTATTTAAAACTCTTTAATTCAACATAAATTACCATTAGTAACTTCTCCAAACATGGATCAAGATAGCTAGTATTAATCAAGCAATACAAATGCACACATTCACACAATGAACAACAAATATAGGTGGAAACTTGGAATGGGAAAAACCACGGTAAGAAGAGTTGCTTAGATCTATTGTCCAAATCTAGCCTCACAAAAATAATGAATAACTTACAATAATTAAGTAGGGACCAACCTACCAGAGACACCAATCCCCTACTATATTTGTAGGCACCAACCTACTAGAGACACCAATCCACAATACATAGATCTAAGAACTAGTTCAATAAGACACCAGTCCTACCAAATTACAAAAATATATTTTTCAGAACTTCAAGACTGATAACACATATTACACTTGATCTAATAAACCTTCAAACACTCTCCCACATAGCATATGATCTTCTAATAATGGAACACAATTATTGTAATGTAACTCACATTACATCACTTTGATATTCACATTGAATCCCTAATTACACAACATTCACTCTACTACATCATCTTCAGACGGATCCTAGACGTCTATATATATATTATATTTACAATTATATTCATGTTTTTTTTATTAGATAAGCAGGGAAGGGCCCTGATCCTATGGTTACAGCAATAGACAAAAAGGAAACAGAAAAAGGTGGGAAACAACAAAACAAGCAAACCAAAAAACAACAACATTATTACCTCATAGGCCAACATTTAACATAGTAACCATAGTCCAACCAGTACCAATCAAAAATAGTAAGTTCTACTAGCATACTTAGATCTATGTAAACCATTAATTAAGTCAATAGTGTCCCAAGTGGTATTCCACCATATCATAGCTATTATAAAATAGCAGTCTGAGAAATTAAAACAAAAGGACAAAAAACTCATCATAGTCATCAAAGCAACAACAAAAAGCCATTAATTGGCTTTCTTCAATAGGTCCCCATATTCACCCATGAGAGCAATGTATTCTCTCCAGTCAAGTCCCTCAGTCTCGTCCAACATCTTCAAGACATCAGGTTTCCCCTATTTCCTTAGCTTCCTGGTAATTTTGGATTCTCTAGAAGCAACTCCTAGCATCACCCGCCTCATCAGTCTGTTAGTTACCTTCATGAGTGTAACTAAATCCTTCTCCATATCTTCAAACTGAACCTGTAGAAATTTTAGTCTACTCTTTAAAAATGGATTGCTTGAGTCCTCAATTTTATTCTCCATACCCAAATCCCCAACTTCCTACACATTTTCAACCTCATTCTTATGATCATGAAATTGCTCAATTTGTTCATCCTCTTCCTCTTCCTTATCCTCCTCTAATCCTTCTTCCCCCATCTCATAATTAGAGTCCTCAAAGTCCATATCCTTTGAATCTTCTTCCTCCTGGGCCTCAAACTCTTCATACCCCAGGTCCTCCTCATCACACACAGTCATTTTTTGTTTGCCTTTTTTGTCCTTTGAGGCTGCTTTTGCTAGCCAAGCTGACCTTCTCCCACCACTTCCTCCACTCCCTTTCCCTTGCAAATTCTCTGTCACCTCCTCATTTTGAGTCCCTTCCTCAGTAATATTAATGACATCCCTAGGGTTTAAGTCTCTTTTTGGTTTCTTCGCCTTGGGAAGTTCCAACAACAAAGGCGAGTATTTTCTTTTTTCTGGCATAGCTCTAATGAGCTTAATCTCAAAAAATCTTTTTTCCTCACTCTTCTATGACATAGGAGTAGAGGGATTAGACACATTGGCCACAAGGGATTGGATTTCTATAAGAATAAGCACCCACCTAGTAGAAACAACAGGAGGTAGGTGGGGGTTAGGTTCCTCACTCAGGATTTCAACAGTAGTAGGGTTTTCATCCTTAGGGTGTTCCTCATTATCCTCCTCAAAACAATCATGATTCTCATTTCTACTAGCCAGAGGGTTTCCATGAGGATTCAACACCAGAGCATACTTATATAGGGTTAGCATCATACCTTGGTGGAGGGGAGGACTAGCGCCCTTCTCTATATTGAGTTGAAGGGAGGACAATAGATAAAAAGGAAAATTGACTCTCTCACCATGTCGAATGTGGTTTAGCAGGGGGAAAAGGTACACGTACTGACATATACCTTCCCTCAAGAGTAAAGTACTACATAAAAAATAGGCTAACTAAAGCAAAGGGAGGAGGGAGTTCTAATCTTGCATACCCATTCTGAAATCTTTTGAGGTTCTCCCCTTCATGCAGGAATTTGTCGACGAACTTCTAGTATTCTGTCCCACTTTTCTTTGCAACTTTAATCCCTTGATTTTGTAGACCTATTGCTTCAACTATGAATCTTTTCATTACCTCAAAATTCATCGCTCCAATGGTAACACTACCCTTCCTCAAGGAGTTGGTAAACTTTTCCATTAGGTTCTCATTGTATCCCTTTAGGGATTGGAAGAATGGAACCATACCAACATTTTCAAACATTCTCCACAAATCCACATTTTGTTTCAAGGCTTGAAAATTCGGAGGCTCAGTTCGCTTCCTTGGTCCTCTCATTTTACTTCTCTGCAAATTCTTCAGTTGTGATGCAATTTTCTTCATAATCTCCCACTCCTTTCTTTTTAGAATGTAGCAAACACTCTTTCACCAAATTACACATAGAGCCAATAAAGAATGGTGAATCAAGAAGTTTCTTTTTGTGAAGGCCAACGATACATTTCCCAATACAAGAATCCCATCATTTTTCTTACAAGTATTAAAATCCCAATTAATTTTCATATCTTTCTCCACTTTAGAAATGTGGGAATAGCTGACATAAGGAAAATCGACACGAATACAAATGACAACCCTTAACAACTTGATTAACTTCATGTGATTTTTGGTCACCTTCATGAAGGAAGAATAATTAATATTACTTCCAGCTAAGATCATCCGATACAATCCTGTGCTCCCTATGTCATCATTACACAGAAAGCCAATAAGCACCACTTGGTACTCATATTTCCTGCATAACATCGGCCTTTCATTTTTCATATGGTACTCATTTTCAAATTTTTCATTTAGGATTAAGTCTCTTAAAGACTTTAGAATATTACCATTAGTCCATCGAGTCCATCCCATACAACTCAACGCCATGTTGGTGGCATAGTCAACAACTTTATTTCCCTCTCTATAAACATGTTAAACCCTGAAATTGGTAAAAAAATTCTTAATGGTTTGGCATTTATCAATTATATTTCTTAATTCCCATGGTGGCATAACCTCTTCGTTCAAAATGTCCACTATAAGCTTAGAGTTTCCTTCTATTATGACATTTTTATAACCCATCTCCTTAAGAGTATTGAAGCCCCCTAGAGCTGCCATAGTTTTAGCTTTATTATTTGAACAAACACCCATATTCATGCCAAAGCTCACTATACACTCTCCTTTATGGTATCTTAACAAACCCCCTACTCCGACTTGTCCCGAGTTGCCTTTTGAGCACCCATCAAAGTTACACTTTATCCAATTCTTATGCGGAGGGCTCAACATAGTAGCCATTCTAGTTAGCATCTTTGACCAATTGAGTTTGGTTAGATCCTTCCTTATTCCCCAGTTCTACTTAATCCTCATTTCTTTGTAGTTAGGCCAAGTTTTGGAGAAGTTGTATCTTCTAGCCTCAATGTTTTCCTTAATTTGAGTTTTCATGATCATACTTACCTCCCAGCTACTTCTCTCCACTTCCATGAATATCCTATTATTCCTTTTCTTCCATAAACCCCAGGTGACAAATGGAGGAACTTGGTTCCAAATATCAACAATAACATTATGTGAAAAAGGGCAATTTGACCAGCTTTTTATAAATAGCTTCATTGAATTAGGAAACACCCAATTTGAAGACATCAAGAAGTAGGACCATACTTCCCTCGCAAATTGGCAGTGAAAGAAAATGTGAATAATCAACTCCTCTTCCTGTTTATAGAGTGAGCATCTATTAACCAGTTGGAAACCCCTCCTAACCAAGTTGTCAATAGTTAGAATTTTACCATGAACTGTAGTCCAGAAACAGTTAATTTTAGGAACCAAGTTCTTTAGCCACACCCTATCCTATAAATGGTCTACAACAGCCTCCTGAGGTGTCACTAGTTCTTCATAAGCCTTTTTGACCGAGAAATAGCCTAAAGAGATACCTTTCCAAAGCTATTCATCTTCCCTTTCTCTATCAAACCACTTTGCCTCCCTAATCAAATTATCAAGTCTTATGAGGATTGGATCCCAATTCACCTATCTCTGGCCTCTCATATTTTCCCTCCTTAATAGCAATTTGAAATCCTTCCATTTTGGTTCCTCCATCTCCCAGTTGATATAGTCAGAAACCTTTTTACCACAGATCCTGTTTAGGCTATGTTTAAGAGGATTAAGATCTTCTAAAGAGGACAGAGTTGAAGTCTCTATCCAAGGGTCCTTCCAAAAGTTGGTATTATTCCCATTCCCAATTATCTTTCTAACCCCCAACTTCAACACATTCCTCAATTTAACAAGATGATTCCATAATGTTGAACCACTAGGCAGATTAGATAATGAGAGAAAACAACCAGGGTTCCTGTTCCTCAAGTATTTAGCTTGGAAATTTTTTACCCAGTCTCTAGAACCTTCTAGAAGATTCCAACCAATTTTAGCCATTAGGGATTTGTTAAGCATGGATATTCTTCTTAATCCTAGACCCCCTCTCCTTTTAGGTGTACACACTTTTTCCCAACTAACCAGGGATAGTCTATTTTTTTCTGCAGTTCTCGACCATAAAAAAATTCTCTAAATATGTTCTATCTTTTCCCCAATAGAGGCTGGGATTTTGAAAAGGGATAGATAGTATATTGGAATATTATGAAGGGAGGCTTTAAGGAGTTGAATCTTTCCAATCAAGCTAAGAAGCTTCCCCTTCCATCCAGCAAGTTTGTTTTGGATCCTTTCAATTAGCTGATTCTAGTAATTATTTTCCAACTTCTTAGAGATCAAAGGTAGGCCTAGATAGGCATTAGGTAAAGCAGTTTCCTGACAACCTAGGATTTTTATCACTCTATCCTTAATCTGCTAGTCAGTATTGAAGAAGTAAATTTTGTTTTTTTCATAATGGATACACTGGTCAGAAACAACAACATAGTTGTTGAGAACCTATTTCCAAAGACTTGCCTCCCCCATCGAGGCTTCCCCAAACATTAGAGTATCATCAACAAACTGTTGAAGAGAATTTGGCATGAGATATGAGGAAAATTTAACACCTTTGAGGGATTTTTAGTCCACTAATTTTTGGATATTCCTTCCAAAAACTTCAGCAAAAAGGATGAAGAGGTAGGGACATAGGGGGTCACCTTGCCTAAGCCCATGACCACAACTAGAAAAAAAACCTTGGGGGACTCCATTAACTAGAACATAACACATGGGGGAGGTAACACAAGCATAGATCATCTTTAGGAATCTTCCTTCTATCCCAAACTTCCTAAGAATAGCAAAAAGGAAAGGCCAAGAGACTCTATCATAGGCCTTAGAAATGTCAATTTTGAAGGCCATCACAGGCTTCTTTGAGTGATCCATTGAGTGAATAATTTTACAGGTGGAAATAATAGCATCAAGAATATTTCTTCCCTAGACAAAACCTTTCTGATTTGAAGTAATCATTTTACCAAGCACCGGTTCAAGTCTTAACACCAATATTTTTGAGAAAATTTTATAGACCGTGTTGAAAAGACTAATAGGTCTATAATCTTTCATGGCTAAGGCATCAACATTTTTGGGGATAAGGGCTATAAAAGTAGCATTCAATTGGTTCAACAACCTGCCCGACCTAAAGAAATCCCTAACAACATTGAAAAGATCATTTTTAACTATATCCCAGAAGGTCTGGAAAAAAATAGGAGGGAACCCATCAAGGCCAGGAGCTTTAAAGGCTCCAAAGGAAAACACAACATTTTTTACTTCTTCCATAGAAACAACATTAGTCATCATCTTTAAATCAATATCAGAAATTACTTTAGGTATCACTTCAATAAAGTCAACATTTACCTGATGAACATTGCTAGGAGCCATATGGTGGGTAGAGAAGAAGTTAACAGCTTCCTGCACAATATCTTTTTCATTGGTCACAATAGAGCCATCCTCTTTCACAAGTGATCTAATTTTGTGTTTCAAAGTGGATTGGTGGAAGAATTTAGTGTTCCTATCTCCTTTGGTTAGCCATTGGACCCTTGACTTTTTTTTCCAGTAGATTTCCTCCTTTTTGTTTATCTTATACCATTGGGATCTGAGGTCTCTTTCCTTAACACATATCTCTTCGTCCACCTAACCAACCTTCATAATATCCTAAACCTCTTTTATGCATTTTCCCAGGGTGTTCTTTATCTCAAATATGTTTCCAAAAGTCACCTTATTCCACCCTTTCACTCTTTGCTTTATTCTACTTAGCTTTTCCACCAAGAAATACATTGGTGTACCAATTATAGGTTCCTCCCACCAAGTTTTAACCAGAGCAACAAAATCTAGGTGGAGACTCCACATTGCTTCAAATCTAAAAGGGAAAGGTCCCCTATTATGGTCCACATTTCTTTTAAGCACCAAGGCATTATGATCAAAACCAGACCTAGGAAGAGCTGAAAGAGAAAGGAATTGGGAGATATTCCAATTAGCAGAGATCATAAACCTATCTAATTTGACTTGGATTAGATGGTTTCCATTCCTTCTATTGGACCAAGTATACTTAGTTCCTTGGAGGGGGATATCAATAAGACCTTCCAAATTTAAGAACTCAGCCAACTTCATCATACTGTCAAAATAATCATCCTTCCCTCCTAAATTCTCTAAAGGAAGGAGAGGAAAATTGAAATCCCCTCCAAGCATCTAGTCGTCATCTTTCCTAAGGGAAATAGCATCGCTTAACTATTCCCAAATCAGAACTCTATCCCTACTCAAATCCAAAGCATAGATGTTTATAAGATTCCATTTCTCGTAGGAAACAATGTCTTCAAGGGTAATCATCAGACTGTTCTTACAAGCGAAACACAATGTGCCTTTTAGTTTAGAAAGATTCAAAAGGGTAGCAATACCACCTAAAGCTCCTTCTGCCTCACAAACAAAATAATTCGCGCCAAGCCAGATACTCAAAATAGCTTTATCAAAAGTCTCTTTCTTCGTCTTTGTTTCTTGTAGGAGGAGAACATCCACTTTATTGTCAAGAATACAAGATTTCACCAAAAACTGTTTATACGGGCTATTAAGGCCCCTTATATTCCAGGAGAGGTACTTCATTGGTAAAGTAGGATACATCACCACCTCCACCCTAAAGAAGTAGTTAAAGCTACTTCTTCTTGGACTTTGACCCTGCGATTGAATCTAAGGTTCTTTGTTTTCTAGTTGCCACATCCCTCACAGTATCTTTGGTTCTGGAATCCTTTTGGGAAGGTCTTCCCACCTTATTTCCCCCTCCCACATCCGATTTCTTCTTTTTGGATTTTATTGGAGCTTGGGACCATCCCTCTTCATCCTCTTTATCACTAGACCCTTGAGGGAATCCTAGAAGAGCCATAGAGTCACTCAAGTTTCTTGCTCCAATTTGGGATAAGGAGTGCATTTCCTCTAGAGACAAGTCTATCTCGGCTAGAATATACTCACCTTCTTCAAGTTCATCTCCCGCACCTTGAGTCTTAACCTTCTCTCGGGGAGCCAACACATTTTTCTCCATCAAGGATTCCCCGAATGGAACGTTCTCCATGTTTACTTTTTCACCCCCTTTAGATCCACCTTTGTTGGAAAGCTCAGGGTTGGTAGGGTGGAAGTAGAGGTAACCACATCAAGGTTCAAGCAAACTGAATCATTTTCTTCAACAAAAGGATCAGAAACAGACTTCATGTCTCGGTTTGGATTATCCTTCAAAAGGGAAACAAAAACCTCCTAAACAAAAATAGTAGAAGGTTGTGCACCAAAATCCATTTCATTAGTAGAGTGATCCTCTAAAATTTTCTCCTTATCCTTTAAACCCTCACTAGATTTGTTCTCGCATGAATCTATGAGATGACCAAACTTCTTACACAGCTGGCAAAAGAGGCGGGCATTTTCATATTCAAGGGGTTGAGTCCAGTTACCAAACTTAGAATTAAGAAGAATTGAGGAAGGAAGGACCATATTCACAACCAAATTTACACAAATACGGGCATACACTAGTCTTGATCTCTCCTAAGTAATCTTATCTATAGCCAAAGACTCCCAAAGGAGTTGGCGATACCTTTTAAGATTCCCTTCTCCCAAAATTCCAATGGGAGGCCTAGAAGGTGAACCCAAGTTGGAGCAAAGGCACCCAAGTCAATTGACGGGTCAAAAATCAATTTCCATTTGTAGAGGGAGAGAAATTTTTTGAATCCTAAGTCAAAAGCCTAGGGACCACCAGTTAAAACCTTCAGCATGTCTTCATAAACCACAAAGGAAGAAAGAAAAATACCTCTAGGCATAGCATTTATGGTGAAGCTGCCTTTAAGATTCTAAGTGGAGGCAGCCTTTTGAAAAACCAGTTCAATATTCGGCCTGTACGCCAAAAACTTTCCAACAAGTGACAATTTGAGATTTTCCATCGCCTTTAGCATCAAAACCTTAGGGACATCTACTTCCCAGCCAGTCACCGAACAAGAAGCAGATTCCAATAGCCTTTTACTCAAAGCTGGCAAGTCAAACCCCACCATTTTTTCCACATAGGAATCCAATTCTTCCTCAGAGAAGAAAGAGTTAAGCCTAAGAGATGGTGAAATGGGAGACTTTCTAGAGATTCTCTCCATCTTTTCCTCGAGGGAAGGGATTGAAGTATGAGGAGGGGATGCCATATTGGGAACAACCAGACTGGCCACTACCACTATAAGCACAATTCCAGATAAGAGGACAACATTCTTGGAATGGGGAGCCTTCCCAGGCCCCCCTCCCGACTGACCCATAAAGTAGTCAAATCACAATAGTGGATGAAAATTCAAAAAAATAGCCTGAGCAGGAAACTTTCACAACAAAGCAGAGCCGAACCAACTTACATTCATGTGTTAACCCAAAACATAAAAATAATATCCACAAGTTAGCCACATAAACACTCCTTAACCAAATGTGTCTAAACGTGTAAAATAGGTTAGATCTAATAGCCCACAAGTGACACCATAATATATAACAGGCGACGTGTTTCTCAATGTAGACTTATTTGGTCCCAATGGTCATCCATGTGCTACCTCTAGAGAGCATATGCTACAAGTCACTGTCGCATAGATATAGAACACCAAACTGGTTAATTAACCAACATAGTGACCCTTCTATCACTTCAAACGTTTTTTCCTAATAAACATGAATTCCAAAAACTTTGGAATAATGGAAATCAAGTGTAGACATAATCCCCTTTCAAACCACAAGACATAACTCACATCCATGAATAAATGCAGATTGAAACATGTTACAAGAACAACCTCATTGATTGGGTAACATACCTCAAACATTTCAGATCAAAATTCTAGATTACTTCTATCAACATGAATAGATACAAGCATGATATTTCAAGCATGCTACATACAGTCTTCTTCATTGTTCTAAAATGCTCTGATATGCAATATGATTACATTTAATTCTCATTGATCTGATGACATCACTCTTTTGACATCAGTGAGCACCTTTTATATCAAGGACAACACTCACGTTTGACATTACTCCTTTGAAATCAATAACAATATATGTTCAACACCAATTTTTTTTAGCAAATCCATCAATCATATACCCTATATCATCTCTTAAAAAGCCTCTAGCAATAGCTTGACTAGGGTTACCCTTAGAGCAACCATAAAAGTTTAATTCCACCTATCAAAGATTTATCAAGGAATAACCACTTGAATTACTTCCTTAGAAGGCTCTTGGCCAAGTTGATCTTAGTAGGATATTGGTTTACCCCCCAATTTAGACTTGTTTGAAACTCAAGGGAAGTAGGAAAATTTCTAGTACTACTAAACTTAACCAATTGAAATTTTCTTGTAAGACATTTTTTATACTCTAAAAAACTTCTTTTTTGTCCCTCTTCTTCTCTCTAATTTTTTTTTGTTTCATTCCTTCCAAAGTCCCTAGGAAATATGTAGTAGAATTTGATTCCATATTTCCTTAATAATAAGGTGGAAAAAAGGGTAATAGAGTCTCCAACTTTTGACAATCTCTAAAAGTAGCAGGAAAAATCCAGTTAACATTAAACTTAAATAAGGCCTCCTCCCAAAAATTCCCTAGAAAAATTACAATGGAAGAAAAATTAATTATCTTCTCATTAACATAACATATAATACATCTGTCAACAAGCTAGAATTCTCTTCTAACCAAATTATCAATAGTAAGGATTTTATTGTGTGAGGTAGCCCACCACAAACAATTAATTTTGGGGAGGATATTGTGATTCCACATCAAACCCCAATCAAAAGAAGGGTCACTACTATCATTAGCATTCACATTATAACCCAAGGCTATAGAGAAACAACTAGAAGGATGGGGGTTCAAAAATATTCATCCTCTCTTGAAAGGAAATAAAAATTACAATCTCCCATATGTAAATGAAATCAATTAATCACCTCATCCCTCCTTTCTTACCTCCCTCTCAACTATAAGATAAATTCCTTCCATCTAGGTATAAAATTATTCCACTCTATATAGCCATGCAGTTTCTTACCATTCAATCTTATGAAGTATTCCATTAGACTAGAGAAAATTTGAATAGAGGACAATAGAGGGTTATTTTTCCATTTGTCTTACTAAAAATCAATCCTTTTTCCAGTTTCCACCCTCCAACACCCTTGCTTTAGTAGATTCCTTAGTTTTACTAGGTTATTATAGATCAATGAGGGAGATCGGGGGAAGACATGAAACAACATTGGTCCCTATTCTCTATATAATTAGCTTTAATAATTAGACCCCAATCTTTTTCATTCACAAGAAGGTTCCACACTACTTTTGAATGTAAAGCTTTGTTAAAAGGTTGCAACATCCTAATTCCTAAACCACAATTATTTTTTATTTGTAAATAGTCTCCCAATTCACCAGAGAAATCCTATTATTTTCTTCCATACCAGTCTGAAGAATTTTTTTTTGAATCTATTCAATCCTTTCCACCATGAGGATAGAATCTTGAATAGAGAAAGATAATATACAAGAATATTTGAAGTGAATCCTTAAGCATTTGATATCTACTAGCTTTTCTCAACAATTTTCTTTTCCATCCAACCAATTTTTTCTAGACTCTTTCAATAATACTATTCCATTAGATATTTGAAAACATCTTAGCAGATAGAGGAAGACCAAGGTAAGTATCCAGAAGGTCAACCTATTGACACCACAAAATTCTAACAAACTTATTTTGAAGAGCAACATCAGAATTGAAAAAATAGGGGACACTCTTGGAATAATTAATATGTTGACCCAAAGATTTAGTATAGTTATTCAACACAATTTTTCAATTTTTTTATTTAAAATTGAAGTAACTCCAAATATGATGGTGTCATCCAAAAAAATGTTGATGAGAAGAGGAAGGAAAAGAAAAAAAAACTTTCACCGCTTGAAAGACATTGTTATCAATCAATCTCTAAAAAGTTTCTTCCAAGAACTTCAACAACAATAATAAAAATATAAGGGGGGATAGGATCACCTTGTCTTAGGCCTCTACCACATGAGCAAACCCCATTAGGATATCATTCACTATAACATAGCACTTAGGTGTTGTTACACATTCTTTAATCATTTGAAGGATCCTCACTTTGAATCCAAACTTTTGAAGAATAGAAAGAAGAAAAGGTTGGGACACTATCATAGGCTTTAGAAATGTCTAATTTTAGAATCATACCTATTTTTTATTGTTCTCCATAGAGTGGATAATCTCATGAGTAGTGAGAACATCCAAAATGTGTCTTCCCAAGACAAATCCTTTTCTATTTTAAGCAATAATGAGATGAAAGAAATGCTTAATTCTATTAACAAGTATTTTAGAGAATATTTTATACACTGTGTTACATGGAATTATTGGTTTTAATCCTTTAAAGTATTTTCTTCTTACTTGTTTGGCACCAAAACAATAAAAGTGGTATTGAGTTGTTTCAAAAACCTACCAATCTTGAAGAAATCTCTAGCAACGAGAACAAGATCCTAACAAATAATCTCCCAAAACTATTGAAACAAGGGAGGAAAACCATCAAGTCCTAGGGCCTTATAATCCTCAAAGGATAAAATAACAGCCTTCACATCCTCCATAAGGTATATCTTTAACCATATCATAATTATCCCTTTCACTAAGCACATTAGGAATCACAGTAGGAGAAGTTTTTTTAAGGTTCAAAAGTTCACAATTTGTGAGGTTATTTTTATGTGTGGAAGGTTAATTATATAAATTATGTTTAATTCTACATCATGGATTCTATCTAGGTTAATTTTGTGCCATAAAATCAACCTTATCCAAATATTTATAATTATTTATTTAAAAAAAATCTATTATTCTTCCAAAACATCCAAGAGCATGTGATTCTAAATTAGGGTCTAATTGTACTCCAACAATAAGTTGCACATATGAAAATGCAAATGTTATTTACAAATTCAACTTCCAAGCTCTATATATTCAACATGCACTTCATTCTTTTTGGAAGTTATAAAACTTTGTGTTCTCTTTCACAACAAAAATATAGATAATAAACTAGCTCTATTGTTTTTGATAAGATAAGTTGCATTTACAAGGTGTCGTACCTTTTACACCAAGATCCCAGAGGGCCAAAGAGGATCAAAAAACAAAAACTAACATCATATATTTGAAATTTTTTCAAACTAGATCCAATTTATTTTAAAGATTATTCATTTAATCAAAACTAACACTAAATATGTTTAGTCTAATTTATTCCACATATTAGACCCCAAATACAAAAATAATCAAAATGATCAAAATACAAGAATAAGCCTAACACAATGTGCCTATTATTAGTCCCCACTATAGCAGGGCAACTATACCAATCAATAAATTTGATAATTGGTTATTACTCTTGATATTATACAACCAATCAAAAGCTTCTATTATTTGTCTATCAATATCATTAATTTTGTAAGGTAAGCATACTAATCTCTTAATTAAACATTTTTAAATATAGATTTTAATTACTATTGGCCAAATATCTTGAGTACTTATTATAACCTTCATGTAAATCAAGGAGAAAAGTTTGATATATTCAATAAAAATATAAATGCCCAAGTCTAAGTGGGTGGAAAAATTTCAAGTTTGACTATTAACAACATTAGGTACAACATGGAAATACCTACAATGTAGGTTGCGTTGGTTATGTTGAGCTTACTATTCTACATCATAAGAGTTTGAAATTAGGAAATCAATAATATGTCAAAAAAAATCATTTCTTTTGGGTGATGTGATGACTTGGAGATAATGCAAATGAAATGGAGAATAAGAGGTAGTTCATGTATGAAAAGAGAAAGGAAATAAGACCAAAATATTGGGGGAAATGGATGAAGAATGGAGTGTCTATGAGAATTGGAAACAATAATCTCTCATTGATTTGAAAAGGATGTAAACTAAATTCTACCTTCTGGCCTTGATCCTAGCCAATTGTGTAGGATTTATTTCCCTACAATTAAAAATCATCAAGCAACCAATACAATATTATGACATATTATTGTAGATTGACATTCACAATCAAATGATATGATGTATTCTATGTAAAATAAATTTACATGATTTTGAAAAATAATATGTAGAAAATTATAATTTAAAAATAACAACTAATAAAATCATATTAAAGTTCCAAACATATTGAAAGGTTCTACTTATCTTACATATTTTATTTTCAAAAATATTATTTTTTTGTAATGTCTAATAAGAAAAAGTGACTCACATGCATTGCCATAATTTAAATAAAAAATAAGATTAACTAATGTCATTTGGAACTCCTTAATTGACATATTCTAAAATTCCAAAAGACATTAAAGGAACAAAAGTATTCATAGATGTTAACATTTTACAATGTAAAAGCTTTGATGAACTTAATCACCACTACACCCTTGAAAAGCAAAGACAAGATAAATATTTTGTTATTACATCACAATGATATGAACTTGATGGGAAAGAAGAGATGAGACACATTTTAAACGTGTATGAAATGCAGCCACACTTGAAATGGAATCAAAACGAGTACATGACAAATCTTTAAAAAAAAAGTTTTGTTGGAAAAAAGAAAAAATATGTGAAAATTAGAATCAATTAATAGTTTTACATTAGCATATTTCCAAAGTGAGTCATGTTCATCAACTTTTGTACGCTTTCAAGTTGGTGGCCTTGATTTAAGTGAGGTGACACATGTCACTTCTAATAAGTGTGTATATACTAGAGATACTATAGTTGTTATGTCTATAGTTTCAGCTTAGGTACAAAGTCATTTTCCAATTATTAATCACCCTCATATCTATTAAATGGTAGAGCTAGAATATATCATTCAAAATATTTAAAATTTTAATGAGATGAAAACATAATTGAATTAGTTTTGGGATTAATAATTAAAATAAGTTATTTAGATAAAAATTATGTGTTTAAATGAAATTGAAAAGATTTGGAGTTTATAAATTTTTTATGGTTAATAGAGATTTTTATACTATTTTTTATTATAAACTTTTAATTGTAGTGGTTCAAAATCATTTAAGATTAGACGTATTGGAAATTGAATGATAAAAATTTGAAGTGGGTCACCCACAAAATTTTATGGAAGGATGCAATTGTATGTAATTTTGACTTAGATAACATAATTTTTTTGTCATTTGATTTTGCATTCTATTGAGTTTGGCATTTAGCAACTACAAAAAGATGTCTACCTTATGTATATCTACATAATAAAAAAAGGATGGTGCTAAGAATAACTATTAAGGCTTGTACTAATGAGAAAGAATGAGCCGTCCTTGTTAATAGTCAAGCCCTAAGGCCAATTCAATAGTGATGTAGACAAAGAATAAATAAAGGCATTATATTTTAATGTAGGCAAAGTAATAAATAGTTGAACATGATAGATATTAAAATTTGTTGTCCTCTTTCAATTAGATGTTTTGATATTCAATGTGATCATTTGATGATAAATGAACTAGAATGATACCTATAAAGATACAACCCTAGTCGCGTAAATTAAGGCCTTATAAGAGTCAAGGCCAAGTAAGAACATAAAAATGTGTGCAAGCAAGCTAATTCTAGTATGACCCCCTTAAGAACATAAACATGTATGCGAAGTAGTGTAAATGAAAGGAGAAATATCCAAATACATTTTCCTCCCACTTTGGTCTATGTGCAACACTAAGTGAGAATGCATGCCAAAGTAGAACTATGTAGAATGATAATGACATAAGTATAAAAATCATTTGAATTTTTTGATATTGGAACTAGTGTATAATCTCATCTAGTGGAAACTATTAATGAAATAAAAAAAAATAGTAATGATACTCCCCCTCTAATATTTTATACTACAAAGGAGTTTGCTCAAATCAAGGAGAATAAAAAGTGAAAAATTATGACTAAAAAGTTAGCATGCAGGCATGATGTGTAAATGTACAACTAAGTTACAAATATGTTCCATTTGTATACCTAAATGTGTGTGTGATCATTGTGAATTGAGGATGTGGATAAAAATATATGCCCATATTTTCTCCCAATGATCAAGTATGAAGACATAAAACCTACAACAAGAGAAAATGCCATGTCCCCAAGTAGAAAGGTCAAATAATTTTTTTAAAAGAACATGAACATAATATAAATTTAATATGTAATATGCGATGGAAACTTGACATGGGAAGATATTAACCAAGAAAGTTAATAAAATCAATTGAATGTGAATCTATCTCAATGGGATCAAAAGATGTGTCATTCAAATCAATGCCCCACATGGGATTGTCCTTTATAAATTGGCTAAACCAATAAAGTCAATAAAATCAAGTGGATGTGAGTCTATCACAATGGGATCAAAAGGTGTGTCATTAAATCAATTCACTCCATAGTATTACCCTATATAATGACATGTTGCATAGATGACAATATATGATCATTAAATGAATAAAAGTTGTATGTGTGTGTGAATTGTTATGTATGATTTAAATTAATTATATTAGATATTGTAGCTTGTGAAGATGAATACAAGTGTAAAATACTCAAACACTAAGATAAATGAAATATACAAGTTACCTTGTCTTTTACCTTTTCATCTCATTGATTGAAGTAGATACACCCTTTTCCACTTGATTTTCTCTTTGAAATTGCTTGAGTGTGGAATTCTCTCCAATGTAGCATAACCTTGGTATCAGGATATTATGGTGATGATTGCACAACATAAGTTTAGCATAAATTGATGGATGGAGATTGAGGGGCAAGGCTCTAATTTATAGATTTTTGGTGGCTAAAATGGACAACCAAGATGGATTGAGAGATGAAGGGCTAGGATTGATAGGAAGGTGAAGTAATTGTCACAAGGTGGAAGCTTGAAAAAAAGACTTGTGGCATGGGGAAGAGAGTTATGTGTGCTCACACATGTGTGAGAACACATCAGGAAGAACATGTGTTTGACAAGTGGGATAGAAGTGGAAAATGTAAAAGGGTGAAAATAAATGATAATGACATGTGGATGGAAGATGAAAGTGTAGGGTGGTTATTTTGGTACATGTGTAAGAGGTAGGGTGGCTTCACATTTATGAGGGTTTCACACAATTGTGAACATTGAAGAAGGCCAAGGGCACTTGTCACATGATGGTAAGTTTGGAGATTTGGAGGAATTTTTAATTGGAGAAAGTATTAATGATGATTAAGATATATTAATTGATTAATTAATAATAGATTAATTAATTAATCAAGTTTAGAAGAATTGATGCATGGGGGATAAGGTTGGATTAATTAAATTAATCAACATTTAGAATAAGGGGGAATATAATAAATAAAATAAAATTAATTAATTACGGGAAATTAGAAAATGGTTAATTGTGGTAAATATTTAATTAAATATTAATTTAATTAATTGGAAAGTGATTTTGGTATGTCTATGTTTTGTTCCTCTTTGGCATGTTATTGCAACTACCAAAAGTGATATTATATAAAAGAAAAAAAAAATATGCCCCAATCAATTGGGAAAAATGAAAAAGGTGATGGAATGATGACCCCTCAAGAGGTTTCCCAAAACAAAGTTTCAAGGTGAACTCTTGAAAACAAGTAGAGGTTAAAATGGTGCAAAAGGTGAGAAATGAAAGTGATCACAATAGAAATGGAGGAATAATGTTGAAAAATGGGGAAATGGTAGAAGAAATGGAAAAGACAATAGAAAAATTTAGGGCACATGCCCCTAAAATGGGCTCATGGGATTTATAAATAGGCCTAGGGGGGTCCATTTACACTCATTTACACTCTATCCTATAGAAGATCAAATATCTCTCAACACAACCAAGTTTAGACATCATGGTGCAAATTATATATCATACACAATGTGTGGAGCAGGTTTGCCAATACCAATGGCTAGAGGATGTAGGTACATTGATATGTACTACTAATTGGGTCCCTATGGGTAGTTTAGGGTGTAATAAATACTAGGGAAAATGAAGGAAAACATGGGCACTAATCCATAGAGTAGTTCTTATGCTATCACAATTAGTGCTATTGTGAGATATTAAGTATATTTTTGGGTGGTTTAGTGCGTGCACTTTATCTAGAACTTACAGGGGAGGGGTCTCAATTTTTGATGCAAATCAGGGGTAATCAAACTCAAAAAAATCTTAAACATGTGTCTTTGTTCATCAAAAAGTGGGTTTTCCTTCACAAACCCTCATTCTTGCTTGTAACCTTTCAAAAAGGAAAATTAGACATATATTTTTACTCATACCTAATCTATAGAAAAGGAGACCCATTTAGGATACTCATTTGGTCATTTTTACACATATCCAAAAATAAGGTAGGGTTGTTTTGTATGGAGGGGATCAAAATTTGATTGTCCTACTTCTAAGAGGGTTTTTTTTGGACTGTCTACACCCAAATGCAAGAAAACTTTCATTAGTAACTTCATCAAAATGGAAAAATATGAAATATCCTATAAAGAGTTTTTAGATACCCTCAAAATATAAATTTTAACCAGTTTTTAGACATTTTTGATAGAGGGAAGAAAAGATATGGAATTTTCTTGTTCGCTGAAAACTATAGGGCAGATTTAGACCTGCTATTACAAAAAATGTTATAACTTTCTCTAAACTTAGTGAAATTTAATCAAACCAAAACCAAATGAAAAATAATTCAATTATATTTTCAAAAATACCACATGTGGGTCATAAAAAAAGTTATACAGATCCATACCATATGAAACAACAAGACTATTACAAGAAAAATGTATAGAAAAGTTGCTCTAAATTGATTCTAATTTTCATTCCCATATTTTTCAACCTTCCCAACCTTGGTATTCATGTTTAAAACATTTATTTATAATTTTCCAATTATTTTCCAACTACCAACCACCCACAACTAACTTCCTAATCAAATTTGTAACCTTAATGCACTTTTGACAAGTTTCACAATGACAACTTTTACAATTTTGACAATTTTTTGACATCATTTGCATTATGACTCCAAAACATTTTAAAATTGTCTAGAATGACTCCAAATGATCATTGATGGTCCAAAATGACCTTATTTACATCAAAGAACACAAAACAAGACAAAAACCCAAATTTGAGCATGAGGGTGCTCCTGCACCATACTCCTAAGGGAAAGAAAATTCAAGTCCACTTGAGTAAAGAGCTTCTTTTTCTTCCTGGTCTTCCTATTCTTCTGCACTATTTCTTTGATTTCTTCTTATTTTTTTCTTTTTTTTTTCCACTTTTTTTCTCTAGGTTGTCTTTTTAGCTCCTTCTCTTCTTTCTTCCTTGCAAAGTATTCCTCTTTTGGCATCCTCCTCTGAACCTAGTCTCTTTCAAGAGTCTACTTCTTAATGAATTGTATCTCTTTGTCTAACAAACCTACACATACATAGTCCAATGAAAGATCAGAAATAAAATATTAAGACCTTAAGGTCTCCTCTTTGTCTCCTTGCATCAGAAACTCCACTTCAACACCCAAGAGATCCTCCATGTGTGCTACATTTGTATAACAATCTTCATACAATGCATGCACTCCTCTTCTTTAGACTCTTTTCCATCTTCATTTTCATCTGTTGTACCTGTAAACACATACTCACACAAAAGCTTAGTTTCAAAAACATAATATTTTCTTGTCTCTTTAGATGCTTCTAACACCCTTCCTTTCAACATATCTTATAACTCATCCATTCTTGTTGTTGTCCTCTTTTGCCTTCTTCTCCTCTGAATGATCTTCTTGATAGGACACTTTATCCTCTTTCTTATTGGTAAATTCCAACCAGTTTCCTGGTTTGCTCTCTTAAGCAACTGTTGCATCTGAAGTTCTATTCTTTCTGCAATTTTTTTTTGAATTTTTTCCATTTGTTCCAAGGCTTGCCTCAACTCTATGATCTCTTGCTCAACATTTATTTATTTTTTCTTCTCTTTTTCTTCTTCATCTCACTTTTATCTTTTCTCTTTTCTTGTTTCTTGTTTTGTACCTCCTTTCTCTGTAAATCCCTACAGACTAATCTCCTCAACATTTCCATTCTCCTTTTTCAAACAATTCTTTGCACCTAGTCTTTTGGCATCCAGGTCCTTGCTTCAAACTACAAAAAGACAACACATAAACTCCAAAAACTTATTTTTCCTAGATATTTGGGCTCTGATACCAATTTTATATAGATTAGTGGTAATCAAACTCAAAAAAAAACTTAAACAAATGTCTTTGTTCATCAAAAAGTGGGTTTTCCTTCACAAACCCTCATTCTTGCTTGTAACCTTTCAAAAAGAAAAATTGGACATATATTTTGACTCATACCTGATCTACAGAAAGAAAAAAAAAGAAAAAAAGAAAAAAACAAAGACCCATTTAGGATACCCATTTGGATATTATTACACATATCCAAAAATAAGGTAGAGTTGTTTTGTACATAGGGGCTCAAAATTTGACTGTCCTACTTCTAAGAGGGTTCTTTTTTTTATTGTCTACACCCAAATACAAGAAAATTCTCATTAGTAACTTCATCAAAATGAAAAATTATGAAATATCATCTAAAGGGTTTTTAGATACCCTCAAAACAAAACTTTTCACCATTTTTTAGATATCTTTGATGGAGGGAAGGAAAACTATGGAATTTTCTTGTTCGTTGGAAACCCTAGGGCAGATTCAGACCTACTTTTACAAAAAATGTTATAACTTTATCTAAATTTAATGAAATTTAACCAAATGAAAGCTAACTCAATTATCTTTCCAACCATACCATGTGAAGGTCATTAAAATTCTGTACAGATCTATACCACGTAAAAGAATAGGATTGTTACAGGAAAAATGCACAGAAAATTTGCTCCAAATTTATTCCAATTTTTATTCCCATCTTTTCCAACCTTCCCAACCTTTGGATTTGTGTCTACAACATTTATTTATGCTTTCCCAAAAATTTTACAATTACCAACCACCCACAACTAGCTTCCTAATCAAATTTGTAACCTTAATGCACTTTTGACAACTTTCACAATGACAACTTTTACAATTTTGACATTTTTTTGACATCATTTGCATTATGACTCCAAAACATTCTAAATTGGTCTAGAATGAATCCAAATGATCATTAATGGTCCAAAATGGACTTATTTACATAAAAAAACACAAAAAATGGATAAAAACCAAAATTTGAGCATGAGGGTGCTCATGCACCACTTGTGTAGGTCTTGTTCTAGTGTAGCACATTGGAAAATAGAATAGTTCTTTATGTAGTAGCACTTGCATAAGGTAGAAATAGTGTTTTTTATAAATAAAATTTGTGTAAGGTAGATTAGAACTTGCATTGAAAAGGACTTGCACAAGGGAAATGCACTTGCATGGATTGGGATAGGTATACACTAATAGGTTTATGATTAAGGCTATAGATTATTTTTCCACCATTGCAGTCTTGGGAGATGCGGTCACCTACAATGAAGTTGTGACCATTGTTGAGTGATATGGACCAATATTTTCTAGCAGTTGTAGGAATATATGAGGTGGATGTTATCTAGAGATTCATATTCATCATACCATGATGATAGCATTAGTAGATTAGTGGAAAAGTGAGATTAAAAGTACTCACTTATCGACAAGTGAGACTAAAAGTACTCACTTATCGATAAGTGAGATGACAATTACTTTAGAGGAGGTATGGAGGATCATGTGCATCCCTATTTGGGTTATACTAGTGGATTATGATATAGGGACTAGGGATCGATACTTGGAGAGATTATTTATGACTAATAATCTACCTATTAGAGGTAGTGAGATGGAACTAGTGGTGGGGATGGATAAACCTACTTGCAATTCCCCTATGCATGGTTCGTTTGATTTGCAATTTATTGATGTTAGATCAAATATTGTGTGGGTTTTTGATTGAGTGGGATTGTGTGTTGTATAGTATTATTGTAGATGGAGTGGTGTATGTTTGGGGATATTGTTTTTTTTCATATCTATATCAAGATATGCATATCGTAGTGTTTAGGCGAGGGATGAGTCTAGGATTTCATGTTACTTAATTGCATATATGATCATGGACTACATCACTATGTTGAGGCTAGTATCTCCAAGATAGTGAGTAGAAAGGCATTTGTAAATCTATATGGGGGAATTATTCATCATATGAGGATGGGTTATATGGCCTACTATAGATGGGTGATGGATGACATTGATGAGGTGATATGGAGGCCATGGCATGCATATTAGGCATGTGACGATGATGACAATAGCCTACCATATACATAGATGGCATGTTTTTTGATTGGTCATACTATCATATTATTGAGCAATATCTTTCATCAAGGGTATTATGACAATTTGGATTGCCATAGATAGTACAAAGGAGAGAGATGATATTTTCTCGAGTGACCCAAGATATTGGGCCTTAGGGTATGAAGATGGATCTAGTGTGGGTGAGGTCATCTTGGTTAGTAATGCATCCAATTCCCTATGCTTAGTTACTGACAATAGATGATGTAGGGGTCACACCTGAGTATGCAACATGGTGGGTTGGTCTTAGGTGAGTAAGATTGACTATACAAAATGTAAAGGCAACATTAGGAGGAGACAATGGAGGATCTGGAGGATATGGTGGTGAGGGATGAGATGGTGATGATGGGGTTGATGAAGGATATGGGGTGATAGGAGGGGTAGAGGAAGAGATAGAGGGGAAGGAAGGTAGTCTAGATAAAGAGGGAACAAGTTAGGACCTTTAGCAGGACATTGAGGAGAGGAGGGAGAGGAGATGGATGTAGATTATGGGTAGGCAAGTAAGGAGGAGGAGGATAAAGGGGATATTGAGGTGAAAATAGGTGCAACCATGTTAGAGTTAGAGAGCTATTGCTAGGAGATGGATATAACATGAGAAGAGTGAGATGAGAGAACAATTGAGAGAGATAGTCTCTAGTAATCATATGAGATAGAGAGAGTTAGATCCAAAAATTTATAGGTAGATAGGGACTTCCTATAAGCAAAGTGAGATGCTTATAGTGATAGGGTGGACACTCTATAGGCATAAATTGGTGGAGGGGGTAGGATAGGGTGGTACAATTGACAAGAGAGAGGTACAAGGCCATTGCAAAATGAGATGCAACTTTGATTATCCTATAGAGAAAAAAATAAGATGTGGCTAGCTTAATACAAGAGAGGGATGTTATGAGGGATATGATGGGAGGTCGAAGAATGAGATAGGTGGTGTCAAATATGTTGCAATATTAGAGGGAGGCAACAAAAGAGGCACAATACTATCAATCTTTATATTAGGGGGTAGTACTATCTAGGCAAAGGGATGTGATTTTTGTTGAGTAGCTAATCAGGGAGGTCAAAATCCATGTGGTTGGGATATGTGGTTATCAAGCCACCATGACCTTAGTGTCCACCACCACTACTAGGAGTAAGGGAAATACTAGGATCACTAGAACCATCAAATGGTGTTAGTAACAATTTGGGTTATGATCAACTATATGCTTGCAGGATCACTTGTATATATATATTTATTGATATTGTGAGCCTTGTATATAGATATTGATGACACTTTGTATCATGACCAATATTTTTTGCATACATGATGAAATGATTTTGGTTTGTGGCACATGAGATTTTATGTGATTTTTTATGATGGGAATGTTTTGATTTATGATAATGTGATAGATTATATGGATATTTTTTAATTTATGGTATGGTTGTGTTAGATTATATGGATATGCATAGTTAATGATTTTTATGTTTATGATTTATAAATGGATTTTATGATTATGTCTCCTAGATTATCATTATGGATGCTTATGATGGACTATCTTTATATATATTTTATGGATGATGCTAATGAATTTTATGATTTATGATTTATGTTATTCCCATGGATGCAATGGTATATGATGATGGCATTTTATGATTATGTGATGATGTATGTTTGTTATATTTTCTATATGAAAGTGATGATGATGTTATGATTATCATATGTAGTATGTGCATAATTTGATAGTGATGTTATGGATATGCAAGATGGATGTTTTTTTATGATGTTATGGGTATGATATGGATGTGATTATGATATTATGGATGCTCTTAGGATGTGATTTTTTTTATGATTATGATATGACATAATTTTGGGTAGATGCAATATATGTAGGATGAGCATTGATGATGATATTTTATTTTTAGTCAAGATACAAAATGAGAGGAAAGGGGGTACCATGGGGGTAGCTATTAGGATGGGGTATTTGGATAATAGGAGGGGAAAATAAATTGTAGCCTTAATATGGGATACAAATTGGTCATGGTGTAGAGGGGGGGAATGAGTCGGGCTATTTAGTCAACTCATGTATAAATATTATGGATAGGAATGGGGGATAGAATGGATAGGAGGAATGAATAGAGTAGTTCATGTTGATATGTGGAGAAAAATCCTACATTTTTATATAGAAAATGAGATTATGAACCAAGGTGAAAATGAAACTTTTTTATGGACTTGAATCTCAAACAAAAGGTTTTCCTAGTACACACAAGGCATGATGTAATCTTGGGGGGCATGTGAGGAGTGATCTTCAAGGTATGAAGAGATACTTATTCACACAAGTCCTTGGCATGGGCTTGGTGGATACATATAAATAATAACCATCATACATACAAATATTCCTACACACACAAGGCTAAGATCAACCTTGGTGGGTCATGTAAACTACAACCAAAAATGACACATAGAAACAAAGAATGTTCCTCATTGAATACCTATCAAAAAGCACCAAGATATATAAAAATTTAGGTTGTCTTTATTAGGTATGGTCATGGGTCAAAAACATAAATCAAAACAAAAGACCAATTGACAAACAATTCATGCAACCATCATATGTTTTTCCAAATTAAGATAGGTGATGGATTGGATCATACCTGATATGTGAAGGATATATCCTTTTAAAGGGTATGAAAATAATATAGATGAGGATGTTCAATAATATATATGTGGGTTTTTTGTTGTTTAAAATCTATACCTATGTATGAATTGTGATATGATGCAATGTTTGATGTGTGGCTTGTCTTGTATAAGTTTAATTCTACCAATCTTAGTGTAATGGGAGAAAGCTTAGTTTATTGGGATAAGCTCAATGTCATGGGTATAAGATTATTTTATTGAGATAAACTAAGTATATGGGGTAGTGTATGAAAATTATATATGAAGGACCATTTGAATTTTGTTAGTTATGTAAGAGGGTCTATTCCTTAAACAAGACTTAGGTATTTCCCTCATTGTTCAACAAGGGATGTAGAATGGTAGTGGGTGGATAGGATGGAGGAAATGGATGAGGGAATGGACTATAGAATTAATTGACAAGATAAATCCATGATAGGTTTGTGTAGTGGGTTGTATGTTATTTATTATGGATGAAAACGAGTGAAAAAGGTATGTGTATGGAGTGGATGGTCTCTTAATAGATGGTGGGGTGAGGCTAACTACACATGAAACCTGTAGAAAGGTTTTCACCAAGGTACTTGACCAAGGCACCACCAAAGTGATTCTAACCATTAGATATATTATTTCTCTTTACTATTTTATTGTATTTTTCTATTTTTTTTGCTTTTGGGATATATTGAGGATCAATAATGAAACTTTTTAAGATGGATGATGGTAATGGACTCCTCTACTGGTTGCCCTTTTAGTGTAGTAATTTTATAGGCTCCTTATCTATATTTGATATCAATAATGAAATGTCCTAGCCAATTAGGTTAAAATTTTCTTCTCTTGTCTCTATCTTAGATATTCTTCTAATTCTCCTTGAGTACTATATCACCAATCTCAAACGGATAAGCTTTGATCTTCTTGTTATAAATGTGACAAAGGAATTTATAATATTCATGTAGGTGATTCAAGGCATTGAGGAACCTCTCATCTAGTAATTTTAGTTCATGTAGGTGTGCAATCTGATACTCCTCTTCATCCATGGGATATTTTAACAATATTCTAAGTGAGGAGAGCTTGACCTTGATCAGAAAAAAGGATTCATATCCAAAGACATGTGAATATGGAGTCATATTAGTGGGTGTGAAGATACTAGTGCAATAGGTCCATAGGGTGGGATTGAATTATAGGTTCCAATCATGACCAATTTTGTTGAATATATTTTTGAGTATTTTAGGATGGTTTTGTTAGAAGCATCTGCTTGGCCATTACTTTTGGGATAATGTAGGTTGGAGAAGTGATGTTGGATGTGTAAGTTTTTACAAAGGGAATGAACGTCTTGGTTTTTTAATGGTTTCCCATTATATATGAAAATATAAAGGGGAATTCCATATAGACATATCATGTAATGAAGGATGAATTTAGAAATTTTCTTGCTAGTAATGTAGGTTAGTGGAATGGCTTCAACTTGCTTCATAAAATACTCAGTGGTGATTATTATGATTTTATGGCCATTGGAGGAAGATGGATGTATTTTTTTTAACAAGCTTGAGGCCCCATTGTGAGAAAGGCCATGGAGTAGTAATGGGTTAATATTCCTAAGATGATGCATGTGTCAGATTTCCATGTTGTTGGCATGATAGATATTTAACAAATTATTGTACATCTTGTTCCATTATTAGCCAATAATAAACCATTATTATTATCTTTTTAGAAAAGCTAAGACCACTAGAATATGCATCACATATACCTTCATATACCTCATGAAAATAAATTTGGGCTTCTTTAGTGTCTAAGAATCTTAAGAGGGTCTCATCAAAGCTTCTTTAATAAAGTGTATCACCTAGGATGGTAAATCAGGATGAATAAAAAATGATTTTTTTTTTTTAGGTGTTGGATAAGTTAGGTGAAAGGGTATTATCGTGGAGGTATATATAGATGTAATGATACCAAGGAGAGTTGGGACCAACCAGTTCACATACTAATTCTATATCAAGAACAACATATGCTAGGATCAAAAGTTTCTCAACTAGGAATTCACTTGTGTCTGTTATATGACATATCTAATATTGATTCAATGATATCCATGGCATCTTCTTATTTATTGCTTAGATGAGGTACTTTATCAAACTATATTTGAGATAAATACTACTTGAAGCTATCAAGCCATTATTTTATATGGGAGAACATTGTCATATTTTGTTTGATATTCATCATTACTTGTTTGATGACATGTTGGGATTCTCCATAAACCTACAATTATGTGATTTTTCATTGAATATCCATCATAAGACTTGTAATAAAAGCATCATACTTGGCTATAATTTTTGTGTATTGAAAGGTTAGCATATATTCTTTTGGAATTCAATCACCTTGTGGTGTGACAAACAAGATGCTTGCTCCTAAACCATGCTGAGTATGCGAGCCATCAAAATATAATTTCCATTTTGTTTTCTCGGTCATATAAAATATTAATTTATTTATAAATTTTGAGATAATTAGATCATCTACCACTAATGGTGCCTTATCTAGTTGATTTACTATCAATTTACCTTTTATTTCTTTATGATCTACATACTCGATGCCAAATTTAGTCAAGATCATGGCCTATTTTTCCATGTCTAGTGAGAGTTGCTCTAGATAACAAGTAATTAAGTTGGTCAACTATTGAAATAATATTTTTTTGTGGTTGATCATGTAATGTCTAATTTTTTTAGCACTAAATAATACTACTAGACATGCTCATTCCATTGGTGTGTAATTAAGATCATATCCCACTAAGGTGCACCTGACATAGTAGATAGCTCTTTCATTTCATTGTCATCACATTGTAATAGAAGTTCCCACAATACTATTGATGTAGTAGATATGTACAATAAAAGAGGCTTTCTTGCAATGGGTGGAATAAGTAGAGAAGGTGATGCAAGGTACTCCTTAAGTTGATCAAAGTCATGCTGAAATTGATTATCCCAATGAAATATCACATTTTTGTGAATAAGATGAGAGAATGGTTGACATCTATATACAAGCTATGCAATAAAGTGTTGAGTATCTTGAAGCTTTCCTTGGAGATTTTAGAGTTTATTTATACTCCTACGAGGAGGAATTTCTAGTATATCTTTGACCTTTTTTCGATCCACTTTGATGCCTCTATGTGACACAATGAAACCCAATATCTTTCCTAATGTTAAATCAAAGAAAAATTTGTTGGGATTAAGACGTATTTGATATTTATCTATTTGATTAAGATTTTTTCAAGTACTTGGATGTGCCCATCTCTTATCCTTGATTTACCAAAAAGGTCATCAATATTTCCTCTATTCTAAAATGAAGTAATTCATAGAATATCAAGCCATCATGGCTCTATTTTATGTAGATCTAGCATTCTTAAGCTTTAAAGGAATCAATTAATAGTGAAAGGTGCCCCAATTAGTGATGAAATAAACTTTTTTTTATCCTTTGTGGTTATTTGTATTTGGTTATATCCTAAAATTCCATCCATGAGTGATAATATCTCATGTCTTATAGTAATATCAACTATGATATCAATGTTTAGTAGTGGGAAATCATCTTTTGGGCATGATTTGTTGAGGTATCAAAATTATATCCAGTTATTTTGGAAAGTGTACAATATTGGATACCCACTTAGGATAATCAATTCGATGTATGAAGCCAAATTCTAAGAGTTTATGTAATTCTTCTTTTACCAAAAGAGAAATTTGTGGATGCATTTTCTTTAGCTTTTGTTTGATTTTCTTAGCATCTGGATAAAACACCAAGTGGTGCACTACCAATCACAGGTTGAACATATCATTGTAGGACAATGCAAATTTTTCTATGCTCTCTTTAGGAAGGTTGCAATGTTATATTTTTATTCATCAATGAGAGAGGTTGTCATGAGTGTGATCTTTGGGTATTCTTTAATTCCTAGAATAATGTATTTTTTTTCCTCAACAAGAATCATAGATTTCTAATAACAATTAGGTATTGTTGAAGGTAGGGAAATTTCCTCATACTCTAGTGCCACATAAAGGTTTTCACTAGGGGATACGTCTTTTCTTTTTATTATTTCATTTTTTATAGTAGTTTATTGAGGTTTTCACTAGGGGACTTTTAATTTTGTAAATTTTATTATTATGAGTAAGGGTGTTGACCTTATCTCCAAAGTATGCTTCACTAATAAACCTAAATTTAAATCCTTATTTATTGACTCCTAGCTGTAAGTTTTCTTAAAGTCCCATGAGGCCTAAAATTTCCTTAGCATTCTTAAATGTGTCAATATTTATAGGTCCTTATTAATCCCAATCTATCAACTGGAGGTATATGAGTAGAAGATTGGTGAAAGTTGATAGTGTAGGTGTAATGGTGCAAATCCTTATGTCTTGGAAGATCTTGGTCATATGCTCAAAGGAGTATTCATAGGTATCCTCTTTGGTGCTATTGGAAATAGGATAATATTTTGCTACTTCAGTGAGAATGGACTCAATTTTTGTAGCTTCAATAGCAGATGATTCATAACCAATACCTTGATATTTAGGATGCTCTTATAGAATCAAAGGATCAATAATTCCTTATTCACTTATTTCAAGATCTTTTCCTTTATAGCTCATGTTTTTAATATATGTAAGCCTTTAGTGTATATTTCTCTACGTAAGGAATGTGTTTCTTCATCTTTGTAGAGTCATGATGTTATATCACCTTCAATAGTCTCTTTTTCTAAGAATTCTCAATACTTGAAAATAGTTGCCTCAACTTTGAAAGTTCCTTTGGATGTTAACCTAGAAGGCCTAGGTTTCCCATGTGACTTGTGAGAGTGGGAGTTTTCCTACATGCAATGAGTTATGTAGTTCATACTCTCCACATCCTTTACAATAATTTTTTCCTTGATCTCTAGGGTAATGGTGTGGGAGGTGGAGGAAGATGTAAGAAATGATAGATATATGTATAATGATAATAGAGAGGTGATATGATTGATTGGGAAATGATGTGATCAGTTATAGCTACCTTCCAAAAATTTACAATACTAAAAGGGTTGTGAGTAAACAAGGATAATAACTTCTATACATAACTTTGCATGAGAATTTGATACATTTATGGTAAGTGGATGGTATAGATTGCATGGAATATATCCATGGGCGATCGAGGAGGATTTTGTATGGGAGATCAAGGTTTAGTATTTGGAATGTAGTCTCCATGGTAAAAGTACCAACCTAGATGGGGAAATTTATCATTATTTCTTATTCACATTCAACACCATCATATGTGTTGATGGTAAGTTTGTTTTGAGGGTTTATTACTCCATCGGAATATCCCAATTTTTTTATTAATTTTAATATAAATAGATTCAAGCCTGACCCACCATCTATAAGGACACATTTAATTTTATGTTTGTGGATGAAGGCTTTGGTATGGAGTGATTTATTATGGGGTGATTCATTGGATGGTAAGTCTATTTAATTAAATACTAGATGATGACGTGAGGATAGATGTTCTATCATGGCTTGAAATTGTTCCAAATTAATCTCATTTGGGACTTGTGATTCTCACAATTCTCCCTTTAAGATCTCTTTATGGAGTAGAGAGGTTTTTAGGAGTTATAGGATGGATATTTGAGTGGGTGTTTAGCCATGATGGTCCAAAATGTTATTTTATTTGGATGGTTGATTAGATGGGGATGAAGCACCTTGGAAAGTTACCCTTTCATTGCATGTGGTTATGGCACAATTAGAGATTTTAATGGCTATAGTAGCTATGTTAGCATACCATTATTCAACTCTTCCTACAATAGAATCACAAGATGGAGATCTATGGACATTATTAGTGTAATTATAAGGGATTCCCTTGTTGAATGCAAAGGATTTACCTTCACCATTTTTAGGAAAAGGTTTCTTATATATACCTAATTTTTCATTGGGTGAATGGGATGTGTGGACTTAAATTTCTATCTCACCTTTATTGATCAGATATTAGATGAAGTTCTTAAGTTTCATACACTTGGATGTATCATTTCCTTTTACCCTATGGTATTCACACTATTCTTTATCTTTTTCCCATGCAATTTTAGGTTAGATTTCATTAAATGGTCATGTCATGGGATATTTGACTAGGGTTTCTTGGACCATTTTATGAAAAACCACCTCCATTGGTTCTCATAATGGAGTTTATTTTCATTTAGGATATTTATTTGTTTTTTTATCCTTGTGGGATTTTGATGTTTTCTGGATAACCGGTAACTTTGTATTTATTTTGGATGATGACGTTATTTTTTGTTGGATACTTTGAACATGTTTAATTTCAATTACATTATCATTAAATTTTTCATCCCATAATCAAGGTTTGTCATTGGATTGATTATTGTTTTGATTATATTGGAAAAATAGGTTTTGAAGGGACCCAAAACCCTTTAAATCACATTAGATCAAATTGTTGTTAAAAGAGATAAACATTGAGGCATCAGCAGTAGCCAAAAGTAAACCAACAACCAAAAAACAACGACCCAACAATAAAAGAAACAAAAATAGAAACATAAAAAACTACACAGACACAAAAACTATTTCATAGTTTTTAAGGTGTTGTCCACCTCGATCTCTTGGTTGCAGTGCAAGTTAACCATGCCCATTAATTCTTTCTTTTCTTCTTCAAACATCTTCCTAAGGTTCCCCCTAGTTATGGTACATAAGCCTTTGGCCTTTTCTTTGGAATTCTTCTTTCCCTTACCCTTGGAAGATTGGCCCTTTTCAATCATATCCGCAAAGTACAACTGATCCTCCCTAAGCTAACTAATCTTTCCAAATAGAACCTTTAGGGACTCTGCACTATTCTTAACTAAGCTATGACTAACCTACAATAATTTATTGATATCTTTATTCGTTTCCTTAATCCTTCCCTCTATTTTACCAAGGCGATTCTCACACTAGGATTTGAAGTCAAAAAATGAGCATTCTAAATCTACTAGTCTTTCAATTAGCATGTCTGAAGAGGAGCCCTTTGGCTGGTTCACCATGTTCTCCTTCAAACCCCTAATCTTAATATTTACCTTGTTAAATTCCTGCAATAGCCATTTGGAAAGTTTAAAGGTGAATGTGGAACCTAACCAAGCCATATCCAAAAGCTCAAACATGGAAGTATTATCATTATTTAGATAAGAAAAATCCTCATAAAGAGGATTAACCTTCAGTAGCTCAAGCTTACCAAGGTTTGGATTCACACCATCCTCATCATGAAAATTCCTCTCAATTGACGCCTCCTCACTGCCCAGATTCCCAACACCCTCCCCACCAAGAGAAGACTGTTGAACAGGGGACTCATTAATATCCATAGCTTTGTTTTCCCTATCCTTTAGCTGATCTGGAGAAGCCTTATTACCCTTCCTACCACCTTTTGAACCCTACTTCAACTTTGTGATTCGTCCAGAAGCCCTTCATGCAATCTCCTTAACCTCATCAACCCTAACCTCAACATACTGGTCCTCCTCCTCGCGACTAGATGCACTAGAGTCTTGGCCATGAAGCTCAACATTCTCCTTAGATAGCCATTAATGAGAACCATTAGAATTAATATCAGTGTTATCTCCATTAGAAAGGGACCCACAGGAACATGACTTCTACATGATAGGCTTCTTAGTGAGCCCCTTCTTCTTTAAAACCCCTTCTTTCTTTTTTTAAAGGAGGCCACCACGAGAGATGATGATCCCCCCAAATATTTCTCCTCCTCCACATGCCATTCCACTTCACCATCAGCACTAGTCTTTGAGCCAGTCAAAAAACTTCTCACTTATGGCCTTCTCTTTTCCTTTAATAAAATTAGCAAGAGTATGAGTTCTCACATGCTTAATGATGAGAAATATGAGCCCTTTGTGAAGAACAGGAGCCCTATGATTCTTCAAGTGTGCATAAACTAAAACTTCCAGAGATGACAAGAGAAAAAACGAGAAAGAAACATGCAACCCATGTATAAAATGATTAAGCAGGGTAAAATGGTGCCCTAGAATAGCAGTATATCAGCCATCAAGAGTAACTACACAATAACCTCTGCCACATCATCCCAAATATACTTCAAGGAAGCCCGTTCATAACCATCAGCTTCGTACATTCATTGTCTTTGAAGAATTGGTCCATAGCATCGTCATTACTCTTGCTTTCCTTGAAAAAGTTGTGACCATATTCTGACAACCCAGTAATGAAGGAAATAAAGTCTTCATTGATCAAAAAATCCATACCCTTCACCTTCAAACATCTATTGTGCCAACAATGGACAAAATCCATAGAGGCTTTGGGATCATGACCATGGAGCCTCTCTAGATAGGGTGTAAAATTCCCATGTCTCAAGATTCTCCAAATTTTGCACTTGTTCCTCCATCTCTCATAGGATAGAGGTTCAATCCTACTTCTATCTCCACCCATTTTGACTGTCACCATTAACTGATACCCCAGCTGAATCACACTGGCCTAATTAAAATTAGGCAATACATAACCCAAAAAGCATGTGGTAATAAGGAGGGTGATAATAGCTCAATCACCCCAAATCACAAGCTTTAGATTAGCTATCATTTCATAATAAAATCTTGGCCTCCTTATGAAGGAGAGAGTACTCCTCCCATGCCTTAAAATTATGAAGACTGATAGCCTTGTTTGCAAAGAAATCTGCCAGGCAATTACCTTCCTTATAGATATGTGTGACACATATTTAATCAAAGGATCTTAACATCATGATAGAATCCACAATAAGTTGTTCGAAAGTCCAACTTGGCTTCTGATTGCCAAGTAATCAATTGACAATGTATATAGAATCTCCCTCAATCCATAACTTATAATAACCCCTATCCAACACAACATTGATGTTGATGAAAGCAGCTTCGGCCTCAGTGCGATGATTGGTATGGTTTCCCAATGGGATTGGGTTGATTATCATTGTTGTCTTTAGTTTCCTTGTATATTTTGAATAAACATTTAGCTATAAGGGATTTTTTGATGGTTACCCCTTTGTCTATGATTTATTTAAAGAAGGTAGCACATTCGACTTGTAGGTGGAAACCCATTTCTTGACCTAAGTTTTACACAAAGATAGTGGGAAATTAATTCTTAGGAATAGGCCATAGAAATCTACTAGCAAGATGTCATCTAGTTTGCAAGAAGAAAAGATCTCCCGTTCTTTTAATTTAGTGTTGTACAAGTCTAACATAGTGATTTCATGTTCACTATTATAAGAGAATTTTACAACTTTTTTGGCTAAGTATTTGAAGGTGATGACAAAGCCATGTGGAAGGTGAATGAACCATTCCAATGCTTGACCTCTCAAGCTTTTAGGGAATAGTCTCAAAATATATATTGCTATAAGAGACTTCTTGACAAGCTATGCATAATTCTTTGATGTTATATCTAGGATCACATTTCCTTTTGTATTTATCAAATTTTGGAATTTCAAATTTTTGGGGAAAGGAATGATGCTAGTGGACCTATCAAATGGATAAGAACATATTTCATCAAAAGTTTGTGGTTTCTTTTAATGTTATACTTGGATTCGTTGAATTGTATTCCTGACATATTAGATCTCTTGTGTAATATTGATGGGATTGGGGTTGTTTGATGTGTAGTTTGAATGTATGGAATTGCATGGATGTATATTTTTTGGTTAAGGTGTATTTGTTGGTAATGTGATGTAGGAATGTGGGTTGAATGTTGGAGGTTTTATTGTGAAGAGGGTGGATTGATGTATTGATAATGTGTTGGGTTAGAGGTATGTGTGATATATGTTGTATGTTGGGGGAGGGATGTGTGTAAAATATTAAGGGGTGGGAGAGAATTTTTGTAATGTTGAGGGTTGGTATGGATGTATGAAGTTTTTGATTGAAATTTGTTGATTAATTTAAAGGTGGTTGAGGTGTGGAAGGATTTCTGCTAGAGTGAACTATTCTTGTGGGTATTGTGACTCTAAGTTATGTAGACAAGTTAGGTTTTATTTATTGTGGGGGCAGATGATATTGTTGAAGGCTTTGTGAAAGGTTTAATTTTTGTGTAATATTGGGGTTGTGTGATGGTTTAAGTGGTTGTGATCCCCATAGGTTGTCTAAGGGGTTGGTGGATGTTATGGTTGTTGCGGATGAAGTGTCTCTTTTCTAAGTTGTGAAATGTCAAATTATGATGGAAGTTTACCCCCACCTTGAATTAATTACAAGAAGAAATTTTATTTATAAGATTCAAATTATTTTTTCCATTAATTCTTGATTTTGTGGATTTTGGGAAAATTATTACATTATTAGTGAGTATTTAGGTTGTACCATGAAAATTTCATCTATGTTTGGTGCTTAAGGATATGTTGGTTGGTATGTGATTTATCCTTGTAATGTAGGATCAAGATATTCAAGGGGCATCCTTGTCAAATTATTTGACTCCATTAGTCTTTTGGTTTGGGTCCTTGTATGTGGCATGTAAAGGTAGACCTATTTAAGTTTGGTTTTGGTATATGGGTGTTGATTTGGTTTTGAAGTGAGGGATGTTTTTGTTTATGATGTTAGAATTAGGGATGTTTATCTCTAATGAATGATATAGATTTTTGTTTTAAGGATATAAATGTCTTTTTTTGGGATAGTATAGGATGGTTTGGACTTATATTTTCCATGTTCAAAAGATTGGATGTGTTTATGATGTTTGAGATGAAGAATTTTATTTGGATTTGAAAGGTTTTGAACTTTGGACTAAATGTTAATTTTTGGATAATGATGTTATGGAAGACTTAACATGTAACATGGAAAAAAATAAACTCATTATAAGAAAAACTAGATCCTTAATTATTAGGGATGATTAGGATTTTATCCCTTCTTACTTAGGGTAGGCAAGTTCCTAAGAAAAATGGATGAGGATTTTTGAAGTACACTAACTTAGTAATCACCAATGCCCTTAGGTAATTAATCCAAAGTTGAAAATGTATAACTCAACACACAACTTAAGATAGGAAATATCTTAAGTAATGTATAAGCTAGAGATAAAATATTAAAGGATTTATACTTGACTCTTGGACAAATTTGATTTTATTTTGGATGATAGTTTGTGACTTTGTTTGACTTTTGATTGATAAAGGAGGTTTAAGTGGGTTTATGAAATATAAATGAAAGATTAAGGTATGTTTATGATTTTAAGTTCAAAGAAAAGGAAGGGTGGTTATGTCTATGGTTGAAAATGAATAGGTGGAGGTTTGAGAAAATTTGAAATGTTTATGGAAGTTCATGAAGGTTTAATCTAAGCCTAAATCAGATAATGGTTGATGGAAAATCAAAATTATATGGATGAAAGGATACCTTGGATAGGTCTATGGCTAATGAGGGTTGATTATTGGAGGATGAAAGATGTTTAATATAATTTGATGATTGTACTATATTTGTCTATGATTACCACTATCAGGATTTAGGTCTAAAATTTTATTTTTTTTGGTCTCAAGAGTGTTATGGTATGGATTTAGTGAAGAATCACAAGTTTTGAAGTACAAGGCAAAAGGATTGTGCTACAAACATGTATATTGAAAAGTCAAAAACACCAATATGCAAAGGCACTAAAACATGAAATGCAAGCATTGGTTGATGCAGGTTCTAAAGGTAGAGAAAAATCATTGATTGGCTTAGGTACTAAAGGAGTAAGCACAAGTGTTGAAACAACACAAGCACAAAAAAAAGTGAAAGAGTGAATTTATAGTACATGGGTGCTAAATTGGGAAGCCTAATTGTGTTAAATATTTGGAAAGATATTCAAACACAAAGACATAATAGATGACTTGGGCTTTTAGGGTAAAAATTTTGAATTGGATTTTATTGGTTTAGCACATGAAAAATAGTTAAAAACATGAGCACATTCCCTAAATTATTGATGCAGGAGCATCCATGGAAAATTGGCAATCCTGTATCAAGTATAATTTTCAATTTCTATTGAGAAATTTTGTAATTTTGTGATTAGTAAATTTTGGTTTGGAATTCAAGTTGAAGGTGGTAAATGATATATATTTGAATCATTAAACTTGACAAATTAATTTCCCTTTGCACATTGTCAAGTTGACTTGTGGGAGAAAAGGCAATGAAAAAGTATTTTAAAATATTTAAATTTAAAATATTTGAAAGGAAATTTGGGGTGTTGGGATTTTAATGTGGAGATTTAAAACAAAATTTAATGATCCCTAAAAATTAGGGACTAGGAAGTGGGCTCCAGGACTTGCTTTGATTTTTTTTCTTTTTCAGGAGTCAAAAAGGAGAGAAGAAAAATTGAAAAAGACTCCTATCTTTAGTGGGCTGCTGGAAGTGGGTTTTAATTGTTTTTATTTGTTTTTTTGGGGGGAATTTGGTGTGAAGCAGAAATATGGGTCATGCCAGATTGAATAGGCCCAAAAAAAATAGTAAAATTAATTTCATGACAGGAGTAAAACAGGAAAAAAAAACCCATTCTTCAGCATGAAGGTTTGAAGAGAAAAGGAATTTTTTGGGAAAGTGGAGTGAAGGAGGCATAGATTTCTTTGGAGGATGTTTTTGTGATGATATTTTGTAGGTTGGACTGATAAACAACAGCCCATGGAGATTTTAGAATGACAGGGATGAATATTTAGAAGTTGCACATGTTGTTTTAGTGCTGGGAGATGAAATTTTGTTGCAAAAGCTCATATAACTGAGCATATGAATGTATTTGAAGGTATTTAATTACATCTTTGATCATGTAAGAAGCTTAATTGCTGCATATCAGTCCATTGATGACTGAAACCCCTTTGTAATCAGATTTATTTTAATGGTGAAAATCAATGGTTTCATGTGCAAGAAGTTTTACGTATGTTAGTTTGTAATTTCTCTATTCCAGTTGAGTATTTGTTGTGAGAATTTGGAGAGTATTTTGTAAATTTAAATTCCTCTCTACATTAGTGGTATCAAAGCAACAAGATATTGAGTGTGTAACAGACCGCTAAAGTGAGGTAGTTGCACCAGGATTTGAGTGTTGTGGGTTTTGGAGAAATGGATGGGAGAGGAGCCCATCGTGGTAGAGACAGAGGAAGAGGAAGAATGGAAAAATTTGTCCATGATGGTGATTTCAAAGCTTTGAGAAGACAAGTGGAAAAACTTCAAGAAGAAATAAGAAGAGGGTTTTCACAGAGAAGGGAACCAACGAGTGATGAGGAAGAGGAAGAAGCTCTAGAGAATGTTAGCCAAACAACTAAACAGAGAGAGGAAGTTGCAACAGTTGCAAGGGATCCATTGTTGAGAGTTTTATCAAAAATGGGGAAAATACCTAAGATTTATGTCCCTACCTTTCATGGAAGTTTGAATCCAGAAGAACTAATAGACTGGATAAATGATATGGAGGAGTACTTTAAATTTGAAGAAGTTGAAGACCTGGATAGAGTAAGATTTTCCAAGACAAGATTGAAGGGACATGTTTCAATATGGTGGAGAGAAATTCAGTTAGAAAGAGGTAGAAAAAGGAAGGAGAAAATTAAAAGGTGGGATAGAATGGTAGAGAAAATGAAAAGGAAATTTATACCAATAGATTATGAGTTAGACTTACTCAAGAAAATGCAAGGGTTGAAGCAAGGAACAAAAATGGTGAAAGAATACAGAGGAGTTTCATAGGATCTTGATTAGAAAAGGACATGTTGAATAAACTAAGGAGAAGGTTTCAAGGTACATTAATGGTTTGAGACCAAGCATACAAGAGGAGATGGCATTGCTGAGAGTTATAACTATGGAAGATGCATACCAAGTTGCCTTGAAAATTGAGGAAAGTGAATAAAAGGTATGATAGTAAGCAAAGAGGAAGAGGCTGTGAAGAGGAGATTGAAGGAAGATCATATGGGGCAGATAATAATAATAAAAAAAAATCAGAAAAAAGAAGACCAAGGCAGCAGCAAAAATCAGAGGTATGATGGTTCATATGGTCCTAGGGATCAAGATTCAAGAGGTAGAGGAAGATCAGGTAGAGGTTTTGGAAGAGAAACCTTTCAAGGAACTTGTTTTAAGTGTGGAGAAGAAGGTCATAGGGCATATGATTTTCCTCATGAAGAGGAAATGCCAAGAAGAAGGACTGAAAATTATAATAGAGCAGAAAATTTGAATAGAGAAGATGCAGGGTCATCACATTCTGAAGAAGCAAAAGATGGTGAAACTTTAATGAATAGGCGAATACTGTTGAATGAAGATGATAAGTCAATTCAAAGAAAAAGTTTGTTTCAAACAAGATGCAAGTGCCAGAACAAGGTATGTAATGTCATTATAGATGGAGGTAGCATAGACAATCTTGTTTTTGAAGAGATGGTGAGAAAATTGCAACTAGAAAGAAGAAGGCATCTGCATCCATATAGGATAGCATGGCTACAAGATGATAGCAAAGTCTTGATCAGCAAAAAAATCTTGGTAAAAATTAATATAGGAGGTTATAGAGATGAAATTTTATGTGATATTATTCCTATGAATGTGTGTCATATTTTGTTAGGAAGGCCTTGGCAATTTGACAAGAAGGTGATGCACGATGGTTATGCCAACACATACACATTGATGAAGGATGGAGTGAAACACAAATTGAATCCATTGAAAGAAGAAATGGGTAAGGTATGCAGCAATGCTATGTCTTGTTTGGTTGATGAAATCAAGAGTTTTAGATGGTATGAATCTTGAATATGTTAGCTTTGTTGACACTAACCATGAAGAATATGAGAAAGCTGAATTGTTGACTCAAATTGAAGAAGAGATCTTAAGTGGAAAGAATCTAGTTGTAGAGGGTAAGGTAAAATATGATTTTATTGTTTCCCTTGATTAGAAAGAGAGTGAAGGAGTAGATAAGTTTGTTGCAACAAAATTTTCTTTTGATAAATTTGAATTGGAAGAGTTGAGTGTGAAGGTTAATGAAGAGTTTTCTGAAGAATACTTGTTTGAGAACAATGGAGGTGAAATTTTTTTGATTAGTGGTCATGGTTCCTTGTCATATAATGATGAAATTAAGTATTTTGATGATAGTACTAATTCTTTTTTGAGTGAAGGAAAACAAATTGCAGCAATATCATGCCTTTCAAAAGGCATTGAAATAGAGGAATTTCATGAAGGAGACATAGTGGAAGGAGGTGGAAAAGGTGGAACAACAAATGAGGCAAACAAATACATTTTTTTTTATGAAGGAGAAGGTATAATTTTAATTGTTAGTTTTGATTTTGGTGAAGTATATTGGTGTGGCAATATATTTGATGCTTTGAATTACATGATGGGTAGTAGAAGAAGGATGAAGCATGGTAAAGTTGTAAGTTTACAGAAAGTGGTGCATAGAAATATTTCATTGGACAAGAAAACAAGGTGGATCCAAGATAGACATAAGGTATAATTTTTTTTTGAATGAAAATCATGAAACATTTCTTTCTACTATGGGTGTCTGATGTAGAAGCATCCATGGAAAATTGGCAAATCCTATATCAAGTATAATTTTCAATTTTTGTTGAGCAATTTTGCAATTTTGTGGTGAGTAAATTTCCATTTGGAATTCAAATTGAAGGTGGTAAATGATATATATTTGAATCATTAAACTTTATAAATTAATTTCCCTTTGCACATTGTCAAGTTGACTTGTGGGAGAAAAAGCAACGAAAAAGCAATTTATAAATATTTAAATTAAAAATATTTGAAAGGAAATTTGGGGTGTTGGGATTTTAATGTGGAGATTTAAAACACCATTTAATGATTGCTAAAAAATTAGGGACTGGGAAGTGGGCTCTAGTACTTGCTTTTATTTTTCTGCTTTTTCAGGAGTAAAAAAGGAGAGAGAAAAATCTGAAAAAGACTCCTATCTTTAGTGGGCTACTAGAAGTAGGTTTTAATTTTATTTTGAGGAATTTGGTGTGCAGAAATAGCATCGGTCATGCCATGTTGAATAGGCCCAAAAAAAAAGCATGTAAAATTAATTTCATGATAGGAGGAGTAAAACAAAAAAAAAAAAAACCATTCTTCAACATGAAGGTTTGAAGAGAAAAAGAAGAATTTTGGGAAGGTAGAGTGAAGGAGACATAGCTTTCTCTAGAGAATGTTTTTGTGATGTTATTTTGCAGGTTGTAATGATAAACAACAACCCATGGAGATTTCAGAATGACAGGGATGAAGATTTAGAAGTTGCACGTGTTGTTTTAGTGCTCAGAGATGAAATTGTGTTGCAAAAGCTCATACTACTGAGCATATGAATGTATTTGAAGGCATTTACGTACATATTTGATTCCTATAAGAAGCTTAATTGCTGCATATCATTCCATTGATGACTGAAACCCCTTTGTAATCATATTTCTTTTAATGGTGAAAATCAATGGTTTCATGTGCAAGAAGTTTTACGTATGTTAGTTTGTAATTTCTCTATTCCAGTTGAGTATTTGTTGCGACAATTTGGAGAGTATTTTGTGAATTTAAATTCCTCTCTACATTAATTATTCAAGTAGGTGTGTTAACTAATGTTGGTGCAAAATAGAAATTAATCTACTAAAACCTTCTATTGGTAAGTGAATAGCTAGGGAAAGCCACATACACTTGAATTCCCTTACCAATGGTGGACAAAATGCTTTACCTTGGTTAGCTCTATCTCACCACTTGGAGATCCATTTTTAAGGACTTTGAGGTATGATACACATCCCTACACCATACTAATTAGTGGTTGATGGTCTTAGGATTTTAATTAAAATCTCTTTAGGGGAAATATGGGAATACTAGCCTATCTAAAAGAATGGTATGAGAGCAACAATTGCTCAAACCAACACTTCTCCTTGTGTCCTAAGGCACTAGACCCCCCAAGAATCCACCAAATATGACATGACTAGATTGATGTACAAATTTTTTTCTCCCCTCTTTATATACCCCATTGGAAATAATGGTTTAAAATTGTCCCTTGGGGTGATGAAATCCCCAAGTAGGCCTCCTAGTGGGAAAGGAAATTTTAAGTGTTTTTCTATCACCCAAGATTGCACAAGGGGAGAGCATACATAAAAACTAACACTCAGGATCCATTCTAAAACAAAAAGGAGAATGTAAAGTTTTTTATCTCCATTATCAAACTAAGAACAAGGGGGGACCATAAAAAATCACACCTCCAAAGAAACAATAAACAAAATTTATTTAACTAACTACTCTAATCTAGTGTCTAATATAGTGCAAAAATTAATAAAATTTGACAAGTGAACCTACATCAAATACATTATTATTATTATTTTGGGTTTGATATACATAACACATGTTGCACCACTTGATTAGTAGACAAAAAGGTTAGCTTAAAAACTGAAATATAAAATAAAAAAAAGACCTAAACAATGAAAGAATTGATTAACAAAGCATAGGGACTAAACAACATAGATGCTAACACAGAGCACAAGTGTTGAACACCTTAAGAACTATTCAGAAAAAGGTGCAACTAATGAAAATGAAAAGAAAATAAAAAAATCATACTTGAGAGCTACTCCACAAAGTGAATGTGCTAACTTAGAGGTGCAAAACTATGAATTCACTACTCTATAGATTGAAATCACTAAACCAAGTCTCATATAAGAAAAAAATAGATTACGTACAAAAAAAAAGATAAAAACACAAAAGAAAGGTTAGAAACAAAATAATAGAAGAGAATCAATAGGGAGATGGATGTAGGGGTGAGTGAGAACACATACAAAGGTGGATGCTTGAATTTTGTGAAGGATGGAGATGGTGAAGAGGACTAGTCGAATGATAAAGATAGGGTTTGGGGGGTTGTTGTTGGTATCTTGGGCTCTTTGGGGTCTTGGAGTTCGTTATAGTGGTTGTTCCTAAGCTACCCACATCTATTTTATGCGTTTGTGTTGGGTGATTTTGTTTTTATGTGGGTGTCTTTGGTTGGAGCTGCGAACATGCTTTCAATGGAGGTGCCTCTCTTGCTTCCTCTTTTGTCCTGTGAAGGAGTTGGTGGTTGACATGGTGCTTCCCAGTGGTGTTTTCTTGGGCCTACATTTTACTAGTTGTTGGCCCTCTTTTGGTGTTATTTAGGAGAGTGGTTGGCTTTTGTGCCTTCTTGGTTCTTGGCTTGGATTTTTTTTGTGGTTGGGTTGCTACTTTTGTGGCCTTCCATCTACTATTTTGGAGCTGGGGGTTGTTGGCTTGTGTTTCTCTCCTATTTCGGGTGTTCTTCCCCTAGTCTCAATTGTGTATCTTTCTATTGGGGGTCTTTTTCTTCCTATCTAAAGGTGGTTTTCTATTTGTCTATGTCTTACTATTTTCCATCCCATCTTCTCTATGATTTAATGCTTCCTATCCTTCATTGGTTCAACTCCCTTGGTGTGGGGGAGTCTGGTGTTTGATGGTTGTTGAGAATGGTGAGTCATGATGGTAGGAGATCCCCTTTGGGTTTGTGAATTCTTTGTGTTTCTGGACTCTATTTATGGTTTCTTTCTATTTATGTGCCTATAGAGGTGTTTCCTTTCCTGTTTATTTTGGTGCTCCTTTCTTTTGGAGTGTGGGGTTTGTAGAAGCCCTCTTCATGTTGCTAATGAAAGCCTTCTAGTGGATTTTTTGTTGTGCTCCCTTGGAGATTTTTTTGGGAGATGTACTAATGTATTTTGTTTGAAAGCTTGTTTGTTCTCCTCTCAGAATAAGTTGTTGCTTTATTTTAAAGGGGTTTTTTTTCTTCTTGTGGGTTGAGTTTCTTTTAAAGTCTATCTAGTTTTCTCAAAGGTGCTAGTGTTTCTTGTTGCTGAATGGGGTGTTTTCTATATTTTTCATCTTATACCTAGCCCTCTTATCTCCAAAGGATTTTGTGTTTGGCCTTTCTATTGGTGTATTTTTTTTCTACTAGTTTCTACAATTATTGTCTTCTATTGAGGGGAAGATTGCTCCTATTGAGGTGGAGCCCTATCCTTTTGGGGTGGTGTTGGTTGTTGTAGTTGTAGTGGGAAGTTTTCCTCTATTTTGCTAGTTCCTTTTGAGGTGGAGCTTGTGTGTGCAAAATAATGGTGACTCTAGTAGTAATAGCCTTCACTTCATTCTCTCATATAGAGGGGAGCTCACTCCTTTAGAGGTGGATTTTGGGTTGGTGTTTTAGGACGGTTGGTGTAGGATGAAGTTCAACGCTTCTTAGTGCTCTATGATGCTATATAAATCCCTTATTGAGGTGGGGAGTTTGGATATTATGGCAGTGGTTGAAAACAATGCTTCTCTATGTTTAGTCTTTCCTTGTATCTTTCTTATTGAGGTAGGGAGATTGGTGGGATTGATTGTGTTGAATGGGAGCATTTTATGCCCTCTTTATTGTGACTCTTTGTTGAGAAAATGGTTTGCTATGGCTTGGTTTTTGTAGGTTGTGTTGTTGCCTGAATAATTCAGGTGGGTTCTTTCTATTGTTGGGTTCTAGGTACCTGTTAAAACCTGGTTGTAAAGGGTTTCAAGACCCCTTCAAAACCTGATGTTTGCAACTAGGGTAGTCTTGTGTATCTTTTGGGTGGATGTTGTTGATGGGTTGTTGATTGTCTATGTTGTTATCTATGTGTAGCTTCCTTTGGAGAAGTTCTTAAAAACCTGTTTGTAAGGGGTTTTAGGTCCCCTCAAAACCTGTTTTCCCATTAATAAAAAAAACTAATAGAATAAAAATCACAAAAATAGAATGAAACCATCAACAAACAAGTAAAAAAATAAAAAATAAAAAATTCTAACAAAAGCAATAATTTGTAAGGTGGAAGCACTATGGAGTAGATGTGGTGATGGAGTCATTAGGGTGCTACTTATGAAACAAAGGTGCTAATAGATAAACCAAAGATGTCTTACAATCTAGGACGTATTAACTTACATAAAAACTCAAATAGTTGTTAGCTTTCAAGATGTGGGTCCGACCAAGTGTGCCAAAATGAAGATGAATAAAAGTGTAAAAGACTCAAACACTAAGATAAATTAAGTATACTAATTACCTTGTCTTTACCTTTTCATCTCATTGATTGAGTTGAAGTAGAGGCACCCTTCTCCAATTAATTTTCACTTTGGAATTGCTTGAGTGTGGAATACTCTCTAATGCAACATAACCTTGGTATCAAAAGGATGTTGTGGTGAATTTTAGCATAGACTTATGGATGACGACTAAGGGACAAGGATCAAATTTATAGATTTTTGGTGGCTAAAATGGGTCGTTGAGATGGATTATGATATGGAGGGCTAGGATTTCATAAGAATATGGAGCTTTAGAATTGTGAAAAGTGTCACAAGGTGAAGGCTTGAGACAATGAAATTTGGTATGGGGAAGAGAGCTAAGTGTGCTCACACATGTGTGAGAGCACATTGGGAAGAATACCAATTTGACATGTTGGATAGAAGTGGAAAATGTAAAGGGGTGAAAATCAATGATAATGACATGTGGATGGAAGATGAAAATGTAGGGTGGTTACTTTATGACACGTGTAAGAGGTAGGGTGGCTTCACACTTATGAGGGTCTCACACATGCATGAGCAACCAATAAAAGATTTTGGTCAAAGATGAGGCAAAATTTGATATTGAGTTGTGCATGCTCACACATGTGTGATCATTGAAGAGGGCTAGTGACACTTGTCACATGATGGAAAGTTGGGGATTTGGAGGAATTTTTAATTAGAGAAAGTAGTAATGATGGTGACGATAAATTAATTAATTAATCATGGATTAATTAATTAATCAGGTTTAAATAATTAATGTGTGGGGCCTAAGGTTGGATTGATTAAATTAATGAACCTTTAGAAGAAGGGGAAAATGTAATAAATTAAATAAAATTTAATTAATTAAGTAATTTACAAAAAAATAGAAAATGTTTAATTATGATAAATAATTAATTAACTTTTAATTTAATTAATTATGTGATAGAAATTGATTTCAAGGTGTTTATAGCTTGATTTTTTCACACATGTATTTATTCTTTATGTTTATCTTATGTGATAGCTTCATGTGTAACTTTAATGTATGGTGTGCTACGTGGATCATTAAAAGAATCATCAAAACCAATATACTCATCATCACTAGCATTGGAAGAATCTCATCCATTTCCATTTGATTAGACTCATCATGTAGAGTTTCTAAAGATGTATTTGTTTAATCATGTATATCCTATACTTGTATCACTTTTTCACTAAGATCTTCAATTTAGGAGTGCAAATACCCAAGGAACATCTAGAAGTCAATGATAATCACAAATATATATAAAATTGAAGTTGTTTGAAACACCTCTAGAAGTAGTCATATGTTTAGTTTGAGATTAAAGTGATAAGGTTTTATTACAAAATTCCTTTTAACACTACATGTGGAGGATCCTCCAATCTAGAAAACTCTCTAAATCCTTTTGGGTAGATGTGTTAATGATGAGCTATCTAAGTTCCTCAATAAATATATCATCAATTGAGAATGAAAAAATGATAAGTAGGAAGTACTAAGGTGACCCCACAATAGTGTTTCCCACTTTTTGACCAAAGTGGGACATTGAAATCAAGATTTTTCACCAAAATTTCACTTTCTGACATAGGTATAACAACTAAATTGTTAAGAGTTTGAAGATGATGTGAACTAGCATTTTTGAGATTTTTTATGTAGATTATAAATATATATTTTTAAAAAATTAAGAAATAATTTGTGAGCTTTTTACATAAACTTTTAATAACTTATTCTATATAGTTAAAAATGTTATTTTAAAGTGACTATAGCATAAAAAATTGTCACCCTCAACAATTTCACACTATGTTTTGCTCCCCCTAAATTATTGAGCCTAATTGGCTCCCTAATTCCTTAAATTATGCATTTTATAGCCCATTTGTACCACTTTCCAAGAAATTGCAAGAATTGAAGAAATGCATATAATTAATATTTTTCCTCAGCTACACTTAATATCCTAGAAAATAGGGCCAAGACCCATTCGCCCTAGGGCGTATGGGACCCCCTATTCTACCGAGGACCAATTTTGGATATGTTGGTGTCAAAATTTTAACATTCAAAATTCAAATTGCAAATGTAATCTATTGGGATTTAATTTGTGAGAAATTAAATAAATTTCTATAAATGCCTAGTTATTGCATCATTTGAAGATCATCTAGAAAATGATTGGTGAACTTATGATGAAGAGCACTATCAAGCAAGTCAAGAGAAAAAATTTAGAGCTTTGTTGCAGTAATTTGAGATTCTAATATCTTGTTAAATATTATATGAGTTCATATGTATTTATGTTATCATTGTTTGTGAAGGCTAACCCTTGCTGTAGGTCTCCAAGAAATTCAAGCATTCAAGCAAGCAAGATCCAAGACCTTGAAGTGATGTGCGTGAATTTAGTCCTTTAAGGAAGTCATTGAAGGGTGGTGAGTTGCAACACTGTCATTTCATCATTCCTTCCTATCATTTATCCATTTTATCATTTACATTGCCATTGTGGAAGTGGAAACACTAACATGGGGTTTGACTAAGGCAATCCCCTAAATGGAACAACCTCTCTTCTCTTTGTGAATGTGTAGATTTTAGGTTTGAAGAGGATTGAAGGAAGCTTGAAGAAAAAAAATTCATTGTTGCAATTGAAGCCCTACACCTTGTCAACTCATGGAAAATCACCTATAGAACTATCAAATGGTGTTCTAACAACTTTGTAACTAGGAATCAAAAGCTCAAATTTGTCATCAAAAGACCTGAAAAATAGAGTTAGAAATGTTCTCAAAGACTCATACTCTCTAGGGAGACTCTATCTATGTATTCAAACTAGAAACAAATTTTAGGACAGGTACACAGTCCTCTATAGCACTTCCCAGATCTTCCTGCAAGTTACTGTTTAAGTTTGTTAATTATCATATTATTGCATTTTGCATATTAGGTCATATAGTATAATTAGGTTAGTGAAGGAAAATAAATTCCAATTCATTCCAAGACCCTAAGAGATGCAGATCTAGGTATGATTGGATCACCTTCATGGTTGAAAGTTAATCTAAACACCTTGTTGATCTCCATCTTAATGAAACATAAGAAAATAACAACCCAAAACCCCAAAGTTTGAATCTTAGGTTTACACATTAGACCTAGGGTTCCTAATTTTATTTGTTTCAAAGACATTACTTTGGTAAAGAATAACTTTATTTATAAAAAGGGTGAAATTATAATTTTTTAAACATAGATTTGTAACACCAATATATAGTGCACAAATATTTTTTCATAATTCTTTTTTGTAATTTTTTTTATAAATTTTTGAAGTAAGATTAACTATAATTGAAAAATAGGCATGCATCCAAATTAACTTATTTTTTATTGAAATAAGAACATAAATACCTAGTGCACAAATATTTCTAAAAAAAAATCTATTTTACTATTTTTTCATGTGTGTGGAACATAGACCTTGCCAATTGCTTAAAGACCTATGTTCATTGGTGATGCAAGAGCATCCAGTGGTGTGAGGGAAATCTTGCATCACCCAAAAATATGATTTTCATTTATGTTCCTTTTGTTAGTTTTTTGTAGATGTTTTTGCATTTCTAGATACCCTTTTTGTCGAATAAGAGTTCCCAACTTTCAGAACTGCTTTTCTATTTTTTCTACTCAACTGTTATTTTTGGTAGGTGTGAATTTGAAGGCATGGGAAGAAAAAAATTTATGGGAAGGTACAAGATGGAAAAATAAGCACTTTGGTGAAAGAATCAAGTCAAGATCATTCATGGTTTGAAAGTTATTCAAGTTTCAATTTCTGCTTTTTGCCCTGAAAAACCTTCTGAGTCCAGTCTAAGGCACTAAATGGTCCCATACGGGCTCAAAAATCATTAGAACCAGCCAAGTGGTTCTTAGCGCATTCTACACTCTGAGTCCTTTCCAACGGTTCAAATGGTTCAAAAAATGGAGTCCCGGATCAAAAGTTATGGCTTCCGGAAATTGGTCAATTTTTGGAAAATTGTCAATTTTCGAATTAGGACTCAATTTTTGAATTTCAAATTGTAATTTTGGCTCCAAACCACCAAAAATCATAACTCGGATTTTTTTTTTGGCTCCAAACTGAAAAGGGGCTATTTATGGGCTAGTTTCTGATTTTGGGTAGCTTTTTGGGGAAAAGAGTTTGCATGCTGCGAAAGGGGAATTTCTGTATTTTTCTATAATTTACATGTATTACAGAGCTCGAGGATTGAGATCCTCTACATGTAATATTTTCCTTTCTGAACAATAATAAAATTTCTTTGGTTGTTTGCATCAATTTATGTGTCTCGGGTTTTCTCCCTCGTTAGGTGGTATCAGAGCGGGTTTTCTTGAGCGTGTGGATAGATCATCGATCGTGAGGCAATTCACACTAGGACTGTGGTTGTGGGTTTGAGATATTCAAGATGCCTCCAAGAGTGATGCCTGGTAGGCGTGGTGGTGCCAAAGGTGAAATTGGTGGTCGAGGGTTTCAGAGCCCTCCAGAGACAAATTGATGCATTGCAGGAATAAATGAGAAGAGGGTTAAACCCGAGAAGGAGAGGAGAAAGAAAAGATGAAGAAGAGGTGGGAGACTCAGATGTAGAAGAGGAAGAATAAGTGATTGATCAAGATCAGATGCAACTGATAAGGGCCATTTCAAAGATTGGAAAAAGACCCAGAATAGAAGTTCTTAGTTATTCTAGAAGTCTGAACTCGGAAGAGTTGATCGACTGGATCAACGAGCTAGAAGAGTATTTCGAATATGAAGAAGTAGAGGACCCAGATCGGGTTAAGTTTGCAAAAAACAAAGCTGAAGGGCCAAGAAAATATTTGGTGGAAAGAGGTCCAATTGGAGATAAATCAAAGAGGAAAAGGAAAGATCAACAGTTGGGATCACATGATGGAGAAACTGAAGAAGCAATTCATACCAATGGACTATGAGTTAGATCTGCTGAAGAAATTTCAAGGATTGAAGCAAGGAAGTAGATCTGTGAAATAATACACAAAATATTTTCACAAGATGATCAGAACAGGCCATGCAAAGGCCAACAAGGTTAAGGTAGCTCGTTATCTTAATGGGTTATGACTGAGCATTCAAGAGGAGCTAAGCATAGTCAAAATGACCACCATTGAGGATGCGTACTAGTTTTCTCTAAAAGTTGAGGAGAAACTGAACAAAATATTTGACAACAAACAAAAAGGATGAGAGGTCAAAGTGGAAGGGGTAGTGGAAGATCTTCTGGAAGCTGAAATGAGGATGAAAGGAAAAATGAAGATGTGGGTACTAGTTGAAGCTAGAAGAATGATAACTTCAACCGCCCTCATGATCCAAACAATGGTGATCAAAGAGGTAGAGGACGAGGAAGATCTAGGCCAGGACCCAGAAGAGGTAGTTTCAAAGGAACTTGTTTCCATTGTGGTGAAGAAGGGCATCAAGCCTATGAATTTCCACAACACCAAGGAAGGACAGAAAAAAGGTCAAAAGTCATGGAAGGGTTGCACATGTAGATGAGGAGGCTCAATCCAAGCATTCAGATGATGCGGAAAGAGGGGAAGCCCTAGTGGTTAGAAGAGCCCTAGTGACTAAAGAGAAGGAGCCAGAACAGAGGAAGAATCTGTTCTGCACAAGGTGCAAGTGTGAGGACAAATGTTGTGATATCATTATTGACAGTGGGAGCAACGATAATCTGGTGTCAGAAGAGATGGTTACGAAGTTGAAGCTGAAAAGGGAAAGGCATCAACATCCATATCAGATTGCCTAGTTGCAGAAAGACCACAAATTTTTGGTCAATGAGTAGTGCCTGGTGAAGTTCAAGATTGGAAGCTATCGTGATGAGGTACTATGTGATATCATTCCTATGGGTGCATGTCACATGTTGTTGGGGAGGCCATGTTAGTTTGATAGGTGAGTTGTACATGATGGCCATGCAAACACTTATTCCCTAATGAAGGATGGAGTCTTCCATAAGTTGAAACCCCTGAAGAAGGACGAAGAAAAGGTATGCAGTAGTGCTAGAATTTGTTTTGTTGATGGAAGGAAATTTTTAGAAGGCATGAAGCATGAGTGTATGTGTTATGCACTGATTCCTAGAATGGATAAGGAAGATAGTGAGAAGGTTCCAGTAGAAGTTTCTGGACTATTGGATGAGTTTTAGGAGATTATTTCTGATAACGTACCTAAGGGTTTACCACCAATGAGGAAGATCATTCATCAGATTGACCTGATCCCTGGAGCCAGTTTTCCAAATAAGGCAGCTCATAAAATGACTCCTGCAGAAAATGAGGAGTCGAATAGACAAGTTCAGGAGTTGTTGAGAAAGGGTTGATTGAGAGAGTCGAGCCCATGTGTAAGCACCTACATTCACTAGCACCAAGAAAGGATGAGGGAGTGGAGGATGTATACGGACTCACGGGCCATAAATAAGATAACAATCAAGTACAAATTTCCCACACCAGGATGGTGACCCTAATGGGTGTTTGAGTGGATCTTAGTACTTCACAAAGATAGATCTGAAAAGTGGATATCACTAGATGCAGATTCGTGAGGGAGACAAATGGAAGACTACCGTCAAGACCAAAGAAGGCTTGTATGAGTGGTTAGTCATGCCTTTTTGGCTAACCAATGCACCAAAAGCACATTCATCGCGACTCATGAATGAAGATGCTGAAAAGCGTTTACAGGAAGCTTTTTATTGTATATCTAGATGATATTTTGATTTCCGATGAAGACTTTGGACATTTTAATTTCATAGAGCTTTTGAGAAGTTGAGAGAAGAGAAATTGTTGATTAATCTGAAGAAGTGTAGTTTTGTGAAGGAGTTAGTGTACTTGGGGTTTGTTGTCTCAGTAGAAGATCTCAAGATGGACCCAGAGAAGGTGAAGGCTATTCTTGAATGGCCTACCCCAAGAATTACTACTAAGGTGAGATCTTTCCATGGTTTGGACATCTTTTACAAGAAGATCATTAGAAACTTCAGTAGTATTTGTGTACCCCTAACTGAAACAATGAGAGGGGATAGAAAAGAGTTCAAGTGGAGCACTAGAGGAATGAAGAGTTTTGATTTGTTGAAGAAGGTGATAGAGAAACCAGTTTTAGCCCTCCCGAATTTCAATAAGGTGTTTTAGGTGGATTGTGATGCTAGTGGTTGTGCCATTGGAGCAGTGTTGAGCCAAGAAGGTAAGCCCATTGCCTATTTCAGTGAAAATTTAAATGATGCAAAGAGAAAGTACTCTGTATATGATCAAGAATTTTATGTAATAGTGCAAGCATTAAATAAATGGAGACATTATCTGTTGCTGAAGGAATTTTTTTTGTATATTGATCATCAAGAATTACAGTACTTGAGTAGTCAGGGAAAATTAAATCAAAGGCATATGAAATGAGTAGAATTTTTGCAGAGTTATACCTTTGCTTTAAAGCATAGGAGTGGGAAGTCGAATAGGGTGTCAAATGCCTTAAGTAGGAGGCATAAATTGTTGATGGAGATGCAGATTGAAGTGGTTGGGTTCAGTGAACTCAAGACATTGTATTCTGAAGATCTTGATTTTGCAGAGGCTTGGAAAGCTTGCAAGGAGCCTGTTACAGTTGACAAGACGAAGTGGCTGGATTTCATAATCCAGGATGACATGTTGTTTAAGGGAAGCCAATTCTATATTCCAAGGAGTTCCATGAGGGAGAACTTGGTAAAGGAGAAGCACAGTGGAGGAATGGCAGGATATTTTGGTTGGGATAAGACCATTACCATTATCAATGAGCATTATTATTGGCCTCAGTTATCACAAGATGTGAAGAAGTTTGTGCAGAGTTGTAGGGTATGTCAAATGGCTAAAGGAGTGAGCCAGAATACTGGGTTGTAGCTGCCCTTACCTGTACCAGAGAGGCCATGGGAGGATATAAGTATGGACTTTGTTCTTGGTTTTCCAAGGACACAAAGAGGGAATGATTCAATATTTGTGGTAATTGACAGGTTTTTTAAGATTGAACATTTCATCCCATGCCAGAAGACCCATGATGCAGTCCACATTGCTAACTTGTTCTGCAAAGAGGTGGTGAGGCTACATGGTCTACCAAAGAGTATAGTCTCAGATCATGACACAAAATTTGTTGGATACTTTTGGAGGACCTTGTGGAAGAAGTTGAAAACAAAGTTGAAGTTCATTTTTGCACACCATCCATAGACTGATGGGTAGACTGAGGTTGTGAACAGAAGTCTGGGTAACCTATTGAGATGCTTGGTAGGAGATAAACCCAAGGGATGGGACCCGATCTTACCCCAGGTAGAATTTTCTTACAAAAATTTTGTCAACTAGAGCATGAGAAGATCACCATTCCAAATTGTGTATGGAGGCAGTCCCAAAACTGCTCTAGAACTAAGAAAGATGGACCAATAGAAGAAGACAAGTTCCGAAGTCGAAGACTTTGCAGAGCACATCAAGAATATACATGAGAAGGTAAGAGAACATATTAACAAGATGAATATGTAGTATAAGGCTAAGGCAAATCAGAAGAGGAGGTATAAGGAGTTTCAGATTGGTGACGAAGTGATGGTCCACTGGAGGAAAGAAAGGTTTCCAGTGGGAATTTATAACAAATTGAAGATGAAGAAGTTTAGTCCTTGTAAAATTTTGAAGAGGCATGATTCAGGGAACACATATGAGGTAGATTTGTCGGATGGAGTCAAAATTTTCTCTATGTTCAATATTTCAGATTTGATAGAGTATCATGAAGGTGGCACAGAGGAAGTACCAACAATGGAACGGTGTGGTATTCTAGAACCTCCTTCAAAGAAGGAGGAGATTGAAGAAATCCTGGATAGTCATGTGGGAAGGAGTACCAGAAATAGGTAGTATGAAGAATATCTGGTGAAGTGGAGAGGAAGGCCTATGAAAGATTCATCCTAGTTTTCTAAGGCAGAGGTTGACCGTTTTGGTTTTTCTCAACCATCTGAGACATGACGGGGTCACTTCTCAAATTACCCTGGGTGTCTGATGCAGGATCATCCAGTGGTGTGAGGGCAATCTTGCATCACCAAAAAATATGCTTTCCATTTATTTTCCTTTTGTTATCTTTTTGTAGATTTTTTTGCATTTCTGGATACCCTTTTTGTCAAATAAGAGTTCCCAACTTTTAGAATTGCTTTTCTGCTTTTTCTGCTCAACTGCTATTTTTAGTAGGTGTGAATTTGAAGGTGTGGGAAGACAGAAAATTATGGGAAGGTACAAGACATAAAAATAAGCACTTTGGAAAAAGAATCAGGTCAAGATCATTCACGGTTTGAAAGTTATTCAAGTTTCAGTTTCTGCTTTTGCCCTGAAAAACCTTCTAAGTCTAGTTTGAGGAACTAAATGGTCTTGTACAGGCCCAAAAATTATTGGAACTAGTGGTGGGTTCTTAGTGTGTTCTTCACTCGAGACCTTTCCAACGGTTCAAACGGTTCGAAAAACGGAGTCCCGGATAAAATGTTATGGCTTCCGGAAGTTGGTCAATTTTTGGAAAATTGTCAATTTTTGAATTAGGACTCAATTTTTGAATTTCAAATTGTAATTTTGGCACCAAACCACCAAAACTCATAACTCAAATGTTTTTTTTGGCTCCAAACCAAAAAGGGGGCTATTTATGGGCTAGTTTCTGATTTTTGGGTAGCTTTTTGGGGAAAAGAGTTCGCATGTTGCGAAAGGGGAATTTCTGTAGTTTATGTAGTTTTCTATAATTTGCATGTATTGTAGAGCTCGAGGATTTGAGATCCTCTGCATGTAATATTTTCCTTTCTGAACAATAATAAAATTTCTCTGGTTGTTTGCATCATTTTTTGTGTCTCGGGTTTGCTCCCTCATCAATTACAAAATATATAATAACTATAATAATAATAATAAATATATTCAAAATTATACTCATTGGAAAGTTTATTTCAAGTGTTATAATCATGGAAATTATCTTTTCATATTCATTCCTTTTGTCAGTTCAACCCAAGGTTGGAAACATAATTTTTTTAGGAAAATCTAAGGCCTAAGGTGGAAAGTTCACTTTTAGGGAATTCATTTGAAGGTATGCCATTTCTATGAAAAAATAAAAACACCTTTGAATGAAGCTAATTTCCAAAATGGAAAAAAAAAACCTTTATTTGAAAGTCCCTTTCTATTCCTTTTATGGTAATTTTCATAAAAAGAATAGAAAGGGACCTTTGAACAAAGATCTCATTTTTAAATTTTTGAAAATGACCTTTGTTCGAAGGTTTTTTTACATTTTACACCTTCAAATAAAGACCCACCTTCAAATGAAGGTACTTTTTTACTCACCTTTGAATGAAGATGTTTTTAAATTTTCACCTCCATCTCAATTGAGAAATCCCATGTCCCTGTTTGGGACTCACTATTATGGGTTTACCCATGAGAATGCACTATAGGAGGGATATCATTATCAAATGTGTATCACTAAGATTCACAAGGAACAATGAATCGATAGATATGAATATAGGATAATCAATAGATGTAAGATGGAAAATATCATGAGATGTAGAAAATATATTATCACTAGGTTTAGCATCCTCACATGAATTATGACCCCTAGATTTATCAATAGAGCTTAGGGGTAGGTTTTCATATATTACTAAAAGTGAATTATCACCATCTCTAAAAGTATGAATCTCATGAACAAATGAAGGAAATTCCTCTTCTATAAAAGGAGAAGTGTGAACAAGTTCTATAAAAAGATTAAAAGTTAGAAACATGTTGAACAAATGTATCCATATAACATAATGCATCCTCCTTTATTAAAAGTATATATTTTTTCAAATGATGAGTATTTTGATTGAATGGCTTGGGAAAAAATCCAAGGTATTTGAGGTATGTAATAGTAGAAGCTAAAAGTGAGGATTGATTATTTTCCATGATTTAAGAACTAAAGATAAATAACAAACAAGGGAGGATTGAAAGATGAAAATTAAATAAGGCCCAAACCATAGGTGAAACACTAAGAGCACATTGGGAAATAAAATTTGAATATAATACTCATATTTATAAAAAATAGATTGAAATTTTGAAATAAATTAGACTTCTAACCCTAAGGGCTAGGCATGTAATTTATGAGTTTACCAAAATAAAGAGAGATAAAATATGCCCTTCAAAAATGTCTAGCTAGAATACTACTAAGAAGAATAAATCAACCAAACACAAGTCAATACTAGGTGCAAGATTTGAGTATAATTAATAAATTGAAATAACTTAATTAGGATATAAATCATGTGTAATGAAATAAAATTAAGAGGTATTAGGGATTATCTAATTTTGATAGTTGATAGAGATTTATTCACTATTTTGATCATAAATTATAAACCATAGCTCAAAATTACTTAAAATTAGATGTGTTGGAAGAAGAGAAATGATATTGGAAGAAGAGAAATGATATATGAACTGAGTTACCCTTAAAATTTTATGGAGGGATGCAATCATGCATGAGTATTTCTTATATTTCATGATTTAATCTTCTTGTAGTTTTATCATCTATACAATTTGACCTTTGGTACCTGTAGGAGATGTTCACCTCATATATATCTACATAAGGATAAATTAGGTGGTTCTAAGATGCACTATTGGGACCTACTATGATAATGGGGAAGAATGATCAAATTCATTATTAGCAATAAATCCAAAAGATTGATTTAACAATGATTGAGATAAATAATATAAAGATGTTGGATGTAAATCTAGATAAAGTAGTTAACAAGAAAACCTACAAGTGTAATTAATAGACATTTGAGTATAGTTTCCTTTCTTGATTATATTATCTCTTTCTATTCAATGTGATCATGTATTGATAAATTTAAACGAAAAATGATTTTTTTAAATACATATCCTAGAAAAATAAATCAAGGCCTTGAGGCAACTTAAGAACATAAACATATGTTCAAAGTGGTGTAAAATTATAAGAGTAAAAAATGAAGGTAATTTTATCCTCTATAATTATCTATTTTGTATAATTTATGGATTATTTAGAAATATATTTTAAGTTAAGAAAGGGCATGAAATGAAACTATTAAAATCCATTTAATTACATGTATAAGTTTTCTTAAGAACTTTTTATTTTATGAATGGTAAATTATATATCATAAATATCTTTTATTAAGGTAAAACATGTTTTAAAGGGACCTGAAACCCTTGAACAAAAAGCTTTATAAACAATAAACATACATAATTTACAACTAACAAATAGGTTTTACAGGGACTTGAAACCTAATAACAAAAAGTTGTCTAAATAGTCCAAAGATAAAAAATAGCATGCCAATAGCTAACCTACCAAAAAAGCACAACTAAAAACAATATAAAATATATTACAACTCTTTAAGAGTATTTTCTGCGTCTAGCTCCTATTGGTAGAAGCTTTGATGAAGATCTATCAGATTAAGCAATTCTTTTTTTCCTCTTGGAAGGATTTCTTTTTACCCCTGGCACAAGTGTATTGTCCCCTGCTAATCCACTTTCCTTTGTTTTCCTCTGGCTCTGAACTCCTCCTCAATCTTATCCTTGACATTGGTAACTCCAACAACTTGATCTTCCTTGAGTTCTTTCAATTTTTCTATTAGGATTTAAATTCCTTCAACACTATTTTGAATAGAGCACTAAATAAGTTTGATAACATGCTCTAAGTTCCAATTTATTTGTTTCATTTTATCTTCCAAGACCTTGATAAGGCTCTCATAGTCCCCCTTCATCAGACTAATCTTTGTTGTGATAGCTTCTAGAGGCAAATAAATTTATTTTTCCTCATTCTTTTTTTGAGGGAATCCTCCACATCCCTGCTAACACCAAGTTTATATTGTATTGACCATAACTTTATATTGATTTGGTTTAGTTCAAGGAAAAACCATTTAGTTAGTCTAAACTGACCACCACCCCATCTCTAGCAAGCTACATGAAATAATAAATTTCCTCCCTATTAGAATTGAGCTAGGGGAAATACTTTACCATATCTTGAGGGGAGAGTGCATGCTCTCCTTTGGCCATTTCTAGAGAAATTTTAGGGCTTTTACTAGTATTACTAGCATGTATATAAACCCTATCGTTCATTTTACCCTTACCTTTACCTCTCTCCACAACATCACCAAGATTTGATTGTTTATTTTTAACAAAAGAAGAGGTTTGAAAATCACCAAGGATAACTCCTTCAATATACGACCCGCTTGACCATGAGATGTGAGCTCTAGTCCTTTTCTTAACTAACTTTCCCTTTTTTAGGTTTTCATCCTCCAACAGGGGGTTGGAGAATATTTCCACCTCATCCTCTTCCCACCATTCCTTATCTCCATCTGACTCAATAGTATCATAAACCTCATCAAAAGAGACAATATGAGCATAGATATTTCATTTAAAAGGTAATTTCTTAGATTCTACAATGGAAGGTAGGGTTTTCAATTGTTCCATAAGTAATAGAATAAGGCCCTCATGCAACACCAATAATTTTGCATTATTTTTATGCTCTTTCAGGCCAAATTGTAACAATGTTAAGAGATAATAAGGAGAAGAGACTAGTTGTTTGTGAAAAAAATGATTCAAGAGAATAAAATGGAAACCATAGATATGAGTGTACCTTCCATCAAGGGTAAAATATCGCATAATCACCTCAAGCACCTTTTCCCAAATGGGTTTAATATAAATATGATCATAACCACCAACATTGAACTTCACCAGCTTCTTCATCTCAGAATCCTTCAAAAACTGGTTGATAACACCTTCAGAGGCTTTCCTATCCCTAAAAATCTTCTGACTCTAGGTTGAAAAACCAATAATCTTCACTATGAGATCCTTTGTTATGATTAAATCCTTTCCTTTTGTTGAAACTGTACAATCTTTCCACCCTTTAGTAAATGCCTTTATGACTTTTGGGTCATGGCCATGCAATTTCTCTAGATATGGAGTAACTCCCCTATCCTTGAGGATCTTCTAGATTGGAGATTTCTTCCTGATAATAGCACAAGAAATAAGTTTGACCTTTCTTTTTTTGCCACCCATCTCTGAGAGAAATAGACAAAGAAATAGGGAAAACTAAATAGAGCACTGACCCCATTGAGGATAACAATTTTGAGAACTAAAAAATGCCCATAATTCATGTGAGGGGACCTTGGGTATTGATTACAATCAATTCAATTTCCAATGTGAATATATCACATACCATTATAGAATGAAGCTTAGTCATTATTACCCTTCAATCATTACTTAACCTCTCCATTGCAATACTTTTGAAAATTATGATGTATTAAGGTTTTTATGTTAAAAGCCACATCACTTAAGTTGTACCAAAATTGAGTTGAATCATTACCAACCCCTAAATTGAAAAAAGAATCAACAAGAGTATTTCCCTCTTTATAAATATATTAAATAAAGTAGTTTTCAAAATAATTAAGAAGAAAAATACAATCCTTAATAAAGGAATCAATCGACCAACTTGGAGCATTTATCTTTTTCAAGCATTAGATTATGTTCAAGGAATCACCTTCTAGCCATATCTTTCAAAAACATTGGGTATGAGCCAATTTCAAGTTGTTGTAGGTTGTCATAGCTTCAATACATGTATATAATTTTCTCCCAATACCTTCTTTAAATTTATTAAATATATTTAATATAATTTTCTAGAGAATCAAGTAAACCACACACAAAAAAACCTTATGATAAAATCCTAATCATATTAAACCTAATTTTATGTAGAGAGGGATTAGAATGATAAATATAAATACAGATATGAGTATGTTAAAATAAATCAATAGAAATGTTAAAAATGATTTGAGTTCTCGTCTAGTTTATGTAATTATTTGAACCTTAACTATTTTGACTAGATGAAACATTTGATAGAGAATTATAAAGTAGAATGTAGTAATATTGTATTGATTAGGGGATTGTGATGAATGAATTCAAAGTTTTGATCACGAGGACCAAGTTACATGCATAGTTCTATCCTTGTATATTTTTCCTCATGTGGTCATATCAATTACTAAATTTCACCATTAGAATTAGTAGAACCTTTCACTTGTGTTTATACATGTGAATTGATGGTGTTGAAAAGCACCTTTAGGGGCCTATGATAGAAAAATAGATATTTTTTTCTCCTTCATAATAGTCAAACTACATGGTAAATATAATAAGATTAAAAATACATAAAATAGAGGATGCAATATGCTAATATAATAAAAGTTGTTAATTAAGATTGATATGATACTAAGATATGCCTGATATGACTATGGATGAGTATGAATGCAAGATAATTTTATCCTAACAATATATAATTAAAATGACCTAATATGTCCTTATATACAAGTCCTTGACACACAATTTGATACCTTTATCCCAAAATCTAATAAGTTATAGTCATATTCCTCTAAATTTATCCTTGAAAAAAGGGAGATCTAATTTTCAAGTTAGAAAGACTAGTTTAAAAGAAAAGAAATAATTAGTCAAAACAAAGTATATGTTTTATAGAATCTAATCCATTAGAATAATCTCATGCTTCATTTTTCCTTGATATGTAGCAAGTGTACATTGAGACTATTAACACGTTGAAGAAAAATATAAACCTATGAAAACTACTCATAAAATTAGAAAAAAATTAGTAATAATATGTCCCGTCAAATTATATATACTATGAAGGAGTGCCCATAAATTGAGGAAAAAAAATAAAAATAAAATATGAAAAATATGACCATAAGCAAATGTAATAAATAAAATAAATTAAGTATAAAATGTATGCTTGGTATATATTTACATGTGTGTTTAATTGATTTGAAATATGTCCTTAATTTTTCCCTTAATGAGGGTGTGAACCTAGATCCTGTACCTATAAGAACACAACAAATGAACACATTAATAAGGTCAAATGCAAGTTAGGATATAGATTCCTCAAGAAATCCATTTGAATGCAAGAGAAAAGGAATAAAATGAAGAACACAATAAACTTAAAACAAAGATGTTGAATCCTATTCTAAAACAAAGAAAACTCTTAATCTCTTGAGGGAATTGGTGCCAATTTGATGTGAAAATTGGCCCTTTCCCAACTCCAATGCTAGTTTTGATGATTTGATGAAGATTGTGATCCACTTTGTTGAAGATTGATGAGTGCTCCAAAACAAAATCTGCATAACCTAGCTATAAAACTCAATAAGATGGATGAAGATTGCTATGAATTTGAGTATAGTAAGTTTACTCAAGTTGTGGATGATAGAAATGAAGGATGAGCCTCTTATTTATAGAATATCAAGTTGAAGAGATGTCCAAAATGGATCAATGTGGGACTAAGAATCAATCAATGGCAAGGTGCCACTTGTCAACATGTGAATGGATGGAGGATGTGCAAGTTTTGAAGAATGTGTCAATAAATGCATATATTTGAATTTTGCAATTGTTGAAATTGTTAGAAACCAAGATTAGATTTGCAAACCGAAAAGACCTTCCACATAAGAGAAAATCAGAAAAAGCAGAGAGGTTGCAAAAGAATGTGCAACATAATATTATTCAAGAATTCAATAATTACATGATAAAGATTTGCTTTATAAAAGCAAAGATAGCTCAATAAGAACAAGATAGCTCAATAAGATAAAGATAAGAACCTATAACTTAGGAATTAAATAAATCCTAAGTAAAATTATGCAAAGTGTAATTAAATATTAATTACACCAACACCCCCCCCATAAGTGCAACTTAGGGAGAAGTAGATTATTATGCAAATATGAGTCCCGACAAGAAGGCCTGATCAGGTACTCATGTACAAATGCAATGATGAGGTAGAGAAGGAAAACCCAGTGGGACAAAACCCCCCTACAATGAGATGATTGTTGCAGAGAAGCATTGGAAGAACGTTGTGGAGTAACACTAGAACTGCAATCTGACACTGGAACTGCAATCTGACAAGCAAGGAAAAATACTTTTGTCTACAACTGAAACCAAAACTGGAATCATGATAATGTGATAGCAAACCCGATGCCACCGAACACTCAAAAACTCACAAACTGGAACAACCCTGGAATCTGTGAAGCAATAGTAGATGAAATGATGACAGAATCTAGAAATCGTGTATCTCGATGCTGATGCCAAACTGTGACTGAAACTCTTCCATCGGAAGGAGTACCAAAAAAGACTCTGGAACATCAACCATAAAAACATGGCCCTCAAACTGAGAAGAATCTGAACCAATGCAAATCAAGAAACATAATCTCTCAACTGAAGTGTGAACCGATGAATCTAATATGTGTCAAGCTATAGCAAAAATGTGGCCAAAAGAAACTAGGAAACCAAATAACCCATACGAACTACCAACAAATCAAAATGGATATGGAGATCAAAGTGCATACACACTCTAATCAGATTATTATGCAAGAAACCCCCCTGATGGAACTTTATCTCAGTTCATTTATTACAATAACCCAATGATTGTAAAAGGAGAGAATTCTAATGCATGTATAAATAGAAAATAACATGATGTGGTATTGAAATGAAGTACAAATATTCAAGTTTCACCTTTCCAACTGCCAAAACATCCAAGTAATCTCCAAAACAACCATTGGGAAAAATCTAGAATAATGATAAACTTGGGACAAATATAGAAAAAAGTACATGGACAGCAAGATAAAGCTCCTCAATACCTTTCCAACACCTCAAAGAAGACGAAAATAAGAGATCGTGGCAAAAAGCTATGAGCTCAGAAGCCCAAAATGAACATCTGACTTCAAATAGAAAAAATAGTAGATAAATTTTTTTTTCTAAAAACTAAATAGCACCACTGGAAAGTTCTCAGAACTAGCTTTCCGACGATATCTCGTTTTCCCGATTTCGATACCGTATGCCCAAGTTATGACCAAAAGAAAAACACTGCTCTTTTAGGAAAAATTAGGGCTAGAAGGGGCAAAAAGGGTCATATGGCCGGGTGACATCATGCTGATGTCAGCACTTCACAGAAAAAAAATTGACGGCCATCTAGCCGTCAGGGCAAAAAAGGCCCTCCTGTCGGGAAAAAAATTGACGGTCGTCGGAGCTCGCACAGGTGGCTGGAATATTCTAGATTCGCTCGCCAGAATATGCTACAGTCTGTCGGTATATTCTTTAGCCGGCTAGGAATATTTCGTTGCAGATGGCTGGCCTGGGTCAGATCGCAAGGCTCTTGGTCATACATATGACCACGGCGGGGTTGAAGGGGCCTGCGAGGGTGGAGCGGAGGGCCCTCGGTCCGCCATGTGACCGGGGGCAAGGTAGAGGGAGCTGCGGGAGCCCGGTGGCGAATGGGGTGGCTCCGCCAGTGGTGGTGGCAGAGTGGTGGCCGCCCGGTGGTGGACTCCAGTAAAATTGTGAGCACTGACCCAAATCCCAAAACAACACATTTTTTAAAAAAAAAATTCATTTTCGTGCATCAAAAGGCGTGTTGGGGAGGTCGTACGGCCCCCTAGGGAATTTTTTTTTGCCTTCCAAACCAATTGCTCAAAAATTGACGAAACGAAGGGCGATTTTAGGGTTTTTGGCCACTGTGAAAGAAATGGTGACCTCCATTTCTGCTCAAACTGCTCCAAAAAATTGGCTACTTCCAAAACTTGCAAAAAATCTCCCAGCTTGAAACCCTCACAAATCTGGCAAATGATGGCCAAAATATGGAAAACAAAAGTCAATCCTAACTTTTTCCAACGCTCTGAATCCAATGGTGAAGCCCGATCTGATCCAAAATGCTGCATAGATGAAGTCAAGGCATGATTTCCTCGAGGAATCCCAAACAAACCCTGCAATGATTTTCTCAAAAATCTGAGAAGGGGTTGCAAATCAAGGCTCTAATACCATGTTAGAAACCAAGATTAGATTTGCAAACCGAAAAGACCTTCCACAAAAGAGAAAATCAGAAAAAGCAGAGAGGTTGCAAAAGAATGTGCAACATAATATTATTCAAAAATTCAATAATTACATGATAAAGATTTGCTTTATAAAATCAAAGATGCATAACCCTAATCTTATCTTGAGCAACAAGATAGCTCAATAAGATAAAGATAAGAACCTATAACTTAGGAATTAAATAAAGCCTAAATAAACTTATGCAAAGTGTAATTAAATATTAATTACACCAACAAAAATGACATGTAAGAGGGAAAGAAGGTGCATTGAATGCCACTTGGCTAAAGACAAAAGGACTTTCTAGGTGGAGTAAATGCCTTGTTGGAAGGACAAAGTCCACTTGGATTTTGAATTCAAATTTGAGAAATATTCCTTTATTATGCCATTTGAGAGAAAATAGAGATTTAATAAATGAATTAAATCTATTTTCTTATGCAAGTTGCAAAAGCTATAGGATGGGACATGAGAGGAGATTAAATTAATCAAGGTTAATTAATTTAATGAGAGGTCAAAATGATGTGACATGTTGATTTAGATTTATGGATTGATTTAAATCAAACATGAGAAGAATATGGTTTTAAGATTAATTAAATAAAGGTTTTTGTTTTATTTAACCAAGGAGATAAAGTTAGATTTAAACTAAATAAGGTTTTAATTTATTTAATTTAATGGATGGACTTTAGAGATTTAATAAAATAAAATTGATTATTTAATTAAATAGGGATAATTAGATTAGACTGATTGATTTAATTAACAAGAAAGGATGACTTAATTAGATAAATGATTTATTTAAGAGAGGAACATTGATGAATTTAATCAAATAAAGACATTCGATTAAATGGTTAGACTGAGGGATGATTTACGATGAAACAGTGTTAGTGGTCGGGATCAAATGTGCAATGTCAATCCGTATATTTTACGTGTCTATAGAGGGAAAGTGTATGTGTGTGTGTATAATACAAGAACATAAGCATAGCATATGTAAATGTAATATTATAATATTTAATAGAAATCAAGTGATTCAAATAAAGAGGTTAAGCATTAATATTAATATACTTAGGTGGAAAATTATTAATCTATTGCAGGTCACACATAGTTTCATTAGAATCAATTCCCTATGAAACTATCATCTATCATGACATGATGTACAAGTGGAGATGGAGATTATCTATGATCACACAATGTCTATGTATCAGAAAAATTAATGTATAAATGATTTAGTTTTTATGTTGTCTTTAGAGACATAGGAAAAGATTCCATCCCATGTGCTTCATTTACTTGTTTTTTAGAATTGTCAATAGATGGTTCTTTATGATTACTTTGATCAAATTGTCATGTGAATGTGTATCTATTGATATACATCTTATATCTTGATTCTCTTCGGGTGCCTTTATTTTAATGATACTATTAATCGGAGCTCTAAAGTTAATCACAATACCACCACATGGTGTGCCATCTATACTTACTTGCATATATACTTTTCCTTGGTTTTCATTATGCATAATATATTTGTATATTACAATAATATTTGATGCACTAGATGTATCATATGATTTCTCTATAAAAACAATATGATTATTATGAATAAAATTGGGATGATCCTCATCGTCCATTTATATGTAATTAGACTCATCATACTAAGGTGCTAAAGATGCATTTGCATTGTCATAATACATTCTACATGGACTACACTAATGTAACCATATCCAGTATCTTATGATTGAGCAGTATACACATACTCAAGTGTGCCCATATTTTGAATGATAATCACAAAAGGAATTACATTGCAGTACTATGTAACACCTTTAGATGTATTAATCAATTTCATAGGAGGAAAGGTGATAAGTTGTGTAAAAGCTATATATCACTATATGCAAAGGATTCAAAAATCTAGAAAAATTTCTATGTTCATTTTAGTTTAATATGGTGTTTCTCAAATCAATAAGATTGACCCTAAAACCTTGATAACATTTAACATTAATAATAGAAACTAACATCAAATTTTATTTCCATTAATTATACCCACCAACTAATTTTATCAATAAACTAATTTACATTCAAATTCTAAATTAACTATCCACACAAATTATCACACCACCTTAATATTATTCTAAATAAAATTGGATATATTACAACCATTTATTAAAATTCAAATTCCCAATAAATACAAAGACTAAATCACCATTATACTTTTAAAAAGAAATATTTTTATTTACCTTACAACAATTTGAATTATGATTGGAAAGAAGACAATTTTTACTTTTAAATGTGCATAGAATGTAGCCGCCCTTGAAAAGAAATCAACATGAGTTCATGCAAGTCTTCATATTCTTGAGAAGACAATCTTTTTAAAAGAAAAAAAATGTTGGGAGAAAAAGAGAGTAGACAAAAATCTAAAAATTAGAATGAGTTAATAGCTTTACAAGCCTTAATTTAAGTAAAATGACACATGTCACTCCTAACGTCATGTTTTGAATTATGATGGGAAAGAAGACAATTTTTACTTTTAAATGTGCATGGAATGTAGCCACCCTTGAAAAGAAATCAACATGAGTTCATGCAAGTCTTCAATTCTTGAGAAGACAATCTTTTTAAAAGAAAAAAAATGTTGGGAGAAAAAGAGAGTAGACAAAAATCTAAAATTTAGAATGAGTTAATAGCTTTGCATTCCTTAATTTATGTGAAATGACACATATCACTCCTAACGTCATGTTGGGAGCCTTCAACTACTGTATTATTGAAAAATTAATAATTGTAACTCTATTAGTTTTAGCTTCCTAGGTGCAAAGTTATTTTCCAATTACTAATCACTATAGTATGTATTAAATGGTGGAGATAAAATATCCATTTCAAAATATTTAGTTAGAATGTTAAGAAGATGAATAAATTAATAAATATAAATGAATAGTGGATAAGAGTAATCAATTAAAATAAGTTATTTATATAGAATTATATGTGTTTAAATGAAATTGAGAAGGATTATGGTGTATGTGATTTTAATAATTAATTAAGATTTATTCATTATTTTGATCATAAATTTTTTAATTATAGTGGTTTAGAATTGCTTAAAATTATATTTATTGGAAGTTAAATAATGAAATTTGAATTGGGTAGTCATCAAATTTTATCAAAGCATACAACTATATGTGATTTTGTATTAGATGACACAATTTTCTCCTATGTTGAATTTTATCTTTAGTGACTACAAAAGAGGCTTGATTAATGCATTTCTACATAAGAAAAAAAATGGAAAATATTAAGAACAACTAAAACCTATTATAGTAATGCAAAAGAACAAGAGACTTTCTTGTCAATAGTCAAGCACCAAGACCAATTCAATAATGAAAAAGGCAGAGAATAAAGAGAGGTGTTGGTGTTAGCTCTAATGATTTGCACCTAGGCTGAGATTAAGTACAACCAATCATGAGTAACATGGGAACTTTTCTAGGGTTGTGGGTGACCCTATAATAGAAAAGTACCTCTAGGAAAGTTGGATCTTATTGATTTTACCTAAAACTACTTGTCTTTTGAGGAAAAAGGTAAGGAAAATGCAATACTAAAAAAGAAAATAAAACTTTGATACTATAATGGCATGCAAACTTGATTCTGTTACACTCTGAGTTAATAGATTGACAAAAAATCTACACAACTCATCTTTGTATATCAATTACAAAAGTGATTTATGAGAAGGCGCTTATACAAGACTCTAGAAAGAAAAGAATAAATTTCATAGTTGTAACTTAAACCCTTGTATTGCTCACACAACTCATAACCTGTAAAATAGATATTCTCTTCCAAAGAAAGGTACTTTTTGAAGATACAAAAATACAGGGAAAAGCACAAATTTCACAAGTATACTAATCAATTTCAAAGGAAATGTACACTAACAATCAAGTGATGAGAAAGTAGACTAAATCAATACTATAAATTTCTCAAGGTACTCACAATTTGCATGACTGCGTGAGTTACAAAATTACACTGAAATATGATGATGAACAATCTCCATAAAACTACCAATTAAGAATTGAACTCAAAATGAGTTACAATGAGCCAATATAACTCACCAACCAAGTGGTTGCACCAAAGTAGGAGCCAATAACCACCTTGGGTCGGATGCTCTAGAAAAGCCTAGAAAGAAGGCTCTAGATTCCTCACAAAACTATCTCCAATATGTGAGAAGGAATGATATTGACCATAACAAATAATTAAAATTTCCAATAAGGTGCAATAATGGCCCTAGAAACATGGAAAGATGTCTCCAAACTGAAAAAACCTCTCCAATATTCCCTCCATTTGTTTTCTCTCTCAACTAAAAAAAAGGCCACAAATATTTTGCATTTAAGAAATAACAAAAAAATTCTAAGGTTTATAATACACCTTAAAACTATTTTGTTTTACAATAAATATATGCAAAATAAAAAATACATCATCAAACCCCACGAATAAGTTGAGGTGGCAATTTCAAAATGAGGTGAACTCCTTGTTGAGATGGAAAACATGTGCTACAAAGGTTTCACAAGGGTATGATATAACATCATATTATGAAGTTTGCAATAAAAACCTAAAGCACAAAAAGAAAAAGTAGGGTCGCGAGCTCACATTAGTTAATGTTTTATTTAAATAAAACATTGGCAAAAATGTTGTTGGCTATTAAGATTAGGGTTCCAACCCTAAAACAAGACCAAAGAAAGAAAGCTCATTTTAGATGAAGATTCTTGAAGAAGCCAAGCTATCGGCGACCAAGGGTTTATGTAGGTAATTACATGGTGAAAATATGAACATAGAGCATCTTTTATTGACAGATCTGGCGAGAAACAAAAGGAAAGAGCTTAAGGTAAGCTTTATGAGCATGTTTAGTCTTTGGTTTCATTTTCTGAAGAGAAAGAAAACTTGAAATAACAAAATTATTCCTGCCATTTCAAGTTGTAGCCATACTTTGTAGTCATTTTCCCTTACAGATTTATAATGGCCGAAAACCCCTTTTATTTTCTATATTTGCTCTTTTTTGAAGAAAAATAAAATAGAGCTCTTTATCATAACAAGCCGCGGCCGAATCTTTTCCTGGTGATTTCTTTTAGAAAAAACCCTCGGGTTTCTGTATGATCTCTATAGGTACTCTTTGAAATGGCTTTAGAAGCCACTGTCACTCCACCATCTTGCTTTGCACTAAAAAAAAAATGCAGATTACTTTATGAACCTTACGCGGGTTTCTCCCATTTTTCTCTCTTTTACATAAGTATTGATGTGGTAATTGACAAAATTCTAATGTATATTCCTTTCTCTCACTCATTTTCTTTTGCATTTTGAGACTTTATTTTTTCCCTTTTTGCTGCGAAGTTTGTATACCTAAACCCCTACAGAAAAATAACAGAAGGTAAGCTTACTATGAAATAACCCTTGGGTTGTCAGCTATTGGTTTTACCTCTGTTGACCCCCTGTAAATTCTTTGCAAACAGAAAGTTGCATTCGAACTCTATTGCATTAGAAGTTTGAAATTGCACATATATCATGATTCACAGTCAAAGAAATATCAGAAAAACATTGTTTGTTGAACAAAATCACCTCAATATTTTATTGTCACTCGGGCTCCAAATATTTCACAAGAGATTTCATAAAATCATGGAATTTTTTGTAGACCACTCTTTGTGACTTTTCATTGAATTTTCTTTGGACTGAAAACCCCCTTTTTTGGGTCAAAAATTTCATGCATTTCATTTTCTGGGTATCTCACCTTCTATTATTACAAGGAAAAGAAAGTTGTATCTCACTTACTTTTCTATCCATTCTTGAAACAGTAATTAAAACTTTCTCTTTATGAATAGATTAGAGTTGTATGAGTCCAAGTATAAAACATGTAAGATATAAATAACCATGACTCTGACAATTCTTGCCTCAACATTTTAGTGTTTGCTTTTATTTCAATTTTTTGCAATATGCTTTGTGTAGAAGTCACTACTTTTCATTGATACTAAGTTTGAATTTGTAAACAATGATCATTGTATACGTACTGTGTTTTGTGCTTTAGTGTTACACAACATTTTCCACATACTTGGACTTATTTTGGCATAAGTGATTGCTCCATTTGTAGTATTCCTAGTATTCAATGAATAATGCATTTTCCATGCTATCTGTAATGAAACTCATTCTGCTAGTAATGTGCATAATTTAATGTTGGGATAATAGTTTATGTACTATTCACTTTCATTATTTAGTTTAAAGCTGACTGGAGGAAAATGCTTTTAGTCCATTGTTACCCAGAAACTGTCACTCTATATCAAAACAAAACTTCCCCTCACTCATGCATGCTTGTTTTGTTCTAGCTTTATGATTTTCACATTTATTACACTTCATATAGCTTGTACACCTAGGATATCTTCTTATTCAAGATTGTTTTCCAAGCATTGATAATCCTTATCAAACAATCTGCCTCCCTGTTGTGTATCTGGGGATTTATTATACCATTTTTTCACTTGAAGTTGTTAAAATCTTCACTTTCTGACATTTATATATAACCCTCCTTGAGACTACTTCTCATGGTTCGAATGTCAATCATATTCATTGACCAGTTTCATTACTCTGTTCTGCAATGCTTATGAAATCTGATATTTTCCCTTTAAAATTGTGATCTCTTATGATGGATGCCTTCTATGATTTATGTTTTCCTATGAATATCAATTCTCAAGAAAACTTTGTTGTGGCATGACTGTCATTTCAAGGCTGAATATATGAATTACCATTTATGATTAGATCTCTGCTATGAATTATCCTTTAAGGACTGTCTCTTATGATATTGTGTAAGTTTCATTTGATGAAATCACATTAGCATCTCTTAACCTAAAAGTGGCTCTACCTTTCATAAAAAACAAACATGGCTCTTAGAACACATGCACATATGAATGTTGCATCCTCATGGAATAAATTGTTTTGACACAAAGAATTGCTCATTCTTTTATGATTTTCTTAAATAAGTACATTTCAGTTATGATAGTGACAAACATTCCACTATCACAAATAATGTGAACTCATTTGAGTAAATCATAAAAAGATGAATTTCCTAATGAGTATCTTTCAATGCCTCTTTAAAGTACAAAAAGGCAGCACGCCGAGCTCAACCCTTGAGGTAGCCACGTTTTTCCCCACATGCTAAAACTTGATGAAATAGTAACATTGTTTTCCCTGTATCTGCACATGAAACAAACAGTTTGAAAAACATATGCATATGCCTGAAGGCTTGATGATTCATTTTCTCTCTTTTCTCTAAACATGAGCAAGTTATAGCTTGTCTAATGCATGTAAAGGATAGTCTATACATTGATGGATGAATGTGTATGTAGTGTTAGAGACCGTCATTGTTTAGAGATTTGCTCTAACCCATTGCAATTCTTTCAGATGTAGGACATGGAAACTAGGAGCTGCAGAGGATACAAAGCAAGGAACTTGGAGCTGAGGATCATGCAAGACAATGAACTTAGACCAGTCATCAGGCAATGACTGGCCTCTTCCCCTATATATGCATCTTTTATTCTTTCAATCCATTTATGTATATATTGCATTTTATCTACAATGGACAAGCTATATCTCACGGTTTGTGTGAGATAGATTTGAACCTTTGAATCAATAAAGACTTTCTTTCAGCAATATTTGTGTGAATATTTTCAATATTGTATACATCTATATAAATGCAACAATCTATTACTAAAAATAAAAGTTTTTTTTTTTAATTCTTATGTTTATACACTTGAATGCAATATAGGGAAGACTAATATGAAATTCATCTCATTTTAAGTGTTTGTAAACACTTAAAACTCACTCAATTTGACCAGAAATAAAAATGAGTAACATTTCTAGTGACATCTGCAACATGTTTTCCTGCTAAACACTAGGACCAGTTTCCTAGACTGTCCATTGGGTATGGGGTCACTCAGAAACTCATAACAGATCTAAAAACAACTTTATTTAATACTGTAATTCAATCATGATGACTCAGAACAAACTAGAATTTATTGAAAACCAAAAAAGCAACAGAAAACTAACTAACTATGCTGAAAAGCACTTAGGGAAAAACTGGAAACAACAACTAAACCAAGGTGTAGCAACACTTATTAAAGGCATGAAATGCTAAATTGACTGAAATGATATAGATCAAACCTCAAAGCAGCGCTTGAGGTGTATCCCATTGACAAGGATAGGAAGAATTTCTCCATCCATCTTGGAAAACTAGAATGCATTATGCTCCTTACATTCTACGATTATAAATGGACCACTCCAAAAGCTGTCAAACTTGGTATGCTTCCCTGGTCTGCTTTTTAGCTCATCCCATTTAAGTACAATGTCACCTTCTTTGAGAACTCTAGTAGTTTCCCTCTTGTCAAAAAATCTTTTGTTTTGAATTTGATGATACTCCAAAGACTTCATGGCTGTGTCCCTAGTCTCTTCCAGCTCCATGAGCTGAGCAAATCTTATTGCTAAGGGATCATGTTCTTCGAACATTTCCAACTGATGCATTAAATCAAGAGTTGGTAGCTCTACAGATATAGGTAATCTGGCTTCCTTTCCATAAACCTACACATATGGAGAATTCCCAATAGACCTTTTGGGAGTTATCCTATCTGCCCATAAGGAAAATTTTAGCTTGATGTGCCAAGCTCTCTGATTATCCTCTATTGTTCATTTAATGATTCTGATTAAATTCTTATTTGTTCTCTCAGCCAAACCATTACCCTGGGGGTAATAATTTGAGGAAGTGTTCAAATATATACCATTTTTTAATGCCCAATCAGCCACTCTGATTCCCACAAATGCCAAGGCATTATCTGAAATGATGGAGTTTGGAACTCCAAATCCGGTTATTATCTCATCATAGAAATTTAATACAGAGGTTTCATTGGGTTCTTTCAAGGCTTCTGCCTCTATCCATCTTGTAAAATAGTCTATAGTAGTGAGTACCCACTTATGCCCAGCACTGGAAGGTGGGTTTATGGATCCAATGAAGTCAATGCCCCATTTCATGAAGGGATGCTCCACTTGAATTGGCTGCAAGGGTAATGCTGGTAGCTTTTCCTTTCCAGCAAAAATGTCACATTTTACACATTTTATGGCCCATGCATGGGCATCCTTAAAAATGGTTGGATAGTAATAAACAACCCTCATAATCTTCCATGTTGTTGTTTTTGGGGCGAAATGACCCCCTAAAGTTCCATCATGGAACTCACGAAGCACTTTCTTTCTCTGATTATGATCAATATCCCTTAGTAAAACACCATTGAGGTCTTTTCTGAATAGGACATTATCAATTAGAACATATGGAATGGATTGTAATATGAAATATATCCTCTTGGCTCTATCTAAACCTGGTGGACATTGACCAATTTGCAAAAAATGAGTCATATCTTGAACCCAACTTGGTACAACATTCTGATCTTGATTATCAATAACTATAAAAACTTATGTCTTCATTTTTTGTTCATTTTCTGATGTTGAAACCATTTGTTCATAGAGCCCCTTACCTCTTACTAACTTTGTGATCTTGATCTCTACATCAAACTCCATGACTTTAGTAATCCATCCAACCCTTTTTTCATTAAGATCCTTACTGACCAAGAATTCTTTCACGCTTGGATGTGCTACCATTAAGTGAATCTTATTGTTAGAAACCAATGGTTTGAATTTCTTGAGGCTTCTAATGACAGCTATAACATGTTTATCTATGAATGAATATTTTTGCTCATAATCGGCCAATCCTTGGCTGAAAAATGCAATGGGTTGTTTTAAACCTTCACTATTATGTTGAACCAGCATTGCTAAAAAAAATTCAATGCTACCAAATGCATATAGGATAAAATATTTTGTAAAATATGGATTTACCAATGTAGGGGCTGATGCTAAAGCCTCTTTAATGGCTTCAAAACTGTGTTTTGCCTCTCTAGTCCAACTAAAAACAACATTTTTTCTCAACATAGCAGTTAAGGGTTGTAAAAGGTTTGCTACATCAGGTATAAATCTCCTCAAAAAATTAATTATGCCTAAGAAACTTTCCAACCCTTTCTTGTGATTGGGCAAAGGCAGCTCCAGAATAGCTTTAACTCTCTCAAGATCAATAGTGACTATGTGCTTTGACACTATGTGTCCTAATAGCTTACCCTCATGAACAACAAAGATACTTTTCTTGGGATTAAGGGAGATTCTATATTCCCTGCATCTTTCAAATACTTGTTTTAAATGCTATAGATGTTCATCAGCATTCTTTGAGAATATGGTGATATCATCCAGATATATTAGCACTATTTTATTGATTAAGCCTTGGAAAGCCATGTCCATAGCCCTTTGAAAAGTGGCTCCAGCATTGGACAGACCAAAAGGCATTCTCTTGTAGGCCATAGTGCCCCATTTTGTTGTAAAGGCAGTCTTGTATTGGTCCTCTTCTTTGACCAATACCTGGTTGTAACTAGAGTACCCATCAAGCAGAGAGAATCTCTCTGAACCAACAACCACTTGGAGGATCTGATCCATGGAAGGTAAAGGATAATGGTCTTTTAAAGAGGCTCTGTTAAGATCTCAAAAATCTAGACATAACCTGATTTCACCATTTTTCTTTCTAACTAGAACCAGATTAGAGACCCAGGAAGTGTGCTTAATGTTGGGAAAAAAAATTCATCTCAAAGAAACCTCCAAGAACAATAGTGCCTTCGGTAACTTTAATTTCAAATAGATTGCCTCAAAAAACATGTACAACTATGTCACAAAGTGAAATCAGACACAGTTCATTTCCCACATTAATCTTTCTACGAGAAGCACATGTAAATTTAGTTTCAACAACTTGCATGAACAGATTCAACAAACAAAACCATTAAACATGAAAGATAGTACAGAAGATTAGAACACACATATTTACGTGCGGAAAACCCTTTTAGGTAAAAAATACCACACTCCAAAATATCCGAGCCATTGTATTATTCAGCAAAAAATAGAGTTACAATACAATCTCAGGCTCATATCCTTTTTCACAGAGATTACTCCTTGTTTCATTCTGGAGACAAACTGACAACAACCCTGTTCTGTTTCCCTCTCTCCTTTTTTTCATTTCACTAATCAACCTCTCAGTCCATAGAACCTTCACACTGTTACAATACTATCACATAGTATACAGTGCAAATTAACACAAGAGATCAACCAAGACACTTAATTTGGAGAGATTTCAACAGTATAATCCTACCTCAATCTTCCTCTCTCAGTGAGAGGCATCTCACTCGACTACATAGCTGCACAACTCAACCACTTGCCTCTCATCCTCTTTGTCGCACAACCGCTCAACCTTCACCTCCTACAAGATTCATCTCTATCTCTTACTATGAAATTTCCAATGTATATACATTCATCTTTAGCAGACAGGAAACGATTCACCTTCTGTAGATCAGTTCATATTCCAACAGTCAGACCAACTGTTAACCACTCTAACTTCTCCAACCATGGTTCGCCTTCAAGTCTATCGGCATGAATTTGTCTATCGGCCATAGTTTAGCAAAACACACTGATCATCAAAGTCTCCCCGATGTTGTCCATCATCCTGAGGTCTCGACCAAGTCCATCGGCAACACAATGTCCATCGACAAGAGTTCATAATGTCACATTGAACCCATAGGTCTCCTCAATGTCATTAAGTTCATACACCTTTTGAACCATACACCATTTCCAATGTTGGCCGTCAGATAAGCAATCAAAAAAATCTCCACCATCGAAGTTAGGGTTATCCGCCTAACACCATGTTGCCCAGTTAAAGAGACATACATTACCGTCTCACCAATGTCCACCGAGCACATGGGCCCACATGCCATCTGTCCTCCACATCATCACCACCTGCCGGCCTTCTACATGATTCACCATCCTATTGGGTCCCACATCCATCGATAGTTGGAAACCAACCATCACATTCCAACTGTCAACACTCCTTCATATTCTGCTTGCCATGGTGAGGGGTCCACCAAGACATGCGTCCATTGCTTGTGCAATTCTGAAGCATCAAAAAGGAATCTACAATATTCTCAACAAGCCTCCCGGAAAAGACTTAAATATTAACTCCAAGTGGTCCTCGCATCCATTGGCATCCAAGTTAGTATATCACTGGATAACCGAACTCCAGAACCTCATGTCAGAGGTTATGAAGTTCCCAGAACCCATGACTTGCTGACAAATGGATCGCTCCATCACTCAAAACTTGAACTTTCAAACCCCAAGTCAGAAGTTACGAAGTTCCTGAATCCTACGATGAGCCGAAAACAAAGGAAGTAGCCTTCCCTCCATAGTCACTAAGTTAGGAGGTTATGAAACTTTGGAACCCCATGACTTCAGTTAGATAAACTTGAAAATGAGCGACTTAACTCAGGCCGATGAAGGAGGAAAAAAGAATTGCTCCAGGAAGCAATCAAGCTAGTAAATTTGAGTCATAATTCTCAACATTCTCCCACTTGACGAAGAAATTACTAGCTTCTTCCAATGCAAACACAAAATCTTAAACAATGCTTTCATGCTCCAACCAAGACACCTGCAATGACATCCAAGATGTCCACCAACTCAGGAAAAAGTTCTATCCATCTACCACAAGAAAAAGAACGAGCCAAGGCATATATGCATCAGTCTTAAGAACACAAGCACCAAATCCTACAGACAGCAAAGGCACCAACACAACCACCACTCCACTGTGCTCACGAGCTAAATAGAAGCAACCGATCATAGCCTTCCATGAAACCACATAGATCTCAAACATATTCTCATTCTCCATCAAGATTTATGCACCAACATCCAGGATGTCCACCATTCAGGAAAAAAATTCTATCATCTTCCAACATGCCACCTATGGAAGAAAGGTACAAGCCAAGGTGAATAGGCACAAGTCCAATGAACACAAGCAAAGGACCCCAGTGATATCAACAACAAGAAACCACCATCACTCTAGAAAACAAGAAAGAACATCAACTAGAACAACAATCATTTTGACTGCTTCCATCCAACTAATAAACCCATGTGACTGAAAATAGCACCCACAACAAGTGCTAGAACATCCAATCATCAATACCTTAAATGTATCAAACATTAGTAAACTTATGCCACCAACATAGCCAACCCATGTACTCCAAAAGAAAGCTCCATGTGCCAACCAATCGAAGAAGACAAAACACAATCAAGAACTCCCACACAAGTCTTCACAGCTCTCCCAAGTTCTCCACACCCAACAAAGAAAAAATATTAAGAACCTCCATGTCATCTCCCATGAATCATGAGTGAAAACACATGACCACAAGCTAGTGATCACTATAGCTCTGACTAAACCTCAGATCAATGTAATGTGAAACCGAACATTAGGAAGACCACCAAGACCAAAGAGAGAAAACTTTGCACGACATATACCTATAGAACATCCTCCTACATAGACTTCTAACAGCAAGATGTGTCAAGTATGATCTCCTTCCCATCCCAAAGAGATGCCATAACATCCAGCCGTTCAATCACCAAGATCAAGCATAACAAATGTAACATGTAAACAATCATGGATGTAAGCTTCTTAAAGAAGACCAAACTATTTCATTTCCCATATCAGGAAATAAGCCCATAAGGCATCTCCTATTGGTTCTTATCAATATAACACAAAATCTCAAGGAGATGTCCACCTTCCACTATGAGTCCTCCAAAACCATTTAACAACAATTCAAGATCCATATCATGAAAGAAAGCATAAAACACACCTGAAAGATATAATGGGAAAATACCTCTCAGATAAACTATCGAGTAGACCAAGAGTGGGAAAAGAGAATGCTCCTTCAAGATATACAAGCCACCATGACTCATCCAAGAGCAATCTCCTCATTGGTCTTTTTTGAACTCGCGTTCAACCAAGGTGTAGGCTACTCAAACTTTCTACTGAAAACAACACCTTTCTCAGGAGAATTATAGCCTCACCTTATTCTCCATGTATCCATGAGCACCTACAAATGATCATCCCATGTTGAACTCCAAATTGCATTACTGCACTAACATGAAGTTCTCAAGCATATGACCAATGTACTCAAAACACAGAGAAAATCTAGACCATTATCAAAGCTCCAAACATCTGAAATAGGAACTTATCATGACACCGTGATCTACATATCCCCCTTAGGAGATACCAAAGCTCCAAGTGAACATACCATGGTCTCAAGTGCAATGCACAATGTCAAAACTCCAATGCATAAAGAAGAGTATACCATGACATAAAGAAAATGAACTCAAAACCAACATCACCTATCAAGCACTGGCAACACCTCAGCCAAAGACTCCAAACATCCTCCATGGTTCCAAGATGTTGCACATCCTCAAATAGTGCCCAAGCAAATGCGAAATAACCCTTCTACAGCAACAGGATGAAAGAGCTCCTCCTAGTAACATCTATAACACTAAAGAAAAAACATTCACCACCAAGCGATGAATCCAGAGTCATTGCTAAAGTTCCCACTGAACCGTGACAACCGAGCTTCTCGAGCATTATGACCCAACATCTGCTAATCTGAAAATCCTTCAGGTCCACACATCAACATGTCCATCAAGTGGCACCAAGATACCTAAAGCAAGTAGACATTACCATCACTGTCAAAAGCTTACACAAAGCAATGTATACACAAAGCAATGTATCCAAGTTGTCCATGACATTGTGATACAACATGCTACAGGTCCCCATAGTTGACTATTCAGGTACTCAACACCATCCATCCTCTCATCTCAAAGCAATCACACCAATGCACAAGTGACCACAGACAAGGCCAACTAATAGATCTGCACCAACATTGTATCAACCTCATGGATATAGACAGACCACATCTGAGTTATCTCACCATAGCCAATGGGTAGCTAAACCATCAACCACATAACTCGAAGATCAATTCCATCAAATGTGCAAACCCATCATCACATTAGTAATCATAAACCGAGATATCAAAGAAGATAAGCATGTAGACACTAAGACCAACACCAGATCATGACCAAATCCAATTTGCCAAACATGTCCACAACGAGCACCATAGTCAAGGAATCCACAAGCAACACCACAAGAATGTTGAGTGACAAATCACATACCAACACTCTCATACAGAGAAAGCATCTCACCTCCTCATACCATGCCGAAGCAGGCATGAAGAATTGCAAACATCTCATCCAACAACACCCCAAAATTCAAGGTCTAGAAAATATTTTAACAACTCCACATAATCACAAGTTTTGCTTGACGTGTAAAACTTGCAAAACCACATAAAACATGCAAGTACAATATACCTTTAAAAATGGAAACAATAGTTCAAGAACTCCAAGCCCCGTTCAAGCCAATTCCAAAACCATCAATATGCACATGCATCTGAGAAAGAGATAGGCTATTCTAGAAACTTTCAAACCATCTAATGATTAACTCCATAGCCTTCAGTATTCAAGGTTAATAGAATACAATGCCTTCCAACACCAGGAAATACCACCCTGCATAAGCACTCTCTTCCATGACTGAGACACAACCCAAGATTCTCCATATCACCACGGAGCCTCTCACACAGACACCCAATATGAAAGCTTTGTTGCAACTCAACCAATAAGCAAAGAAATCCACCTCATACATTAAGGTTATACTGCTGCCAAGATAACCAACTCCATCTTCACCATCCTTCAAACTATGTGTTGTCTCTTAATACTACAAGACTTCCACTCACCAAAGGATTAATACATCAGCCAATTCCGCCAGATTTCCTCAAGCCTGAAAGACTAAGAAATCTTCACAAGAGAAATACCCAGAACCAACAACCAAAAGAAGGCTCTGATACCACTTTTCGGGAAAACTTTGTCATCTCAGAGAAACCTCCAAGAATAGTAGTGCCTTTGGTCACTTTAATTTCAAATAGATTTCCTCAAAACACACGTACAACTATGTCACAAAGCGGAATCAGACACAATTCATTTCCCACATTAATCTTTCTGAGAGAAGCACATGTAAATTCAGTTTCAACAACTTGCATGAACAAATTCATCAAATAGAACCATTCAAGATGAAAGATAGTACATAATATTAGAACACATAGATTTACATGGGGAAAACCCTTTTAGGTAAAAAACCCCACACTCCAAAAGATCTGAGCCATTGTATTATTCAGCAACAAATAGAGTTACAATACAATCTCAGGCTCATAGCCTTTTTCACAAAGATTACTCCTTGTTTCATTCTAGAGACAAACTGGCAACAACCTTGTTCTGTTTCCCTCTCTCCTTTTTTTCATTTCATTGATCAACCTCTCAATCCATACAACCTTCGCACTATTACAATACTATCGCACAGTATACAGTGCAGATTAACACGAGAGATCAACCAAGACACTTAATTTGGAGAGATTTCGGCAGCATAATGCTACCTCAATCTTCCTCTCTTAATGAGAGACATCTCACTCGGCTACACAACCACATGACTCGACCACCAGCCTCTCGGCCTCTTTGTCGCACAACCGCTCAACCTTCACCTCCTGCGAGATTCATCTCTATCTCTTACTACAAAACATCCAATGTATATACATTCATCTTTAGCAGACAAGAAATGGTTCACCTTCTGTAGATCAGTTCGTATTCCAATAGTCAAACCAACTGTTAACCGCTCTAATTTCTACAACCAAGGTCCTCCTTCAAGTCTATCAGCATGACTTTGTCTATCAGCCACAATTTAGCAAAACACACCGATCATCAAAGTCTCCCCGATGTTGTCCATCATCCTGAGGTTTCGACCAAGTCCATCGGCAAGACAACGTCCATCGGCAAGAGTTCATAATGTCACATCGAACCCATAGGTCTCCCCGATGTCATTAAGCTCATACACCTTTCGAACCATACACCATCTCCAATGTTGGCCGTTGGATAAGCAATCAAAAAAAATTATACCGTTGAAGTTAGGGTTATCCACCTAACACCATGCTTCCCAGTCAAAGAGACATACATTACCGTCTCACCAATGTCCACCGAGCACATGGGCCCACACGCCATTTGTCCTCCACATCATCGCCACCTGTCGGCCTTCTACACAATTCACCATCCTATTAGGTCCCACATCCGTTGGCAGTTGGAAACCAACCATCGCTTTCCAACTGTCAACACTCCTTCATATTCCGCTTGCCATGGTGAGGGGTCCACCAAGACACGCGTCCACTGCTTGTGAAATTCCAAAGCATCAAAAAGGAGTCTACAATATTCTCAACAAGTCTCCCGAAAAAGACTTAATTATTAACTCCAAGTGGTCCCCACATCTGTTGGCATCCAAGTCGGTATATCACTGGAGAACCGAACTCCAAAACCGCATCTCGGAGGTTACGAAGTTCCTAGAACCCATGACTTGCTGACAAAGGGATCGCTCCATCACTCAAAACCTGAACTTCCAAACCCCAAGTTAGAGGTTAAGAAGTTCCTGAAACCTGTGATGAGCCGACAACAAAGGAAGTAGCCTTCCCTCCATAGTCGCTAAGTCGGGAGGTTATGAAACTTTGGAACCCTGCGACTTCAGTTAGATAAACTTGAAAACCAGCGATTTAACTCAGGCCAATGAAGGAGGAAAACATAACTGCTCCAGGAAGCAATCAAGCCAGTAAATTTGAGTCATAATTCTCAACACTTAATTGGAAAAATAATCCCACCCTCAACTAACTTAGTCAATTCCTTAATCATTAAAGGTTCCAGCTTAGGGTTCAATGGTCTCTGTTTTTTCCTAACGAGCTTAGCATTAGGTTCTAGTTCTATTGTGTGCTGAGCAATTCTAGGATCAAACCTCTCAAATTGGAATAGTCCCAAGAAAAATATCCTGAAACTCTTGACATAAAGCAATGAAACCCTGTTTATCTGATTCAAAACAATTTTTTCCAATCTTGAGAAGCTTACCTTTAAAAGTCTCCAACTCTTTGTAATGCTCCTCTTTAATCTGAATACTAGTTTTATTCCTTTTCAACTAATCATCGGTACTGAATATGGATTCTAAAGTAACCAAGCCCCTAGGAAACTTTTTTTTTTTCAGCTGGATAATCTGATCTTCATATTGTTGTTTCAGCTTTTCCTGATTTACAACAAAAACCTGGTCTTCCTCAAGTAAAAAACTTAGAATTTGCTCGTCACTTTCAAAGACTTGACAATTAATGTTGTTATCTAGAATAGATGGCCTGGAAATTATCTTAACATGTGGTTGTACTTTTTCTTTTCTGATCTCATTAGGAATGTCAAATTGTGCACCAATTGCAACCAATCTGTCTGCATGTTCATTCTGACTCCTAGGGATTGAAATCAAATTAAAGGCATCAAATTCCTCGATCATATCCCATACTCCATGCTTGTAATCTTTCAAAGTGTCATTTTTTGTTACATTCAACCCTCTTACCTGATTAACAATCAATTCATTATCTCCCAACATCTGCAAACAGCTTATTCCTCTCCTCCTTACCCATTCTAAACCTTGTATCAGTCCTTCATACTTAGTAGAATTGTTAGAATAGGAAAAGTAAAATTTGAAAGCAACATAATATATGTCACCCTGTGGTGAAATCAACATTGCACCCCCACTAGTTCCATTTTTGCTTCTGGAGCCATCAAAGTACATCTGCCATAACTCATCTTGCTGTGATAACTATTGTTTTGCTTTCTTTTCAATGTTTGGAATCTTTGTTTCAGGTTCATGAAGTACATAAATGCCTAATCCAGCTTCTTGAATAAGTTCACTTGGATTATCTATGATGTTTTCTACTGCCCACTCATTTAGTAGCACCTCTGGTATACATTCAGATTGTAGTTCCTGAGTTGCAGCAAGCTCACTATCCTCAAGAACAACACAATTAACATTAATTGCACTTGGCACATAAGGCTCAATGTGATCCTTAGCCAATGACTCAGACTTAATTGTTACTTTTGTTCCATATCTGGTCCTGAAGAGCATATGGGACCAATCAGATGATAGATAACCTCCAATATTTGCAGTGAAGTCCTTTCATAGGAACAAGGAAAAGAAAGGAGGTAAGTCAATAATGAAAACATCTTGAGGAATAGAAAATTTCAGACAGGCATGTAATGTGAGACCCAAATCTTTGATAACACCCATAGTGTTAACTGTTGTACCATCTAACTGAAGCAATCCTTTCTCAAGGGGCTGGCATTTTAGTCCTAACTAGTCTGCAATCTTCTTTGGCATGACTGAACTACTGGCTCCACTGTCAACGATGCAGTTATGAACTAATTTATCTCCCATAATTAATGTCACATGGAAAGGAGGAGGCTTAACGCCCTTTTCAGACTCCTTTCCTGGCTGTTTATTTTGCTGCACATGATTATCCTTCTGTTCATTTGTGAAAACAACCTTAGTTGTATCAACTGAAGGTTTATTAGTTGTTTCCCTTTCAGTTAAAGTAGACTATAATAACTCCTTTTGACCTGGGATTTCCAAGGAATCCCACATAGACATTGTGATATTCATTTTTTTCATATTCTCAACAATATTAAAAGGCACTGCAAAATTTATCTTATGTTGTACTCTTGCAATAGCAGGCTCAGTTTGCAAGTGAGGATTCTCTCTTGCAACTATTTGTGGATTCCTCTGCAAAATGCGAGGCACTTGTGATGTAGATGGTTCTGTAGCTACTTCTTTTCCTTTATCAGCTACCTGCTCAAGTTCAAAGGCTCTTTTCTTTGATCTTGTGTTTGCAGCAACTGGAGAATCATTTGCATTAACTCCACAAAACTCTTCTCCTTGCCAGTTTAGAAGAGTGGCTTCACTGGTACACTGGTCTTGCTGCTGTAAGGATCCATCATTAGGTGGGTTCTTCTGTGAATTTGAGACACCCTGTACCATCAAGGCCTAATTAATGATTATGTTTGAACAAGTGGCTTGATTATGAGGTTGGTTGTAAGGATAGCACCATTCATAATCTGCAGCCAAGTTATTCTGAATAGGAACAATGTCTTTGGCTGCATTAATAGGAGCAGGATTGTAAACTTCAAAGGGCCTTGGGTTAATATTCTATCTTGGACCCTAATAATTTCCTTGATAAGGCTATCTATTACCTTGATATTGTTGTTGTTGACCCTAATAAGGCTGATTTACAACTTGATTCTATGGTTGATAAGGCCTATTGTATGACTGTTGTTTTTCTAGATTCGCCAGTTTATTGCCAAAAGTCTGCAATAAATTCTTAATTTCTTGAAGTTCCTGAGATGAGCTTGCTGAGGCATTTTCTTGATTTACAACAGCTATAACAGTAGCTGGAATAGCAGTTGATGACACTGGAACAACTAGAAAAGGTGTAAAAGATGGTATTTGAAGTGGCATACTAGGTTGTATCTCAGGAAATATTGGCATTGGTGGCCTAGGGACAATCTTACCTACCTAAATCAAAAAAAATTATGCCCTTATTGCTACTTCATAAGCATCTAGTAGAGATACCCCTCCCATTAACTATGTCATTACTGCTATCTCACTATTTATGGCTTTCAAATAATACAAAAAGGCATGTTCAGGAGAAGGCCTCAAGTAGCTGGAATCCTATCCCAAGTTTTCTGGAATTTGAAGTTAAAATCTAACATTTGCTCCTGAGGAGCTCTTTTTATGGTTTTTAACTGTTCAACTAATGACAAATGATTAGATTTGTCCTAAAATTGCTTATGCAGCCTGTCCCCTAATTCATCCCAAGTTACAATTGACCCAACTTGCAGACCTCTAAACCATTGTAATGCTTTTCCCTTAAAGGAGGTTGCAAGCAATCTAACAACTACATTCTCTTGGGTTATATGGTGAACCCAACAAAGAGATGTCACATCTCTGATGTGTTCAATATGAGTAGTTTGACCCTCTCCTATGAAAAAAGGTAAACTCTTCAAGGTTGCTACAGGAATATCATCATGTTGGGCCAAATTCAATGGACTGCCTCCATTGAATGGCATAAAGGGTTGATTTTTGGCCATTTGCACAACTCGAGGTTGATTGACTTGAACTGAAACAACAGGAATAGAGGCTATAACAACAACTGAACTAGCTTTGAAAGTCGGTCTAAAGCTTGGTGGGGTTGATTGAACCCTCTTTCAAATGGAAACTCTCTTAACATACCTACTATGCCTTCTAGGTGGAGATAACTACAGATATTAAAAGGTTTCTAAACTTCTAGTCTAAATCCTTTTCATGTAAAGCCTTTTCAGCACTGGATTTAAGTTTTTTCCCACAGTGAAAGTCACCAAATATGAAATATTTTTCCTTTCAAAGGCCTGAAAATGTTGGCAGCATATCAAAACCACCAATATCTTACACTTTTTGTAAATTGTTTGATTTGACAGTCCCACCGGGCGTGCTAAAAACTATTAGCTCTAATGATTTGCACCCAAGTTGAGATTAAGTGCAGCCAATCATGAGTAACATGGGAAATTTTCTAGCGTTATGGGTGACCCTATTATAGAAAATTACCTCCAGAAAAGTTGGCTCCTATTGATTTTACCTAAAACTACTTGCTTTTGAGTAAAAAGGTAAGGAAAATGCAATACTAAAAATGAATATAGAACTTTGATATTATAATGGCATGCAAACTTGATTTTGTTACACTTTGAGTTAATAGATTGATAGAAAATCTACACAACTCATCTTTGTATATCAATTACAAAAGTGATTTATGAGAAGGTGCTTATACAAGACTCTAGAAAGAAAAGAATAAATTTCATAACTTAAACCCTTGTATTGCTCACACAACTCATAACCTGTAAAATAGATATTCTCTTGCAAAGAAAGGTACTTTTTGAAGATACAAAAATATAGGGAAAAGCACAAATTTCACAAGTATACTGATCAATTTCAAAGGACATGTACACTAACAAGCAAGTGATGAGAAAGTAGACTGAATCAATACTATAAATTTCTCAAGGTACTCACAGTTTGAATGACTGCATGAATTACAAAATTACACTGAAATATGATGATGAACAATCTCTAGAAAACTGCCAATTAAGAACTGAAATCAAAATGAGTTACAATGAGCCAATAGAACTCACCAACCAAGTGGTTGCACCAAAGTAGGATCCAATAACCACCTTGGGTCGGATTCCCTAGAAAAGCCTAGAAAAAAGGCTATAGATTCCTCACAAAACTATCTACAATATGTGAGAAGGAATGATATTGACCATAACAAATAATTAAAACTGCCAATAAGGTGCAATAATGGCCCTAGAAACATGGAAAGATGTCTCCAAACTGAAAAAACCTCTCTAATATTCCCTCCATTTTTTTTCTCTCACAATTGAAAAAAAGGCCATAAATATTTTGCATTTAAGAAATAACAAAACAATTCTAAGGTTTATAATACACCTTAAAACTATTTTGTTTTACAATAAATATATGCAAAATAAAAAATACATCATCAAACCCCACGAATAAGTTGAGGTGGCAATTTCAAAATGAGGTGAACTCCTTGTTGAGATGGAAAACATGTGCTACAAAGGTTTCACAAGGGTATGATATAGTCTCATATTATGAAGTTTGTAATAAAAACCTAAAGCACAAAAAGAAAAAGTAGGGTCGTGAGCTCACATTAGTTAATGTTTTATTTAAATAGAACATTGACAAAAATGTTGTTGGCTATTAAGATTAGGGTTGCAACCCTAAAACAAGACCAAAGAAAGAAAGATAATTTTCGATGAAGATTCTCAAAGAAGCTAAGTTGCTGCCGACCAAGGGTTTCTGTAGGTAATTACATTGTGAAAATATGAACACAAAGCATCTTTTATTGACAGATCTGGTGAGAAACAAAAGGAAAGAGCTTAAGGTAATCTTTATGAGCATGTTTAGTCTTTGGTTTCATTTTTTGAAGAGATAGAAAACTCGAAATAACAAAAGTATTCATACCATTTCAAGTTGTAGCCATACTTTGTAGTCATTTTCCCTTACAGATTTATAATGGCCGAAAACCCCTTTTATTTTCTGTATTTTCTCTTTTTTGAAGAAAAATAAAACAAAGCTCTTTATCATAACAAGCTACGGACGAATCTTTTCCTGGTGATTTCTTTTAGAAAAAACGCTTAGGTTTCTTTATGATCTCTAAAGGTACTCTTTGAAATGACTTTAGAAGCCACTATCACTCCACCATCTTGCTTTACACTAAGAAAAAAACATAGATTACTTTATGAAGCTTACACAGGTTTCTCCCATTTTGCTCTGTTTTACATAAGTATTGATGTGATCATTGAAAAACTTCTGATGTATATTCCTTTCTCTCTCACTCATTTTCTTTTGCATTTTGAGTCTTTATATTTTCCCTTTTTGCTGTGAAGTTTGTATACCAAAACCCCTACAGAAAAATAACATAAGGTAAGGTTACTATGAAATAAACCTTGGTTTGTAAGCTATTGGTTTCACCTCTATTGACCTCCTATAAATTCTTTCCAAATAGAAAGCTGCATTCGAACTCTGTTGCAGCAGAAGTTTGAAATTGCAAATATATCATGATTCACAGTCAAAGAAATATTAGAAAAATAATGTTTGTTGAACAAAATAACCTTAATATTTTATTGTCACTCAAGCTCCAAAGATTTTGCAAGAGATTTCATAACATCATGGCATTTTTTTTAGACCACTCTCTGTGAATTTTCATTGAATTTCCTTTGGACTCAAAACCCCCTTTTTTGGGTCAAAAATTACACGCATTTCATTTTCTGGGTATCTCACCTTCTACTATTACAAGGAAAAGAAAGTTGTATCTCACTTACTTTTCTATCCATTCTTGAAACAGTAATTAAAACTTTCTCTTTATGAATAGATTAGAGTTGTATGAGTCCAAGTATAAAACATGTAAGATATAAATAACCATGACTCTAACAATCCTTGCCTCAACATTTTAGTGTTTGCTTTTATTGCAATTTTTTGCAATATGCTTTGTGTAAAAGTCCCTACTTTTCATTGATACTAAGTTTGAATTTGTAAACAGTGATCATTGTATACATATTGTGTTTTGTGCTTTAGTGCTACACAACATTTTCCACATACTTGGACTACTTTTGGCATAAGTGATTGCTCCATTTGAAGTATTCTCAGTATTCAATGAACAATGCATTTTCCATGCTATCTGTAATGAAACTCATTCTGCTAGTACTATGCATAATTTAATGTTGGGATAATAGTTTATGTACTATTCACTTTCATTATTCAATTTAAAGCTGACTGGAGGAAAAAGCTTTTAGTCCATTGTTACCCAGAAGTTGTCACTCTATATCAAAACAAAACTACCCCTTACTCATGTATGCTTGTTTTGTTCTAGCTTTATGATTTTCACATTTATTGCACTTCATATAGCTTGTACACCTGGGCTATCTTCTTATTCAAGATTGTTTTCCAAGCATTGATAATCCTTATCAAACAATCTACCTCTTTGTTGTGTATCTAGGGATTTATTATACCATTTTTTCACTTGAAGTTGTTAAAATCTTCACTTTCTGACATTTATATATAACCCTCCTTGAGACTACTTCTCATGTTTTGAATGTCAATCATATTCATTGCCCAATTTCATTACTCTGTTCTACAATGCTTATGCAATCTAATATTGTCCCTTGAAAACTGTGATCTCTTATGATGGATGCCTTTTATGATTTATTTTTTCCTATGAATATCAATTATCAAGAAAACTTTGTTGTGGCATGACTGTCATTTCAAGGATGAATATATGAATTACAATTTATGATTAGATCTCTACTATGAATTATCCTTTAAGGAATCTCTTATGATATTGTGTGCGTGTCATTTGATGAAATCACATTAGCATCCCTTAACATACAAGTGATTGTACCTTTCATAAAAAACAAGCATGGCTCTTATAACACATGCACATATGAATGTTGCATCCTCATGGAATAAATTGTTTTGAGACAAAGAATTGCTCATTCTTTTATGATTTTCATAAATAAGTACATGTCACTTATGATAGTGACAAATATTCCACTGTCACAAATGATGTGAACTCATTTGAGTAAATCCTAAAAAGATGAATTTCCTAATGAGTATCTTTCAATGCCTCTTTAAAGTACAAAAAGTCAGTACGCCGAGCTCAACCCTTGAGGGAGCCACGTTTTTCCCCACGTGCTAAAACTTGATGAAATAGTAACATTGTTTTCCCTGTATCTGCACATGAAACAAATAGTTAGAAAAACATATGCATATGCCTGAAGGCTTGATGATTTCTTTTCTCTCTTTACTCTAAACATGAGCAGCTTATAGCTTGTCTGATGCATGTAAAGGATAGTCTATACATTGATGGATGAATGTGTATGTAGTGTTAGAGACCGTCATTGTTTAGAGATTTTCTCTAACCCATTGCAATTCTTTCAGATTCAGGACATGGAAACTAGGAGTTGTAGAGAATACAAAGCAAGGAACTTGGAGCTAAGGATCATGCAAGACAATGAACTTAGACCAGTCGTTAGGCAATGACTGGCCTCTTCCCCTATATATGCATCTTTTATTCTTTCAATCCATTTATGTATATATTGCATTTTATCTACATTGGACAAGCTATATCTCACGACTTGTGTGAGATAGATTTGAACCTATGAATCGATAAAGACTTTCTTTCAGCAATATTTGTGTGAATCTTTTCAATATTGTATACATTTGTATAAATGCAACAATCTATTACTGAAAATAAAAGTTTTTTTTTATTCTTATGTTTATACACCTGAATGCAATATAGGGAAGACTAATATGAAATGCATCTCATTTTAAGTGTTTGCAAACACTTAAAACTCACTCAATTTGACAAGAAATAAAAATAAGTAATAGTTGGATGTTGATGTAGGTAGAGTAATTAATAATTGAATATGTAAGTATTAGTAATAGATATGAAATATGTTTTCCTGTTTTAATTAGAATGTGTTTTGATATTCAATGTGATCATATAATGATAAAACCAAACTAGAATGATACCTATAAATACAAAAGCCTAGAAACATAAATCAAATCCTTTTAGGACCTTGTGCCACTTAAGAACTTAAACATGTATGCAAATTGGTTAATTATAGAATAACTCCCATAAGAACATAAACATGTGTACAAAATAGTGTAAATTAAAGGAGAAAACTACAAGGAAATATCCTCTACACTTTGGTCTGTGTGCAAAACTAGGTGAGAATGCATACTAAAGAAGATATAAGTATAATAACAATGATATAAGGATACAAATCTTCAAAAATTTGGGCTATTGGAACAAATGTATTCTCCTAACCCATGGAAACCATGCATGAAAGAAAAATCAAACTTTTAATGAGGTGTCACCCTCTAATAGTGTATACTAAAAAGGAGTTCTTGCAAATTGATTATTGTGACTAAAAAGTTAGTGTACAAATAGAGCATGATGTGTGAATTTAAAACTAAGTTTAAATATTCACCCTTTATATACTTATGTGTGTGTCAAATATGAAGAGAGGACACGGATGAAAATATTCCCTTGCATTTTTTGTAGTGCAAAAGAATGTAGACATAAAACCTACAACAAGAGAAACTACCTTGATCTCAAGTGGCAAGATCAAATAAAAATTGAAATCAATATATAATATGTAGTGGAAAGGACATGAGAAGATATTAATATAAATTTAATGAAATCAAGTTGATGAGGATCAAATATGTGTCATTATAATAAATTTCCCCCATGTGATTATCCAAAATAAAGTGATTAAACCAATAAAGTCAATAAAATTAAGTGAATGTAGTTCTATTGCAATGGGATCAAAAGATGTGTCATTGAAATGAATACCCGGTGGGTTTATCCTTTATGATACCATGTTTCATAAATGATGATGTATGATGATATGTTTTCTCTCTTGGAATAAAAGTTATATATAAATATGCTAATTTTCATTCATGTTCATCTTATGTTATAGCTTAACTTTTAACATCAATGTATGATGTTCTAGGTGGATCATTAAAATTATCATCAAAACTACCATACTCATCATCATTATTGGAAGAATCCTTTTCCATTTTTGTTTGACTAGACTCATCATGTAGAGCTACTTAAGATGTATTTCCATGATCATGTATATCCTACATTTATATCATACTATGATTTGCAATTTAATGGATGTAAATATTAAAAATATGTCCAAGAGTCCAATGATAATTGTTACCTAATTTTCACCCACAGGCTCAATCAGGTAGGATAAATCATGTGATAGAGGTTCGAGAGGGCCAAATAGGCAAGGGTCATGAATCTGATACTAGGCTACAGGGAACTTAGTTTGGAAGCCTACCTCATTCAAGCTTGGCATGAAAATCCTCTAAGGAGAAAGTCGGCAAGACCTTCCAGATGTCTTGCCGACTAGCAGGGGTTCCATCAAGCCTGAAAGTTTCACATTGGGATCCTATCGGCATGAGATTATCAAGGTCTCCCTGACCCATAATGCATTTGGTTAAATACGCTTTTGTGTTGTCTATCGGCAAGACCCCAGGAATGTCACGGCGAGTGGAATTCACCTGCAGTTTCCTATCGGCAGCACTTTGATCATCATCCTGGTGACAAAAAGATATGCATCTCGGGGAGGAGAAGGATGTGTGCCAAGAGGTCTAGCTGAAGCTCAAGGGTCTCACCGATATTAAATTTAAGTTGGGCGAGACAGATTTGTTTCGGGAAGATATCTCCCCGACTGTTAAAGGTTTCGCCGAAGGGTTTTCCCTTCGCAATAATGTCTCGCCGACACATGAGAGTCACCCTGACTGGATCCCAGTTCGCCAAAAGGAGGGTCAAGTCACCAAGATGTCTCGGTGATTGGTAAAGGCCTCATCGAGAAGGTTTGACATCGGCATAAGGTCTTGTCGATAAAAGAATGTCTCCCCGACAGAAAAAGAAGCTTGCCGAAGGATTTGGCCTTCGACATAAGGTCTCAGTAATGCAGAGGGTCTTGCCGATAAGGGGAGCCTTGGGTGTAACATTCCAAGTTGGAGATGGTCTCCCCGAGAGTATGATGTCTTTCTGACTAGTGAACAACTCGGCGAAAGAGAGGACCTAGGTGTGAGGTCTAGGCGAAGAAGGGAAGTCTTGCCGACATGAAGGAGCTCACTGAAGAGTAAGCAGAAATTGGTATGACTAGGGGACCTCGCTATGAAGGCTTCCAAACTTGCCATGGTCTTGCTGAAAGAAATGTAGAGCTTGGTAGCATGAAGTGCGTTCAGGGTGACATCAATAAAATCTCGCTGATAGAAGCTGAGGAAAGCTCGCCGAGGTAGTTTTGCTTTCAGCATGAGGTCTTGCCGAGAGTATGATCTCTTGCTGACAACTAGGTGGGTTCGCCGTGACATTTTTCTTCCGTCTGAAGGCCTTGCCGACTTGTGGTCTCGACCAAAGAAAGTAGTTTTGCCATGATGTCTTGGCGAAGGCATTATGTCTTGCTGATAGTATGGTGGGTCTCGGGGTAGTGTTTTTCTTTTGATAAGATCTCTCACTGACACTCGGGAGTCTTTCCGACAGATGAAGAAGCCTCAATAGGAGATGATGGTGTCGGCGAAGGACGAAGGAATCGCCGTAAGGTCTCAGGGATGAAAGAGATTTATGTGTGACTCTAAGGGGCTCATTGTAGCATCTTGCTGAAAGTGATATGTCTTGTGATATTCTGGGCGATAACAAAGGCGATATCGGCATGACTTTTGGGCTCGCTAAGAGCTCTCATCGACAGTTCCATGTTATGCTGATGGTTGCAGGAGGATTTAATCACATTGGGGAGACACGATTAGTGTCTCACCGACATGTGATTCTATAGGAGGAGCTTTTGACCGCCCGAAGAATCTATGTGGAGTATGCTCAACCAATCAGATAAAGCTACGAGTGAATCATTGGCAGCTAAACCAGATGAAGAAGATCAACAGGATGAAAAGCAATGTGTATATGTTCTGAGCTCAGGAGCATTCAAATCACTCGACAGGGAGGTTCAAAGGTGGACACGAGGATCAGAAATGAATGTGGTAGCTGCAAAAGATCTGAAAGCTTCTCCGGGAATGATTCTTCACTGACATAGGCAACAAGGACATGGGGATACAACATTAATTTCATCAAAAGATCTGAGGGAGATATTTTTGTAAGCCCTAGGGGCCGACACACTTTTGTATATAAGGCATTTTTTTCCTCTTTGTAAAGGAGTTCTCCTGATGCTTTTCTGAAGTCTGTGACTTCTACAGTCCTCTCTCAGATTAGCAGAATTTTGTAACTCGTTTTGGAACATGTTATATAAAATTTACCTTGATTACCATTGATGGTTCATTTTTTGCCTTCTAGTTCTTGTGAAGTATTGTGCATTTTTAAGTGATTCATCAAGCTACTTAGTGAAATATTTATTTTCCTTATAGCTTTGTTTCATGGTAGCATGCCTTTCTTTTCAAAAGTGGTATCATGTAGGTTATAAACTGTGTTTACTCAATTGCACATGAGCTTTTAATTTGTGAAAGTCTATTTTTCCTTCTTGAAAGTGTGTGCATGTTGAACTTGTTTGTATGCATAATCCACACAATCTTGTTGTGCAATCCCATATCTATCATTAGTACTCAAGTGTAATTCGAGTATCTCATTGTTCTTATCAGTTTAGCGTATCACCTTAGGTTTTAGTTTTATTCTTATGTACTCTTTCTCCATTTCCCTTAAAGAGATCAATAGTTTAGGTGATAGCAAAGGAAGCCGGCCTTCTCCGGAGGTTGACCTCTGCCTATAAGTGACCCACAGCTTTAGAGGTCTCCCCATGTTACATTGGATTGTTGAGTTTACTTTAAGCAGGGTGCAAATCCAGGAGATAACAATAATCACAAAATTATTTAGACTTCAAATTCTATGGAACAAAAGTATAGAAGTAGCAATATGTTTAATGTGAGGTATAGGGATGTTTTTTTCTAACAAAAACTATGTTAACACTACATGTGAAGGATTGTCCAATATAATGAAATCTCTGAATCCTTTGGTGTTTGAATGATGAAACCTCTAAGTTCCTCAATAAATATATCGTAAATTGAGCATGAACCAAATGATATGTAGGAATTAGCATCATGAACTATAAGAGGGATACCATGATCATATGAATGTGAAGATAAAATATATGTATCAATAAAAATATCACTAGGATCCACAAGGAATAATAAATCAATAGAAGTGCACATAAAATAATTAATATATGTGAAAGGGAAAATAATATTAGATAGGAAATATATCATTAGGTGTAACATCCTCACATGAGTTATGATCCCTACATTTATCAAGAGAGATTAGGGATAGCTCATCATAGATTATCAAAAAATAAGTGTCACCATTTCTACATGTGTGAGATTCTTGAATAAATGAAGTTAAGTCCTAGATAGAAAGATAAGTGTGGAAAAGCTTTAGAAAAATCTTAAAATTTAAAAGCATGTTGAATGAATTTATCGGGCTAGAATATGGTTCACCCTCCTTTAATAAAATTAGACATCTTCAATGGATAAGGATTTCAACTTGGGGAAAAATATGATATTTAATGTATATCTAGGAATAGAAGACAAAACAAGGATTGATTAGATTTTATGATTCAATAATTAAAAATGAAGCATCAACAAGGAGTAACTTGAAAGGTGAAAATTAATTAGGTCCAAACTATAGGTGAAGCACTAAGAGCACAATGAGAAATTTTTTTTATCAATAATAATAATCAAAATTAGAGTACACAAATTGAAAACTCCAAATAATATGCTTGTAACCCTAAGGGTTAGGTATGTAGTTTATTAGTTCACAAAAATTAAGAGATAAAATAAACCCTTCAAAAGTGTCTGACTAGAATACTACAAAGATGAATAAATCAACTAAACAAAAGTGAACACTAGGTACATGAATTGAGTATAATTTTAATAGATTAAAATAATTTAACTTAGATAGAAATTATGCATTTGATTATATAAATTTGAGAGGCATTAGGACTTAGCTAAATTTGATGGATAATATAGATTCATTCACTATTTTGATCATTTTTTTAACCATATCTCAAAATTACTTAAAATTATGTGTTGGAAAAATAAAAATGACATATGAATAGGGTTACCCTTAAAATTTCAAGGAGAGACATAATAATGAGTGATTATGTCCTAGGTAGCACAATTTTATCCTAATGTATTTTTTTCCCTCTATATAATTTGACATTCAATACCTATAGAAGATATTCACCTCATGTATATTTGTAGAAGAAAAAATTGGGTGGTACTAAGATGCACTAGATGGACCTACTATAAAAATTGGGGAGAGTGACCAAACTCCTTATTAGCAATTAGGACCCAAGATTAATTTAATATTGATAGAGAGAAAATATGAATATGTTGGATGCTAATGCATATGGATTAGTTGATAGTTAAACCTACCAACACAATTGGCAATATATGTGAATGTACTTTCCTATCTTTCTCATATTCTCTCTTTATATTTGATGTGATCATGTGATGATAAAAATGAAGTAGAATGATTCCTTTAAATGCATAGAATAGACACATAAATCAAGACCTTTTAGGCCCCAAGATCACTTAAGAACACAAACATATGTGGAAAGTGGTGTAAAATGAGAGGGTTGAAAAAGTTACAACTTTCTCCTTTATAATAATATATTTTGTATAATATATGAATGTTTCAAATATATATTTTAAGTTAAAAAATAATGTGAAATGAAAGGAAAGTTGAGTGCGAAAATGTTTCCCTAATGCAAATCAATTAGGAGAGGGGATGCAAAACTTTGTTTCAAATCTTTAAAATTTTATAGTTAACTTAATTTCATGCACATGCAATATAGTTATTTTTCATATTTAAACCATTAAAACACATAACAGAAAATTTATATGGGAAAACCATTTCAAAAAAAAACCCACACATCGAAGCATAAATCAATTGTATTTCTAGTAAAAGCTATTACAATACAATGCAAAAAGTCTATACTCTTGCAAATGTTTTTTCAGTGTGATGCAAATCTAGAGTCAATATGATAGCATAGCGACATCTCAAAAAATTACAATCAAGCTCTACAAAAAAATGCACTAAGGAATCAATAAATACATCTCATACATGGGTGTTGATTTTTTCCATGTGTGAATCTCCCAGCCTCTGCATGCATGCAAACTAAAATCAACAACATGCACATGTCCCAAGTGACCTAATTAGCAACTAGTTAAACATGCACATACATGCAACAACATACAAGGCTTGTAGCTCCAAAAATCAAGCAACCTCACATGTAAGGCATCCTATAGATAAAATCAGATTTGCTACCAAAATATAACTCACCCACAAGTCCTAGTCACTCTAAGTGGCAACTCATTCTTTTTTAAGGAAGTTTCCCTTCAAAGATTTAGTCAACAAGTCAAAAAAATGCCACATGGAATAAGGGAGCTCCTCCTTGAGGTTTTAAAAATTTATAATGCTCAAATGAGCCCCAAGATGACAAGAGTCACCTTTCCTTGTCTCTGTTTTTCCAAAGAGATAAAGTAGCACACAAGTCAGCCCCACTAATACTTATTTTGAAAATAAATTGTCACATTTCAACATGGTGTCCATTTTTTATGTATAAACAATTTCCTTTTCCCAATGGATAGCCCATGTGACATGTGTCACAATTTTTCCTTTTCACAACTTGCATGTAGGATGTCAACTCCCTGTTGGGTCCCATAAAGTGACTTAGCAATTTGGAAACAAATACTATTGTATTTAATAAATTAAATAAAAAACTTAGGGTAAAATAATTAATAAATTAATCAAGGGACTCACTAAGGTTGAGGCACCTTAATCCGAAAATTCTCCCACTTTTTGAAAACCTTCAGGTGTCTCTATGCCACTGCTCAGGTCGCAAGGCCTGTAGAATTGGCACACCATCTAAACTTCTCTATGCTCACTGGCTTTGTCAGTGCATCCACAACATTCATAAAACTTTCCACCTCTTCCAAATTAACCTTTCCATCTTCCACCATATCATGAATAAAATGAAACTAAACATCAATTTGTTTTGTTTTGGCATGGAAAGTAGGATTTTTCACTAAACAAATAACACTTTGGCTATCAAAACATATAGTAATTTGTCCTGAATCAAAACCAACATCCAAACATAGTATATGTAAGCCAAATGGATTCTTTGCAAGCATAAGTAGCTATCATGTACTCTGCTTCAATAGTGGACAAAGAAACTACAACTTACTACTTATTCATCTAACTTATTACACCACCAAACTTCATGAAAAATTATCCACAAGTAGATCTCTTGATGTCAATGTCACCCACCCAATTAGTATCCACATATCCATGAATTCTCAATGAATTTTGAGGTCTAGTAGGATAGCCATGAAAACACAAGGCATACTCAAAATTAACCTGCAAGTACCTAAACACTCTCTTTACCACATCCCAATGTACTCATACATGATTAGCCATAAACTGGCTAAGGACTCCCATTGCTTGGGAAATGTTTGGCCTAGTATAGACCATAGTGTACATCAACCTACCAACAACACTCACATAAGGAACTCTAGTCATGTCCTCCATGTCAGTAGGATATTTTGGACAATCCTCCACAGAAAGCTTTGTCCTCTGCATAACAAGAACAACTAACTATTTGCAAGTGGTCATGTTGAATCTATCGAACACTGAGTTCATATACTTACTTTGGCTAAGCCAAATCTTTTTGTTAGCTCTATCTCTTTTGATATCAATCCCTAGAATATACCTCACTACACCAAGATATTTCATCTCAAATTGTGATAACAATTGAGACTTCGAATCTAAAATCATGCTTTTTCCATTCCCAATAAAAAACATATCATCCACATACAAGACAATAATGAGAATGCAACCATTATTAGTCTTGTAATAGATACAATGGTCAAATTTGGATCTTAGAAATCCCAAGGACAACACATAGGTGTCAAAATTTTGGTACCACATCCTAGGAGATTGTTTTAGATGATACAAATATTTTCTCAACTTGCACACTAGGTTCTCTTTTCCTTTCACAAAAAATGCTCTGGTTGTGACATATAAATTTCCTCATCCAAATCACCATGAAGGAAAGATGTCTTCACATCCATTTTCTTGACTTCGAAGTCATAAGCTGCTATAAGTGATAAATAAGAATTGAATGGAAGTCAGCTTAGCAACATGAGAGAAAATCTCCCCATAATCTATTTTCTCCACCTAGGAATATCCCTTTGTGACCAGCCTTGCCTTATGCTTCTCAACACTACCATTAGGACCCATTTTATTTTTTAACACCCATTGAAACCAACAAGCTTTCATCCTTCATGAAAAGGTACTAGATCCCATGTAGCATTATTTTTCAATTCTCCCATCTCTTCATTCATGGCTTCCATCCAAGAATCTACATCATGCATACTCATAGCATCTCTAACAATCCTAGGCTCATCAATGTTAGCAATTAAATAAAATATGTAACTAGATTCTAACATAGAATATCCAAATCTATCTGGTTGTCGCCCTTCTCATGTAGACCTCCTCAATTGTTGGGGTTGAGGTACTATCTCTTCTTCATATCTTTCAGAGTTTCTAGAGCTCTCCTCATCATCAAGTCTACCAGGAGTACGTAGTTCATCTCTCTCTTAGGAGTAGGTGGAATTTGAACTACCTCCTTCTTCTCTTCTTTCTTTTGTTGTAGATCAAATTTGCAAGGTTTTAGCCCATGGAATATCACACTTCTATTGTAGAGAACCTTCTCTACAACTAGATCCCAAATCTTGTACCCTTTCACACGGAAACCATAGCCGATGAAGATACACTTCACTACCTTATTCTCCAACTTATATCTCTCTATGTCAGGCATATAAGCATGTGCATCACAACCAAAGACTTTAAGATGTCTCATTGAAGGCTTCTTCCTAGTCCATGCCTCAATATGTGTGTTTTCGACAAGATTTGAAGTAGGATACCTATTAATCAAGTAACATGCAATGGTGACAACTTTAGCCAAAAACTTTTGTTCAAGGCTAGTACCACTCAACATACTCTTATCCCTCTCCATCATTGATTTTTTCATCCTCTCCACAATTCCTTTTTTTTTTGGGGTGTATGGAGTTGTCTTGTATCTCTCAATACCATGGTCCTTATAGAACCAATTAAATTTTGTGCAATAAAACTCACCACCGTTATCCATTCTCAAGAATTTTATTTTTCTAGTAGTTTATGTAGATATCCAAATTTGACCACTTCCACATGATCAAAGACATCTCCTTATTCATCCCTTTACTCATCTACTTCATCCTCTTTTCCGGTATTAATTAAATGTAATTAATATTTCATGTCCTACATAAGCTTCCTAAAGTATTTAATTTAATAAATAATTTTACCCTCTTTCCTCTCTAAATTAAACAAATATACCACTTTATTTAATCTAGTCATATAACCTCTTGGAATTTAAATTAATTTTTAATTCCTCACTTTCTCTCTCATTGTCACATCCTCCAACTTTTGCAAGTTGGTCTCTAATTCCCCTTAATCATCTAATCCTCTTCTAATCATAATTAATTTATGGTTAGGATGTGCACACCCCTAATCATCATTAGGGAACATCCTCCATAATCTCCCACTTGCCTCTAATATGTCATTAATTTGTCTAATCAGGTACTTGCACAACCTTAATCACTTAATTAGGTCAACCTAATCTCCATGTCATTTATGGAATGTGTCATAAGTCAACCCTATTAAAGGATTTCTTCTTTTGGAGAAGGCTCCCCTTTCCCCATGTGAATTTTTAATTCACATTTAATCCCCCAACGCATTTCAAAGAATTTTAAATTCTTTCTCTCATTCCCATATGGATATTTGAGGAATTTTTAATTCCTCACATGTCCTCTCACCCACATATGGACAAGGACCTCCTTTATGGGGAGATCTTGTCCAAATCCCAAGGTACTATGTAGTACCTCCATGTCATGTCCACATCATATTTTTCAAGCCACTTCACATGCCACATGTCAAGATGTGAGGGCTTGTGAGTTCTCAACTCACCATGGCCTACATCTTGGACTTGTTGGTTTAATTTCAACCATCCATTTTTCTAAAGAATTCAAAATTCTCTATCAATACCCCCTCTTTTCTCTCATTTTAAGGGGGGAGATCATTGTGCTAACCAAACTCTTGCAAATTTTTCACATTCAATCAAAATTCTCTATAAATACCCCCTCTTTTCTCTCATTTTAAGGGGGAGATCATTGTGCTAACCAAACTCTTGAAATTTTTTCATTTGAGCCATACTTAGCCAAATATTTGCACTTGCATCAATTCCTATCTTTTTCTTATCCATCTTACGTCCCACACTTGCATCTTTTTCCATCAAGAGGAGCATATATCACGTCAACAATCAAGGGCCAACCAAAGGACAACTCAACAAGGTAAAATGTTCTATTTTGTTTTGTTAAGCTAATCATTTGCCCAATCTTGAGGTGTTAGGTATTTAGGTGATTTATTGCATATTTTGTATTGTTGCTCATTTTTGGGACCACGTTTTCACCTAATCACATTTTTGGCATGTCTGGTGGGACCCATAAATAGGTATGTATCTTTCACGTTTACTTTTTTTTCACTTTTTACAAGTGTAGGTTGCAGAGAGGCGAACCTGACTTGTAGAGGGGTGGACCCAACCATCCAGTGGTAGACCTAACCTCAAGGGGCAAACCTGACCTCCAGAGGCGGACCCGACCTTGCCTAGGGGCGGACCTGCCCTCCACAGACTCTAGAAACTTATTTTTTTCAAATTTTTCATAGAGGGGTGGACTTGACCTAACAGACAAGTGGACCTAACCTCCAGACAGGCAGACCTGACCTTCAAATAGGTGGACCTGACCTGAACAACTTTTTTTAGAAGGTGAAATTTTAGTTTTCGACACTTTTTTTGGCTATTTTAAGTGTTTCTGACCTCCTAACATGTCATGTTTGAGTCTATGCAAGCATTTGATCACCATTTGGAAAGAAACAAGGATATGAATCACTAACAAGTTTCCTTGCAGGGTTAGTTATTCATCAACTACTACTTGTTATTTTGCATATCTTAGGCACATAGCTTAACTAGGGGTGTCAATTAATATTGTGTGGCGTGCTTGTTGGTAAGCTATTTGACGTATCCAATCCCCTTGCACCATCTAGTGATCCTGGGTGACGAGAAATCATAGCTTACCAATTATTTGTGTCTCCCTTTTTTCTTTTATTAGGGGACCTACTTGGGGATTTCATCACCCCAAGGGATGATCCCAACCACACATACCGACGGGGTATATAAAGGGGGGAGAGCCAAAGGTGTACCCCAATCCAACCATGTTGTAATTGGCAAAGCGTTGGGATGACGTGAAGAGTTGGTATGAGCCTCTAGTATCTCGCTAAGGTTCTTCAATCATGCTTGTAATGGGTTGGTGTTCACGGTTTGGGCCTCACGTACCGGGTGTATATTGAGGACTCTTTAGCAACCATGTTCATCCTAGAATAGAAGACTTTGTCAGCCATACCCCTTCAACTAGTCTTAGGATTGTGTTGTGTGAACTATGTTCTTTGTGTGAAACTAGTAATTTTTTGTTCAGTTGACTCAACTGTATCCTTTTGATTGATGCTTGCTATGTTTGGGTCCTTTTCCTTAGTCTTCTTTTCAAAATTCAAGTTTAGACCTATCTAGGGGTGAACCTGTCCTCGAGGGGTGGACCTGACCTCTGAATCAACCCTTTTTTAGCCTATTTTAGCCAATTTTGACCAAATTTTGTCAGACAGGGGGACCTGACCTTCGGACAAGTGGACCTGACCTCGGGACAGGCAGACCTAACCTCGGGACAGGTGGACCTAACCTTCCAACAGGCAGACTTGACCCTCTGGACAAGCGAACCTAACCTTCAGACAAGCAGACCTGACCCATCCCAAGGGAAAACCTGACCCTTGACATGTTAATTTTATCATCCATTTCATCATTCTAGACACCCATTTCATTGTCTTGCATGCTCATTTCACCTTTCTCATCACTTGTTTCCCCCTTCTGAATGTTCTTACACCTATTTCGAGAATCCATTTTCCATCCTAAATGTTTATCCCCTTGATCTGAGCATTCATCGCCTTGCTCGACGTGCTCGTTTACCCATCTCAAATAGCTATTTTCTACCCGTTCTCAGTTCAAATAGCTATTTCTTACCATTTTTAGTTCCAGGGGTGGACCTAACCCATCCAGGGGCAGACCTAACCTCGAGGGACGAACCTGACCCTTTCCAGGGGTGTACCTGACCTTCAGACAATTTTTTCAGTCCTTTGTCTAGCCGTTGCAGGAGTCATTCATTCATTCAGGATTGTCTTTTTCATGTTCTAAGTAATCATTCACCCGTTCTGAACTTTTGTTTCCTCATTCTGAAAGTCAACCTCCACCATCAAGCATCCATTCACCCATTATGAGTCCTCATTCATCCATTTCGAAACTTCATTCACTCAGTTGTTCTCCATGTTCTAGATATCGTTTCCCCATTTCGAATCACTGTTATTCCATTAAAACTTCATTAAAGCAGTTATCCAAATTTACCTAGGTGTTTGTCTCTAATCGTCATCTATCAAAACTGACTTAGGATTGTCATCCATCCTAAGTTGGTCGTCCTTGTCGGCCCAATCAATCCACTTCTATCTCAAGTTGAATTTGGTGTCATTATCATACATCCACCCTTTAGTCGATTAATCAACACCTAGCGTTACCAAGGATCACTCTTGAACTCGGTTTTGGATTTCGGTCATCATCATTCATCCTACCATCCAATATTATTAATCGGTCATCAATCTAAATCCAATTTGACCAATTGTCTACCAATTAACCCAATATGTTCTCATCAAACAAATCCACTTTGGTTGAATCAATCATCCAAACGAATCCTATTGAGCCACATCCTTGTCGACTAATCGATTGGGTCAATCCTTTCGTAATCATCTAGATCATCCTAACATCCTATTCCATTCTATCATCTTGCATGCTCATTCAGACCTAGTCACAGACAAGGAAAATGGTCAAGCAACAAGCCCAAAATTCCCAACCAAACATCCCTCAAGATCCCAGCAACACGGCTAATGTCTCACAAGATCCCAATAATGGTATGAATATCCCTCGAGATCCTCATAATGGTACATCATCACGGTCCAATATTGATGGTCAAAACACATCACCACCTGGATATGAGAACATGGTCAATCAACCCAAACTTACACTTGAGGAACACTTTAGTAACCCTACCAATGTGCAAATGACAAATCGCCTTCTCAAAAAATATGGGGAAGAAATCTTGGCCCACCTAATTGAAAGAGGTGGCAAACCTCCATCAGGTATCAACCTATCCAAGTATGACAGTTCCACATCTAACATACCCCAAGGTTCACAAAACACACCAGGTAGTTCATACATCCCCAATGTTCCTCCAGTCGACGGTTGGCACCAACCTAAATTCAGCAACGTTGTTCTCTATCACTTTAACAATCCCCCACATGTCACAATCTCAGTCATGGGGGATCCTCATGTAACTGATCCCAATAATCATTTTGCCTACGCCATGCCATAAAATGTTCTGCAACCTCTGCCATTAATGCTGACAACACCACCCCTTTCAAATCAACCTCCCGTCAACACTGGGGGCAACCCTTTTACCGCATTGCCTCCACCTCCTGGGGCCACAAACCTACCATCACCTTCGTAAACATCTCAAAAGCCTCCCCAATCTAACATACCACCTCCATTACTACCACAAGGTACATCCCAACTGAATGTTCCCTTTGGTACCCAACAACCTCCTTTACAAAATGCCTCTACATTATCTCAGTCACCTTGTCAGCAACAACCCCCGCATAACCCCTTGATCTCTTCACAACAACCACCACACCAATAGCAAGGAAATCTATCCTAACCTCTCACCCAGACCATATCCCCATTCCTCACATCCATTCTACATCTGCAAGTTCAACCACAACACAACATCCCATCTTAGCCCACACAACACCTAACATCACATCAACAACCTCCCCAACATTATTATTATCATAACCAATAGCAGTCCCAACAACAACCACCTTATGTGACCTCCCAATAGTCATAGTAGTACCCTCAATACCAGCAGACCAATCTGCAACACCACATTCAAGCTCTTCAACATCCTACCGTACATTTTTATCAAACAAATCCATACTATACCTCGCAACAACAAACTCCCTCGACATACTAGCAAGGGATATCATCATCTCACTATCAAAATCCATACCTCAACCTTCAGAAACTATCTCAATAGGATCCTTCATCGTCCTACCACCCAATCCATCCAACCCATCTTTGGCTCTCACTCCACCAGTCAACTCAAATCCGTTAGAAATAAAAGCCGCTTTAAAAGATCTTCAGGCTAGGACTGGAAAACAATCATTCAAATTTGAAGACATATGTCCCTATCCATTTGATCCCTCCATCTCACTAATCCCCTTCCCTAAACACTTCGAAATACCAAAATTCGATAGATACAAGGGAAACAAAGATCCTAAGGCCCACTTGCAAGATTTTTACTCCCAGTGTCAAGAAGTTATGCACAACGACAACTATCTCTTGCATATTTTTCCACGGAGCCTGATAGGCAATGCCCTAGAATGGTTCATGAGTCTAGAACGAGGGTCCATAAAATCCATTGCAGATCTTTCAAAAAAAATTGTTTCTTACTTCTCCTTCAATTTGGAGGACACTGATACCTTGGATCTCCTCAAAGAGAAGCAATGTGAAGGTGAAATATTTGCTAGCTACCTTCAAAGGTGGCGTGCACTAGAAAGCCGAATTAAAACCACTCTTAAAGAGAAAGACATGGTCACCCTCTTTGTGGAGAACTCTCATCTTGACATGGCTCATAATTTTAGGTTACAATGTGTCACCACTTTCGCTGAGATAGTGGAAAAAGGACCCATCCTTGAACGCACCCTTATTGCTAAAGGGCACATCAAGATACACAACCATGACAGAGAAAGGCCATCCAGTGATAAGTCTTGCTTTTGGAACAAAAATAAAAATGCATTAAATGATGGTGTCACTGACACTAAACATGTTCAGGTGCCCAATACATCCTAGAGACAACAACCATTTGTGCCTAATGCCATATCTATGCCATAGGGGGCATCTCGCCCTCCTCAACAGTCAAACCAGAACAATCAAGGGAATGGAAAATGCCAATATGCTCAATTAGGAGAACCCTTGTGTGTCGTCTTCAATAAGTTGTTACAGGTCAACTATTTGATCACGTACCCTATCAAAACCACTTGATGAATCCAAGCCCAAACTTGCCTAGTTTAGGGAGAATGAATATTGTGAATTCCATAAAATCAAAGGGCACACTCTAAATAAGTGTCAAGGTCTCAAAAACTATGTCCAAGATCTTATCGATCGAGGAGATATCAAATTCAACACTAGTCAAGCTTCATCATCTAATGCTCAATTACAGATATACCAAAATGCCTTCCCTAAACATAATCAAGGTGCAAGCACCTCCAACAACAATCCCCAAGACAACAACACAAATAACATAAGATATAAAAATGTACCCCTCAATTATGATGGCATTGTCCATTACATTGAATAGGTAGAACCCCGTGTGTCTATGATACATGTTAAAGCTAAAGATCCCCAATGTGATGTTTCTACTTGATGACCCCGCATTACTGTCCCTGCAGCCTCCACACCCACCCAGCCAAATCCTATAAACTCTCAGTACAACATTCTTGATCACTTAGGAAAGACCCCTACTCAGATCTCAATCTTGGATTTGCTTAAGTCTTCTCCCGTACATCAAGAAATTCTCAATAGAGCTTTACAGGAAACTCATGTACCTAATGACATCGATCCCACATGTTTCCAAGCTTTAGTAGGACACCTAGCTTTATCTTACCAACTACACTTCAGCCAGAATGACATGCCAAATATTGATTCCAATCACAACCGTCCCTTGCACATCGAAGTCCTGGTTTCCCGTCATAAAATAAAAAGGGTCCTGGTAGATAATGGCTTTGCCCTCAATCTATGCACTCTGAAATTCATAAAACAAGTGGGGCATACTCAAGTGGATTTGAGTAATCAAATCATCACGATCAAGGCTTATGATAATGTAGAAAGAAATTCTGAAGGAATTATCAATCTTCCTATCCAGGTTGGACCCATAGTTCAGTACACTACCTATCATGTCCTTGATCTGGACTTATCATATAATCTCCTCCTCAGCTGCCCATGGCTCCATGCTATGCAATTCATCCCCTCCACGTACCATCAATGCCTAAAATTACCGGTTAATGGACAAGAGATCACCATTTATGTTGACCCCCAACCATTTGAATACTATCGTGCTTTAGAAGCATCATTTCCCCATTTACATTATTATCTTGGGGTTGAAATGGGGACCTCTTAGTCATCATCCTCTAATCCATCATCCACCACGACGATCACTCCATCTTCCGCCACCAATCCTACAGTCACCAAAGTCTAGATCATTGACAAGGGGTGTGGTGAATATGAAATGCATACCGCTCTAAATGTGGAAACCATGCCACTATCACCACACATGTATGGAAAACCTTCACAGACTACTCCAAAGGAAGACAAGACTATCACCTTCAGTGCAAAAAGCATTCCCACTACCACTTTTCGGTCTCCTAGTATAAAGATAGATGCACCAAAAGAGGATATCAGTTAATGGGTATACTATGAAGAACCCCAACTAGATCCTCCTCTAAAGGAATACTTTCAGGAAGTATACCCTTGGTCAGCTAAGTTTGCAGAAAAGCATAACTACCAAGGTGGGGGCCTAGGTAAGGAAGAACATGGACGGTTGAAACCTATAGATGTATCAAAGATACCAAGGAATATAGGCCTCAGATATGACAAAACTTAGAAAAGCCCTATAACATCATTTAATACTTCCAATAGTGTTACTATGGAAAATGGTCCCTTGGAAGACATACCCAAGGAGGAATCCATCATATGTGCGTACGATGATGTTGATCACACAAATATCTCATCCATGTTTGATTGCTTATTTGTCTTTACCATCAACCTTTCTCTTTTCCACCCCGAACTCATTGATTGGGACCTATGTGATAGCACACCTACCAATGTCTCCCTAGATACATATGTCAACCTCATGGGATTGGGGGAAGATGAATGCTCCAGTCGCAAAAATAAAAACAAGAAAAATAGAAAGCGGTCATCTAGTGAAAACCTCCTCGAGGCACTTCTTGACCTAGAAAAAGTAAAAATAAATGACGCGTCTGATAGTGAGAACCTCAAAGAGGTGCTAGAGGATGGAGATATTCATCTTTCCCTTGTGGGAACTCAGTTATCCACACGATCATCCATCCTAATTGAAGAGACTCAGGAAATTAATCTGGGTACTACAGAAAACCCTAAGATCACCCATGTGGCCAAATCTCTATCAAAGCAAGAATATTCAGTCATTCTTCAACTACTCCAAGATGGTATCATTAACTTTGTTTGGTCACACTTAGACATGCCAGGCTTAGACCCTACTTTAGTAGTTCATCATCTAGATGTTCACCCAAATGCCAAGCCTATCAAAGAGAAGCTCTGAAAAATGCATTCACATATAGCATTATTAGTCAAGAAGGAATTGGAGAAATTACTGGATGCCAGTTTTATCAGACCAATTGACTACTCTGATTGGATCTCCAACATAGTACATGTTGCCAAACCAAATAGAGACATTCAGATTTATACAGGCTTCTTGGACCTTAACAAAGCATGTCTTAAAGATGACTTCCCGTTGCCCAATATTGACATGCTAGTTGACCTGATTATAGGAAATGAGATGTTATCCCTTATAGATGGTTTCTCTAGTTACAATCAGATCCGAATTGCACCTGAAGATCAACACAAGACCACTTTTACAACACCTTGGGGTACTTTTTGTTACAATGTTATGCCCTTTGGTCTCAAGAATGCGGGGGAAACATATCAGAGGGAAATGACTGTCATCTTCCATGACCTCATCTATATTATCATGGAGGATTATGTCAATGACTTGCTAGGAAAATACAAAACCCGAGTAGAGCATCCTGTCATCCTAAAAAAGATCTTTGAGCGGTTAGAACATTACAAGCTATGACTAAATCCAAAAAAGTGTCTTTGGTGTTACATCAAGGAAATTGTTGGGTTTCATAGTCTCTCGAAGAGACATTAAGGTTGATCATGCCAAGTTGAAAGCTATTTTGGATATGCCACCCCCATGCAATCTAAAATAATTAAGAAGTCTCTAAGGGAAGCTGCAATCCATCCGTTGATTCATAGCCCAGCTTGCAGATAAGTGTCAGTCATTCACCCATTTTCTGAAAAAAGACTCCACCTTTAGATGGAACCAACAGTGTCAGAGAGGTTTCGATAAGATCAAGGAATACTTGGCTCATCCACCGATCTTGATGCCACCTATTCCAGGGAAACCCCTCCTCCTTTACATCTCTGCCACTTCAGTTGCACTGGGGGCATTATTGGCACAACATGATGAATCATCAAAAGAAAGAGAAATCTACTACATCAGTTGAACACTAGTCAGATATGAATTAAACTATTCACCCATGGAGAAAACCTGTCTAGAAATGATCTTCAGTACATAAAAACTCTGACATTACATGCTCAACCATCCAATCAAATTGATAGCAAAAATTGATCAATTAAAGTATCTGTTATCTAGAACCACTTTAACCGGTTGCATGGCTAAGTGGGTCATGCTCCTAATTGAATTTGACATAGAATATGTGGATCGCAAAGCCATAAAGGGACAATTCATAGTTGATCAGTTGGTTGAGGCAGCCCTAGTGGAGGCTTACCCTCTAGTCACTGAATTTCTAGATGAAGAAGTTTTCATGGTAATAGAAGCACCTACTTGGACATTGTGTTTTAACAGCTCATATACTCATAATGGATCAGGCGCGGGAATTCTATTGGTTACCCCTCAAGGTGATTACATTAAAAAATCGTTCAGGATGGCATTCTCGTGTACCAACAACATAGCTGAGTACGAAGCCCTCCTCACAGGCCTCTGAATTGCAAAGCAATGGCACATAACTCACTTGAGGGTCTTTGGTGATTCATTGTTGGTCATTAAGCAGGTTAATGATGAATTCCTAACAAAATATGATAAGTTGTTACCCTATAAACACATGGTGTATAATTTCAAGAAATATTTCACCTTCATAAAATTTGACCAAATTCCTAGAGTACAAAACAAGACAATTGATGCAATGGCTACTATTGGCTCCCTTATTGACATGCCTAAAGATGCGAGTTCCTTGTAGAAAAAAATTTAATCCTAGCATATGATATCCCTGAGACTGACATGGTGTGTGACATTGTGGGTCCCACTTCCCCATGGTACCAAGATATATATGCTTATCTACATGATAATATTCTACCCCCAGACCTCACACGAAACCAACAAAAATCCTTTATTTGACGTTCAACCCAATACATTATCGTCGGTGAACACTTTATCATCACGAGTATGATGGAATCCTCCTTAGATGTCTGAGTGAGACCGAAGCCCATACTGCACTAACGGAGGTACATAGTGGTGTTTGTGGGGCCCATTCAAATGGTATGGATTTGGCCGAAAGGATTCTCCGAGTTGGATATTATTGGCCTACATTAGAGCATGATGCTTGTGAATTCATGAAGAAATGCCTTCCCTATCAACAACATGTAGATTTGATTTATGCTCCAGCATAGGACCTTCAGCCCGTCCTAGCACCGTGTCCCTTCTCTCAATGGGGTTTCAACTTTATTGGAAAGATTTACCCACCATCTTCTGACGGCCATACATTCATAATTACTACCACTGAGTACTTCACCAAAATGGGTGGAAGCAATGCCACTCTCACAAATCACCGGTACTCAAATTTCAAAATTCATCCTTTACCATATTCTTTGCAGATATGGTATTCCATCCACCATCCTCTCCAATAATGGAAAACCTTTTAAATCAAGCCATGAAACACCTCTGCAACACCTTTCATATCTAGCATCGTTGGTCAACGCCTTATTACCCCCAGGGTAATGGTCAGGAAAAAGAAACCAACAAGACCCTTATCTACATCCTCATGAAGGTTGTCAATAACACTGGTTGAGATTGGAACCTCCATATTCATCCCACCCTCTGGGCATATCGTACCTCCATCCAAACCCCTACAGGTGCCACCCCCTATTCTTTAGTGTATGGTGTCAAAGCCATCTTTCCAATTGAAGTTGAGATCCCATCACTGAGGACTTCTCTAAAGAACCTTATCAGTGAGTAGGATGCTCATGTTGCATGACTTGCACAGCTGGAGTTACTTGATGAAAGATGAATCATCTACAAGCATACTAGAACCGCCTCAAGCGTAACTACAACAAGAAAGTTCATCCTCGATAGTTCTAGGTTGGTGATCTTTTCCTTAAAGAGAACCAGCATACCCAATAGGACCGAGATAAAAAAGGAAAATTTGAAGCAAACTAGTTGGGTCCTTATATAATAATCACTAAATATGGATTTGGGGCATACAAACTTGCTACCCTTGAAGGAGAACCCCTTGAAGAACCTATCAATGTCATGCATCTAAATATGTTCTACACCTGAGTCCACTTGGTAACCCCGGCTACAAAAAATTAAAAAATAGTAAAGAGAAATAAATTTGTCCTATGGTGAAAACCACTTTTAGTGGCACCTTGGATAATTACGGGTGGTGAAAACCTAGTAACAAGTGTCATCCGTAGAGGGCTTAATCATTATCTACCTTGTGTCCTAGTTACTTTATGACTTCATCTATTCTATCCTCATGTCCCCTCCCATCCTATCCTTGGCCGCTTGGTATATTTTGATTGAGCATTAGACGATCTACCTTAGCTATCCCTCATCCTGAGATTTTTGTTATCCCACTCTGAGCTTGTTTCGTTCGTCTGATCGTCAATCAGTTTGTGTCATCGCATAGGATTATCCATCGTGTCGGTCTCCATCTAGATCTCATCATGTCACGTCAGTCTTCTCAGCCTTTGGTTGAACTACGTTGTCCTACGCTATCACGTAGGCAAGGCTGATCATTTGATCTACCCCCGAGGCATTCAGTTCATCCTATGATGGTCCTCCATCATCTATCCTAATTGTCTCCTTTTCGCTCTTGTCCATGGTCGGTCATCATTTGTCTTTTCTAAACTATGTTTCCCATGCACTTCCATGTAGGCAAGGTCAATCTTTTAATGCACCCCCAGGGCTTTATTTTTCTTTATCTGGTTGTGTTGCATCATCCCCCATTAATCTCCATTAGTCCTCTTTCCACTTTATCCATGGTATTTTCTTGAACTATGAGGACTCTACGCTTTCACATAGGCAAGGCTAATCTTTGATCAACCCCCGAGCCCCTAGGTATGTAGGGTGTGTCGGTCCTTTTTCTGGTCTTTGCACCGTGTTGTCAAGAGTACCCTTACCTAGCTGAATCTTCACAAACAAGATCCTTTAGTGATGGAGAGTCTAATTAATGAAAAATATCTTGCGTCAACTGGGTCATTTTAGTTTAGAATCCATCATCGGTCTCAACAGGATGCATCCTTCCTAACAGACCACATCAACCCATCCATCTTCATGATCCTATGGAAAAGGACATTTGTCTTTGATTATGATTTATTCTCATGCTTTTGGATTTTGTTTATTGTTTTAGCTCCATGTCCTCACTTATCAAAACTATCATGATCCATCATATTATGGTGTGTTTTGATGAGTTAACGAGGGGGCATGTCTTGATCATTTTTTTATTGTTGTCTATTAGGTTGTTCCCACGTAGTACCCACCAGGACCCCTGCGGTCCTATGTTACATTGGGAACATCCCTTTGTGCTTGTGGTTATTCCAATACTTGGCCCGACCAAGGTCCTCACGACTTTGGGGTGTTGGGATAACCTTGTTTGTTGTGTTTGTTTCATGCATTGGATGCCAACTCGCCTTGGTCTTATATATCTGGGTATTCGGTATCTTATGCTATAGCAAAAATCAATGCTCTGAAGATGGAAAATTGTGTTCTTGACTGCATTTCATTTCATTACATGCACCCTTCATTCAGCCTTTGTTCATAACCATGACTTGTTATTTAGGTTGTGCAAAATTTGATTCTTATTCCCTTAGTTTTCCTCTCAGGGTACTAATGGTTCTTGACAAGTATAGTATCACACCCATTTTCATCTACCCACACTCCCATACAAGTTCTTATTGACATGTAGGTTTGCATTATATGCATTCATGTTTCATTCATATCACAGGTTACATTGTAGATACAAAATATTTTATTTTTCATAAACTGATTAGATTAGGTATCTTAGTTTCATACATGTCCATATTAACATACATGATACATGCATTGCCATATTGTTAGATCCATCCTAATTACACTTTATACCAAATATTCATATCATCCTACATTATAAACGTTAATACATGCATAATCATCTATCCACATAAACATAAAATATCATATACATGTGCATACATGCATAATCATCCATCCACATAAACATAAAATATCCCATACATGTGCATACATGCATAATCATCCATCCATATAAACATAAAATATCATATACATGTGCATACATGCATAATTATCCATCCTCATAAACATAAAATATCCCATACATGTGCATACATAAACTAAATCATCCATCACATAAAACATAACACATAGTGTCAATAAGGGCTATTGCATATCATAATCAAAATAATACAATGTACATCTTGTCATAATGTCTCAAGCATAATCCACTACATATCCATCATATATCATCAAATAAGGTACAAAATCCAGAGATGCAGATCACCTCTGATCTCTACTGACATGTACTAAACCTCCATCTTGTGCCTGTCAAAAAATTGTTATCCTGTCATCTGCTCTCTGACTGCTCTACTGTAAGTTGCCCACGTCTGATCTCTAAGGAGAGTCGGGCACTAGCCATCTATGTGTGGGGGTCCCCTAGTAATCACGGGTAGGAGTCCCTTGGTACCCACCATAAGAAGAAGGGGTCTGCCAATAGTCACTATACCCCCTGGTACATGTCCCTAAGGACTGGGACATGCTGGCATCTGAGGTACCTGTCTAATGTAGTGTGTTGTGCGTTGTGCCAGATTTTGAATTGCCTGCTCATAGGCACACCTCCAATAACTTTCCTCCTGCATATAATCATCCTCTTGCGTAGCCTGATACCTAGCAACATTCTACTCATGCCTATACCTATCTCGATCCCCACTAATGGCCCTTTGCTCCTACCCCCAGGCCTCTTGTGCTAATATCAGTTGTTGTACCTGCTCTATGGCCCTATCCCTCTCAGCCTCTGTAGCCTGTAATTGTGTCTACAATCCATGTACCTCCACCCCTAGCTCCCCCTCCTCAACCTGCGCTGCCTGCAACTGAGTCTGTGTTGTGTCCCACTCACTCTACAACATCTACATCTGCACCTCTGTGGCATCTCTCTCCCTTTGCACAACCTGTGCCCAAGCCACCACTGCATCCATGTCCCTCTGAAGTGCCTAAAGTCTCAACTCGACTGCATCTCACTCTCTCCAAAGAGTTGATACTTGTGACACCGTTGCATCCCTCTCTCTGAAGATACTATACCTATGCCTGTATCACGTCTCTCTCTATCTACAGCACACATATCTGCACCCTCATCTCCTCCTCTCTCCGCTGCATCAATCTCATATCTCCAACTGTCTGCTCTAAATAGTACACTTTGTCCCTAAGCTCATCCTGCTTCCAGTGCAGATCTACCCTCTCTCTCCATAACTTCTCTAGCTGTCTCTGCAAACCCTCTATATCTCATCTGGTCCTTGCCCCAATCTCTGTCAGCTCCTACCCTGTCCCTGCTCCAACATCCTATTGTATCGCCTTAGCCACCAAACAGTGTCTCTCCCATCTCACTACATCCCCCTCATGCTCCCTAGCCACATCTGCTCGCAACCTCTCTACCTCTTCCTGCAGGTCAACCACCTCATCGTGTGTCTCATCCCTCTCTCTTAACAATCTCCTCTCCACCTTTGTCACCATCGTGGCTAGATCTGAGTAGTCCCTCTCGCTCCGGGCAAATCGTGCCTATAGCTCACTCATCTCTACCTCTAATCTGATCTGTTCTACCTCTATCTGTCGTAATCACTTCTCACTAAGTCACAGTCTCTCCAGGGTCCCTCTCAATAACACTGTCAGATCCTCTCCTCTAGGTGGTGTTGTCGATAGTGGTGGGATGTCATGTACCTCTATATCAATGTCCATCTCCTGTGGCTCATACCCCTCACTCTGCTGACGCTTCCACCTCATCCACATCAATCACCATGAGGGCTCCCCTCCTCCTCCCCCTCTTCATCCTCTCCTACTCTCCACTGGCCTCAGCCTCCTCCTGTCTCTACCGCTGCTGCCCTCTTGTGGCCACATCTGCCTCTTGTCTCTCCTGCTGCCAACCTCCTAGGGATGCGCATGCTTCCTGTCTCCTCTCTCTTTGGGCCTCTGATCCCCTATCCTACTGCACTGTAACTTTGGCCTCCTCCTCTCTCTCCTCTGCTCCATCTCCTCCTCGGGCCTACGTCATTGTCTCCTCCTCTTGCCCACCCTCATCAGCTCCTTGGCGGCCCAACCGCCTCTTGTCCTCCTCTCTGATGTCTTCATGGACCCTGTTCCTCTCTCTCTACCCTCAACTCTCTCATCCTCTGACCTGAAACCTAGTGCCCCCTCAAGCGGCACCACTAGTGTGATCTGTGGAGGCGAATGTCGCCTAAACCACTGACCATATCGATCTGTCATCCCTGCATCTCTCTGCCCCTCCCTTCTGCCTAGGTATGGCACAAACTGCAGTGTCTCCAACTCCTCCCACACTGCCGCTAGATCCAACTCATCCCCCCATGGCCGCTCTCGTGTCAATCATCAGAATGTCACTCTCCCCGCGGGAATATCCTACCTCACTCCAAACTGCCTCATCACCTGATCTGGCCTGTGCAACTCCACTACACGCGGACTTCTCCCGATGATATAACATCAGGAGAAGAAGTAATCCCTGTGTCTCTCCTCATCATCCCTCTAGTCCTTGAATCGCCGTAGCATATATAGACGCCATACTATCATCTCAGCCTACACCTCATCAAATCATCTCCTCCAGACATCCACATCTCTAACATCCCAATATCGCAATATTGCTCCCGCCTCTATCCCCCATCCCCAAACCACTACTGCTCTATCATGCTGCTCTCTTTCTCTCAACACAACCGACCTGGTCACCTTGATATCCTCCTAGGTCCACACATGTAGCAGTGTGACATGTGTCACACTCAGCACCTCTCGATAGCATATCATGTGCATATCCCTGTACAGCTGCGCTAACATATATGTCCCTCACACAAACTGACCCTCTCGGCCCTTGATGATGTGATGGATCACCTCAATGAACCTAAGGTGCAAGAATTGACCACTCCCGTCTGGCAGCAATATCCCGCTAATCAGCCATGCTAGGTATAGCGACAATGTCGGTATCTTGTAGGACAAACATCTGTCCACTTCCAGTTGCTACCATTGAATCGGTAGCTCATCATCACCAAACACAACCTGCACGGACTCGTCTAGTGCCTCGCCCTCTACCTAACACTTGCTAACCGGGAGCCTTGCTATGGGGAGCCTCAAAATCCTCTATACATCCTCTAGAGTCACTGTCATCTCCCTTATCGGCAAATGAAATGTCGACGTCGTTGAGTTCCAACACTCTATCAATGCTGTCAGCATGGCCATGTGGGCCTTAATCATTAGATAAGATAGCATGTGCAATAGTCTTGCCTCCACTAACACCTGATGATCCGCGCCCGTCATTGCCGCTATACATCTACTCAGTACCTCGAATCGCCTCTCCCACATCTACAAACTCTCAAAATCCTACATCCATGACATGACCACTATGTCATTTTTCCTTCCTTTTTCCTCGGCCTCGGGATCCCCTTTCCTATCCTTTCTTTTTCCACTTTTTTTCCTCTTTTTTTCCTTCTTTCCCCTTAATGGTCCTCCCCATCTATGGGCAGACCCGCCCCAGCTACGGGTGGCTCAACCCCTGGTCGTAGGCGGACCCGCCCCCAGGTGCGAACAGCCCCGCCTGAGCTCACGGGTGGACCTACCCGAACTTCCGAGCAGACCCACCCGGGTGCGGGCGAACTCGCCCGAGCTCGAGCAATTCTGCCCGAGCTCAGGCGGACCCGCACGAGTGCAGGCGGACTCGCCCGAGCTCGAGCAATTCTTCCCAAGCTCCCGGGTGAGCCCCCGAACCACGCAGGCGGACATCCCCCCGTGCATGGGCAGACCCGCTCTGGCACGGGCAGACCAGCCCCCGTGCTTGGGCAGACCCACCCCCGTGCGTGGGCGGACTTGCTCGACCTCAAGCGGATCCGTTCCTCCACGGGACCCACCTCCCAATCCCCCCTTTTACCCACTACTTTTCCCTCTTTCGGGGTGTACCCAACTAACTTTTTTTTATTTTCCTCCTCAACTAAAACCCAAAAATCCTAATTTTTCCTCCTACCCATTTTTCTACCCTCCCCCCAAATAAAACCCATATTTTCAAATTTTTAAAACTTAAGCAAACTGACAAAAATCATAAAGTTGGGTTTGGGGCTAACCTGGCGTGGCATGACACACTCACTGAAGAACCACCGTCTCTCATCCCCCCAGTGGATAATGTTGCTATTGTACTTTGGCATCGTGCACTCTAACCCTCTCCCTCTCTTCTTCTCCCTTTTTTCCTCAACTGACAACTGTCCAAATGAGGAGGGGTAATTCTTAGAATTACCTTTTATAACCTTTTTTCCCTCATTTTTACCTTTTTAAATGAAGGGAATTTGTTCCCTTTATCTAACCAAATTTTCCTCCAACTAATCCATTCACCCTCTATCTTCCCGGAGCCTCCATTTTTGCATTGCACCTCTATTTGACTCCGTTCGCAAGCCACTCTTCTCAGTTTTTCGTGCTCTTTCCAATGACATATACCACTCTATAGTTTCAAGAAGTTTCTCGGGACCCCTTTTCCTTCCGCATACCCTACCATTCTCTCCCAATCTTCCATCATAAGCCTTCTCTTGCGAGACTGGGGCATCCCCTTTAATTTCCCTCCATTTGGGCAACTCATACGAACTCTCCCATGCTAGGGCATCTCTTTTCTGGTCACTTCTTCTATAGTCATCTGCATTTTATTTTCTTCAAAACCCTATTATCCTAATAATGTTTTAAAGAGGGGAAAAGTGTAGACATCCAAATTTGACCACTTCCACATGGTCAAAGACGTCTCCTTAATCATCCCTTTACTCATCTACTTAATCCTCTTTGTTGGTATTAATTAAATCATTCATTTAATTAATATTTCATGTCTTATATAAGCTTCCTAAAATATTTAATTTAATAAATACTTTTACCCTCTTTCCTCTCCAAATTAAATAAATATACCACTTTATTTAATTTAGTCATATAACCTCTTAGAATTTAAATTAATTTTTAATTCATCACTTTCTCTCTCATTGTCACATCCTCCAACTTTTACAAGCTGGTCTCTAATTCCCCTTAATCATCTAATCCTCTTATAATCATAATTAATTTATAGTTAGGATGTGCACACCCCTAATCATCATTAGGGTCACATCCTCCATAATCTCCCACTTGCCTCTAATATGTCATTAATTTGTCTAATCAAGTATTTGCACAACCTTAATCACTTAATTAGGTCAACCTAATCTCCATGTCATTTATGGAATGTGTCCTAAGTCAACCCTATTAAAGGCTTTCTCCTTTTGGAGAAGGCACCCCTTTCCCCATGTGAATTTTTAATTCACATTTAATCCCCCAATGCATTTCAAAGAATTTTAAATTCTTTCTCTCATTCTCATGTGGATATTTGAGGAATTTTTAATTCCTCACATGTCCTCTCACCCACATATGGACAAGGACCTCTTTTATGCGGAGATCTTATCCAAATTCCAAAGTACTATGTAGTACCTCCATGTCATGTCCACTTCATCTTTTTCAAGCCACTTCACATGCCGCATGTCAAGATGTGAGGGCTTGTGAGTTCTCAACTCACCATGGCCCTACATCTTGGCTTTGTTGGTTTAATCTCAACCATCCATTTTTCTAAAGAATTCAAAATTCTCTATAAATACCCCCTCTTTTCTCTCATTTTAAGGGGGAGATCATTGTGCTAACCAAACTCTTGCAATTTTTTCATTTGAGCCATACTTAGCCAAATATTTGCACTTGCATCCATTCTCATCCATTTCTTATCCATCTTACATCCCACACTTGCATCTTTTTCCATCAAGAGGAGCATTTATCACGTCAACAATCAAGGGCCAACCAAAGGACAACTCAACAAGGTAAAATGTTCCATTCTGTTTTGTTAAGCTAATCATTTGCCCAATCTTGAGGTGTTAGGTGTTTAGGTGGTTTCTTGCATATTTTGTGTTGCTACTCATTTTTGGGACCACGTTTTCACCTGATGATAGTTTAGTTTTTAACCACTCATTTAAATTCCTTAAACTGACTGAAAACTTTAAATTTACTTCTAAGGAAATATTCAAATGTCCTTCTAGAATAGTCATCTATGAATGAGATAAAATAGACAAATCTAGACAACGAAGGAATATTAAGTAGACCAACCACATCAAAATGTGAACTAGAATAAAAAGAAATGCGGCATTATTTTCCATATACAATATTTTTAAAAGTCAAACTTGAGATTACAATCATCAAGGCCTTCAACAAGGCTCTTATTTTTTGGGGCTCTAAGACCCTTCTCACCAATATGGCCAAGACTTTGGTTCCACAACATTGTTTCCCTTGCTAAGAGCTTCATCTCCAAAGCATTGGCACCCTTAAGTACCTATAAATCATGACCATTATATGTAGAAACCACAATCTTCTTTTATGCTTGATATAATGGTGACGATAAAGAATACAAGGCCCTTTTCTTGGACTTCACAAAAGCACTATTGTAGTGAACCATGCATGCATCCAACTTATACTGAGTGCCAATCCGAACACCCTTAACAAGCACCATATCACCTCTAGTCATCTTCCATCCACTACTCAAAAAAACAACCTGCAATCCCACATCACCTAGCTTACTCACTGAGAGTAGGTTTCATGCCAAACTAGGGATGTGTAGAACATCATCAATCCTCCCTCACTCTACCATCATGGAATTGAATCTTGAATCTTCCACAACTAACAATCTTTACGTGAGAGTCATCACTCACATACACCTTCCCACCATCATACTCTTGACATGGTACCAAGGCCATGTGCTTGAGTACAAATTGCCATATTCTTGATGTGATGGGGAGGGTTGACCCACTTAATCATGGATTAAGTGTGTGCAAATGCTTAATGGGTAGGTTAGATGTGGGTTAGGATTAGTATTAGAGGGCAAGTGGGAGAGGTAGAGTATGTGACATGAGGTGAGAGGAAAATAGGAATTAAATAATAGATTTAATTCTTATTTAGAGGAAAGGTTATTTGGGGATTAAATTAAATAAATATGTGTATTTATTCTATATAATAGATGAATGGGATGGGGGTAAATAATTAAAGGTAATTATTTACTTTAGGCTAGGATATAGGGAAAATATAGAAAAAATGGATTAGGATGAAGGTTGAGATAATTGAATATTAATTAAATAAAAGAATATTATTTAATTAATATAGAGGATATGAAATTGGTTGAATTAGGGGTAAATTGACCAAACGCAAGTGGTCAGTTTTTCAATGTCTACAATAGGAATGAATGAGAATGTATAGAAGACAAGGAGAGTACAAAGGCACATCCCAAGAAAAGAAAAGAAAAAAAAAGAGAACAATGTAAGAAAGGAAAAACAAGTTCCATAAATGACCCCTAAAGGTCTTAGATATCAATTTTTGCATTCAATTCCATAAAAAATGTTTCATAGATGTAAGGCCACATGGGTCATTAGGTTTGTGACATAATATATCTACTATAAGGACTTGAAAGTTGGACAAGGGCCTCTTTCTAATAAAGTGAGAGGTCTAGAAACAAGAAGTAATAAATCTACTATGATTCCCTTTGGTGGAAACACCTATAGAAAGCTATCAAAAAATCTCAAAAATCTATTGCGGGAAGAGTAAGACATATTTGATCCTCATTATCCATTAGAACCTAGAAAGAAACAATATATCTTGCATAAAGACAAAAAAAACCTCTAATCACATAATGAGGAAAGCATCAAAATAAAAAATATTCCTCAATATTTGGCTCTATGGAGAATATTTGGAAAATATAATTCTTCTAAGGAATATAGTTGTACATCTCAATGTAGAGCTAGTGGGAAAAAACTCTAAGTTACATAAGAGGAACCTATAAGTGACAAGGTTGCTAGAGTTAAGTATATATTAGGGAGAATATAGGTGGACATCATTGAGCTAGATATATAGATTTGAGTAGAATTAAAATTTTAAATATTATGGTTATGTAGCTATAAACTATGTGGATTGGAGCTAGACTCTATAAATATCAATTTAAATAATCTTTTTTATCTCCCCTTTGAGAGATTAAAATAGTTCACTAAAATTCTTTACCATCGTGTCCTAGCAATATCAAGGTAAGTGAAGTGTAATGACGAGGATGTTAACATTTACCAACAAGACTTAGGATCATTATTTACAAGGATCGCAAAGGATTTAAGAGGAAGAAAAGGATACCTAAGATGGACAATTTAGAACATGGTCGTTTGTCTCAACCTATACCACTTGGAATATTATTGAAGTAAAGAGATGAGTTTAAATTCTACAAAGATGATGGCATGAGATATCGATCTCTTAAAATGGATATGTTTAGATAGCATTATAACCAATATTTTATCTAATTTTGATCTATAGCCTAAAGGTATGAACCCAAAATATCATAATCATATCAAATATTAGGCATTTCTAGTGAGTGAAATAGGTGGATCTTTGTCTAAATTCCCTAAAACTAAACTTGAAAGCATTATTTTTCAAGGGTGATAAGAGAAACACATTTCTTATTTGTTCTTGACTTAGCAACTAAAGTTAAGATAAAACATGGACCAAAGAAAAGGACCACAATTAAACATATGAATAAACAACTTCAACCTTCTCATCTTTATATAACTATGAATCACCTCACATGATTCCTTTTTAGAAATGTTGAAAGCCATTTTTTTAATTTTTGATGGTTATCACAAAATGCTTAGCTAAACTATCAAGTAATCTCTAGAGACTCCTCATTGAGCAAGACATCAAGATAATATCATCTACAAATAGGAGAATAAATAGACTCTAAAGAATAAAAAAACATCTAATCACCTATTGTATTTGATAAGATTTCCTAAATATGGAAACTGATGACCTTAAAAAAAAAAAATTGAATGAAACTAACTTATTTTTAATTAAGTTCTTTTATATTTAGAATCTAAATTAAACGATAATAAAATATATTCTAAGCATGTTTCATATTTTAACGTAAAGAACATAGAAGAGAATTAAATATAACAAAGTAAATGTGAGAGGGAATGTAATAGAATGGCTTAGTCAATTCAACAATTGATATTTTTTTCTCTTTATTCTAGATTTATCTAGGTCTAGATGTCGCATGAAAATGTCCACTTGTATGTTCTTGAGCTCTATATCAACTAAACATCATTATGTTTAGTCTATTCTCTTTTGCATAGTCTTGCATGAACATCTACAATCTCATCTTTGAGCTAGATGGAAATATCTTATATAATTACATTGATGTCCTTTCTAAATTTATAACAAGTTACCTCTAACACAACTTAACTATCTAGATTAGGTAGTATTAGGGGCACCTTTAGGGACTTTTGCTATGGTGTGGGAGTGTCTAACTTTCCCTTTATAGCTTGGTCAAGTCACAAAAAAAATAAAAAAGGTGGAGGTTGGATCTTGGAAGGGATTTAGAATGAGGAGGTGATTAAGTGTAGTACTAATGTAGGTGTGACAATGGATTGTTCCTCGATCTTTCGGTTTCTAATGTGTTATGAGTGTGTGCGGTATTGTGTTTTTTCTATAAGATGTCTTTTATTACATCTAGGTGCTTGTGTGTGCTTTCTTTATCTTCTAACTCCATTCCCTTAATTCCTTAATTAATAAGCATAACCTAACCATTTATGGCTATTTGGGGATGAGATAAGATTGCCATGTAGAGTGAAGTACAAAATCAAGAGTTGAAATAGGAAATGTGTGTGGACCCATTCAGAGGGAAAGATTGTAGTATGATAGCATCCAAGGTGGTGAAACAACGAGAAGTAAAAATGGGCAAGGTGTTTAGGTTTCTAAGGGATTAGTGCAACATGGTGTGTGGATTTTAAGATGGTTGGTATGATAAATAATCACAAACTAAATATGGTTATACTTATTAAATAGACACTAAAAATGAATACTAAATGAAAAAATTCAATAATATACTTTCCATCTCTGCATCTTATTAAATACTAATCTCATAAATATTATTATTTGAATTTACATAATTATAATAATGAGATGGGTAGTATTCCATATTAGATTTTTTTTTTTGTGATTTCATATTCAAAGGCACTAGGATATATGTATTTATGTATATTTTACACAAAGAAGAATAGTTTAATTGTTCAAAAAGTTCTATAATGATAAATGAAATGCATTTTAGTGCAAGTGACATTGACTCAAATCTAACTCTATGATAAAGTGTCTATATAATGTGCAAACAACTCAATAATTGAGTAGTAACACAAGTTTAAATGATAAAAATAAATAATACTTAAAAACTTTAGAAGACACAATAATTAATTTGTCAAATTGAATCCAACATCACATCTTTTAAGGTTATTATTAGAAACATTATTTTGATGTAGAGATTTTTCTAATGTAATTGTTTTTTAAAATATAATTTATTGTTTAATAAGATAGAATTTTCTTGAAGGATTGTAGTTTAATTGGTGAGGATAATGATATGATTTTGGATTGCAACATCCACAAAGGTCCAAATCTCTTAAATGTACGATTGAATTAGGTTCAATCCTGAAATGATTTTGACAAACTAGATTTTCCAATAAATTCGAACTTGATCTCCTAAATTAAATTCATATTCTTTTACGTTCAATTCAACTATAAAACAACTTTACAAAGAAAATCAAATAAATTTTTTGTTAACTTTGATGAAAAAGATACCTTTGATTGTAACATGTAAACCAAAAGACAAGAGTGGGGCGAAAATAATGCATATAAGACATTGGGAAGGGAGTCCCATAATTTATTGACTTACATTTGTTTGACAACTTACTATTATCAAGACAATTTTATGCACGGACTGGAATCTCGTGATCAACGGGACTTAAATACTAGTGAAGATTTTACAAGAAAAAGAAATACAAAACATTAAAATATTTATTAAGAAAGGTGATGTAGGAATTTTTGTATATGGGTTTTCTTTAATTGGAGTAAAGTCTATATTAATATTACTGCAATTGATATTTTGTACTTTTAATTAATTGTAATTTATAATTTTATTTTTTATTAGTTTTTTTTTGTAATGTTAAAATTTATGAAATTATCAATTGAGCTTTTAATCTTGAATTTTAAAATGTACTAAGATTAAATTGTCCATAGTTATCTTGTCTAATAATTGTTGAATATGTGTCATATTATGTATTATTGTTAGATACCTATCAATTGAGCACGGTTTTATATAATGAATAAAACAATAATTATGTCTATTATGTCAAATTTGTTTGAGAGAAATCTAATCTGATTTTTTTGAAATGTCGGACTAAGATTTGATATCCCATTACCCTTTTTTTTTAAATCAAACAATTTATGAAAAAATAATAACCACCTAACATTTTAGATTTAAGATTTTACAAACTTTACTCTTAATTTTGTAAAGGAACAATGCTCATGTTTCAATCTTCACCTTCTTTTATTTAATATCTAGTAAGCCTTTTTTGAGTTGGTCACAAAGGTATAAAAAAATTACATGTCACATCACCATGAAATTGAGCCTAAATAATTATAGTAAGTGGAGGAAAAAAGAATGAGAGTATATAAGTAAAGTGTTTAAGTGGAAGAAAAAAATTAGAAAAGTGGATAAGTAAATTGTTTAAGTGGAGGAAAAAAGAGGAAGACACATAAGTAAATTGTTTAAGTGGAAGAAAAAAGAGGAAAACGCATTAGTAAATTGTTAAGTGGAGGAAAAAGGAGGAAATAATATAAATAAATAAGTGGACAAAAAACAGGAAAACACACAAGTAAATTATTAAGTAAAGGAAAAAAAAAAGAAGACACACAAGTAAAAAAAATTAAATTGTCTTGATAGCATTGGAGGAGCTTGACACTATGTAATGATGCTACAAAATTGACATTTTTTTGCTTTTGAATAAGGCCTATTAATAAGTGGTTATATAAATTAATTAATGGTTTAAAACCTTAGAAACTATATCTATTGGAACTTATAAGTTACTCTAAAACTAAGATTTAAAATAGTAAGACATGTTCAAGTTGTTTTTGCAAATAAACATGGTTACATACAAATTATTAAAAATATTTTATAAACATTGTTACATACAAATTATTAAAAATATTTTTCTATTTTGATTGAGGAGATATTATAAATATATGATTTGAAGAAGTGCATGCATTTGTTATTTAAATTATACAAGATAGTAACTACTATAGAAGATGGTGAAAATGTGTAAACTATCAATCCATCAAATCTAGTGATTATTAGAAGAGATAAATTTGACTTGATAGTGTCAATGACATTGATGAAGTTTTTTCTACATACGTTAGTGTAAATACTAGAAGCAAAAAAATGATTATGTCCTTTCAAACCTAACTTGAATTAGTCATTGTATAAAATAGAGATTCTATAAGTAAAATCACCACCATTATCATATCACATGACAAAACTATTAGTTTTCTCCAACTATTTATGATATTTAATTTTATAACTTTTAGGAAATGTTTGATCTATGACACCCAAATCAAGGTTGTTCGCTCTCATCGACAAACACAATTAACATCTTTGTGCAATCTTAAATATGCATATTTTTATTGAAGAATAAATTAACTTACATTCTTTACACTTTTAGAATACAAATATCATATATGTTGATTAATTTCTACTAGTGTAATATCATAATAAAAATTAGTTTAAACTCGCAAATTAGATCATTTGATGTTTTATAATATTTTTTCAATAATCGTCCTTTTATCTTATGTACACAATATAATACTAAAATATATAATTGTAATTTCTTTGATGTCTTGACTAAATCTATTAAAACATAAACATATCAATAATTTAAATAGTTATATCATTATATACAAAATGATATTTTAAAACATTAAATATTTATTAAAAATATTTTAATTTTTTAAAATTTTAATTGATTAAATCTTTAGAAAATAATTGTCAATATGACTTAATCTAATAATAAATAAAAATATAACTTAATAAGTTTTAAATACTCATTTTAATATTTAATTTTAAAAAATGCTTAATTCAAAATTTGATTGAAAAATATACTTATTAATTATAAACATAAATGTTTAATATACAAATTTGAAATGTATATTGTCATAATAATAATAAGATGGATTCATAGGCACATGAATAATGCCCTAAATTGAGAGAGTTTTTCAATTAATATTGTTTAATATTTTGGTTCCTTATTATGAGTACATTTTCTATAGTTCGTATTTGGAGATTGTATATCTCAAAATGGGTACACCTATGGATTGGAAACTTAACATTTATACTTGTGGATAAGTTTTTAGAGTTTGTCATTTGGCCATATTTGTGGATGGGTGATTTGGACATATATTTGAATTGTTTTTTCTTTTTTAAGTAATAGGTGAATAATGGGTGTTAAAAGGTATTATTTGGAAAGATTGTAGAATTCTTAGAATTCATTAGAAGATGATGTTTGCAATTGAACAATTTTTTATGACAATTAATCATATGAGGAGAATAGTGGGGAACAAGCAAAGCCTCTTCCAATATCTTTCTTAAATAAGATCAGGATACAATCCAAGACACATGTGGGATCAAGTCAAATAATTCATTAGATGTTCAAATGTGTAAATTCAATTACAAATATTTAAAACGTATTGATTGGTTTGAATATTTTAGTTGAATTGTTTGAATTTTTTATTCTTCTCATATATATAATGAGAGAAATAGATTTAAGTTTCTAATTAAATTTTACAATATGTTTTAATTTTGGTTTTGATGGAAAAACATACATGGACACATAAATTTTATTTTTTATTTAAGAATTTTTTTTACTTTACATTATTTACTGTATTTTATTTAAATTTTTTTTTAATGCATTTGTTTTACTTTTATACAGAAATTTTTATTTTACTTTTAAAAAATATCATTTATTATTTTGGTATTTTATTTTACTTATTTTGAAAGGTGTAGTAAATATCATATACTTATGTTTTAGATTTAATAGTTTCATATTAATACATATTTCAAGATTTCAATATTTTACATATAAAAAAATGTCTCATCTAGATAGTTTTTCTTTCATTTTATCATGACATTAGATGCTTCTTCCCTCTACTACCATTATAAATCACACCTCTTGATATAAATAATTAATAATTAATGATGCAGGAGCATCTAGGGTACTAGCAATCTTGATCACCAAAAATATTGTTATTTCAATTTTGTTTATTTTCAATAAGGCTTACGAGTTAGGAGAACAAATATTTTGATTTGCAACTTTGTAATTTCCCTTATAGTGAAATTGTAATTGTAATTTTGGTGGGAGTTATGAATTTATGAATATTTTCTAAGGTAAAATTGGGAAAATACCCCTCTTGGGCATCCAAATTCTTGGTGGGGACCATTTGGGGTGCATGTTCTTGCATGTTCAATTACATGCTTTGCATGTTTGTGCCAAAAGATTTGCATGTTATTGCATCTTTGTATTTGGAGTTGTGGGAGTTTATGGGAATCAAAGAAGGTGTCATAGTTGGCAAAAATCATTGGTCAAAAGTTAGGCACCCATGTGAAGGTGGTGAAGGCAATGAATTATTTTATATTTTATATTTTATTTTCTTATCTCTCCTCAAGTTGGGCATTGAATTTCTTGGTAGTTTATGGAGGTTGTTTTGGGAAACCAGTAGTGGTTTCTTCTCACACAATTTCTATATAATGATGCTTGCTCATTCGGAGAGGGGGGATTTTGGAGAATTTGTGGTTGCATACCCAAATGTTATCAAAATGATGCTAGAATGTTGAAGATATTATGTTCCAAATTTTTGTATGTTTGAAGCCCAGATTGTAAAGAAGCCTGCGAGCTTTAGTTTGATGTAATCATTTTATGATTTAAGAAATTAAGAATGTTGCTGATTTTCTTTCTTTAAATCTGAAATTTAATGGCATATTGCAGCCATCTTGTAAATCTCTTTGTGTGTGTTTGATTTCAGATTTGTAAGGGGAGTCTACTTCATCAATTAATTAATTATATTAAATCAATTAAACTATTACAATTAATTTATTATAATCAAAATATTAAATAATATTAGTTAAAATAATGCCACTAACTAATTTTCTAGAAAAATAAAGATTTTTTTATTTTCTAGAAAATACTAAGATAAATATAACAAATAAAAGTAACAAAATAAAGAAACATTAACATAAAATTATTCCTTCTATTTTTTCAACAAATTCAATAAATCAATCAAACATGGAATCTTTTTAATCTTTTGTAGGCACACACAAAATATTTCTTTTACAAGAATTACATTACATCTTTGAACATAATATAATTTTAGATTGGAGCTTTAAAGTTGTTTAAATAATGTGTGAAGGTTCTTATTATTTGTGTTCCTCTATAAGTTAGCTAAAGATTCATTGGAAATAACATATTGTTGCTTCCTTAGAGCTTATCTCTAAGAGATGTTATAGGAATTTTTAGAAAAATATTATACGAAATTCTATTGGAAAACTAAACTTCACGTGTTTCCTTTTGTGTTTTCTTTTTGTTGAACATCCAGAATATTGAGAGGGGAGGGGTGAATCAATATTCCTCTAAAAATATTAAAACCTTTAAATGATTGTCCACATAATAGTTAAAATTACTGAACAATAACCAATATAACACAACACCACATAATACCAAGATTTTTATCGTGGAAACCCAAGATGGGAAAAACCACAGAGAGGGTTAACTCTCAAGTATTAAGTAACCAATTATAGAATATAGGGTGGCTCACTGCTGGGGTGGCTCAACGTCGGGTTGGCTCACTACCCAAGATACAAAAACTAGCTATTACAACTGAGAGATGGCTTACAGCTGGAGTATATGTTAAAAAATTGAACTGCTATAATTGCATCTATAAATGCATGAATACAATTCTTGCTGAAGCACAAAGCACTACACTATACTATTATAGCACATATATCAGTTTGCACTATACATCAATAGATTGCTATCATACATCACATATCATGTCATCATCATTTTGTTTATGTTGCTTCATATATATACCGGATCTGCATATCCACTTAGTCGGCTTGCATCAAAGATAGAGTTGGGTGAGCACGATACACAAGACGTTGGAGATGTCGGAATAGATGCAAAAAATATCCCATGCTATACCAAATAGAGCAGTCGGACCAAAAACTGCGGTACAACATTACATAGACCAAAACTTATGCCGGTAACACCACTGTCGAAACAAAGGATAAGTTGGAGGTAAGAATACCAGACCGAACAATGACATCAATGACAAATATCAACAATCTCCCCCTTTGTCATTGATGGCAAACAAAATTTTGAAATGTCAAAACTTCAAAAGATAAACTCCAGAACTCCCCCTATGATGACTATCTTTATTTCTCAAAAACTTTTCTTTTGTTTTCTCCCCCTTTTGACATCAATGAACAAGGGGTATAGGGTGAAAAACTTTTAGGATGCACCTGATGCACCATAGGAGAAAGACTGCTAGATTTTCTGAAGATGGGCGACCCACTTACCCTTATTATCATTCCACTATAAAATTGCTTCGATTAGAATTTGTGCATGAACTTGAATGGATGCAAGTAGAGATTCTTTGTCTTCAATGGATCAATGATCAGAAAGGGTAGCCAGTTGTGCCTTCAAGAGGGCATGATTCATCAGTGAAATATTGTCTGCACACATCTCTCGAAGATTGCTTAAGGGCAGAATGATGTTGTCCTGTTGCTGTTGCAGTTTAAAGTACTTTTTGTGTAGTTCCTCAATTGAGGATCTCTCGGATCCAGATAATTCTTTAGATAACTTGAAAGAATGGTATGCCTGCCTAATCGTTGACTCAATTGAGTCAAGCTCTTTTCTAATATCAATTGTGGCATCTAGCCACTACAGGTTGTACAAATACAAAGAATTTTCTTCCTTGAGAAGGTCTTGACCTTGCCTGATTAGCTGATGAATATTGAAGAAGGCATTTGCACATCAATCTTTTAATTCCTGTAAGAGCTTATTCCTTTTAGCTTCCTTTTCCCTATGGAGCTTTTCATCTATAAAGGCAAAGGAGTCCTTCACAACATTGACGAGTGTTCTGCATTTATCTGTATTGCTTTTGGATTGATCTATATTACATTCTGGAATAATACTTTGAAGAGCAACAACAATCTCCTCAATCAAATTATGTTTTTCTTCTAATTCCTTAAGCATGTCAATTTTGGCCGAGGCCTGAATGGACTCAACAACTTGAAATTTCTGAAAAGGATTAATCTTCTCAATGTCAAGAATTATCTTGGAAGAGATAATAGGCTGGATCATAGGTGGTGAAGCAAGTAAACTCTTCAAAACATCACTGGAATAGGTACTAGTGGAGATGTCAGCAATTTCTTCTCTTTTCTCAGTTATCCCTACTACCGGTTCTTCACCTTTTTCTTTCTTTGTGTTTTATTCTTGCTCTCTGGTATTAACTTCCTCTATAGTTATCTCTTCTCCATTTCTTCCAGTTTCCTTTTCAATTCTCTCTTCTTCTCTTTCAACTTCTCTTTCTTGTTCTTCATTTGCATTCACCAGAGTAGAATCTTTATCCGAAGAATGAGTATGTTCAATTTTTGGAGGATTCATATCAAGATTGTATACTTTTGCATCAGTGTATTCTGGTATAAGATCTACAATGATTTCAGTATCCAATTCCTCATGAGAGCATGTGGGGGCAACAGATGATGGAGCAGAGCCATCACCGGATATCATCCTAAGATTTCTTGCCATGCTTGTAAGCTTGTCAATGATACATGCTTTCAATTTATCTACAACTCCTTTGTTCTCCATAAGGGTATGTTCCCTTTTCTTTGTTCTCAACCCTGACCAACTGAGTTCCTTAAAACTTGCTAAGTCTTCCTCTTTTATGAGTTTAGAAACAATGGAAATAGCTTCATTAACAATGTCCTTATCTATTTTCCTAGCATTTGCTCTGATTGTATTTAGACCAACCCAGAGACTATCAAAAATATCCTCTTTGAAGTTATCTATATTTCCATCTAGTCTTGAATAGTACATAACAAATGCTTGTATTATGTTTTATTTTCCTTTGGAAGTAGAAAAGTTGTACAATTCACGAACCTCTTTAGAGTTTCCATCTACAAGTAGTTCAAATAAAGTATCTACATCAAGAGTATCACGAGTTACCTTTTTTGGATTTCTTCTCCTGGACCTTAATTCGGTACTTGTCTGGGTTTGATTTTGTTTCAGATTCTACAATAGTAGGATTACCCTCAGTGGCTTTCGCTTCTTCCGCCTTCTTGCTTGGAGTAGGTGGAGGAAGACCTTTCTTCCTCTTACCAGATGGACTCTCCATTTCTACTGAACGTTCAACTACTTTTGCGGAGGTACCAAATGAGCTACCAGTTATACTCTGAGTAATTCTTTTGAGTGTCGCAAGACCTTCCTTTGTCATACCTCCTTCCTTAATCGCTTTTAGAATCTTCTGTACTTTCTTATTAATCTCCTTCGATATTTTCTCTTTCCGGATTTCTTTGAACTTTTCTTCTATTGTGCCAAACCTCTTCTGAGAGGTGTCTGTTAGACTCTCTAATAGAACTTTTGCAAGAAATTATACATATTCTTTTGATACTTCATACCCCAATTCAGGTATCCACTAAGTTTTCAGTACAATAGCTTCCATTACACATTTGTCAACTATGACTATGAATGTGATATCATCCTTATATTTGGTGACTACAGATTTAGGGATTCTATCTCGGTTGCACATCTTATACTGAAATAAAGAGAAAAATGAATTAAATGCCATTTCTTGTGTAGTAGTATCAGCATACCTCATCATTCGCTCCGCAATTTGGTGAGCAACTGGTTTCTCAAATGACTACACTACCAAAACAAGACCAGGCATTTCACACATGAAGTAGATGTTATCTCTGAAATCTGCACCCTGTTGAACCTGATGTTCAACAATTCTAGTGTAACATGGGAAGACCTCTGATGTTGTGGGTTACTATAGGTAGAGGTCAACCTCCGGAGAAGGCCGGCTTCCTTTTGGTATGAATCACCTAATCTACTAATTTCTTATAAGGAAAAGGGAGAAGGATTGCTAAATAAGACTAATACTGAAAGCATAAAATAAAGTGATACACCAAACTTAATAGGAGATAATGAGACTCAAACTACACTTAGTTCCAATCTGACAGAAATTAAGTTTACACAACTTGTTACAGCAATGTCCATGCATAATTGTTTTATTGAAAGGTCAAATACTTTGGCTTGCAAAAGGAGGGAAAAGCTCACAATAGGCAAACGATTGTACTTAACTGACACAATCAATAACTTGAATGAGCATGCTAATTACAGAAAAGGTACAATGCATGAGACAAAACTATAATGAAAACTAAGTATGTTTACAATATAGTTTGATCCATCACAAAGCATACACTAAACTGTAAGAACAAGATGGTGAAGAATCAATTCCAGAAATGAGTAAGGTAAATTGTATTCAATGCCTCCAAGAGTTACAAAAGATGCAAAATTTGTGCCAAAGGACTATGAAGGTCACAGTGTCTCTAATCTACATAATCAAAAATGATTACAAAATGAGTCCAAAAATGGCTAAGTAAACAAGCTCCACCAAAACAGGTTCAAGAAGCTTCTTCGGTCGGATGGCTTCACAAAGCCAAAAATATAGCAACTAGATTTTATCCACAAAAGCTCCAAAGCATTGAAATTATCAAGTTTGACTATGTCAAACATGATGACAACTCAAAATGGCTCCAAAATACCCTCCAAAGCTCATAAAGAGTCAAAAAACAACTCCAATATTTGAGGCATATGTTTGCAAACAAACTTCAACTCCCCTATATGCTCTCTCAATCATAAATAGAAGCATATCTCTCCATTTTTCCTCCCAAGAATTAGTCATATTAACACATGTCTCTATTTTTGCATTTAAAGGAAAATAATGATTTAAAATAAGTGATTTATAAAGTATCACTTATATTTAATCATTTACAATATAAAACAAATGCCAAAAATAAGAGACTTTACACCTCCATGTATCGGCATGAACATAGACAAAAAGTTTGCTAAGTCAAAAAGTGAAAAATGCTTAAGTCTTTGAAAAGTAAAACCTACAATGGCATTAGTTTGTCATGATATTAATTTTTATAAAATATGAGAAAAGTCATATTCCATCGACATCTTTTAGGTTTTTACAAAACCTAAAATAAAAACAAGGTAAAAGAAATATTGTTTCATTATGTTATGCTGAAGCTTCAAGAAGAAGCTAAGTCCGCTGCCACTATGAGGGTTTTTTGAAGCATTCTCTGCAACTTTTATGCCATTGTAAAGACTTTTCTGGAGATCTCTATATTTTTCAAGAAGATTCAAAGAAAAATAATGTTGGGTGAGTTATTTTCTTTGTATGAATCTAGGCATTATTTCTCATTATTGGAGTATCTTTTGGCTTTTAAGTCGCGTCCTATCATTATTTTCTGATAACTTTTCCATATGTTTCTATCTTTTGTTGTTGTTTTTTTTGCTCCTTCTAAGGCTGATATTGCAATATATTTCGAGGCTTCTATTGAAAGATACCCAAAATTTCTTCAAATCAGAATCTAGGTAAGTTATTTTCTGAACGTGGCCTTCATTTGGTTCATTCTTTGTGCTTCTTCATGGTAGAGGGTTTGGGTTTCTCATCTAAGAAAACTTTATGTATTTGTTTTCACCAATACATTTATGTTATTTCATGGTCACGGTTGTGTCTTATTTCTACTTCTTCTGAAAATGTGTTTATTTCATAGAGGCTTGAAAACCTCTTTTCTTTCCCTTTGTATTTATGATTTTAACAAAACCCCAAATGGGTTCAAAAGCATATGAAGAAAAATGTGTTACTTCGCCTATAGATTTGATTCTCCTTCTTTTCCAATCAAGTTTTATGCAATATTCACAGCCAAAAATTTTAAGGTCACTAGGGTTTCTTCTGATTTAGAAACTCTATAAATATAAACCCAAGCTGCAACATACTCTTCTATTTGAAATTTTGTAGAAGTTCCAAGATCCTTATGTTTCTTAATGTTCACCATGAAGATCTTTTACTTTCAAAAATTTCCACCTGTTCATTAGAGGTCGAAGCCTCCATGCTCTTGTTCTATGCACTAAATAGTGACTATACATTGTAGAAACCATAGCTTTTGCTTCATATTTTGACATATGAATGTCCTTAAACAGAATAGTATCTTTCTCTCTACCTTCATTACTGAGATTGTCATGACCATATTATGAGGAGAATTTCCCTTAACTTCATCTCTGATATATTAATCAGATTTGTATGCATGATGTGGTTTGCAATATACTTTTCATTCTCTTCATGAACACCTGCAATTTGTGATTGAGCATAACCTTTGGCTGATGAATAAGATAAACTTATTCTGGATACTATATACTGGATATTGTAAATTGAATTTTTGATTATCAATGTATCATGTATATCATTAAATCTTTGTTGCACCATGAATAATATGTTGCGTTGTCCTCATTTCACAAGGGTTTTAATTGCATCATGATTGTAATCTCCTAATACTATTGGCACATTTAAGCTAATAAAGAAAAATTATTGTTCTTTGAGTTGTTGTTATGTCTGAGATCTGTTACTATAATCTGGTTTCAATCTCATACAACATTTAAAACTGAGATTTAATATGTGTTGTAAATGCTTTCTTATGTATGCTTTGTGTTCTCTTTTGAAAAGAAAGAACATATGCTCAGTATGAAGAATTGTCTATCATTACCAATTTTTTTTAAGAATCTGCCCTTCTTTTACTCAATGCCAAAATTTCTTGTGAAAGACTATTTTTGTATGTATCAAAACCCAGATTTACATTTCATTATGTCATATAATGGCATTGTATTAGATACTCATGCAAATACCAAATATCTGATCTTTGCTCAACTGTCAAGCCTTTAGAAACTTGAAAAATAGTTTCCAAACTTCCTAATATCCTCCTTTATCCCTATGCCTGACTGAATTTTCTCATTGGTAACTATCATGTATAGCCTAGACCATCATGTTTGCTTTAACTATGTTGAAATTCATTCATCTCTCAATACACCCTAGAGCCTACATTGTGACTATGAAAGGATCATGATTGATATCAACTGTTTTGCAATATAATTCCATATGCACTTTGAATATTCATAAAAGACTATGCATAGATTAAGATAATGCAATCATTGCTATGAGTTGGGCTCAACCCTTGTGGGAGCCACATTTCCACCACTCATTTTTTAATTGATCAAACCTGTAGTTGCACATGAAGCAAACAAGTTAGAAAAAAATGTATATTTCAGGTGTATTTGATAACTCCAATGGTTTTCCGAGACACTTAAAATGCACATATACTTATTTAATGCACATCATGATCAATTTATACATGCATAGGTAAATGGTCATGTATGGTATGTAACCTTTCATTGCTTGGAGCACTGCTCTAACACATTGATATGACTTAAATGCAGGAATTAGGAGTACCAAGGAGTTAGGAAGGTCAAGATAACTCGGGTAGCAACCGGACAAGAGGATACAACAAAACTAGTCATTCTCAGGCAATGATTAGTTACCCTCCCTACATGCATATTATTTCCCTTCACTTACTTATTCATGTATATGTCTATCTTGATTTTCATTTAATAAGAAAAAGTTAAACTCACGGCTTGTGTGAGTCAATGAACATTTCTACATTCACATTCAATAAAGATTACTTCTTTAGAAAATATTTGTAAAAATATTTCTTATGTTTCATGCATCTGTATAAATGCAATGATTTAAATTTTTGTAATCTTTTAAGTTATTTTATTTGTACACATGAATGCAATGTAGGGGAGATAGAAAATGTACCATTTTCTTTTAAATATCAATGGGCTCTACCTGATTGAGCCATAGATGAAAATCTGGTAAGAGTAGAATAGCAAGCAGAGTGCAAGGGTTCTAAACCAGAATGCAACTTTCTTCTTACTTCATTTGCACTGATTCAAATTCTCAAGGAACTTCTCTCTGATGAGATCACATAAGTCGTAGTCCACTCCATTTACCACCATATCATATGAGTGTAGATAGCAGTAGTTGAGATGGATTTATCTTTGTTGGTATAGTAGATTTTGTTTCCAATGACCTGGGGAGCATACCTCATAGCTATATTTTTAACTGTATGAATTGCCAAAGACATGTCGTCAAAAATGACCTGAGTTAGGTTTTCAACTTCCTTGTTCTTGACTACCTTTGGTGTTGGAAGAATTCCAGTGTCATTCAAACCAGTAACAACCTTCATTACTTCTTTGTTGATCAGATGAGCCTCATCTAACCACATGAATGTGTCATGGAACCTGCTCATAGCCATCTGTACCCATTTATCATAAAAACAGAAGCATGGGAAATTGTTCCATACATGTAGTTTATTTTCAACCAGAACCTTGTATTCAGGTTTGACATTGAAGTCATCACCAGTGATCTCATTTACCCACAAATCAAGTAACCTATTGTGATTGAATTCTTCAAGCTTCAAATGTATGTAGGCCCTAACATCTTCTATAGGAATGACTCCGTGTGGGATTTTTGATAAACAACCAACCATATCATTTTCAATTGATATATTCAGATACTTCTTGAATTTAGGATGAGGCTAAGATGCCACATTGACCAAAGAGGGAGTAGCCATAACTGTAAGTGTAGAGAAATAGAAAGACTCAAGAAAAATACATCTTGCAGATTCACAAACCCTAGGATGCAAGTCGGCTTCTTTCTTCTCCTTAGCTCCTTGTGACCTTTTCGCTTGAGTGATCAAAAGTGACTTGTAAATTTTTCTTTTTATGCTAATTTCTTAATAAATGCACCTTTTTGCATTAAATGCACCATAACTCCTTTCGTGATTCCCTATTCATCAGACATATGTGACTTTACCGAATGTCTGCAAGTTGCTAGTCCTTGTCTACAGAAGACTTCTTGATCGATTAGATCTAATATGCTTGCAATCTCATTTTACTCATGAAGGGGGAAGAGGTAATCCCTGAACTTTCTTCCCCTGGGCAATAGTCAGAGAGCGGCTAATTACCAAAACAGATGTTTCCACCAAAGTTGGATCCATTATCTTCTTTCTTTCTCCAAATCTTCTTCATTTCGGCCTTAACTTCTTCCTTATCAATTTTCTTTGTTGGTTCGATTGGCTTGACTACATCAGTTTTGTAGAATCTTGCAATGTGTCCAATTTTATTGCAATTATAACACCTGTGGTATTCTTTTTTTGTCCTGACCTGCACTAGTTAGCCTTATGTCCATATGCATAACATGTATAACAATAACCACTGAAATAATTGTTTCTATTTGGTTTTCTACATTGATTATCATTGTGACCATAACCATTGCAATTAAAATATCTACCATAGTAAGATCTAGCTTTCTAATTCATATTATTCATGTAATTTAATGATTTATGACCTAATTAATTACAATTAAAACAATGACCATTAAAAGAGAAGGGTTTCCTACTTACCTATTGCTTTGTTGGAGACTTACCTTTGTCTTCTTTGCCGGATTCAGTTTTAGCTTCTTTTATTGATTCAAGTTCCCTTTTTTTCATTAGGTTTACTGTGTGAGCATTCACCAATTTCACAACCTAAGCCTTTCTTATTTGTCAGTGATCTTTGAGTTGCTAATATTTCATCAAGCTTTTATGAACTTGCTTTGTATTTGACCTCTTGCTTCTTTGATTCTTCTAAATCTGATTTGAGAGATATAACTTCTTGTTCCAACTTCTTGCATTCATCAGATTTGTCCTTGATTACATTATTCAGATGTTCCTTGGTCTTTTCATCTTCTTCACTCTTAGCTTTCAAATCAAGGATAGTAATATTTGCTAACTTGAGTTCATTACTGACCTCCTTATGTCTTAGCTTGAATTTCTAGATATGATCTTTCAGCTTATAGATGCAATCATTTTCCATTTGAAGATTTTATGAGAGTGCCTTATTTTCATCTTCAATAGCTTCAAGATCTTCGAGGATGGACATGAGTTCTTTCTAATCCATGGTAGATCTAGGTATCATATGTTCAACCTTCCAGATCTCCTTTGAGATGTTAGACTCTTCTAAAGGATCTGGATCTAATACCAATTGTTGAACATCTGTAATACTGAGAGGGGAGGGGTGAATCAGTATTCCTCTAAAAATATTAAAACCTTTAAATAGTTGTCCACATAACATAATTAAAATTACTAAACAATAACCAATAAAACACAACACCACATAACACCGATATTTTTATCATGGAAACTTAAATGGGAAAAAGCATGGAGAGGGTTAACTCTCAAGTATTAAGTAACCAGTTACAGAATACATGATGGCTCACTGTTGGGGTGGCTCACTGTTGAGTTGGCTCACTACCGGTGGGCTCACTACCCAAGATACAAAAACCAACTATTACAACTAAGAGATGGCTTACAGTCGGAGTATATGTTTCAAAATTGAACTGCTATAATTGCATCTTCAAATGCATGAATACAATTTTTGTTGAAGCACAAAGATCTTCAAAACACTACACTATACTACTATAGCACATATATCAGTTCACACTATACATCAACAGATCACTATCATACATCACATATCATATCATCATCATTTTTTTTATTTTGCTTCATATATATATCAGATCTACATATCCACTTAGTCGGATTGCATTGGAGATAGAGTCGGGTGAGCACGATACACAAGACATTGGAGATGTCAACATAGATGCAAAAAGATATCTCGTGTTATACTGAATAGGGCCGGACCAAAAATTGTAGTACAACATTGCATAGACCAAAACTTATGTCGGTAATACCACTTCCGGAACAAAGGATAAGTCGGAGGTAAGAATATCGGACGGATCAATGACATCAATGACAAATATCAACACTTTTATAATTCTTTTTAAAAAAATTAAATAGAAAAAAAAAAAGAGTTAATTTTTAAATGTAATATAAAGAAGTAATTCACATACAATAATTAAAATCTAACATTCCTACCTTGATAACTCATAAATTAACAAATGAAATATAAGCTAAAGAGGAAAATATTTTACAAAAAAAAAATTAAGCTATTAAAGGAAAATCTAATCTAAGAAGAAAAAAATCACATCTAGAGTTAATGTTTATTTTGGATGAAAAGTAAGATTGATGTTATTAATAATATAGGTGAGAATATTCAAGTTCAACTGGAGATAGTTAATAATAATAGAGCTAAGAAGAAAATCTAGGCTATTAAAAGAAAATATAATCTAAGAAGAAAAAAATCACATCTAGAGTTAAAAGAAAATAATAGGATTGAGTTAGTGTTGTTTTCTAAGGACTATCAAACACCTCCTATGATAACTGAAACACCTAGTGAGAATATTCAAGTTCAACTGGAGATAGTTATCTCTCTGAATAATACGAAATAGGTCACCGATGAAGACATAGGGAAATAAGATCAGATGAAGAATGAAGATGCCTTCGGATATGAGGAAAAGAAAGAAGTAGAGACACCAGTTAATACTAGTGATAATAAGAAGGAGAAGGAGATGAAAGAGAAGAATGCAAAGGTAGATGTTACGGCAACTGGTGATACCTCCAACTCCTTTGGAGATTCTCTAAAGAATCTATTGAGCATGCAATTGCAAGTCCAACCTATTGTGTCTGTGTAATTGCTACAACTACCCATGCAAGAGGGGAATGTGGACTTATCCAAGAGTTCACTGCTCCACAAACTACAACTAGGAGATGTCTTCCATGCATCTTACCGAAAGGAAATCATTGAAACATATTAGAAGAGCAAAGAACTAATTGAAGAAGTAGTGAAAACCTTACAAGAGGCCATACCTAGAACAACCATTGATATCTCATTATCCGGTATGGAAAATATGAAATTTTTGATTGATTCTTTCAAGGAATATGCCTCCGGATTGAAGGAAAAGTTGGAAAAAGAAATAGATAAAAATATGGATGAGAAGAGGCTAATGGAAATCACGAAGAAGTGTGCACACAAACACAACAAATTTTAGGAAAGTCTCAAGGGTGCATAGGCTTGTGTGGTTGAAGCCAAACCCTCATTCCAATTTTGTATGAAGTGGCCTAGAGCCACAAAGAGCATTAAAGGTGAAATGGACTCAATTAAGTCACAAAAAATAGAGCTTCCAGTGCACTTAGATGGAAGTTCAAGATCAACCATAGAAGACTTACATGAGAAATACTTCCAACTGCAAGGTCAAGAAGAGAATTATTATGCAGTTATAAAACCTCAGAGATTTGGTGAATTCAAAGTTCACATCTATTTCTAGTGCCCTAGTGAGTGTTGGTAAAGCTACAAAGATCAATTCGGTACCCAACACTCTGAAAAAAGGGGAAGAATGCCTAATGGAATTGGAGACATAGTGTAGAATGCTTGGCATAGCCAAGAAGATCTAGGAGGATGGAAAACAAGAATGGAAAGTTCATCTTGCAAAGCTCCAAGAGTCAACTTCCTCTGGTTGATAGTAATTCTTTATCTATGCATTCTTAGTTTCTTGTTTCAGATTCTTATGTACAGATGCGGATGGTATAAGATAGATGTTTAGTTCAAATTTATATTGAATAGCTCTCTTAGGGGGAGTTAGTTCATTTTTTTAGTTTGTATATATGAATATACTTGTCAGGGGGAGATTCAGTATGTAAGAAGATTTTTGTATGCACCCTTTACCCTTGATGCCAAAGGGGGAGAATAATTTTTGGAGTTAATTTTGGCATGTTGCCATCAATGACAAAGGGGGAGATTGTTGGAAGAATAAGGAGATGTCAATGATGCACTTGTTGCCAACATGAGCATGTGGGATGAGAATAAAGTGAGCAGTTATGCATTGCAGTGTTGTCATTGATGTCAACATTGTATCCTGATACGAAGACTATGGTGCAGATCAGTTTGGGTGTCTTGAGCATGCTTGAGGATTATTATGTAAGATAATTTTACAAGAAGTTTTAATCTAATGAAGGCAATAGTTGTGTAAATTGACTAACTGTCAATTCAAGTGATTCTATGTAATTGATAGAAGATCCTAATTCTAGAGTTTCATCTTGTTTTGGCTCTTGGTGTGGAAGTTATTAGTAATAGAACTTTAGACTGACAATTACAGGCATTTTCCAATCCAGTGCATATGTTTTGGTGAATCTGCACTTCTTCATGGATTGGAATTTTTCTTTGTGGTTTTGTGGAGATGCTGATAGGTGTCTGCTTATTATTTATTCTATTTGGCATAGATTTTGGAGGTCTGTGTGTCCGAATGTGGATGTACAATTGGAAAATTTTGATATTAGGTCATTACACGTATCGACCTAAAGAGTTTTATGTTTTGCAGAGTTTAATTATGTGTTGATTTGTTATGTGGGTGTTATTTTAGGTCAATTCCAACCTATTTCAAATTGTTATGAGTTTTGAATCTCGATGTGAAGAGTGTATGTATATATATTGAGCCGACAAGTTACATTTTATATATTATACCTAATTAGGTCGACCTAATTGATGTTTTGGGTGAAGCAGATAAATATGAATAATAATTTTTAGTATTTTATGTGGTGACATGAGATAGGATGCAAATTGTGTGAATATAGAGAAAATGCAAAGCAGAGAAGAGCAAAGTATTAAGTCATATCAATATGAAGTGTGTAAAGTCTATATCATGAGCTTCATTGGAACTATATTTCATGCATATGTCAGATGCAATTATAACAGTTCAAAACTTGGTTGTGTGCGATAATCTCTTCTATCTCTTTTATCTTTCAGTGGGAAGTGAGACCACCTACAATGAGCACTTATATAATATACTATAATCGGTTATAATATATTGTGAGCTAATCCTCACTATGGTTTTCCCATTTTGGGTTTTCCACGTAAAAATCATGGTGTCCATGTGTTATGTGATGTTGTTGGATGTTTTCATGCTTTCATTCATTACTACAATAGAATATGTTATGTGAGTTGGATGTTTAAATGTTTAAATAGTTTATAAGAATATTGATTCACCCCCCCCCCTTAGTATTTTGGGTGTTCAACACAAGGTATAGACTTTTATCCTTTATAATCTACACCTATTTTGGTGTCCATATAAATCTCTATGAGGAATCATTCCAAAGTAAAAAGAAAAGAAATGATTAGTCACAACAAAGTATATGTTTTTTAGAATTTGATCCATTAGAATAATTTCATGCTTCACTTGTCTTTCATATGTAGCAAGTGTACATCCAGACTATTAACACATTGAAGAAAAATATAAAACTATAAAAACTGCTCATAAAATAAGAAAAAATTAGTAATAATATGTCCCCTCAAATTATATGTATTATGAAGGAGTGCCCATAAATTGAAGAAAAAAAATAAAATATGAAAAATATGACCATAAACTAATGTAATAAATAATAGAAACTATGTATAAAATACATACTAGGTATATATTTACATGTGTGTTTAATTGATTTGAAAGATGTCCTTAATTTTTCCCTCAATGAAAGTGTATGTGTGTGTATATAATAAAAAAAATAAGCATAACATATATAAATATAATGTTATAATATTTAATAGAAATAAAGTGATACAAATAAAGAAGAGGTTAACCATTAATATCAATGTACTTAGGTAAAAAATTATCAATCTATTACATGTCACATATTTTCATTAGAATCAATTTCCTATGGAACTATCATCAATGATGGCATGATGTACAAGTGGAGATGGAGATTATTTATTATCATGTAATGCCTATGTATGAGAAAAATTAATGTATAAATGATTTATTTTTTATGTTATCTTTAGAGAATTAGGGAAAGATTCCATCCCATGTGTTTTATGCACTTGTTTTTTAGAATTGTCAATAGATGCTTTTTTATGATTACTTTGATCAAATTGTCATGAGAATTGTAGCTATGATGTATCTTATATCTCACATTGATTCTCTTTAAGTACCTTTATTTCAATGATACTATTAATTGGAGTTCTAAAGTTAATCATAATACCACCACATGGTGCCATATATACTTACTTGCATATATACTTTTCCTTGGTTTCCATTATGCTTAATATCTTTGTATATTACATTAATGTCTGATGTATTAGATGTATCATGCGATTTTTCCATAAAAATTGTATGATTATTATGAATAAAATTGAGATCATCCTCACCATCCATTTATATATGATTAGACTCATCATACTAAGGTGCTAAAGATGCATTTCCATTGTCATAATACATTCTACATGGACTACACTAATGTAACCATATCTTGTATTTTATGATTGAGTAGTATACACATACTCATAGTATGCGCATATTTTCAATGATAATAAAAAAAAAATAGTATTGATGCACCATGTAACACCTTTAGATGTATCAATTGATTTCATAGGAGAAAAGGTGATAAATTGTTGCGTAAAAGCTATATCAGTAGAAGTGGAGGATTAAAAAATCTAGTGAATTTTATATGTTCATTTTAGTTTAATTGAATGGTGTTTCTCAAATCAATAAGATTGACCCTAAAACCTTGATAACATTTAATATTAATAATAGAAATTAGCATCAAATTTTATTTTCATTAAAAATACCCACCAACTAACTTTATCAATAAACTAATTTACATTCAAATATAAATTAAATATCCATATACAATTTATCACACCACCTTAATATTATTCTAAATAAAATTAGATATATTACAACCATCCAATAAAATTCACCATTATACTTTTAAAAAGCAATATTTTTTATTACCTCAGCAATTTGAATTATGATGGGAAAGAAGACAATTTTTACTTTTAAACATGCATGGAATGTAGCCGCCCTTGAAAAGAAATCAACATGAGTTCATGCAAGTATTCATATTCTTAAAAGACAATCTTTTTAAAAGAAAAAACATATTGGGAGAAAAAGAGAGTAGACAAAAATCTAAAAAATAGAATGAGTTAATAGCTTTACATGCCTTAATTTAAGTGAAATGACACATGTCACTCCTAACGTCATGTTGGGAGCCATCAACTATTGTATTATTGAAAAATTAAAATTGTACCTCTATTAGTTTTAGCTTCCTACGTGCAAAGTCATTTTCCAATTACTAATCACTATAGTATTTATTAAATGGTGGAGATAAAATATCCCTTTCAAAATATTTAGTTAGAATGTTAAGAAGATGAATAAATTAATAAATATAAATGAATAGTAGATAAGAGTAATCAATTAAAATAAGTTATTTATATAAAATCATATTTGTGTTTAAATGAAATTGAGAAGGATTATGATATATGTGATTTTAATGATTAATTGAGATTTATTTAATATTTTGATCATAAATTTTTTAATTATAGTGGTTTAGAATTGCTTAAACTTATATTTATTGGAAGTTAAATAATGAAATTTGAATTGGGTTGTCATCAAATTTTATCAAAGCATACAATTATATGTGATTTTGGATTAGATGACACAATTTTGTACTATGTTGAATTTCACTTTTAGTGACTACAAAAGATGCTTGACTCGTACATTTCTACATATGAAAAAAATGAACAATATTAAGAAGAACAATTAAGACCTACTATAGTAATGCAAAAGAACAAGAGACTTTCTTGTCAATAGTCAAGCCCCAAGACTAAGTCAATGATGGTATAGGTAGAGAATAAAGAGAGGTGTTGGATGTTAATGTAGCTAGAGTAATCAATAGTTGAACATGTAAGTATTAGTGATAGATATTAAATATGTTTTCTTATTTTAATTAGAAAGTGTTTTGATATTTAATGTGATCATATAATGATAAAACCAAACTAGAATGATATCTATAAATACAAATTCCTAGAAACATAAATCAAATCCTTTTAGGACCTTGGGCCACTTAAGAACATAAACATGTATGCAAATTGGTTAATTCTATAATAACCCCCTTAAGAACATAAAAATGTGTACAAAGTAGTGTAAATGAAAGGAGAAAAGTACAAGGACATTTCCTCTACACTTTGGTCTACGTGCAAAACTAGGTGAGAATGCATGCTAAAGTAGATATAAATATACTAACAATGATATAAGGATACAAATATTCAAAAAGCTGGGTTATTGGAACAAATGTATTCTCCTAACCCATGAAAACCATGCATGAAACAAAAATCACTTTTAGTGAGGTGCTGCCCTCTAATAGTGTATACGAAAAAGGAGTTCTTTCAAATTGATCATTGTGACTAAAAAGTTAGTGTACAAATAGAGCATGGTGTGTGAATTTAAAATAGTTTAAAATATGCACCCTTTACATACTTACATGTGTGTGTGATCAAGTATGGATAGAGGACGTGGATGAAAAGATTCCCCTGCATTTTTTCCTAGTGTAAAAGCATAAAGACATAAAACCTACAACAAGAGAAACTACCTTGATCTCAAGTGGCAAGATCAAATAAAAATTGAAATAGAACATGAGTATAACATAAAAGTTATATGATACGTAGTGGAAAGTACATGAGAAGATATTAATATAAATTCAATGAAATCAAGTTGATGAGGATCAAATATGTGACATTCGAATAAATGTCCCCTATGTGATTATCCAAAATAAAGTGATTAAACCAATAAAGTCAATAAAATCAAGTGAATGTAGTTCTATACAATGGGATCAAAACATGTGTCATTGAAATCAATACCCCCATGGGATTATCCTATGATACCATGTTGCATAAATGATGATGTATGATAATATATTTTTTCTCTAGGAATAAAAGTTTTATATAAATATGCTAATTTTCATGTATTGTTTGAATTAATCATCTTAAATATTGTAACTTGGCTTATTTTCTCATGTATCTTTCATTCATGTTCATCTTATGTTATAGCTTAATTTTTAACATCAATGTATGATGTGCTAGGTGGATCATTAAAATTATCATCAAAACTATCATACTCATCATCATGTAGAGGTGCTTAAGATGTATTTCCATAATCATCTATATCCTACATTTATATCATATTTATAACTATGATTTGCAATTTAATAGATGTAAATATCCAAAATATGTCCAAGAGTCCAATGATAATCACAAAATTATCTAGACTTCGAGTTCTATGGAACACCTCTAGAAGTAGAAATATGTTTAATGTGAGGTATAAGGATGATTTTTTCTAGAAAAAGTTGTGTTAACACTACATGTGAAGGATTATCCAATCTAGTAAGATCTCTAAATCCTTTGATGTTCGAATGATGAAATCTCTAAATTCCTCAATAAATATATCATAAATTGAGCATGAACCAAAGGATATGTAGGAATTAACATCATGAACTATAGGATGGATATCATGATCATATGAATGTGAAGATAAAAAATATGTATCAATAAAAAATATCACTAGGATCCACAAGGAATAATGAATCAATAGAAGTGCACATAGAATAATTAATATATGTGAGAGGGAAACTAATATGAGATAGGAAATATATCATTAGGTGTAACATCCTCACATGAGTTACGATCCCTAGATTTATTAATAGAGATTAGGGATAGCTCGTCATAAATTATCAAAAAATAACTATCGTTGTCTCTACATGTATGAACTTCTTGAACAAATGAAGTTAAGTCCTCCTAGATAGAAGGATAAGTGTGGACAAGCTTTAGAAAAAGCTTAAAATTTAAAAGCATGTTGAATGAATTTATCGGGCTAGAATATGGTTCACCCTACTTTAATAAAATTAGACAACATCTTCAATGGATAAGGATTTCAACTTGGGGAAAAGGTATGATATTTAATGTATATAGGAATAGAAGCCAAAACAAGGATTGATTAGATTTTATGGTTAAATAATTAAAAACGAAGCATCAACAAGGGGTAAATTGAAAGTTGAAAGTTAACTAGGTCCAAACTATAGGTGAATCACTTAGAGCACAATGATAAAAAATATGAATAATAATAATAATAATAATCAAAACTAGAGTACACAAATTGAAAACTCAAAATAATATGCTTGTAACCCTAAGGGTTAGGTATGCAATTTATTACTTCCCAAACATTAAGAGATAAAATAAACCCTTCAAAAATTTCTAACTAGAATACTACAAAGATGAATAAATCAACTAAACAAAAGTGAACACTAGGTACATGAGTCGAGTATAATTTTAATAGACTAAAAAAGTCAACTTAGATAGAAATTATACATTTGATTATATAAATTTGAGATGCATTAGGACTTGTCTAATTTTGATGGCTAACATATATTCATTCACTATTTTGATATTTTTTTAACCATATATCTCAAAATTACTTAAAATTATGTGTTGGAAAAATAAAAATGACATATGAATAGGGTTACCCTTAAAATTTCAAGGATAGACATTAGCATGCATGATTATATCCTAGGTAGCACAATTTTATCCTAATATATTTCTCCCTCTATGTAATTTGGCATTCAATACTTATAGAAGATATTCATCTCATGTATATTTGTAGAAGAAAAAATTGGGTGGTACTAAGATGCACTATAAAGACCTACTATTAAAATTGGGGAGAGTGACCAAACTCCTTATTAGAAATTAGGCCCCGAGATTAATTTAATATTGATAGAGAGAAAATATGAATATGTTGGATGCTAATACATATGGATTAGTTGATAGTTAAACCTACCAACACAATTGACAATATATGTGAATGTACTTTCCTATCTTTATTATATTCTCTCTTTATATTTGATGTGATCATGTGATGATAAAAATGAAGTAGAATGATTCCTTTAAATGCATAGACTAGACACATAAATCAAGGCATTTTAGGCCCCAAAATCACTTAAGAACACAAACATATGTGGAAAGTGGTGTAAAATGAGAGGGTTGAAAAAATTACAACTTTCTCGGGACTTTATAATAATATATTTTTTATAATATATGAATGTTTCGAATATATATTTTAAGTTAAAAAATAATGTGAGATGAAAGGAAAGTTGAGTGTGAAAACACTTCCCTAATGCAAATCAATTAGGAGAGGGGATGCAAAACTTTGTTTCAAATCTTTAAAATTTTATAGTTAACTTAAGTTCATGCACATGCAATATAGTTATTTTTCATATTTAAACCATTAAAATGCATAACACAAAATTTCCATGGGAAAACCCTTTCAGGAAAAAACCCACACACCAAAGCATAAATCAATTGTATTTCTAGTAAAATCTATTACAATACAATGTGCAAAGTCTATTCTCTTGCAGGGGTTGTTTCATTGTGATACAAATCTAGAGTCAATATGACAACATAACGACATCTCAAAAAATTACAATCAATCTCTACAAAAAAATGCACTAAGGAATCAATAAATACATCTTATACATGGGTATTGATTTTTTCCATGTGTCAATCTCCTAGTCTCTGCATGCATACAAACTAAAAATCAACAACATGCACATGTCCCAAGTGACCTGATTAGAAACTTGTTAAACATACACATACATGCAACAAAATACAAGGCTTGTAGCTCCAAAAATCAAGTAACCTCACATATAAGGCATCCCATCGAGAAAATCAGATTTACTACCAAAACATAACTCACCCACAAGTCCTAGTCACTCTAAGTGACAACTCAGTCTTCATTAAGAAATTTTCCCTTCAAAGCTTTAGTCAACAAGTAGAAAAAATTCCACATGGCATAAGGAAGCTCCTCCTTGAGGTTTTTAAAATTTATAATTCTCAAATGAGCCCCAAGATGACAAGAGTCACCTTTCCCTATCTCTTCTTTTCTGAAGAGATAAAGTAGCACACAAGTCGGCCCCACTAATACTTATTTTGAAAATAAATTGCCACATGTCAACATGGTGTCCATTTTTTATGTAGAAAAATTTTCCTTTTCCTTTTCACAACTTGCATGTAGGATGCCAACTCCATGTTGGGTCCCATAAAGTGACTTAGCAATTTGGAAATAAATACTATTGCATTTAATAAATTAAATCAGAAACTTAGGGTAAAATAATCAATAAATTAATCAAGGGACTCACTAAGGTTGAGAAACCTTAATCCCAAAATTCTCCCACTTGTTGAAGACCTTCAGGTGTCTTTGTACCATTGCTCTAGCCGCAAGGCCTATAGAATTAGCACACCATCTAAACTTATTTGTGCTCACTGGCTTTGTCAATGCATCCACAACATTCACAAAAAATTTGACCTCTTCTAAGTTAACCTTTCCATTTTCCACCATATCATGACCAAAATGAAACTAAACATCAATGTGTTTTGTTTTGGCATGGAAAGTAGGATTTTTCACTAAATAAATAACACTTTGGCTATCACAACATATAGTAATTTTCCCTGCATCAAAACCAACATCCAAACATAGTATATTAATCCAAATGGATTCTTTGCAAGCATGAGTAGCTATCATGTACTCTGCTTCAATAGTGGACAAAGCAACTACAACTTACCGCTTGCTCATCCAACTTATTACACCACCAAACACCATAAAAAAATATCCACTAGTAGATCTCTTTATGTCAATGTCGCCCACCCAATTAGAATCCACATATCCATGAATTTTCACTGAATTTTGAGGTCTAGTAGGATAGTCATGAAAACACAAGGCATACTCAAAATTACCCTGCAAGTACTCGGACACTCTCTTTACCACATCCCAGTGTACTCATATAGGATTATCCATAAACTGACTAAGGACTCCCACTGCTTGGGCAATATCTGGCCTAGTACAGGCCATAGTGCACATCAAGCTACCAACAACATTCACATAAGGAACCCTAGTCATGTCCTCCATATCGGTAGGATATTTTGGACAATCCTCCATAGAAATCTTTCTCCCCTACATAACAGTAACAACTAACTATTTGCAAGTGGTCATGTTGAATCTATCCAACATTGAGTTCATATACTTACTTTGTCTAAGCTAAATACTTTTGTTACCTCTATCTCTTTTGATCTCAATCCCTAGAATATACCTCACTACACCTATATATTTCATCTCAAATTGTGCTAACAATTGAGGCTTCGAATCTAAAATCATGCTTTTTCCATTCCCAATAAACAACATATCATCCACATACAGGACAATAATGAGAATGCAACCATTATCAGTCTTGTAATAGACACAATGGTCAAATTTGGATCTTATAAATCCCAAGGACAACACATAGGTGTCAACATTTTGGTACCATGTCCTAGGAGATTGTTTTAGATGATACAAATATTTTCCCAACTTGCACACTAGGTCCTCTTTTCCTTTCACAACAAAATGCTCTGGTTCTGACATATAAATTTCCTCCTCCAAATCACCATGAAGGAAAGATGTCTTCATATCCATTTTCTTGACTTTGAAGTCATAAGCTACTACAAGTGATAATAAGAATCAAATGGAAGTTAGGTTAGCAACATGAGAGAAAATATCCCCATGATTTATTCCTTCCACCTAGGAATATCCCTTTGTGACCAACCTTGCCTTATGCTTCTCAACACTAACATTAGGAACCATTTTTTTTAACACCCATTTGAAACCAACGAGCTTCCATCCTTCATGAAAAGGTACTAGATCCCATGTAGCATTCTTTTTCAATGCTTCCATCTCTTCATTCATGGCTTCCATCCAAGAATCTACATCATGCATACTCATAGCATCTCTAATAATCCTAGGCTCATCAGTGTTAGAAATTAAATAAAATATGCAACTAGAGTCTAACATAGAATATCCAAATCTATCTAGTTGTCACCCTTCTCGTGCAGACCTCCTTAGCTAATGGTGTTGAAGTTCTAGCTCTTCTTCATATTTTTTAGATTTACTAGAGCTCTCCTTATCATCAAGTAGATACCAGGAGTACGTAGTTCATCTCTCTCAGGAGTAGGTGGAATTTGAACTACCTCCTTCTTCTCTTCTTTCTTTGATTTTAGATCAACTTTGGAAGGTTTTAACTCACGGAATATCACACTTCTACTATAGAGAACCTTCTCTACAAATAGATCCCAAATCTTGTACCCATTCACACAGACACCATAGCTAATGAAGATGCACTTCACTTCCTTGTTATCCAACCTAGATCTCTTCGCATCAGGCATATGAGAATATGCATCACAACCAAAGACATTGAGATGTCTCATTGAATGCTTCTTGCTAGAACATACCTCAATAGGTGTGTTTTTTACAAGATCTAAAGTAGGAGACCTATTAATCAAGTAACATGCAATAGCTACAACTTCAGCCAAAAAATTCTATTCAAGGATAGTACCACTTAGCATACTTGTAGCCCTCTCCATCAGTGATTTTTTCATCCTATCCGCAACTCCATTTTGTTGTGGGGTGTATAGAGTTATCTTGTATCTCTCAATCCCATGGTCCTTATAGAACCAATTGAATTTTGTGGAATAAAACTCACCACCATTATTCATTCTCAAGAATTTGATTTTTCTCGTTGTTTAGTTTTCAACCAAGGATTTAAATTCCTTAAACTGACTAAAAATTTTAAATTTACTTATGAGGAAATATACAAATGTCCTAGAATAGTCACCTATGATTGAGATAAAATACATAGATCTATACAACAAAGGAATATTAAGTAGACCAAACACATCAAAATGTGAACTAGAATAAAAAAAAAAATGCGACATTATTTTCCATATACAATATTTTTAAAAGTCAAACTTGAGATTACAATCATCAAGGCCTTCAATAAGGCTCTTATTTTTTAGGGCTCTAAGACCCTTGTCACCAATATGGAAAAAACTTTGGTGCCACAATAATGTTTTCCTTGCTAAGAGCTTCATCTCCAAAGTATTGGCACCCTTAAGTACCTATAAATCATGACCATTAGATGTAGAAACCACAATCTTCTTCTCTGCTTGATATGATGGTGAGGATGAAGAATCCAAGGCCCTTTTCTTGGACTTCACAGAAGCACTATTGCATTGAACCGTGCATGCATCCAAATTATATAGAGTTCCAATCCGAACACCCTTAGCAAGCACCATAGTACCTCTAGTCATCTTCCATCTACTACTCAAGAAAAAAACCTACAATCCCGCATCACCTAGAGCTTACTCACTGAAAGTAGGTTTCATGCCAAACCAGGGATGTGTAGAACACCATCAATCCTCCCTCACTCTACCATAATGGAATCGAATCTTGAATCTTCCACAACCAACAATCTTTAGGTGAGAGTCATCAATCATATACACCTTCCCACCATCATACTCTTGACTTGGTACCAAGGCCATGTGCTTGAGTACAAAGTGCCATATTCTTGATGTGATGGGGAGGGTTGACCCACTTAATCATGGATTAAGTGTGTGCAAATGCTTAGTGGGTAGGTTAGGTGTGGGTTAGGATTAGGATTAGAGGGCAAGTGGGAGAGTTAGAGCATGGGACATGAGGTGAGAGGAAAATAGGAATTAAATAATAAATTTAATTCTTATTTGGAGGAAAGGTTATTTGGGGATTAAATTAAATAAATAAGGGTATTTATTCTATTTAACAGATGAATGGGATGGGGGTAAATAATTAAAGGTAATTATTTACTTCAGGCTAGGATATAGGGAAAATATAGAAGAAATGAATTAGGATGAAGGTTCAGATAATTGAATATTAATTAAATAATAGAATATTATTTAATTAATATAGAGGATATGAAATTGGTTGAATTAGGGTTAAATTGACCAAATGCAAGTGGTCAATTTTTAGTGTCTACAATAGGAATGAAAGAGAATGTATAGAAGACAAGGAGAGTACAAAGGAACATCCCAAGAAAATAAAAGAAAAGAAAAAAAGAGAACAATGCAAGAAAGGAAAAAAAAAGTTCCATAAATGACCCCTAAAGGTCTTAGATATCAATTTTTGCATTCAAGGCCATAAAAAGTGTTGGAAAAAATACCGTGGAGAAACCCTTTCGGGAAAGAACTCTACCAAGAATAAATGTATTATTTAATCTTAGAATAAGATTACAATAATTCCAATCCTTGCTTGAGATGCTTCTTTTGTCTTCAACAATTCTTCTTCACAACCTGCAATCAAATCCGATAGACTCTCTTCAACTTGTTGCAATTAATAGACAATAATGAGCCTCGTAAACTCCAAAGAGTTTACAATTACAAATCACAATGCTTATCTTACAAAACCCACACCTCTTCTTTGCAAGTAGAGTTCTACCTTGAAGAACAATGTCAAAACAAGTCCTTCATCCATTTGGGCGTCCCAAACTAAAGTCATAACTCAACGTTGATTCCGAAGAAATATTGTAAGCTTATCCTCAAAGTTGGCACCCAAGAATGGGCCCACTTAACTCAGCCTCATAAAATATCTTATCATGCAAAAGTGTCAACTCCAAGATAGCAACTTGGGCGCCCAAGGTGGGTCCAGTTCAATCTATGTTAATTGAAACATATCTCTCCACCATTCATGCAAATATCATGCATGATTGATCATCCCCGCTTAACTGAATGTATCACTTGCTATATGTCATGCAACTCAAGTCATTATCCCTACATTCCAAGTCAACTGAAGTAAACTAGCATTCAACTAAAACTAACTACATGCAACTAAAGATAACTAAACTTAATTGAACTGAATTGAACTGAACTGAACTAATACTAAACTGAACTGAACTAGACTGAATTGAACTAATCTAAACTTATCTAAATTGAACTAAACTGAACTCCAAACAGTTAACTTAACTCAAGGTGAGTTCCAACTTCCATGTGGGTGGCCCATGTGCTCCTATTTCGTAGGAGCTCTTCATGGGCATCCCCACATGTTCCTATCATTTAGAATTAATCATAAATGTCAATTTACATGTTCGTTTCATTTGAATTTAATCTCTTTCTAATCCTAATGTTTGGGGAAAACTTTCCAAGGACTTAGGAGATACATGAAATAATGTTTAGGATTGCAATTAAATGGAATCCTATTCCCAACATTCTCCCACTTGACATTATACATTACAATTATTCTAAACAAGGAATCATTACTATAAATCAAGTACAAGACTCAAGGCCAATTTCCTTCCTACACCAACTAATCAATCCATGCCAACTTCAAATGCAACCTGCATAATCATGAAGCTCCAAGAAAATGATTAAAACCAAGAGAACTTATCTGTAGGAATTGATTTCATAAGATAATCTACAACATTAATTAAAGTGTCAACTTTCTCAATTAATACCTTCCCACTCTCAACCATTTCTCCCACAAAGTGATATTGAACATCAACATGCTTATTACGAGCATGATACATAGGATTTTTGGCTAAACACATAGCACTCTAACTATCACATTCAAGTTTAACTTACCTGCAATTAAAATCAATACCTTTCCCAAGCCTCTGTATCAAAACTACCTCTTTGGAGGCATGTGAAACCATCGAGTGTGTTGAACTCATGTCCAACCAAGGTGTAGGTTTCTCGGTCTTTACTATTGAAAAAAAAATTTCTTACAAGTAACCATTACAACATATATCTCTTACCAGAAGAGAACTCAAGCCTCACCTATTTCTCCAAGTATCCATGAGGACCTATAACCAACCAATCCATGCCAAACTCCAAATGCAACATAGCACTATCATGAAGTAATCAAGCAAATGATTAATGTACCCAATACTTAAGAGAACTACATAAGATCAATGTCAAAGCTCCAATCATGAATCAGGAACATAAACATGACAACATGATCTAACCATCTCCTAGTAGGAGATCACATGCACCATAACATATATACATCCTAGTCTCAAGAGAACAAGTACCATGTAGTGTCCCTCCCGCTGTGACATCCTGTCTTAGTTGTTTTCGGTTTGATTCTGCTTGATAGATGTTTTAGTTTACTATGATACTATACTATGTTGTTTCTTTTCAGAGGTGATTCTAGATATTATGTTGTTTTGATTTTGCAGATGATACTGAGATAGTCATGTTTATGATATGCTTTATTTGCTTGTGACTTTTCATGTGGATATTATGTTGAGATGATTGTTTATGATTTATCTTGCTCATGTGTGTCGGTGAAGAAGACAGTGTATCATTACTCATTCATGAGTACCCTGCTACGCTGCAATTCTTATTCACGGTGTGTTTTCTAACATAAGTTTATGTATGTTCTAACGTTGATGTTTCCTGTAAACACAGGTATCGGGTAACGGCTCCACCTGCTTGACAGGTCTGAGCGTACCCTAATGCAATAAAATTATGTTGTTGGAGGTATTGACAAGTCCTGTTTGAACCATCCTTTTTTCGAACGAGTATCTATTTGTTACCCCATGTAGTTGTCTAGTTTATTCTGTCGTGTTTGTTTATATTGTTTTGTGTTTTTGAATTTAATGTTTAAGTTTAACCAATGTTTGTTAATGTATTTATAAATGTTTGTGATTTATTAAATTAAATTAAATTAAATAAGTTATTGAATTTAAATGTGAAAGTTATTTCTTTGCAATGCTTTTAATAAAAATATAAATATTGCTGATTTAATTGTGCAACTTGAGTTATGAGAAAATAGATATTTAAATGAAAAGATATTTTCAACAAGATATGAATCTTTGATTGGCAGTTAAAGATCTGTTTTGATATTTTAAAGAATAAGTTGAACTATTTGATCTGTTTACAATGCAAAATGGTCTTTCAATTAAGTTTTATGATGGAAAGTTATTTGCATGATTTAATATCTTTGAAAAATTGGTAATTGAGCATTCACAGAAAGAACTTTCATGGCAGTAGTTTTTAGCGGCAATTGTTTCAGAAGAACTTTTCTTTTAAGGTTTTGTTAAGAAATTTTCTTTTAAGGTTTTGTTTACAAGCGTAATTGGAAGCTGGATTGATTTGAATTTCACCGTCGAAGTTTGGAAAATTGATAGTGGAATCAGCAAAGGTTTCAGAATTCGTTTCAGCTCGAATTCCAAGATTTACCAGGTTTTCTTCTTTTAAAGTTTTTGTAAATTCTTTCAATAAACTTTAGGGAAAAGTATTTGTCTGCCAAACTTGCATATAAAATAGAGAAAACATCAGATCAAACCATCAAGTTTTGTTTTAAAAAAAAAATATAGTTAAGTAATGAAACTAATAATTCAAGAAAGTATAACATAGAATGCTTCTGTAGAACTGAAAACAGCAATGGATTTATTTTAAATATTCATTGTATTATTGAAAATTTATGATACAGCGTTAAGAACGAAGTCTGTGTAATGTAGAAATAGATGGAAGTCAAGAAATTATATTTGTGGATCTTTTGGTAGAGGCGTTGCCTTCAGGTAATTGAGAAAACTTAGAATCAAGGATTCTTATAGCCGTAAAAGCCTACTTCCTATTATTTTCTTAAGCTGAACACAGCCCATCTATTTACGTGATTTAATATCAGAGCAATAACAGAATTTTATTTTGTGATAGTATTATCCCTAAACCTCAAATCTGTGCCCGAAGCAATTATACATTATTTATATTACCAGACGGCTGAATTTCTTCCTAAAACTTAGACTTTGGATGTGGATCATTCTCCTATAGGCGAGTAATCTAACTTGAAGATTTATATCACTGGTTTTATTACAATCTATTCCTTATATCTACGCGTTGTTTCTTTTAAAATCTCCATATTTTTACTTTAATATTGACTCTCTTATTTTGATGGAAGGATTTATAAATTATTAATACAGATCTCCCTGACAGAAATCGCGCACAGTCTTCTTCTGATAATATTTACTGATTAAATTTGAACAGAAAATTGAATTGAGAAAATGTTGTTCCTTTTGCGTCTTACATTTAGTTTATAAGTTTCGTATGCATTTAGTATAATAGTTCGGCGTATCTCCTATGTATGGCGTGGGGATTTTCCATTCCAATAGTGAGTATGCTTTGATGAAGTGTATGGTATGCGAAAACAGTATCATTATCTTTTTTTTTGTACATGCGTCTGAAAACTCTTCTTCTTTCTTTAATCACTGTCTCTGAAATTAAAGATTAAATGTTAGTGTGTTTCAAATATTAGGCTGGAGTAATCTTTTTCTTTAAATTTGTGCATGCGTCTTGGAAAGATCCTACAGTTGTAGTATTTGTTTGAACTGTTTACTCTTAGTCATGAACGAACTCACTCTTTGCATGCAATGATCGGGAAAAGTTTCTTGGTTAGATAACCAACATATAGATTCTTACTAAGAGTAATGCTAGTTAAGTGCGAGTCCATGAATAGTAAAGAAAAGATATTTAAGACTTTAAATTTATGACAATAAAATATTTATTAAAAAAAATGCGTTGAATTGTTTTATATTAAGTGATTGAATTACTTAAATACAAAGAATATACATTATCCTTATTCTATAATGTAAATAAATACAATTTTCTTAAAATTGTTTGAAGTATATATATTAATATTTTTAGATTGTTACCAAGAATTTTTAATTCATTATGTTTAGTTAATTGAAATTATTGGATGTACATATATTTATGATGTTGATGATGTTATCTTCATTTTATCAAAAGCTTGAGAAGTGAATTTGTAATGATAAGATTTTTTTTTTTAAAATCCAAATTCATCAAGATTGAATACATGAATTGTGGAGCAGTGTTCTAGCTATAAGATGAGTGTATTTACATAGTGACATAGAGATTTGTTTTATTTTATCTCTACCGAGACTAGGAAAGTGAAAATTAAATCGACAAGTTTATTAAACTTTTATTATGTTGCTCCAATTGACATGTTTGTTTTACTTGGGGGTATGGCTTATATATTTTGTCGTTGTCTATTGAAGCATCTTTGAGATTATGATTTATCTCTAGTGGAAGACGTAAACATTGTGGTTTTGATCTTTGTACTTGATAGCCACCCTAGATTTTTATATGTTGAGTCATGTTATAGAAAGAGTGGCTTGCATTAGGGGCTGAAATCCTAAAGAGATTGTCTAGGTAACCTAACGTAGGTGAGTAATTCAGTGAAAACCTAATTAATGAATTAGGGGTTGGGTAGATCTAAACACTAATTCAGATAAATGTTTGCCTCGCCTACTTTCTTAACGCTCATTTAGGTTGAGAAAAGGCTAAGAAGGCCTAGAATGGCTAGTCATCATCTTGTCTACTCGAAAGATGAAGTGACTCCACATTAGTTTGCATAGGGGTCGGGAATCGGTAGAGGCTACCAGGGCAGCTCTTGGAGAGGGCCGGTAGTCTAGGAAGATTCACCAGGGTAACCTATCCCGACAGTGTGATGACACTCTTAGTCTATACCATGATGGTGATCCTTGTGTTCAGATTTCTATTAGTTATGATTCGCTTCTGGGATTTTATCTATTATGATTTGTTATCGTGATGTTCTAATGTGAATTGTAAGCCATATAAACGTAATGTTCTGTCTTCATTGTTTGTGGACCTGTCATTATCTCCTAGCACGGAGGGAGTGGACCTTCGGGTTTCACGTGGTCGGGAGGAAACCGTGCTATACCTTCCTTGGAATTTCATGCAGATGATCCTATGCTTGCAGCTGGTTCCAGTTACTTCATTGTTCGTGACTGAGGATGCAAAGCATGATCGTGGATATGGATGTCAATTGTGATATGATCACTTTCTGCTTTATATATTTAGCTCTTATATAAGAGCGTTCATATTGTACCATAATTTGATGTATAGAGGTTCCTTGATATCTCACTTGTTGTAATCTTGACATATGGATATTCAATTGTATTAAGTTTTGTAAACTGATTCATTCTTGACATTAAATTTGTACTTATGTTTATGATAGTGTGCTGAGTTTATTTGTTAGGTTTAAGTAATGTCGTCTTGGAAACCTTATGGCAATTGTGTAAATTAAATATCTTAAAAAAAAAATTGTTTGGTTAATTTCATTCTTTACACTTTGTTTTAATGGTAACCAAGGCGGGGCGTTACATACCATGCCAAACTCTAGTTGCATATCAAGAGTAAACCATGACATAATTGCAACCACTCTAAACCAAGAAAAAACCATATTCTCAATCACATGAACATAACCTTACCAATGATTAATCCATGTCACTACCAACAACTCCCACTGAACCATGGTATGAGCTACACATGGCATCATGACTACCATCCTCCTCATGAAGATCACTCTTTAACATCAAGCAAAGAGTCATCACTGACATTTTCACATGAAATGATCAAAGCATGATTACCGTCATCCAAGGATTCCTCTGTAGAATAATAAGAACTATTTTTCTTGTTCTTACAATCCTTCTTCACATGTCTCGGTTTACCATAGTTCTAACACTTTACCTTACTCTGCCCTTCTAACTTACCCTTCCCTTCCTTGTCTCCCTTAGGTTCCTTTTTCTTAGGCCTACCTTTTACAAACAAGGAATCTTGGATTTATGTTTTATACTTCTCATCTCCTCTGATAGGAGAGTAGGAATTATATTGTCCATCTTTGAATCTACACCACTACCACTGATAGCAACAATTAGATTTTCCCAAGATTCTGGTAAAGAACAAAGTAACAATATGCATTTATCTTCATCTTCTAGCTTTACATCTACAGATGCTAACTGACTTAGAATAAAATTAAAAGCATTCAAATGATTTGCAACAAAATCACCATCTTTCATCTTTAAACAATACAACTGTCTTTTCAGATACAACTTATTAGTAAGAATTTTGGTTTGATAGATATCACCTATTCTCTTCCACAACTTATATGTGGTAGTTTCATCTAAAACATTCAAGAGAACAACATTAGCAAGACATAATCTTATGGTCCCTATTTCCTTCTTATCAAGCTTATCACAGTCCTCATCTGACATCATTGTAGGTGACTTTGTCTCATTACCAACAGCTAACCACTGATCTTTCTCTTCAAGGAGATCCTCCATTTTTAGTTTCCACATCTCATAATTAGATCCATTGAATCTTTCAATATCTAAACGAGAATTAAAACTCATTGTAACAATATTTTCCAAAATCAACAATAACAAAATAGTAAAAGCTCCCACTACAGCCAAAAAACCTTCAAACTTTTAAGAGAAAGGCATCCCAAACTCTACCCAAACTGTTAGCTCTGATACCAAATGTTGAAAATGGAGGTAATTGTGTAGCTTTAAAACTTGTAAAACTATTATACTATAGATCTAAATAAGTGTTCTTTGTTATAATTTATTTGTGGATGATTATCTGTTTAGATTCATTTTACCATTTGTAGAAGTAGACAAAAGATTATAGAAGAATAAGACCAAAAGAAAGAAGTTACACAACATATACCATGGAGAAACCATTTCAGGAAAAAACTCCACCAAGAATCAATGTATTATTTAATCTCAAAATAAGATTACAATAATTCCAATCCTTGCTTGAGATGCTTCTTTTTCCTTCAACAATTCTTCTTCACAACCTACAATCAAATCTGATAAACTCTCTTCAACTTGTTGCAATAAATAGACAATAATGAGCCTTGTAAACTCTAAAGAGTTTACAATTACAAAGCACAATGCTTATCTCACAAAACCCACGCCTATTCTTTGCAAGCAGAGTTCTACCGTGAAGAACAATGTCAAAACAAGTCCTTCGTCCATTTGGGCATCCCAAACTAAAGTCATAACTCAACGTTGATTCTGAAGATATCTTGTAAGCTTATCCTCAAAGTTGGCACCCAAGAATGGGCCCACTTAACTCAACCTTATAAAATATCTTATCATGCAAAAGTGTCAACTCCAAGATACCAACTTGGGCGCCCAAGGTGGGTCCAAGTCAATCCTTGTTAACTAAAACATATCTCTCCACCATTCATGCAAATATCATGCATGATTGATCATCCCCACTTAACTGAATATATCACCTATTATCTATCATGCAACTCAATTCATTAGTCATGCATTCCAAGTCAATTGAATTCAACTAGCATTCTACTGAAACTAACTAAATATAACTAAAGATAACTGAACCATAACTAAACTAAACTAAACTAAACTAAACTAAACTGATACTGAACTAAACTAAACTGATACTGAACTAAACTGAACTGAACTGATATTAACTGATCTGAACTAAACTAAACTGAACTCCAAACAGTTAACTTAATTCAAGGTGAGTTCCACCTTCCATGTGGGTGCCCCACATGCTCCTATTTTGTAGGAGCTCTTCATGGGCATCCCCACATGTTCCTATCATTTAGAATTAATTACAAATGTCAATTTACATGTTCATGTCATTCGAATTTAATCTCTTTCTAATCCTAGTGTTTGGGGAACACTTTCCAAGGACTTAGGAGATACATGAAATAATGTTTAGGATTGCAATTAAATGGCATCCTATTCCCAACAAGTAAGACATCTTTGATCCTCATTATCCATTAGAACGTAGAAAGAACCAATATATCTTGCATAGAGACAAAAAATCCTCTAATCTCATAATGGGTAAAGCATCTAAATAAAAATATTCCTCAATATTTGGCTCTATGGAGAATATTTGGAAAATATAATTCTTCTAAGGAATATAGTTGTACACCTCAATGTAGAGCTAGTGGGAAAAAACTCTAAGTTACATAAGAGGAACCTATAAGTGACAAGGTTGCTAGAGTTAAGTATATATTAGCGAGAATATAGGTGGACATCATTGAGCTAGATATATAGATTTGAGTAGAATTAAAATTTTAAATATTATGGTTATGTAGCTATAAACTATGTGGATTGGATCTAGAGTCTATAAATATCACTTTGAATAATCTTTTTTATCTCCCCTTTGAGAGATCAAAAGAATTCACTAAAATTATTTACCATTGTGGCCTAGCAATATCAAGGTGAATGAGGTGTAATGACGAGGATGTTAACATTTACCAACAAGACTCAGGATCATTATTTACAAGGATCACAAAGGATTTAAGAGGAAGACAAGGATACGTAAGATGGACAATTTAGAACATGGTCATGTGTCTCAACCTATACCATGTGGAATATTATTGAAGTAAAGAGATGAGTTTAAATTCTACAAAGATGATGGCATGAGATATTGATCTCTTAAAATGGATATGTTTAGATAGCATTACAATCAGTATTTTATCTAATTTTGATCCATATCCTAAAGGTATGAACCCCCAATATCATAATCATATCAAATAGTAGGCATTTCTAGTGAGTGAAATAGGTGGATCTTTGTCTAAATGCCCTAAAACTAAACTTGAAAGCATTATTTTTCAAGGGTGATAAGAGAAACACATTTCTTACTTGTTCTTGACTTAGCAGCTAAAGTTAAGATAAAACATGGACCAAAGAAAAGGCCCACAAGTAAACATATGAAGAAACAACTTCAACCTTCTCATCTTTATATAACAATAAATCACCTCACATGATTCCTTTTTAAAAATGTTGAAAGCCATTTTTTATTTTTGATGGTTATCACAAAATGCTTAGCTAAACTATTAAGTCATCTCTAGAGACTCCTCATTGAGCAAGACATCAATATAATATCATCTAAAAATAGGAGAATAGATAGACTCTAAAGAATTAAAAAACATCTAATCACCTATTGTATTTGATAAGATTTCCTAAATATGGAAACTGATGACCTTAAAAAAAATTAATTGAATGAAACTAACTTATTTTTAATTAAGTTCTTTTATATTTAGAATCTAAATTAAATGATAATAAAATATATTCTAAGCATGTTGCGTATTTGAAAGTGAAGAACATAGAAGAGAATTAAATATAGCAAAGTAAATGTGAGAGGGAATGGAATAGAATGGATTAGTCAATTCAACAATTGATATTTTTTTCTTTTTATTCTAGATTTATCTAGGTTTAGATGTCTTATGAAAATGTCCACTTGTATGTTCTTGAGCTCTATATCAACTAGACATCATTATCTTTAGTCTATTCCCTTTTGCATATTATTGCATGAACATCTACAATCTCGTCTTTGAGCTAGATGGAAATATCTTATACAATTACATTGATGTCCTTTCTAAATTTGTAACAAGTTACCTCTAACACAACTTAACTATCTAGATTAGGTAGTATTATGGGCACCTTTAGGGACTTGTGCTATGGTGTGGGAGTGTTTAACTTTCCCTTTATAGCTTGGAGTCTAATAAAAAAAATTAAAAAGGTGGAGGTTGGATCTTGGAAGGGATTTAGAATGAGCAGGTGATTAAGTGTAGTACCAATGTAGGTGTGATAATGGATTATTCCTTGAGCTTTCAGTTTCTAATGTGTTATGAATGTGTGCGTTATTATGTTTTTTCTATAAGATGTTTTGTATTACATCTAGGTGCTTGTGTATGCTTTCTTCCTCTTCTAACTTCATCCCCTTAATTCCTTAATTATTAAGCATAACCTAATTGTTTATGGCTATTTGGGGATGAGATAAGATTGTCATGTAAAGTGAAGTAGAAAATCAACAGTTGAAATAGGAAAAGTTAGATTTTGAATTTTGTAGATGCAAATGTGTGGACCCATTCAAAGGGAAAGATTGTAGTATGATAGCATCTAAGGTGGTGAAACAATGATAAGTAAAAATGGGCAAGGTGTTTAGGTTTCTAAGGGATTAGTGCGACATGGTGTGTGGATTTTAAGATGGTTAGTATGATAAATAATCATAAACTAAATATGATTATACTTATTAAATAGACACTAAAAATGAATACTAAATGATATATATATATATATATACGCTTTTCAGCTCTACATCTTATTGAATATTAATCTCCTAAATCTTATCATTTTTCTAAAAAATCATTATTATTTAAATTATGTATATTTTACACAAAGAATAATAGTTTAATTGTTCAAAAAGATCTATAATGGTAAATGAAATGCATTTTAGTGCAAGTGACAATGACTTAAATCTCACTCTATGTTAAGGTGCTTATATAATGTGCAAACAACTCAATAAATTACTAACACAAGTTTAAATGATAAAAATAAATAATATTTTAAAGTTTAGAAGACACAATAATTAATGTGTCAAGTTGAATCAAACATCACATCTTTTAAGGTTATTATTGGAAACGTAATTTTGATGTATAGATTTTTCTAATGTGATTATTTTAAAAAATATTATTTATTGTTTAATAAGATAGAATTTTCTGAAAGGTTGTAGTTTAATTGGTGAAGTTAATGATATGATCTTGGATTGCAACATCCACAAAGGTCCAAATCTCTCAAAGGTACGATTGAACTAATTTCAATTCTTGAATGATTTTGACAAATTAGGTTTCCCAATAAATTCAAACTTGATATCCTAAATTAAATTCATATTCGTTTACGTTCAATTCAACTAAAAAACTACTTTACAAAGAAAATTGAATAATTTTTTTGTTAACTTTGATGAAAAAGATACGTTTAATTGTAACACGTAAACCAAAAGACAAGAATGCGGAAAAAATAATGCATATAAGACATTGGGAAGGGAGTCCCATAATTTATTGACTTACATTTGTTTGACAACTACACATAAATTTCCTTGGTTAATTTGAGTTGAATGATTGTATAAACATAATTATTGTGAGATATGATTCTCATCCGGAGAAATACACAATTCCTTATATGTCCCACACTTACTATTTATGCACGGACAGGCATCTCGTGATCAACGGGACTTAAATAGTAGTGAAGATTTTACAAGAAAAAGAAATACAAAACATTAAAATATTTATTACGAATAGTGGTGTAGGAATTTTTGTATATGGATTTTTTTTTAATGGGAGTAAACTCTATAGTAATATTATTGCAATTGTTATTTTGTATTTTTAATTAATTGTAATTTATAATTTTATTTTTTATTAGATTTTATTGTAATGTTAAAAATATGAAATTATAATTTTTTAATGAAAAATAATAAAGAATCATTGATATGTTTTTGGTAATTCAATGTAGTAAGATTAAATTATTGATAGTTATTTTGTTTAATAATTGTTGAACACTGCGACATATTATGTACTATTGTCAAATACCCATCAATTGAGCATTGTTTTATATAATGAATAAAACAATAATTATGATTTTGTTTGAGAGAGAAATCTAATCTGATTTTTTTGAAATATCCGACTAAGATTTGATTCTTCATTAACCTTTTTTTTTGTAAATCAAACAATTTATGAAAAAATAATAACCACCTAACATTTTAGAAGAATTATAAAGGAGAAATGTTCCTATTTCGATAAGCTTGACCTTCTTTTATTTAAGTTTTTATAAACTTTATTCTTAATTTTTGAGACATTTCTTAATGAATATTAGTGCTAAGCCTTTTTTGAGTTGGTCACAAAGGTATAAAAAATTTACATGTCACATCACCATGAATAGAGCCTAAATAATTATAATAAGTGGAGGAAAAAAGAAGAGAGTATATAAGTAAAGTGTTTAAGTGGAAGAAAAGAAAGGAAAGTGGATAAGTAAATTGTTTAAGTGGAGGGAAAAAGAGGAAAACACATAAATAAATTGTTTAAGTGGAAGAAAATAGAGGAAAACACATGAGTAAATTGTTAAGTGGAGGAAAAAGGAGGAAAGCATATAAATAAATAAGTGGACAAAAAATAGGAAAAGACATATGTAAATTATTAAGTGAAGGCAAAAAGAAGAAGACACACAAGTAAATTTTTTAAATTGTCTTGATTGCATTGGAGGAGCTTGTCACTATGAATAAATTATCATTATGTAATGATACTACAAAGTTGATATTTTGTTGCTTTTGAATAAGGTGTATTAATAAGTGGTTATCTAAATTAATTAGTGGTTTAACACCTTAGAAATTATATCTATAGGAACTTATAAGTTACTCTAAAATTAAGAGTTAAAATAGTGAGACATGTTCAAGTTACTTTTGTGAATAAATTATTTGTATAGGAACATGGTTACATATAGATTATTAGAAAGAAAGAAAAAATTGATTGAGGAGATATTCTAAATATATGATTTTAATCTAGTGCATGTATTTGATGTATTTGTTGTTTAAATTATACAAGATAGTAACTACTATAGAAGATGGTGAAAATGTTTAAACTATTAATCCATCAAATCTAGTGATTTTTAGGTGAGATAAATTTGACTTGATAGTGTCAATGACATTGATGAAGTTTTTCTACATAGGCAAGTGTCAATACTAGAAGCAAAAAAAATGATTATGTCCTTTCAAACCTAACTTGAATTAGTCATTGTATAAAACACAAATTCTATAAGTAAAATCACCACCGTTATCATATCACAGGACAAAACTATTAGTTGTCTCCAATTATTTATGATATTTAATTTTATAATTTTTAAGAAATGTTTGATCTATGACACACCCAAATCAAGGTTGTTCACTCTCATTGACAAGCACAATTAACATCTTTATGCAATCTTAAATATGCATATTTTTTATTGAAGAATACATCAATGTACATTCTCTACACTTGTAGAATACAAATATCATGCATGTTGATTAATTTCCACTAGTGTAATGTCATAATAAAAATTAGTTTGAACTCCCTAATTAGATCATTTAATGTTTTATAGTATTTTTTTTAATAGTCTTCATTTTATCTTATGTACACAATATGATACATAAAATATATAATTATAATATTTTTTTATGTCAATTCTAGATAGTTTTTCTTTCATGGTCATGACATTAGATGCTTCTCCCCTCTACTACCATTATAAATTACACTTCTTAACATAAATAGTAAATAATTAACTAATTGTATTAAATCGATTAGACTATTGCATTTAATTTATTATAGTCAAAATATTAAATAATATTTATTACAATAATACCACTAATTAACTCTCTAGAAAAATAAAGATTTTTGTCTTTTCTAGAAAATAATAAGACAAATATAATAAATAAAAATAACGAAATAAATAGAAATATTAACTTAAAATTCTTCCTTCTATTTTTTCAACAAATGCAATAAATCAATCAAACATATAATCTTTTAAATCTTTTGTAGGCATGCTTAAGATCTTTATTTTACAAGAATTAAATTACATTTTTGAACATATATAATAGAATGTTAGACTGGAGCTTTGAAGTTGTTTAAATAATGTGTGAAGGTTCCTATTATTTGTGTTCTAAATAAATTTTTATAAGTCAACTAAAGATTCATGGGAAATAACATATTGTTGCTTCCTTAGAGCTTATATCTAAGATATGTTATTAGAATTTCTAGAAAAACATTATTAAGAAATTCTATTGGAAAACTAAAACTTCATGTTTTTCCTTTTTGTGGTTTCCTTTATAATTTTGTTTAGAAAAATTATGGAAAAAATATGAATTAAGAGTTTTTAAATGTAATATAAAGAAGTAATTCACATACAATGATTAAAATCTAACATTCCTACCTTGATCATTCTTAAATTAACAAATGAAATATAAGCTAAATAGGAAAAAAAAAAAAATTAAATCCTAAGCTATTAAAAAAATATAATTATCTAAGAAGAAAAAAATCACATCTAGAGCTGATGTTGCTTTAGATGCAAAGTAAAATTGATGTTATTAACAATAGGTGCTTATAATCCAAGATCTAGTAGTCAATTATTCCTTCTTTTGTGATATCTTTTCAATAGATCAACCTTTAGAGTAAGGAAAGGAAGTTGAAAGTGAGAGAAAATAGTCAAATAATATGATTAATATTAGATATATACTAGCTAAAAAATAACTACAAGTAAGAATTGGTTCTAAAAATGATGCTTCACAATGAAGCATGTAATTTTTTGTTCAAAATTGAGACCTATAAAAATACTCAAATTGGTTTATTTGAAGAAACCTTAATTGTTTTGAGTGATAAATGTGATTGGTGGAGATATATTAGGTATAATTAAGCTAATAACTAAAAAAAAAAAAAAAAATTATTAAATCACGTGCTTAAATATGCAGAATGAGTTCATCAACTTTAAAATTATTGCTTTGACAATAAAATTTTTCCACTATCAACATGTGTTCAAATAGTGAACAAATATTCAAGAGAGTGAACACACCATTTTCCATGGAAAACATGTTTCCCTTTAGGATTCGAGAAAAAAAATCTAAATAATTGAAAAATATAATTTTTAGGCCAAATGAAGAAGCAAACACTCAATGGATGATAAATTATAAGTGAAAGGGACAGTCGGGGAGCTCTAAAAAGTTGAAACATATAATTTAATACCTTAAAAATATTTTTTAAATATTATATTATTATGTTTTATGGCATGTCAGCCTATTTTCTAGGTCTTTGGCAATCACAAAACTTACCATATATGTTTATTCATTTTTTTGTACTTACATATTACCCCCCTTACAAAATGCATTCCTCACAAACTCTTTGAGATTTGCATGTCCCCTTGCAGTTACAAGATTCCACTTGTAGAAATCTATATTTATAGGGTGCAATTACAAGAACCTACCTACAAAAAATCTCTAACAACTATCAATCAAACAAACATAAATTTTATATCTTCTTGTGCCTCCTTCTCTACCCTCTACAATTATAAGCATCTTCTCATATCTATAATAAATTCTCTAGAACTCAAGCCCTTTGTAGTTATAGAACCTCCTCTTCTACAAAATATATTCTAGGGTTTTCTCAAGACACCTTCCACCTTCCAAGATTGTACCATCATTTTCTAACAATCACTTCAACTTCATATTTTTTCTAGAATACTATTCATAAAAACTCATTTCTAATCTTTTCCAGTGAGATTTTCCTTGCACTTTGAACCAACTTCTTTGCTTTCCTAACTTCTTTATTTTCCTACAAATTTATCTTCTTTCTCCTTCCAATGAGCCTTTAACCTATTTTTTAAACTATTTCACCAAGAAAAATAATTTTCTCCATGATCTCAACTCCAACACATCTCAACGAGCAAATATTTCTCTAACATCTCTTGATGCATACACTTCAACATCAACTATGTTCAACACCTCACATACCTCAACTCCACCAACCAACATGCTCTAATACCACTTGATACAATCAAGATCAAGGGGTCTTATCAAAATACCCCACCTTGCAACCTAAACACACTTCTACACATGAATTTGGCATAATTCTTTATTTTCTTATTATAATTTCATTACAATAGGGATTTTTTTCTTAGATGGTTGTTGTTGCACCAAAAGATCAATCTATTAATTCCTGATACAAAAAGTTAATGAATCCACGGGAGGTGGTTAAACCATACCACAAACCTGAGCGTTGCACTACACAACACAAGGAGACCAAGGGTGCACACCTTGCAACAATCCCCCTAGCACAAGCGAGGGGTTTGAACCCGTGACCTAGGTTCTGATACCAGTTGTTACAAAGACAATTGTTGTTGCACCAAAAGATCGACCTGTTAATGCCTGATACAACTTCCAGAGTTAATGAATCCATAGGAGGTGGTTAATCCATGTCACGAAGTGTTATGCTACACAACACGAGGAGACCAAGGGCACACACCTTGCAACAAGATTTTTCAAAGCTTACAAAATAAACATCACCATTAAAAAGTTACAAATTTTTCCTTATTCCTCTCAAAAATCTCCCACAATGCATGTAATGATCTTCTTTAATTCTTCAAGCAACTAGGAAGTTGAATTGATCTAAATTCTAGCAATCACACTAATTGAATAGTAGAAATGAAAAGTGCAATAGCAGGAAGAAGTTCTACAAACAACTAGTTCAAATATGAAAATTTGCATGTTTAGTTGGCTGGCAAAACTTTGTAATCTGTACCGTGCTCTGATTCACAAGAGAATTCCCACAATTTATTTATGTTGATGACATCATGCTTACATCATATTTGGAAAGTAACCCTCATCCCTTTTAATGCCATGCTTATGTTGATGTTGGCATCACCACCTCATTGATGTCATTCTTATGGTATGTTAATGTCAACATCAAAATTGTTTATCTAAACTAGTTAGTTAAACTTAAAAATTCAATTCACTTGAGTTTACTTGTAAGTTATAATTATGCTTAATATTTCTACAAAGTCAGATGGGAAAGAAGTTCCCACAAGCTAGTTGGCCACAAGGTTCCCAAAAATTCCAATTGTAAGTGAAATCCCTAAAAAAAATAGATTCGCAAGGAATTCCCACAAAGCTAGTTGGCCATGAGATTCCCACAAAATTTAAAAGATTGATTTGATGTCAATTATGTAGGGAAGGATATTAGAATCGACTCAAAGTATTTGGGATGGTTGGAAGAGTCTAAATTAGTTGACTTAAGTATTTTTGTAAATATGAACAAACTTATCAGTACGATCGTGCAGGAAAATACCACAAAATCAATTGAAAAGAGTCCAATTATAGTTCAAAAGTCCACAAATCTAGTAGTAGACCAAAAACTTGCGTGAGCATAACCTAGTCATTTATTACCCAATTCTCACCAAACCTTAACTATAGATAACCATTAAGCTTTTCTACAAGGTGATGCCTTTAATTTAACCTAATCTAAAATTTTGTGAAACCACAACCAAAATTTAACTAAAACACAACAAAATTGAACAAAAAATAAAAGAACTTGAAATATATTTTGTTGCTGTTAGATCACATGTGGACATAGATGCTTCTACATTAGTAGACCTTTAACAATTCTAAACTATAATGAATTACCTAAATATTAGGCTAAATTCATCTTCGATAGGTTGTGTTTGTTAAGAATACTAACATTGTATTCAATCCTTGATTGGGTAGTGATTAATGTGAACTTGTAAATTTGTTTGATCTTTGTTAAATTCCTTGCTTAATAATTTCAAAAAAAATAGTTTTTCTTTGACCTAGAAATGAATGATGTGAACGTAGTCATTGGTTTTAACCTCTTGAAAAGTTCTATGATTAGTACAACCAATGTTATGCTATTGTTGTTGCACAAACAATTGTTGTTGCACCAAATGATCGACATGTTAATGCCTGATACAATTGCCAGAGTTAATGAATCCACGGAGGAAATTAAGCCATGTCATGAACCTGAGTGTTGTGTTGCACAACACAAGGAGACCAAGGGTGCACACCTTGCAACAATCCCCCAACGCAAGCGAGGGGTTTGAACCCATGACCGGGGCTCAGATACCAATTGTTGCACATGCAGTTGTCGTTGCACCAAAATATCGACACGTTAATGCTCGATACAACCGCTAGAGTTAATGAATCCATGAGAGGCAGTTAAGCCATGTCACGAACCTGAGTGTTGCACTGCACAACACAAGGAGATCAAGGGTGCACACCTTGCAACAATTGTGACCCTACCATATATGTGTTTATTACATACTATGTTATGGTATTGTGACCTTGATAGGTATGTGTTCATTGTAAATGGTGTTCCTTAATAATCATTTATCATTGTTAATGTTTTCATTGAATTTGACCTTAATCAAGTCTATGTTATTTCCATACACTATTATAAAATATATGACCTTGATATATTGTGATCTTTGTAATATATTGTCATTGTATCCAACCCTTAACAGAGAAAAGAATAATTTGAAATTGATAAAAAAAATGACCCTTAATAGGTCTATGATCATCATGAATATTGTTATAGATTTCAACCTTAGGTATACTTGTAAATATCGTGATGCATATTGTCACCCGTTATATCAAATATTTATTTGTTTTGAAACCATAAATAGGTCTATATATTTTATGAACGCATAGAATTTTCCATTCATATAATAAACCAAAAACTAGAGGACTTTTACACTTTTCTTTTGATAAGGAAGGGAATGGTAGTATGTAATATGTCTTCTTTTTTGTAATGTTTTTACCTATGATTAATACATAAATTCCTATATATACTTATATGGGTATATATGTTACTAGATGTATACATATGTACAAATGTAAATACATATATAGGTATTGTTAAATATAGTTATAATGATTGTTAATGCATATATACATAAATGTTAGATATATATACATACATACATACATGCATGCATGAATACATGTATACATGCATGCATGCATACATACATACATCTACCATCCACGCGTGAAAAAGAATAGATTATTTTTATCTAAAATCAAAGATAAATATTATTACAACTTAAAGAAAAGATCAATGTCTAGTTTGGGTATGTTTAAGTATTATAAGGAAAACTTTGTGTGGCAGTACATGTTCATATCTTACATCAATATGAGGGTCATCTTCATTGTGAATTTACATATACTTGATTATTTAAACCATTTCGTGAACTTGTATGTGAAATTATAATTCTTGATATAACCAATTTGAGATTGAGGTGTGTGAACATATGACATGCATATATATCATGGAATGTATTATATAATTATTAAATAGTTGGCTGAAATAATACAAAATCACTGCTTGCATAGCCGGTTCACAGTGTCTATTTGTTACAATTTAGTCAAATGTGTCATATCTAGCTAGAGGGAATCTAGACTCATATGACAGATTTTTGTATTTTGACATAGCACTAGTTCTTGGATGGCATGATGGCATGATGACCTTGATGATCTCCTTGAACTACTACCCTCGTGAATGGTAGGGCCACTTCCTAATGGAAGGTGTGTGGGGAACTACCGGTTGGTGGTTGGAGGAAAATGTTTGGGTGATCTCTCCCTCTTGCAATTGAAATTTGTCGAAGACTTCGTTATTCAAAGATATTATCTAAATTTCACATGACATTGTATCATTGACGGTATGTACTTTATGACACTTGTATTATGTATTTGTATACTAAATTATTGTGCAATGATTTGCATGATGTAACACTTCATGAAAGAAGTATGTTTATTTGAAGTAATGAATTGCACATTATGTTGAATTCTATATTCATTTCTTAAGAAATCTATCTCATTATGTTTAATTATTCTTTCAAAAATGAATACATGATGTTGTTAGGGAAAATTTTGTAAAGTTTTAGAATTGACAAACTAGTGTTCGTCACACTCATCTTCATAGAAAATAGATAAAATGATGCAAGATACAAAAAATAATTCATAATAAAAAATCAGACACAATCTAAACCAAACTCAACCAATAATACTCATATATATATATATATATATATATATATATATATATATATATATATATATATATATATATATATATATATATATATATTCTTAACTTAGAACACACAATTTGACAACCTTATCACTCCTTACAAACCTTTATTCTCATTCTTTGTTTACAATGACCATACTCTCAGAAGATTATTACAAAACACAAGGAACAAAACTCTTGGACATAACCTCTTACAATGTCTCTTCTTCTCCTTATAACTACTTATTAATGATTTTTTTGCGTAATTTCCACAGTAACCATGCAAAAACAAATAGCAAATAAATATTCCGTCCTTTAAACATGCATGGCTGACTTAAAAAATTCAAAACTTTGAAACATTTTCAAACTTGATTGAAGGTGTAAGCGTACCAGACGGTTGAAAGAAGGAATGGTCTGCCAGTCTGCAAGTCACGAATGGATCTCTGTTTTTTTAATGCACCTTCCAAAACTTGCCAGTTAATGCCTTTCAAGGTAGATCATGACCCATACGCCTTGTACTAACCCTCACTGTTCAACAGCGACCAAACTTAAGCAGTCTGCAAGCTTTCAGTGAGAAAACATAAAAGAATTTATTGAAGAGATGTAGATAACTGTTGTACGAGACGATGTATTTCCATCCCAAGCTCTGTGCAACAAATCCACCAGTCTACTGAGTCATCATCCACTTTAATGGTCATATAGTCCATACCAAATTCATCTATTGGAAAAAGCCATAAATATTTGTCATATATATATTTTTTTAATGCAACAGGGTGTCCCCGCGACTCAGTTTAACGGCCCAGCAGTCCATACCTTGGGTACCTGGGGCGAGACTAGCCCCCACGGGTGGACGCCATAGCCCGCATACAGGCCCACCGATCAACCGTGAGAGGGGGGGTGTTGAACCTGAGACCTATGGGGAGCAAACCCACGGCCCAAGCCAAATCGGTCAAAATTGATCTTGTTGAATTGGATGTTGTTTAAGAATAGTCTAAATCTATGTCTTATATCATTTTTCAGATCCACGAGAATTTTTTATGTTTTATTACGTGCAACAATGGATCCTAACCAAAATATATGGTCAAATAGTCAATAATAATTTTAAATCTCATTTGAATCCAAAATACCAAATAGTTATCCCACTTTTACTAGCCAAATTTCACATTTGAACATTGAACTAAATAAATTTCAAAATAGTCAACCAATCCAAAGTTGTTTTTACTTCTATAGAGATCGACTACATAATAGTTCCACTATGGCCACATGATTTTGAAAGTGTGGATCTCAAAGAAGACAACAAGGTTTTAATTGTATGATCTTTATGAATTTCAATCTCAATGATTCAAAGTATTATGATGCCAACTGAGATACAAAAGAGAGAAAAAAGTATCCAAACAAATGATGCACATGGAAGATGGACATGCCACATTGAAGTCATACCTTCATAAAACTTCCACTTTGTTATAATTTTAAGAACTCAACAAGATTCTCCATGATACAAGCACACACTTACCTTTCATATAGGGAATTTATGTTAGCACCAAAAGGCTTCCATCTTCTTCTCTTAAAGATCTTTGCTCTAAGTTGTACCTAATTCCCACAAAAGATGATTGTATATCCACTATTTTTTGTATGTTATTAATTTAGATCCTAAGATTTCTTATTCTAATGTAGGTGAAGATTAACCAATAAAAGAAGTGTAATAGTCACTAACTAATGTATCAACATGCACAAAACCTTGTGAGGAGAAGTTTCTTGAGTGTAAAATGCATGAGAATATATGAAGGGAATTCAAAAGAGGGAAGTCAATTTCTAGTGAAGATAGAAAATAGACGAGGAACACTTACAAAGGTCATACATGAAGGATTGTCAAACGGATAAGAAAACACCATAGTTTTATGATATTAAGGAGTAGGAGCAGAAGTAGCATGAGCATTAGAAGGATGATCATGTGTAATCAAATTAGGAGGGTCATGGTCATCATCTTATGTATCATAGGTGAATGATAGGTCATGTTTTATGTTATATTCTTCTACCTAATCAAAATTTGTATCATGAGAAGAAGTGGAAGGTGTATCATGAGGAGAAACAATAATGAACCCTCATCAATATAATTTTGTATTGTATTCGTTAACACTTTTCATTGATTAGTAAAATGGCATAATATCAAGTATGATATGAGAAAGAAAGTAGAAGTGAATGACCATGCTTAGAAGTTTGCCTAAATACGAGAGCAGTAAGAGTGATTAACTTAGCCTCCATTACTAGTGTCAATATATACTCAAGAGGCTCAACGAGATGTGTAAAATTTAATTCTTCATGTTTTTCTTGCAAGATAATGAAAAGGTGGTTAGAGAAGGTTCACATAGGGATCCACAGGAGGAGAAAATATAATTTCCCCCAACCTATGTAAATGTTTATTCAACCTCAAATTCTAAAAAGGTGAATATCAGACATAGAATCTTGTAGTTCAACATGAACTTTCTCTTAAATATGAGGCAAGACATTATATAGAAAGATATTTTGGAATAGATAATTTATAGGATGGAGTGTCATGTAGATAACTAAAGAAAAGAAGTGAGAAATATAGTCCTTAGCACATTCATTGGGATCTTATTTGCAATGCGCTAACTATACAAGAGTTACTTTAGTCTCCATATGGAAATGGAATGCAAATACATGTCAAAGACTATCAGAAGAGTGTGAGGAACTAGGAGGTAAAGTTTAGAACCAATCAAAATCATCATTTGTAAAATTACTACGAAAGAATTTGACTAAGATAGGATCATCAAAAGCAATAATCAAACAAAAAGTGGAGAATTTTCTCAAATGATATATAAGATCTCCTTGGCTAGTATATTGATCAAAGCACATAATCCCAATTTTTAATAGATAAGGGCATGTGAGAATGATCGAATAAAGAGAAGAAAATAATCATGAAGGTGTGGAGTGAGAGATGGGAGAAGAAGAATGTCTAATTTCATAGAATACACATAAGTCCAATTAGGAACAAGAGGGGAATAAATAGCATATGAATATAAAGGTATAATATTAGGAGGATGATATTAAATGTTTTATGATCAAGAGGGGAAATGGAAGAGAGAAGTAAAAAATTTGAAGGTTTGGTGAATATAATGAAGTAAAAATAATGATATGAAAGAAGAAACATCAAAGGAATATGTAACTAAGGTAGATGGTTAAGAAAGAAATATTTGATAATGGGTGAGGGAAAATAGAGAATGGGGAATGAAAAGAGGAGTAGGAGATACCAAAATGAGGAGAGATATGATAAGAAAATATGAGATTGTAATGTGTAGGAAAGATGAAAATAATGAGAGAAAAGAAAAAATTGAAAGAGATGTATTAGGGTCTTAAAGGGTTGAGAAAGGAAAATGTTTTACAAAAGTGGAGGTTGTTGGTTTATCATGAAATTAGAAATGGGTGGGTAGGAATGTTAGATTCACCAAATGAAAGAACAAATAAGAAAACCTAGGTTAATTTATCTATTAGAAAATGGAGTATACCATAACCCAACGTTACATTAATCTTTATTTCAAACTAATCTACTTGAAATATAATAAGAAAAATTCAATAGTGAGTTAAATTAAATATCAAATTTACAAGTTCAAATAGATTAAATGTGGGAGTTGGGAAATAAAAATTAAAACAAGATTGTGCTTTAAAAATAAGATTAAGATTAGGTGTATAAAAATATGTCAAATTCTAGAAATGGATTTTGAGATATGCCAACCATAGAGGATAATGGAAAAATGATGAAAATTTGAAAACTTAATATGAGCTCTTGACAAAAAAAAAATTAATATGGAGATAGTGTATAAAGTTAAAAGGATGTGTGTCTAAATGAACTAATGTGATTGCTACATTTTGGGGTTAATTTTAGTATCAGAAGAACTTTGGAATAGATTTAGGGTTAGGAAAATTTTATAGTCAAATTATTAGAGTTCTAAATTATACCCAAACACCTACATTGGATCTTAACACATGTCCAAGACATTATCATTTTTTAGACATATGTACATGTGTTTTAGATTTTTAACTAGAAACTTCTAGGATATGTTTTAAGGATTAATTAAGGGTCATATTTTATCATTGAACATATCAGCAATAGGTTTATGATAAGGAATAGGTAAAATTACTATTAATAATCTTTATAGGGATGAAAAAAAAATGTATGTAGAAACATAGGGTGGGGATTGCAAAGAAGGCAATCTAAGATATTACATGTGGCTATCAAGGACTATCAAATTGATGATGTAAAAAAAAGTACAATTAATCAAAGAAGTAACAAATATGAAAAGGATAATGGATAAAAATCCTTATAGGATCATGAGAGTGAATTGTATGGCACCTCAAGTTGTTTAGGAAAAAAGGGTAGCAATAGAGTATATTCTAAGTAGTCTTAGAATGATGAAAAATTATAGTAGTAAAAAATAATAGTGTTTTAAAAAATTAAAATGGGAAAAATTTGAAGAATTTAAGAGAAAAAGGTGTTGGAACACAACAATCTACTAAGAGGGGGGATACATCAGTAGATCAATTAAAATTTAGCCCTTAACACCTTAAGAAGTTTAATTTCTTTTAGCCCTTTTAGTGCAGATTAAAACTAAACATGTAGAGAGATAGACACACACAATTGCACATAACACAAGATATACGAGGAAAACCTAGGATGGGAAAAACCACGGTGAGAATAGTTGCTAGGATTTGAAACGTATGTGAAAAGGGGGATAAATAATACCACTCTTCACACACATTCATTCAATAATGTCCTAGGAGTCATAATTGGATTGACTATCAACCTCACAAGGTGAGTCAATTCACAACAAGGAAGACATAGGAGGGGGATTTTTCAACTTTTAGGGGTTCGCCACCAAGCAAAAGTTTAGAAAAGACAAATAAGCATTCAATTCATAAAACCTAATAACGCAAGTTAAATGAAGGATGCAACTGATGAAATTATGCAACAGGGAGTTAGGATGTATGTACTTGGAAAGTCTGGAGATGTTGTGAGGATACCAGAAATGCAAAGAAGTTTCCAAAATGTGTTATGGAGGAATAAGATGCCCTTACTGTTGTCTTAGTTCCGCTACTATTTTTTGGGGTAGATGTTGAATCTTTGGATGTTGGAACCGGATCTGGAAGAATTTATGAAAAATACCCTCAGGAGGACTACGATTCCTTTACTGTTGTCTTAGTCCCATTTGGAAATTCTAAAATCTCTTAGTGTGGTCTTGAGGCTTGATGTCTGCTCTTCCTTCTTCTCTGATCTCAGGGTCTGAAACCTTCAGATTTGGCTTGTAGGTGAGTTTCCATGAATATGACAACTTTGCAATGCAACTTTGTAACTTTGCAACTTTGCACCTCAAATGATCTTCAAGTCTTCAACCTAGATCTGCAATCACAAATATGCAAGAGAGGAAAAACTTGTTGAATTGTTAGTGAATGGGGGTTTGCCTTGGTCAAACCCCTTGTTGGTAATTAAACCTTGAAATGAAATAGAATAATGAAGGAAATGGTAAATGAACAACATGCAATGCTACAACTCACCAAACCCTTGTTGTAAAGTCTGCAAACTTGTGTGAAATGGTTGCAATGGATATGGATCTTAAATCAAAGGAAAACTTGATAGATATGGATTTGAATTGCTTGCTTGAATCAAAACCCTACATCACAAATGTTAGCACAAAAACACACATGATGCAAGAATATCCTTGATCTGATGCTTGAATCTTGATGATGGCTCCAAATGCTTGAAGTACTGCTCTTGAATGCTTAGATGCTTAGATTGCTTGTTATAAAAAATGAGTGAAGGAACCTTGTATTTATACTTATCTATGCTTAATATCCCAAAATTACATCACACCAAGCCGACATATGAATTCATTAAATAAAGGAGGTTAAATCCTACCATAATTTGAAATTAAATCCCGAAAAATGACTCAAGGGGGACTAAGACGCCCTAGGTGGCATCTTAGTCCCAAGTCATGAAACTTGGGGCATAAACACCAAAAAGGGGCCCATTTAAGATACCTCAAAATCAGGGTCCCAAGACCTTAGGGGACAAAGACGCCCTAGGTGGTGTTTTAGTCCCGACCCAAAAATCAAGGACACTCAAATAAAATCATTAAATTATCATTTATTCATTGGAGAATGTCTAGATTAGCCATAAAAAGATATAATTCATAGGGCTAGTGGACACAAAATAGGACCAATCAAGACATAAATAGGGATAAATAAAGCAAGGTGGGCCCAAACAAGTGTGAAAATGCAAGGGTATGCATTTTACTACGCTACAAGATCTATTCTCCTAATCTAGCCTCACAATGAAAATCTTCTGATTACAATTGTTTAAGGGCACAAACCCTAAGGAGACACCAATCCCATGATTTTAGAAGCACCCACTCCAAGGAAGCACCCACTCCCTACACTAAGCACCTACCTAGTTATCTAATGGCACCCACCCTTCAAATTTACAATGAAAGCTATTACAATTTGATTCAATTGAATCCAATTCAATGTTGTAACTGTTATCAACTGAAATTGCACTCTTATCAAGTTGCAAAACTTGATACTTCAGAGAAACATGAGATCTTTTCCAGGTTGTGGGTCACCTAAAAATGGAAAAAAACCTTCGGAGAAGTCCGGCTTCCTTTGTGTTATCACCTAACTACTGATTCTTGTAAGGAAAGGGAGAAGGAGTGCATAAAAATGAAAATTAAATCCTATGGTGATACACCAAATTGACAAGAGCAATGAGACACTTAGGTTACACTTGAATACTGATGATGGATATGGGAATGCACAACAAGTTTCTGTAGATTATGCATAAGCATTTCACAAACAGGTTTGACATGCACACACTTTTAAGAAGGAAAAGCAATTTTTCGCAAATTAAAAGTTCATGTGCAATTCAATAAAACACAATTTGTAACCTACATAATACTACTTTTGCAAAGAAAGGCATGCTAACGTGAGACAAAGCTATAAGGAAATAGAAAAATTTCACAAAGTAGCTTGATCAATCAGCTGAAAATGCACAATGTTTTGCAAGAACCAGAAGGAAAATTGAACCATCAATGGTAACCAGCATAAATTATATATATCATGCTCCAAATGAGTTACAAAATCTACAAAAGTATGACAAGGGACTTCCAAAGTCACAAAGTCTCTATCTACATATGAAGAACTCCCTTACAAAATAAGGCAAAAATGCCATATATACAACAAAAACTCAAAAGTGTCGACCTCTGCCATAGGGTTTACAAAAATGAGTCAGTTACAGAAGGGTCGGCCCTCAAATCTTTTGGAATAAAGTTAATCGCATTCAATGTGCATTCCCCGTGTCCATGTCGGTGAAGGATCGCTCCAGGGATAGCCTTTCAGATCTTTTGCAACCATCGCATTAACTTCTGGCCCTCGTGTCCACCCTTGAACCTTGTTAGAGCTGCCTTGAATGTTCTTGAGTGGCATCATAAATGTCGATCTACCATTTCCAATAGACACCATAGCTGTCACTGAGACTTGCAGTTTCTTCCTTTTCAGCTTTTCTATCTTTTCAGATCCTTCTGCAAGTTGACCCCCCACAGAGACAACATCTTAATTTCATGTTAGATTTGAATGCCATTGTTCACCGAGCTGATCCATCGTCGTTGATTTCAGAGTAGATCCATGTCATATACAGTTTGTTGATCTTCTTCACACTAGTCAAACTACCACGGTTCACCTTTAGCTTCTTTCGATTGGTTGAACAGACACCAAGTAGGATCTTCAAGTGGTCAAAAGTCATTCAAACATAATCGTCGGTGAGACACTAACCGTGTCTCCCCGATGTGATTATACTCCATAGCAGCGATCGACATAGCTTAGAACTGTTGGCAAGAGGTTACAACGAGTGCATGCCATTCGGCCAAGCTATCGCCTTTGGCAAGAGGTCTCGCTGAAGTCCATGGTAGACCCATTGCTATCAGCAAGACCATTGCTTGTCAGCAAGACCTTATAGCGATCCCCCCAAGAGTTATACCGCTATGCTCTTCCATCAGCGAGACATCCGCATTCGGCAGGACATTACAGCTAGCCCTTCATCTTTCGGTGAGACCTCACCCCATCGGCAAGACTTCTTCCCGAGCTCAAAACACTACACCAAAGGCACAATCCTTCAGCGAGACTTCATTGGGTCGGCAAGACATTATGCCGAACTCAGACACTTTCGGTGAGACCACCCCCATTCGGTGAGACGTTACACCAATGCTAACTCCTTCCCCAAGACCATTCTATTTTGGTGAGACTCCAACGAGTCGGCCAGACTTTACACCGAAGTCAAAACATTTCCCCGGAGTCCCCTCAATGCAACAATCTTATGAACAACCTTCAGTGAGACCACCAGTCGTCGGCAAGACATCATACCGAACTCATTCCATTCTCCCCGACGCTAACCTTGTGAACAAGGGTCGGCAAGACCTCCCAAGCAGGGAGATATATAAAAACTCATGGCGACTGAAATATCTTGGTGACCTGGGTATCTCAAATGAATATAACACAATAGCCAGTCGGCAAGACATCCAGCTAGTCTCAACAACTTTATTCTCTTAGGATTTTTGTGCCAAATCTGATCGAGGCATGATTTCCAATAGACTTCCTTGTGAAATAGCATCAGATGAAGACCTTCTCAATGAAAACCGAACACCTGCATGCTGGGCTAAACCCTTATGGGAGCCACATTTAATCCACGTGCCGAATTTAAAACATAATTTCCCCTGATTGAGCCCATAGGTGAAAATCGGGTAACATTTATGGTGACCTCAGCTAGATGTTTGCCTACTAAACATGAAAACCAGTAGCCTAAACTTGTCCATTGGGCATGGAGTCATTAGGAAAAACTCAGAAACAGACTTGGAGCAGCCTTGGACATGGTTGTAACTCATTTGTAACTCATTAGAACACTTGGAAACTTATTGAAAACAGGAAAAACTGAAGTGAAACTATTTACTGTGCTGAGACAGCACCTAGAGAATGAAACGACAACTAAACTAAAGTGTGGCAACACTTATTGAAAGCATGAAATCTAACCTAAAGCATGTACAATGAAAAATCATACCTCAAAAAAGCGTTTGAGGTGAATCCCATTAACTGGGATTGGTAACTTTTCTCCATCCATGTTTGATAACTGGAATGCATTATACTCTTTGCATTCATTAATAATAAACAGACCTACCCAGAAATGATCAAACTTTGTGTGCTTGCCTAGTCCACTCTTTAGCACATCCCACTTGAGAACAATATCACCTTTAAAAATTTTGGCTATAGATTTCTTATTAAATGTTCTCTTTGTTTGGAGATGATGATACTCTAAAGTTTTTATTGCCTTATCTCTTGATTCTTCAAGCTCCATGAGCTTTGCATATCTCACAGACATCGGGTCCTGTTCTTCATACATCTCCAACTGGTGAACAATGTCTAGAGCTGGAAGTTCCACAGAAAGAGGTAATCTGGCCTCTTTACCATAAATGAGTACATACAAAGAATTACCAACTGATCTCTTAGGGGTTATCCTATCTGCCTAAAGAGCAGATTTTAATGTGGTATGCCAAACCCTTTGATTCTCCTCCATGGTCCTCTTAATAATTTTGATCAGATTTTTATTTGTACTTTCAACTAAACCATTACCCTGTGGGTAATAATTGGAAGAAGTATTCAAATGAATTCCATGTTCAACAGCCCAACCTGTGACTCTTAACCCAACAAAAGCAAGAGCATTATCTAAAATGATGGAGTCAGGGACTCCAAATCTGGTGATTATATCTTCATAAAAGCTCAAAACTGAAGATTCATTTACTTCTTTCAAAGCTACTGCCTCTATCCACCGTGTAAAATAGTCTGTGGCAGTGAGCACCCACTTGTGACTAGCACTCGAAGGTGGATTAATTGGTCCAATAAAGTCAATCCCCCATCTCATGAAGGGTTGCTCCACTTGAACTGGATGTAAAGGCATAGTAGGTAACTTTTCCTTTCCTGCAAATAAAGCACACTTAATACACTTTCTTGACTATACATATGCATCTTTAAACAAGTTGGGCCAGTAGTAACCAGCTCTCATGATTTTCCAAGCAGTTGTCCTTGGAGCAAAATGACCTCCTGAAACTCCATCATGAAACTCATGAAGTACCTTTTCTGTTTGATCAGCATCAATACACCTTAATAAGACACCATTCAGATCTTTCCTGAAAAGGATATTATCAATGAGGACATAAGGAATTGATTGTAATCTGAAGTATCTTCATTTTGCTCTGTCTAGACTTGGTGGACATTCACCAGTACAAAGAAAGTGGGTCATTTCTTGAACCCAACCTGCAAGTGATGCAGGTGCAACAACTTGAACATTTTGAGGCTCATTAGTATTAGCTAAAACAACACCAGTTTCTGATTTCTGCACATCTTCAAGGGTTGAGACAAGTTGCTCACAAATTCCTCTACCCCTGACAAGTTTTGTAATGTTGATGTCAACATCAAATTCCATTACTTTTGTGATCCACCCTGCTCTTTTCTCACTCAGATCTTTGTTCAACAAAAATTCCTTTACACTTGGGTGTGCAACCAAAATATGAATTTTATTGTTCGAAACTAAAGGTTTAAACTTCTTTAGACTTCTGATCACAGCAAGAACATGTTTCTCAACAAATGTATATTTTTGTTCATAATTAGCAAGTCCTCGACTAAAGAAAGCTATTGGTTGCTCTAAATTATCACTGTTTTTTTGAATAAGCATAGCAGAAATTGAACTAATGCTACCAAAAGCATACAAAAAGAAGTCTTTAGAGAAATCTAGATTTACCAGTGTTGGGGTTGTTACTAAAGCTTCCTTGATTTCTTCAAAGCTACGTTTTGCTTCTCTTGACCAACTGAAAATTGCATTCTTTTTAAGCATGGCAGTCAAAGGTTGTAGTATATTTGCAACATCAGGAATGAATCTTCTTAAAAAGTTGATTCTCCCTAAAAAGCTCTGCAATCCTTTCTTGTGATTATGTAATGGCAGTTCGAATATAGCTTTAACTCTTCCAGGATCAATGGTAACTCCGTCTTCTGATACTATGTGACCTAACAATTTACCTTCATGAACTGCAAAAATACTCTTTTTTGGATTGAGAGATATTCCATATTCTCTGCATTTTTCAAAAACTTGTTTGAGATGTGACAAGTATTCATCTGTATTCTTTGAATATACAGTTATGTCATCTAAGTAAACCAGCAAAAATTTATGAATTAAACTCTGAAATGCCATATCCATGGCACACTGAAAGGTGGCACTAGCATTAGATAAACCAAAAGGCATTCTCTTTTAGGCCATAGTGCCCCATTTTGTTGTAAATGTTGTTTTATATTGATCCTCCTCTTTGACTAGAATCTGGTTATAACCAGAATATCCATCCAAAAGAGAAAATATCTCTGAACCAACAACAGCTTGGAGAATTTGTTCTATAGATGGTAAGGGATAATGATCTTTCAGAGACGCTCTATTAAGGTCTCTAAAATCTACACATAATCTTACCTCACCATTCTTTTTTCTAACCGGAACAAGGTTAGAAACCCAGGATGTGTGTTTAATTGGAAATACAATACCCCCCTCGACTAACTTGGTCAGCTCTTTAATCATTAAAGGTTCGAGCTTGGGGTTCAAGGGTCTCTGTTTTTGTCTAATAGGCTTGGCTCCAAGTTCTAACTCAATTGTATGTTGTGCAATATGAGGATCAAACCCTTTTAAATCAGAATATTGCCAAGAAAAAACATCATGATACTCTTGGCATAAAGCAATGAAAGCTTTCTTATCTTTAGCTGAACAAATTTTACCTAATTTTAGAAGCTTACCTTTAAAAATTTCAACTTCCTCATAATGATCTTCTTTGACTTGAATGCTGACTTTGCTCTTCTTAAGCTGATCATCAGAATTGAATATGGATTCCAAGGTAACCAACCCTTTGGGAAGTTTATTTGTCTTCAGTTGTATTACTTGATCATCATACTGTTGTTTAATCATTTCCTGGTTCACTACAGAGAATTGATCTTCTTGGAGCAGAAAGGTTAATATTTGCTCATCACTTTCAAATACCTGCCAGTTAATGTTGTTATCAAGAATTGATGGCATGATAACCACCTTGACATACTGTTGTATTTTATCCTTTTTGATATCGCCTGGGATATCAAACTGTGCTCCAATTGTTGCAAGTCTATCAACATACTTATTATGATTTCTTGGAATAGAAATCAGATTGAAAGCGTTAAACTATTCAATTATGTTCCAAACTTTGTTTCTGTATGACTTCAAAGCATCATTCTTGGAAACATTCAGTCCTCTAACCTGGTTAACTATCAATTCACTGTCTCCATAGACTTTCAAATAGTTAATTCTTCTTTTCCTTGCCCACTCAAGGCCTTGAATGAGTCCTTCATACTCAGCATTGTTGTTAGAACATGCAAAAGCAAAACGAAAAGCCGAAAAGTACTTATCACCCTGTGGAGAAACCAGCATTGCACCTCCACCTGCTCCATTCTTACTTCTGGAACCATCAAAAAACATTTCCCACAGTTCACTTCGTTGTTGCAACAACTGATCTGTACCCTTTTCAAGGTTTGGAACCTCTGCATCAAGTTCAAGCATCACATAATTACCCATACCGACATCTTGAATAAAATCTACAAGATTTTCCAACACATTTTCAGATGCCCATTCATGTAACAACACATCAGGAACAACTTCTGCTTGAAGTTCTTGAGCGACAGCCAGTTCACTGTCAGTAAAAATGACACAATTTGTGTCTGCAGCAATAGGAACAGCATTGATAGGACTTGAGTTATACGGCTCAATGTGATCTTTAGCCAACTTTTCAAATTTAATGGTAACTTTAGTTCTGTATCTTGTTCTAAACAACATATGTGACCAATCAGCTAACACATAACCACCTATCTTAGCTATAAAGTCTCTTGAAAGGCACAAAGAAAAGAAAGGTGGGAGATCTATGACACATATGTCCTGAGGAACTGAAAAATTCGGACAAGCATGAAGGGTAAGACTCAAATCTTTAATAACACCCAATGTATTAACAGAAGTACCATCCAATTGAATCACTCCTTTCTCTAAAGGCTGATACTTTAGTCCAAGCTTGTCAGCAATTTGCTTTGGCATTACTGAGCTACTAGCTCCATTGTCTACCATACAGTTATGAACTAACTTATCACCTATGATTACAGACACACAAAATGGAGGGGGTTTAACTTCTTTTTCGGCCTCTTTGTTGGGCTGTTTATAATTTTTTTGAGGATTATTTGTCAAGACAGTTCTAACTTGACCTATTGGAGACTCAGATTCATCAGACATTTTTAAGTTTGACAAGGCTGACTGTAACATATCTTTTTGACCTGGAATAGCTAATGAATCCCACATAGACATCGTTACATTCATCTTATTCATACTATCAATAATATTATAGGGTGCAGTTGGGTTTACTTTATGATGTACCTTTATGCCAGCATGATCAGCTTGCAAGTGTGGCTACTCCTTGACTGGGAGCTGCTGATTTCTTTGCAAAATGCGAGTCATTTGAGATGTAGATGGTTCTGTAGCTGTTGCTTTTCCTTTATCAGCTGCTTGATCAAGCTCGAAAGCTCTTTTCTTTTCCCTTGTGTTAGCTGCAACTAGAGAATTATCTACATTCAATCCACATAATTCTTCGCCTTGCCAGTTAAGTAGGGTAGTTTCATTGGTAAGCTGATCTTGGTGTTGTGGAGGTGCGTCATTGAGTGCATTCTACTGTGAACTTGAAGCATTTTGTACCATAAGTGCTTGATTAATAAGTCCATTTGAGCAAGTGGCTTGATTGTGAGGTTAGTTGCAAGGGTCGTACCATTCATAATCTTCTGCTAAGTTGTTTTGAATAGGGACAAGATCCTTAACTGCACTAACAGGTGCTGGAGCATAAGCCTGAAAAGGTCTTGTGTTTACATTTTGTCTTGGGCCATGGTAGTTGCCTTGATAAGCCTGTCTATTACCTTGATATTGTTGTTGTTGACCTGAATTCTATCGTTGATAAGGCCTGTTATATGATTGTTTCTTTTCCAAGCTCACAAGCTTATTACCAAAATTCTGTAATAAAATTTTGATCTCCTGTAACTCATTTGAAGAACTTGAAACAATAGTTTCTTTTGTTACAGCAGCTGGAACAACAGCTGATACTATTGGAACAGGTGGCAAAGGTGCAAAAGGTGGTATCTGCAGAGGGATATTCAAATGAATATCTAAAAATATAGGCATTGGTGGCCTAGGAGCAAGTTTACCAACTTGTATTAGGTTGTTTTCAGCTCTGATTGCTACTTCATAAGCATCTGACAAAGACACTCCTCCCATTGACTGTATTAAAACTGAAATATCACTATTTATAGCTCTAAGATAATACAGGAAGGCATATTCAAGTGAAGGCCTCACCGTAGCAAGAATCCTATCCCATGTTCTTTGAAAACAGAAATTGAAATCCATCATTTGCTCCCAGGGGGCTCTCTTTATAGTTGTAAGTTGTTCTACCAAAGACAAGTTATCTGACTTATCTTGAAACTGTTTATGCAACTTGTCTCCAAATTCATCCCAAGTTGCGATTGAGCCTACTACTAAACCCCTATACCATTGCAAAGCTCTTCCCTTTAGTGAAGTAGCTAGCAATCTCACAGCAACATCCTCTTGAGCTATGTGATGGACTCTGCATAACGAAGCCACATCTCGTATATGTTCAATCGGGGTAGTCTGACCTTCCCCAGTGAAAGTTGGCAAACTTTTCAAAGTTGCCATTGGAATGTCATTGTGCTATGCCAAATTTAATGGACTGCCTCCATTAAAAGCAACAAATGGTTGATTCCTTGCCATCTGTATAGCAAGAGGTGGGTTTACTTGCACTCTAGGTGAAACAAAAGATGGGACAACAATATGGGATCTCACAGATGGAGGAGTAGATTTGGTTCTTCTAGAATAAAAAATTTTGTCCTTGGCCTTTATGTTGCCCTGCCTTTTCTCCTTGATGGGGAAAGCTGTAAATATTCAAAAGGAACTAAGTTGCTCCTTGTCTAAACTCTTCTCATAAGCTGTAAAAGCACTAATTATGAAGTTCTTTCTCCCCAGCGGAGTCACCAAGTATGCTAAAATAACTTCTGCAAAGTTTGAAACTTGTTGGTTGTATACCAAACCAACAATATGACATGGAACTAGTCCCATCGGGCGTGCCAAAAACTGTTATCAACTGAAATTGCACCCTTATCAAATTGCAAAACTTGATACTTCAGAGAAACATGGGATCTTTTCCAGGTTGTGGGTCATCTAAAAATGGAAAAGAACCTCTAGAGAAGGTCGGCTTCCTTTGTGTTATCACCTAACTACTTATTCTTGTAAGGAAAAGGGAGAAGGAGTGCATAAAAATGAAAATTAAATCCTATGGTGATACACCAAATTGACAAGAGCAATGAGACACTTAGGTTACACTTGAATATTGATGATGGATATGGGACTACACAACGAGTTTTTGTAGATTATGCATAAGTATTTCACAAACAAGTTTGACATGCACACACTTTTAAGAAGGAAAAGCAATTTTTTGAAAATTAAAAGTTCATGTGCAATTCAATAAAACACAATTTGTAACCTACATAATACTACTTTTGCAAATAAAGGCATGCTAACATGAGACAAAGCTATAAGGAAATAGAAAAATTTCACAAAGTAGCTTGATCAATCAGCTAAAAATGCACAATGTTTTGCAAGAACCAGAAGGAAAATTGAACCATCAATGGTAACCAATGTAAATTATATATATCATGCTCCAAATGAGTTACAAAATCTACAAAAGTATGACAAGGGACTTCCAAAGCCACAAAGTCTCTATCTACATATGAAGAACTCCCTTACAAAATGAGGCAAACATGCCATATATACAACAAAAACTCAAAAGTGTCGGCCTCTGCCCTAGGGTTTACAAAAATGAGTTGGTTACAGAAGGGTCAACCCTCAGATCTTTTAGAATAAATTTAATCGCATTCAATGTGCATTCCCCGTGTCCATGTCAGTGAAGGATCGCTCCAGGGATGGCCTTTCAGATCTTTTGCAACCATCACATTAACTTCTAGCCCCCATGTCCACCCTCGAACCTCGTTAGAGATGCCTTGAATGTTCTTGAGCGGCATCATAAATGTCGATCTACCTTTGCCAGTAGACACCACAGCTGTCACTGAGACTTGCAGTTTCTTCCTTTTCGGCTTTTCTATCTTTTCAGATCCTTCTACAAGTTGACGCGTCAGAGAGACAGCATCTGACTTTCATGTTAGATCCAAACGCCATTGTTCACCGAGCCGGTCCATTGCCGTTGATTTCAGAGTAGATCCATGTCATATACAGTTTGTTGATCTTCTTCACACCAGTCAAACTGCCATGATTCGCCTTTAGCTTCCTTCGATTGGTTGAACAAACACCACGTAGGATCTTTAGGCAGTCAAAATTCGTTCAAACAGAATCACCGGTGAGACACTAACCATGTCTTCCCGATGTGATTATACTCCATAGCAGCAATCGGCATAGCTTAGAACTGTCGGCAAGAGGTCACAGCGAGTGCAAGCCATTCGGCCAAGCTATCGCCTTCAGCAAGAGGTCTAGCCGAAGTCCACAGTAGACCCATCGCTATTAGCAAGACCATTGCTTGTCAGCAAGACCTTATAGCGATCCCCCCAAGAGTTATACCATTGTGCTCTTCCGTCAGTGAGACATCCGCATTCAGCAGGACATTACAGCAAGCCCTTCATCTTTCGGCGAGACCTCACCCTGTCAGCGAGACTTCTCCCCGAGCTCAAAACACTACACTGAAGGCACAATCCTTCAGCAAGACTTCATCAGGTCGGCAAGACATTATGTCGAACTCAAACACTTTCAGCGAGACCACCCCCGTTCGGTGAGACGTTACACCGACGCTAACTCCTTCCTCGAGACCATTCCATTTCGGCGAGACTCCAACCAGTTGGCCAGACTTTACACCGAAGTCAAAACATTTCCCCGGAGTCCCCCTGATGCAACAATCTTATGAACAACCTTCGGTGAGACCACCAGTCGTCGGCAAGACATCATGCCAAACTCATTCCATTCGCCCCGACAGTAACCTTGTGAACAAGGGTCAGCGAGACCTCCCAAGCGAGGAGATATATAAAAACTCATGGCGACCGAAATGTCTTGGCGACCTGGGTATCTCAAATGAATATAACACAATAGCTAGTCGGCAATACATCTAGCTGGTCTCAGCGGCTTTATTCTCTGAGGAGTTTTGTGCCAAATCTGATCGAGGCATGATTTCCAACAGACTTCCTTGTGAAATAGAATCAGATGAAGACCTTCTCAATGAAAACCGAACACCTGCACGCTGGGCTCAACCCTTATGGGAGCCACATTTAATCCATGTGTCGAATTTAAAACATAATTTCCCCTTATTGAGCCCGTAGGTGAAAATTGGGTAACAGTAACCTTGTTTTCAATTGCTCAACTCTTTACTGCAATCTCTACAACTCTACTTTTTTCTATACACCTCTCTTTGTTCTGCATCTTAAATGTAAACCCTTGATGATGATCTATGATTTTTGTTTGGGTTCTACTCAATCTTCACATGTGCATTCTCTATCCACTCTTTAGCTCACACATTCACTCTACTGCATCAACATATAGACAAATTTCGATTCTCTTCTTTTCTCATATCTTCACCAACAACCATACCTTTCTCGAGCCACACACCATCATCCAGATTAATTGCATAATTCAATTTTTTTATCTAGAAACTTATGCTAGGGTTTTCTACACACTTTCTTCTCCAACAAGCTTCTTGTATAAATTCAATGAACTTACTAAACTTGGCAACTTGTAAAACCCTAATCTACATATGCATTTAATGCATTCCTTGTATAATATATATGATTCTGATCTTGATCTCCTTTACAGTCTATGTCATCACTCTACATATCAAATCACCAATCAAATTGGTCACTGGAGTAGTTGAACCAATTAATTTTGTTCATTGTGTTGGCTTTTTGTTAAAACCCTTGTTCACATTATCGTAGTTGTTGGAGAGGTTCACCTTTAAATTTTGACCATCAATCTGTAGCCTTCGTGCCATAATCCATCATTCCTGATTTAATCTTTCATCTTTAAAATGCAATTTTCAAATTAATCTCTTTTAAATCTTAGCCGATGATCTCCATCCCATAGTATATATCCATCAAATTTTTACCTAGGGCATCAACCCCTATTTCTACGATGTGAATTAGTCTTACATTCACCGTTCGATCACTATCACGTAATCTTTGTGGTTGGGATTCTCATCACATTCTTTTTGCTTAGCACAACTTTGTTTGCACGCAAAGAATGTTAATCGCAATGTAAAGGAAAATAGCGATGCAATAGAAAACTTTCACCTATCTTACTAAACATGTGTCCACCTTATCACTCCATTGCCCTTTAGAGAAAGGGACCCACTAACATCTTCATCACAACCCTTTAGTGTATCGCTTTTTGCTTGACATTGTTTTATTCACAACAATGATGTGAATAAACATAGCGATGCAATTACATGTAGCCACCTGTCTCTTCTTACAGCAAACTCCACTAACTCCATTCCATCACATATCATGCATTGCTTTCCTTCCTTTTGCTTCACAATAGCGATGTGAAGCAATGAAGTGATGACCGTTAGATCTCCTCTTTCTTTTCTTGGTCGTTGATCTCCTTCATTGCATCTCGCACAAACACTTTCCCATGATAGACGTCAAACTGTGATACGAGGGGACACTATGATAGTCACCTAATCTTCAAACACCAATACACATGATTGATCTTCCTTGAAGGGCATATCGCACATCACAAGTTTAGCATGGTTGTGAAGAGTATAAAATGTGATGCGAAAACATGTTGTGATGTACACACTCTACCAACTAGTAGTGCTAGGTAAAGGGGCTAGTCTCCTAGACGACTTCAATGGAATAAGTTATGACTTAAACAACCTTCAACCACCAACAACCAGTCAACTCCAAAATATAAAACCTAATCAACGCCATGACTACAACACCTTAGGGTTTAACTATGAAACCCTAATTTGACCAGAGAGAAGAAATAAATCAACTCTAAGCTCGTCATATATCCTTTGGATCTATAATTTACACCTCTGAGAGGCTCTCAAAAAACCCAAATCGAATCAAGCCTTAGTTTTCTCCTCCGACTTTTGAAATTAACCTCTGCAAAAATATGAAAATGTTCACAACATTTGAGCAACTTTGCATTATTTGCAAACATGCTCTTCTCTCCATCATCCTTCACCAACTCTTCCAAAAACTAATCCACTAAGCTCAATGAAATCCCCTTTGACATCAATGGCACCTTCTGACATCAATGACAATATTATGCCAACAAAATAAAGAATGAAGAGTATGGATGATATATCAAAGATTAGCTATAGATATGCAGGGGATCAAAGTTCCTTGTCAAAATCTAAAAGTCAAAGTTATATTTGTGGATCTAAAGTTTGTTATAGAAGTGGATGGTTGCTTAATAAAGCTACATGTAAAGTGTGAAAAGAAGGAGAATTAGAACTAATAGTAGGATAATTTGAGACCATAATATAGATTGAGCCAAGGTTATAAGAATTATGGAACAAGATAAAGCAAATAAGAAGATAAAATTAGATGATATGATTAGATTATGGTGGATTGAGATCTATAAAAGGAATGGAATTTATGACCAAAATTTGGTAGAGGAAGATGGGATATGCCCCAACTAAAATATGTAAGAGGAAAGAGAACAAGGACGTATTTATTCAAAGGAACTTATATTGTGTGATGGAACATGTTGAGGTCAAAATACTAACTGAAAGAGTGGTTCCACCATTTAACCCTTCTTTGTGAACACTAAGCTCACAAATATTTTACATGGGATTTCTAATGTTAGAGCATGAAGAAGGTTAAGAAATATCACATTGAACCCTATTAATTAACTTTTATGTTTTCCTTGTATTTTATTTATGTTTTATAAATTTTTCAAAGTTCTAGTTAGAGTTTGAATATTTGGTTCTAGCATTATATGTTTTTAAATTTAAGGAAGTGCATATAGCAACTCATATCTTGTTGGTTTAGTACTCATTACCACATAATTTTTTTATGGCTAGTAGTAGTCTAGACCCACTATGGTATAGCCTAAGAGGGCATGCACCATTAGGGAGCACTACGTCAATACAAGAGGCCTTGGAGTTCCTAATATTTCATTTTCATGAGATCTAGATCTAGTAGATTTTTTTCCTTCAACCTTTTCTCATTCAATCATCTACTATACATTGGATTTGTACCATAAATAATGTTTAAATACATAATATATTTCTAATATTCAAAGAGAAAATATAGCTCCTAGCCGACCATTGTGATAAATTAACTCGGTTAGAATAAAGGAAGAAGTTTCATAATGAATTTGAAACATAGTAGGTCACCCCTACTCATGGGGATTATGTAATGAGTTTGATAAAAAAAGATATATATAAATACTAGTAAAGTGGGAACCTAGAGACCAATGTAAAACCCTCTAGCTACTCTATAGGTTATGTGAATGTTGTAGAACTTAAAGGTCTAGATGTATATCCAAGTGGCTTGTTCTAATTTCTAAAGATCAAAAAAGATATTATTTATATGCATTGAATTTTATTTTTGTTGTGTTGAATGTTGTTGTTCATGTCTTTCCATTGTGTGAGTGGAATTAAGTGTTAAGGTTATGGGTTTGGACATCCCTTTATTTTTTTATTAGAGTTCTTTTAAAATAGAATAAGATTGAAGACTCCTTCAATTTCAATATTACATGTGTATAACACAATTGTAAAAAAGTAATTATCCAAGATCTTAATGTGGGATATCACAAGCTCAAAATCATTTTTCTTTTCTTTTTTGTAATAATGTTGTTTCATGAATGCTCTAGATGTTCATATAATTTTTTAATATTCTTTATTTTCTTTTAACTAAACATGTGCATGTTACTATTCAAAACATGCCAATTTTGGCACATTTTAGATTCATCTAAAGGGTTATTTTATTGTTAAAAGGAACCCTAGTTGATATTTCATAGAATTTATGTGTAGTAAGTGAACCAAGGTTTTAATGTATAGAGGATGTATTATTGATGTAATCTAACACCATATTTTATCATGGATCTTCAAACATGAATGCCAACCTTAATTCTATTGACAAGGCTTTTGAAGATTTAATCTCAATAAGAGGTCACTTATCAAATGGACATCTCAAAAACATCAACATCAAGGATAGACAGCTTAGGCTCAACAATATGTATAAGATTAATCTCAACATCGTCAAAATAATTAAGGCTAACCTCAACATCACCATCATGAGTAGATAGATTATCATTTTCAATACAAGGTTGAATTCTCATATAATATTTAGTGAGTATATGAATCTCTATCACAAGTGATCTATCTAACTAAAATGCACATGCCTCATAAGCCCTATACATGGATCTCATAGATAATAGTATTCAACATAATAAGCATGTTGAGCATATGATATACAAGGATGGAGGATAAAGAAATTGCTAGAGGTATGACATTGATGTCCATAGTAGAAACAAGTTTGGACATTCTTGGATTTCGTATAAATTGCTTTGGCTATTTTGAAACCTCAAATTTTTTGACTTCAAAAGAATGACCAATAGGTGAAGACTCAAATTGTCATTTCTTCATAAGGCCTCATGATACATATATGATGGGATTGGTGTACTCTAGTATTTGAAAATTGAGACCAACATGGGATTTATTAGGCTTCATTTGCTCCTAGACTTGCATAATAGGTGTAGACTAAACCATAGAAGCGTGACCGTGTTTTAACAACTTTTGAACAATCTCAAGTTTACAAATAACAAATTTTATAACTTTTGGTTTGATATTAAGCACAATAGGATGTTGGGTACTAGTAGATAGTACAATAGCTTTGAAAAGTTGAACAAATTACTTGACATTAGGTGCTTGGCATTTAGTTTTATCTTATAATTGATCTATCTCCAATCAAAGAAAAACATATTAAGTACAAAACTACATAAATATTTAGTTTAATTAACACAGAATTGCCTAAAGTTGCGCAAATTTCCTGTCAAAAGTATTGTACGGGACATTGTAATACACCCTGAGCTCAAGCTCTCTGGATTGACTCTGCGCTTTCGAGATTTGCATGAAGTAGCACACAGCATAAAATAGAGATCGACAAGCATTGATCCGTATACGAAGATTGGGATGCTTTATTGATTGATTAAGAAAACATAAGCAGTCTGCAAGAAAACATAAAAGAATTGACTGAAGAGGCGCAAAAAACTGTTGTACGGGACGATGTATCTCCATCCCAACCTCTGTGCAACAAATCCACCAGTCACCGGGGGAAAACAAATCCACCAGTCTACTGAAACATCATCCACTGAAACATCATCCACTTTAATGGTCAAATAGTCAATACCAAATTTATTCATAGTTGTAAATATGTGCCATATTGTTACTGGTCAAAATTGACCTTAGATTGCCGGTATTGGCATGGTGTGATGGTTTATAGGTGGCATTGCTATTCTTGCCACCAAGGTTCAAACCCTGTTGGGGTGGTTGTATTCCGATTCATAGCTCCGGTCAAAAGCGTTTACCCCTTAAAAAAATTGACCTTAGATTATTGAACTGGATGGTGTTTAAGAATAGTCTAATCTGAATCTTACATTGTTTCATTTGACTATTGATTTAAGAATAGTCTAATCTGTATCTTACATTGTTTCTCAAATCCACGTATTTTTTTATGTTTTATTAAGTGCAACAAGAAACCCTGATCAAACTCACTCTACTTAACATTATAGAGTTGAATGGTCAAATAGTCAATAGTAATGAACAAATAGTCAATTCTAATTTTACATCTCATTTGTATCAAAACATGTCAAATAAATATCCTAATTTTACTCATCAAAGTTCACCTTTGAGTATTGAACTAAATAAATTTCAGAATAGACAATCAAACCAAACCAAACCCAAATTTGCTTCTATAGAGATCAACTATACAATAGCTCTACTATGCCCAAATGATCTTCAAAATATGTCTCTCAAAGAGGACAACAAAGTTTTAATTGTATGATCTTTATTAATTTCAATCTTAATGATTTGAAGCATTATGATGTCAACTGAGATACAAAGGAGAAAACAACGTATCCAAATAAATGATCCACGTAGAAGACCAACATGTCGCATTGAAATCATACATTCGTAAAACTTCCTCTTCATTATGATTTCAAGAACTCAACAAGATTCTTTATGGTACAAGCAAAGGCTTACCTTTTATGTAGGGAACTTATGGTAGTTCTCTTATACCTTGGTATCTTCTCTATCAACCCCAATCTACTTCCATCTTTTTTTTGCTTCATGATCTTTGCTTTAAGTTGTACCTAATACTCAGAGGATGATTTTATATTCAATATTTGTTTTGATAGTGTTGATCTAGATCTTAAGATTTCCTATTCTGATTGGGATACTAATGAAAATGATCTTCTTGATGACAGTTGTCAAATGTTTGTCAACCAACGTGATTATTTTTCTATTGAGGAGGTTGAATATGCAACTCATGTTGATTATTCTCCTAGTTGATGTGTTTAGATTATTTTAGGCTATGGAGATTGAGATATTGCTCTCATTGATTTGGTAATGCAAATTAGGCCCACATTTTATGCACTTGAGTCATAAATTAAAAATCCAAAAGGAAATTTTACACTCTTTCCATTACATTGAAAACCCAAAAAGAGGTTTAATGGAGATGTGATGAAACCTCAAAGGGGTGTGATTAATTTATGCATATATCTATCCATAATGGTTTTTTATTTTTTCTTCCCTTTCAAGGAGGTTTCTATGTAGTGTTTCTCCCTTCTCCTCTAAGAGAGGAAACATCAAATTTCAAACTCTAAATTTTGTTAATTCTTGATAGATGAGTGATTTGTGATAGTACCTAATTTGTTAATTTGAGGAGTAATTAGATGTGTGTTGATTGAATTGTTGTCGCGTGGGACCCTCAACCCTCGTTGGTACCCCTTAAACCTCTCTGATGTCGCCCTCACTAACAGCTTAGGCAATGGTGTAGTGGCAGTCAGTCCGTGTTAACAAAATTGGCGACTCTGCTGGGGAGGGTTCGACTCCCACTCTTGACACTCTTTTCTATCTCGCAGTCGACTGTGTCTGTTGACCTCTTGACTAGGGGGGTAAACTATTGTCACATGGGACCCTCAACCCTCGTCGTACCCCTTAAACCTCTCTGATGTCACCCTCACTAACAACTTAGGCTTTTGGTGTAGTGGCAATCAATCTGTGTTAACATGAATATTTCGGATTAAAATGTATGTAAATTTGGAAATTCTTGTATAGTACTTTTAGCATTGAGAAATTTTGTATGGTGTTGTACTCACATTGAGTTTGAGTGATTTCATTTTTTCCAAAGAGTTGTCTTGGATGTGTTACATGGAGACTACCCATATTGGCCACTAAGAATAGGTCATTTTTTAGTTCAACTTATTGTATATTAAACAACATTGCAACTTATTATAGCTTTGCACAATGTTTGGTTTTGATTAGTGCAATATTAAGGATGGAGCAAGTGACAAGTGCTAGGATGTTTGATATCTATTTTGAGTGAGTGATGTTTAGATCCAAAAATCAAGGTACATCAGTTTATATGATTCTCTTAGAGATTGCATATTATAGATTTAGACACTACAAATATGAGAGTTGAATTTGAGTTTTTGATGACTCTACATGGAGCTAGCTCATCATGATTTGGAGTGTGCATCGATGATGAGATTAAATCACCTATTGTTAGACTTAGATTGATAATATTTTAGTGGAAAGTGATTGCATCAATGATTGGAGAATGTTGTTTTGTCATTTTTGTAGAAGGTTAGAAATAAGACCTAAGTCACCATATTTGAAGATAAACTTCCAAAGGACCAAACTTTTTAGTGTCAACATGTGTCTTTATTTAATGATTTTGGTAGCTTTATGGACTAGGATGGTTTCATATTTCCATATACTACAACTAGAACATAGTTTTTGGATTATTCATGAACATCAACATGAGTAATCTAGTTTTTCTCTCTTTGGAACATGGTTCATTAGGACACACTATGAGTGGGTGGGATTCATTACATGGATGGAGATGAATCATATGTCCAATGATTTCATCATGATTTAATTTTTTTATGGTTTTGAGTACACCATCTACTTTGTAATAGTTACAAAGATTAGTAGTTCATTGGAGACTTTGGATTAGAAAGGAATTCTTTGATTGTTTGCATATCTCATACTTTGACTTTGAATTATAGGGAGGTTTATTAGATATTCTCATACTCACACTTTATCTTAATATATTATCCATATATTTTGTATGTATGATTTAAGTTTTTTTATTATGAGATAACCACATCCTTTTAAGGAGTGGCTACTAAGTGGTTGAATGACCAGTTGCACACCCTTGTGTAGCCACATCCATTTAAGGAGTGGCTACTAACTGGTTGAATAACCAGTTGCACACCCTTGTGTATTCATTTGACTATTATTTTACATTGAACGAATGAATAAATATTGCCCCATATTTCCATATATGTGTTCCTTTATGTTTCTTTTCATTATCTTTCTCCTCCTTTTTAATATGGTGTATCTCTTATTTCTCCATTATTGATCCTTACTATGTGCTAACATGTCATTCTAAATTAAAGTCAAATTAACCTAACTATAAAATTGTAGAGAAATATTTTTTTTCGGTATGATAACATGAAATTTACATGTACAATTTATTTTCTATTAATATCATTAAGGAGAAGAAATTTCAAGGTACAAAGACACTTAATTTTATCAAAATAATGTAAAGTTTCACCTTTAGAATCACACACCAAAATCTATAAAAATTCATATCTATTTATTTCAAACTTCATCAAATTTTTCTAAGCAATGAAATATGACTAAGATTTCATCTTTAGGGTTGCATAAACTTGGTATTAAGTCCATCATACAATAACATATTAAAAAATAAATCTTTTGTGTTTTGTTGAGTTTCAATAAATTCTGAAGGTGTAATAAAAAGGCATTTTTATTACGTGTTTATTACTTTGCTAAAAGTTACAAAGTCAAACATAAAAACTTGTGTATGTCAAAGGAACAATTAAATTTCTCAAAATATTAAAATGGTGATTTAAAATAAATCATTTAATTTATATCATCAAATTCTTATTTATTTTCACCTATTTTATGATTTACCAAAATAAATCATTAGTGCTAGCTTTTCCAAAACTATAATATACAAAAAGTATCAAAAAAAATTACTACTAGAATTGAAATTTAGCTATAATAGATTAAATATATCCAAAGCTATTAGAGGATTATTGAGCATTTGTTTACTCCTATATCTAAAATTTATATTTTCTTTGCACAAGCATAACATAGCTAATGTGCATACATGTCTACGATAATAAACTACTTGATTTATTTCACTATTTGGAGTGAGTATTTTAAAGACTCATTTTCACTTCCAAACACAAGTAAGGTAGCAATTTTGCTAGAAATATAAAGTGTGTGCTACCATTATACATAAAAATGGATAAAATATTAAATACTTTATATAAATTATTATTTGTATACAAATTTTTTATGCAAATCAAAGTTGGGCTTCACTCATTTATAAAATAATTAAATTAGAAGTATAAATTATAACTTTATCTCTTCTTTCCACATTCTCTCTTGTCCTAATTGGACTATCAATACTCATATATTATTTTGAATCTACTAGAATATTATGTCAACATAAATTCTTCAACTAAATGAATTAACCTACAAACATAATGAAAAATTGTAAATTTGACTCTTTTCTTCCCTTAATTAAATTTATTTCATTTCCCTTACACATAAAATAATTAATTGAGATAAGAGAAATAAAAAATTATGCATCTAAGTAGTGATGAAGAATGATATAGATTCCATCCTTGTCAAGAAGAGGGAAGTAATGCCATTTTACCACTTGGCCACCCTCCAAGTCCATAGTATTTTAGAATCTAAATATTTTCATGTCTATATTCCCCTTTCATTTAACTAATACATAATTCATGCAATCAATCCACTCAACCATTCATTTCTTTCATCAATGGATTTGGATAAGGTTTTAGTGAAGACGCAAAAATTTAGGCACATGGGTACATGTAATCTTATATAGAAGGAATTCAAAATGGATTATCATTTAGAAAAATGGAAAAAATCCCACATATCACAACTAAAGAATTTCAAATAACAAAAAGTAAAAACTCACTAGTTTGATAAAGTGGAGAATCACAATTTTGAAACTAAAAACATTAATACAATGAGGAATAATCATCCCTCTCCCATACCTAGCCAAATATTTAATCTTCAATCCAGTTTAAATAAAAACAAGACCAACTCAAAATCCTCAATCCAAATCAAATAAATTACACAATATTAAAATCTACAATCATGGAGCTATATAAAATTTTGGTAACTTGATTACACTAAAACTTTAAATTATGCAATCAAATTAGAGATTTTATATTGTATTAAAAAATAGCAAAAAATTATGAAAATAATGGATTCAAACATAATATCCATAGAACACATAAGACACAAATTTTAACTTAGGAAATCCTTTTAGGAAAACAACAACAAAAGAGCCAATAGTCATATTAATTTGTAAACATAAAATATAAATATAACCTAGTTATCTTTTTATATAAATTTCCTTTGTCAATTTGTAGATATTTAGTGTATAACATCTACACATCTCTCAATCATGCATTTATCACTGCATCATCAAAGCATGATCCATATCATCATTCCATGTCATAGATTACATTTACAAATATTTGTCCCATGTAATACCAATAGAATCTAATGGAACCTGCAAAATTTTGATGTTCCATCTCAAAGCCTTGTCACATTTTTGCTAATACCTGTGAGGTTGGGAGTTTATTTTCTCTTCACTGTTGACTTCTTGTTGCTTGTTGCTAGTTACTTTAAAACATCTTATGTCAGTCACTGTCGTCAGGTAACCGGTCCCCCATGCCTAGGTCTGAGTATCTTAATTTTTTAAAGATTAAGTAAAGAGCCTTTTTGGCCCTTACATCCTTTGCATTTTGTGACTTAGGATTCTTTGAGCCCTTTCTATTGTATCATCCTAGAGAGTCCCCTTCATTAGAACAACTAATGAGCACATGCTTAAAGGTTTTCACTTAAGTCCCGACGGCCATCTTTCTTTATCACTCATCATTGATTACTTTAGAAGTGTATGTCTCGAATTAGTGACAAGCGATGAGCAGTATTTCTTTGTTATCACTCGTCGTGAATATTTGTTGGAGCTCTTGATATCAATGCGTGATGAGCGATTTTCCTTGTATTATTGAGGGATCGCCTATCACTAATGGATTTTGAGCCTTGAGTATTGTAATAGCGATAAGCGATATCCTCTGGCCTTATGTTCTTATTTTCATCGCTCATCACGGATGGTCATGAAATGATAAATTTCAATTAGCGATGAGCGATATGATGGATTTCCCTTGCATCGTGTATCGCGGATATTTTTTAAGTGTTAAGCTCTATATTAGCGATACGCGATACACAATGTCATTATGAAGATCTCTCATCGCTAATTGCTCGCAAACTATATGAGGAGAATTAGCGATGAGCGATGGCCTGATGTTTTTTTTATCGCTCATCGTGGATCCATTCCAAAGCTTAATTTCCAAAGTAGTGATGAGTGATGGAGTTCTCTATTTAGATTTTCTTTCGCTAATTTGAATAAATCTTATTTGCGATGTATTTTGTACTGTTGATTTTCATGCACGTGTATGTGTCCTAATCTAAACTCTGCACTATATCTCCCGTCGCTAATAGGATTCAAGGTGTGAAGTTTCAATTAGCGATGTGTGATGGGAAGATGAACGTGATCAAAGATGGGCATAGATCCCAGGGCTGAGATTTCATCACATGAATGCTTACATCGCTGATAGAGCTAGTCAAGGATGAGGTATATCAGCTATAAGTGACAACTATTGCATGAAGAGGCAACGTGCTAGAATCTTGAGGACATCATATAAAGCAAGAAAGAAAGCTCCAGAAACTACAAGTAGCAAGTGTGGCATAGCATTTTCCCGGGTAATCCAATTGTATATCTCTTTCTAGCTGAAGTATTGAGGTGAAATACCTTAGAAAGCTAATAGGAAATTGGGAGGATTGTCTGCTTGTCCATTACTGATAGCTTCAATTTGGTGATAAGTGTTGGGTAAAGTTTGGGGAGATTTTTTTGTTCAATAAGTAGTGCCTTTTGTTCTCATACTTGTGAAGGGTTTCTTTTTTACTGTACAAGAAATTATAAACCCTAGTTCTCCTGCATTTCAAACATGAGTGATTTGGATCCCAATTAATCTAGTATTAGGCCAAGAGGAAACCAAAACAAAAGAGGATTAAACGACTTAAAACTCGGGATGTTTCGGCTGAGGGTAAGTCGAAACCACCTGCAGTATCCAACCCTTCACCAAGTACTCCTGCAACCTCTACTAGGTCTAAAAGTGCAAAGAAAGAAATGAAAAGGTTTATGCAAGAGGACTGTGAAGACATAAAGGAAGGAGGGTCATGAATTGGAAAAAAACTTATAGGCCAAGTTGTCGTGACCACTAGGTTGATTGATAGTGTTGGTGAAATTGGTGAAAATCCCCAGCCTCAAAGTGGGTGGCAATTGTTCTGGTATGCTTTTAATAGGAAATATTCTAGTAAGCCTGCATGTTATTTATGGGGGTTGAACCTTGGAAAGCTGGTAGTCTTAAATGTGTTTGTAGAGGTGGACTTGATGATGGAACTGGCCAGGCACTATAATCCCATTGATAGAACAATCAGGAGTAAAAATGGTGATGTGATCTTAGAAGTGACGAAGGACAAGATGGTGAAAGTATTTGGGTTAAATCCCAATTATACTGTAAAGTTTAGGTGTGTTGAGCTATATGTTGAATATGAGAAAAATAAATTTGCATATAGAGAGAGACTGCTTGTTCAGCATAGAAAGAGTAAAGAGAAATTCACCACTAAGGATGTTGAGCCTTTTGAGTGTGAAGAGTTTATGGATTATTTCAAGAACACATATTATTGCTTGAATCATGAAGTGTTAGCTCAAGAATTTGAGGTAAGGATAGCCCCTAATTTATTGGTGATGGTGGCAGATATACAGGGTCATAATCGGAACACTGGTTTTGATTATGCCAACTATGTTGTCAATCAGATGCATGAGGATTTCCTCAATTTGAAGAAGGAGGTGCTCCCTTTACATTTCCCTCATTATTCTCAGCTAATGCATATGCTCTTATGGGAGGGTGATTATGACTGGAAGAGGAAGTTAGATTTGATACTTAGGGACAATGAAAATAATGTTTTACCAGTACAAATGTGGACATACATGTGGGATCAGGACTGTTCCAATTCCAATTATATCTTGTTTGCTAATGTTATAAGATATGGTATCTTAGGAGCATTGGGTGCAACACCTATTTACAGGCTTTCTCCTGAAATCTGAAATATCATGCGCCCAAAAGATACACCGGGATCTAGAGAAACACATAATTGGGAAGATTGGTTTCTTCATTCAAAATATACTTTGATCAAAGCCTATGGAGCTAAAGTGGCACCATATTGTTTACCCCTATATGTCTCAAACAGATTGGCCTTTATGGAACTCATGTGGCAAATTGATGTTATGGATTATGAGATGTTCAAAAATCCCAGGAAGGGTACTATGGTGAATCCCCAATGTGCTTTTGCTTAAAGTTTGGGATCATGGTGAACAACCTCAAGATGCCTATTAATGAGATTAGGAATTTTGATCTAGAAGGATATGTGGGAGGAAGAAGAAGAGATAAAAATTTAAAAGTGATACGCCGTGTGTTCTTATAGAGAGATGATGTGTTAAGAAATTTTCCAAGTGATGAGGTTGTCATGACTAGAAAGAAGGAATGGACAACTATAATGAACATTGAAAAAAGTATCATAAAGAGGAATGCCTTTTATGTAAGTCCATATAATGTAATTGTAGACCCTCTTGAGAGAATTTTCGCTATACTAAGGGATTATCAGAGTGGTGATTTTAAGGTAAAGGTGAAGGAAGCTGCTAATAAGGCATGGGTCCTCCTAGAACAACAACAATCTATGGATATCCTAGAGCAGCTTGCAGATGTTCAAGAAGTGAGGGAGGAACAAATGGCAAAACATGTGCCAGGGAATGAGGAGGTGGAGCAAAAATCCCCTCCTCCTCATATTGAGGAAACTCATAGTTCAGATGTTCCCCCTGACGGAATTGTCAAATGGAAATATGATAAAGAAAGCGATGATGATCCCAGGATTAGGGAATGTGATGAATTCCTTGTTGATGATAAATTTGTGCAGTCCAAAGAATTTTAGGAATTTATGATTCAACAGTGGAGTAAAGAGATAAAGGAGATACTTGAGTTAGCCTAAGCTAATGTTGAACCTTCTCATCAAGAAGAAGCTGAGAAAGCAGAGGAGGAAAAGATCAGGGCTGAAATTGCAGCTATTACTCCCATTGAGGCTAGGAAAATTGTCACAGATAGTGGAATCATGTTATTACCAGGTTGCACTATCACTGCTACTATAGCATATGATGCAGTAAGAAGAGACCCTGAGGCTTCAATATCTGAGGAGCAGTTTGAGGATAAGGTGTTTGGATCTGGATATAGTCCAAAGTTGCATACTCTAGCAATTTGTTCCATGGAACCTAATACTGGTAAACATGATGTTGCTAGGCCTATTGAATAGGTTATTGGTTCCTTAGTGGTCAAAATAGCTACAGATATAACTCATATCCAAGCAGCTAAGTTAATTTCTCATGATGCAATGCTTAGTGTGGATACTGCACATATTTCTCAAAAAAAGTATGATTATTTAGTGAAGGAGTACAATAAGGCCTTGGATGAAATAAATAAGATGAGGGCCACTATTCAGGCTACTCATTCAAAAAGGAATTAAACCCTTCCATCCTCTTCTTCCTTAGATCTATCAACACATGATAGGGAGACCTTGGCCTTAAGAATTAAATATTTGAATGATCAGTTGACTACTAAGAAAGAAAATTTCAAGAAGGCCAAGCTTGAAACTGTTAAGGTGGCAAATGAAATTTTTGAGGATGTATTATAGCATAGGATGACCAAGTTGGTCAACAAGGTTGATGATGTTTGGGTTGCTTACAAGAATATTCATGAAGCAAATACAAAGTATCTACAGGTACAAGAGGCCTTCAAGAATTAATGGAATAATTGGATTACTAGGGTGAGTTACTTAAGAGAAGTGATGCCTAGAATGAAGGAGGATCCCAAGGCACCTACTAATATTCCTGAAATCTTGCAAATCATTGACTTAGTCAATGAGATAACTACCTTCCATGGAAAGTTAGGCGTGCAACTCCAAAGTAAGATAAAAATATTTAAAGAAATGGAGGAATGTGGTATGCCTTAGATATTGAGTCCAAAAGGTGAGTTGCAACCATTTGACACTTGGAAGAAGGATTTGGTAGGGATGCTTGAAGCAGCTATGATGACATTAGCTGTCACTGACTACATCTTGCTAAATCCAAATATTGATACAATGGTGGAGATTGAAACAAAGATGGGAATCTTTGTTAAAGAGGCCACGATCTTAATTGATGCTAGATACTCTCGGTACAGTACTAAAGTGCAAGGTTTATTGAATGTAAAATGGCCCACTGAAGAAGAGTATAACACTTGGTTGGAGAAATACACAGAATGAATCTGTGTAGGGATTGATAGTGAACAAGATAAATAATGGATACGAGAAGAACAATGCATAGCCTGAATATAATAAAGATTAGGCATTTGATAAAACATTGCAAAATATTTCTCTGTCCTCAATTTGAAATGTGTAGCATGTGGTGTTGATATGGATAAAAGAATTTTGACTTTTTATTTACTTTCCTTGTCTTGATTTGTAAGTTTTCCTATCTATTTCTCCCACGGTTGGCATTTTTTGAGTGCATGGGGAATATTTTGAAGTTTTTGTAACAAACAAATGATGCCTTTTGAGGTGGGACCTATTTTCTACAACGAGTTGAGGTCAATTTTGCCTCATGTTTATTTTCACCACCTAAAGACTCGAGTGTAACTAAAAAAGGAATATTGTTGTAGCGGTCCAATGAAATTTTGATGTGTGTGCTTCCTAGCCTGAAGCTTGTTTTTCTCTTTCATCTCTATAAGAAAGAATTCAGGGCCGGAAGTAGGAGTTAGTTGAAAAATTGAGTTAACACTATGAAATTGTCAAGATAATACTAAGCATGTATTAGAGTTTTTGTCTTAAGTTTCTTTTGGAGTTCAGTGTTATGTATGTAATTTTGATAACAGTATAGCAACTACAATGCAGAGTAATTCAATTTCATGGCTATTGTCTCTCCTTGTATGTGTTATATGAGTTATGAATGAAAGTAATCCAGGATTTATTTCATTTGTCTCTATTTCCTCTCAATGGATGTTTAATTTCATGCTTGGGTGAGATTAATAACTTGTAAGAACTGGGTGCTAAGATGGTTGTAAGCAGTAATAAACATGGATGTGATAGAGGAATGTTGTAATTCAAGGTTTCTTAAGACTATAGGTGCTATTGTTTAAGTTGTTATCAGGTCACATAGGTTGATATTGACTTTGTGCTTGGGATAAAGGCACTGGTTCGAGCAAAATACTCATGGTTCAGTTTTTGTGTTGATTCATCAGCTAATCACTTTTAAATTACAAACTCTCAAATCGATACCACCGTAGTTGTCTTGTGTTGAAGTTCCACCTTCTCATGCTCAATATATAGGGCATTGATTAATGAGTTGACAACTTATTTGATGCATTATGTTGAGTAGTTTTATGAGAATTATTTTTTATTGACAGTGTATTTAGTTATAATTGTGTGAACTCTTCAATATACATTGTGGGATCACCCTCCCAGGTTTCACAGAGCCCAAAGAGTAGGAATAGAAGTCTTGCAACTTCTATTCATTCATTGGCCAATCCCTTTAGAAGTATTGATCATTGGAAATGGAAAAGTCCATAAGTATTTCTGGAGATCAGTTTGGTTCTTAAAAATATAACCAACAGATTGGCGACTCTACTAGGGACTAGCTAAGTCCAAAGTCTCTAGTTCAAATCTAGTACAGTCAGAGTCAGTTGTTTGTTAGGATATTCTTTATAGTTTGAAGAATAATCGGTTTAAATTTTGTTGCATTAAGTCCCATCATACTGAGTCTTATGCATCAAGTCTTGTTCCATTCTACCACCTTGTGTCAGGTAATGTTTAAAGTCTTTTCTAAAGTAAAAAGTACAAAATCAAAGTGCAATCACTTTCTATTTCCCAATATTCTGGGTGGTGACTCTGAGTTCTCTAATACTAGTGTAAAGATCAATTCTCCAAAGGAAGATAAGAAGAAATATTTTTCTATATTTGATGTCATGAGGAAGACCAAAAGTTATACAAAGAAGCACCCTGAGCAGAAGGTAGAATATGAACCTACAAAAGAGAAGCAACTCGAATGGGTTGGGAAATGCTTTGAATCAAGTAAGTATGTCGATTCCCCTGCTGGTGCATCTCCTACTTTCAATATTGATGTAAGTAGTGTTAGTATCCATAAAGAGGCACATGAAGTTCAAGGGTCTAACATAGACTAAGGAAGTTTTCCAGTTCAACAAGTGTTAGATAATGAGCTTAATATTTCAAGGGAGGAGGATAGGTGGGAGTTTTGGGAAAAGAGTAAGAAGTTTTCAGAGCCTCTACCCCTGGAATTGGTTCTATTTTTAATGGAAATAATTTTAAGCCAAGAGGTGAACCTCCTAATGAACAAGCCCACTTTTCTCTTGAGGAAGATCCTATTGACCTGCCCTACTATACTCCTACCCCAAGTGAGCCTGAAGATGTTCTATAAAATGAGGAAGATATAGATAAAGACATGAAAGTTGTAGAAGAGGAAGAGCTAAGGATCTAAGAAGAAGAAGAAGAAGAAAGAATGAGGGCGTTAAAAGAAAGGGAAGATAGGATTAGGGCTAAGCAACTTGAGAGAGATGCTAGGAAACATAATTTGGAGAAAATGAGAGAAGATGTTGCTAGACGTAAGACTTTTGAGGAAAACCTTTTTAGATTTTATTCTAAGATGACCAATGATATTCCTGAAGCAATAGTCTAGATGGGACCTCATCCATTGACACCTACACTACTTTTGTTTCAACTACTAGAGCCTCAGATCCTCTTGTTAATGCTAAGAAAACATCATTTGTAGACCATGGGAAGAAACCCATTGACCAACCCAAGAAAACTACCTTCAATACCAATACTAATACTAATACCTCATATGCTGAAATCCCCACACATAAGGCCAAAGTTGATCCAACTCCATCCACTGCACCTCCAAATCATGAGTTATTGAGATTACAATTGCAGAATGAAAAGTTGCAAGAAGATTTGAAGAAAGCTGAAATAATAGCTTCTAATGCAGAGATGGCTAGGAAGATTGCTTTTCTAAAAATTTCCACAGCTACTCCAGAGTCTTCAAGTTCCTGACATACTAATAATGAGTCAAATAAGAAGAAGTTTGATTAACTCACTCCTATTGGAGGTGGTGGTGGGGATCAAGGAGGTGGTGGTGGAGGAAAGAACAAAAATGATAATTCTTATTTTGAGAATGATGAAGGAAGCAAGAAAGGGGGAGGTGATGGTGAAAGTGGGAAGGGTAAAGATAGTATCCATTATGACAACAAAAGAGATGATGAGCAAAGAGATGTTCATAGGGATCGACATACTAGGAGGTGGTGTAGGAGCACCTAAACACCTTTGTCAAAATTTGCTCATTTGATTGGTCATAGGGTGAGTCAAGGATAGCATAGGGGTAAATATTTGAGTTTAATTACTATAAATAAGGTCTAAAAATACCATCCATTATGTAATTTTGGGGTTTGTAAGTCATTAGTGTCAATTTAGGGAAAAATTGCAAATAATGTCAAGTGCAAAACAAAAGTTGTTAAAATGTTGTTTTAGGGGAATATGAAGAGTTTAAGATTTTAAAAGGTAGTTAGGAAGTTTTGTTGGTTATTTTTGGAGGTAACAAGTTTATATAGCCTCTTGAAGGCTCGAGCAATGTTGTTGAACAAATATTGAAGGATTTCAAATCAATAAACAACGCTTTTCTACTATAGATCTCTGATTTTTTGTACTTTTTTATCTCTGTACGAACCCATATAGGCTTCAAATACTCTGAGTATTATTGTTCTATGTAATTACAAGTCTTATCTTTCATTTGATATCATTTTGAGGGTTTAATTTTTTTTTGGAAGGAGAAATCAATCATTCTCTGTAACTGCTTTGTTTCCTCATATTTAAGGGTTGAGGGTCTTCAAAATGTTTAAATGACCCATTCCACTTTTTGTTTCCATTGTATCTCATGGAATGGGTCTAAAATGCTCTAATTTTTGTGTTTCAATGCTTTGGTAGGCAGTGGGATAGAATTGTGAGAAAGAGAAGGAAGCCCTAGGGCTGACAGAGTCATTTTTCCATGTGAATTTGTGGTGTCAAGACATGGTTTTGATAAAAAATAATAATATAATTGTCTTTGTGAGAGTATTATGAGTTTGTGTAGGGTATAAGAATGGTTTTTGATGCATTTGTTGAGTTTGGTAAGCCCGGGTATGTGGTTTTTCAATAAAACCCTAGTATTTTGCATGATAATGGAGGGTTTGGTGGATCAACGGGTTAGAGGTCATAAACCTGAGAATGAATCAAGGATTCTATGGTTTTGATAGACAATTTAACTCTTTCGAGTGAGTATTTGTGAAAATAAAGTGTTTTGGATATACTTCATTTGTAAAATAGGGCTAATCTAGTAGCCTAAATACAGGGGCAGGTTATTGGTTCTCAATATTGTTGTGAAGAAATCACTTGTAATCTCTTGGTACAATTGTGTTGGGTCTATGGGAAGTCTAAATTGATGTTTTGTTGGCCATTTTACAGCCTTCTCCAGAAGTGTTCTCCTTTTGTTGATTCTTGAAGGCTAGAAGCCTCTTGTGAGGTGATTGAGTCAAGTTGAGAATTTTGTGTTCAAAGGAAGATTTCTTTGTTTGTGGTTGATCATTTTGTGTTAGAGTGGAATTCATTACCACCTAGATTGCATCAGGAGGCCACTCCAAGTAGATAGATACCAGCAATTGTGTTTCACCAGAATACCTAGCTACCCAAACCCTTTCCCTAAAGATTTCAGACCTGCTCTAGTCAGATTCTCTGGTAACAATGCCTTTAGTGGTGAAGATCATCTCAAGGAATTTTCTAATGTTATGGATGATTTTGAGGTAGAGGCAAAAGATGTCATGATGAAGTTGTTTATGCAATCTCTCACTGAAGATGCTCGAGAGTGGTACAAAAGTTTTCCTGCTAAGAGCATTGGTTCTTGGGAAGAATTCAAGAGGGTTTTTAGAGAGCAATATGGTGACAAGACTGATTCAATATTTCTATTGAATCAATTTAATAATATTGCTAAAGGTTCTAACGAATCTGTTGTTGAGTTCAATACAAGGTTCCAAAAGGATAGGAAGAGGTTGCCTCCTCACTTACAATTGAATGATCATGTATGTTTGGTAAACTACTGCAATGCTTTTGATGCAAAAATGAGTTACCTCTTGCTGGATAAGAATCCTCAGTCATTAAGGGAAGATTTTAAGATGGCAGAGCATATTGAAAATATTAGCAGAGCAACTGGTAAAGTTGGAAAAAGAGATGATCCAAAACTTTTCAAAAGTTCAGAAAAGGAAGATAAGAGTTCAGGTGCCAAAGGGGGAACCCTAGAGGATGAGATTGATAATTTTATGAAAACTATAAGTGATAAAATTGTAAAACAAGAGAAGGCTCAACCAAAAAATTATCAAAGGAATGAGAGACCTCCTAGGTTTCAAGATCACCCATATAATACCAATTGGTATAATGGGAAGCCTACTCTAAATAATCAAAGAAACACCCAAAATAAAGCTCCTCCCGACCCTCTGCAAAAGAATTCAAGAAATCTTGTTGAAGATACCCCTTGGTGTATGATTTTCCAAATGCCACATTCTTCTCAGCAATGTGCAGTAGCAAAGATGGTTGAAGTAGAGGATGACATACCCAAGGACTATAATCAGAAAAATGAGGAGGACGATGAAGTACTTATGATCATGGGTGATTCTCATGTTGCCGACAGTGAATGCTCTTATGATGAAGACTCTTATGAAGTGGATGTAGATAATTAAAGGAAAGTTGCTAGTGCATATCATCAGCAAGTTCTCTTTGATGAGGATGTTGATAGTGATGTTGAGGTTTACAATTTGGAAGCAATAGAATATGGTGTTTCATTAAGAAGACCCTCAGAAGAGGATATTGCAAAATATACTGCAATCTTGGACGCCCAAGCTAGAAGTTCCTATCATTTGAGGAATAGAACTGTTGGAGGTGAACAAGGTAGTTTTGTTGGTCTTTTCATCAGGGAGCATAATTACAAGGGCAAAGAACATGAGCCCGATGGAAAAGTGGAAGCATTCAAAGCTAAAGAAGGCAGGGGAGATAAAATTTGGGCTAAGAGAGTAGAAAATCCAAAAGCTACTCAAGGACCCAAATCTCCTGCTGAGAAGGTAAAGACACATAAGCAAAATCCTGAAGTCACAAGGAAGGATGTTAAGCACAAGGCTAAGGAAACAAAAAATCAACCAAAGGATAACAGCAATGAACAAGGTATGCTCCCACTTGAATTACCCAAGTATACTCCTATTGATATGTTTCGGTTACTTAGCCAAGTTAAAGTATCTGTGCCTTTTCTTGAAATGATGTGAATAGAGGAACATAAACAAAAGGCAGTAGCCCTTATCAATGGTGCTACTATGGTCTGTAATGATTTAGTGGTGCTCACTCCACCCAAACTGAGTGAAAAAAGATAAGAAAGTTAAGGAAGTTGAGGGAGTAATTACTGAGACTCCTCATATTTTCCTAGGAAATTCCGTAACTACTTGCCCTGATAAGATAGACCCATTTTTCCTCACCCTGGTGGTTGGGGGAAATTTTATAAAGAATTGTATTATTGACTCTGGAGCATCCAACAATATCATGCCAGCTAAAATCATGGATGCACTAGAATTGAAAGTTGATAACACTCATGGAAAGTGTTATGCCATGGATGCAAGAGAAGTCCCTGTCATAGGTGTGATAAATGAACTTCCCTACAGACTAGTAGTCTACCCTGACAAAGAATTCAAAATGAGTGTGGTAGTAGTAGATATCCCACCTAATTATGGAATGTTGTTATCTCATAAATGGAGTGCATCTATGGGAGGCAGTATGCAGTGTGACATGTCTTATGCCACATTTCCCATTGATGGTAAGGATGATCAAGTAATTAGAGAACTGAGGGTGCCGCATATGTTGGAGTATGTTCCTGAAGATGACACAATCCTTTTCATGGACACTGATATCGGTGATTTCAAGGTAGAAGAAGTACCAAGAGGGGTTGATAGATTTCTTGCACCTATAGAAAATGAATTTTTAAGAGTATCTGACAAAAATGGACTTTGGAAAATGTACTTTGATGGTGCAAGTTCCAAAGAAGGGTCTGGTGTCGAGATTTTATTGGTCTCACCTACTAGCAATACTTATAAGTTCTCTTTTATATTGTCTTTTGTTTGTACAAATAATGTGGAAAAGTATGAAGCCTTATTATTGGGATTGATATTGGTTGAGAAGCATGGAATAAAGTAGTTAATGGTGATTGGTGATTCTGATCTTGTGATATCCCAAGTGAGAACTAAGTATGCCTGCAAGAATAATAGACTGAAGCAATACAAAAATGTTGTCTGGGATTCCATTGAGCAGTTTGATGCCTTTGGAATTGATTGGATGGAAAGAGGACATAATAGAGTGGTCAATTTACTTGCTAATATTGCATTGAGACCTGATGATATAACTTTCATAGGAATCTCTAAAGTTGAGATACAAACAAGGCCTTTCATCCCTAACAATGTGTACAACTGGAAAATCTTCAATGATGATAAAGATATTCTAAAATTTTTGAATTGTGTTGATGAATATGAAGGTCATGAGATTAAATTTGGTGGATTTGTTGAGAATATTGATGGAAAGGACACAATGTTTGGAAAAGAGGTCATCTAGTTAAAGACAAATAAAATCCCCAAAGGCCTTGTAGCTCTTGAAAGGGTCTTTGATAGTCAAGATAAAATCAAGGCCAAGACAACTGCTACTCACCCAGAGGACCTAGAGGAAGTAAATTTGGGGATGGAAAATGCCCCTCAGAAGGTTTATGTGGGAAATAATATGAAGCCAAAGGTGAAGGAAATGTTAATTGCCTTACTCAGAAAATATAAGCATGTCTTTGCTTGGTCATACGATGACTTGAAAGCTTACAGAGAGGAACTGTTTGAGCATGAGATTCCTTTGAAGAAGAATGCAAAACCTTTCAGGAAAAAAAAGACCAATTAATCCTTCTTTAGCTCCCAAGATGCAAGAGGAGTTAGTAAAGCTAAGAGATGTTGGTATTATAAAACCCATTAGACACTCTTCATGGGTTTCCAATTTGGTACCAATAAGAAAAAAGAATGGTGACATAAGATTGTGTGTTGATTTCAGGAACCTGAATATATCCTCATTAAAGGACAATTATCCATTGCCAAACATGGAAGCTATGTTACAAAAGGTGACTAGATGTGAGCTACTATCAATGATGGACGGTTTTTCAGGTTATAATCAAATGAAGGTAAAAGAGTCTGAGCAGTATAAGACTGCATTTACTACTTCTTGGGGCACTTATGTTTATGTCAAAATGCCTTTTGGCTTAACAAATGTAGGTGCCAAATTCAAAGAGCTATGGATGTAGCTTTCTCATATTTTATTGATTTATTCATGCTTGTATATCAAGATGACTTGAGTGCTTAATCTAGAAAAGAAGATTGTCATGTCCCCGAAATAGAACATAGAAACAACCAAATATTGAGATGCAAATAAATATATATATATATATATAAATATTGAGATGCAAATAAATAAATAAATATATATATATATATATATATATATATATATATATTGGTTATTAACAAATTTATTACAATATATGATTATAAATTTAATCACCATTAACCATTATTCTCATCATAGAATAACACATATCATAATACTTATTATATATATGATATAATACAAATATTAAATCATAAATATAATAACTAAACAAACAAACATAAAATATAAAATATAATAAATAAATAACAAATAAACTAAATGATATAAGATAATAAATATTTAATAGGATATACTAACAGCAATCTTAAAGGCTAGTATTCCTATACTAATCATCCCTAAATGCAGCGATTCCTAACCATCTCCCCTAAGCCAGTGATCCCTAGCAAGAAGATATCATGGTTATTAATAAACATAAAGTAGAACGGTCCCACTTATTATGAAAACAAACAATAAACAAAAGGTGAGGAAACGATACAAAGACCTACCCCTTTGGGTGATGCGATTCATATCAAAGGGACGTGACCCTTGAAAGAAGAGCTACAGGTGAACAACGATGTCTCTTGGCAGATCGGGTATTAAAAAGAAGACAATTTCAAACAATCGGGGGGTAAAACAAATCATATAATTAAATCTGATTATATCTGGACTGGTAAAACTTATACAGAGCCGATCAGCTTCTCTAGGGATAAATACATAAATCAATACAATCTGAAGCAGCATCATCAAGGGAAACATATTCTAATCGTTAGAGAAGCATAGAAGGAAATAATATGGTAAAGCATTTAAGAACAGCAGCACAGTAATATAATCTATGATTGTTGTGCATTGGAATATAGAGCCATTTAATATGTCTATATTATTTAATAGGCATACAGGTATATGTGCATAAATATGGATAAATTTTATAAGGAATATATATGAATATTAATATAAGGAAAGAATAATAATTGAATAAGTAATAATATATGAATAATCAATAATCAATAATGAATAATAATATAATTGAATAATGAATAATATATGAATACTAATTATATAAGTAAGGAATATATATATATGTGTGTGTGTGTGTGTGTGTGTGTGTGTGTGTGTGTGTGTGTGTGTGTGTATGTATGTATGTATGTATTCACGATTATGCAATAATGATGCTTACCACAATTATTGAGACTTATAAGTAATTACGATTTTAATATAAACGTGAATAGATTAATATTTATTTATATATGTTTTTATCCTATAAAGGTAAGGTCAAGGTTGAAGGAAGACGATTAAGGAATAAGGAGACACAGCAGTTCAGGTGATGTATTCACTTAGCAATAATATTTAGCATATTTTGAATATAAGAACTAGATATTGTTAATTTGATTATTGATATAATGACATCCTTTAATCTTATCATAATGAGAATTATCATAGGACATGATGAACTTAAAGAACCATTGGTAAATGAAAATATATTTGATTATAGGCATGAAATAAATCTTGGATGAATGCAAATATATCCGATTGTTTAAAGATTGTCTACTATGTGCTTGTAAACCTATTAGGATCGACGAAACATGGGTAAAGTTGGATTGCCTAAAAACCCCACTTTCAGCCCCTTAGGCCCTAGACAAGGGATTGGGCTTTGCAGCCCCTTAGGCTCTTAACAAGGGATTGGGCTTTGCAGCCCCTTAGGCCCTTGACTAGGGATTGGGTTATAGAAAGATGGGGGTCCCACCTAGGTCTCTGCCCCTTAGGCCCAAGATACGGGATTGGGCAAGAGAAGGTGGTAGGCCTTAGGCCACTTGGACTCTATGGTTCCTCTCCCCTAATAGGACGAGTGTCTTCTGAGGTGTTACCATGAGTGGAGTATGCAGGTACTAAGCCCCTAGGCAAGAAGGATTGTGATGGACAACCTCTTGAGTTTACATGAGGGCTTCAGGGTGGATCCACCTATGGCACTCCTCTTATGTCTTCATTAATTGATTTATGTTTGTGAATATATTGTGGATATCTAGATATTATTGCTAACAGATATGTGTATGTGGAAATGTTTTTGAATTGGTGAATGCAGATTTCAATCTAGGATTATTTCATTAGAGAAACACATTCCTTTTGGAAAGAAGAAACCCTAAACCTAATCAACAATCAAATTCTAGGGCAAACAAGCAAATACAAGAGCAAGGCTAGGTAAGGGACATTACAAAGATCATTGTATGCATTTGGAAAAGGTATTTGTCAGGTCACTAGAATATGGGATATCTTTGAATCCAAAGAAATGTGCCTTTGGGGTCACTGAGGGAAAGTTGCTAAGGAACATTGTGTCTAAGGAAGGAGTAAGGATAGACCCTAAAAGAGTAGCAGCCATAGACAAGATCCCTCAGCCAAAAAATGTCAAAGGCATTCAGTCTTTTTTTGGAAAAATAAATTTTTGAGAAGTTTTGTGACTAACTTTGCAGAAATCACAAGACCTATTTCCAAAATGTTGAAGAAGAGTGAAAAGGTTCTTTGGAGTGAGGAGCCTAGTCAGGCTTTCAAGAAAATTAAACAAGCTATCAAAGAGGCTCTAGTTTTGAAGTCTCCCAATTTTTCTAAACCGATGCACATTTTCTCTTTTGCCTCTTTTCATACCATTGGTGTTGTTTTGCTACAGAAAAATGAGAAGGGCTTTGAACAGCCCATAGCATTTTTTAGAAAATCTTTACAACTTGCAGAGTTGAAATATGACACTACTGAGAAGCAAGCATATGCTCCGGTAAAGGTTGTAAAGAATATCAGGACTTACCTACAAGGAGCTACTGTTATAGCTTTTGTACCAAGTGTTGTTGTGAAAGATATTTTCACTCAGCAAGAGACAAGAGGAAGAAGGTGTAGATGGATCAATAGGATCCAATAATTTAACATTGATGTTCAGATTACCAAATTAGTAAGAGGACAAAGCCTAGCCAAGTTAATGGCAGATGCTAATTTGGAAGCTAATCAGGTCAATCAGATTGAAGTGATTGATGTTGCACCTATCTATGATATGCAAACATGTGGATGGTATAGAAGAATTTTCCAATATTTACAAACTTTGCAATGCCCTGCTAATATGGGTGACAATGATAAGAGGACATTGAAATTGCATGCCATCAAGTATATGATTATTGACAATGAGTTGTGGTGAAGAAGCCTGGATGTTGTACTTCTTAAATGTGTAGATGGAAAGAAGGCACTAGAACTTTTGCAAGAAATGCACAATGGGGTGTGTGGTGGTCATTACATGGCAAAGACCACTGCACACAAGATTTTAAGAGCAGGATTTTGGTGGCCTACTATTTTTAAGGATGCTCACAAGTTTGTTAAGACTAGTGATGCTTGTCAAAGGTTTTTAGGAGTTGAAATTTTCAGGGAATTTACTAGTTAGGCCTATGATAGTTCAAGCCCCTTTCTAACAATGGGGAATTGATTTCATCAAAGAGATACCCAAAAATTCTAGTGGAGGCCACTCATGGATTCTTGTTGCCACTTATTATTTCACAAAATGGGTAGAAGCAATACCCACAAAGAAAGCAACAAGCAAGGTGGTGGTGGATTTCCTATTGAATAATATTCTCATCAGATTTGGAGTCCCTGAGGAGATTATCTCAGATAATGTTATGTGTTTCAGGTCAGATGAATTCAAGGACTTTTGTGAGAGACATGGTATACAGGTTTCTTATTCATCACCCTACCATCCTCAAGGAAATGGTCAAGCTGAGTCTAGTAATAAGAGCTTGATTAAAATCATCAAGAGAGTGATGGAGAAGAACAAAAAGGCTTGGGACTCAAAGCTAAAATTGGCACTCTTGGCAGATAGAGTGACAGTGAAAAATGCTATTGGTTATTCACCATTTGGCTTAGTCTATGGTCTAGATGCTAAATTGTAGCAGAATAGCCTGGTGAAGATGTATAAATTTGTACAGGAGTATGATGAAGAGATATGTGATGATATGCAGCACAAAATAAATAATCTGGTGCAATTGGATGAAACTCATGCTAAAAATATGCAGATGCAGTTGCAAGTTAAGCGTCTAAATGATAAGAGAGCTTCTCCCAGAAAATTTGAGTTAGATAGTATGGTGTTAGCCTGGAATGCAAAGGCTCAAGATAAGGGTAAACATGGAAAGTTTGAAGCATTATGGGTAGGCCCTTATTTAATAGCCAGCACACGTGGGGAGGATTCATATTTCCTTTAAAGCTTAACAGGTGAACTTTTTGAACTGCCAGTACATGGACAACTCTTAAATCCATATTTCTCCTAAGTATGTTATTTTTCCATGTACGCTGTAAGTTTTGTATATTTTGTATATAGGTGTGTTTGTTTTTATTGTGTCTGCCTTGGTCTAGATGTCGCATGAAAATGTCCACTTGTATGTTCTTGAGCTCTATATCAACTAGACATCGTTATCTTTAGTCTATTCTCTTTTGCATATTCTTGCATGAACATCTACAATCTCATCTTTGAGCTAGATGGAAATATCTTATACAATTACATTGATGTCCTTTCTAAATTTGTAACAAGTTACCTCTAACACAACTTAACTATCTAGATTAGGTAGTATTATGGGCACCTTTAGGGACTTGTGCTATGGTGTGGGGGTGTCTAACTTTCCCTTTATAGCTTGGAGTCTCATAAAAAAATAAAAAAGGTGGAGGTTGGATCTTGGAAGGGATTTAGAATGAGCAGGGGATTAAGTGTAGTACCAATGTAGGTGTGATAATGGATTGTTCCTTGAGCTTTCGGTTTCTAATGTGTTATGAATGTGTGCGTTATTATGTTTTTTCTATAAGATGTTTTGTATTACATCTAGGTGCTTGTGTATGCTTTCTTCCTCTTCTAACTTCATCCCCTTAATTCCTTAATTATTAAGCATAACCTAATTGTTTATGGCTATTTGGGGATGAGATAAGATTGTCATGTAAAGTGAAGTAGAAAATCAACAGTTGAAATAGGAAAAGTTGGATTTTGAATTTTGTAGATGCAAATGTGTGTGGACCCATTCAAAGAGAAAGATTGTAGTATGATAGCATCTAAGGTGGTGAAACAACGAGAAGTAAAAATGGGCAAGGTGTTTAGGTTTCTAAGGGTTAGTGCGACATGGTGTGTGGATTTTAAGATGGTTAGTATGATAAATAATCATAAACTAAATATGATTATACTTATTAAATAGACACTAAAAATGAATACTAAATGAATATATATATATATATATATATATATATATATACACTTTTCATCTCTACATCTTATTGAATATTAATCTCCTAAATCTTATCATTTTTAAGAAAAAATCATTATTATTTAAATTTACACAATTATAATAATGAGATGGGCAGTTTTCCATATTAGAAATATTTTTATGTGATTTCATATTCAAAGGCACTAGGATATATGTATTTATGTATATTTTACACAAAGAAGAATAGTTTAATTGTTCAAAAAGATCTATAATGGTAAATGAAATGCATTTTAGTGCAAGTGACAATGACTTAAATCTCACTCTATGTTAAGGTGCATATATAATGTGCAAACTCAATAAATTACTAACACAAGTTTAAATGATAAAAATAAATAATATTTTAAAGTTTAGAAGACACAATAATTAATGTGTCAAGTTGAATCAAACATCAGATCTTTTAAGGTTGTTATTGGAAACGTAATTTTGATTTATAGATTTTTCTAATGTGATTATTTTAAAAAATATTATTTATTATTTAATAAGATAGAATTTTCTTGAAAGGTTGTCGTTTAATTGGTGAAGATAGTGATATGATCTTAGATTGCAACATCCACAAAGGTACGATTGAACTACGTTCAATCCTTGAATGATTTTGACAAATTAAGTTTCCCAGTAAATTCAAACTTGATATCCTAAATTAAATTCATATTCTTTTACGTTCAATTCAACTATAAAACAACTTTACAAAGAAAATCAAATAAATTTTTTGTTAACTTTGATGAAAAAGATACCTTTGATTGTAACATGTAAACCAAAAGACAAGAATGGGGCAAAAATAATGCATATAAGACATTGGGAAGGGAGTCCCATAATTTATTGACTTACATTTGTTTGACAACTACACATAAATTTCCTTGTGGTTAATTTGAGTTGAATGATTATATAAACATAATTATTGTTAGATATGATTCTCATCCGTAGAAATAGACAATTCCTTATTATATGTCCCACACTTACTATTTATGCACGGACTGGAATCTCGTGATCAACGGAACTTAAATACTAGTGAAGATTTTACAAGAAAAAGAAATACAAAACATTAAAATATTTATTACGAATAGTGGTGTAGGAATTTTTGTATATGGATTTTTTTTTAATGGGAGTAAACTCTATAGTAATATTATTGCAATTGTTATTTTGTATTTTTAATTAATTGTAATTTATAATTTTATTTTTTATTAGATTTTATTGTAATGTTAAAAATATGAAATTATAATTTTTTAATGAAAAATAATAAAGAATCATTGTTATTTTTTTGGTAATTCAATGTAGTAAGATTAAATTATTGATAGTTATTTTGTTTAATAATTGTTGAACACTGCGACATATTATGTACTATTGTCAAATACCCATCAATTGAGCATTGTTTTATATAATGAATAAAACAATAATTATGTCTACTGTATCAAATTTGTTTGAGACAGAAATCTAATCTGATTTTTTTGAAATATCCGACTAAGATTTGATTCTTCATTAACCTTTTTTTTTGTAAATCAAACAATTTATGAAAAAATAATAACCACCTAACATTTTAGAAGAATTATAAAGGAGAAATGTTCGATAAGCTTGAGCTTCTTTTATTTAAGTTTTTATAAACTTTATTCTTAATTTTTGAGACATTTCTTAATGAATATTAGTGCTAAGCCTTTTTTGAGTTGGCCACAATGGTATAAAAAAATTACATGTCACATCACCATGAATAGAGCCTAAATAATTATAGTAAGTGGAGGAAAAAAGAAGAGAGTATATGAGTAAAGTGTTTAAGTGGAAGAAAAGAAAGGAAAGTGGAAAAGTAAATTGTTTAAGTGGAGGAAAAAAGAGGAAAACACAAATAAATTGTTTAAGTGGAAGAAAAAAGAGGAAAACACATGAGTAAATTGTTAAGTGGAGGAAAAAGGAGGAAATCATATAAATAAATAAGTGGACAAAAAATAGGAAAACACATATGTAAATTATTAACTGAAGGCAAAAAGAAGAAGACACACAACTAAATTTTTTAAATTGTCTTGATTGCATTGGAGGAGCTTGTCACTATGAATAAATTATCATTATGTAATGATACTACAAAGTTGGTATTTTGTTGCTTTTGAATAAGGTGTATTAATAAGTGGTTATCTAAGTTAATTAGTGGTTTAACACCTTAGAAATTATATCTATAGGAACTTATAAGTTACTCTAAAATTAAGAGTTAAAATAGTGAGACATGTTCAAGTTGCTTTTGTTAATAAATTATTTGTATAGGAACATGGTTACATATAGATTATTAGAAGAAAAAAAATATTTTGATTGAGGAGATATTCTAAATATATTATTTTAATCTAGTGCATGTATTTGATGTATTTATTGTTTAAATTATACAGGATACTAACTACTATAGAAGATGGTGAAAATGTGTAAACTATTAATCCATCAAATCTAGTGATTTTTAGGTGAGATAAATTTGACTTGATAGTGTCAATGACATTGATGAAGTTTTTCTACATAGGCAAGTGTCAATACTAGAAGCAAAAAAAATGATTATGTCCTTTCAAACCTAACTTGAATTAGTCATTGTATAAAACACAAATTCTATAATTAAAATCACCACCGTTATCATATCACAGGACAAAACTATTAGTTGTCTCCAATTATTTATGATATTTAATTTTATAATTTTTAGGAAATGTTTGATCTATGACACACCCAAATCAAGGTTGTTCACTCTCATTGACAAACACAATTAACATCTTTGAGCAATCTTAAATATGCATATTTTTATTGAAGAATAAATTAACTTACATTCTTTACACTTGTAGAATACAAATATCATATATGTTGATTAATTTCTACTAGTATAATATCATAATAAAAATTAGTTTGAACTCCCAAATTAGATCATTTGATGTTTTATAGTATTTTTTTTAATAGTCTTCATTTTATCATATGTACACAATATGATACATAAAATATATAATTATAATTTCTTTTATGTCAATTCTAGATAGTTTTTCTTTCATGGTCATGACATTAGATGCTTCTCCCCTCTACTACCATTATAAATTACAGTTCTTAACATAAATAGTAAATAATTAACTAATTGTATTAAATCGATTAGACTATTGCAATTAATTTATTATAGTCAAAATATTAAATAATATTTATTACAATAATACCACTAATTAACTCTCTAGAAAAATAAAGATTTTTGTATTTTCTAGAAAATAATAAGACAAATATAATAAATAAAAGTAATGAAATAAATAGAAACATTAAGTTAAAATTCTTCCTTCTATTTTTTCAACAAATGCAATAAATCAAACAAACATATAATCTTTTTACTTTTTGTAGGCATGCATAAGATCTTTATTTTACAAGAATTAAATTTACATTTTTGAACATATATAATAGAATGTTAGATTGGAGCTTTGAAGTTGTTTAAATAATGTGTGAAGGTTCCTATTATTTGTGCTCTAAATAATTTTTTATAAGTCAACTAAAGATTCATGGGAAATAACATATTGTTGCTTCCTTAGAGCTTATATCTAAGATATGTTATTAGAATTTCTAGAAAAAAAATATTAAGAAATTCTATTGGAAAACTAAAACTTCATGTTTTTCCTTTTGTGGTTTCCTTTATAATTTTGTTTAGAAAAATTATGGAAAAAATATGAATTAAGAGTTTTTAAATGTAATATAAAGAAGTAATTCACACACAATGATTAAAATCTAACATTCCTACCTTGATAATTCTTAAATTAACAAATGAAATATAAGCTAAAGAGGAAAATATTTTTATAAAAAAATCCTAAGCTATTAAAAAAAATCTAATTATCTAAGAAGAAAAAAATCACATCTAGAGTTGATGTTGCTTTGGATGCAAAGTAAAATTGATGTTATTAACAATAGGTGCTTATAATCCAAGATCTAGTAGTCAATTATTCCTTCTTTTGTGATATATTTTCAATAGATCAACCTCTAGAGTAAGGAAAGGAAGTTGAAAGGGAGAGAAAATAATCAAATAATATGATTAATATTATATATATACTAGCTAAAAAATAACTACAAGTAAGAATTGATTCTAAAAATGATGCTTCACAATGAAGCATGTAATTTTTCCTTCAAAATTGAGACCTATAAAAATACTCAAATTGGTTTATTTGAAGAAACCTTAATTGTTTTGAGTGAAAAATGTGATTGGTGGAGATATATTAGGTATAATTAAGCTAATAACTAAAAAAAACCATTTTTTTATTAAATCACATGTTTAAATATGTAGAATGAGTTTATCAACTTTAAAAATTATTGCTTTGACAATAAAAGTTTTTGACTATGAACATGTGTTCAAATAGTGAACAAATATTCAAGACAGTGAACACACCATTTTCCATGGAAAACATGTTTCCCTTTAGGATTCGAGAAAAAAAATCTAAATAATTGAAAAATATAATTTTTAGGCCAAATGAAGAAGCAAACACTCAATGGATGATAAATTATAAGTGAAAGGGACAGGGAGCTCTAAAAAGTTGAAACATATAATTTAATACCTTAAAAATATTTTTTAAATATTATATTATTATGTTTTATGGCATGTCAGCCTATTTTCTAGGTCTTTGGCAATCACAAAACTTACCATATATGTTTATTCATTTTTTTGTACTTACATATTACCCCCCTTACAAAATGCATTCCTCACAAACTCTTTGAGATTTGCATGTCCCCTTGCAGTTACAAGATTCCACTTGTAGAAATCTATATTTATAGGGTGCAATTACAAGAACCTACCTACAAAAAATCTCTAACAACTATCAATCAAACAAACATAAATTTTATATCTTCTTGTGCCTCCTTCTCTACCCTCTACAATTATAAGCATCTTCTCATATCTATAATAAATTCTCTAGAACTCAAGCCCTTTGTAGTTATAGAACCTCCTCTTCTACAAAATATATTCTAGGGTTTTCTCAAGACACCTTCCACCTTCCAAGATTGTACCATCATTTTCTAACAATCACTTCAACTTCATATTTTTTCTAGAATACTATTCATAAAAACTCATTTCTAATCTTTTCCAGTGAGATTTTCCTTGCACTTTGAACCAACTTCTTTGCTTTCCTAACTTCTTTATTTTCCTACAAATTTATCTTCTTTCTCCTTCCAATGAGCCTTTAACCTATTTTTTAAACTAATTCACCAAGAAAAATAATTTTCTCCATGATCTCAACTCCAACACATCTCAACGAGCAAATATTTCTCTAACATCTCTTGATGCATACACTTCAACATCAACTATGTTCAACACCTCACATACCTCAACTCCACCAACCAACATGCTCTAATACCACTTGATACAATCAAGATCAAGGGGTCTTATCAAAATACCCCACCTTGCAACCTAAACACACTTCTACACATGAATTTGGCATAATTCTTTATTTTCTTATTATAATTTCATTACAATAGGGATTTTTTTCTTAGATGGTTGTTGTTGCACCAAAAGATCAACCTATTAATTCCTGATACAAAAAGTCAATGAATCCACAAGAGGTGGTTAAACCATACCACAAACCTAAGCGTTGCGCTACACAACACAAGGAGACCAAGGGTGCACACCTTGCAACAATCCCCCTAGCACAAGCGAGGGGTTTGAACCCGTGACCTAGGCTCTGATACCAGTTGTTACAAAGACAGTTGTTGTTGCACAAAAATATTGACCTGTTAATGCATGATACAACTTCCAGAGTTAATGAATCCATAGGAGGTGGTTAATCCATGTCACGAAGTGCTATGCTACACAACACGAGGAGACCAAGGGCACACACGTTGCAACAATATTTTTCAAAGCTTACAAAATAAACATCACCATTAAAAAGTACAATTTTTTCCTTATTCCACTCAAAAATCTCCCACAATGCATGTAATGATCTTCTTTAATTCTTCAAGCAACTAGGAAGTTGAATTGATCTAAATTCTAGCAATAACACTAATTGAATAGTAGAAATGAAAAGTGCAATAGTAGGAAGAAGTTCTATAAACAACTAGTTCAAATATGAAAATTTGCATGTTTAGTTGGCTGGCAAAACTTTGTAATCTGTACCGTGCTCTGATTCACAAGAGAATTCCCACAATTTATTTATGTTGATGAAATCATGCTTACATCATATTTGGAAAGTAACCCTCATCCCTTTTAATGCCATGCTTATGTTGATGTTGGCATCACCACCTCATTGATGTCATTCTTATGGTATGTTAATGTCAACATCAAAATTGTTTATCTAAACTAGTTAGTTAAACTTAAAAATTCAATTCACTTGAGTTTACTTGTAAGTTATAATTACGCTTAATATTTCTACAAAGTCAGATGGGAAAGAAGTTCCCACAAGCTAGTTGGCCACAAGGTTCCCAAAAATTCCAATTGTAAGTGAAATCCCTAAAAAAAATAGATTTGCAAGGAATTCCCACAAAGCTAGTTGGCCATGAGATTCCCACAAAATTTAAAAGATTGATTTGATGTCAATTATGTAGGGAAGGATATTAGAATTGACTCAAAGTATTTGGGATGGTTGGAAGAGTCTAAATTAGTTGACTTAAGTATTTTTGTAAATATGAACAAACTTATCAGTACGATCGTGCAGGAAAATACCACAGAATCAATTGAAAAGAGTCCAATTATAGTTCAAAAGTCCACAAATCTAGTAGTAGACCAAAAACTTGTGTGAGCATAACCTAGTCATTTATTACCCAATTCTCACCAAACCTTAACTATAGATAACCATTAAGATTTTCTACAAGGTGATGCCTTTAATTTAACCTAATCTGAAATTTTGTGAAACCACAACCAAAATTTAACTAAAACACAACAAAATTGAAAAAAAATAAAAGAACTTGAAATATATTTTGTTGATGTTAGATCACATGTGGACATAGATGCTTCTACATTAGTAGACCTTTAACAATTCTAAACTATAATGAATTACCTAAATATTAGGCTAAATTCATCTTCAATAGGTTGTGTTTGTTAAGAATACTAACATTGTATTCAATCCTTGATTGGGTAGTGATTAATGTGAACTTGTAAATTTGTTTGATCTTTGTTAAATTCCTTGCTTAATAATTTCAAAAAAAAAAGTTTTTCTTTGACCTAGAAATGAATGATGTGAACGTAGTCATTGGTTTTAACCTCTTGAAAAGTTCTATGATTAGTACAACCAATGTTATGCTATTGTTGTTGCACAAACAATTGTTGTTGCACCAAACGATCAACATGTCAATGCCTGATACAATTGTCAGAGTTAATGAATCCATGGAGGCAATTAAGCCATGTCATGAACCTGAGTGTTGTGTTGCACAACACAAGGAGACCAAGGGTGCACACCTTGCAACAATCCCCCAACGCAAGCGAGGGGTTTGAACCCATGACCGGGGCTCAGATACCAATTGTTGCACATGCAGTTGTCGTTGCACCAAAATATCGACACGTTAATGCTCGATACAACCGCTAGAGTTAATGAATCCATGAGAGGCAGTTAAGCCATGTCACGAACCTGAGTGTTGCACTGCACAACACAAGGAGATCAAGGGTGCACACCTTGCAACAATTGTGACCCTACCATATATGTGTTTATTACATACTATGTTATGGTATTGTGACCTTGATAGGTATGTGTTCATTGTAAATGGTGTTCCTTAATAATCATTTATCATTGTTAATGTTTTCATTGAATTTGACCTTAATCAAGTCTATGTTATTTCCATACACTATTATAAAATATATGACCTTGATATATTGTGATCTTTGTAATATATTGTCATTGTATCCAACCCTTAACAGAGAAAAGAATAATTTGAAATTGATAAAAAAAATGACCCTTAATAGGTCTATGATCATCATGAATATTGTTATAGATTTCAACCTTAGGTATACTTGTAAATATCGTGATGCATATTGTCACCCGTTATATCAAATATTTATTTGTTTTGAAACCATAAATAGGTCTATATATTTTATGAACGCATAGAATTTTCCATTCATATAATAAACCAAAAACTAGAGGACTTTTACACTTTTCTTTTGATAAGGAAGGGAATGGTAGTATGTAATATGTCTTCTTTTTTGTAATGTTTTTACCTATGATTAATACATAAATTCCTATATATACTTATATGGGTATATATGTTACTAGATGTATACATATGTACAAATGTAAATACATATATAGGTATTGTTAAATATAGTTATAATGATTGTTAATGCATATATACATAAATGTTAGATATATATACATACATACATACATGCATGCATGAATACATGTATACATGCATGCATGCATACATACATACATCTACCATCCACGCGTGAAAAAGAATAGATTATTTTTATCTAAAATCAAAGATAAATATTATTACAACTTAAAGAAAAGATCAATGTCTAGTTTGGGTATGTTTAAGTATTATAAGGAAAACTTTGTGTGGCAGTACATGTTCATATCTTACATCAATATGAGGGTCATCTTCATTGTGAATTTACATATACTTGATTATTTAAACCATTTCATGAACTTGAATGTGAAATTATAATTCTTGATATAACCAATTTGAGATTGAGGTGTGTGAACATATGACATGCATATATATCATGGAATGTATTATATAATTATTAAATAGTTGGCTGAAATAATACAAAATCACTGCTTGCATAGCCAATTCACAATGTCTATTTGTTACAATTTAGTCAAATGTGTCATATCTAGCTAGAGGGAATCTAGACTCATATGACAATTTTTTGTAGTTTGACATAGCACTAGTTCTTGGATGCCATGATGACCTTGATGATCTCCTTGAACTACTACCCTCGTGAAGGGTAGGGCCACTTCCTGATGGAAGGTGTGAGGGGGACTACTGGTTGGTGGTTGTAGGAAAAGGTTTGGGTGATCTCTCCCTCTTGCAATTGAAATTTGTCAAAGACTTCGTTATTCAAAGATATTATCTAAATTTCACATGACATTGTATCATTGATGGTATGTACTTTATGACACTTGTATTATGTATTTGTATACTAAATTATTGTGCAATGATTTGCATGATGTAACACTTCATGAAAGAAGTATGTTTATTTGAAGTAATGAATTGCACATTATGTTGAATTCTATATTCATTTATTAAGAAATCTATCTCATTATGTTTAATTATTCTTTCAAAAATGAATACATGATGTTGTTAGGGAAAATTTTGTAATGTTTTAGAATTGACAAACTAGTGTTCGTCACACTCATCTTCATAGAAAATAGATAAAATGATGCAAGATACAAAAAATATTTCATAATAAAAAATTAGACACAATCTAAACCAAACTCAACCAATAATACTTGAATATATATTTATATAATCTTAACTTAGAACACACAATTTGACAACCTTATCACTGCTTACAAACCTTTATTCTCATTCTTTGTTTACAATGACCATACTCTCAGAAGATTATTACAAAACACAAGGAACAAAACTGTTGGACATAACCTCTTACAATGTCTCTTCTTCTCCTTATAACTACTTATTAATGATTTTTTTGCGTAATTTCCACAGTAACCATGCAAAAACAAATAGCAAATAAATATTCCGTCCTTTAAACATGCATGGCTGACTTAAAAAATTCAAAACTTTGAAACATTTTCAAACTTGATTGAAGGTGTAAGCGTACCAGACGGTTGAAAGAAGGAATGGTCTGCCAGTCTGCAAGTCACGAATGGATCTCTGTTTTTTTAATGCACCTTCCAAAACTTGCCAGTTAATGCCTTTCAAGGTAGATCATGACCCATACGCCTTGTACTAACCCTCACTGTTCAACAGCGACCAAACATAAGCAGTCTGCAAGCTTTCAGTGAGAAAACATAAAAGAATTTATTGAAGAGATGCAGATAACTGTTGTACGAGACGATGTATATACATCCCAAGCTCTGTGCAACAAATCCACCAGTCTACTGAGTCATCATCCACTTTAATGGTCATATAGTCCATACCAATTTCATCTATTGGAAAAAGCCATAAATATTTGTCATTTTTTTTATGCGACAGGTGTCCCCGCAATTCAGCCCAGCGGTCCAGCAGTCCATACCTTGGGTACCTGAGGCGAGCTGGGGTTACACTAGCCCCCTGCGGGTGGACGCCTAGCCCGCATACAGGCCCACTGGTCAACCACGAGAGTGGGGGGTTGAACCCGAGACCTATGGGGAGCAAACCCATGGCCCAAGCCAAATCGGTCAAAATTGATCTTGTTGAATTGGATGTTGTTTAAGAATAGTCTAAATCTGTGTCTTATATCATTTTTCAAATCCACATGAATTTTTATGTTTTATTAAGTGCAACAACCGATCCTAACCAAAATATATGGTCAAATGGTCAATAGTAATTTTACATCTCATTTGAATCAAAAAATACCAAATAGTTATCCCACTTTTACTAGCCAAATTTCACCTTTGAGCATTGAACTAAATAAATTTCAAAATAGTCAACCAATCCAAAGTCGTTTTTGCTTCTATAGAGATCGACTACGTAATAGTTCCACTATGGCCACATGATTTTCAAAGTGTGGATTTCAAAGAGGACAACAAGGTTTTAATTATATGATCTTTATGAATTTCAATCTCAATGATTCAAAGTATTATGATGTCAACTGAGATACAAAAGAGAAAAAAAAGTATCCAAAACAAATGATGCACATGGAAGATGGACATGCCACATTGAAGTCATACCTTCATAAAACTTCCACTTTGTTATAATTTTAAGAACTCAACAAGATTCTCCATGATACAAGCACACACTGACCTTTCATATAGGGAATTTAAGTTAGCACCAAAATACTTCCATCTTCTTCTCTTAAAGATCTTTGCTCTAAGTTGTACCTAATTCCCACAAAAGATGATTGTATATCCACTACTTTTTGTATGTTGTTAATTTAGATCCTAAGATTTCTTATTCTAATGTAGGTGAAGCTTAACCAATAAAAGAAGTGTAATAGTCACTAACTAATGTATCAACATGCACAAAACCTTGTAAGGAGAAGTTTGTTGAGTGTAAAATGCATGAGAATATATGAAGGGAATTCAAAAGAGGGAAGTGAATTTCTAGTGAAGATAGAAAACAGATGAGGAACACTTACAAAGGTCATACATGAAGGATTGTCAAATGGATAAGAAAACACCATAGTTTTATGATATTAAGGAGTAGGAGCAGAAGTAGCATGAGCATTAGAAGGATGATCATGTGTAATCAAATTAGGAGGGTCATGGTCATCATCTTATGTATCATAGGTGAATGATAGGTCATGTTTTATGTTATATTCTTCTACCCAATCAAAATTTGTATCATGAGAAGAAGTGGAAGGTGTATCATGAGGAGAAACAATAACGAACCCTCATCAATATAATTTTGTATTGTATTCGTTAACACTTTTCATTGATTAGTAAAATGGCAAAATATCCTATGATATGAGAAAGAAAGTAGAAGTGAATGACCATGCTTAGAAGTTTTCCTAAATATAAGAGCAGTAAGAGTGATTAACTTAGCCTCCATTACTAGTGTCAATATATACTCAAGAGGCTCAACGAGATGTGTAAAATTTAATTCTTCATGTTTTTCTTGCAAAATAATGAAAAGGTGGTTAGAGAAGGTTCACATAGGGATCCACAAGAGGAGAAAAATATAATTTCCCCCAACCTATGTAAATGTTTATTCAACCTCAATTTCTAAAAAAAGTGAATATCAAGCATAGAATCTTGTAGTTCAACATGAACTTTCTCTTAAATATGAGGCAAGACATTATATAGAAAGATATTTTGGAATAGATAATTTAGAGGATGGAGTGTCATGTAGATAACTAAAGAAAAGAAGTGAGAAATATAGTCCTTAACACATTCATTGGGGTCTTATTTGCAATGTGCTAACTATACAAGAGTTACTTTAGTCTCCATATCATATTGGAAATGGAATACAAATACATGTCAAAGACTAGAAAAAGAGTGTGAGGAACTAGGAGGTAAAGTTTAGAACCAATCAAAATCATCATTTGTAAAATTACTACGAAAGAATTTGACTAAGATAGGATCATCAAAAGCAATAATCAAACAAAAAGTGGAGAATTTTCTGAAATGACATATAAGATCTCCTTGGCTAGTATATTGATCAAAGCATATAGTCCCAATTTTTAATAGATAAGGACATGTGAGAATGATCGAATAAAGAGAAGAAAATAATCATGAAGGTGTGGAGTGAGAGGTGGGAGAAGAAGAATGTTTAATTTCATAGAATACACATAAGTCCAATTAGGAACAAGAGGGGAATAAATAGCATATGAATATAAAGGTATAATATTAGGAGGATGAAATTAAATGTAATATGATCAAGAGGGGAAAAGGAAGAGAGAAGTCAAAAATTTGAAGGTTTGGTGAATATAATGAAGTAAAAATAATGATATGAAAGAAGAAACATCAAAGGAATATGTAACTAAGGTAGATGGTTAAGAAAGAAATATTTGATAATGGGTGAGGGAAAATAGAGAATGGGGTATGAAAAGAGGAGTAGGAGAGACCAAAATGAGGAGAGAGATGATAAGAAAATATGAGATTGTAATGTGTAGGAAAGATGAAAATAATGAGAGAAAATAAAAAATTGAAAGATATGTATTAGGGTCTTAGAGGGTTGAGAAAGGAAAATGTCTTACAAAAGTGGAGGTTGTTGGTTTATCATGAAATTAGAAATGGGTGGGTAGGAATGTTAGATTCATCAAATGAAAGAACAAATAAGAAAACCTAGGTTAATTTAGCTATTAGAAAATGGAGTATACCATAACCCGAGGTTACATTAATATTTATTTCAACTAATCTACTTGAAATATAATAACAAACTATAATAAGAAAAATTCAATAGTGAGTTAAATTAAATATCAAATTTACAAGGTCAAATAGATTAAATGTGGGAGTTGGGAAATAAAAATTAAAACAAGATTGTGCTTTAAAAATAAGATTAAGATTAGGTGTATTAAAATATGTCAAATTCTAGAAATGGATTTTGAGATATGCCAACCATAGAGGATAATGGAAAAATGATCGAAGATTTGAAAACTTAATATGAGCTCTTGACAAAAAAAAATTAATATGGAGATAGTGTGTAAAGTTAAAAGGATGTATGTCTAAATGAAATTCTAAATGGACTAATGTGATTGCTACATTTTGGGGTTAATTTTACTATTGGAAGAACTTTAGAATAGATTTAGGTTTAGGAAAAAATTATAGTCAAAGTATTAGAGTTCACCTACATTGGATCTTAACACATGTCCAAGACATTATCATTTTTTAGACATATGTACATGTGTTTTAGATTTTTAACTTGAAACTTCTAGGATATGTTTTAAGGATTAATTAAGGATCAGATTTTATCATTGAACATATCAGCAATAGGTTTATGATAAGGAATAGGTAAAATTAGTATTAATAATCTTTATAGGGATGAAACAAAAATTTGTGTAGAAACATAGGGTGGGGATTGCAAAGTAGGAAATATAAGATATTACATGTGGCTATCAAGGACTATCAAATTGATGATGTAAAAAAATGTACAATTAATCAAAGAAGTAACAAATATGAAAAGGATAATGGATAAAAATCCTTATAGGATCATGAGAGTGAATTGTATGGCACCTCAAGTTGTTCAAGAAAAAAGGGTAGCAATAGAGTATATTCTAAGTAGTCTTAGAATGATGAAAAATTATAGTACTAAAAAATAATAGTGTTTTAAAAAATTAAAATGGGAAAAAATTGAAGAATTTAAAAGAAAAAGGTGTTGGAACACAACAATCTACTAAGAGGGGGAGGTAAATCAGTAGATCAATTAAAATTTAGCCCTTAACACCTTAAGAAGTTTAATTTATTTTAGCCCTTTTAGTGCAAATTAAAACTAAACATGTAGAGAGATAGACACACACAATTGCACATAACACAAGATGTACAAGGAAAACCTAGGATGGGAAAAACCACAATGTGAATAGTTGCTAGGATATGAAACATATGTGAAAAGGGGGATAAATAATACCACTCTTCACACACATTCATTCAATAATGTCCTAGGAGTCCTAATTGGATTGGCTATCAACCTCACAAGGTGAGTCAATTCACCACAAGGAAGACCTAGTAGGGGGATTTTTCAAATTTTAGGGGTTCACCACCAAGCAAAAGTTTGGAAAAGACAAATAAGCATTCGACTCATAAAACCTAATAACGCAAGCTAAATGAAGGATGCAACTGATGAAATTATGCAACAGGGAGTTAGGATGTATGTACCTGGAAAGTTTGGAGATGTTGTGAGGATACCAGAAATGCAAAGAAGTTTCCAAAATGTGTTATGGAGGACTAAGACACCCTTACTGTTGTCTTAGTTCCACTACTATTTTTTGGGGTAGATGCTAAATCTTTGGATGTTGGAACCAGATCTGGAAGAATTTCTAAAAAATACCCTCAGGAGGACTACTATTCCTTTACTGTTGTCTCAGTCATGTTTGGAAGTTCTGAAATCTCTAAGTGTGGTCCTAAGGCTTGATGTCTGCTCTTCCTTCTTCTCTGATCCCAGGGTCTGAAACCTTCAAATTTGGCTTGTAGGTGAGTTTCCATGAATATGACAACTTTGCAATGCAACTTTGTAACTTTGCAACTTTGCATTTCAAATGATCTTCAAGTCTTCAACCTAGATCTGCAATCACAAATATGCAAGAAAGGAAAAACTTGTTGAATTGTTAGTGAATGGGGGTTTGCCTTGGTCAAACCCCTTGTTGGTAATTAAACCTTGAAATGAAATAGAATAATGAAGGAAATGGTAAATGAACAACATGCAATGCTACAACTCACCAAACCTTTGTTGTAAAGTCTGCAAACTTGTGTGAAATGGTTGCAATGGATATGGATCTTAAATCAAAGGAAAACTTGATAGATATGGATTTGAATTGCCTGCTTGAATCAAAACCCTACATCACAAATGTTAACACAACAACACACATGATGCAAGAATATCCTTGATCTAATGCTTGAATCTTGATGATGGCTCCAAATGCTTGAAGAACTGCTCTTGAATGCTTAGATGCTTAGATTGCTTGTTATAAAAAATGAGTGAAGGAACCTTGTATTTATACTTATCTATGCTTAATATCCCAAAATTACATCACACCAAGCCGACATATGAATTCATTAAATAAAGGAGGTTAAATCCTTCCATAATTTGAAATTAAATCCCGAAAAATGATTCAAGGGGGACTAAGACGCCCTAGGTGGCATCTTAGTCCCAAGTCATGAAACTTGGGGCACAGACACCAAAAAGGGGCCCATTTAAGATACCTCAAAATTAGGGTCCCAAGACCTTAGGGGACAAAGACGCCCTAGGTTGCATTTTAGTCCCGACCCAAAAATCAAGGACACTCAGATAAAATCATTAAATTATCATTTATTCATTGGAGAATGTCTGGATTAGCCATAAAAAAATATAATTCATAGGGCTTGTGGTCACAAAATAGGACAAACAAGTGTGAAAATGCAAGGGTGTGCATTTTACAACACTACAAGATCTACTGTTCTAATCTAGCCTCACAATGAAAATCTTCTAATTACAATTGTTTAAGGGCACAAACCCTAAGGAGACACCAATACCATGATTTTAGGAGCACCCACTCCAAGGAAGCACCCACTCCCTACACTGAGCACCTGCCTAGTTATCTGATGGCACCCACCCTTCAGATTTACAATGAAGGCTATTACAATTTGATTCAATTGAATCCAATTCAATGTTGTAACCCTATATGCAATTGCTCAACTCTTTACTGCAATCTCTACAACTCTACTTTTTTCTATACACCTCTCTTTGTTATGCATCTTAAATGTAAACCCTTGATGATGATCTATGATTTTTGTTTGGGTTCTACTCAATCTTCACATGTGCATTCTCTATCCACTCTTTAGCTCACACATTCACTCTATTGCATCAACACATTGACAAATTTCGATTCTCTTCTTTTCTCATATCTTCACCAACAACCATACCTTTCTCGAGCCACACACCATCATCCAGATTAATTGCATAATTCAATTTTTTTATCTAGAAACTTATGCTAGGGTTTTCTACACACTTTCTTCTCTAACAAGCTTATTGTATAGATTCAATGAACATACTAAACTTGGCAACTTGCAAAACCCTAATCTAGATATGCATTTAATGCATTCCTTGTATAATATATATGATTCTGATCTTGATCTCCTTTGCAGTCTATGTCATCACTCTACATATCAAATCACCAATCAAATTGGTCACTGGAGTAGTTGAACCAATTAATTTTGTTCATTGTGTTGGCTTTTTGTTAAAACCCTTGTTCACATTATCGTAGTTGTTGGAGAGGTTCACCTTTAAATTTTGACCATCAATCTGTAGCCTTCGTGCCATAATCCATCATTCCTGATTTAATCTTTCATCTTTAAAATGCAGTTTTCAAATTAATCTCTTTTAAATCTTAGCCGATGATCTCCATCCCATGTAGTATATATCCATCAAATTTTTACCTAGGGCATCAACCCCTATTTCTACGATGTGAATTAGTCTTACAATCACCGTTCGATCACTATCACGTAATCTTTGTGGTTGGGATTGTCATCACATTCTTTTTGCTTAGCACAACTTTGTTTGCACGCAAAGAATGTTAATCGCAATATAAAGGAACATAGCGATGCAATAAAAAACTTTCACCTATCTTACTAAACATGTGTCCACCTTATCACTCCATTGCCCTTTAGAGAAAGGGACCCACTAACATCTTCATCACAACCCTTTAGTGTATCGCTTTTTGCTTGACATTGTTTTATTCACAACAATGATGTGAATAAACATAGCTATGCAATTACATGTAGCCACCTGTCCCTTCTTACAGCAAACTCCACTAACTCCATTCCATCACATATCATGCATTGCTTTCCTTCCTTTTGCTTCACAATAGCGATGTGAAGCAATGAAGTGATGACCGTTAGATCTCCTCTTTCTTTTCTTGGTCGTTGATCTCCTTCATTGCATCTCGCACAAACACTTTCCCATGATAGACGTCAAACTGTGATATGAGGGGACACTATGATAGTCACCTGATCTTCAAACACCAATACACATGATTGATCTTCCTTGAAGGGCATATCGCACATCGCAAGTTTAGCATGGTTGTGAAGAGTATAAAATGTGATGCGAAGACATGTCGTGATGTACACACTCTACCAACTGGTAGTGCTAGGTAAAGGGGCTAGTCTCCTAGACGAGTTCAATGGAATAAGTTATGACTTAAACAACCTTCAACCACCAACAACCAGTCAACTCCAAAATACAAAACCTAATCAACACCATGACTACAACACCTTAGGGTTTAACTATGAAACCCTAATTTGACCAGAGAGAAGAAATAAATCAACTCTAAGCTCGTCATATATCCTTTGGATCTATAATTTACACCTCTGAGAGGCTCTCAAAAAACCCAAATCGAATCAAGCCTTAGTTTTCTCCTCCGACTTTTGAAATTAACCTCTGCAAAAATATGAAAATGTTCACAACATTTGAGCAACTTTGCATTATTTGCAAACATGCTCTTCTCTCCATCATCCTTCACCAACTCTTCCAAAAACTAATCCACTAAGCTCAATGACATCCCCTTTGACATCAATGGCACCTTCTGACATCAATGACAATATTATGCCAACAAAATAAAGAATAAAGAGTATGGATGATATATCAAAGATTAGCTATAGATATGCAGGGGATCAAAGTTCCTTGTCAAAATCTAAAAGTCGAAGTTATATTTGTGGATCTAAAGTTTGTTATAGAAGTGGATGGTTGCTTAATAAAGCTACATGTAAAGTGTGAAAAGAAGGAGAATTAGAACTAATAGTAGGATAATTTGAGACCATAATATAGATTGAGCCAAGGTTATAAGAATTATGGAACAAGATAAAGCAAAGAAGAAGATAAAATTAGATGATATGATTAGATTATGGTGGATTGAGATCTATAAAAGGAATGGAATTTATGACCAAAATTTGGTAGAGGAAGATGGGATATGCCCCAACTAAAATATGTAAGAGGAAAGAGAACAAGGACGTATTTATTCAAAGGAACTTATATTGTGTGATGGAACATGTTGAGGTCAAAATACTAACTGAAAGAGTGGTTCCACCATTTAACCCTTCTTTGTGAACACTAAGCTCACAAATATTTTACATGGGATTTCTAATGTTAGAGCATGAAGGAGGTTAAGAAATATCACATTGAACCCTATTAATTAACTTTTATGTTTTCCTTGTATTTTATTTATGTTTTATAAATTTTTCAAAGTTCTAGTTAGAGTTTGAATATTTGGTTCTAGCATTATATGTTTTTAAATTTAAGGAAGTGCATATAGCAACTCATATCTTGTTGGTTTAGTATTCATTACCACATAATTTTTTTATGGCTAGTAGTAGTCTAGACCCACTATGGTATAGCCTAAGAGGGCATGCACCATTAGGGAGCACTACGTCAATACAAGAGGCCTTGGAGTTCCTAATATTTCATTTTCATGAGATCTAGATCTAATAGATTTTTTTCCTTCAACCTTTTCTCATTCAATCATCTACTATACATTGGATTTGTACCATAAATAATGTTTAAATGCATAATATATTTCTAATATTCAAAAGAGAAAATATAGCTCCTAGCCGACCATTGTGATAAATTAACTCGGTTAGAATAAAGGAAGAAGTTTCATAATGAATTTGAAACATAGTAGGTCACCCCTACTCATGGGGATTATGTAATGAGTTTGATAAAAAAAGATATATATAAATACTAGTAAAGTGGGAACCTAGAGACCAATGTAAAACCCTCTAGCTACTCTATAGGTTATGTGAATGTTGTAGAACTTAAAGGTCTAGATGTATATCCAAGTGGCTTGTTCTAATTTCTAAAGATCAAAAAAGATATTATTTATATGCATTGAATTTTATTTTTGTTGTGTTGAATGTTGTTGTTCATGTCTTTCCATTGTGTGAGTGGAATAAAGTGTTAAGGTTATGGGTTTGGACATCCCTTTATTTTTTTATTAGAGTTCTTTTAAAATAGAATAAGATTGAAGACTCCTTCAATTTCAATATTACATGTGTATAACACAATTGTAAAAAAGTAATTATCCAAGATCTTAATGTGGGATATCACAAGCTCAAAATCATTTTTCTTTTCTTTTTTGTAATAATGTTGTTTCATGAATGCTCTAGATGTTCATATAATTTTTTAATATTCTTTATTTTCTTTTAACTAAACATGTGCATGTTACTATTCAAAACATGCCAATTTTGGCACATTTTAGATTCATCTAAAGGGTTATTTTATTGTTAAAAGGAACCCTAGTTGATATTTCATAGAATTTATGTGTAGTAAGTGAACCAAGGTTTTAATGTATAGAGGATGTATTATTGATGTAATCTAACACCATATTTTATCATGGATCTTCAAACATGAATGCCAACCTTAATTCTATTGACAAGGCTTTTGAAGATTTAATCTCAATAAGAGGTCACTTATCAAATGGACATCTCAAAAACATCAACATCAAGGATAGACAACTTAGGCTCAACAATATGTATAAGATTAATCTCAACATCGTCAAAATAATTAAGGCTAACCTCAACATCACCATCATGAGTAGATAGATTATCATTTTCAATACAAGGTTGAATTCTCATATAATATTTAGTGAGTATATGAATCTCTATCACAAGTGATCTATCTAACTAAAATGCACATGCCTCATAAGCCCTATACATGGATCTCATAGATAATAGTATTCAACATAATAAGCATGTTGAGCATATGATATACAAGGATGGAGGATAAAGAAATTGCTAGAGGTATGACATTGATGTCCATAGTAGAAACAAGTTTGGACATTCTTGGATTTCGTATAAATTGCTTTGGCTATTTTGAAACCTCAAATTTTTTGACTTCAAAAGAATGACCAATAGGTGAAGACTCAAATTGTCATTTCTTCATAAGGCCTCATGATACATATATGATGGGATTGGTGTACTCTAGTATTTGAAAATTGAGACCAACATGGGATTTATTAGGCTTCATTTGCTCCTAGACTTGCATAATAGGTGTAGACTAAACCATAGAAGCGTGACCGTGTTTTAACAACTTTTGAACAATCTCAAGTTTACAAATAACAAATTTTATAACTTTTGGTTTGATATTAAGCACAATAGGATGTTGGGTACTAGTAGATAGTACAATAGCTTTGAAAAGTTGAACAAATTACTTGACATTAGGTGCTTGGCATTTAGTTTTATCTTATAATTGATCTATCTCCAATCAAAGAAAAACATAGTAAGTACAAAACTACATAAATATTGGTTGAAACTGCCTCCAACATCCATGCATGTGATTAACTTCTTTTGAGTTGCCAATTTTAATTCATAAAGATGTAATCTCACATCTTTATAGAAAGTAGAGCCAATGACGCAAGATGAAAAAACAATTCAAATTTTTAAAAAATAGAACACAATCTAAACCAAACTCAAATAATAATACTCAAAAACAAAATAAAATTTTTGAATCTTCTTTATATCTCCAACACAATTTTACCACGTTATCACTCCTTACAAACTTTACTATCATTCTTCATTTATAATGAGTATACTCTCAGAAGATTGTTACAAGACACAATGAACAAAACTTTTGGACATAACCTCTAACAATCTTTCATCATCTCCTTGTAACTACCTATTAACGAACTATTTTTGCATAACTTCCAAAGTAACCATGCAAAAACAAATGACAAATAAATATTCCGTCCTTTAAACATGCATGGCTGATTAAACATTTTCAAACTTGATTGAAGGTGTAGGCGTACCAGACGGTTGAAAGAAGAAACGGTCTGCCAATCTGCAAGTCACGAATGGATCTCTGTATTTTGAAATCACCTTCCAAAACTTACCGGTTATGTCTTTCAACGCAGATCATGATCCATATGCCTTGTCCCAACGATCAGTTTTCAACAGCGACCAATCAACACAAATACCCGTGAAAACAGTTTTCCCGAAACAGTTGCATGCACAGAGCTTGGTGTACTAACTGTTGCATGCATGGTGATGAAGAGAATCCACTTTACGTGCGTACCAACAGGTTTGGCAGGATTTCAATTAACACAGAATTGCCTAAAGTTGCGCAAATTTCCTGTCAAAAGTATTGTACGGGACATTGTAATACACCCTGAGCTCAAGCTCTCTGGATTGACTCTGCGCTTTCGAGAATTGCATGAAGTATACGAAGATTGGGATGCTTTATTGATTGATTAAGAAAACATAAGCAGTCTGCCAGAAAACATAAAAGAATTGACTGAAGAGGGGCAAAAAACTGCTGTACGGGACGATGTATCTCCATCCCAAGCTCTCTGCAACAAATCCACCAGTCTACTGAAACATCATCCACTTTAATGGTCAAATAGTCAATACCAAATTTATTCATAGTTGTAAATATGTGCCATATTGTTACTGGTCAAAATTGACCTTAGATTGGTATTGGCATGGTGTGATGGTTTATAGGTGGCATTGCTGTTCTTGCCACCAAGGTTCAAACCCTGTTGGGGTGGTTGTATTCCAGTTCATAGCTCCGGTCAAAAGCATTTACCCTTTGAAAATATTGACCTTAGATTATTGAACTGGATGGTGTTTAAGAATAGTCTAATCTGAATCTTACATTGTTTCATTTGACTATTGATTTAAGAATAGTCTAATCTGTATCTTACATTGTTTCTCAAATCCACGTATTTTTTTTATGTTTTATTAAGTGCAACAACAGACCGACCCTGATCAAACTCACTCTACTTAACATTATAGAGTTGAATGGTCAAATAGTCAATTCTAATTTTACATCTCATTTGTATCAAAACATGTCAAATAAATATCCTAATTTTACTCATCAAAGTTCACCTTTGAGTATTGAACTAAATAAATTTCAGAATAGACAATCAAACCAAACCAAACCCAAATTTGCTTCTATAGAGATCAACTATACAATAGCTCTACTATGCCCAAATGATCTTCAAAATATGTCTCTCAAAGAGGACAACAAAGTTTTAATTGTATGATCTTTATTAATTTCAATCTTAATGATTTGAAGCATTATGATGTCAACTGAGATACAAAGGAGAAAACAAAGTATCCAAATAAATGATCCACGTAGAAGACCAACATGTCGCATTGAAATCATACATTCGTAAAACTTCCTCTTCATTATGATTTCAAGAACTCAACAAGATTCTTTATGGTACAAGCAAAGGCTTACCTTTTATGTAGGGAACTTATGGTAGTTCTCTTATACCTTGGTATATTCTCTATCAACCCCAATCTACTTCCATCTTTTTTTTTGCTTCATGATCTTTGCTTTAAGTTGTACCTAATACTCAGAGGATGATTTTATATTCAATATTTATTTTGATAGTGTTGATCTAGATCTTAAGATTTCCTATTATGATTGGGATACTAATGAAAATGATCTTCTTGATGAGAGTTGTCAAATGTTTGTCAACCAACGTGATTATTTTTCTATTGAGGAGGTTGAATATGCAACTCATGTTGATTATTCTCCTAGTTGATGTGTTTAGATTATTTTAGGCTATGGAGATTGAGATATTGCTCTCATTGATTTGGTAATGCAAATTAGGCCCACATTTTATGCACTTGAGTCATAAATTAAAAATCCAAAAGGAAATTTTACACTCTTTCCATTACATTGAAAACCCAAAAAGAGGTTTAATGGAGATGTGATGAAACCTCAAAGGGATGTGATTAATTTATGCATATATCTATCCATAATGGTTTTTTTTTTTCTTCCCTTTCAAGGGGGTTTCTATGTAGTGTTTCTCCCTTCTCCTCTAAGAGAGGAAACATCAAATTTCAAACTCTAAATTTTGTTAATTCTTGATAGATGAGTGATTTGTGATAGTACCTAATTTGTTAATTTGAGGAGTAATTAGATGTCTGTTGATTGAATTGTTGTCGCGTGGGGCCCTCAACCCTCATTGGTACCCCTTAAACCTCTCTGATGTCGCCCTCACTAGTAGCTTAGGCAATGGTGTAGTGGCAGTCAGTCCATGTTAACAAAATTGGCGACTCTGCTGGGGAGGGTTCGACTCCCACTCTTGACACTCTTTTTGTCTCGCAGTCGACTGTGTCTGTTGACCTCTTGACTAGGGGGGTAAACTATTGTCACATGGGACCCTCAACCCTCGTCGTACCCCTTAAACCTCTCTGATGTCACCCTCACTAACAACTTAGGCTTTTGGTGTAGTGGCAATCAATCTGTGTTAACATGAATATTTCGGATTAAAATGTATGTAAATTTGGAAATTCTTGTATAGTACTTTTAGCATTGAGAAATTTTGTATGGTGTTGTACTCACATTGAGTTTGAGTGATTTCATTTTTTCCAAAGAGTTGTCTTGGATGTGTTACATGGAGACTACCCATATTGGCCACTAAGAATAGGTCATTTTTTAGTTCAACTTATTGTATATTAAACAACATTGCAACTTATTATAGCTTTGCACAATGTTTGGTTTTGATTAGTGCAATATTAAGGATGGAGCAAGTGACAAGTGCTAGGATGTTTGATATCTATTTTGAGTGAGTGATGTTTAGATCCAAAAATCAAGGTACATCAGTTTATATGATTCTCTTAGAGATTGCATATTATAGATTTAGACACTACAAATATGAGAGTTGAATTTGAGTTTTTGATGACTCTACATGGAGCTAGCTCATCATGATTTGGAGTGTGCATCGATGATGAGATTAAATCACCTATTGTTAGACTTAGATTGATAATCTTTTAGTGGAAAGTGATTGCATCAATGATTGGAGAATGTTGTTTTGTCATTTTTGTAGAAGGTTAGAAATAAGACCTAAGTCACCATATTTGAAGATAAACTTCTAAAGGACCAAACTTTTTAGTGTCAACATGTGTCTTTATTTAATGATTTTGGTAGCTTTATGGACTAGGATGGTTTCATATTTCCATTTACTACAACTAGAACATAGTTTTTGGATTATTCATGAACATCAACATGAGTAATCTAGTTTTTCTCTCTTTGGAACATGGTTCATTAGGACACACTATGAGTGGGTGGGATTCATTACATGGATGGAGATGAATCATATGTCCAATGATTTCATCATGATTTAAATTTTTTATGGTTTTGAGTACACCATCTACTTTGTAATAGTTACAAAGATTAGTAGTTCATTGGAGACTTTGGATTAGAAAGGATTCTTTGATTGTTTGCATATCTCATACTTTGACTTTGAATTATAGGGAGGTTTATTAGATATTCTCATACTCACACTTTATCTTAATATATTATCCATATATTTTGTATGTATGATTTAAGTTTTTTTATTATGAGATAACCACATCCATTTAAGGAGTGGCTACTAAGTGGTTGAATGACCAGTTGCACACCCTTGTGTAACCACATCCATTTAAGGAGTGGCTACTAACTGGTTGAATGACCAGTTGCACACCCTTGTGTATTCATTTGACTATTATTTTACATTGAAGGAATGAATAAATATTGCCCCATATTTCCATATATGTGTTCCTTTATGTTTCTTTTCATTATCTTTCTCCTCCTTTTTAATATGGTGTATCTCTTATTTCTCCATTATTGATCCTTACTATGTGCTAACATGTCATTCTAAATTAAAGTCAAATTAACCTAACTATAAAATTGTAGAGAAATATTTTTTTTTGGGTATGATAACATGAAATTTACATGTACAATTTATTTTCTATTAATATCATTAAGGAGAAGAAATTTCAAGGTACAAAGACACTTAATTTTATCAAAATAATGTAAAGTTTCACCTTTAGAATCACACACCAAAATCTATAAAAATCCATATCTATTTATTTCAAACTTCATCAAATTTTTCTAAGCAATGAAATATGACTAAGATTTCATCTTTAGGGTTGCATAAACTTGGTATTAAGTCCATCATACAATAACATATTAAAAAATAAATCTTTTGTGTTTTGTTGAGTTTCAATAAATTCTGAAGGTGTAATTGTAACATCAATTTCAAAAAAGGCATTTTTATTACGTGTTAATTACTTTGCTAAAAGTTACAAAGTCAAACATAAAAACTTGTGTATGTCAAAGGAACATTTAAATTTCTCAAAATATTAAAATGGTGATTTAAAATAAATCATTTAAATTATATCATCAAATTCTTATTTATTTTCACCTATTTTATGATTTACCAAAATAAATCATTAGTGCTAGCTTTTCCAAAACTATAATATACAAAAAGTATCAAAAAAAATTACTACTAGAATTGAAATTTAGCTATAATAGATTAAATATATCCAAAGCTATTAGAGGATTATTGAGCATTTGTTTACTCCTATATCTAAAATTTATATTTTCTTTGCACAAGCATAACATAGCTAATGTGCATACATGTCTACGATAATAAACTACTTGATTTATTTCACTATTTGGAGTGAGTATTCTAAAGACTCATTTTCACTTCCAAACACAAGTAAGGTAGCAATTTTGCTAGAAATATAAAGTGTGTGCTACCATTATACATAAAAATGGATAAAATATTAAATACTTTATATAAATTATTATTTGTATACAAATTTTTTATGCAAATCAAAGTTGGGCTTCACTCATTTATAAAATAATTAAATTAGAAGTATAAATTATAACTTTATCTCTTCTTTCCACATTCTCTCTTGTCCTAATTGGACTATCAATACTCATATTATTTTGAATCTACTAGAATATTATGTCAACATAAATTCTTCAACTAAATGAATTAACCTACAAACATAATGAAAATTTGTAAATTTGACTCTTTTCTTCCCTTAATTAAATTTATTTCATTTCCCTTACACATAAAATAATTAATTGAGATAAGAGAAATAAAAAATTATGCATCTAAGTAGTGATGAAGAATGAGATAGATTCCATCCTTGTCAAGAAGAGGGAAGTAATGCCATTTTACCACTTGGCCACCCTCCAGGTCCATAGTATTTTAGAATCTAAATATTTTCATGTCTATATTCAATAGTAATTTTACATCTCATTTGAATCAAAAAATACCAAATAGTTATCCCACTTTTACTAGCCAAATTTCACCTTTGAACATTGAACTAAATAAATTTCAAAATAGCCAACCAATCCAAAGCTGTTTTTGCTTCTATAGAGATCGACTACGTAATAGTTCCACTATGGCCACATGATTTTCAGAGTGTGGATCTCAAAGAGGACAACAAGGTTTTAATTGTATGACCTTTATGAATTTCAATCTCAATGATTCAAAGTATTATGATGCCAACTAAGATACAAAGGAGAAAACAAAGTATCCAAACAAATGATCCACATGGAAGACCAACATGTCACATTGAATTCATACCTTTGTAAAACTTCTTGTTTGTTATGATGTTAAGAACTCTACAAGATTCTCAATGATACAAGCACACACTTACCTTTCATGTAGGGAAATTATGTTAGCGCTAAAATACTTCCATCTTCAAATTCTCTTAAAGATATTTGCTCTAAGTTGCCCCTAATTCCCACAAAAGATGATTGTATATCCATTGTTTGTTTTGATGGTGTTAATTTAGATCCTAATATTTTCTATTCTAAAGTAGGTGAACATTAACCAATAAAAGAAGTGTAATAGTCACTAACTAATGTATCAACATGCACATAACCTTGTGAGGAGAAGTTTGTTGAGTGTAAAATGCAAGAGAATATATGAAGGGAATTCAAAAGAGGGAAGTGAATTTTTAGTGAAGATAGAATATAGATGAGGAACACTTACAAAGGTCATACATGAAGGATTGTCAAATGGATATGAAAAATCCATAGTTCTATGATGTGAAGGAGTAGGAGTAGAAGTGACATGAGCATTAGAAGAAGGATGATCATGTGTAATCAAATTAGGAGGGTCACAGTCATCATCTTATGTATCCTAGGTGAATGATAGGTCATGCTTTGTGTTAGATTCTTCTACCCAATCATTTTTTTATTGTGAGAAGAAGCGGAAGGTGTATCATAAGGAGAAACAAGAATGAACCCTCATTAATATAATTTTGTATTTTATTTGTTAACACTTTGCATTGATTAGTAAAATACATAACATCCTATGATATGAGAAAGAAAGTAGAAGTGAATGACCATGCTTATGAGGTTGCCTAAATACGAGAGGAGTAAGAGTCATTAACTTAGCCTCCATTAGTAGTGTCAATATATGCTCAAGAGGCTCAACAAGATGTGTAAAATTTACTTCTTCATGTTTTTCTTGCAAGATAATGGAGGTGCTTAGAGAAGGTTCACATAAGGATCCACAAGAGGAGAAAAAATATAATCCCCCCCACCCTATGTAAATGTTTATTCAACCTCAAAGTTTGAAAAATATATATCAAAAATAGAAGCTTGTAGGTCAGCATGAACTTTCTCTTAAATATGAGGCAAGATATTATATAGAATGATAGTTTGGAATAGATAATTGAGAGGATGGACTGTCATGTAGATAACTAGAGAAAAGAAGTGAGAAATGTAGTCCTTAACACATTCATAGGATCTTATTTGTAATGTGCTAACTATACAAGAGTGAATTTAGGCTCCATATCATATTGGAAATTGAATGTAAATACATGTAGAAGACTAGAGAAAGAGTGTGAGGAACTAGGAGGTAAAGCTTAGAACCAATCAAGATCATCATTTGTAAAATTACTACGAAATAATTTGTCTAAGATAGGATCATCAAAAGCAATAATCAAGCAAAGAGTAGAGAATTTTCTCAAATGACATAATATCTCCTTGGCTAGTGTATTGATCAAAGCATATGCTCCCCATTTTTAATAAGGGCATGTGAGAATGATAGAAGAAAGAGAAGAAAATAATCATAAAGGTGTGGTGTGAGAGGTGGGAGAAGAAATAAGAGTGACTAATTTCATATCCAAACACCTTGAATTTAGAATACACATAAGTCCAATTAGGAACAAGAGGGGAATAAATAGCATATGAATACAAAGGTATAGCATTAGGAGGATGCTATTAAATATAATATGATCATTAAGGTGGTCCAATATTAGGAACGGAAAAGGAAGAGAGAACTCAGAAATTTGAAGGTTTGGTGAATATAATGAAGTAAAAAGAATGATGTAAAAGAAGATACATCAAAGGAATATGTAAGGTAGATGGTTAAGAAAGATAAATATTTGATAATGGGTGAGGGAAAATAGAGAATTAGGTATTAAAAGAGGAGTGGGAGAGACAAGAATGAGGAGAGATATAATAAGAAAAGATGAGCTTGTAATGTGTAGGAAAATAATGAGAGAAAAGAAAAAAAATGAAAGAGATGTATTACCTGGTGTTAAAGGGTTGAGAACTTGGATAATATTTTACAAAATTGGAGGTTGTTGGTTTATCATGAAATTAGAAATGGGTGGGTAGGAATGTTAGATTCACCAAATGAAAGAACAAATAAGAAACCCTCGGTTAATTTAGCTATTAGGAAATGGAGTATACCATAACCTAGGGAACTATATTTAACCTTTATTTCAATTAATCTACTTGAAATATAATGACAAACTATAATAAGAGTAAATTCAATAGTGAGTTATCAAATATCAAATTCATAGGTTCAAATAGATTAAATGTGGGAGTTAAGAAATACAAATTAAAACAAAATTATGCTTTAAAAATAAAATTGAGATCAGGTGTAGAAAAATATGTCAAAATACTAGAAATAGATTTTGAAATATATCAACCATAGACAATAATGGACAAATGATGAAGATCTGAAAACTTAATATGAGCTCTTGAAAAAAATATTAATATGGAGATAGTGTGTAAAGTGAAAAGGTTGTGTGTCTAAATGAAATTCTAAATCGAATAATGTGATTGTTACATTTTGGGGTTGATTTTACTATTGGAAGATTTTTAGAATAGGTTTAGGGTTAGGAAAAATCTATAGTCAAAATATTAGAGTTCTAAATTATACCCAAACACCTAAATTGGATCTTAACACATGTCCAAGACATTGCCATTTTGTAGACATGATGGGGGCTACACTGCCCAACCCCCACAAAACACAACAATAAATACCAACACAAAAGATGCGAGACAAAAAATAACTCACTTTCAATTATTTTTAGAAAAAGAAATTACAAATTCAGAACTTACAATGCTATAGCCTCATGGGCTTGATTCATTACAACAAAATCAATTCTGAAAGAAAAACTATTATTTGGAGCCACAATTTGCACTAATGGAGCCACCTTCTACAACCCCCTCATATCCCTTTTTATTTAACCCAATAATTGCCCTAGAATGTTCTAGAAAGTGTAACTTTCCCTTTTATTTTGGTGCCAAAAGTCTTGCCATTTGATTTCTAGCCTAGGAAGAATTTTTTAATAAAATTCACTTTTTAGAGGGGCAACTTCATGGGGCCATAACTTTTGATCTGAGTGTTTGATTTGCTATTATTGCATATCATTGGAAAGATCTCAAAGAGATCTACAACACATGAGCCACTGAAGGTCGATTCATCCACTTTTCGAGTTGTTTTGGGGTCTCTAAAGTTTTATATTTTAATTTGAAGTTGCATTGGAGAAATTTCTCGAGATGGAAACTTTAATATCTCCCAAACTGTGTAGGGTATTGAGGCGATTCTTTCACGATCGAAATTTTTTCTCAATTTTTCTCCTTGGGGTGAATTTTCAGGTCCATACAAAGCCTATTTAGGCCAACTTATGGGTGCTGGCAAGAAGTTGAGTCCACTTTTTGGCCAAAAAGTGGAAGTGTTTTCCCTGATTTTCAAAATTTGACACATTTGACCTTAAAATTTGAAGCACTTAGAGATGGAATCTTCAAAAAAGTCACTAATCATAAAATTTATTACTCGGAGTCTAGTTTCCAAATATGTAATTTATTTCAATATCCAAACGCTATAAATTGATTTTCAATAGGTGTTTGTAAAAACCACTGTTTAAAAGTCACTTTTATTTACCATGCCATGCACATGTACATCATCCATATTTTGACCTAAATTATCATTTTTTTTAAATCCTTTTGGGAAAAGATTTGTAACTCACTGAAGCACGTTTTTGATATTTTTTTGTAATTTTTTATTGATTTTTTTTTGTTAAATTTTTATTAGCCATATTTGTTGTTTTGAAAAATCGTTGTGTACGTCACGCATACAATGACCTAAACTTATCATTTTTTTATTTTTTTTAAATTGAAAGAATTGTCTGAAGTACATTTTTTTGCAATTCGTTCGTCAAAAAATTATATTAATAAAAAAGTTATTAAAATTAAAAAAATAATTCAAGTTTATGGACCTGTTTCATCAAAAATTAATTGAAAAATTAAAAAAAAAATCCAATTGTAAAAAAAATTACATATTTGGAATCCACACTCTCTCATCTATAATGGGTTTTAATTTTGTCAAAAAATTCTGCCAAAAAGGTCTTCAGACATATGCCCAAAGTTGTAATTTTCTTGTTACATTGCCAAGACCTTCAACTTGCAGGTCAAACCAAGTCCAGGGCTTAGGTTCTAGTCCCCAAAAAATTTATCGAATCGAAAAACAAAGCAAAAACTTCACCAAAAATCATTTTTTTTTAAAATGGGATCCTGTTCTAAAACGGGATCCCATTTCATAAAAAATGTAATTTTTCTATACTTGAATGAAACAAGATCCCATTTTGAAAACGGGATCCCATTCTATAAAATATGATCACTTTTTGCAAAATGGGATCTCGTTTCTTAAAAGTAAAAAAAATGGGTTTTTTTATGAAATGGGTTGTTAAAGAACGGGATCTCATTTTAAAATGGGCTGTTAAAAAATGAGATCTCGTTTTAAAACGGGGTCATTAAAAAATGGGATCCCATTTTAAAATAGGTCGTTAAAAAATGGGATCTCATTTTTTAACAACCCATTTTTTAGTGGGTCGTTTTAAAACGGGATCCCGTTTTCGGCTCCGGACCCCGAACCTAAACAGTAAAAAAACGGGATCTCGTTTTCTTGAGGCTGATTTCGAATTTTTTTCTAAGGAAAAAACTTCCACGTTTCGTGGACTCATCTTCTTGCTTTTACCCTTACTAAAAATAGTAAGTGACCATTTTTCGCTATTTTTGACTTATGACTGTCTTGTACCCATTAATTGCCATCATGGGACTTGAAACAACTAAAGAAAATAAGGAAAACATTTTTTTTTGGTGATGCAAGATTGCCCTACACCATTGGATGCTCCTGCATCAAGACATATGTACATGTTTTTTAATTTTTAACTTGAAACTTCTAGGATATGTTTTAAGGATTAAATAAGGGTTAGATGTTATCATTAAGCATATCAACAATAGGTTTAGGCTAAGGAATAACTAAAAATGAGTCTTAATAATCATTATGGGGATGAAAACTAAAATGTGTGTAGAAACATAAGGTGGGGATTGCAAAGTAGGCAATCCAAATTGCATGTGGCTATCAAGGATTATCAAATTGATGATGTAAAAAAACATAGGAGGTCCAATTGATCAAAGAAGTAACAAATATGGGATAGACAAGGCAAAGAGACTTTCAAAAGGTTTGAGGCTCCAGAAGGCTTGGATAAGTAGGAGGAGGCTCCTGATTTGTTGATTAGTGGGGAAGGTCTTGTGAGTGATGAGTATCCACTACCCAGCAAGGTTGTTAGTCAAGATGGGTTGCTTGATGCTCTCAATGCTTCACAAATGGACATAGATCAAGGGAATGAGGATCTTATGTAACGGAACATCCCAAGGGTGTTGAAGTCAGTGGTAATATGGTGATGATTCATAATTTTCAACCATTAGAAATGGGTTCTTCGGCTCTTGCAAAAGGCAGTGAATTTTCACTCTTGTTAGGTCTGCAACAAACATCCATTAAAAAGGGAGGTTTGGATAAGACCTCTAAAATTGAGTGGAAGAAGGACCAAGATAAGTTAAAAGTAATCGGGGAAAATTTAGTGGAATCGGGTTATGTTAAGACTATTGATTCCCACTTTTCTAACCCTCAGAGATGATTGTCTTGTCATGGAACGTGAGGGGTTTGAAAAACATCCCTAGAAAAAAGGTTGTTTGTGACTTGATCAGAGAACATTCTCCATATGTTATGTTTATTCAAGAATCTAAATTGGCAATGGAAGGAATGATGAATATTGCTACTAAATTGTGGTACAGAGGTCAATGTCAATGCATAGGTGATCAAGGTAGTTCTGGTGGGATTGCTTGTTTGTGGGATCCCTATAACATTAACCTGTTGTGGTAGATTGCTAGTAGGCATTCAAAGTCATTGGTTGCTTCTAGTGTGGAGTTTGGATAAGTTATCATACTCACTAATGTGTATGCACTGATTGATTATGTGAGTAAAGCTTTCCTCTAGGTTCACATTCATTTTGTGTGTTCCTTAGCGCCTAAGTTCTTTTCTTGGGTCATGGCAGGTGAATTCAATGCTATTATTTGCATGGAGGAAAAAATGGGGGGAGTTAATATATTGGAGGCTTTTTCTGCATTGTTTGAGGATAATATTCCTTCTTTAAACTTGATTGATATTAAGCCAGGGAATGGAGTTTTTACCTGGAGCAACAAGAGGTAGGGTGACAATTCTATCTCTGAAAGATTGGATAGATTCTTGGTTTCGAGTTATTGGATTGGCTACAAGTGAATAACCAGATTTGAAATTTTGGGCTAGAGGGAGTCAAACCATTGGCCTATCATTCTTTCAATAATGGAGGTTGGTATTTCTAACAACCCCTTTTAAATTTCAGTTGATGTGGCTCCATGAGCCTTCTTTGCAAGATCTTATGGTTGATTAGTGGAGTCAAGAAATGCATTTCCATGAAACGACTATGTACTCCTTCATTAAAAGGCTTTAGTATGTGAAGTATCAGCTAAAGAAGTGGAATAGGTGAAGCTTTGGAAAAAAAATTGGCTAAATCGATAGCCCAAAAAAGAGTCGAGAGCATCACCAAGAAAAATAAAGATCATGGTTTTATCAAGGGCTCTTTTAAAGAAGAGGCAAAAGCAATGAAGGAACTTGAGGAATGGGAATTGTGTGAAGAAACTTTTTGGAAATAGAAGTCAAGCATTGTCTGGTTGTAGGAGGGGGATAGAAATACATCCTTCTTTGCTAACTTAGTTAAAGCTAAGAGGTATGGGAATCTTATTTCTATGCTTGTGACTCCTTAGGGAGTTCATTTATCTTCCTTCAGAGATATCTCTATTGAGGCTATCCAATATTTCTCAGCCTTGTTTAAGGAAGAATCTCCTGATGTGGTGGTGGAGGAGAACCTTATTTTAGATTGTATTCCTTCAAGTGTTCCTGCTGAGATGAAAGAGATGCTTATTATTCCCATAAATTTGGAAGAAGTAGAGAAGATGGTGTTCCAACTAAGAAAATGGAAAACCCCAAGTCTTAATGGTTTTCCTATTGAATTCTATCAAGAGTTATGGTATATCACCAAATATGACTTATTGGAGGTAGTTCAAGAGTTGCAAAGAAATAAGCAGATGTTGAGAGCTATGAACTCCACGTTTCTTATGCTTATCCATAAGAAAGAAGGGGCTAATTCCTCAAATATGTTTAGGAATTTTCCCTTTGCAATTTGGTTTACAAAATCATTACCAAGTTAATAGCTAAGAGACTCACGCCATGGCTTAGCAGAGTCATTTTTTAGGAGTAGGGTGGTTTTGTTATTGGCAGGAAAATTTTGGATGGGGTGGTTATTGCAATGGAGGTCATTCACTCCATGGAGAATTCCAAGTAGAAGGCTATTTTCATGAAATTGGACATGTCCAAAGCTTATGACCATGTTAAATGGTCCTTTATACAAAAATTCCTTCTATCTTTTGAGTTTGGTTCTAACTGAGTTGATTGGGTGATGAGATGTGTTACTTTGGCTTCTTGATCTATTTTGGTTAACAATGATCCTTTAGGCCTTTTTGGAGCTTCGTGGGACCTTCGTCAAGGGTACCCTTTGTCACCTTATTTATTCATTCTAATGGCTAAGGGCCTTGGAAGGTTTATAAATTCTCATGTTAGGCAGGGGTTGATTTATGTTTGGAAATGGGATGATAACTTGGTTGTCTAATCTCACTTACAGTTTGTGGATGATGCATTGTTGCTTAGGGTAGCTAAAATCAGAGAAGTTGTTAATCTTAGATGAGTCTTGGATATCTATCTCACAACTTTAGGGAAAAAATGTAATAAAGCTAAGTCTTTTATTTTCTTCTTCAACACCCCTCTTGGTATTCAGTCTAGAATTGCTTGGATCCTTAGATTCCAAATAGGAGAGTTGTCCTTTGTCTATCTTGGAATTCCCCTATCTGTGGGCCCCTTACCAAGGGGGGCTTCGCATGTTGTTCTTAATAAGTTATGTGGAAGAGTCAATCATTGGACCTTCAAGTGGCTTTCCTTTGCAGGAAAAGTGTAGCTATTGAAATTTGTGGTGCAAGCCCTTCCAATTTATAGGTGTACGGTCCATTTGGATCCTTTAAGTTTTGTGAGGGATTTGGATGCCTTGTCTAGACAATTTATTTGGGCAAGTAATCTTGAGTCCATGAAGTGGAGTTTGGTGAAGTGGGAAACTATTTGTAGAATGAAGCAATAGGGTGGTCTTGGTCTGAGGTAGGCTACTCTCACAGGTCAGGCCCTGATTGCCATTTTTTGGCATTAGTACTCTAATCAAGACCAAACTTGGGCTAAGATCCTCATGTATAAATACTTGGGGACTTGGAAAGTGGTGATGTTCCTAGAATCATTTTACCTGGGAAGTGATATGATTTGGGATACTCTTAAGAGAGTTGCTAAGCTTATTTAGTATGGTTTGTTTTGGATTTTCAATAGGGGATCTAAGGCCATATTCTGATTTGACTCACGGGATGGATGCCCTCCTATCATGTCCATTATCCACACTTATAGCCTCTGTGTCTAGATTTCTTGGAAGTTGGTTGGTCTAGGATGGAGGATTTCAAGATGAGTATGAATCTGGGAAAGGTGGAATTTTTTTAGTGGAAGGACCTCTCAGTTTTGCCACCAAGGGAGGTTATGGAGGATCAGGAGGATTTGGCTTGTATTCTTGTTGGCAAGCAATGCAACTCTTTGGGGACTAATTATATTTGTCTTGGAGCTTGGATTAGAGAGGGGTATACTCGATGGCCTCTAGTTACCAGGTTTTGGATAGGTAGAAATATAGAGGAGATGAAGTCCCTTGTTGGAAACAAGTGTGGAGTAAGTATGCTTGGCCCAAATGTATTTTTTCTCATTTGGTTAGTTGCTCAAAATAGATGCCTCACATGGGACAATCTCCACAAGAGAGGGTTCCAGGGACCATTTATATGTTTTTTTGTGCAAATGACAAGGAGACTGTCCCACATTTGTTTTTTAGTGCTCTTTTTTGCAGGCCATGGGGCACCTTTGGTGGGATGTTTGAAAGCAGGCATGTATGCATACCTCTTCTCTTATTGAGTTTTGTAGAAGTATAGGAAGACCACCAACTAAGAGCTTCTTTCTTTAGGTGGCTTGGAATATTGTTCCTTCTTGAATTATTTTGTAAACATGGTTGGAAAGGAAACATGGGATCTTCCAAGGGCAGCAACTAGAAGTGTAGTAGTTATGGCAAGAAATTTTGGGAATTATCCAAGAAACTATCCAAGCTAAATGTGGGATTTATATAGTCCCTTCAAAACATGGTGAGACAGAGATTATGTGTAGACTTGGAATCTCAAGGGGTGGTTGGGTCCCTACCTTGTCAAGGGGGTTACAACAACCCCAAAGAAAAACCTAGTTAGATAGGGAATGGTCTTCTCCTCGTACTGGGGTTTTCAAGATCAACATTGGTGGTTCCTCCAGGGGAAATCTTGGGCCTATTGGAGTTGGAGGTGTTGGAAGGGACTCTTTAGGGGATTCCATGTTCTTCTTCTCAATCTTTCAAGGGCACCAGTCTAATAATCTTATGGAATCTTAGGTTATCCTTATGGCTTTGGAGAGGGGATGTGCGTTGGGCTGGAGAAAAATTATTTGCAAGTCAGATTCTTAGATTGTGATGAATATGTTGAATAGGCGGGAGCTTGATGATGCTAATTGGCAGTTGGAGTTGATGGTGCACCAAATTCATCATATCAACAATTCTTCGGAGTATGTGCATTTTGTCCACATCCCAAGATAGTGAAATAATGTGGTTGATTGTTTGGATAAATGGGCATCTATGTTTATGGGAGATTGGAGGGTTGATAGTTGGGATCTCTTACCTTTGGAGTGTTCCTAGTGACTAAAAAATTTGATTCTTGAAGATAGGCTTCAGTAATTTGTGGTCAGTGGGAATTTTCTTTGGCTTTGTTTCTGATTGGGTTTTCTTGATTCGGTTTCTTGGGTTGGCTAGGCCCCTCTTGGAGGGGATTGTAATGGTGAGATGTGCACATTTTCTTTTCTGATCATATAAATTTTTACCCCTCTTTTTATCAAAAAGAAGTAACAAATATGAAAAAGATAATGGATCAAAATCCTTAGAGGATCATGAGAGTGAATTATGGCACCTCAAGTTGTTCAAGAAAAAAAATGGAAATGGAGTATATTCTAAGTAGTCTTAAAATGGAAAATTGTAAAGATAAAAATAATAATTTTTCAAAAAAAAAAAGAAAAAAAAAAATGAAAAATAAAAGAAAAAAAAGATGAAAAGGAAGGATTATATACCAAAGGTTTTAAATAAATGAGTAGGGGATCAAAGTTCCTTGTCAAAAATAAAAGCAATACATGCAATAAGATTTTCCAATCCATATGAAATTAGTTTTTTTGCTTTTGGATTCGATTTTGTTCTAATTTTTTTCATCAACACGTGGATCACACACGTGTGATCATCAGGATAGAGAGCTAAAAAAAAAGGAGAAAAAAAAAAGGAGAAGTTATAATTGTGGATCTAAATTTGGTTGTTATAGTCGATGGTTGTTTAATAAAGCTACATGGAAAAAGAAATGAAAGGAGAATTTATTTAACCTAATAGATTATTATTGATAATTTAGATAGAGCTAGGGTTATAAGAATTATGAAATAATATAAAGCAAAGAAGAAGATATAATTACATGATTTGGTTAGATTGTGGTGGATAGAGATCTATAAAAGGAATGGAATTTATGGAAAAAATTTGGTAGAAGATGGGATATGCCCCAACTAAAATAAGAGAGGAAAGAGAAGAAGATCATATTTCTCCAAAGGAACTTATATTGTGTGATGGAACATGTTGAGGTCAAAGCACTAACTGAAAAAGGGGTTGCCCACATAACCCTTCTTTGTGAATGCTAAGCTCACAAATATTTTGCATGGTATTTCTAATGTTAGAGAATCAAGGAGGTTAAGAAATATTATATAACCCTATTAATTTTAACTTTTAAGTTGTCTTTGTATTTTATTTATGTTTAATAAATTTTTTAATGTTTTAGTTAGAGTTTGAATATTTGGTTCTAATATTATATATTTTTTAATTTAAGGAAGTATATATAGAAACTCACATCTCGTTGGTTGAGTACTCATTACACATAATTTTTTTATGGCTAGTTGATGTAGTTCGAGATTGGGGAACCTTATCAAGCTACCCAATCTCGCAACCGTACCACATCGAATTCAAACTCACACATGATATTATTACCAGGAAATGGAAATCTACACAAACTAATTCAATTACAATTTTATTAATTTAAAATTTTCGGTTATAGGCAGATTAGATTACAATTTTAAATCATTTGTTTGTGTTTCCAACTACATTGGAATCCTAATGCCCCTGCACACTAAAATTTGAATTATATTTCCTCTAAGTTCAATGCCCCCCTTCCAGGCACTTACAACAACAAATTAATTTTGATTTTTCTCATTCCAACGCCCCTGTCACTGCCAGCCAAAAGAAAATTTTGAAATTGGTCTAAATTTTAATTTTAATCTCCTCCCAACAACCTATATGCCTCCCCTCTCCAATTTCCTTCATTTTTCCTAGAATATCAATAGAACTTCATGTATAATTTAATTTATTTTCTTTATCCATTTCATTTGTATTCTTCTCTTTTAAATCAAATGCCTCCTTGCCTAGCAATTTTGGAATAAAACGACATAATATACAAAAATTAGACAATTCAATTGTTGAGCACGTGATATTGAATAATACATGAGAGAATAAAAATTTGAAATTCATCTGCTTTTCTTGGAAATTCACTCAGCATTTTATCAAATAGTGACAACAATGTCATTAAAATTTGATCATGCCTACAAACACCAAAATTTCACCCTACAAATAAAACTATTAACTAAAACCAAAACTAAAATAAAATATGTTTTTGGATTGATGCAAATTTCCTATGGAAATGGATGCTCTTGCATCAAACACGTCAGGTAGGAATTTTGTGAGCATAGGCTCACAAAAATGGAGTTGAATTTGGTAAAACCATCCTTTCAAATTGTAAGCAATCTGCAGTGAACTCCATCGTTGTGATAAGCGCACTGAAATTTGTTTTTTTCCTCTTTTTCAACATCTTGTTGGAACTATCTTTACTCTCCTCCAACAACTCTGCTCACCATTCTTCTCAAGCCTCTTGTGGATTTTTATCCATCACATACCATCCTCCTCAAAATATTCTCTCCTCTTTGCTCCTCATTTGTGGGATCCATCCCACCATCAACCGACTACTTTCACCAAACACCACTCTCATCTTCTACCTTTGTGGGAATGAACCCCCACGATCTGTCCTCCTCCAAGAATATTTTTTACTTTCCTCTTCCACATTTTCAAATTCAAAATTATGCAAACCAACATACTCTTCATAAAATTTAAAAAATACCTTTGTTGTTGCAATCTTTACTCGTTCACTTTCAGCTGCAACACTTTCACCTTCGCTACTCAGTGTCACCACTGTTACAACTTGTCTCTCTTTTTCAAGGTTTACACCTTCAAGTTGCTCCTCCATCATGGTTGTAAATTTTAATTTTCTTTCTTCTTTCACGCCTCCAACTAGGCATGCTACAATTTTTTTTTCATCATATTCTACATTCAACAACATATCCTCCAGTGGATAATTTATTTCTGCACTCCTTTCTTCTTCTTCTACAGCTGTAACTTGCAACTTCACCTCCACCATGTCTTCAAAAAGACATGTCCCAACTACAAACTCTTTCATGTATTTTATTCTTTCTTCTTATCCTCTTGCACGAGGATCTCTCCTTCAATGTCATATGCTTGAAATTCTATTGCAACTTCTCTTTTACCTACAAATAAAATATTACAAAAAGGATTATCAAAATTAAGAGCCTCCAAAGACTCTTCTCCCTCATCATCTTCTCTTTGCCCAATGAATTACTTCTTCTCCATCAACTTTTCAACTTCAAAATCCAAAAAAAATTGGATTCTCATCTCTTCTCTCAACAAGGTTACATCCTTATCCTCTTCAACCTCCTCATCAAATTTGGGGCCATTCATGTTCACAATTTCAGATTGCAAAATTTATTCATCTACTTCACATAACTCACTCCATTCACTCGCTATTTTTCCAAATTGTGACTCATTATATTCTCCATTTGTGTGGGTTTCCCCCACATATTCTTATTTACATCCAAACCCTACCAAAGGGCTGCAACACTCTTTTCCTCTATTCTTTTTTTGTTATCCTCTTTCAAGAGAACGTTCCTCTCAATTCAATCTACCTCATGAGAGATATCCACTTCCTCATACTCACTCCAATATTTATCTCCTTCCTTGGGATACCACTTTATCCTCTATCATAGCATTTGTACATAACTCTTCCTCATGCTTTCTTTCATCTATTTCACCTTTTTTTTCTTTTCCCACCCTTAAGAGCATCCAACCTTTCCTAAAGTTTCAACAACTATTCATAAATAAAATCTGAAAATCCTCTACCCACTTTCCCTCGGTGGAGGAATTTTATGCACCTTCTACCCAACTTTATCTCACTAGAGAACAAACAACACACCTACACAACTCAAATCTATGGTTGTAAAAAGTAATCATGCACACACTCACCTCAACACATTTTCAGTGAGCAACCATGCTTTGTGCTTCTCCTTTCTTCAACTTTGTGAATCTTTCACAATGAGCTTCACTAATCTCTCTTCCTCTTCTTTCTTTCGCAATGAGCCTTTTATTTGGCTTCGATACCAAATGATGTAATTCGAGATTGGGGAACCTTATCAAGCTACCCAATCTTGTAGCCAAACCACATAGGATTCAAAATCACGCATAATATTTTTACCAAGCAATGTAAATTTTCACAAACTAATTAAATTACAATTTTATTAATTTAAGACTTTCAGTTATAGGCATAATAGATTACAATTTTAAATCATTTGTTTGTATTTCCAACTACACTAGAATCTCAATGTCCCTACACACTAAAATTTGAATTGTATTTCCTCTAATCCCAATGGCCCCACTTCTAGGCACTTACAACAGCAAACTAATTTTGATTTTTCTCATTCCCATGCCCCTATCACTGCCAACCAAAAGTAAATTTTGAAATTGGTCTTATTTTTAATTTTAATCCCATCCCAACAACCTCTATTCCTCCCCTCTCCAATTCCCTTCATTTCCAAAATTTCAAGAGAATTTCATGTAGAATTTTATTTCTTTTCTTTATCCATTTGATTTTTATTCTTTTCTTTTAAATTAGATGCCTCCTTGCTTGGAAATTTTGGAATAAAAGACTTATAATATACATAAATTAGACAATTCAATCATTGAGCACATGAAATTAGAATAATACATGGGAGAATAAAAAATTGAAATTCCTTCGCTTTGCTTTGCAATTCACTCAACATTTTATCAAATAGTGACAACAATGTCTTTAAAATTTGACCATGCTTGCAAACACCAAAATCTCACCCTAAACCAAATAAAACAATTAACCAAAACCAAAATTGAGATAAAAATATGTTTTTGGGTTGATGCAGATTGCCTATGGACCCGAGTGCTCTTGCATCACTAGTAGTAGTCTATATCCACTATGGTATAGCCTAAGAAGGCATGCACCATTAGGGAGCATTGCGCTAATACAAGAGGCTTCAAAGTTCCTAATATTTCATTGTCATGAGATCTAGATCTAATATATTTTTTCCTTGAGCCTTTTCTCATTCAATTATCTACTATACATTGGATTTGGGCTCTAAATATTGTTTAAATACATAATATGTTTCTAATATTCAAGGAGCAAAATAGCTCCTAGCCAACCAATGTGACAAATTAACACACTTAGAATTAAGGAAGAAATTTCATAATGAAAATTTGAAACATAGTAGGTCATGAGGATACTCATGGGGATTATATAATGAGTTTGATAAAAAAAATACGGGAGTGTTTGATGGTATTTGATCTAGGATAGGTGTAGTGGTGGGAGACTCATGGATAGGTGTTGTGGGCATGGATTTATTGGATTTGTTGTTTTGTTGTTTATCCCATGTGAGTAGTTCTTGAACATCTTTAGTATATTGGGATGAATCAAAGGACTTGTGTGATAATGATTTGGAGGTAGAAAATGCAAATGATTTGGAATATGTGGATGATCTAAATGAGTTGGGTGAAGAGTATTCAAATGACATGGATTCAAGAGATGGTGGACATTATCCTAGGATGGAATTTTTCTTTCCAAAGGTGGGATAGTGATTATTCATGGATAGTTGATGTTGGTTCATGAGATAGCTAGTGCTAGGGAGGTCTTGATTTTGAGGGATATGGGAGGTGATGGTGGGGTGTATAGAATCTATGGAAAGATGGTCCATAAGGATCTCATCAATGGTGTCTTGGTCAATACTATCATCATCATCACAAGGGCCATATCTATGTTGATTGATAAGATCATCCTCATCATCATTAGGATAATATTCAATTTGGTATATAAGAAGATCATCCTCATCATCATAAGGATCATATTCAGGTTGATTGATAATGCCATCCTCATCATCATAAGGATCATATTAGAAAATTCCTTTTATAGTCATTATACTTGACTTGATTTGGGAAAAGGATTTCATCTGGAGGGCTCATGGTGTTGGATTGTCCCTTGATTATGATCCTTTGGATTTATTTATGAGTTTGGTCTTTACTTGTGTAGGATATCAATCCATCATTTTAGTTAGGTCTTTCGATTTTTAAAATTGGTAATGATTTGGATTTTGGATTGTTTTGACTTATGGTGACTATATCAAAAGGATAACCCTAGGTGGACTTGATATATGCCTTGGATGGGATATGTGGGTGGATAAATTTGATGATTAGGATTACCCCAAGGATGGGAATAAATTATTAGGTGAACTATGTGGATTTGACTTACTAAGCTTGGATTAAACTCTAAGTCTACACACTTGAATTTTAGGCTGGTTTGATTATGAATTTGATTTTGGAATGCTATGGATTGTTGTAGAGTTTCCAAGGATTAAATCATGGGACTTAGGATGATTAAAGGTCCCAAAGGTTGGACTAAGGTGATGATTTTGATTAAAGGATCCAAAAGTGATAACTTTCAACTATGACCAAGGGTTGGTTTAGATGGATGATGGGCGTGGAGTGTAAGGATGATGTGGATAAATGATGATGATGGTGATATGAGGATGGTGGATATAAGATGATAATGATGGAATGATTCAAGAATACCCTTATCTTTCCAAAGATGTGACTCAAAGATGACTAGGGTTATGACCAAGGAGATAATGAGTGACAAAAGGATGTGTACTTTGCACTAAGGTGTGTTGTAAAATGTTAGAAAATGTGATAAGTCAAAATATGGAAAACAAATTAAGGACTAGGGATGTGGTTAAGTTTTGACCAATGTGAAATGGACGAGGTAATGGTTTGATGTGGAAGGATAGTGGATTATGGATTTAGTGATGACCAAGGCTAAGTATAATTTTTAGTAAATTGTGGTTATCCTTGTTTTGGCTTCAACGTTTATGTTTCAAAAGGATACCAATTTGGAAAATGTTTTCAAAAACACAAAAGGATTTCAAACTTGAATTGACTCAACTTGGTAGTAAAAGTTTTACAAAAAAGAACTTGGTATATTCAATACTCAAACAAGAAGACACAATAACAAGCTTATATTTATTCCAAAAAATGTTTGTTAACTTAATGTGGGCCCACACGATAAAATACCTCCAAGTGAGTGGATAACTAGGGTATGCAAAGGTCATGTATGACCACACCCCTTGAAAGAACAAGGACCAATCAAGGAATAGTTGTTATCTCAACACAAGAAGGTACATGGTGATTATCTTTAGGCATAGTATTATACCTTGCACCATAATAAGCAACAACTGAAAGGTCTTAAACTAGGTTGTACAAGGATTATCTAGGAGTATCTTGCAAATACGTCAAGGGTATGTGAGGCCTAATACCTAAATTTGAAAGTGCAAGAAATTCAAACAGCTAGGAGAAGAGGGTAACCCACCCTTCTCCTTCACTTCCCCAAGGTATAAAGTTCTTGGAGGCTTAGCCTGAATGACAATAAGGAAAATCCTAAGAGACATTTCCTTCAATTCACCCCCCACTATTTATACTCCACAGGAATATTGGAGTTGAGGTCATCCCTTGGGGTGACGAAATCCCCAAGAAAACTCCCTAAAAATAAAACAAGACAACACAAATTTTTGATCCTCAAGATCACCTTAAGGTGTGAGAGGAGAGCATGCGTAAGTGTGCTTGGGGTTTAAAATACACTTGTAAATTATTAAGCCAAATTGAAATGTGAAGGGAATTTTAACCCAATTTCAAATGAGAAAAAAATAGACAAAGCACATGGAAAGATAGCTTTATAAACATTTTCTTCAATAAAACATCCTATAAAACCACTTGAGTTAGTAGTTTGCAAGATTGATGTCTTGAAATCACGAAAATACCTGCACACAAAATTCAGTCAAAAATAGAAAAATAATAAGTCCGACAGAAAATTAAACTACAAAAACATAAAATTTGATTTTTTTTTTAATTAAAAAGAAACACTAAGAAAGGATGAAAAACATGAAAGTTATGACTAGATGAAGTTTTTAAATGAAAAGCTGAGTTCAAACGATTTTACCTGAAATCTAGATCAAAATTTTGAGAACCAGCTTTTGAGCGCCTATAAAAATTTGAAAATGCAATAAAAATTATAGAAGTTATGATCGTTTGACTAACAAGTGGTTTTTTGAGAAATTAAAATGAGGTAGGTTAGGGCTTAAGCCCTTGGTTGGCCAGCTCCTGGTCGTACAGGTAACCACCAACCAAGCGCTAGAGGGCTAAATGGTCATGAGGGATAAGGGCAAGCGCCTAGTGCTTGGTAGTGACCAAGCACTCAATCTGCAAGTAGGCAAGGGCTAAAGTGGATCTGGGCACTTGGTCATGCATATGACCACAGCTCTAACAAAGTCAAAAAACAAAACGTTGACCCCAATCTTAATTCACACAAAATAGTTTAATTGAAGGATTTTGAAACACATTTAAATCTTATTAAATTTTGTTAAAAAACTTCGTTGGACGTTTTGGAACCTCCCTCCATGCGAATTTGTTCAAATTCCTTCTTTCTGAAGGTGGTTTAGCCTATTGCTTCGCATTTTTTACCTTTCTAAAGGCGGTTTTGGCCATTTTTAAGGCGGATTTCTCTATTAATTCATGATTTTGACTATTTGGTGGCAGTTTAACCTAATTTTCATGGTTTTTGAACTTTTGAAGGTGGTTTGTAACCTAAAACCTGTGGTTTTTACTATTTCAAAAGTGGTTTCGCTAAATATTCACGGTTTTACCTTTTTTCAGAGGTTTTCATCTATACATGTGTGGTATGGGTGGATTTTAGAGAGATTTTAAGGCGGATTTAAAATGAATATCAAAAACTATATAATATTTTAGCAAACTAGATCAGAACTATCAGATATAAACGTAGGTTTTCCAACAGATTTTATTAAAATCCCCATGCATAGCACCTAGATTTCCAAACTGTTAATACATAGTTTAAACACCCATTAGATTTTAAGTGAGAATTTAAATAAATTTAAGGCTTTTTAATTCTACTGCACAAAAACTTTAGAACCAACTGCATATATATATAAATTTGTTGTTGTGAATAGGAAACGTGGGAATTAGTGATAAAATTAACTCAATGCAATAGGAAATCAATTCAAAAACCTAATTCAAGTGATCAACAAGTCCTAATCTCAATAGAGTGTGTCCACTATTCAAATGAAAGCAAACAAAGAGAACGTAAACTAATCTAATCTAATCTACTTTATCTCCACGGAAAATTCCTACTCTTACTCCATTGTAAAGTATAAGATTGTGTTTTTTTTTAAGTATTATGTGTGGATTTTTCATAAACTTTGCATAATCTTGTTAAGAAAAAGCGAGATGAAAAATGAGTATAGTTTGGATGTCGATTCAAGGAGAGAGTGAATGATCAAAAGAGGGATGATTTATAGGTTTCAGGATATTGGATTAATAGTGTGAGATGTGAAATGAGATCGACAGATGAGGATTGATGAGAGATCAACATGAATGTGCATGAGCTTGCATGGAGAGATGAACTAGATTGAAGTTCAATTCGCTCACTATTTTTAGGCATGATCACTAAATTTAGCTTTGGCCTCTAAATTTAACTTTTGGTAAAATAAAGATAGGATTGGATATAATTAGCAATAAATAAAATAATGATTTTATTTATTTTTAGAGGAATGTGTAAACTAAATAATTTAAAATAATTTATTTAATTTTAGAAGAATAATTAGCTAAAAATTATTTAATTATGAGAGATGAGAAGAATGCATGAATTATGGAGATGTAAGAATAATTAGAAATTGATTAAATAATTAAAGATTATATAATTAAAGTGGATGAGGAAATTTGATTAATTAATTAAATAATTAAAAATTATTTAATTAAAGGCGATGGAAGAATAATCATGAAATAATTAAATAATTAATAATTATTTAATTAATGTGGGAAATGTGTTAGTTTAATCAAATACTTTTAAATATTTAATTAATAATGATGAAAGGGGGGGTGAGTGATGATGACAGGAAATGATGATTTTATAAGAATGCATTACATATTTTTAGGTGTTTGCATTTTGCCCCTTTTTGAGACAATGTACCCTATTGCATTGTTTCAAAGACATGTTGCTGATATGAAAAAAATTGGTGAAATGATGTCTCACTATGCCCGAGCAAAGGAAAGAGTGATGGTAGAATGGTAGGTTTCCCCCTCAAGAGATCGGCCAAAAAATAATAATTTTTGGGTCGAACTCATAACAAGTAAACGGGATAGTTGAGTGAATATGAGGAATCAGGTTGGATAGAAGAAAATCGAGGTTAGAGATGTATGAAATGAACAAAATGGAGAAGATTAAGGCTAAGGGTGAAACTTTAGATTCTTGGGATGAAGATAAGTTAGTATGGATAGAATGTAGGGTAATGAAGAATGAATGAATTTTGTTGATCAAATATCGAATAGTGAAAGTTATGAGTAGATAATAGGGCAATGAGGGATATGAGATGGAAAAGTGATTTTTATTTTACTTTTGGTTATGCTAAAAAATGTAAAAGGCAATCATTATTTTGATATAGCAAGTAGATACTATGTACCAACATATGAAGAACTAGGATGGCGTCGTATCTATTGCATGGAATTTAACTCTGCAAACAAATAGGAGTATCCTTATTCATACTAGACATATAGACACCTTCTTTTATCATGTGAGAAAACAAATCTCATAGCAAGTTAGGCCAATGCACAAAAGGTATAAAGAATCTAGCGTGCAACAGTCGTTTGTTATGCATGAAACTACCTCTACAAACACAAGGCAAGTATTCACCATGGTAGCATTACAAGAATGTCCCACAAACACAACAAACGAAAGCAATATGACTATCTCATTTTGTGCTTCTCTATACACACCAAGATATTGAAGATTGAGGTGGCTTCAAGTAAGATTTATGGAAGGAGACAATATAAATTAAAGAAAATATCGATTGACAAAACATGACATAGCCATCATATCTCTTTCCAAAGAGGTTGTAGTCATTATCCAGGATGATGCTTATTGTAGGAATGATATATTCGTTAATGTACGGATTGGGATGTTGATTTAGATTATTTAGGCAGTTGACATGTGGGTAGTGGTTTGTTTTGGAAATGATCAATGTTTGCAATTTTTCATGAATGTTCTAGGTTTTGATGATGCATAGTTTGCTTCTTACTTGAGTGTCAAGTTTAGGTGATGATGATTTATTATTGATTGGATGGATGGTGTTGTGTATTTTTGTGGAATGAAGGGATATGAATGTGTAAGGAAATCAAAGACCTCTTGATGTCTTGTCACTAACCAAGCTCAAGTTGATTGATGTGATTGATTGATTGACGATAGTGATTAACGTTATTGACGATAAAACAATGTAAGGATTATGTTGTTAACGATAAGAACAACACAATCATTGGGAAGGATACATCTCAATGATGATTGTTTGGATAAAATGGATCAAGATTTGTAGCAAGGATAGGAACAAATATTGTTAGATGGTTTAATATCATGTTAGAGTGTATGGTAGGATAACATTGATGGGGGTTGTTTGGATTGCAATTGATGAAGGATAGTTTGATGGAAAAAATCCTATTCATGGGATGGTGGAAATGTTTGAAAAAAAATTGTTTTTTTTTTCAAGATATTTTATTTTATTTTATTTTTTGAATGTGATTTTTTTGAATTTTTGGAATATGTGATTTTTTTTTTTTGGAATATCTTAATATTTTTAGATTTTTGGGATATTTTAATGTTTTTGGATTTTGGGATATTTGATTTTTTTTTATTTTTGGGATATTTGAATATTTTTTGGATTTTCAAAAAGTGTCCAAATCACTAAGTGAGCTAGAAGGCATATATCAAAATTTATTCGAAAGCAGGATGTAAGCACATGCCCCCAATGTCTACCAATGTATCGAACATTATAAGTGGATGAATGGACTAGTGTGATGGAAATGGATATGTGAAGGATGGGGAGGATAGTGATTATGCAAATAGATCTAGGATAATGGATTTACTTCCAAGGACTATTTCGTAATAGGATAACATGTTTGACCCAAGATAATTGTTTGGATACTGTTATGTAAGTGATGGTACAACATGGGATAGTGTATAGTCAAAGGAAATAACCATATCAATATTTTTCCAAAAGCATGTTTTGAAATATATTCCCCTATTCTTTGTCAAGATCAAGCTAGATAGGGAAGATGGATGAAAGTGGAATGGATTTGATGGATAATTTTGTTAGAATAAAATAGCATGATGTATGAGATAAAATTCTCCCAACTAGAATGGTACACATAGATAATTGATTTTACATGTTACGCCCATGAATGGGTTTTCATCACGGTACTTTCCTAAAGCGCCATGAGAATAGTTTTCACTAGAGAATAATTTTTATCTTTACTTTTTTCATTTTTTTTATTTTTTACTACACATGACGTCTATTTGTGAGGTTCTCACCATGTTGCTTGCCCAAGGCACCACCGAAGTGGTTTTCATCAAAGGATGAATTTAATCTTTACTTTTTTTCTTTTTTTTTAATTTTTTAATTTTTAAAGACCATCAACTATGTGGAACCACGTGGTGGTGCTAATGTAGATGTTTTTGTCACAATATATCAATTATGACATGCCTTGAGGGAGTTGCTTTTCCAATATAAGGGAACTTGTATATAGCCTATGGATGTTATTGTGATCTATGTTGATACTAGGATTGGTTTTCTCTAAATATGTGCATCATGATAAAGTGTCATTAGAGTCCTTATGATTAAGTGTTGTTGCCAGGACATGATGAATATAGGATTTGAGATTTTTGGATTTTAGGTAGGATGTTGGATTTTGATGGAGAATGTGAGATGTGGATGAATTATTTAATAGTTTGGATGTAGGATTTTTTATTTTCCAAACTTGGGATGGTGGACAATGGAGTGTAGATTGATGAGGTAAAAATAACCTCATAAATATAATAAGCCAAATACCCTTCCTTATTTCTCCCAGTCACTTTTACCCTGCCAATTATTTATCTTTAGGATTAGCAATTGCTTGCTTTTTGTAAAAAAATGTATAATCTTTATTTCCTGAAATAAATTGAAATAAACTGGCCAGCGCTAACATAATGGTATAGTTTTTAGTATTGTACAGGTTATTATGCATAGTCGGTCATTATGCTCAGCCAAGTGGATTTAAAGAAGACTTCAATATAGTTGAAGACGAGCGTCAGAAGTTTAGGCGCCAGAATTGTAAGAATTGCATAATGGATCGAGTTTTTAGAGCTTTCTGTTCAAAGACTTTATGGCTCACTCCAAGTCTTTTTAATGCTTTATGTTATGGACGTAAGTCTATTAGTTAGTTGAATTATGTTGAAGAATTTTTTCAGTGGTGATCTTCACCATCTGAATTATAGGATTTTGTTAGCAGTTTTTGTATAAATATGTAATCACTAGAAATAATGATACAAAAAATATTTATGTTTTCATAATGTGTTCTTAAAAACTATGTTTTTGAGTTATACTTTTGATATGAATAAAATAAACTTTGCTTGTCTCATTCTAAGTTATTAGTATTGTGCAATGAAATTATCTTTGATGGATTAATTTCGAAGATACATAGTTTATGTGATTTGAGTTAAGCGTAGTAGCACCCAAGAGTTGGCCACTTGAGGGAATCATAGAATAGATAGATAAGTATTTTCATTTTCAATTCTGTTATTTTAATTTTGTATATGATAAGTGTGAATGAATGTGATTTGTATGTTTCGAGCTCTATCAAGTTATTCCTGCAAGTTATAGTTTGAGTTTGTAATCTTTTGTTTTGTTCTTCTAAAGTTCCAGAGCATCCACTTTGGTTGTTAATTTTAGGTTGTTAAGTTTGTTTTATGTTAACAACTAGATGCTAGTTAAAATTTGTTTTCATTTCAACTTATAGTTTTATTGCAAATACTTATTTTCAAGTAATTTCCATGCTTTCTAGCTTAATCATTTATGCTTTCTAGTTTAAACATTTAATGCTTTCTAGTTTAGTCATCTTATGCTTTCTAGGTGAATAATTTCTCACTTTCTAGTTTAGACAACTTTATGCTTTCTAGTTTAGACATTTAGAAAATCTAAGAGTGTTACTCAAGATGTTTCCTATTGCATATAGCCTCCAAACACTACCCGATCAATACATTTGATGCATTTTTCAACTAAAGCGATAGAACCTAACGACGGCCTGTCACTTTTTGGCACCATTATCAGGGATCTTCCTTTTCTAGTGTTAGTAGGAGATTGCTTGAATACCTCTTTTAGGAACAAAATAAGTCGGTGGGATTCTTTTTCTGCATGGTCAGGAAACAATTCCCTCACAGAAGATATGTAACAAAAACCCCCCCAAAAGATGTTCCAACCACAAGCAAGGAGGAAGAAGTCTTAGCCGAAGAACTTATTGAAGAATCGATCGAGCGGGATCAACCTGAGACCTTCCCATATACCCCAGAAAGTCACCTAGTAGAACAAACATTTGTAGAGGAGAGTATTCCTTTGCATACCCAAGAGCCTCAGCCATTCAAGCGAACTTTTGAAGAGGAACATCCTTTCAACATTATGGGTGACCGTAGAAATGTTGTTGACCCAGCACTGGGAGCATGCACATTCACTTATCTTATTACTATCAATGCAGATGATGAGACACCTATGAAAAATATTTCACTAGCCTTCTTTCCAACCTTCAGAGGTTTATCTTTCGAAGACCCTGACCAATTACTATTTGAGTTTAAAGTCTTGTGTCAGACATATGATTACAAGAATGATAACCAAAAACTGAATCTTTTTCCCTCTACCCTGAAAGATGCAGCAATGCGTTGGTTCATGGGGTTAGCTTCAAGGTCGATAACCTCTTGGGATGACATGGAGTCTTCCTTTCTAGATAAATACCAAAGTTACTGCAAAGTCAGTGATAGGAAAGAAGAATTGTTCAAACTAAGGAAAAACGAAGATGAAAGCCTAGAAGATTACCTGGATAGGTTTATCTTCTTATCTAAACGATGTGGCAGAGAAGCCATAAGTCTAAAGATTCTGAAGACCATATTTCTCAAACGAATTGATGAAGATGCTAGGAAGAGTTTCATGAAATAATATAGTTCAGTATTTTAGCAATAGTAATTGTTTGTAGTTTCATTCTTAGTAGTCATTTCATTTCTAGTTCTTTACATTTCCAGTATTTCCCTTTACAAGTTTCTTAGGATAGTTTATTTTCTAGCAATCTTTCCATTCCTTGTTATTTACATTTCCAAAATTTTCCTTGAATGCTTCTTAAGATAGATTTCATTCCAGCATTTTCATTTACAAGTTGTTAGATTAGATTTGATTCCAACAATTTTTTTCATGCATTGTCTTTCAATTTTGTTTGTAGAAAAAGAATGTCATGCAAATTATTTCTTCTCCCTCTTGCATATCACCATGGACACCGCTCTGGTTTGGCATTTTTAATTAAATGATGAGGACTACACTGACCTTCATCATGGATATGATATTTTAAATATGTTCGGTACCAATGGCTTTAACTTTGCATGTTGGTATTGAAGCCTGTTTTGAAGGAGGTGGACACTTTTGATAGATGGAAGACCTCTTTTGATATAGCTCCATAATTTTATTGACTATTGGATTTAGATTTGGATTGGATGTTTTACATGATCCAATTTTCTTTGGAATCTATTTTGACTTTATGTGTCCACTTTGACTTTTGGGTTTATTAGCTTCAAAAACTTGACTTTGATCTTTTTCTTTATAAGGATTTTTTTTTGTTGGTCCCAATTAGTGGGTTGAAGGATTTGGGAATAATGGTTTATGATGTGGATGGGAGGAGTATTGGCAACAACCTTATTGTAAGGACTATTCATGGCCCTTATTTTGATGTTTGCATTAGATAAAGTTGTCCCTAGTATCATGGAGGTACCACTGACATCATTATATTTCTTGATTGATAGATAACCAAGACCTTGATATTTACGATTGTCAAAAAATTGCATTGGCTACAAAATACCTTGTTCATGTAGGCCTCATCATTTTCCTTGATACTACATCTGTTGAAAAAAATTATTAGCAATAAGATATGCATTGTGTTGAAAAAAATATGCTAACTCTTCTTTATGTTGTCAAGAATCATCAATTGTGTTTGTATCCTCATTAGAAAGAAAGTTGTCTCTAAAAAAAGTGAGTGATCTAAGGTGAAAGAATACTGGTGTTTTTTCAATATTCATGCTTGTTGCTTCATCATTTTGTGAGATGTGGATCAAATCCATAGTAGTTTATTGGTCAATATCTTCAACATGAGTTTGTGGAGTAAGGGACTGTGATTGTTCTTCAAAATATTTGGTTGCCTCAAATTCAATATAAAACCCCTCTTCATGGTCATTTTCTAGAATCATCATGGAGTCCTGTGAACTCAGTTGTAGCCTCATCATTTTCAAATGTCTAGAGAGAAAGAATTGTTCTAGATGAACAAGGGAGAGATCATTTAATTATCTAGTGGAAGAGTCTCATCTACAAAACTACAGTTTATTTGAATATGGATGAAATCAGCTTTAGTTTCAGGATCATGGATGGCATGGAAATGGATGATGGGATCATGGATGGAATGGAATGCAAAGAGATGATGGAATCATTATGGAATTCTAGAGAGATGGGATCTTGATCAATGATTGGATGAGCTTGGAGGATTTGGGTAACTTGATCTTGATTCATTTATGAGCTTTCTTATTTATTCTTTGGATTGTGTTCTTGACATAGATCTCATTCTAGTAATGGGGTATGAATAAGGGACACTTGGATGGCCTCAATATGTTGGTATGGTAGTAATGGATATTGAATAGGATTCTTTGCAGTAGGCATGATAGGTGATGGAGGGAATGATAGTATTTGGTCGAGGATTTCTTGAACATAGATTGGACTTGTATCAAATTTTGGATTAGCTTGGAGTTCATGATTATCTATTGTGGATAGCCCTTGGAGAAAATCCCGAAAGATGTCATTATTGGATGAGTTGTTTGATGAGGATGGTGTGGATTATTGTTTCAAATATTTTGGGGATGAAGGATTAGGAGAGATGGAGGCTTCTTTTGGGTAAGCTTCTTCAATATGATTTATTATGGAGTCCAACAAGGTGGATATGTTATGGCTAGGGATGTTGTTGATGCAATTATTTTGGGATGTCATTGTTAGACATAGATGGATGATTTTGATCATTCTTGGGAAAAACATCTTGATATTTGTCAAATTTCTCATTATGTGAGTTACGGATATTGTTGATGTGATTATTTTTAGATGGGTTGTCAAGATGATCTTCAACAGTGATGTCGCCTTGGTTAATAAAATCATGAAATATTTTTCAATTTTATAATGAAATATAGGAAAAGAGGGGAGTGGAAGTGGATCAAAATGTAATCAATATGGTTAACCTCTCTTTTCACTAGTGGATAGGGTCTCTTTTCACTAGTGCTTTTTTGGGCCTCACTAAGGACTCATTCGCCCAGTGGGGAATGGGTCCTAGCTAAGGTTCTAGAAAAATGCTTTTTGGGTTTTTTTTTCAATGTTTGCACTCCCGAATCCTAGTCGAAGACTATCAAAAACCCAAAAATAAATTATGTAGCTTAGTTTCTATGATCTTGCAAGAAATATGACAACTTTTGCAACATTGCAACTTTGACAATTTTTGACAACTTTTGCTTTCTAATTGATTTTCAACCTAAAACCTACAATCACACATCAAAGGAGAAGAAAAATGTTATTTTGTTAGGGAATAGGGGTTTTCCTTGGTCAAACCCCATTTTGGTAATTAAACCTTACAATGAAATAATGCATAAAAGGAGAGATGAATGAACAAAGCAATGTCACTACTCACCAATCCTCAATTGAACCTTGGATTGCAAATCTAAAACTTAGCATGAAATGGCCTCCATGAGTGTAGATCTTGATCATGAACTTGACATAAGATAATAGCTTTGAATACTTGAACTTGATCACCAATGCTACATCATCACATTAGTTCAACAACATGCATGACTTTGACATGATGATTGATATCTTGATTGTTGCAATAAACTTCTACAAATATTCCCTTGAATTCCTTCTAATTTCTCTTGAATGATCTTGAACTCATAAACTTTCTATTAGGATGCTTGCATAAAAATTATTAGATGAAACTATGTGAAATAACCTTATATTTATACATAACTTATCATAAATTCTTGAAATTCAAATAACACAAGCCGACATCAAATCTAGGATTTGAAATCATTAAAATACCATCAAAAACATATTCCAAGGGGGGTCCTAGGGTTAAGTGAGGACCCATTCGCCAGGTGGTGAATTGGTCCTAGGTCACTAACCTAGGACACATACCTTGTAAAATTAAGTGTTGTGTAATATTATTTAAGAGTGTCAGGCTTTATCCCTCAGAATCTACAATTAATTAGGCTTGGATTTGAATTAAAGGGGCCAATTAAGTTCAATTAATTAATCAGGCCCTTGATTAGTGTGAAAGTGTAAAGATACACTTTACAACACCCTAAATAAGGCACCATTAAGTCCATTTAGTTTAGAAAGGCCCTAAACTTAATGTGAATGTGTAAAACACATTACAACACTAAATCAAGGAAACATTAGGTTCATTTTAATTATTCCCAAACTAAAGAAAAAGGGACACATTTTTTGTTACTACATTTTACCCCCACTTTAGTGAGAGTATGACCCCACATCAAACTCACACTAAAGTAGACATTCAAGATAACTAAGTATGCAACAATAAAAAAGATACACAATCATACACTATTAAAGACCAAAAAGAGGTCAAGCCTAGATGGTCCAACACGATGTGGAACACATCTAGACTATCAATTTTTGTGCTCACTCTGGGATAGTGGAACCTTAATCCATCCACTAGGTGATTATCCCTCTAGGAAGGTGGCTTAGTGAGAAAATCATGTCAATGCATCAGCTCTCACTGTACTTACCATACCAAAGTTATCCCTCTGATAACTCTGATAGGGTGCCACTCACATTCATGTCTCATGCTTAAGAAGGTGTATTGTGCCAAACATTATGTATATAGGTTTTTGTTCAATGGGATTTTGATTTGTTCATGTAAGGTCTTCTTCTTAGGGATCATTTTACCTAATGTCTCCAAGAGAGAACAAGTCAAGAGTAACAAATTGTAACTTATGGGATGCCTCGTGTCGCATCAAACCACTAAGAGAAATGTGTACACTTATAAATATCACGCTCTTGGAGGAAATCAAACCCAATGACACCACCAAGAAAAGGACGTATCACAAGAAAGAAAATCGCACCATGAAACATGTAAAAATTTTGAAAGATATCATCGATGTATGCCCCCACTTTAAAGCGGATGCTAACACCATTGTTGTGAGCAACTGCTTTAAAGTAGCCAATGTTTACTCCTAAGACATGAGAGCTTTCCTCGAAAAAGCCTATGCCAAGTCATATGTTTCCAAAATAAAGCTACACCATGAAAAAGGAGGGAGGGGTTGCCCCCAAGAATACATAAGGGATCTATGGATTCGGGGTCAATATGTCTTTGCTACAATGTTATTTTAGAGCTCGGAAACATCATCATTCCCCAAATACTCATAGAACTGGAAGAATGACACAAAGAAAGTGAAAACAAAGAAAAATCCTTTTGGGTCAACATGGAAGAGACCTAAATGTTTCAATGCCTTCCATCATCCCCAAAAGGAGAACACAAGAAAATGAAAAAGATAAAAAAATTACAACATATAAAAGAATGTAGATACATATAGAGGAATGCACAAAAAGAGAGAGAGATACATCAAATGAAACATCATGGGGGATCACATTACGAACATGCAATCACATAAATAACATGAAAAGGAAAACAATGCAAAAGACTAGTAAGGTACATGCGATTCAACCTATAGAAGGTCATCTGCATCCCAATCTTGATTGGTATATACAAAAGGTGGACAACTAGCCAAAGGGACAATGTCAAGTGTCGAACTAGGACACATACCAAGTTCAACACTCTTTTTAGGAGATTTGTCATTTAAGCTCATAGAAGAGGAAAACGATGAATTCAACTCACTATGAACTTGTTCATCAATCTTTGCAATATCAATGTCATCATCTAGATTAATCACAATAGGAGGTCGAATGATAATCTCTCTTGAAGGTCATTGTTTACGTTGCAACAAGGGTATAGAATCATCATGCAATGCTTCAAGCAAGTTAGGATCTTTATTTTTTGTGTTGTTCTTTTCTTCTTTAGTTTGTAACATATGAGCAATAGCATGACATCTATGCCTACGCTCTCTAACATTTCAATTTTGTTTCAATCTGTTGTCAATTTGTGTTTGTGTAGGATCGAGTTTGTCAATCATAGGCTTCTTCTCCTCCCTTGGGGGAGAAACGGAAGGAACCATAGGAGGTTGTTCAACCACTTTCTCTTTAGCTTTATAAACTTGTTTGAATTTAGGAGGCAAAACGAGATTGTTTTGGTTGTCTCGTAGTCTCTTATAAGAAATGGTAGGAGGATTTGTCATAGGTTGTTCTTGGATATTTGGAAGGGCTTTTTGTTCAATCATTGTTTTGTCAAGGATAGGTGTCTCAATCATGGGTTGAGGCATGTTTCTAAGGGATAGTTTTGCTATGCGCTTTGCCTTCAACTTTTGATATGATTTGAAAAAGTAATACCCATGAGGTCTAATAGGTTCAATAGGCTCAAACCAAAAGAAATCCAATGAAAAGTTTTCTCGGGAAGACACGGGATTAAACCCACTATAATGTACAGTAAAGATATCATTTCCAAAGGGAAACTTTAAACATTTATGCATAACTGACAAGACAACATTCATGGAGCGAAGCCATGGATAGCCTAATTTCACATGAAATTGGTCTAACGACGATATGATGGTGAATGAGACATTTAATGTTTTCAGTCCAACTTTTAGAGGGAGATTTATTGAGCCTATCGTAGGACAAGTAAAACCATTATGCGTTTTGATCCATTCTTTTGGTTTGTCATATGTATCTTGATAGATTTCATGCACAAATAGAAATTCTTCAATGGTCACATTCTCTCCATAGACGGGATCAATTAATATCCCATTAGTAGGTTTATCATTGATTCTTCCAGCTATGTAAAGAGGACCATCGGGTGCATGTTTAAGTATGTCTTTTTGTGAGAAACCAATATCAAGAGGCATTTTAGTTGAGCCCTTACGAGGTCTAGCTTTTATAAATGCCACTATTTTAATTGGTTCTTCTTCATTGTTATCTTTTATGTTTTTGTCATCCATGTCAACATTCACACATCATTCTTTGTTTCACTAGCTTTGACAAATGAAATAGTATGTTTTAGCATGGGATTTGTAAAGATTTGAAAATTTTGGTTAGGAGGAGTTACAAACTTATTCCCTTGATCGTTCACACCTCTAATTAGAAGATGATTAGAATCAATGAGGTCTTGCACTAGATGTTTAAAACGCTTACAATATTTTGTATGATATCCATTTTTTTGGTGATAATGGCAATAATAATTTGGTATAAAGCCTAAGGGAATGGTCTATTAGGATTAGGAGCTCTAACAAGAGGTAATGAAAGCATATTCTTTTCTACGAGTTGCAATGTGATATTATGAAGGGTGTCGGGTAAAGGGGTAAATTTTCTATTCCTGTCCCCAAAGGAAAAAGGATTTTTCATCTTTATAGCAGCCACATGGTTATCAACTTGTTGATTTGGTTGAGGGGAACTAAGTTGTAAAAAACCCCTATTCTATTTCTTGAAAGGTTGGTAACTATTTTGAGTTGCAAAATCAGACTTTTTAGGATGGCTAGGATGATTTTCACTTCACGACCATAAATTGTATTCTGATAATCATGAAGGGTTGTATATAATTGTGTAAAGGATGGGAATCTCAACATCTCAAGTTTGGTTTGGATTTTTCTTTGTAAGTTGGAAATAAACATTCATTGAAGGTCGGCATCAAGAATTTTAATGTTTATTTGTGAATAAAGTGTTTGGTCTCTTGCTATGAAAGTTGTCACTTTCTCATCATCCTTTTCTTTGCATGTCATTAAATCAGATAGTGTCGTCTTGGGTCCCATGTGAATGTGGAAGTGGTTGTAAAAGGCATCAACAAGCTCATTGAATGAACAAATTGAATTATTCGGTAAGGAAGAAAACCACTCTAAAGCAATGTCTTTCAATGACCTAGGGAAGAGTTTAGCCAAAATTTTGTCTTCAAAGATAAAGTCACTACATAGGGTTGTATAAGTGGAAACATGGCTAACAAGATATCCTTTCCCACCATATTTCTCAAATCTAGGAACCTCTACAACTTGTGGCATTGGTGTTCTCAATATCTCCAAGGATAATAGGTTGGTTGAGATGTATTGTGGAGGTTAATCATTATTTTGTTGAGTTAGGGTTGCAACTTGTTGTTCAATGGATGGCATGGTTTGCATAAGTGTGTTAAGGATGACATTGTTGGTATTAGTGTAAGGTGGAGGGGAATAAGGTGGAGTGGTGTATGTATGCAAAGGGCAAGTGAATTGTAAATTTGTGAAGGAGGACAGTTGAGGAGATATTTTATGTGAATGCACAAAGCTAGAATGATTCCCTATGGAAACACCTAAGTGTTGACATTGCTAGTAGGTTGAATGGTTGTGGTAACTTGAGTACTAGTGTATGTAGGAATGGAAATGGGTATTGTAGGAGGAGTTGAAGTTCCACCTTGGCTTTGGATATACCCCAAAGCTTGAGTACAACTAGTCATAGTAGGGATGGTGTTGTTGACAGCATACACATTGGTTGTAGGAAGTGAATCCATGGGAAATGAGGTATACATACTATGATACATAGGGGGTTGATTATCAACATTATTAGAAAGAGAGCTAGAAAACCTAAGATCCACGGCAAATGATGTATCCTGGGATGACATGAGTCTTGAACTACGTCTCACAATAGTATTGCTAATAAGACACCAAGTTGTAAAGCTCATACAAGTTTCACAAACTTAGTGTGCAAACCCAAAATGGAAAGAGGCTTATAATGCAATGCAATGACCTAGAATGAAATGTTTAAATGCAATTTTTAGATTCTAAACAAGGTAATTTTGTCATTACACTAGATGCAACAATCTGAAAATGAAATGTTGTAAATGCAATTTTGAAATCACGCAATGCACTAAATATACCAAATTAAGCTAGATCTAATGAAATGAATGAAACAAAAACTCAAAAAATTGTAGCAAATATCTGATAATGGCAAACAAAAACACATAACTGAAGATTTTAAATTTCAAAAATGCAGGTTAAGGCCTGATCAGGGACTCATTCGTCCTATGGCAAATGGATCCTAGATGAGGTTTTTGAAGCAAATTTTTACTAATTTTCAAGTCTTTTTTAGTGGTTTCAAATTAAGTTTTCTACAATAAGTTTCAGGTTCATATTTTGCAAAAAGTTCTTTTTTGGGCCTCACTGAGGACTCATTCGCCCAGTGGCGAATGGGTCCTAGCTAGGGTTATGGAAAAATGCTTTTTGGGTTCTATTCTTCAATGTTTGCACTCCCAGATCCTAGTTGGAGACTGTCGGAAACCCAAAAATAAATTATGTATCTTAGTTTTCGTGATCTTGCAAGAAAGATGACAACTTTTGCAACTTTGACAACTTTTGACAACTTTTGCTTTCCAATTGATCTTCAACCTAAAACCTGCAATCACACATCAAAGGAGAAGAAAAATGTTGTTTTATTAGGGAATAGGGATTTTCCTTGGTCAAACCTCATTTTGGTAATCAAACCTTGGAATGAAACAATGCATAAAAGGAGAGATGAATGAACAAAGCAATGTCACTACTCACCAATCCTCAATTGAACCTTGGATTGAAAATCTGAAACTTAGCATGAAATGGCCTTCATGAGTGTAGATCTTGATCATGAACTTGACATAAGATAATGGCTTTGAATACTTGAACTTGATCACCAATGCTACATCATCACATTAGCTCAACAATATGCATGGCTTTGACATGATGGTTGATATCTTGATTGTTGCAATAAACTTCTATAAATCTGCCCTTGAATGCCTTCTAATTGCTCTTGAATTCTCTTGAACTCATACACTCGCTACTAGGATTCTTGCATAAAAATTCTTAGATGAAACTATGTGAAATAACCTTATATTTATACATAACTTATCATAACTTTCTGAAATTCAAATAACACAAGCCGACATCAGATCTAGGATTTGAAATCATTAAAATACCGCCAAAAACATATTCCAAGGGGGGTCCTAAGGTTAAGTGAGGACTCATTCGCCACCACACTTAACTAGGACACACTTCGGTGGATGTAAATGTTATGTAAAAAGGGGGTCCTAGGACTTAGTGAGGACCCATTCGCTAGGTGGCAAATGGGTCCTAGGTCACTAACCTAGGACACATACCTTGTAAAATTAAGTGTTGTGTAATATTATTTAAGAGTGTTAGGCTTTATCCCTCAGAATCTTCAATTAATTAGGCTTGGATTTGAATTAAAGGGGCCAATTAAGCTCAATTAATTAATCAGGCCCTGGATTAGTGTGAAAGTGTAAAGATACACTTTAAAACACCCTAAATAAGGCACCATTAAGTCCATTTAGTTTAGAAAGGCCCTAAACTTAATGTGAATGTGTAAAACACATTACAACACTAAATCAAGGCAACATTAGGTTCATTTTAATTATTCCCAAACTAAGAAAAAAGGGATACTTTTTTGTTACTACATATACAATCAGGGGTCTTATGTCCTTTGGCCCTATGATATTCATAATATCTATTAGCTTTGTACCATGAGGAGTGGAACTGAGGTTCATATTGTCTAGCTTTAGGTAATTTGATGAGATTGGACTAGACCAATTTTTGTAAGGTCAATTCGATAGGCTCCTCTAGAGGAGTTTATTTTCATCATGGTGTAGCATTCTGCCTAGGTGGTCCTCTAGGAATGATGACACTTTAAGTTTTTTTATGTATGTTTAATTATTATTGTTCATTTGATGATGGTTGTATGTTTTTATCCCATAGGTGATGTTTGTCATTAAATTTAGGGCCATTGTCCTTGTTTTCCTTATAGATTTTCACAAGACCCTTAGCGATGAGAGTGTTTTCAATGGTTATCCCTTTCTCTATGATTTCATCAAAGGTGTTGGCACATTGTGCGGTTAAGTGAAAATCAATTTTGGTGTTAAGATTTTGAAAAAGGATGTTCACGATTTGTTTTTCAGGAATAGGCCATTTGCATTTGCTAACCATGTTTCTCCAACGTTGCAGGTATGAAGAAAATATCTCTCCCATTCTTTGTTGTGTGCTACATAAATCAATCATGTTAACTTTTTGTTCTATGTTATAGGAGAAATTATCGATAAAATTTTCAACAAGCTTGTGGAGCATTTTAATACTGTGGTAGGTGGGCGAACCATTCTATTTCTTGTCCTCCTACACTTCTAGGAAAGAGGCTCATTAAGTATGCAACCTCTAGACATGCTATGTAAAATTCTCGTATATGTTCTCATGGACCTCCTCTTCCCTTGTATTTGTCAAATTTAGGCATTTTAAAGTTATGGGGAATGGTATCATGGCTATTTTTTTTCAAATGGGTATGGACAAATGTATTCAAGAGTGTATTTTTCTTCATTTGTCCTAGTTGCATGTCGGTAATCTTTTCATGTAACCTTTGCATTTGCAATTTCAATTCATCATTTGGGTTGTTTAATGGTTGATTAGATGGAGTGTGTATGATGTTGAGGAATGGATGAAGAATTATATGACGGATTTTGGTTTTGGGGGTTGTTTTCAGGTATGTTATATGAGTTGTATGGGATGTTTTGGTGTTGGGGTTTTTTTTTTTGTTGAGACATGCTTTTTGTTTAAGATATGTTGTATGAATTGTATGAGGGGTTTTGATTTTGTGGTATGAATTGATTTTGTGGAATGAATTATTGTTGGGGTATGTTATGTGGATAGTTTTAAGTTTAAGAGACATGTGTTTGTTGTTGTGAGATGTATGATTAATGTGATGAATTGTTAGATGAGAGAGATTGTGAATGATTTGATATTTAAGTGTTTGTAGGAATGTTGAATGTGGAAGATTGTGGATGACTTCGGATGTAAGTGTTTGTAGTAATGTTGAATGTGGAAGATTGTGGATGACTTGGGATGTGTGTGTTCTTCAAAGTAGGTATAACCCATGATGGGGATTGCAATGGGGTTTGGTAAGCATTTGAGGTGAACACATGAGAAGGTATGCCAAACCCATGTTGAGTATCTCTCATGGTTGTAGTAATGTTTGACTCACTTTGATTGGATTCCATGAGCTTTCTATGTAGAAAACAAGTATCAATACCTTGGTGAATGATGTGTGAGATGAAAAAATGGATGATTAATGATCTAGTAGTAATTCAGAAGCACTTGGGTGGTGTTGATGCAAGCAAAAATGAAAAATGTCAAAAATTTATTTTTGATATTTTCTATGTTTTAGTAAATCGCATTTTTAGAGGTTTTCGAAGTGGAATTTGGGGTCAACACTGTCATCAGTCGCTTGAAATGGTTGTTGAAGGCATACTTTTCAAGTGATTGAAATTAGAGCTCTTGGAGATCTTTCCAATGATGTAAAGAAGTTGTAATTTTGACCACCAAGCTAGGAGTTATGACCCTACCAAGTTGAGATAATAATGAATGGTATAATTTAAGGAGTTTGACCCAAGATTTTGATAATGGACTCAGCGAGGGTGTCTTAGGCTTGTTCTAAGTCTGCTTGGATGACAACCAAAAAATTAGATCAATGGTTTGAAATGGATGTGAAATTTGGTTTGTTGTTGAATGATAGATGTTGGTTGCAAGTTTGTTGTACTACAGGTATTAGATCCTAGGTTTGTGTGCTCAATAATTTTGGAAACTAAAAATCGGAGTATTCTAGAAAAATGTTTACATAGTCAGATACATCACTATAGGTTTCAAAGGTGTCACTATGGGTTTCAAATGTGTCAATGTAGATATCATATGCGTCAAACTAGGTTCAAATGTGTCACTTTAGATTTCAAATGTGTCACTGCGAGTTTCAAATGTGTCAATGAAGATATCAAATGCATCAAACTGGGTTCAAATGTGTCACTACGAGTTTCAAATGTGTCAATGAAGATATCATATGCATCAAACTAGGTTCAAATGTGTCACTATACTATCAAATGCATCATTGTGGGAAAAAATATTTGAGACTAATAATACAATTCTAAAATGTCTCACATCAGATGCGTCAAAGTACTATCAAATGCGTCAAAGTACTATCAAATGTATCAATTTGTATATTAGATGTGCCATTGTGCATATCAAATGTTGTTTAGTAGAGTCTAATGCATCGAAGTATAATCAAATGCATCATTGCAATAGCAGATGTGTCACTATAACAACAGATGTGTCACTGTAACAACATATGTGTCACAATAACAGTCAAATATGCAATTTTGTGACTAACTAAAATTTTGTAAGGGTTTGATTGATTCTAACAAGTTGTAAGATTAATTTTGACTTGTTTTGATTAGCAATAGATAGCAAACATTAGAGAATAATAGCAAACTAACTCCAAGGTATGGTATGATTGGTATTCACGAGTCTTCACAATAAAAACACGTCAAGAAGTACAACCTAGCTAGTATTAAAGGTGCATCACACTAGTGTGGGCTCAAGCAATAAAATACCATAGGATTGTGTATGCAGCTCCACTCTCAAGAGGAAATAGCTAGGTCTCTAGTGGTGCAAGGCTTCACCTTCCTCCTTCCCTTGTAGTTTTTTACACCTCCAAAGAATTTTTATCTCCTCAAAACGATACGTATTGAGTAACTTCAAGCATGATAATGTACCTCGCACCACACTAGATTAATAGTCATCATTCTTAGGTCTCTAAATAACAAGGTTTGTAGTGGTTTCGCGAATAGTGAGCCCATTTGAAATTCATGTGATGAGGGGGGTCTCCCCTCTTCTCCTCACCAAACAAGTCTTGATGGACCGAGGGTCTTGCAGCTTGACTTAAACGATATTGGTCGCACCTATAGGTACAACTTTCATTCTCCCCCCTTTATATACCCCACTGATAAATGTGGTTGAGGTCGCCCTTGGGGTCATGAAATCCCCAAGCAGGTCTCCTACTATAAAATAAAAAGAAGATACTAGTGTTTTTTATTCTCAGGCTTGCACGAAGCACTAGAGAAGAGAATACTTTACTAGTACTCCTTGGGTGTACTTGACATGTGTCAACTAAGAGTGTTTTTTAATCTCCAAGCTCGCACAAAGCGCAAGGAGAGAGCATACACACTAGAAGTTCACCAAACATGGCATAGAATTCATTAATTAGAGCCCAAATGAAGTGTAAATTATGTTAGAAATCCAAGCAATTGAAAATTTTGCCCTACATCATATTAGTCAATAATTTGTTTTTACCAATCTTCTTCCATCAATTGTCAAGTTGCACAAATATATTAGTTCCAAAACTCGGGAAAATGTTAGGTTTAGAAAATTTAAATTACAAAATTAGATACGTCACTGTAAATATCAAGAGTGTCACTATGAATTTCAAGAGTGTCAATTCACCTTCAATTCCATCAATTTACCTGTCGAATGCATCACTGTGAATTTCAAATGTGTCACTGTAATTATCATATGCATCATTTTACTATCAAATGTGAGCCTTTTTATCAAAAGCATCAATCCACCAAATCAAATGCAAGCTTATGTTTCAAAAGCATCGATTCATCAAATCAAATGTGAGCATTTTTTCAAAAGCATCAATTCACCAAAAGAAATGCATCACTCTACAAAAAAATGTACCTGTTGATAGAGAAAACACAAATAAAAGTCAAATGCAATCTTGTACCATCAAATGCACCATTGTAACCTCAATTGTGTCGTTTTGCATATCAAATGTGTTGATATGGGTTCAATTGTGTCACTATAATCTATAACCTGAAAACTTCAAGAAACTCAGTGCAAATGTTAAAAATCATGGACGTGGGTCCCACCAAACGTTCCAGAATGTGAATAGAAAACTTGGGAATCGGATATCAAATGAACTCATTATAATAGGAAATCAATTCATAAACCTAATTCAAGTGATCAACAAGTTCTAATCTCAATAGAGTGTGTGCACTATTCAAATGAAAGAAAACAAAGAGAACGTAAATCAAATTTAATCTAATGTACTTTACCTCCACTGAAAACGCCTACTCTTACTCCATTGTAAAGTATACGATTATGTTTTTTTAGTATTATATGTGAATTGCTTATAAACTTAGCATAACCTTGTTAAGCAAAAGCAAGATGAAAAATGAGTATAGTTTGGTTGTCAATTTGAGGAGAGAGTGAATGATCAAAAGATGGATGATTTATTGGTTTCAAAATATTGATTAACGAGATGTGAAATAAGATTGACGGATGAGGATTGATGAGAAATCGACATAAATTTGCATGAGCTTGCATGGAGAGATAAAGTGGAGTGAACCTCAATTCACTCACTACTATTAAGCATGATCACTAAATTTAGCTTTTGGAAAAATAAAGATAGGATTCGATATAATTAGCAATAAATAAAATAATGATTTTATTTATTTTTAGAAGAATGTGCAATTATTTAATTTTAGAAGAATAATTAGGTAATTAAATAATTAAATAATATTTAAATATGGGAGATGAAAGGAATGCATAATTTAATTAAATAATTAAAAATTATTTTATTTTGTGGATAAGAAGGTAATTATTTAATTATGGAGATGTGAGAATAATTAGAGATTAATTAAATAATTAAAAATTATTTAATTAAAGTGGATGAGGAAAAATTATTTAATTAAAGGTGATGAAGGAATAATAATGAAATAATTAATTATTTAATTAATGTGAGAAATGGGTAAGTTTAATCAAATAATTAAAAATTACTTAATTAATAATGATGAAAGGGGTGATGAGTGATAATGAAGGAAATGGTGAATTTATAAGAATGTGTTAGATATTTTTAGGTGTCTACAGTTGTGAATATATTTTGGAGATTGTGTGTATATATAAACTCATTGTAAATATATGCAAAACGATTGTGTATACATTTAAAACCACCATGTGTATATACTTGTCGTGTTGATTTCCTAAATATTTGTCTCTACACTTTTTTGTGTATATTTTCCTCTGAATTTTTTCCTATGCAATCATATTATGTTCATACAATATAAATGGATTTCATAAAACGTACGAATTTTGTACAGTGTACTCTAAGATGCCTACAAAACACTGAAAACATTTCAATCAACAAACTATTACTTGTATTTTATGTCGAGTTTTGTTTCTCGGCCATTTCGGATGCAAAGATGCAATCTATTTCGCTTCTGGATAGTGAAAATCAACTACACGGTGCACAAACACACAAATGGAGTTAGAGAAGGGAGTTCGATCCCTAGCAAATTCATGAAAATGTAATGCGTAGATTTTGAAACATAAATAGAAACAAACAAACAATGCAAGCTCCTATTTCTAAACATGCAAAACCTTGAGATAAAGCTCAACAATGAAAACAAAACAAGATAATAACATCAAAAATTGAATTCAAATGTTACCAAAGCCTCCATTGTTGAGTGATTTGTTCCTTAAATGATTGGGATGTGAATGCTCCTTGCTTGAATGATACCAATTTTGACAACACATACTTAACATGAATGATAATTGGATTTTTATTTGGATGAGAGGGTGCCTATATTTATAGATTTGAGAATGGGGAATGGATAGTCAAGATGTCATTGTGAGATCAAGGGTGGAGGATGGTTGAGAGGAATTCCCTGGGATCTAGGAGAGGGCGAAAGATGGAGTTGAAAGTAGTTAGAATGTGAAAGGCTATGATTAACTTAACCAAATTTAGTAAGTAGTTGTGAGGATGAGGGAAATTAGGGACATGTGCACCTAAGAAGGCTATAATTTTTCAGATGTGTTGAGAGAATAAGGGGACCATAAGGACAAGTGTTCTTAGGTGCCCAATATTCTTGGAATGTGTTGAGAGAATAATGAGAGCATAAGGGAAAGTGTTCTTAGGTCCCCATTATTCTTGGAAAGTGGTGAGGAAATATAGGCTTAATTAAATAATAATATTATTTAATTATTTTAGCCACATGGGTGAAATGGACAATAAGTGGAATATGTAATTAATTACTTGTTTATTATGATGAGATGGAAAAGGGTAATTAAGTTATGGATTTTAGGTGAAAGGGATATGTCCTAGGTTAATTAAGACTACGTGATGGGATATGTCCTAGGTTAATTAGGACTAGGTGATAGGATGTAGGACTAGGTTATAAAATTGGTCAATTAGAGATTAGGTGATAATTTTAGTGATGATGAATAGACCTAGGGAATATTTTAGGTGTATAGAATGTGTTTGTAGTGATTATGGCATCAACTCATGGAAACGCATGAAGTTGCACAATCATGGTGTGAATGGTAGCATTGGTGACAAATTTATCTTGTTGGAGAGGCACGCTCAATGCCCGTGTGTTTCCATTGTTAACTACATTGTGAATCTGCATCCTTTCATTGGTAGCATCTTCCATAACTACCTTCCAAGTATTATTTTCAAGGCATTTTGATGTCCTACAAAGGTTGCCTTGAAGCTTAGTTGCACATTCATTTAGGCTATGGTTATAATTCTTCAAATTGAGTTTATTGGATCACATATTGCCTAATCACAATGAAGTTCATGTTGTACAATCACCCAAATCCCAAAGAGGAGACACTCAAAAGACTATTCCCCAAAATCAATGCTCCAAAGGGCCAACTAGTGTTTGTCAATTACTTATAAGTGCTTAGGGTATTTCTTCTCTCCATAGGTTGAGGTCAACAAGTCAAACTTATTTGTGCCTAAAAGAAGAATAGAGGGGGATTTCCTAGGAGAGAATGCCCTTAGATGACCTTATAATTCAGGTGGTCACTATACGTCCAACTAGTCAATTGTGAGAAAGAAATTTATGAGATATGGTGTAAATGGCTTCATACACAATGCTCTTTGCATGTGTATGTTAGCCAAATCCTGCTAATATTTAGCTTCAACATTTCCTCTTAATCCTTGGGAATGTTAGCATGCATCATGGTTGTGCTTATGTTAGTTGAGACATACTTATATATGCGACATGAGCCAATCCAAGTGTGTAGGGGGCTCTCTTACAAATATAGTCCTTATTAACCTTATAATGAAGGTTGTCACATGCAAACCACAGTGTGTCCAAACCTACCTATCATGAGTAGGGTCAACCCTAAGTAGGGTGAAAGGTCACATACGAGATGTTCTTCACAAGTCCTTGTTAACCAATGCTTCCTACCCTCACTCCCACCTCAATGGATCTATTCCCCTATAGCATTGAATTTATCATGGAAAACAATAACTTGGGCAACACATAAAAGTGGAGCATCTTGTAAATTGAACCTTGTTGTTTTTTAGCTCCACCCTCCCACTCTATCCCCTATAATGTTGCCTTGCTTGAGGTAAGTATTCATATTGATTGAGAAGGATTGGTCTATGTTGTGCACACCACTCTAAGTGCATATGGAGCCTTTAATGGCCTTATAATTAAGGTGGTTGCGTGCACAACACACTTTTCCCAAATCCACTTATCATGAGCAATGTTGGGTCTAAGAAGTGGGCTAACATGAAGCTCCTTGCTATCACATTTTAGCCTACACAATTTTTACTTGTGCATGTCAGATTTGTCCTAGACTAATGTGACCTTAGGATCCTCAAAGAAACACATGAAACCCTTCAACCAAACCCCTCCCTACCCTTTAGCTCTAGGTTTTCCTCCCTTTCCTCAAAATGTTGTATTATCTTGAGGCTAAGTGTTTAAATTGGTTAAGACGAGTAGAAACAGCTTTGAGAAGTCTAGTAAAGGGTTTTGTCCAAGATGTTCTTCCCATGTGCCTATAACCAAAGCTCCTTGTTACTTTGTAATCAGCATTGATCCCTCCTCGTTAAATGGTATATTTTCCCTAAGGGTGTACCTTAAAGAATAGTAACATGTGGCTTTGTTGAGAATCATAAGATGAGGGCTAACAATGCTTGGGTAAAATATACATCATACAAGGAACTTCCATTATTGTCTTCCTCTCGGCCTAAAACTTGTGAGAAACATTGGTTGCTCAATTTGTCACACCCTTGTACTTCTCTCTCAAGCTCTTGGTGAAGTTAGTACTTGTTCAATCACAAGGCCCTACCAATACTCTTTTTCAATATCCCATGTGGGTTGTTTATTTGTACTTATAGGAATATTACAACTTGATCAATCGTGCCAATAGGCATATGCTTATCTCAAAGATTAAACCTTTAAGTATGAACTACTTTAGATTGTGAAACTACATGACTCATTTAATTAGTTATAATTTCTTTGATGGTATTGTTTATGTAAAAATGAACCACCACTAAAAATAACAACAAATTTACTTCAAATCTAGCTAAAGTAAAATAGACAACTAGAGTCGAGATTGCATAAGAAACTAGTGTTGAAAGAGAAAAAAGAGTTAAGAAAACATATTTGGAAACAACTACAAATGAAGGACAAATGAAGAAGGATAGAGTAATAAGTTGGATGAAATGATGGATGTGCACAAACTTTATGTAAAGTCAACGGACAATAGTGTCTAGATTCTTGCATTGATGACCTTTGTAGGGCATTGTTGACCTCTATGGGGAAATGATGACCTTTGTCAAGCATTGACAACATATATGGGGTGATATTGTCTAAGGAGGGCACTTGTGTCCACTGTAAATAATAGTGCACTGTAAATAGTGATGTCTTAACGCCAAACATTGTTTATGCTTTGGTGCACCTATCTAACCTATTTCCCTTGTTGGTAGAAGTAGCAAATATGGCACAAAGATAGCAAAAAATGTAAGGAATGTTGGCAATGCACATTTAGGAGCTTGCTTCAATCAAGCCCTTTTTTTTTATTGTTCTAGAATGAAATTATATAAGTTTGGTGTGTGTGATCCTATGTGGAGTTGCAACAATGGCAATATGTGTAGTTTTAATGGTGGCTTTCTAAAAAAGGTGTGAAGGTGCAAGATGGGAAGAACAAATGAGAGGGACCCTTCCAAATATTGAAAGTTTTCATAAATGAACATGCTTAGGCTCACATGACCATTGGAAATGCATTAGGGTTAGGTTTGGCAAAGAGGATGACATTTGGTTGGGGAAAACCAGTTTCAAAATGTCAAGGATCACTAGTACAAGTGCATTGGTGTCTAGTGTAACTCAAAGGTGTAGGCAAGGTGGAACAAGGTGTCAAAAACAAAAGGAATAATGCTTTGATGAAATGTTTTGGGATGTTTCAACCTTGTAAACAATCAAAATATGACCAAGTCATGTCTATTAGCGATGAACACTAAATTAGGTGAAACAAAATGGGAAAAGTACAACATATGCACTTTTCAACTAGGAAAAGTACAACATATGCACTTTTCAACTCTCCAAGTACCTTGCTACTTAGATAACCATAGTTATTCTAGAGCTAATATTTGCACCAAATCCCAACCTCTTGGAAGGGATGCATTTATTATGTAAAATGTTCATGCAACCTCCCCTACAACCCCAATGATTCATTATAAATCAACAAATATCACACCTTTTGTGTCAACAACTTCATTCAAATTTCTACCCCAATTGTATTATAGAAGCCTACCATGGTGTTGATGGGTGATTAAGAATTAGGATTAAATTTCAAAGAGGAAGCTTGAGAGATGGTTACCACATCTAAGAAAGGTAGCAACCACGCAAATGTCCTAGTTCTAACATAAGCTCATAGTCAAATTAAATAACACTAGTGGGTTCATCAAGTAGCAATTGGAATAAGTACAATTTAAATCTCTTAATGAAGATCCATTAGTGTGCATAGCTACTTGGTGTGCAACCACCCTCATCACCATTCTTGAAATCTTAAAAAGATAGAAATACTGGCACATCCATAACACACAAAATTACATTGTAGAAAACTCTTTCCAAAAAAAAAAAACCTAACAAAAACAACACTTGATTAGAGTACTAACTAAACCATTCACAATTTAATAAGGCATCTTGCACTAGTGCTTAGCCCTAATCAATGTGCAAGTATTTACAGAAATTTTAATCCAAGAAATTGCTAAGCAATGTCACAATACAATGGGTATTAAACCATGGGCCAAAAAATCACACATTTGGACCCAAAAATATTTCTCAAAATAAAACATGCAAAGTATACAACACATTTTGCGACAAACTATGCACCAAATTCATATAAACAAATTAGCGTATCATTATCATAAACAAGCCATGCCCTAGGAAAAGGTAGGTATCTAAGAAAAACAAACAAATATGTTCCTCTTAATTAAAAATCCTTCAACAAAAGACCAGCCACGATTTACACAAGCATCTCACACCTACAAACAGAACCAAATCACATGATGTACATGATCATGTGACTTAATTTTAGACAAGTACCACTTCTTGAGCACAACCAAATAGTTTAATTAATTGTTTCGAACATAAACTTTCAATCAGCAAATTGCTCAAAAAATACTTGCAACAACAAACCTGCTCCTCATAGTGTAAAATGTTAGGGCGGATCTTGATACGTTGTATGGAAAATATCAATTGTTGGTATATGCTATAAGCATTGCAGAACGTGCAATACAAATTCCTTTTGGTTTTTCATCTGATATTTTGTCAAAAGAATTGTTTTAGTATTTCTAGGCGACTCTTAATTATTTGAAAATTTGGGATGTGTGACACAAAAGAGATACTTCAAAAGTAAATGAAGAGTGACGCTATATATTTTGAAAACAGGGTCATTTCAATATCTCTTGTCCAAAATGTCTTCTCAATAATCAAAAGCATCTTAATTAAAAAGGGATTTCTGAAGGAATTTCTTGACATCCCAAGCAGTGGTATTTCAAGGTAATGGACAACAAAATTGCACCTATGGAACTGAAATGTTCTAAAAATAGCTCGGACAGAGTGCACTCAATTCTGGTGCCACGTCTTTGTAAGCCGTATCTAGTGCAAAAACCTGTAATTCTGCAATAAGTAATTGAATCCATAATACATGAGATAATATGCAACTTAGCAACTGACATTATCACACAATTATTGATGTTGCAAATGGATGCATACTATGTTTAGTGTTGATCACCAAGACATTATATGACCACAATTCAGGAGTCCTGATTCATGATGGAATGAAATGAGTAGAAAACAGATTCTAATGGGAGAGCACAAATCTGTTTGGTTAGTTGGAATGCCAAACAGTACTCATAGAAAAAATGAATCGGGTTCAAACCAAGTAACACCTCTCCACAAAATTATTCACTTGCACTTAAAAAAAAAAACTTGCAACACAACTCTGCTATGTGGTAACTTGAAAATTCACTTCCAAAATTATAATAGCAGAATCATTGCGGAATTAATATAGAATATACCAAAGAGAAAATAATGTGATAAGATATAAAAAACCTTCAATCAAGAATTGTCCTTTCTACACTCTCAACTTCATATATTGATCGGTAACATTTGATAAGGATTGAACTGAAACACGAAAACCTGGCCCCATCTGCACCCAATATCAAACTCCATCATTCCACCAGAATTTACTACAATTGTGAATATATAACTACACAAACTAGATATGAATTGAATGCCAAAACATAAATCAATAATTTAATCCACTTACAGTGCTGGTTAATGTAAAAGTCTTGACATAACCTGCATATCTGGAGGCTGTACCCAAAGTTACATAAATTTTCAAAATTGTGACGAGAGAAACCATAAAATGTTCCGAACAAACTGAAATCATAGAACAGAAAAACTACAATGCAAACACAAAAGGTAGGTCTTTAAAACGAATAGAATAAGAATTCATATTAATTTCTAAATATCCAAAAGAAAAAACTTAAAAACAGACAAAGTGTGATTATAATAATTAATGGCAAGATAATAAGCTTACTTTTTTTCAGGCCTACTGGCTTGGCAGCAAGAAGAGCATTCAAAAATGCCACAATATTTTCGCGCAATGCTTCCTCTTTAAAGCTAGCCTGTTATATAACATCAATATTAACCCCAGTCAATAGAACTTCACAAGTCCACTGAATTACTCAACATAAGATGATGTTAAACATGTTCAATAATCTATTCAATACAAACATTTCCTTTCCATGCATAATATCATCTAACGTCAGATTCAAAATTTATGCTATAGCAATGGACTACTGTATGTAGCTTTCTCTTCCTCAAGATGATTATGTCCACATCTACCACATGAAAGTTGTCACATTTCAGTTCCAATCAGACACTACAGCTTTGATAGTGGCTTAATAAATTTCAAAAGTCTTGTTTCTTTAGTAGCATCAAGGTCAAACCACATACATTCATTCAAGCAATTTCTTATAGTAGGAAAAGGGTGGAAGGTTACATGGATTGACATTACTGCTGCTGAGAATCCCAGCTACGACAAACAAAAATGCCGTTTCCAGCTTTTTATACAAACAAGCGCATGGACTGGCCAGCAGAGAAAATATCCTTGAAGATTAATTCTAAGCATTCCCTCGGAATGCATCCAACCTGTCCTGGACCCCTCTCCCTGCACCCACCCCATCCCATCCCACTTTTTTCTTTTTAATTTGGGATTCCCCCTATTTGCAGGACCTCTAGGGTCACCCTAACATCCATTGACCATTCCAGGGATGTCAAAGTATCACCCACATGATACTGTTAAAAAAAATTGGAAATAAAAAAAATACAAAAGGAACATTTTAAATTAACTAAAATCCTAAAAGGAAGGCCCACCAGGGCCCCCCAACCTAAAAATACATTTAAACCCTGAACCATTGCACTTTTGCAATCACCAAAAGGGAAGAAAAGGAAAGGAGAAAAGAGAAGATAAGGAAGAGGAAGCCAGGAATGTCTTCTCTTCTTGCAATCCCCGACAGAAAAGACAACGCAAGTTATGTACATTAACTTGAAATCTTTTTCTTTTTTTTCCCTTTACAAAAGCCAAACTCAAAGTTTGTGGCCTTTTCATTTTTTATTTTATGTCAAAGTTGGTTTTTTATTCAATCTTGGTTTTTTATTCAATCTGATTTTTCAAAACATTGAAAGATTGGAGATGATTTTCTCATTTTTGTTTGGTTCAATGTGTTAAAAATTAGAAAAAAAAATTGTTTGACTTTTAAGTGAAAGTATAAATGGAATTGATGTTTTATGTATTTACTTTTTTGGCAACCGACCTTTAATGTTGATGAAAAGGGCTTAAATTTAACATGTTGCTGTTTTAGTTTTGACACTCACCATTAAGTACTGGTTTTTTTTTTTTTAATTAACTTTTAAAACTGCACCAAACTGGAACGTGTTGCTCTTTTTAGTACATCTTGTCCTTTTTGTTGTTTCTATTACTGCTTTGTTTTTGTAGTGCCAAGATGAGTTTCCATGATGAGGATTATGAGGAAAAAGTGACAATGAGAAGTTCAAATGAGCAGGTTGGCTGAGAAGTGGGGGAAACAAGACAAACTGAAAGTTCACTTGCAAATGCCATTGCTGGGAAATTTGATTGCCCTTCTAAGTTGTTGGAGAAATGGGCAAAGGGGCCATTCACCGAAAAATAAAACCACCTTTGCACCAATTTTCTACCATTGTTAATAAAAAACCAAGCAATTAATTCGAGAAGGAATCTGCTTAGCAAGTGCAATATTTTCTCTCTGACTTGGCATGGCAGCATTTCCAAGGTCAATGTGCATTTTCTTGATATCCCTAGCAAAGGGATTGGGATCTGTGAGGAGTTTAAACTTGATCAAGGGACCAAATTTATCAGATTGTCTTAGAGAGATTACTCCACTCCATTTGCAATTGCAAATACACTTCATCTAGGACTTTCAAGCAAGTTTCTAATTCCTCACTTCTTACAATTCCATATTATGAGGCAAGTGGAGTGGAGCCAAAAGGAAAGAAAAGCCATGGATTCTACTTCTATTCCAATTATGAACATGTTTAACTCACAACCTCAAGACAAGGCAGGCACTGCCCTTGGCAAACAAAAATATTGACAACAGTATTCCATTCCATGTTGCCCATTTATTATTATTAGTAGATGAGACCTACCACTGTAATAAAGTCACCATAGTGACTTAACTGGTTATTGTTTTATTTCCTATTTAGATTATAGGACGTGTCGTGTTTATCGGTTTGTTATATTTATCCATTTGTCATATTTTTCGTTTCATCTCCGGTCTCTATATAAGGAGATGAACATCATTGTAAATTGTTATCCTGATATCTAATAGATTAATATTGTGTTCTCTATTTCTTTTTGCAACATGGTATAAGAGCAGGGGGTCACGTGAAAAGGAGTTGTATCAAAGTCACAAAAGGGTTTGGTGGTAAATCATGCAAGGATTTTCCAATGAAAATCACGACCTAGGAAATGGGGCAAATCAAAGAATCTAGTTGTGTGAAAATCATGGGCACCAAAGCAAATGAAATCACGGCAAATTTCAAATCCATCGTATCTGAATTTATTTGAAAATCACAGACTTTTTAATGCTAAAAATCACAGATTTATTATTCTAAAAGTTGCATATATTTTTTTAAGGAAATCATGGAGGGTTTTGTTGATGTTATTAGCAGCATCGGGCTGCTTCTTCCAAATCCGCGATTGAAGATAATTCAAATGTAGCCTAACGGCTATTTGAATTATATTTATATTCAATCTCTTGGCCGACTTGAGATAAGTGAAGAGACACATCATTTGTTGATATTTATTATTTGTTAATTAATGAAGAGATGTGATGAGGCCGACCTCATACTCCTTGGGCGCGATTTTCTAGAAGGGCGCAATTTCTTGAAGAGACGTGTTCATCTCTTGTGGCTGACTTGCTTTGTGAAGGGTCACGTCCTTCTCTCTATCTTGTATATATATCCATTGATGTTTCATTGTTTAGCATTCATTCATATTCATCATAAGTCGTCACATACATAGTGTGAATTCTGTAGAAGCGCAGTTTGAGGATTTGTATAAGGCTGAGTCTTATCATCAGCAAATTATATTGTTGTGTTCTGTATCTACATCAGTTTGTGGTGTCTCTTATTGGCCTTCATATCGGCTCTTGTAAAGGAGACATTTGTGTTGACATTTCAATATATAAGTGATATATTGTTGCTGGGTTTTTCTCCCTCAAGAGGAGGGTTTTCCCAGGGTATCTGCTGTGTTATTGTGTCTGATTTTGAATTAATTTTCTGTGCATTAAATCTGATCATAAAACTAACAGGTTTCATCCAAGAATCACAAGATTAATTTTTCTACAAAAAGATGGTTTTCTAGTCTTCTAAGACATTCTTGCTCACGGTTGGCATTCAGTCAACAACCAAGTATTTTTTCCAAAATTTAGAAGTCAAGACTTGGGCATATGCAAACATGACTAGGGTGTTGAAGGCAGCATTTTTTAACAATTTATTTCTAGCTTTTCTCAAACCCATGACTAAGGTTTCATCAGTTCACGGCTAGGACTCCTCAAATCAACAAGCAGGGAAAAGAAAATTAATAAGTAGGGTTTCAAAATAGCCTTTTGCGGTTTTTATAACTTCAGCCATGGCTACTGCAACTTCTTTTGTGCACAATATTAGTCCTCAACCAATGTTTGGTTGTATTCTAGAAGTTATTACCGTTGAGAATATTTTTATTGTTATAGAGGCCTTGCTTCTCATGTATATCCAAAGGATATCTGGATTTGAGCAATCATTGATTATGGACATTGGAGTTGCAGAGGACCAGGAAATCTTGCCCTTGGAGGGTTTGGAGGAAGAAGATGAAGAAATCTGACAAGATCTTGCTCGTACTTTTTGCTACAAGGATTTTGATGCAGATACACTCTGTTGCCATCTACAAGATGAGCATTGCTTCCAGGCCAATAGGAAGTAGGTATGTCTTATCTATACAACTAATGTAGTCATTATTGAAGATCCTCCAGATGTTGATAATGGTGAAGGATTTGCTTTGTATGCATTTTAAAGAAGCCCGCACTTTCTGAACAGGAAGGAATCCAATGTAGTTGACACTGAATATGGATGGTTACCCAGATAGTTTGGGAGTTTATGGATGTTGGGAGTTATACCCTTATGAGGGTCATGAGACAACTTGATGGAGCACTATGGATGTAGCTCAACATGGGTTGTTGTCCGAGAAGATCTGTGATTCAAGAGTTTGAAGAGGTGGTAATCTAGGAACTTTGAAATTCATCTCGAGAGCTACACCTTTACAAAGGTTACGAGGCAACTTGATGAAGTCCTACTTGGTCTAAAATCTATTTTCAAAGAAAAGCTTATCAAGATTACATGGTTCTGAGCATTTTTAGTTTATTAGTCATTATGTTAGTTTGCTTTGTTTTTAGTGCAATAAGCATTAAAAGAGGGGGTATTTGAAGATAAGGCTTACCTTTGTGATAAAATCACTATAGTGACTTAAATGGTTATTGTTTTATTTCCTACTTAGATTCTAGGATGTGTCATGTTTATTGGTTTGTTATGTTCATTTGTTTCATCTCCAGACTCTATATAAGGAGATGAACCTCATTGTAAATTGTTATCTTGATATCTAATGGAATAACAGTGTTCTATTTCTTTTTACAACAATTATGTGCCTTCAAGGGAGGTTAAATTTTTGCACCACCATCTTGGATGGACATTATTCCAAGGTAAACATTAGATGGAGGAGATGACAATCACATGGGTTTCTAATGGTTGCAACATCACCATGGATGGGTGGATGGATATTAAACACTACCTACTCATCAATATTATGCTTTCATGTAAGGATGGGTCTTACTTCCTTAGGACAATTAACTACTTAGGAAAACATAAGGATATAGAGTTCAAGGTTGAGGTCCTAAGAAATGATACAAAGGAGGTGGATCCTCAAAATGTAGTGCAAGTGGTTATGATGCAGCATGTGTTCAAAACAGAAAGCAAATTGGTTGAGTGCACCTACAAGAACATTTACTAGACCACTTGTGTGCATTATCAATGCATTGAAAGAAATTGACAAAATCGAGTGGGACGAGAAATTGTTTTGATCCTTTGCAAAGAAAAATTCTTCAAGCCAGTTGAAACCCAATTTTCTTTTTATTTCATTATAATTGCAACTTATGATCATGACACAAAAGCGGACTAGGTGAAGGGAATCCAAGACATAGCAGGCAAAGAGAGTGAAGGTGGTTGTGGTCAATGATGTGTAGTGGTCAGATGTGAGATATATCACATCTTTTGTATCCCCAATTTTCCCAATCATCAAATATTGGTATTATAGCGATCCTAGCCTAGGGAGCCTAGGGATGATTGCAAGTAGATTTATAGCATGCTTAACCAAATGAAGGTCACCATTCATGTAAGAGATCCCACCCTAAGTTTCTACAAGCATGTTTAGCCCATTATTCATAGGAGATGGGAGAACTTGAACACCTCTTTATACATGACCGCATATGTACTTTGCATCCAAAATGGTACACGAAAAGGCCAAGTAATGTTGTCCCCCTTGATATTAATGTAAAGAATAGAAAAATACAAAAACAGCTACAAAATGTGTCAAATGAGTTTGGTGGGGGTCTGAGGGCAGCACCTCCAATGGGGTCAAGGGGCAGCACTCCTGGCCCATTCCCTATTGAGATATAGGGTGGAATCAAGGGATGGAACCCCCACCACCAAGCCCAAACGAAGACCTTCAAAACCACATAAACCTTCATGGTTCACACCATTTTCATAATTTTTTAGAAGGTAAAAAACAATTCTTATAAAGCCAAAAAAACAAAGTTCTTGGAGTGTTTAGCCCACTCTTTTTTCTGCATTTTCAACACATTGCTGGCACGGTGAGTCAAGTCATCAAACTCGATGAGTTTTCAGCAAGTTTTATCCCAATATCGATACTTGGTGAGTTTAACTTGCGATTACTCGCGAGCTGACAAAACTCGCCGAGTTCGCAATCTATGTTTCACACATCAAATTTGCCATCACCTAGGGAGCGCCTAAACTCAATGAAAAAACACAAAAAAAAGTTGCCTAAAAAGTGCAACTAACCTTAAAAACACCCTCTAAAGCCCATTTAACATTTCATTGCTCTCCTCAAACACATTCATCAAGTATTTTTTTCCATTTTTCCATTTTGAAGGGTTGTTTGTTTTTCGAAGGAGATCGATCACAAAGTGCCAAAGGATCAAGGATACCTTGCACAAAGGAGATCTAATCATCTAAGGTAAGCATTGGAACTAATTCTTTAGTTTTTTAACAAATTGTTTCAAGTTTTTGATGATTTTTTTCAAGTTTTTTTTTTTATTTTTTTAGAAAAGAAGAAACAAGTTTTGCTATTTGTTAAAATGTGTTTTGGTGTTCATTTTGAACTTTCATTAGTTTATACTTTATAAATTATACATATTGTAGAGTTGTATTTATTTATTTATTTTTTAACTTAAAGTTTTATAATTTCTTATAACAGAAAAATCAAATTGCAATCTATTTGAAATGGCCACAAGTTCAAGTTCAATAGGTATTGATGCAAACAAAATTTTTAAAATTGATCAAGCATCTCCTTTATGGAATTATGTTACGATGCTTGAACACTTCCGGGAGGTGGGGCATTCATTTGGAATTGTGGTGAGTGCGGAGTATGGGATACGGGTACGCCAGTACGACGATTTTTTTTTCCTGAAATACGGTACGTTTGGGTACGGCTGTATATATATATATATATGCAAAAAATTAAAAATATACAAAATTGTTAATACATTTGATAGTATGATATAGTATACTTCATCAATCATCAGTCATCAATTCATCACTGAATCATTGATCAATGGTAGTGATAAAGATAAATGCCAATTGATAGTTCAAAATTTCAATATTATGTCATATATCATATATGTCTAAAGTCACGATTCAAATGAAGATCATTACAATTACAAACTTACAATGATAATAGGGATCTGACAATAAACCATCTAGTTATTACAATATTGGATTAATGTCAATGTTTATACTGAAATAAATATTTTATAAATCCATTAAATTGACAAGCAACATTTAAGAAGCTGATAATGAAATAATGCCTTTGAAATTAATTTGAAACCCAAGCTAAAACAGATCACAAACTACTGCAACAAAAAAGGATGATTCAAATTAACATTTTCTGCCTAGCAGCACCCTGGGAGTGCTTGGGAGCGCCCAAGAAGGACCCTCAGAGAACCTGGGGCTGCTTGGGCGCTCCCAGGCTGCTCCCGTACCCAAACACTCCAGGAGCAGGCACAGGGTCCTTTTTTGAAGAACCCGGTAACATAGCAATTTTGTATTGTACTGATCTTCATTTGAATCGTGACTCTAGACATATATGATATATGACATAATACTAAAATTTTGAACTATCAATTGGCATTTATCTTTATCACTACCATTGATCAATGTTGATTGATGATTGATGAAGTAGCATACTATCACACGTATTTACAATTTTGTATATTATTAAAAATTTTACATATATATATATATACTATACAACCGTACCCAATGTACTGTACCCAACGAAAAAAAATTGTCGTACCGTGTCACATCTTGATTTTTGCTTGTATAAACTTTATTTGATGATAAATGGACCTGGATGAGACTAGTCGGCAATGTGTGTTTGAAGCATAGATTAATGTGTTTTTGTGGATGATAAATTAGATGTATCTTTAAAATGCATGCTATTGTGATTAAAATGATGATGAATTATTATGATGTGAATATTTCGATTATGGATTATGGTTTTATGGACTAATCTATTGACGAAAATCTAAGTGTGAATGAGTGCAAGAATGTGTCTAAGGCAAGAACATGGCTAAGGTAGAAGTATCCTAGCCACTTGGTAATGATTAGCATGATAGAAACCCAATACACACACCCACATAGTTGCATTCATCCTACATTATGTATGATTATGATTGCATTGTGTTATCATGAATACGTCATTTGTGCGCTATGATTTATATGATGACTATGTCTTATGGATGTTTCCTTTGCAAAATTAATTTAATTGGGAAATTAAAAGATTTTATTTTCAAAGTTTGATAATGATAAATTTCATAATTTATATATATATATATATATAAAATAGCTAATTAGCAAAAATTAAATTAAATAAGTTTATTAAAATTAAATAACATAAGTTTAAAATTTTAAAAAGAAATTGCATGATAAATCATGCAAGATGTGAAAGTTCAATTCTAAAAATAGACGGGAGTTGAGCTTTTTGCATAAGAATATGAAAAATAATGAAAGGGAGCTCAAGAAAAGAATGGATGATTGTTTTTGAAAACATAATTGCAGTGACCAAGAATACGTGAGGAATTGGTGTGGACAAAGGAGTTTAGGCACTACCAATATCATTGAACTAGAGGCGGCATTGGCTGGAAAAATGGAGAACCTAGAGAAAGCCACGCTTGAAGTTATTTGGAAGCCCAGGACCAGGCAAGCAGGTCTGGTATGACAACCTTGAGGCTTTTCTACTTGAGCTCATCATGTTTGATCCTATTCTTTATGCTTATACCTATTTGTTTCTCTTTCTTTTTTCTTATTTTTTTATCAGTGAGGATTTAAAAACAAGGATCCACTTTTTATAGAATCAATTAGAAAAAAACTTGAAAGATACCAAAACATGCAAATAGTGATACTATCTTAGAACCATAGTATAGAGACTTGGGCTTGGTGTGGACTCAACAGGTCCATTTTGGGCTTGCAAATAGTGGGCAAATTAATGTTAGAGTAAAAGGTATTTCCTAATTATTTATTTATTTATTAAGTCCCTTTTCCTCTAATTACTTAAACTTACTTAGGTAATGTTCTTTTTATGTCTCATCTCATAGGATGAGGACACATGTCATGATCTTGTTTTATCCTCACCTAGGGTTTCTAGGTTTATTATCCTTTTATAAGGATTCTCTATTGTATAATCATTAAGATGCACATTCATTATGATTCATGATTTTTTGAATCAATAGCTCTTGGCTTCCATAGTTTTGCTATTCTCTCTTTCTGTGACAAGTGTTTGATGGCAAGTGATCCTTGGGAGCTATGGAGTTGACTTTTCCCAGCTTCAACAATTAAAATAACCAAAACTTGTCTAAAACCCTCTAAAAATTGACAAAAACAGAAAACCAGAAAAACAAAAGTTTAGCTATTATAGTGAGGCTTTCATTGAGTACTATGTCCCTGGAATTCAGCTAGGTGACTTAAGTTTTCGCTAGGCTCATTGAGATTTCACCAAACTTACCAAATCTCATAATCATGAACTAAACAGACCAAGAATGTAATTGCTACAGTCTGGAAGCAATATCCAGTGATGTAAATGATTTTCATAGGTTCCATAAAACCTAATGGTGAAGTACTAATTTCCAAAGAGGCACATCAAACTGAATGCCTGTAAGGAATGGCTGAAAAATGTAATTATGATACAACAAATGACTTTAGAGGATCCAAGGCAAAATGAGTGTTGCCGCAAAATCTTTCTATCCCTCTTATGTGATTTTTGAAAGGCAATTAGAATTATTTGCACAACCACATATATCATCCTTTAACAAATCTATTACTCAGGGAGTTTGTAACTACAACATTTGACCATAAACTTTTTGTCAGATGATATATAATAAATCTTTGTTAAGTTAATATTAATACTAAGAAGTTTGACATCGGTGTGCAAAAACTGTGTTTGCTTAGATGGAGAAAACCATGAATAGGATAAGGAAGCTAATCAAATTTTGGCATAGAAATAGAGCAGATTCTTTTATCTCCTATTGCATGAAATTGAGAATAGTAATGCATGTTCATTAATTATTGCATGAAATTGAGAATAGTAATGCATGTACATTAAATATTGCATGAAATAGAGAATAGTATTGCATGTGCATTAAATATTCATGAAATTGAGAAATATCATTAAAGATCAAATTTGCATGTTTATAACTAGTTGCATGTCAATAATTAAATTACATGACAATAGTCAAGTTGCATGTCAAAAGTGAATTGCATGTTAATTATATACTATTTTGTCATTATGCATGAAAAGATTGAAATAATGAAAGATGATCATATAATCATTTGCATGAAAGGAAAAAGAGTATTTATTTTCATGATCTTTGGATATGCATATTATTCTATATATGAATTGGGTTTACCTTCCAAGATAGGGTGCCAAATATGGACCAACAGAGAAGGTCGATCCTAGGGATCTTCCGGTTTAATCTAGTGCTTCGCCAAAGCCATGTTTTCATTGAAATAGATGAATGTTACCTAGCAAATTATATTGATATGTTTCTTTGCCATATCCTAATAGTAGGACATTGCATGTTCATGTTAGAAATGCATGTAGATATATCAGGTTGCACCGGGGTTCCCTCCTGCTTATTATTTCCAACTTGCTAGGTATTTCATGCAAGGTCGGGTATTCTTCGAGTAGGAAGAATTTTGGGGAAGCGTAAGCTTCATGGTTAGGCGAAAAAGCGCCTGAGCCATGTTCTCGTCTCTCAAACTTGCGAATGATTGTTAGGGTCGATGGCAATCAGAGACTATATTGATTATGTTTACATATCATTCTTATATCATTGTTTGTATTTGTACTTCCAGATTGTTTAATTAGTTGACTACATGGCATGAGAGCCTAAGTTGTACTTTTGTATATCATATTGAAACGGAGAGAAACGGAGATGATTTTTAAATATTCGGTATATTAAAAAGTGTTAGTGTTGTAACGGCAGGAGATATTTTCTCCTTAATATATTATTGTTCAAGGCAAGTCGGCCTTTATGTTTTAAATAATATTTATATTTTTTCTAAAAGCCGACCTAGAAAGGAGGTCGCTTGGTTTGGTATATAAAGAGGATGGAGTCCTCTCATTTAAGCATCAGTTCATTCACTCTCCAATTCGCATCTTCAGCAACAGCAACAGTTTGCCTCCTAGCAGCAAATTCGATTCTAAGAAGTATCATCTTTTGTATTTCACTTCAAGGAGAAGTGTCTCCATTCATTGTATTAGACTCGGCCTTGTGTAGGGCCTGATTTTGCATGTAGTTTCTGCACTTATTATTCTGATATATAAGAGAATATTCTTTGTTGGGTTTTTCTCCCTCGAGTAGGAGGGTTTTCCCAGGGTAATCACTATGTTCATTGTCTATGTGTTGCATTTTCTGCTTGTTTACATTTCTGATCTAAAAAAAAACTAACATGGTATCAGAGTGGGTCTACGAAAAAAAAATCTGATCAGATTTGTCCAAGCAAGATAATCTTCTAAAGAAATGAAGGAAGATATTTCTGCTCTGGAGGAACTTTGTTCAAGTTCTAAAGAAAATCTTAAACTTAAAATGGTTGAAATTAATGAATTGAATAATAAGTTGCAAGAAGTATTAGAAGCCAATCATTTGCTTGAGGATAACTTGAAACAGGAAGAGCTTAAGTCATCAAATTTTCTAGCGGATTTGGAGAGTGCAAGAGTGAAATGTGGAGACCTTGAATCTACAGTTGCTCAACTTAATGAGAAAATATCCAAGCTTGAGGAATCCTGTGTTGATTTCTAGAATCAGGTCAAGGCTTCTGAAGATAAGATATGTGCTTTGGAAGCTTCATTTGATCAATCTTCATCGAGGAATGCAGAGATGGAGCAAAAGTTGAAGTCCTTCGAAGAATTCCTTTCAGAACATGAAGCACATGCAAGTAACTCCAGGCAAAGAGGTGTTAAGCTCAAAGATTTAATTGTTGTTTTTCGTGATAAGGCAAAGGATAATGCAAAGAAGGTGACAGAATTGGAGTCGTTATTGGAGACTACTACACAAGAGAAATGTGATCTTGAAAAACAGCTGAAGTTGGCAAAAACAAGGTTTATGGAGACTGAAACTGAAGCAAAACAGTTTTCTGAGCAGGTATCTGAATTGAGGGTGAAGACGAAGGATTCACTGGAAAGGATTAAGGAGCTTGAAGTTATACAAATGAATTCAAGGGAGAAGGAACAAGAACTAGAGGAAAGCATAAGTTTCGCAAACCAAGAAGTTGTCAACAGGGAAGATGCAGTAAATCAATTAACTGGAAAGCTATTGGACGTTGAGAACAAAATTGAGGTCTTGTAACTTAACTACAAGGATGCACAAGACAAATTGGAAACACTTGAAATAGATCTGAAGAGTTCTATTAAAGAGATAAGTATCTTATGTTTGTACCTTTGAATAATGATCATGGATTTAAATCATGATGTAGTTAATAATAATTCATGCAATAACATTGGGAATAGTGAATCATGTATGCTACTAGCATTGGTCTGTATATTCCTCTTTGGGGTAGTTTGATTTTATGAACTATTGTTAATCTCTTTAAAATGCAGGATGGATCGAGGAGCCAAAGGACGATGGATTAATTATCCGAGATTGCATAAGGAATTCAAAGGGAGGAAGAGCTTGAGGCATCCTGTGAGGAAGTCATGCCGGCTAGAGAAACGAACAAACATGGAGAAATAGCTTGCAGCCTTGGGACTGAGTTGGTGGCGCATAACTCTCATGATTCTTCACTGAAGACATCTCTTGAGGGCACAAGGTTGGGTCAGCCTTGGATGGAGAATTTGCATCAGCAAAGAAGATTGAGAAAGATGAAGACACTAAACAACGGAGTACCTATACAGATTGTCATTGCGATCAGCTACTTCGAAGAGGAGGAAATGACATTCAGAGGGAGTTAAATTCCAAGAATTCAAGGCATGAGTTGAGAACATGTCCGGGAAAAGGATTAAGGTTCTGAGATTGGTCAATGCAGGGGAGTTCACTTCCAGAGGATTTCTTTGCAATCTCTGAGGCAGGGATCAAGGGGGAGTTTTGTGACTCACTGAGAAGAAGTCAAGGTGTCAGCTAAGTGGGTTGCAGTGTTGCAAGGCTAGGTGCTAAAGTCCTTGGAAAGCCTCTTCAGTTGCCGAGAACAGAATTGCAAGCTCCGTAACCTATTCAGAATAGGGTGATCTGGGATGAGGTCGAGAAGGACAGTCCTGAACTCTCACAAATCGGTAGTGTCGGAAGTGTGCATTGGAAACCATTTCTCTAAGGCAGCATTGTAGGCAATCTTGGATGAGGAGGTCAAAAGACTAATGTGGGTACTTGGAGCTTCAGAGGGAGTCACATCATCATGAAGATTTGTTGTAATGTACATTTCTCTGAGACAGAGAAATATGAGGTGAAAGCCCTTGTAGTGTATATTTCTCTCAGACGGAGAAATATGAGGTGCAAGCCCTTGTTCATCTCTAAGACTGAGATGAGACGTCATGTTGAGACTCCATGACGACATCACGTTGAGAGACTTCGTGATGAACCCTTGTACATCTCTGAGACTAAGATGTGTTTCTTTCCACACATGGGAGTAGCCATTGTGGACGTCATGTTGAGAGACTCCATGACAACATCACGTTGAGAGACTCTGTGATGAACCCTTGTACATCTCTGAGACTGGGATGTGTTTCTTTCCACAAATGGGACTAGCCATTGTGGACATCACGTTGAGAGACTCCGTGATGAACTCTTGGACATCTCTGAGACTGAGATGTGGTTTTCCACAAATGGGTGTAGCCATTGTGGGCGTCATGTTGAGAGACTCCATGACGAGGATATCTGGAAAATACCTCCCTAGCTAAGAGGGAGTGTTAGTGTTGTAGCGGCGGGAGATATTTTCTCCTTAATATATTCTTATTCAAGGCAGGTCGGCCTTTATGTTTTAAATAATATTTATTTTTTTTCTAAAAACAGAACTAGAAAGGAGGTCGCTTGGTTTGGTATATAAAGAGGATAGAGTCCTCTCATTCAAGCATCAATTCATTCACTCTCCAATTCGCATCTTTAACAACAACAACAGTTCGCCTCCTAGCAGCAGATTCGATTCTAAGAAGAAGTATCATCTTTTGTATTTCGCTTCAAGGAGAAGTGTCTCCATTCATTGTATTAGACTCGGCCTTGTGTAGGGCGTGATTCTGTATGCAATTTCTACACTTATTATTTTGATATATAAGAGAATATTCTTTGTTGGGTATTTCTCCCTCAAGTAGGAGGATTTCCCAGGGTAATCACTGTGTTCATTGTCTATGTGTTGCATTTTCTGCTTGTTTACATTTCTGATCTAAAAAAAACTAACAAAAAGAAGCAAATTAGCTTCTTAAATAGATTACAAATGAGATGTTTCCAGACAGGAATAGAAACATCACCGAATCACAAAAAATAGAAAGAAAACAATAAACAGCTACGTTACAAGATATTCATAGGATATTGACCATTAAATAATAATTAAATATTATTTTAATACCCTCCCTTAATGGTCAATCTATCAACTACACCAAGATGCCCCTTGAATTTTACAAACTTATTTGGACTGAGAGACTAGGTGAGAATATCAGCAATCTGATCTGCAGTCGGAACATACTGCAATACCACTAATCTGTCTTCGACAAGCTAGCGAATGAAATGACAATGAAGTTCAACATGCTTTGTGCTTTCATGGAAGACTAGATTCTTGGCGAGTTTCAACACCCCTTGATTGCCACAATACAAGGGGGAAGGCCTTGCTTGAGACATTTGCATGTCCGAAAGCACCCTCTGAAACCAAACTGCCTCACAAGCTGCTTTAACAATTCCCCAATATTAAGCTTCAATCGAGGAAAGAGCCATTGCCTACTGCTTCTTGCTGGTCCATGTGACTGCAGCTGTACCCAAACTGAATACATACCCTAAAGTAGACTTTTTGTCATCAACAAAACCTGCCCAATCTGAGTTTGTATAACCAATCAGCTTAGGATCTTTGCACCTTCCATACAGAATGCCAAAGTCTGAAGTGCCTTTCACATATCGCAGCACACGCTTCGCTGCAACCCAATGTTCTACTTTAGGGGTTGTCATGAAGCGAGAGATGTAGCTCACTGCAATACTGAGATCAGGTCTAGTAGCAATGAGATAAATGAGGCTGCCTACTAGTTGCCTAAATGCAGATTCATTTTCCACAGGCGAATCTAATTTTGTTGATAGTTTGAGCCCTTTCTCTATAGGTGTTGATGCAAGTTTGCAGTCACTCATTCTGAACTTGTCAAGCAAACTACAAGCATACTTAGACTGAGAAATGAAGATGTTGTCAATTGTCTGCCAAAACTCAACACCAAGACAATAATGAAGAAGTTCCAAATCGGTCATGTCAAATGATTGACTGAGATTGTGTTTTATCTCCTCAATCAAGTTTTCGGAGCTGCCAATAATGATAAGGTCATCAACATAGACAACAAGTACAAGAATATCATTACCAGACCGTTTAACATACAAATTTGAATCAGAAGGGCTCCTCTAAAAACCATGATCAGTAAGGTACTTATCAATTTTCATGTACCATGCCAGTGGAGACTGCTTAAGGCCATGGAGTGCTTTCACAAGTCTGCAAACTTGGTGTTCTGTACCAAGAACCTTGAAACCGAGAGGCTGCATCATATAGACTTCTTCCTGTAGATCACCATTGAGAAATGCACTCTTGACGTCCATTTGATGGAATTTCCAACCAAACTAGGTTGTTGTAGCGAGGACAAGCCGAATAGTACTCATTTTGACTGTAGGAGCAAAAGTCTCCTCATAATCAATGCCCTCTTTCTGTGAGAACCCTTTGGCTACTAACCGAGCCCTATACTTGTCAAGGGTTCCGTCAGCCTTGTACTTAACTTTATACACCCATTTGCAGCCAATGGGCTTCTTCCCAAGTGGAAGATCAGAAAGGATCCAAGTGTTATTCTTCAGAAGGCTATGATGTTCAACTTCCATAGCTTGTTCCCACTCAGGTATGCCTTTAGCCTCGGAATATGTTTGAGGCTCAGAGATGCTGTGCAAATTGGCCATGAGAGCAAAATTAACAGTATTCGACTACTTGTAAAAATGTAATTATGAATATCAATTATCTTTTCACATATATTATGTGCTTTTACTTGGATTATGCACTACACCTATATGACCGTTCTCGTCTCTTGGTTTGTTGATGACCGTTGGGTTAGTGGCGACCAAAGACTCTTCAATGATTATGATACTTTTATATCTTTACTTGTATTGTTATGACCAGATGGGCATGAGAACCTAAGTCATATTCTTGCATACATTATATCTTGTATTATTTAGTACTTGGCTAGATAGTGCTTCATGTGATGATGTACCTTATTCTTATACTTAATATTCTGGATTAGACACTTTCACATGTCAGATGTAATGTGTCATTTGTATATATTGAAGATGTCTCATTTCATTTATATATTTATGTGAAAAGGAATTACTATTTATTGTTCGTGAAATAGTTTAGGGTCTTGAACCTTACATACCGGCATACCTGTATTCCGTACCCGTACCAGAACCAACAACTTGGATCAAATTCAAATTTACAAGTCTTATGGTAAAGTTATAGAAGGTTGGATTAAAAATATTATGGTAAGAGGAGCAAAATTCATCACTGATATGAAAAAGATCTGTGAAAACATTGAGTCATTAAAGAATATTGGCAATGAAATAGCTACAATTATTCCACAGCATAAAGAGATGCCTCCAACAATCAAAGCTTTCTACATATACAAAGCCAAAACTGCCACGCAAGCTGCCCAGTCATCTCAAGAAGGGAACGTCGAAAGTGTGCCACCCCAATGATGTTTCTTGCTTTATTGGTTATATTTTGTAAAAGAACTTTAAAAGTTCCAAGAAGTTTGAGAGACTTTAACTTCTCTTTTTCAATTACTTTTCAAGAAGCAGTTACATTTGTGAATGCTATATATATGTTACAATGTTATCAAATAGGCTCTCTTAGGAAAATTTTGAAAAGGAAATATACGAAAATAACTGGAACTTGAAAACTGTATGTCTGTGAACCGACAATTTAGATCATTGAGCAAATGAAATCTGTTAAAATCTATGTGTTGTAATTGGTTTTAGTAGTTATCGCATTTCTATGTGAATGTGAGTTATTTTGGTTATTTGATCTGTTTGAGTTTCAAAATTATCTTTGGTTAATAATGTTGATGTTATTAGCAGCGTCGAGCTGCTTCTTCCAGATCCGCGTGATTAGGAGACAACTCAAATGATAGCCTAATGGCTATTTGAATTGTGATAATCGATATCTTGCTCTTGGCCGACTTAAGAAGAATTGAAGAGACACGTCATTTGCTAAATATTATTTAATATTTATTTATGAGGCTCTTTATGAAGTGGCGCGATTTTCTGAAGGGGCCGACCTCTTGTGTAGAGGCGCGATCATTTGCTCAGGCCGACTTGTGTTTATTGAGGGGACACGTCTCTCCATTCAATGTTGTATTTATATGCCTTGCTTCCATCTCATTCTATCATCTATTTAGTTCATTGTTCATCATAAGTTTGAGCCTTATCAAGTGCGAATGATTCTTAAGTGCAGATCGACATTATTGGTGTCTCAGCGAATTTCATCTGAGTTGTTCTTGTGATAGCATCAGCTTTGTGGTGCACTCTATTGGCCTCATTATCGGCCTTCATTGTAAAAGAGTTTCTCTTTGAGATTCAATATAGAAGTGATATATTGTTGCTGGGTTTTTCTCCCTCAAGAGGAGGGTTTTCCCAGGGTATCTGCTGTGTTATTGTGTCTGATTTTGAATTAATTTCTGTACATTAAATCTGATCATAAAACTAACAAATAACTCCATCAATTTATGCTTTATGAGATACAATTAGTTTGTGTCCTAATTGTTTTATTATAAATTAAAATCGTACTGAATAAGGATTCATTGGTAACATTTGGAAAACTTTGTTAGTTCTGATGTTTTAGCCTTTCTTGCTTTCTGGTTAAAAGCATACCCACATTGAACTTTAAAATTCAGAAAAGAACATATTCTTTTATCAAACAAGGCAGTTATACCTCATAAAATTCAGAGGGAAATCATTTCATGCATAAATGCTTTACCCAACTGTTGGTTATTGATTGTTTCTATCATTGGGCAATAGAGTAAGAATCAAGAATTTCAGATAGTGAATAATCCGTTAACTAACATTGATGAATTGTACTATGGAAATCCATGTCAATTACAGATCAATATAGGTTCTAGAAAAGCAGGTTTTTTTTTAATTGATCTCACATTATTCCTACTAGTTTGTGAAACCAGCTTTACAAGTTACATACACACCAAGAAATTTCCATGGTCTTTTATCTATAGTATTTCTTGCAGTTCTCTACAGAATTTTGTAGATTAAAGATAAAACAGAATCCAAATATGTTTTATATCAATATTTTCTGCATTTGGCTGCCAACAGCCAGTTCATGTTCAAAATTAATTGTCCAAAACAAGCAGATGTAAATTCCTGTCTTGTATATTCTTTAATTCATCCATCAAGGGTTACCGATTTGGAAATAGACTTGGATGATCAAAAAATCAGCCTAGATCCTGACGGCCCATAATGTTCCAGAGAACCATGTTGATAAATAAAATTCATGGCACACACATGTAGAAGACCTTGCAGACAATTATTTCTAAACAAGAATCATCTCAAACATTGTAATCTGCAAAAGGCATATGATGGATTACAAGAAAATGTTGGAAAATAGCAAACACATGCAATTAACCCGCATTTTGAATCCAAAGTATGATTAGAAGGGCAACTAAGAAAATAAATTACTTTATACTGGGCCACTAGGTAAAAGTTCTCTAAATGATGATGCCACATATTTTTATGATTGGGAATACATTCATGAACCACAAAGGTTGCTGATTGGTATGTTTGATAGCATTCTTGCCATGAGGATGTCAGTTATCTCAAAGTTTTGATCTTTGGTTGGAACATGCATCCTACAGTATCCTCAATGTTCTACAATGTTTCTATGTAAATTGAGAAATATCCATGTCATTTAAAAAAGGTTTTGTACTACGCAATAATGGTAAAGTCAAGCAAATTAAGAGAGGTTGAAAATGACAGACCCCACAAGAAGTTAGTGAATTAAACTCAGATGGGGCTTCTAAGGGAAATCCGGGACATGCTGGAGCGGGAGTCATTAGAGACCATGAGAACAAGATGATGCAATGTCCCCTTACTCATCAATGATCTGTTTTGTCACTCATCAGCCTATTCCGGAAGCCTGTAGGCTTGTTTGAGGTAAAATTAGGGTTTCCAGTTCTGAGGTTCTTTGGCATTTCAGAGAGTTTACTATTTATAGTAAATTCTATTTTTAGCAGTATGGAGTTTGTCAGCGTTCAGAACATCATTTCCAGTTGGAGCAATTATTTGCAATTCATGTCTGTTTTCTTAAGGCATTTTTATGGTGAATAAAGGCATTAAGGTTATATTTTGCAGTTGACCCCTTGGCCTAGGAGAACAACTTTAAGTTGTGTTTAAAAGAGGGTCTTGGAAGGGTGACGCCTTCATGAGGAGATTTATTAATTATTTATAAAAACATATTGCCTTGGGAAAAGTGGACGCCACTTTATTGAAGATTTATATTTCTTTTTAAAAGAATAAAGTGAGTTTTTGAAAAGGGACGCCTCTTGGAGAAATATTGGATTTTTGGAAATATGAAGAGTCTCCTGATGACTCTTGGCGTGCCTTCTTGTGAAGTTGAAGAGTTTTCTACTCTTCTATAAATTCAATGCTCTACTTCAGCTTGGATCCATTCATGTTATCATACTGTTATGCTGTCGGAATGACAAATGAAATCTTGCTTCGAGGATGCTACCTCCTAGCCAATTATCCAATTTCGTGTTTGAAATACAGCACCTAGTTGGAATTCGCTGCTTCTCATCCAGACTAGCAGATTGAGCTCGATTGTGAAGAAATTTTGAAGATTTATCAATTTTGGTTTTGTTGTTTCATCTACAGCTGAAGGTGATTTTAATTTATAACTTTATTTTCAGTTGGAATTTGGTTTTGGGCATTTCATCATTCTAATTGCTGATCAAGGGCGACTCTTCATGCCAATTTTGAGATTTTATGATTGAGAATTTGATTTTTAAAGAGAAATCGCCCCTTCGAGGGTCGTACTTTTCTGGAAGTGCCTTGGGATTCGTGTAAAATTCACAGAAGTTCTTTGAAACTGTTTTGTCATCTCAGCTTGGTCGCCTACCTTCTAGCAATCCATTGCACTTGATCTCATTCGATTTGGAGGTGAAATGAGTGAGTTATGAATACTTCATTGGTTTTCACAGTTTGCTGATTAAGAATTCCAGAACTCTGTTTTTATATCAGATTCATATGTTTTCTGTTTTGATCATAATTCTATCATTGGGAAAGTAAAGGAACATCATAGAACTCATTCTTCTCTTCTAGTCTTATTTCTCTATCATTGTAATACTTGTTTTTGCAATCTTTGAAATTATAAGGTTGTGATTTAGTAGTACTAATCCAACCTGTGTTAGTGCTGCAACTACTTGTTTTATTTCTTATTAATTACCCCTGGACGGTTTACCGCCAATGCGGAGAAAGAATTGGTTATATCTTTGTACCCACTCTCAAGTGGTGAATCCCCACTATTCAGTGGATGCCCGCCGCAGCGGATGAATTAGATTGTTGTAGCTTCATGGCTGGTTATCCGCCTACTAGTTTCAATTTCAATTAATCACTCCATCATATGTTAGCACCTCGCCCTCAGTGGAATCTTGAGTGCACATTCTTGACGTTGAGTAGTTTCTTTTCAAGTACTGTTCTTTAATTTCTCCGCCATATGACAACACCTTTCCATCATTTGGATTGAGTGTGCATTCTTGGCGTCGAGTTCCTTTAAGCTTGGATTTCGGTTTGATGCTAACGCTAATCCAGTTGGCTAGTGCTGGTTATTTTGTGTAAATCCTTCGAAAAAATTGGTTAGCATATTTCAGTGGTATCAGAGCAGAAGACCCTGCCATCCTGTGGCAATTTGCAGTTGGTTGTCGAATGAGTGAAAGAGATACTAGACCGTTCACCAAAAGTCAGGCCAGACCTCAGCATCAATTCCCACCTGTTCCTGAGGCAGAGACTTTTTCAGAAGTCTTGAGGGATCTCGGCAAAATAGTGGAAGGTACAGAAAAGACAGTTGAAATAATGTCAGACAGTGTAAGGCAAGCTAATGACGAGAGGGACAGAGTTGAGAAGAAGTTTGATGGGATGATAGACATGATGTCTCGATTATTGTCCAAGTTGGACCAGCAAGCAGCTCAGAATATCATTCAGCCCCAAAATAACTCAACTGGAGAAAGCAGTGGAGTTAATGGGAATAACAATAATGGCAGTCCTGAGATGAATACCAGAAATAGAGTTGTGGGTCAGCATGCCGCAATTCCTAGTAGGTCATCCTCTAGACCTCTTTTTCTCATCTTCACGACTGTGGAAGAGCAACAACCGGTTGAAGCTGCACCAACCTTTGCTGATGATGCACGTCAAGCTTACATGGAGTACGTTTCTTTACCTCTTGACTTGAGAGGTACTTGGACCTTTGATCAGTTCATGAATCAAAGGAGTCGGAGAAATGGAGGAAGGAATGAGCAACGTCCTCCTATGGTACCTAGAAATGATTTCTACCAAGCTTTGGGAAAGATAACTATGGAGCATTTTAATGGTAGTAATAAGTGCACAGCCAGATCATGGGTGCAGAAGCTAGATAATTATCTCTCTCTCAGACCCATGCCAGAAGGAGACGCTATCAAATTTGCAACTTTGCATTTGGATGGGATAGCTCACGAATGGTGGACTCATGGTTTGGTCACTCTTGGCCATAACCTCATTCGTACCTATGATGAGTTTACCAACAAGCTGATCGAGAGATTTGATACCAAGGATCCAGAGTTGAGATTCAAAGAATTGGCACAATTGAAACAAAAGGGATCTTTAGAAAATTATGTGGCTGATTTCCAAAGGTTGTCAGTAATGGTGCCTAACATTACTGAGAGAAGACTTGTGGTTCTTTTGCTGAAGGTTTAATGGAGCCTTTGAAGGGTTGGGTCAAAGCCTTTGATCCACCAACTTTAGATGAAGCCATCAAGAAAGCTAGGAGCATGGAGTTGGCAGCCCCAAGGCCTAAGTCTCATTCAAAACCTTTCAGCCATAAGAAAGATAAAAAGACTTTTTCAAATCTACCTAAGAAGTTTCCACCAAGGTTATCTGAGGAGCTCAGAGAACAGCTTAGGAAAGATGGAGTTTGCTTCACTTGTCGTGAACCTTGGGTTAAGGGTCACCGTTGCTATGGAAGAGGCAAAGCAAACTTAATGGAGGGCTATTCTGATTTTGGATCAGAATCTGATTCGTCTTATCAGCAAGTAGTGAAGGTGAAGAAGCTCCAGAAGAGAAGTCTGATGAGGTGGTAGATGGTAGTGCTTTCGCACAACTACCAAGTTTTCAAAAAAATGAGTCCTTTCGGGTTCATGGAGTTGTGAATTCACAAAGGATTGTTGCTTTAATTGACACCGGAGCAACTCACAATTTTATTGATGAAGGATTAGTTGCTAAAAAAGGTTTGAAGACTGAAGAGTTTGATGGTTTCAAGGTTATGGTTGCAGATGGTTTTACTATGTCTTGCACGAGGAAGATTCCTAACCTCTCTATGCAATTGGGAAAATATGAGATTAAAAATGATTTTTATGTGGTGGGAATTGGAGACACTGATGTTGTGCGAGGCATACAATGGCTGCGATCTCTTGGTGAGATCACATTGAATTTGCAAACTATGGAGCTTAAATTTCAGTCTAATGGAAGAAAGGTTGTTCTAAGAGGGATGTCAAATGGGGGCCCTTGAATTGTGTCTTTGAAGAGGATGGAAAGGCTGATCCGTCACAATCAGGTAGAATGGGCTGTTGAATGTTTGGTTCTACCAGCTGATCCAGTGGAAGAAAAGAGGCAATATCATCTAGATATTCAAGCCTTACTTTCAGAAGAAAAGAGGCAATATCATCTAGACATTCAAGCCTTACTTTCAAAGAAGAGCAAAGTCTTTGTAAGCCTACCTCCTGGAAGACCTCCTGAAAGAGGTTCTGAGCACGTCATTGAATTAGAAGGAGCAAAGCCTGTCATGACTACACCTTACCGTTATCCAAAGAAGCAGAAAGATGAGATTGAAAAAGCTATCAAGGAGCTTTTGGAGAGTGGTTTCATTAGACCAAGCAAGAGTCCTTTTGCTTCTGCAGTGGTGCTAGTCAAAAAGAAAGATGGCACAATGCGTATGTGTGTTGACTACCGTGCATTGAATCAAAAGACAATCAAGAATAGATATCCTATTCCTAGGATAGACGAGCTTATTGATGAGCTCCATGGAGCTATGTTTTTCTCAAAGATTGATCTTCGTTCGGGTTACCATCAAATCAGAATGAGGGAGACCGACATAGAAAAAACAGCATTCAGATGTCACTTTGGGCATTTTGAATTTCTTGTCATGCCTTTCGGTTTGACAAACGCTCCAGCAACATTTCAATCTTGTATGAACAAGATTTTTAGACAACAGTTGAGGAAGTTTGTGCTCATCTTCTTCGACGACATTCTCATTTTCAGTAAGTCATGGGAAGAGCACCTTAAGCATTTGGAAGAAGTGCTTAGTATTCTGGAGGCGGAATGTTTGTTCGCCAAAGAATCAAAGTGTGAGTTCGGGATGACAGAACTCTTATATCTTGGCCACATTATCAGTTCAAAGGGTGTGAAAGTTGATCCTGAGAAGATAAGAGCCATTCTTGATTGGCCAACTCCAAAGAATGTTTCTCATTTGAGAGGATTTTTGGGGTTATGTGGATTCTATAGAAGATTTGTGAAAGGATATTCTCATCAAGCAAACCCCTCTCACAGATCTTACAAAGAAAGGAGCTTTTCTTTGGACCAAGAAGGCACAAGAAGTTTTTGATAAATTTAAGCAAATCATGAGTACATGTTCTGTGTTGGCTCTTCCGGATTTTACAAAATCATTTGAATTACAGTGTGATGCTTCAGGTGAAGGTGTTGGAGCTGTTCTAATGCAAGACAAACATCCCATTGTCTTCGAAAGCCGAAAGTTGAGAGGAGCAGAAAAAACTTACTCCATTTATGACAAAGAGATGCTTGCCATCATGCATGCTTTGTCTAAATTCCGTCAATACTTGGTGGGAAGTAGATTTGTTGTTAAGACTGACCACAATAGTCTTAAACATTTTATGCGCCAAAAGGATTTGAATGAAAGGCAGCAGAAGTGGGTAAGTAAGCTCCAGGCATATGACTTTGACATTGAATATGTCAAAGGGAAAAATAACGTAGTGGCTGATGCTCTTTCAAGAAGGCCTCATTTGCAGTCACTTTGTGAGTTATCAACAAATTGGAAGGAGCTGATTGCTGCTGATTATGCTAAAAATCAGTTTGCAACCAGCTTGCTAGAAGGTCATTTGAATGATGAAAGGTATAAGTTGGTTGATAGGATAATTTACTATAAAGATAGAATTTTTTTAGTGCATGAATCTAAGCTTAAAAAGAAGATTCTACAATCTTTTCATGATGTTCCCCTTGCTGGTCATCAAGGGATTTTCAAGACTTATAAGCAGATTCGTGAAAGATTCACTTGGAAAGGGTTGAAAGAAGAAGTCTTGAACTACATTAGAGAGTGTCTGATTTGTCAAAGGAATAAAAATGAACACTCTTATCCAGCTGGTCTATTACAGCCCTTGCTAATTCCGAATCAGAAATGGGAAAGCGTTGCAATGGATTTTATCACGAGATTGCCCAAGGTGCAAGGACGAGATTGTATTTTTGTTGTGGTTGATAGACTAACAAAATTTGCTCATTTCTTTGCTGTCACCACTTCATTTACAGCAGCTCAAGTGGCTGAGTTGTTTTTTAGAGAGGTCTTTCGTTTGCATGGATTGCCTAAAACTATTGTCAGTGATAGGGACAGCAAGTTCCTAAGTGTTTTTTGGCAAGAGATCTTCAAATTGAGTGGAACGGTGCTTACTCCAAGCACTAGTTATCACCCACAAATAGATGGGCAATCAGAAATTGTTAACAAATGGTTAGAAGGCTACCTAAGAAACTATGTTTCAGGACAGCAAAGAGCTTGGATTAAATGGCTTCATTTAGGAGAGTATTGTTATAACTCTTCCTATCATATGTCAATTAAGATGTCTCCTTTCATGGCTCTTTATGGTTATGATGATACTAATTTTGTTGATCTAGTGTTTGGTGATAGTAGAGCTCCACAAGCACAGGATATGTTACAACAGAGCCAAGATATCTTAAAATTCCTAAAGGAAAATCTGTAGCAAGCTCAAAACCAGAAGAAGTTATACGCTGATCAGCAGCGTATTGAGAGATCTTTTGAAGTTGGAGACATGGTTTACTTGAGGCTTCAGCCCTACCGACAATCTTCTCTCAAGAAGAGTGGTGCAGAAAAGTTGAAGCCACGTTTCTATGGTCCTTTCAAAGTCACCAATAGGATTGGTGAAGTTGCTTATGAGTTGGAGCTTCCAGCTGAAAGCAAGGTGCATAACGTCTTCCATGTGTCACACCTCAAAAAGGCAATGGGACACAATGTTGTGGCTACTTCAGAATTACCTCCATTGGATGAGGAAGGTCAATTGGTGTTGATTCCAGAAGATATTCTTGATACTAGAGAACGTTCCTTGAGGAGAAGGACAATCAAGGAATATTTGGTTAGATGGAGGAATTTGCCTATTGAAGATGCCACGTGGGAAGGAGAACAGATTTTGTTGCATCCATCTTTTCAGTTGCTTGAGGACAAGCAATCTCGAGGAGGGCGGACTGTAATGTCCCCTACTCATCAGTGATCTGTTCTGTCACTCATCAACCTATTCTGGAAGTCTGTAGGCTTGTTTGAGGTAAAATTAGGGTTTCCAGTTATGAGGTTCTTTGGCATTTCAGAGAGTTTACTATTTATAGTAAATTCTATTTTTAGCAGTATGGAGTTTGTCAGCTTTCAAAACATCATTTCCAGTTGGAGCAATTATTTGCAATTCATGTCTGTTTTCTTAAGGCATTTTTATGGTGAATAAAGGCATTAAGGTTATATTTTGCAGTTGACCCCTTGGCCTAGGAGAACAACTTTAAGTTGTGTTTAAAAGAGGGTCTTGGAAGGGTGACGCCTTCATGAGGAGATTTATTAATTATTTATAAAAACATATTGCCTTGGGAAAAGTGGACGCCACTTTATTGAAGATTTATATTTCTTTTTAAAAGAATAAAGTGAGTTTTTGAAAAGGGACACCTCTTGGAGAAATATTGGATTTTTGGAAATATGAAGAGTCTCCTGATGACTCTTGGCGTGCCTTCTTGTGAAGTTGAAGAGTTTTCTACTCTTCTATAAATTCAATGCTCTACTTCAGCTTGGATCCATTCATGTTATCATACTGTAATGCTGTCGGAATGACAAATGAAATCTTGCTTCGAGGATGCTACCTCCTAGCCAATTATCCAATTTCGTGTTTGAAATACAGCACCTAGTTGGAATTCGCTGCTTCTCATCCAGACTAGCAGATTGAGCTCGATTGTGAAGAAATTTTGAAGATTTATCAATTTTGGTTTTGTTGTTTCATCTACAGCTAAAGGTGATTTTAATTTATAACTTTATTTTCAGTTGGAATTTGGTTTTGGGCATTTCATCATTCTAATTGCTGATCAAGGGCGACTCTTCATGCCAATTTTGAGATTTTATGATTGAGAATTTGATTTTTAAAGAGAAATCGCCCCTTCAAGGAGGGTCGTACTATTCTGGAAGTGCCTTGGGATTCGTGTAAAATTCACAGAAGTTCTTTGAAACTGTTTTGTCATCTCAGCTTGGTCGCCTACCTTCTAGCAATCCATTGCACTTGATCTCATTCAATTTGGAGGTGAAATGAGTGAGTTATGAATACTTCATTGGTTTTCACAGTTTGCTGATTAAGAATTCCAGAACTCTGTTTTTATATCAGATTCATATGTTTTTTGTTTTGATCATAATTCTATCATTGGGAAAGTAAAGGAACATCATAGAACTCATTCTTCTCTTCTAGTCTTATTTCTCTATCATTGTAATACTTGTTTTTGCAATCTTTGAAATTGTAAGGTTGTGATTTAGTAGTACTAATCCAACCTATGTTAATGCTGCAACTACTTGTTTTATTTCTTATTAATTACCCCTGGACGGTTTACCGCCAGTGCGGATAAAGAACTGGTTATATCTTTGTACCCACTCTCAAGTGGCGAATCCCCACTATTCAGTGGATGCCCGCCGCAGCGGATGAATTAGATTGTTGTAGCTTCATGGCTGGTTATCCGCCTACTAGTTTCAATTTCAATTAATCACTCCGTCATATGTTAGCACCTTGCCCTCAGTGGGATCTTGAGTGCACATTCTTGACGTTGAGTAGTTTCTTTTCAAGTACTGTTCTTTAATTACTCCGCCATATGACACCTTTCCATCATTTGGATTGAGTGTGCATTCTTGGCGTCGAGTTCCTTTAAGCTTGGATTTCGGTTTGATGCTAACGCTAATCCAGTTGGCTAGTGCTGGTTATTTTGTGTAAATCCTTCGAAAAAATTGGTTAGCATATTTCAGATGATCCTATGGTATTTTAAAGGTCAGGATTCCAATCAAATAATATGGCTGAAGCTACACAAATTTGACAAGATTTGCAATTGGCAAAAGAAGTGTAGTTGAAGTTGGACAAATTTGAACTTTGCTTCCTATCTTTCATAGAAAAAACGTTTCTCATGCCTACAGAGCATACTAAGGTTGTTGATCACATCACAAAAAGGATTCTAACCTGCAAGCACTGACCTTGCTGATGGATCAATGTGGAATGAACCCCAAAGCAGAGATTTCTACACAGTCAGAGGGCCTCGTTCTTGGTGAATTTATCATGATGATTAGCAGCTTGGGGATTCTGGTATATATAATCTAGAAAGGCCAAGGTGGGATAGGGAAGAGAGGCATGTACCTCCAGTTAATATAAAATTATAAATGCCAAGGCATGGATTTGGGACTGGATTTTACAGCCCACTTATTCCCATCATAACTGCCGCTTACACTACCTTTTTTAATATGCCATGTGTGAAGGGAAATGCCAAGCTGGTCTTACCTTCCATTCTTTCTGATTAATTTTTTTGATAAGTACCCTCATTATCTTTTATGTTTGGTTAATTCCATAGTTCCACAGAGTTTCCTAATGAGGAAGCAAGGAGGTGGGGGGACCAAGGGTCTAAGTTTGGGGATGGCAGGGGTTTGGTGGGGGGGACAGCGGTGCAAGGGCAGCAAGGCGGTGGGGGGTGGCGTAAATACATTTAGTACTTGGAAAATTAGTTTTGAAAAGATGTGTAAGGAATAAGTATAAGAATTGCAAATGAAACTTGGGCATACTAAGTAAAGTTTAAACTAATAAACATGAAAAACATGGCAATTATTGCATTGAACATTAACAATGGTGGGTAGAGGTTTGGGGGCAAATCAGAAATAAGTATAAGAATTGCAAATGAAACTTTGGCGTACTAAGTAAAGCTTAAATTAATGAACATTAAAAACATGGCAATGATTTCATTGAACATTAACAATGATGGGTGGAGGTTTGGTGTCAAGGGGCAATGCCCCTTGTGGGGGTTTGGGCGCAAAGCTCCCAACAAGGTCAAGAGGCAACGCCCCTTGAAAGTGTCTAGGGGCAAAGCCCCCAATAGGGTTGAGGAGCAGTGCCCCTCGCAAGGTTTGGAGGAAACACCCTTGGTGTGTTCCCTCTTGCTATACAAAACAGGGTTGAGCAGTAGAGCCCCCGCCACCAAGCACAAATTAAGGCCTTCAAAACCTCGCAAACCTTCATGGCAAAAGTCATTTTCACAATTTTATCACTTATTTTTGCAACACTTAGAAGTCCCTAGGACAGTTGGGAGACTCCTTGAAGTCTCCTGAATATCTCAAGGACATCCCAGAGTCCCCAAACCAGGTGGTCTCTCAGAACCATCCCTGGGCGTCTCAAAACCATCCCCGAGACTTGGGCAATAGTGGTGGGATGGTGAGGGGACATTTCCCCCAAGTCCCCATGTCCCAGAGACGTCCCCGTCCCAAAAACACGGGTATTTTTTAGAACGCGTCCTTGTGGAACATTGGAACTTAATTCTTTGGCCTAAACCTGCTAATAATAGCAAATACAATCTACTTAAATGTATCATTGGGAGTATGGAGATTCTATTAGAATCTTGTAGGTCATCTGGCCTGCCATTAGTGTTACTATGGCTAGAACCTCTCCAAAAGGAAAACAGCTAACAACAACTAAGGACCACCTTTGAGAAATTTAGGAACAAAATCAAAAGCTACAGTATGACTAAAAAAAATTACTGGAAGAAGCTAAAGATATAGAACTACATTGCAAACAAGTCACTGAGGGAGAGAGTGACTTGACCCTATGGGACATTGACTGGCCCTAGCTAGAGGATGATAGGACCGTGCATGGTAGGAACACCAGTTTTGCTCACACCATGATGGTCAATGAGGCTGCCAAGTGTCTTGTTATTGGCAGTAACAAATTTTAGGAAGGAAATTGGAATTTCAGCTTAAAACCACAATGGATGACTGGAAGACCATTGAGACCTTTCTAGTTGCCTTTGTAAAGGCATTGCTACAGCATTTAAGGATTATGAGAATCCTCAATGACAGAGACAAATGCTAAATCTGTACTTGACCCATCATCAAACCATACCATCAACACAATTGGAATTTTCTTTGAAAGTGAGGACATCTAGTTTTCTTCCCTGCCTGATCAAGACCTTTTGGGGTTTTTAGTGGGCCTAGTTAAACTATGACTATGGGTAGAACAATTAATGAAGAAACCAATAATGCTGAGAAAATCAAGGAAGAGTAAGAATTCTAGGTTGGAGTGACTTGACAAAATTAATGCTGAGAAATTCTGAAAAAACAAAGGATTTATTGGAAGTGAAAGTGGTCTGTGAGAAGATGCTAATTGAGATAGGGAATTCCATGATGATGAGCGCCAAAGAAGACAAACTTCAGGCTATGAAAAACCATTTGGTGGGAGTTGAAAGGGATGAGGGCCGAGGCAGATGCTAACTTCCAACTATCTCTAAGAATTGAGTTTTGTGCTCTAAAAGCATGTGGCTGGCACTCTATTTGAAATACCTTAAAAATAATTAAACAAATGGTTAATGAAAGAAATGATAGTGGCAACACAGAAGAACCCAAGGTCAAGATGACCAACTATATGCCCCCAGCACTTGGGCATTCTCCTAATTAACTGATGAATACTTATAACTGATAAGTGGATCCTAGCAGCTGTAGTTTCATACCAGCCTGTTGATAGGTGATGCTGCCTTCAGGAATGAAGGTATAAGGATGTTGAGAGTTATTGGGTTTAATGTGGATAGAGATCCAAGAATTTGATTTGTGGAATAGAAACGCAAAATTCCATGCCTTCTTGGTTTGGGAATTTGTAGTTCCAGTCACTTTTATTTTGATAGTTTTGGCAATAAGAATAGCACGCACAGTAGTATTTTAGGTAGATCTTTCAGTAGTACTCTCTTCAGGATGATGAGTATTAGGATGTTGAGAGTTATCAGGTTTAATATGGCTAGGGACCTACAGTAATGGATTAAGGTGGCTGCTCACTAGCTTTTTGGAATAGAAACCTAGAATTTTAGGCCTTCTGGTTTGGGAATTCGTATTACTATTTCTAGTGACACATGTTTTGATAGTTTTGGTAGTCCTATAGAGCTAAAATAAAATATAAAACTGTTTGACTATTAAATTTGTTCACATTGGGTTCTCTAGGAAAAAAAACAATAATGGATTGAAGCTAGTAGTATTATGAATGATTAGCAGCAATGGAAGTAACACCAGTGGCAGTTGATCCAGTTCTCATGGTGAGCAAGATGCAGTTACGATAAGTGACTACAATTCAATTCAGGACGTTCCAAATGTAGTGCGTATTCGTATAGAAATAGTCATATACACATGGAGAGCACATGATTTACATTTAAACAAAACAATTAGACAGAAAACCCAACAGTTGTTTCAACCCAATTAGTTTAGGCATGGCACAAGAAGGGGCAAACGATTCACATTTGTAGGATGTTATTAGAATCAGAGATTCTTTTATTTTTTAAACACCATTTGTACAGGTTCAAAAAGGGCTTGCAATTTTCCTACTAGGTTCGTTTCAGTTTGTCTGCAAACACCATGACAGAATCCCTAAACAAATCGGTCCCAAATCTGAACTGGGTACAAACCAGACCCAGATCTGGGCATGGCAGGGGGCAAACCGGTAACATAGTATTAAATTATTAATATATTAAATAGTTAATAAATTATTAAATAATTAATATAGTTAATATATAATTATATATCATAGTTAACAATATTAAATACTTAAATTTAATATAGTTAATAAATTAATACTACATAATGTAATAATAATAATTTAATTACTAATAAATAAATATATATATTTAATTATATAATTTATTAAAATATATTTATTAATTCCTTGCCTTCGCCTTTTCCAGGGTTTGCCAATAGGACCAGTCAGGCTACTGCGGATTAGCATCTGATTGAAGTTTCAAATAGCTTTCATCAATCCGGTTTAATATTCTACCCTGTCTGCTTTATCCCTCAACATAGAACACTTCAATCAGCCAGAAGATATATATCGTTTTGAACAGCTCCCAGTCTGCTCTGTGCCCATTGTCTTGTTGCAATTTCCCTCTCCCAAACCCAAGCCGCTTTCTCAAAGATGCTGCATAGGAAAAGCATTGGGGTGCGTGGATATGCCTTTTCTCAGATGACTCTTAGCAGATAGTAACTCAGGGACAAATCACAGCTTGATCAGAGAGGGTGGAGAAACTTCTGAAAAAATTTACAGAACCTTCCAGCAATTTGAAACTCAACTGATTTTTTTAAAGTGGGACTTGCCCCCTACTGGTGGACAATTCTAGGGCCAGCAAAACCAGGAAATGGTGGTTAGGGAGCGGCAGAGGACATCTCATCCCCATCCCTACATCCTGGGGACATCCCCACCCCAAAAACTTGGGGATTTCAGGGGGGAGCATATCGCCGTGAAAAGTATTGTTGGCTTGACAGGGATCTTTTACAGCCAGTCTGGATTCATGATTTGATAGACTGAATCTTCTGTCCTTGAAAAATCCTCCAAACTTCATGTTAGTTTTATGATCAGATTTAAAGACACAGAAAATTAATTCAAAATCAGACAGAATAACACAGCAGATACCCTGGGAAAACCCTCCTCTTGAGGGAGAAAAACCCAGCAACAAATATATCTCTTATATATATGTAATGGCAACAAGTCTCTTTACAATGAGGCCGATCTCAAGGCCAATAATCAGCACCTTCACAAGATGCAATGATAGATAAATAATTTGCACTTCCTTGCAACTCAAATCTGCTCTTGAAGAGCTCACAATCTGCTCTTGATGACTTCACAATCTGCACTTGATGAATTCGCAATCTGCTCTTGGTAATTCGCACTTGAGAGAAGAGAAGAGACTTCGAACTTGCTTGATGATTGAATGAATGGAATGAACTTGTATTTATACAATTTGGGAGAGAGAGGTCGCACCTCTTCATGCAAGGTCGGCCATCATAAAAAATATAATTACAATTAATAAAATGCAAGTTACAAGGAAGGTCGGCCAAGATAACAATTACAATGTTGCCATGTGAAGTGCCTCTTCACATTAAATAATCACAAATAAATAAGGAAGTATGAAGCCCGAAGCTGCTAAACATCAACACTTCAGAGACAAACTATATGTTTATCTGGTTTTATATTTAATTGAATCTTGCTAGAGAGAAGCTTATAGAAAGGAAGCCGCAAAGCAAGTGTAAAAAATAAAGTATACATTTTATTTTTAGGAATGAAAAGAGCTGAAGATCTATAGAGATAAGTTTTGCATTGAATTGTAATTTATTATCTATCTACTTTCATTTATGGAAGAGGCTTTGATTATTTGATTCATTCATGACAAAGCAGGAGGATCAACTGATAAGGATTTATCAATGCTGTGAAGAGATCTCCATCAAAATGAGTGTTTACTATTTATCATTACTTGGTGACTAGTTAAATAAAAATTGATAAGCAGTCCCTGGTAACAAATACATCCTGCATTGGGGTTGGGGCCCTAGCTCGGTTGGCTAAATCTTTCCTGTTGCAGGAGGTTGGTCACGAGGTCTAGTCTCCCCCACCCCCGTGGTACCGGAGGGCGTGTCGCGCCAGCGCCACCGGTCACGTTAAAAAGTTTACCAGGCGCACTGCAGTTTATATGGGGTTGTGCTACCCGATTCCTACAGTCTTTAAAAAAAAAAAAAAAAAAAACAAATACATCCTGCATTAATCAATACTATGTTTCAAATGGCAACATTTCTGGTTGCGAACATGCAGTGTGACAGATATTGATGTATAACTGCACACTTGCATGTCTAACAGCAATTACATAAACACAGAAATTGTTCTAAACAATGCTCCATTATATGAATATCTGCTACTATTAATTGAGTTGCAGAATATCCACGAGCAATAAGTTTAACTATGCCTTGCAGAATTTTTGCCAGACAAGATATGCAAATATGATCAAGATACCATCTAATCAGAGAAATCGGTAGCAGAAGATGAGGAGCATGCCCAGTGAAAACACAACAAAAATAATAAACTATAAATACATATAATCCCTACCTTCCAAAGAATGCATTGACAGGAGAAAAAGAGGTTATGAAATCCACATTCATTATTCTGAGCTTACAGAGGACACTTAGCACACCTTCCCAAGTCCAACATGCACAATAGCAGTCTTGTCCATCTTGAAGTCAACTCGACCTTTCTTTGCTTCCCTTATTGCCTCTGCAACATCATTTGTCACAGTGCCAGCCTACATTCCTCCCAAGTTAAAGACAATCTCAATCATTTTAATTATTACATGAAACTACTTTAAAGCTCAAAATCTCTATACAGATGCCGTGAAAGACACTTACTTTGGGATTCGGCATCAACCCTCGAGGGCCCAGAACCTTTCCTATCTGGTAAAATTTAGCATACAAAAACAGTGAGAATTCTTCGTAAGACTTCATTTAATGAAGTTAAACATATTCAGGATGTTAGAAGGAAAACCTTTCCCAATCGTGGCATAAATGCTGGAGTTGCAATGCACTTATCAAAATTTCCCTTGAGGCCAACTACAGAATTAGATCCAGAGTCAACAGCTGATCACAGTGCAATCTAGAAAAATATCATTTGCAAATATTGAAAATCCATTTTTTGCGAAACTATTATATGTGACAGTGATAAATCCTAGTCTACAAAACAATACAAATCTACCTTTACACACAGAGCAAGTGAAGATGCAAACTTAACTTTGCCCCTTTAAACTCAAAGATCAAAGCTTTACCTTCCTTAATCTCATTGATGAGTTCATCACCTCCAACAACATCAGCTCCAGCAGCTCTTGCTTCATTTGCAGCTGCACCATCTGCAAATACTGCCACTCTAACAGTCTGTGCAATGCAAAGCTTGTTAGCTTTGCTCTAATATGTACATATATTATTTGAATTTTATTTAACCCAAATATGAATAATATACCACATGTGAAGGATACCTTGCCAATTCCATGTGGAAGAGCAATTCCACCCCGAACCATCTAGAATATTAACAGAATCTCATGTCAGAACAGATAACAGGAATGAAGAGTCTCACGCTCCCAAAAAGAAAAAGATAAATAAATTAATGAACCCTTAGAGCAAAGGGCCAATTGTGGAAGTATGATGATAACAAAAGCTGGCAAAGTGTACTTCCAAGAATTCAATTAAGCTTCAGCGACAGAGATATGAAGCGTAGAGAGACTATGTCTACCATAACAAAATTTAGAAAAAAAATTAGAGGAAAGACAAACATCTTACAACTAACAATGAGGAAGAAATATCCAATCCATAATTCCAGAAGACTTTTTGTAATAAGATGGAGAAGGTTCAAATGACAGTTAAAATTTAGCATATAACCACTCCCAATTTACTGGATGTCTTTACATCAGATAGATTAGTGAAAAGAGAAACTCGTCAAATCTTCATCATAGCCACAATTAAAAACTACTCAAGAAATTGGACATTGCTATATGCAAGGAGGGGATTACACATTCTACATTGATGTGTTTCATGTCTTGCAGAAAAAGAATAAGATTAATAAAGTTAATATAGATGAAATCTATCAAGAGCATACCTAAGTCGCATCCAACATCTCAAAAGGACCTCCAGACCTAAGCAAATGAACATTGTGCGCATGTTTTGTCTTCCTCCAAGTTTGAGTTAAACATCGTGCCTATAGATTTTGATTCATATTCTCCCATACTTAAAACTGCCAGATTTAATGTTCACAAGATGCACGAGCATTCTGGGGCTCATGTGATCCTGCACCCCCAAAAACATATTTCTAACAATGTAATTAGATTTCCACAATCCATATGAATTTAAATCTAATTGCTTTTGGATTTGATTGTGTGCTAGTTTTTTCATCAACGTTTCGGATCACACTCAGTGATCCATCTTTTTCAACTCTCTATCCTGATGATGGATCACTGAGTGTGATCCGAAATGTTGATGAAAAAACTAGCACACAATCAAATACAGAAGCAATTAGATTTAAATATTTCTAACAATTTTTGTTTGCTTTATTTTCTGTTTTGCTGTGCTGGAAGTAGTTTTCTTTTGTGTTGGTCTTGTGTTAGCCCCATTGAGTTACATGACTATGTGGTAATCAAGAAAAGGAAATTAAATAGAAAATCCTTTGAAAAATTGGGACCCACGCAGTTATCTTCCCTAAATTTGAGCGTCATACCTTGTTTGGGCAGCTGCTGACAGATTTGAAACTGTTGACTGCATTAAGTGGTATCAGAGCAAGGATAAGCTCGTGGGATTGTTGTATTGTCAATCATGAAGGCCCTCAAAAGTATGTTGTAGGTGTAGGTATCCTATAACTGCAAAGGGTTGAGAAGAAAAGATGGCTGATGGTAATGCTGAAATGGCAGAGATGTTGAGGGCAATGGCGGCAAGGTTAGAAGAATTGGAAACACAAAAGAGATGTGTACCTATTGAGAATGTAAGTAAAGATGAGGAAGAAGAAGCAGCAAAACCAACTAAACAAAAAGGAGAATATATGAATGAGCCTTTCATAAGGGCTATTTCTTGTATTGGAAATCAACCACTATTTGAGACTCTGAGCTACAATGGAAGTTTAAATGTTGAGGAGCTTGAGGATTGGATTGCAAAGATGGAAGAGTACTTTGAATTTGAATCCGTAGAAGACCTAACGAGGGTGAAGCTCACTAGGACCAAGTTGAAGGGTCATGTATCCCTGTGGTGGGATCATGTACAATTAGATCAAGGAGGGGAAACAAGAAGATTCGATCATGAGATTAAATGGTGGCAAAGCTAACATCAAAGTTTTTGCCTACAGATTACCTCCTAAATTTGCTGAAGCAATTGCCGAAGAGTTTTACCAGCTCAAAATTCAAGCCGGATATATTGAGGATGATGAGGAAAATGCTGCAAGGTAAATTAATGGTCTTCGCTTGGCTGTCCAAGATGAGTTTAATATGATCCGAGTGAGATCAATAGAAGAAGCCTATCGATGTGCTTTGAGAGCAATGGAAAAGCTAGCTAGAAAATAACAAAATAATTCTAGAGGAAAAGGACAATTAGCAAAATAGTGAAGGGGACTCTAGCACTTCTCGCAATGACAATTAGTATCAAGATGCTAGGGTAAGAAGAAATTCTTCCAGAGGAAGAGGTAGAAGTTTGACTTGCTAGCGATGTAGTGAAGTTGGCCATAGGGCCTTGGAGTATCCACAAGAACAATAAGATCTTGGAAGAAATCATACTGCGGAAGCTAATCAATAAGCAATGGGAGGCCCTTATGATGAAGAGGGTATTGCTGAGATCTGAGAACGAAGAACATGATCCAGCTCAAAGAAAGAATCTTTTTAGGCCTATTTCCATGGGTAACTGTTGCAAAGTTGTGATTAACAATGAGAGCACAAATAACCTGGTATCCAACGAAATGTTTGAGATGTTGAAGCTGAAAGAAATCCCACATCCTAGACCATATATGTTATCTTGGTTGCAAAAAGGACACCAACTTCTAATAAATGAACTATGCTGAGTTGAATGTCAAATAGAAGCATATCAAAATAAAATATTATGTGATATTATATCTATGGATGCTTGTCACCAAGGATGGAAGAGAGTTCACAATAAATCCATATAAGGATAGAGGAGAAGAACTGGACAGCAATCCAAAGGTATGTTTAGTTTCTAGAAAACAATTTTTAAATGATGTAAAAAAAAGGAATGTGTTTTGCTATTATTCTTAAACCTACAAAAAAAAAACATCAATATGAAAGATTCCTTCCTCAATCTGATCTGAATTTGCTGATTTTGGTTTTCTTTAAGTCTTTGACCATCACATAGAATGAGTTTGGCTTTGTTTGTGTTTTATGTTTCTTTATGATTTTTTGTGTTTTCTGAGTTTTATGCGAATTACAGAACATGCGCAATGCTGATAAAAGAAAAATAACACAACATACAATGATTTTATTAACTAAAAGACTGAAATTACATAGATAAAGTCCAACTGCAACATACCCATTCATCCAAAGGCCATGAAATGACTTTTTACCAGGCTGCAAAAGAAATCTCAGGTCTGATATAACCCTGTAACAGCAATTTCGAACTCACCCGTCTCTAAATATTACTACCCAATTCGTTTCCAAGTATGAGAGGAGTTATGCCATTGCTGTATGAGACTTCTCAGCTCCAAAACTTCAAAAACTTCTCCTAGCACTTAGGGTTTGAAGCCCAAATGCCAAACAAAGGTGCGGCTGCTTGTGCAACTGCTGAAAGATGGTAGAAATGTCCTCTAAAAGGACTGATCTGCAATTTGATGCGAATTTTTGTCCTCAAAATGGACTGATCTGCAATTATAACCCCAAATAATGCTGCCAACTCCACACTGAAGCTGGATAATGTTGAATCCTATCACCCGGAGAAATGGGTTTTCGTCCAAATCTCCAAATTCTCCCAAAAGTTTGCATTCCTGGAAGCTCCAAGCTCTTCAACCCCTCAAGTTTGCTGCTGCTCTCAAATTGAAGTCATAAGAATGAATCCAAAATAGACAAAAATGCCTTTTTATTTTCACCAAGAGGGGTCAACCCTTTTTGGGGTTACTATTTGGCCTAAAAATTCATAAAATAACATTGAGGGTCTAATATTACATTGTGAACTTGGCCCCCTTTTAAAAACAACTTAAGTTCTAGGATTGGGGTGCACTTTTCACTATTCACTTTCTAATTCGCTGTTTGTAACGACCTAATCCTTGCGTAAATTAAATTTTTCCAATTCTCACTTTAAACATGTAAAGGTAACAAGTAACAAAGACAATACAATAAAAAATTTCCTTTCTTTATTGATAATTACGTACAAGTTACAATATGTTTCCACATGAATTTCATTTTCATTGCAAATATAAATCAGAGTTCAAAAGTAATACAGTTACATACATAGCTCGTAAGCTTTTGCACAAATAGAAGTAAGAAGGTCCAAGAGTCCGTCCTTTCAAATCTTGGTACATCGGTCGGTGGAAGCATCACTCGGGCGCTTTTCCGCCAACCACGGACTTATAATCGGTCCCCGCACACCTATCGTTAGATAGATGGCCCTCCCTTCGAAGAAGAGATTGGTAGGGTATCCTTTAACGATTACCAACTGAGCATAGTGTTGTGTCCTACACAACTAGAACCTTGCTATTTCACAATCTCGAACTAGTACTCGGATCACAATGAACTGACAGTGTAGTCTCAACTATCTCACATCTAGGTGGATGTCGTACCTTTCACTACTTTGGCCAAAGTATTCTCATTCAGTACTTCGAATGAAGGTCATCTATCATAAACACTACTCAGGGCCGATTTGACTTGAGGCTTCCTTACTCTATGCATAGGTTTTGTCCTTCAATGAGTGAATCCGACACCCCAGACATCCTACAATCATACGAACCTACTAGAAATGAAACAGTCTACAAGTGTCTTGTATCAATCCTCCTAATTAGGAATTCTTTATCCTAGGAGTACTTAGCTTGTCTCAGTTATCCTAATAACTTAAGCTAAAAGACTGTACTTGATTCTGCCTTCATTTCGATCCTAGTAGATAATAAGTACATCTACGTATTCTCCATATACCGAGATCATACACAACATGCAATAACCATTCAAAATGCAAATAAATCCTTCCCTTTTATCTTTTTCCATTATTTCTCTTTAATGTAAGATAAGTAAACTAATCTCTTAAGCTTTTTACTCATATAATCCCTTTTTTTTACAATCCTTTAATCATTGAATCCCTATATACTCCTCATATGGAGTTCATACATAATTCACACCTTAATGCAAAACACACACTTATGCATACAGGTATACACTTCAAAAAACATGCATAACTATTCCTTAAGGTAATTTACTTACATGGTGCAACATAGAACCACTTCTTTGTTTATCTTAACTGAAGTATTGAACTCAATGCAATTCCCTAACTATGCACATTCAGTAACTACACTTTTAGATTTATATCAAGAAATATGCTCTAGAACATGAAAGAAGAAACAACATGCCTGTTATATGCCTTTCCCTTTAGAGGATGAACTTGATTGTGTTTGCAGCTCCTCCGACCTCCAACAACTTCTTAGATCAGTCTCTAACTCTTCCTCAGAAATTAATCACTTGCTACAGCTGAAAAGTAATCTCAACTTCTTACTGTGAACTCAGAAATTGTGAAGACAATATATAGAGGATGTCTCTCAGCAAATGGTGAAATATGCTCTCAGAAAATATGAAAAAGCTTCTCTCAGCAATAATAAAACTCTCTCACAGCTAAAGAAACTTACTCAGAAATATTTTGAAACTCTTAGAATGAGAAACTCGAATTATATATTATGTGTTTTGAAAAGAACAGGGACGGCTCAATAAAAATACTAAACTTAGATTGCTCAAGGTGTGTGTTTACAATGGAAGGGCGTGTATATATAGGCCCGAATTGCAACAGTTTTCCACTTAAGAAGGCATGTCGAATGACAACACATAGCCTAGAAACACTCAAAAGAAGTCCTGGCGGGTTTCTAAACCCTAAGTCATCAAAATTGCAGGTGATTCGACTTCCTTTTAAGCCAGCAAATGAAGAATAATTCAACTCAGAAAGGTAAAACGCCACCTACAGGTTTACGTGCATTTCCACAGGTAAAGATAAGTAAATATTAATGCCGAGACTAAGTCCCTTATCAGAAGGCGTCCACATTTCTCATTTCCCAGGTTGTGAGCGCCCTCTTTCTAGCTGCGTCCTGTTATCCTGGCGATGGTCGCGCACTACAAGCATCCATTTCATTTTCACAGGAATGGCTTTCTTCAAATTTTTCCTTTAAAATTATATTTCGACTTTACTCTTTGAAGTATTTTGTATTTACAAATATTTAACTCTCTTAATTTTTCGATTTCCCATAGTTCAAAATATTTAATATTGATTTCAAAATCAAATATTTATTTTTTTTAAAGTCTTCAAATGTAATGCTTTTCTCATTTAAATTTATACAATTTCATATTTCAATATCATATATTTATATATTTTATCATATATGTATTTTAATTAAGTGTAATATTTTTAAATATATAAATATATATATTTTCCGACATTACATTGTGATATTTATATATATTTTAAAAATATAAATATATAATATATTTACATAGATATTTATGTATTTATGTATATATCCATAAATATAATCACATTGTTATTATATACATTTATACATAAATATATATGTAAATTTGCTAGGCAATAATATTAAATATTATTTTCATCACAAACATCAGGCGGAATGTGTACATATATCCACTTGTGTATACGTATGTATGCGTATATACATGTCGACACATGTGTATGAGCATATCCGTCTGCTTAACGTACACATGTATTGATATGTCTGTACATATAGATACGTGTATACTATGTATAGATGTATGTGCATTCCCAATCAATCTTTAACATATATCTTTCATAGCATTCATACTTGGGTCATGATATAGCAAGTCTGATGTTAATCATATCTCCTAAAGCATAAAGAAGTGAACTTTAGTCTCCTAATGTCAATAAACAAGCCTATGGACGACTTACCCTTATCTCGACAAACAGACTTGGCTTACTCAATCTATAGTATGTGTGTGTATGCTCAATTTGGTAATTGTTACTATTTACCCGACCAAGTTCCTCCCCGAATGATGTCTCTCCTCTGTCCGGAGGAACAGTCTTCATACCTGCACACCATGACATGACACCAGCAGTCATATGCTCATAACAAAGCAGTTTGCATAAAACATCTCAAAAGTTAGAATAAACATTATCCATAACTTATATGCTACATTTAATTAAGAATTAAATCATTAGAAGTAATAATCAAATGAAACCATCATTCAAATAGGACACATTCATTTAATAACACGATCAATCATGTTTTATTCATCACAAAGATTCAAACATTACAATTAATTGCCCTATGCAATAGTAGCTATAAAATCAGGATGTAACACTGTTACTATTCACCTTTCACTATTCCATTAAAGCCAACTTTATTATTTCCAATTTATCCCTGGCTTAATCAACTGAACTCGACTCTGAAAGGCTCGAACAACTCTCGACAAGGTTCCACACCCTCGAAATGGGTCTCTTATCCATACTACTGACCTATGAGAACCCTCGTAATAGGTCAACCTCTGCATCAGATTTGAACGCCTAAGGGACATTATAGTCCTCCCTTCCCGGAATTGCTTGTCCTCAAGCAATCGCATGCCAGTCCGCTGCACCACTCTGATATACATGCCATATAACCATAACTTCTAAAGCAACTCACCACAATCACTGAGTACCAATGCACCATCCATGTCAATACCTGGATCCCAAATCGTCCTACCCATTCGGCTATAGATATTCATTATAATACAAGCAACACATATCATCCATCTGTAAGAGGAGGCCATCAAAAAGAGATGGAAATCAACTCCCATATGCACATGAAACAACTCATTAGGCCCCCAAATGCTGTCGTAACTCAGGTCTGAAGAGAGAACGAAATCATATGGGTCATCATACATGTCAAAGAAACCCATATCATACTCCCTGTTGACCCCATGAATGTGATTCCAAGTAGGACAGCTACTTTCCCATAATGAATTTATGGGGATGAAGTCAGCAATCAACAAATAGAAAGCTTCCATACCATAACAAATCAGTGACATAACCATAGATGGGTTATGGATGCCTTCTGCACCCATCCAAGGCGAATTTCGAGTGGCTGGTCCACTATGAGTGTTATCACCACCATCAACAACCGAAAATTTCAAAGTCCCCATTCCATTATCCAAATGACATGTCTCATCAGCTTCCCAAGTGAGTAGGGGTGGAAGTGGCTCAAAGAATTCTTCAACACTAAATGTCACAAGGCTGCAAAAATCCTCATTGTATGATTCTTCAATCTGTTCAACTCCTATACCATTTACCTTGTCACCTTGTGCCCTCAGAAAAGCTGCTATACAAGATTGGGTTTCTAACTGATGCAAGAAGTGATTGTGCCTACTCAAAAGTAGACAAGGATCAACAATCGTCCTTCCTTGTTTCCCTTCCAATTGGATAGTCAAGCCTCTAACTCTACCCATCTGTAAGTGGTCTATTTTTATCAACTCCAAAACCTCTTTGAAGGAGTGCAATTGTGGATAAGAAATACCATGCTTTATTCCTTTTTGTCTTTCCTCACTTCGGCTTATCCAACAGATATCTTTTTTGTAGTTTCCCTCCATCCTTCTTATCTTGTTGTCATGGAACAAAATAACAGTATGCAATTTGTATTTATGATTTGTGCCAATCCAAGTGTATGAAGGTAGGAAACTATCACTAGTTCCGCCTTCAACCGATACATAGTCATTTCCATCGTCATAAATTGTTCCCAGCATTGTTGTACCAAGACTAAAGTCACACATTTCAATATCCAGCAATGAAGAAGTATGAACAAACCATAGAGAATAGTCTAGTAAACAATCCACACCCTCTTATGGAATTCTCATCAATACAAAATGGTGTCAACTCAATGGTTTGACCCAGCCTAACAAAAGGAACCAATGTAAGATGAACTATCAAATCATCCATGTACCCCCATAAGAAGGCACCATCAAAATCATGAGTAGGCTGGTTTAGTTCACCAAATGGAACTAATACCTCGTGCAAAACTGAGTTACCTTCATCATGATAATCATACTCATGCACAACATCAATGGCTGGCCCAGGATGAGCGCACAAAGCTGCTAACCTCATTCTTTTTACCATCTCTAGACGCTATTTTGCGTGGCCAGCAACTAACTTAACTTTCTTTGCCCTCTCTAGCCAAATATTACACTTCTCTTGTGTCTCTTCCACACCTTCAAAAATCTGATATACCAAATCAGATTGTGTAGCGCCCTGTGTTTTGACAGAATTACCATATCCAACACTCCAATTTTGTATGTCATCATTAGTAGACCACAAATAACTGTCCTCCAAAGGCGTTAGCATGCTAATCTCATGAGAAAGCAGAACCATAGAGCTGCTACCCTTCAACAAATCAGATATAATGTCATGCCAATCTAGAAACTTGTCATCCCTTTCAACATACCTATCAAGTGTTGGTTCAATACAATTCTCTTCACATGCATAATGTATGCCTTCATGAAACAAATCATGACCCAAAGCTATCATTGATTTGGCTGCTATTTGATGAGGCAAAGTATATTTGAGAGCTTTCATAATAATGTGTTTCGCATCATGTAGGAAACTCAACTCCATTTCTTGTAAATCTTGGATGACCCTTTGTAAAGAATGTAGCCATTGCATACCAATTACAACTTCATTGTCCTTCAAGTTAAGTACATAAAAGTCATCACAAAGAGTGTACTCACCAAAGATAATGCCAAGCTTACTCACTTTATTCTTGCAAAGAATAGTAAGCCTACCTGTTACAGTCACATCAAACCCCTCAAAATCTTCACAATGTAAACCTCTTTTCTTGACCAAACCATCGTCAATGTAGTTATGTGTAGCTCCACTATCACATAATGCCAAAAACTTGCAACCAAATAATTTTCCTTCGAAGACAAATGGATTGTACCTTGGAGCACCTGAAAGATAAGAGATTCTAGAACCTTTGTTACCTTCATTTATTAGTTCTAGTGTTGGTTGTTCATGATCATGCTCTTTAGTCTCATCATGAGGCTGTCCCTCATACTCCTCCATAACTAATATGTTTTCCTTTACTAGTAAACTCCAAGGTGTGGTATGCAAGATAAACCAACAATTATCAAAATGCAAGATCTTCTTAGTAAGAAACCACCTAGTTCCCCTAATTGGCTCTCTCAAGCAAAATGCTTCATATGTCCATAGCAATTGTCCTTCCATTGGAGATGATGCATGACAAACCATAATGAAACCAATAATGTTCCATTCCACACGAATGGATATAGCACTTGTGGCTGATCCATCAAGTGTGAAACCCATATCATCATTTTTTTGAGCCTTCAAGGGGCTCTCCAAAAGAGGAAATTCATAAACTTCATGATGCAAACTAAATACCCAAACATCATGCTTCTGCTCTTGTTCATACTCATCTACATGTTTTTCTTGTTTGCTTACCTCAAGACACTCCTCCTCTGCATGCTCAACTTCTACACATTCTTCCCTTGGAAGAAATAATGATCAAAGATAGGCTCCTCTTCGGTGTCTTGCTTGATCTATGAGATTGACTTGTTCCTTGATTTCTTTAAGGTGCTGTCTTGCTTGGGCAGCATACAACTTTGCGTTCTTAGCTCTTTGTAACCAACTGTCACACAAGACTTGAGTTCTCTTGACATCTACCTTGGTATGATGTATAAAATCAAAACCTTTGTGGCTTGAATCCACAATACATTCCTTATGTTTAACACACAAAACTTCAGTGCTAACATTGGAAGACTCTATAGCATTGTCATCTTTATATGATTTGGATGCTACCTCATGATTATAACCATAGTTGCAAAAGTCGAAATAGGTGTCACACCTAGGTATCATGTTTACAACATCTCTAATGGGCTGATCCATGACTGTAATATCTCCCACTTGGTGATCACAATGAAGACTCAATGGTGCAATAGGTGTCTCCTCATGATCCAAAGTTTTAACTTTTTTAGGATTCCCAAATAATGATTGATTTTTGCATTGAACATGATCACTTGTAGACTGCAGATCACAAGCATGTGATTCCTCTTCCTTTCCTTGTTCTTGCACCTTTAGCTCTCCTTCTTTCCCGATGCTTTATTTGCTATCTTTTGATTTTTCTTCATGTGTAGGTGATGTGACATTATTGGAATCAACTATCACACTAGAAGATGTTTTATGATTACCCAAAGAGTTCAAACCATTGCTATCCAAAACACTAACATGAACTATGCTAGCCTCTAATGTAGGAGTCTCTTGTGAAACCTCTGCAAGGATGACGTAGACAAATCATTACCCAAGGCTGTCCTAATGCCTTCTTGATTCAAATCAACATGTCTATCAAATTCATCATATAAACTTTTCCATACCTCATTGGAACTTCAAGACACCCAATCATTCTCATGAAGAGTTGTATCAACCATATGTGAAGATTTTCTAAGCAATTCATAAGCTATAGTGTGATATTCCTTCCTTGCATGCTCAGTCTTGTGGCAAAGATTCAGGGGCATGTCCATGTAGTCCTTGAAAGCAAAATTCTCCTTAACACATTGAGGAAGAATGCTATACTCCTCAAATATGCTAATCACCACTGCTTTTTTGTCTTGTGGTGTTGGCGTTTTGCTAGTAGAAAATGAGGATGATCCTTTAGAGAGTCCCAACATTGAAAGTGAATCATTTAAACGTTGCAATTTTCATATGGTCTTGTATTGTGTTTGCTCAATTTCTTTCCCTACTTGTTTATTGCTAAACAACCTTGCCATGATGACCTATCTCGCTGTCCAAACTGGAAACCAATCCACTATAGTATACACAACTTGAATTCACCCAACAGGCTAGCAGAATCTAGGCTCTGATACCACTGAAAGATTCCTTCCTCAATCTGATCTGAATTTGCTGATTTTGGTTTTTCTTTAAGTCTTTGACCAGCGCATAGAATGAGTTTGGCTTTGTTTGTGTTTTGTGTTTTCTGAGTTTTATGTGAATTACAGAACATGTGCAATGCTGATAAAAGAAAAATAACATAACATACAATGATTCTATTAACTAAAAGACTGAAATTACATAGATAAGGTCCAACTGCAACATACCCATTCATCCAAAGGCCATGAAATGACTTTTTACCAGGCTGCAAAAGAAATCTCAGGTCTGATATAACCCTGTAACAGCAATTTCGAACTCACCCGTCTCTAAAAATGACTACCCAATTCGTTTCCAAGTATGAGAGGAGTTATGCCACTGCTATATGAGACTTCTCAACTCCAAAACTTCAAAAACTTCTCCTAGCACTTAGGGTTTGAAGCCCAAATGCCAAACAAAGGTGTGGCTGCCTGTGCAACTACTGAAAGATGGTAGAAATGTCCTCTAAAAGGACTGATCTGCAATCTAATGCGAATTTTTGTCCTCAAAATGGACTGATCTGCAATTATAACCCCAAATAATGCTACCAACTCCACACTGAAGCTGGATAATGTTGAATCCTGTCACCCAGAGAAATGGGTTTTCGTCCAAATTTCCAAATTCTCCCAGAAGTTTGCGTTCCTAGAAACTCCAAGCTCCTCAACCCCTCAAGTTTGTTGCTGCTCTCAAATTGAAGTCATAAGAATGAATCCAAAATAGACAAAAATGCCTTTTTATTTTCACCAAGAGGGGTCAACCCTTTTTGGGGTTACTATTTGACCTAAAAATTCATAAAACAACATTGAGGGTCTAATTTTACATTGTGAACTTGGCCCCCTTTTAAAAACAACTGAAGTTCTAGGATGGGGGTGCACTTTTCACTATTCACTTTCTAATTTGCTGTTACTATTCACCTTTCACTATTCCATTAAAGCCAACTTTATTATTTCCAATTTATCCCTGGCTTAATCAACTGAACTCGACTCTTAAAGGCTCGAACAGCTCTCGACAAGGTTCCACACCCTCGAAATGGGTCCCCTATCCATATTGTTGACCTACGAGAACCCTCATAATTCAACCTCTGCATCAAATCTAAACGCCTAAGGAAGGGACATTACAACAGCAATCCAAAGGTATGTTTAGTTTCTAGAAAACAACTTTTAAATGATGTAAAAAAAAGGAATGTGTTTTGCTATTATTCTTAAACCTACAAAAAAAAAACATCAATATGGAAGAACAGATTTCATTAGAAGTATAGAAATTGCTTGGAAAATATGTTGATATTTTGTCACAAGAGTTGCTAGAAGGGTTACCACCTATTAGAAGTATAAATCATCACATGGATTTGATCCCCAAAGCAAGCCTACCAAACAAGGCAGCATATAAAATGACATCGGTGGAGAATTAAGTGGTAAAAAGACAAATCCAAGAGTTGTTGGACAAAGGTTTGATCAAAGAAAGCTTGAGTCCTCGTGTTGCACCAACAATACTAGCACCTTAAAAGGACAAAGAATTGTGAATGTGCACAAATTTTTGAGCCATCAATTGTTAAATTTAATGATCAGATTTAATGCACAGAAATTTAATTCAAAATCAGACATAGTACACAGCAGATACCCTAGGAAAACCCTCCTCTTGAGGGAGAAAAACCCAGCCAATAATATCTCTTATATTATTGATTCATGCCTCTTGATGCATATAAATTAAATCATTAATTGAAAATCACGCCTCTTGATGCATATAAATTAAATAGCCTCTTAGCTATTATTTAATTTAACAAATAAGGTAAAGGAGATGGCTGGAAGTAATGACCGAAGCTGCATTTAAACATCAACACTCCCTCTCAGCTAGGGAGAATACTTCCAACTACACAAGGCAAATCACCTCATCGTGATGCCTAGTACTATGGCTACAACCATAAGTGAAAAGAAGAATCTCACCTCATCGTGATATTAGATATCGCCTCAACACGATATCAACCATAATGGCTACAACCATACTATGGTGTGTACAAGTGTTCATCACTTGCGTGATGTTGTCACCTCAACATGACTTTCACCATGGCTCTCCCAGAGGGTGAAACACAAGTAGAAGATGTTGTCATGGAGTCACACACATGACATCCACCATGGCTCTCCCAGAGGGTGGAAACAAGGGTTTTCACTTCAAATCTCTCTCAAAGAGAAATGCATTAACAAGGGCTTGCACCTCAAATTCCTCCGTCTCAGAAGAAAATGCATTAACAAGGGCTTGCACCTCAAATTCCTCTGTCTCAGAGGAAAATACATTAACAGGGCTTGCACCTCAAATTCCTCCGTCTCAGAGGAATGCATTAACAAGGGATTTCACCTCGAACTTCTCTCACAGAGAAGAACTCATTAACAGGCTCACTGATGCTGAAACTCTTTCTCAGTTAAGGTTGGATTCTCTACCATACCAAGCTTATCTCGAAAGTACACAAACTTGATTCTGGAGAGAGGCTTGGTGAGAATGTCTGTCGTCTACTCACCAGTGCTGATATACCTCAACTATATAGCCTTCCGCAGTACCATATCTCTAATATAGTGGTACTTGATCTTAACATGCTTGGTTTTGTCATGGAACACAAGATTGACAGATAGCTTCATGTAACTCTGATTATCACAATGAATGATAGTGGGCTCCATTGATTGCCCAAATAATCCTGCAAGGAGCTTACGAAGCCACACTGCTTCTCGAGCTGCCACACAAGCTGCAATAAACTCGGCCTCTACTATACTTAGTGCCAATGAAGACTGCTTCCTGCTACACCAGGAAGTCATTGCAGACCTCAACTGAAACAACATCTAGAGGTGCTCTTCCAGTCAGCAACACAACCATCTTCTTTAGGTTCAGTAGGCTCCCTCTGAATCTTTAAGTACTTGCATCAACCTTCTGACCTCATCTTCCAAGATTGCCTGCAATGCTTGCCTTAGATAAATGTTTTCCGTGCACCTCTTTGGTCCCAGCAGGAAGTTCAAGTTGACCTCCTAGCCCTCCTGGAATCACTCTGTGCGAATAGTTTCAGCAAAATGTAATATCAAATCAAGATGACAGTCTTTGAGCAATTCTGATCTCAGCAGCTAAAGGGATCCTCTAAGGATTTAGCACCTAGCCTTGCAATACAGTAATCTTCACTTCTTCTCAGTGAGTTACAAAACTCCCTCTTGATTCCTGCTTCAGAGATTGCAAAGAAGACTTCTGGAAGTGAACTCCCTCTAACCACCAGCTCTAGTTCCATGGCTGCAAGTTGTGACTTCACGCTTGATCATTTCTTTGGTTGGCATGACTTCCTCATAAGATGCCTCAAGCTTTTCATCGCTAAGCAATCTCTCATCACCTTCCTGCTTCTAGCTATTCACAAAGCATTTTAGAGAGAGATTACTAACAGTTTATAACTATGCAAAGAAATATCAAGACTAGAATCATACAAGGTTTACTATCTCAGGTTATAGCATGAACACATAAGAATTTATGAATAATATCAAAAAAATCAGAATGAAGGGCTAAAGAAACTTATCTTTATATAATTTTGATATAACTCTTTCTTCTAGCTTTTACTCCTCTCGAGAATGCCAAACTCAACACAACAAAAAACAATCTGCACAACTCCAGATTTCTTCAATGCATTATGCGGTTAGCATCTAGAACCAACTCTCTCCAAGAGTTCAAGGCTCTATCACAGATCATGCATTAGAGAATGATATCGATGTGACCAATCACCATCGAACTTTCAATTCTCTTTTTATTTCAGTCACACTAAGAAATCTTCTCAACCAACATGAAAAGACTAGCAATAAATGAAGTCTTCAAAGGATCTTACGCTAGAGAACACAATTCAAGAGAAACCACTATCTCTCTTTACTAATTACAAGATCCAAATAAAAGATATAACTTAACAAACAAAGAATACTTATCTCTTTAAATATTCTAATGGATGCAAGATACGCTGCTCTTGAGCACAGAACAGCACACAACTTTCACGGCTTGAACACAGGCCCATGACTTCGAATAGAAATTCCCTAGAATCCTTTGAGGAGAGAACTTATTCATATCCGCAAATGAAGCATGTTGATTAGGCCTGGTTGGGCAATCCTTTGCATAGTGACCAAACTTGTCACAACGAAAGCATTGGACTTGGGAGAGGTCCCACTTCTTCTTGAATGCGGGAGCACCATCTGATCCTTTATCTCTATTCCTCTTGAAGTATCTTTCTTTCCTCTTTTTCCTTTCTTCTTCGATGATTGAGCGGAAAGAACATGAATGTCTTCATTTGTAGAGCTTCGACCAATACCTCTCACAGCCAACCTAGACAGTCCGCCCTCAAACGATCAAACTTGGGAAGTTTCGATCTCGCGCTAATTCCTTGAATGTAAGACTCCCAAGATGAAGGAAGACCATTAAGAGCCAACATGGTCAAATCCTTGTCATCAACAATATGACCAATGGTAGAGAGCTGATCTCTCAATTTGGAAATCTTCATGAAGTAGGTGATGACAAATTCTCCTTCTGCCATCTTAACATGATTATGTTGTTGCTTCAAGGCAAGTGCCTAGCTGGTGTTGTTGATTTCGTACATTTCCTCCAATGTCTTGAACATCTCCCTTGCAGTCTTCAACTTGGAGACAATTGGAACAATGTGATCCTTGACGGAATCAACCAACAACTTCTTCACCTTGATGTCTTTCTTCTTCCATTGCAACTTCTCTTCTTCCTCTTTAGGTTCGGGAACTTTGGTCTCCACAAACTCTGCCAAATCATTCTCCTCCAATGTGAGCATGATTCTAAACCTCCATGAAGTGTAGTTTGACGCTCCCTCAAGTCTATCTTCGATCTTCAATCCGTTCACCATCTTGATTGATGTAGAGATAGACAAAGAATTAAGACGAAGAGAAAAGAGTATCGTTGTAAATCTGATCACGATCTTCTCAAACCCGCTCTGATACCATGTTAAATTTAATGATCAGATTTAATGCACAGAAATTTAATTCAAAATCAGACACAGTACACAGCAAATACCCTGGGAAAACCCTCCTCTTGAGGGAGAAAAACCCAGCCAATAATATCTCTTATATTATTGATTCACAAATGAAAAAATCTCCTTTACAATAGAGGCTGATAAGTAAGCCAAAAAATCAGTATCACAGACTGATGTAAGTACAAGACTGAGTGATACAAATTGCTTGAATATTTCTGCCTTATACTCAGATCTCAATCTGCACTTTACAAACTCGCACTGCTCTGAAGATGAATAAGAAGGCTAATGAATTCGATGATGAACAATGAGAGAAATGAATGGATATATATACATGTATTGAGAGAGGTCGCACCTCTTCAATTATCTCCAAGTCGGCCTTCATAAGTAATAAATATTTTATAATCAAGAAGTCGGCCATCTATAATAAATGAAATTCCTTCATAGAGAATTGTGCCTAAGATAGAATGAGGTCGGCCTCATACAATTCTTCATTAATTGAAAATCACACCTCTTGATGCATATAAATTAAATAGCCTCTTAGCTATTATTTAATTTAACAAATAAGGTAAAGGAGATGGCTCCAATAATGACCGAAGCTGCATTTAAACATCAACATCAATAAGATTACAATAAAGTATCAATTTCCATTATTGAAAAGATGAACTGATTGATTGCTTGAGTGGAGCTAAGTACTTCACAAAGATTTCCTTGAAGAGATTAGAGAAGGAGATGAATGGAAAGCTACTTTCAAAACCAAGGATGAGTGGTATGAATGGCAGATCATGCCATTCAGATTGAAAAATGCACCCAATACTTTCATGAGTGGAGGAATGAGGTAGCTAAGCCTTATCTTGGTAGCTTTGTAATTGTTTATTTTGATATTCTGATTTTCATCAACACAAAAGATCATTTGGAGCATTTAAGATTAGGTGCCAAGATTGAAAAAAAAAAATTGTTGATAAATCTTGTTGTACCCAAAATAATTTTTTGGCATTCTACTTAAATTGAGCTGAATCATGTAAAAACATCGTCAAAAGTTTGTTTTAGGTCAAACCAAACATAGGGGCTTTGTGGGTTTCTGTCAAGGAACACGTGCAAAATTCTGAAAATTTGAAAATTAGGGTTTTACGCCCCTATTTTCAGGGAAACCCCCGAAAATAGGACCTGCCCGAAAATAATTGAAAATGATTTTGATAGGATTAAATGACTTCACGATCACACTGATCAAGTCAGAATCATCAAAAGACACATTTTACTCAGGTGGGTCTATTTCTGTTTTTCAGGAATGTTGTAGCCCGAACCAAAAAAAATTTGCTTCATGCAAGGCAGTTGCATTAATAGTCTAAAATTTTCTAAAATGATGAAAATATAGAAGGGAAATCAAGCAAAAGAGTTTTTTCAATACTTGTCTTAAAGTCAATAATTGTTGAATCACAAGCAGATCAAAACGAGCGTTCACATGGAGGGACATCTCAGAGTCATTTCAAGTTGCACCGCAACCTGTTGAAAAAATCATCCAGATGTTGGCAAATCCATCTTCTCGGCGAATCAAGCACGAACTTGCAAAAAGCTAGACTAAACGATTTTGTCAAGGCAAAAGCGCCCTCTCAGGGCGCAAGATTTTCATAATTGTCAATGAGTATGATCAAACGAGACGAGTTGGACAGCAAAATCAGAATGGAAGAGGCAGTTGCCACGAAGGATACCAGGAATCAGTAGGCCTGCTCCGCAAGTCAAAACTCCAAATCAATTTCAGTGCAATCCAACTAGAGCCTTTTCCAGATGAAAACTCAAGAGCGCCCTTGTTTTTCACTCAACTCCATCCAAATGTTGTATACTGGATGTCTTACTAAGCAGGCCGTCCTCAAGACAGATAGCCTGAAGGATCTTTATCTCAAAGGTCGATTCTCGACATCAGTGCAACTAAGAGCAATTTTACGAACATCTGATCCATCAGGCAACCAATCAGCATCAATCAGGATCAAAACAGTAAAGCATAATTTTTCATGGATTTTGCATGAAAATCACTTTCCGAGCAGATCAGTCTCAGCATCACCCGGTCATCCGAAAATCAGTGTCGAAGATGGCCAGTCGTAACAGTGCTATCAACTATAAAATAGGGAGTTAATAAAAAGTGAAGTATCTTGAGCAAATGGACGCCTATGAGCTCAAGAGATGACTTTTCGGAATCGGTGAAGCCCGACGATGAATCTCAAAGCTTCATCTGGGTTGTCAACTGAAGTTCAAAATATTGAATATTTATTTTGTAATTTTAGCATTTAAAATGGCGATTTTCTATTTTTGGCGCCTTTGCTAATTGCATGATAATAAATATTTTATTATTTATTTTAATTTGAACTTCCAGTCAGTGGCAGTGGAACTGAAAGGCAACCAATCAGAGATCTTCTATTTTTGTCAGGGTTTTCAATTCTTGCAATTACCAATCGGTACGAATTTCTTCTTATTTAAAGCATGGCACCTTCATTATTATTCACAGAGCTTTCAAAGGAAATTCAATTTCATTAAGAGCAAATTCAATCTTAAGTGAAATTCGTGTTTTTCAAAGCAAATTCATCTCTTCAAAGGGAAATCGAAGTTTATCAATTTTCAAAGCAACTTCAAAGCAATTCGTATTTCTTCAAGAAGAGAAGGCGCGCACCTTTAAGGGAGTTCATTGTATCAAAATTCGCAATTTCTTCAAAGATCAAAGGCGTATTTCAAAATCCAAGGCGTTTTCAATATCAATTCGCAATCTTTCAATATTCAAAGGCGAATCCTCAAGATTCAATATAAATTTGTATTTTCTTCAAAGGCAAATTCGAATTTCTTCAAAGGCGCAAATTTCAAGAGAGGAAAATTCGTAGTTTTTCAAAACAAGGCGAATTCTTCCAGTTCAAAGGCAAAATTCACATCAATTTCCAAAAGCGATTTTACCTAACATATCTTTTTGCAGATCAAAGTTCACAATTGTCAGCAATTTGAAGAAATCTAAGGCGATTCTCACATAAGAAGGCATCATAAAAACGTCTTTTCATCCTTCAATCTCAGATTTCTCTCAAAATACAGTGTGCATGTTCCTGAAATTGGCGAATTCTAAGTCTCAGTATCTGGATCATTCTCATATAATTTCCTAGAGTTGAAATTGTGCGTTTGATTTTTCACGAATTTTTAAACTTCAGAACGTTCGTTCTTGAGTTACTAATTTTCTCAACTGAAAAGTCTTTGTACAATCGAGTAGAAGTTGAATTTTCGCAAATCTGACATTCTAGGTTGTCTTAGAATCCTTTTCTGGACAAAACCCATATCTCGGATTTTTCGCTGAAAATAATTCTTCGAAAGGCTATTTTTAACTCTCGCAGGCTATTTTTAGCTTCCAGAAATCTTGTCAGAATATAGTCAAGTTCACAGTCAACAGGCTAATTTTTCAGAATGCAGTTCACTCAGCTTGAATACAGGACCAAAACCGTCCTTACTCATGATTTTCTCAGGTTGGTGGAGACAAACCTTCACAAAGTATTGCCAGAGGCAGTGCTAGATCCGGTCAAGATCAGAAGTTCAATCATTCAAAATATTGAGCAGTCTGGCTTATTAGAGGCCGCTTCCATACCTATCTCCGTTCACTGTATTGAATTCGTGATGACTTGCATTAAGCATTACAATTCTACTACTCGTGAGATAGTGTCAGTTGACAGACAGGTCATTTGCAGTCTCAAACCTTTGGATATCGAAAGGAGTTTTGGCATTCCTCAACACCAGAACAGCCTAGTTGTTTCTATGGAGCAGTGTGCGCAGGCATTTGATGCTGATATGGACAAGTGTCAGAAGAAGATGGCAGAAAGATGGTTAAAACAAGCAAAGAACAAATTGCCAAACAATGTGGGTCGCGGTGAATACAAGGATGAGTATGCGATTCTAATCACACTCCTGAACCGTGTCTCAGGTCAAGCACATGCAAATGTTTTCCAGCCTTGGATGTATTACATTATTGGTCGCATCATTTCTGGGCAGGAACATTATGACTGGGCATCCTTCATCAGCGATATTCTCCACAGGCAAATCACCGGTTTCATGGTTGCTCATGAGTTTCATATGTGTTCGTATCTCGTGTACTTGATCGCTTATCAGGGTCAATTCCGAGGGCTAAACACCGTGGGCATTCTCAGTGTTCAGAAAGTCTACCAGTATTATGATCAGCTTGAGTTCACTAGAGCTGAACGTCATTTCATTGAAATCTGAGTTTGGCAATGTATTCAGCATGCTTCCAGCAAGTCCCCAGCAAAATTTCATTGGATTCTGACAACTTACTATTTTTAGTAAGTACCTAATTTGGGACATTTTCTCAACAATTTTGAAATTTTGATCGTTACACTGCATCCAGAGCATGTCAAGCTGCTTGTCTGCAAATTTTGAGCCAGATCTGACAACTTTCTATTTTTAGCAAGTTCACCTTCGAAGGCTAATTTTAGGGTTTACATGTGAAGTTTTTCAATGCATGTCTGGAGAATATTTTTGGGTTTTCTAAGACCTACGCGATGATATAACATGCAAGATGAGATGATGACTTTCAGCACTCAGCCTTCAAAGGCTATTTTTAGGGTTTGCATGCAGAGCTTTTCAGCGCATGTCAGGTTATTCCTTATGGGTTTTTTCAAGAGCTACACAATGATGTGACATGCAAACAGAGTTGGTCACTTTTTCGGGAACTTACTATTTTTAGCAGATTCACTCTAGCAACCCCCCCCAACACTTCAGTATCACAAACTAACCGACATGCAACAGAGACGAGGTCAAACGGAGGTCATTTGATTGACATGCAAGTCAGATTAGGGTTTCCAGCTTCGGGACCCAAAATGAGGGGTCAAACACCAAAATTTTCGAAAACCAGTGTATCCCACTGCAATCAGTATCTTTCAAGCTATTCACTGGTAAAATTTGAAGGCAATCGGAGCACTTACTATTTATAGTAAGTCACTTCTGAAACAGGCTATAAATAGTAAGTCAGCAGCAGGCGCCAGTGTGAACAGGCAAGTCATCCCATGAGGGTCACACAATTCAAATTTCAAGTCAAACAGAGTTGGGGAAGTCATGAAACTGAGCAGTTACTATAAATAGTAAAACACCTTCAAAAACATGCTATAAATAGCAAGTCAGCACGAGGTGGCAATGTGAACAAATCACCTAGGTCATGAGGATCCTGTGGCGCAAATTCTAGATCAATCCAAGCTTCAGAAGTATGAAAATCAGAGGGCTTACTAAATATAGTAAACAGGGGCGAGCAAGCTGAGAAATGTCTAAGTCTGAAGAAATTCCTACTCACCCTGTCAAATGTGCCCAAGATAAGATTGGTTGAAGGATGGAGAAATTTCAAGTGTTAAAGTTCCTGCTTGACCCCTAAAATGCGCCCATGACTGGCAGAAGGATAAAAAAATTCTAAGTCTGGAGTTAAATCCTCCTCATACCCCAAAATGTGCCCTGTCATGAAGGTGGTGATAGAAAATAAGCTAAGGCAAAAGTTAAATCCTCCTGGACCCCCTAAATGCACCCTCAACTTGAGAAGTTTATGGAAAATTTTCTAAGTCTGAAGTATGTCCTGCTTGACCCCCAAAATGCGCCCTGTCTTGAAGCTGGTGATGGAAAAAAATTTCTAAGTGTGAAAATTCCTCCTACCCCAAAATGCGCCCAACTTGCTCAGTGGTGATGATAAAATTTTCTAAGTCTTTGATAACTTCCACCTCTACCCCCTAAATGCGCCCTCATCTCCAGCATGTGAAAGAAAATATTCTAAGTGTTGGTTAAATCCTCCTCAGCATGCCAAATGCACCCTATTATGGTGTGAGGCCAAGACAAATTCCAAGGCATTGAAGTTAAATCCTCCTCCTACCCCTAAATGCGCCCTCATGTCAAGGAGGAAGCCATAAAAAGTTTCTAAGTGTTTGTAACTTCCTTTACCACATGCCAAATGCGCCCAAATGGGCTAGGAAAAGGACAAAAGGGTTAACTTTCTCCTTGACCCTTTGAATGCGCCCAAGTGAAGTTAAGAAAGGTTGCTAAGCGTTAATTCCTCCTTGGGGTCTCACATGTGCCCAACTTGCTATACTATTGGAGATGGATAAAAAAAATATATGATAAGGCGTGGTTAATTCCTCCACCCCAAGCAAAATGCGCCATGACTGGAGAATGAGTGGAGAAAAAATATCTAAGGAAAAATGTTCAAAATTCCTCCTTGATGCCTCATATGCGCCCATGCTGATGATATTATTTAAAAAAATTCTAAGGCATGAAATTCCACCTCTAGGAAAATACGCCTAAGTTTGATGGAAGAGATGAAATTTGTTAAGGCATGGATAAAATTAGTGGATGAGTCAGAAGGTGCCAGCTTCATGAAGTTGATAAAAAGTGTCAAGGCCAAGCAAGAAAAATACGCCCAGAGTTGATGAATGAATATAAATTTTGAAGAAAATATTTTTCTAAGGTCTAAAAGTTCAAAAATTAAATGTACCCCTTCATTTGTAGACTCATGGATTTGATGCTTTCTGAAGGGAATTTTCTTCTGGGTATTGGACATATTCAACGAGGAATTGATTTTAAAGTCTTCCACAGCTCGACAAGGATTTTGAGATGAAGATTTTTGATGGGCACATGATTGATGAATTTCCTAAGGGAAAAATTTAAAAAATTTCTAAGGCAGGGAATAAAAGACGTTGAAATAAAATGCCTTGGATGGTGAATTTGAAGTTGAATGACTAGATGATTTTAATCAAAATTCTTCATGAAGGTGAATTTTCTCGAGCCAGAGATGGATGAAATCAAATATCAGAGCCTCAACTGGTGGAATGAATTTCTTAAGAGAATGCAGTTGAAGTTAATATTTTCAAAGATGAACTTAAAAATGCTAAGTACGCCTTGACCAGTAAAGATGAATCTTCTTGAAATTCTAGAAGGTCAAATATTCTAGATGTCGGACGCCAAGTGTTGCAACTGCCTGAGGAGGGAAATTCGAATTCCTGCAGTGAAGTAGTGGAAATTTAATGAACTGGCTAAAATTGGCTCCTTCTAGAATTCCACTTAGCTATATGAGTTGTGAAGTTGTTTCATTTTTCTCCATCAACTGGCAAGTACGACTTGGGCTCTGAAGTGAAGATTGCAGTGCAAGCCAAAACTTGGTAAAGAAGTTTGACTTGAAGCAGAAGAAGATTGTTGAAGCTGAACTTCGAAGAGTGCGAGTTTGAAGAAGTCTAAGTGCTGAGAGGTGGCTGAAGTGAAGTTGGCCGATTTTCTCTAAGTGTTGAAGTTGCTGAAGCTAGCTTGGAAAATTTTCTAAGTGTTGAAATTCTTAAGTTGCTGCAAGAAGTGTTGAGGTTTGAAGATGAAATACAGTGTTGCAGCTTCTCATTTTCAAAAGTCGGTTGGTAGCACCAATGTGATTTTATTTTCTAAGTTAAAATTGTTGATGACTATCTTTTGTTTTTGCAGAATGGCTGAAGTAAGAGCAACTGGCAAGGAGAACAATGCTGAATCCAACAAGGCAAATGCATCCAAACAGGCGGTGATTAAGAAGCTGAGCAAGTCATTCCTGCCGAAGTCAAAATTCTCTTCGAAGCTGGGCAAGTTGGCTGACACGAACTTGGGTTCTTTCAACATGGAGGCTTTCAAAAGTCAAATAATGGGAGTTGGAGGCCATCGTCCTTCGATCACTTCTCACAATATTGCCAGAAGTGGACTATATGCAACTATTGGTTTTCCACCAGCAATTCAGTGTCCGGAGCTGATTATGGAGTGTGCTAACTGCTACGACCCTGAGCACAGGTCTATTGTCTCACCTGATGGCAGATTGTTTGCCAACCTCACGCCTGCAGCTATTGGCGAAGCCTTTGGAATTCCTTCACATGAGAAAATGATTTACAAGACGAGAGAACGTGTTGAGCGGATGTATGCTTCAACATTTGAAAGATATGCTGATATGATTAACTCTCGCTGGATGAACAAGCCCAAGCCCTCTCGCATGAAGTTGCCGAGACAGATAATTTCAGATGATCTGAAGCAGGAATACTGCGATTTGATTATGATGCTCAGCAAAGTTGGAGGTTGTCCCCAGGCGTTCATCTTCGAACCTTGGATGTTTTACTACATCAACCTCGTGCTGGAAGGGAAGGAGCATATTAACTGGGCAGTGATGATTAGTGATAATTTGCACGAGCAGCTCCAGAGTTTGAGGACAAAGACATTCTACATGGGCTCATACATCATCTACATGTTGGCTCGTATGACGAAATACAGGGGAATATCATACAAGGAGCCAATTGGATGTGGCTCTCATCAGTTCAAGATTCATGAGGCTTGTCCGCAGCTGCACTTGACAAGCACATCCCATTACAAGAGAGTCAATGATGCCTTCACTATGCACATAACGAGATCATTTCAGCAAGGAACTCATCACAGGATCTCGAAGGAAGCTCAAGAATTGATACAAAGGTACGGTTGTTGGTTTATCCAATTTCCGAAATTTACTTATGTTAGGCTGCAAGGGTTTTCTTCATATCCGTATAGATTGCCCAAATACCCTACAAATAGGATCTTGATGTTAGAAATATCTAGGCAACTCGTTGCCTATGATAAGATTCATAAGAGAAAGAAGAAGGGAGGACTTGACTTCCCAATCATCATGGGAAATTCAGACGAAGTGTGTCCTTCACTACAAGTAGCCAGGGAAGCTGAAAATGAGCTTCAGTTTTTCCACTTTTCTTATCACACCAACAGGCAGCATTATGACCCCCACAGCAATATCAGATGGATATTGTCAGAAGAGTTCAGGCACAAAGCAAATATTGAAGATTACTGGGGTGGTGCGTGGGATGAGGCTGAAGTTAGAAAGAGAATGTTTTCAAGACTACCTTTGAGCATGATCAGGGAGTGTGAGATTATTCCAGTACCAGACCAGGTGGACGAGGACATGCACGTTCTTCATCCAGATTATGAGGCAGTGAGCATTCCCACTTTCAGATTGGTCGGAACCGGAGATTGCCGATTTGGACACACTTTGCATACCAGTCTTGACATTCACCAGAGGATGGGTTGAAAGGCACGTGAATAGGTTGAAGAGTAGGTCAATGCCTTTGACTTACAATTTGATGGGAGATCATAGGACGCCAACTACTACCAAGAAGAAACAAGTTGCTCGAGCTCCAGAGTCTCGAAGGAAAGAGCCAGTTCAGCCGGAACCTCCGAGAATTGTGGTAGAATCACCTACGCCATTGGAGACACGTTCTCCAAGCATACAAGAGGTTTCACTATTTGTTGATCAGAGAAATATATTGAACAAGGAACAGGAATTACATGAGGCAAATCAGCCACCTCGAAGGGAATCTGTTGGCCAGAGTGTCAACGCGCCTACTAGGGATAATCAGCAAGAGGAAGATGAAGAAACTGCTACAGATACACACTTCCAGCGTGAGCTTGAGGTGGCTCTAGAGGACGATACAGTTACAGGACAAGAGGCCCAAGTTTCAGGAGATACTCAGCCCATAGAAGCCAGTGAGCCTCGCCAGGATGAAGTTAGAGAAGAAGTTCATGAGGAAGAAGCAAGGGATGAGCAGCCATTTGTTATACAGCAGATAGTACCAGATTGGCTCAGAGATAGGATGAGGAGGAGCCCCAGTGAAGAGGTTGATCCAGCAATTGAGATGGAAGAATTCTTGAGTAGGATCAGTGCACCTCCAACAAAGAAGAGAGCTAGGAAATTTTCGAAGATTTCAACAGATGAGGATGGCTCTCGCACCCTTCATGTGGTTGTGCCAAGGGTTGAGTGTGATCGAGATGAGGCTGTGCCAGAAATTTATATGATCAACACCTTGGAGTTAGGTTGCCCCACAGGAGCACAGATAATTGAGTGTGATAACTCCTACCAGACACTCAAGGATAGATTGCTCAAGACTGAAGGCAAGTACAAGAAATTGAAGAAAGAGCACAAGACATTGATAGGCTACGTGCAACATTTGTCTCGTCCTTGTGGGCAGGAGAATCCAGCGATTGAGCTTCCAGCCGAGTTGTCTAGTGAATCAGTTAGTGGCTTGGAGGATTTGAGAAAAATGGCACGAGAAGCAGATAAGTGGGTGGCTAGCATTCATGTTGAGACGAAAAAGTTTATGGAAGATCTTGCTCATGCTTACCAGCAAGCTTCCAGCACTATGGCACGAATGGATGCAATTGATCGGGCCTGGGGTGATGCTCATATTTATCAGAGCAAGGTTATTCAACAATTGGAGGCTTTGATGCATAGTCCCTTACAGGCATTGATTGAGGGAGGCGTGATTCAAGAGGGTGCTAGGTATGATTTTGCCGGCTGGTACTCTTCAGTTGTCACAGGCCGAGGGTTCTTTGATGCAGCACAGGCTGATTCGTCCAGAGTCAGAAAGGCCATGACGAACATTATTGATGGAGTCTTGAACACCTTGGGGGCTATCTTTGTTGGGAGGCTGAATTCTGATGAGGTGAGTGCCGATGGTTTAAGGAGTAGGCTGCCACCTTTCTTTCCAAAGGTGAATACTTTTGTCCAGAATGACTTTGAGAACAACTCAACTTTCTCAAGCATTATTCAGAACACTCAGGATGCATTAGTTGCTTGGAGAAAGTCTTGTACACGGCATGGGCAGGCAGTTACGGTGTTAGAGTTCCAGCTTGATCATATTCTGCCGATCTCAGTTCAGGAGGTTGAGGCCATGCTGGCCAGATTCATTGATTTTGCAGCCAAGGAGAAGGAAAACAGAAATGCCCTTCTGGATGATGACCTTCTGGAGGATTGATAGTGGGCATTAATTGCCTTTGCTATTTTGGGAGTGAGTGGGAATCTCTTGATTCATTTATTGTACCACTCCCTATTCTGGCGGTTTTTAGGGTTAGGGCTAATGTGGCTTAATCTGAGCCCTCCATTTGATTGTAATCTGAGTCGTCCATTGGACTGGGCTATCTATAAAAGGGGCATCCCCCCTCGTTTGTATCTCAGTAGAAATTAGATTAGATTAGAAATCAGAGACTAGAGCAGAGAGACTGATAGTTGTAATAGCTTAGCTTGTTAGTATAGCATAGTTTGAAGGAGAAGGAAAGTTTTCCTTTGAGAACTTTGTAAGATTGTTGTGAAAACTATCATAATAAAGAGAGCTTTCATTGATGGTGAATTTGTCTTTTGTTATGAGCAGCTAGCAAGATTTCTTCATCCCTTCCACTTCAAGTAGCTTAGATTAGAGTAATTTTCATTTTCATGCAAGTAGATGTTAATTGTGGATTGTGGTGCTTAATCAAGGCAGCTTCGTTTTAATCCATACCACTAGCAGCTTGCTAACGGCAAGTTTGCTTTGTGTGGTCAATTGGAAAACTTTATAGGCTTAACTTCGGTTATAGTTCACGTCTTGGCATGCATCGTCTTGACGGTGTCTTTATGTTGAACTGTGACTTGAAAATCTTTTACCGCTCCCTTGAAGATTGCACCGACCTTGTGTAAGCTATCCAACGTGAGGCGAAGCAGAGTTTGGTTGAAGTCTGTTGAGATTGATCCCACGTCCTCCTTTAGTATAGAATTTAGATCTTCTAAAACCCTGCACTCATTTCAATTCAATACATTTCCGGTTAGTATAGGAATACATACCTCGACACCAAATCATTCGTATTGCACAAAAACAAAAAAAATATCCCTTTCCATCATTAATCTGTTGTCCACTGCAAACCTGAACAATTGTGTAAGTCCCCTCGTGTAAACAGCAAATCACAACGAACCAACTGAGGGTATTCTTTGCATTATCGGAATCTTGGGGTTGAACGTACGATCTTTCTTGCAATCTTAGCGTACGGAATACTTTGATAAAGAGAAAATGGAGTAGCCTTCGGATACTTTGTTCTGCTGATTGGTGCAGTCACAAAAATCACATCAACAAGTCGTAGTTAAGATCTGCGGAAACCAGAGAAAAAGCTTAGTTGCAGCGCATTGTGTTTGTGCACCCTTGTGTCCTACCGCTGAAGCACAAAAAGATAGGAACCTTAGTTTACCATTCCCTTCCTTACGCATTGCATTCAGCAGAGAGGGACTTCTCCTCTTTAAATAACGAAGAAGTGTTGCAAAACATTTGAAATAGCTGAACCTTTACAATCAGCACTCCAGAGGTGCTAATTTAAACGCCAACAAATCTGAATAAATGCAGTTTCATGAAAGAGGAATTACTGTACCTAGGCTTTGTTATTTCACAGGAAGAGCTAAGGATTGATCTTGAAAACGTAAAAGCAATTGTAGATTGGCCATTACCAAAGAGCACGTTTGAGGCAAAAAATTGTCATGGCCTAGCAAGCTTCTACAGAAAATTTATCAGAAATCTCAGGGATGTACCAATCACAAAGACCATGAAGAGAAATAGGTCTGATTTTCAGTGTACAGTAATAGCAACTCCTTAAGGAAAAGGTAACAATTCAAACTGTTTTGGCATTACCTGATTTTAGCAAAGTATTTCAAGTGGATTGTGATGCAAGTGGAACAACAATCAGAGGAGTTTTGAGCCAAGAAGGTAAACCTTTAACCTACTTCAGTGAAAAGTTAACTAAATCTAAAAAAAAGTACTTTGTCTAGGATTAGGAGTTTTATACTATCATTCAAGCACTTAAGAAGTGGAGGCATTACCTGCTACCAAAGGAGTTTGTCTTATACACAGATCATTAAGCACTATAGTACATAAACAACCAAGGTAAACTTAATCAAAGGCATATGAAATGGGTTGAATTTTTGCACAGTTATTCATTTGTTTTGAAGCATATGCTAAATCTAACTGACTAGCAGATGCATCAAGTAGGAGATGTTTATTGTTGACTGAAATGAGAGTTGAAGTCACTGGTTTTGATGCAATGAGAAAGTTGTATGAGTATTATGCAAATTTTAAGGTTCCATGTAAGAGCCCAACAGACCAAAACAGAATACCGTGTCTAGATTCTTTCATCCAAGAGGACTATTATTCAAAGGTAAATGTTTATGCACACCACAAGGGTCCATGAGAGAGAATTTAATAAGGGAAAAGCACAATGCAGGCTCGTTTGGTCATTTTGGATTGGATAAGACATTGGCACAACTGAGTGAGAACTATTATTGGCCTAAGATGGATAAGGATGTAAGGCATATGGTGCAACATTGGAGAATTTGACAACATGCCAAAGCGAGAAGCCAAAACACCAGATTATATCAGCCATTACCTATCCTGATGCTACTCATGTTGCCAGCCTGTTCTTTTAGGAAGTAGTAAGGCTCTATGGATTACAAATAGCATAGTCTCGAATAGAGACACAAAATTTGTGGGTCACTTTTGAAATACATTGTGGAAGAAATTTGACTCCAAACTAAGTTTCAGTTCAACTTATCATCCTTAAATGAATGGGCAAATATAGGTTGCTGATAGGAGTTTGGGTGATCTTTCTAAGATGCTTAGTTGGAAAGAAGCGCACTCAATGGAATTTGGTTTTAGCACAAGCTGAATTTTCTTATGGCAATTCAATAAACAGAAGTATAGTCAAAACCCATTTCCAGATTGTGTATCGGTACAACCCAAGAGCAGTAGATACTCTAAAAAACACTACTGATTTGGGCAGAAAAAGTGTTGTTGCTGATCTTAAGAGAAGGAAACAGGAATTTCAGATTGAGGATATTGTGTGAGCTAATTTGAGTAAGGAAAGGTTTCTTCCTTCAAGAGATAATTCTTCCCTCTACAACAAGCTGAAATGGAAAAAGATTGGAGCATGTAAGGTCTTAAGGAAGTTTGCAACAAATGCCTATGAGATTGAGCTTCCTAAAGGTTTAGATATTTCACCTATTTTCAATGTCAATTTCTAGCATTATTATGAAGAACCCAATTGTGAAGAAGGTGCAGATCCTGATGAGTAGAGGGAAGAATGGTACAGCAACTGCTTGACAAAGAAAGAGATGAAATTGAAGCTATCATTGATTCTTGAATAGCTAAGAAGACAAGAGGGAAAGAGTACAAGGAATATTTAGTCAAATGAAGAAATAAGACAATTAAAAAGGCAACTTGGATATGTTGATGTTTATAGCCACCGGCCTCATACTTCCAACGTCGATTTATTAAAGCAATAAATTAATATAGCCGTTGGCTATTATTTATTGGAGACAATTCATAAAGAGACGCATTCATTTGGATTTGTAATTTATATATTATTATTAAGGCCGACATCAGCTGAGTATTCGCCACCTTTTGAGAGTCGCACCCTTTCATTTTTTGAGGCCGACTTTGCATCTTGAAGGGACGCGTTTGTTTAGAGATCTCCCCATCGAATTGTATATAAGGAGGCACTGTTCATTCATTCACATCATCCATTACATTCTTACAAGTCAAGTGCGAATTCATCTACAGCAGAGTTCGATATTGAAGTTCAATATTATTTTCATTGAGATCGATCTCATTCTTCAAGAAGTTCGATATTATTGTTTTGAGATTGCATCAAGTGTGGTGCTGATTAATTCGGCCTTGAGATTGGCCTCATTGTAAAGCAAATTGCTGTTCATCATTCAATATATAAATGATATATTGTTGCTGGGTTTTTTCTCCCTCAAGTTGGAGGGTTTTCCCAGGGTATATGCTGTGTCAAATTGTTTAAAATTGTTCTATATCTGCTTATTTAATTTTTGATACTAAAACTAACATGGTATCAGAGCGGGTTTAAGCAAGATCGTGATCAGATTTATATAAGCAGCATTATCTTTCTCTCTTATACTCATCTTAGTGTGTCTATCTTATCTTTGAAAATGGTGAACGGTCTCAAGGTTGAAGATAGACTCGAAGGTGCCTCTAACTTCACCTCTTGGAAGTTTAGAGTTCTCATTGCATTGGAAGAAAATGACATTCTCGAGTTCATGGAGAGCGAGGTAACCCAAACCTTTCGATGAGAATGAGAAGACACAATGGAGGAAAAATGGCACAAAGGCCAAGAAGATATTGATTGATTTTGTGAAGGATCACCTTGTGCCTATTATCTCCAAGTTGAAGACAGCTAGAGAGATGTTCAAGACTTTGGAGGGATTGTATGAGATCAATAACACCAGCTGAGCTCTTGCATTGACGCAACAGCTACATCACATCAAGATGGTGAACGGAGATTCAATCATCTCCTTCTTTATGAAGATCACTGAGTTGAAGGATCAACTCTATGCCATTGGAGACATAATTGATGATCGAGACTTAGTCATGTTGGCGCTTAACGGTCTTCCTCAATCTTGGGAGCCTTTTATCCAAAGTATCAGTGGAAGATCTAAGCTTCGTAAGTTTGATCATCTTAGAGCAGATTGCATTCAAGAGGAATCAAGGTTAGCAGCAAGGGGTAATGGACGAAGTTCTCACAATGAAGACAATCATGTTCTTGCTGCTCAAACTTCAAAGAAGAAAGGAAGAGAAGGAAGAAAAGGTAACTTCAAGAGGAATAGTGACAGGAAATCGGATGTTGCTCCTGAATCAAAGAAGAAGAAGGATCTCTCCCATATACAATGCTTCAAATTTGACAAGTTTGGTCACTATGCTAGAGATTGTGCAACAAGACCAAAGCAGCATGCTTCTACTGCGGATGTGGTTGATGTCTCTCCTCAGAAGGATTCAAGAGATAATTCAAGTGGATTTCTATTTATCTCAGCCCTATCAAGCAATGTTCCAACCGATAGCAGCACATGGTTGATTGATAGTGGCGCTTCTCGACACATACCAGATTTAGAGAGCATCTTTCAGATTTGGTGGAGAGAGAAACCAACATTCAAGTAATAATTGGAGATGATGCTTGCTATTTAGTAAAGGGTGCAGGAGCCTCCTCTCTTCACTTAGATTCTGGCATCTCTCTTCATTTGAGTGATGTCTTGTTCGTACCAGGTATCAAGAGGAACCTTGTATCAGTATCAGCTTTGGAGGACAAAGGATATCAAGTTGCATTTTCTGAGGGAAAAGTTCTTGCTTGGCCAAAGAACTCCAACATCAAGATAGCACGTGTGATTGGTGTTCGGCAAGAGAGTCTTTATAGACTTTCCATTAGTCCAATGCAGGCTTTGTTGCATGACTCCACCAGTTCAAGTGAGCTTTGGCATAGAAGACTTGCTCACCTTCATTTCAGAGCTCTTCCATCCATGGAGAAAATGGTCACTGGCCCTCCAAAACTCAGTCAGGAGCATGATGGTACTTGCAGAGGATGTGCATTGGGTAAGAATACTAAAGGCCCTTTTCATATTAGTGAAAGTAGATCAAAATGTATTCTAGATCTTGTTCATTCTGATTTGTGTGGTCCAATGTCTGTAGACCTAAAGCTGCAAGGATATTCTGATTCTGATTGGGCAGGGAGTGTAACTGATCGGAAGAGCACCTCTGGATGTTGCTTTAGTCTCGGGTCTACGATGATTTGTTGGTGTAGCAAGAAGCAGTCTTCAGTGGCACTAAGCACTGCAGAGGCAGAGTATATTGCAGCATGTGTAGCAGCTCGAGAAGCAGTGTGGCTTCGAAAGCTCCTTGCAGAATTGTTTGGACAATCATTGGAGCCGACTGTTATTCATTGTGATAATCAAAGTTGTGTGAAGCTTTTTGTCAATCCAGTGTTTCATGACAGGACAAAACATGTTGAGATCAAATACCACTACATCAGAGATATGGTATTGAGAAAAGCCATTCAGTTGAGATATATTTGCACTGATGATCAAACGGCTGATATTCTCACCAAGCCTCTCTCCAAAGTAAAGTTTGTGCACTTTCGAGACAAGCTTGGAGTTGTGGAGAAGGAAGCCCTAGCTGAGAGGGAGACTCAGCATCAGTGATTCTCTGAGATTTGCTATAACGCATCTTTCTCTGTGATAGAGAAATTTGAGGTGAAAGCCCCTGTTAATGCATCTTTCTTTGTGATAGAGAAATTTGAGGTGAAAGCCCTTGTTTTCCACCATGTGGGAGTAGCCATGGTGGATGTCATGTTGAGAGACTCCATGACAACATCACATTGAGACTCCGTGATGATTTCCTTGTACTTGTGTTTATCCACCCTCTGGGAGTAGCCATGGTGGACGTCATGTTGAGAGACTCCATGACGACATCACGTTGAGTGACTCAGTGATGGGCACTTGTACACCTGTTTCCTTTCACACATGGTAGTAGCCATGGTGGACATCACGTTGAGCGATTCCGTGATGAGCTCTTCTCCACAAATGGGTGTAGCCATTGTGGATGTCATGTTGAGAGACTCCATGACTTGGATACCTGGAAGTATTCCTCCCTGGCTAAGAGGGAGTGTTGATGTTTATAGCCATGGGCCTCATACTTCCTGCGGCGATTTATTAAAGCAACAAATTAATATAGTCATTGGCTATTATTTATTGGAGACAATTCATAAAGAGACGCATTCATTTGGATTTGTAATTTATATATTATTATTAAGGCCGACATCAGTTGAGTATTCACCACCTTTTGAGAGTCACACCCTTTCATTTTTTGAGGCCGACTTTGCATCTTGAAGGGACATGTTTGTTTAGAGATCTCCCCATCGAATTGTATATAAGGAGGCACTGTTCATTCATTCACATCATCCATTACATTCTTACAAGTCAAGTGCAAATTCATCTACAGCAGAGTTCGATATTGAAGTTCAATATTATTCTTCATTGAGATCAATCTCATTCTTCAAGAAGTTCGATATTATTGTTTTGAGATTGCATCAAGTGTGGTGCTGATTAATTTGGCCTTGAGATTGGCCTCATTGTAAAGCAAATTGCTGTTCATCATTCAATATATAAGTGATATATTGTTGCTGGGTTTTTTCTCCCTCAAGTTGGAGGGTTTTCCTAGGGTATATGCTGTGTCAAATTGTTTAAAATTGTTCTATATCTGCTTATTTAATATCTGATCCTAAAACTAACAGGATACACACATCTGAGGTTGCCAAGCGAGGAATATCAGTTCCAAAATTCTTCAAATGCTCATGAGTTTCAGCTAATGGAACATTTTCATCTACCCAAAGTGTCTAATGCAGGAGTATTCCGGGGCTCATGTGATCTTGCACCCCTAAAAACATATTTCTAACAATTTTTGTTTTCTTTAGTTGGCATTTTGATGCACCACAGGTAATTTACTTTTGTGTTGATCTTGCGTGACCCCCATTGAATTACATGACTATGTGGGGATCAAGAAAAGGAAATTAAATAGACAACCCTTTGAAAATTTGGGACCCACCAAAGCCTCTAGTGGCTTACTGTCTGCTTTAGTGAGTTATCTTTGCTCAAATCTTTAGCAAAATATTTGATAATGTCTTTAATTCTGTAAAAAATCCATTGATATAGTGTATTGCATATGCAATTCAATGTGCTTAGTGATTGTATGAAGTACAGAATTCTCTTAGTTGAGCTTTAGCTTTAATTCAATGGTCTCATAATTCATTGAGTATTTACCTAAATTACAGTGTTTCATTCTGGGACAGGGGAGCATTTGGGGAACTAGAGAATGGGGGCAGAACATTGCCCACCCTTTCCCTTTTTTTCACAAAATTTTGTGACATCCTGAGGATGGCCCCTCATCATGAGGGAAGTCTCTTGGGAACATCTCTAGAGGGAGATCCTAGGTGATTACCAAGACATTCCTGTGACATCCTAACATCCCATGCAGATTGTCAATATTAAACATATGAACAAAAAAAGCACTCAATTTTTTAAAAAATTTAAAACCCTAAACACTTTTTGAGGCCCCACAAAGCCTTTTGACCTAAAAAATGTATTACTTATGTTTGCCCTAGACAACTATCATTTTATTGTTTCCACTTGCATTTTCAATATTTTGGTTTTCCAAGCAAGAAGAGAGTTTAACAAACTGAAAGCTGAAGACAATTAAAGGAAAACAAAGGAGGATGAAAGACCAAAAAGAACAGGTAAAGGAGGAAGAAGGTATGTAACATGTCCTTGGTATTTTTATGTTTAACATTTTACTTTGTTTTGTTTTGAAATGTCAAATACTTGCAAATGCTTTCAAAAAATTTATTGTTTTATTTTTTCAAATTCAAGCATTCAATGCTGCATTTACAAACTTACTACACCATATTGAAGTTTTTCAAACCTCCAAACCTTACAAATTTTAATTTGTTCAAACTTGCAAAGGTGCTGTTACTTATTGTTTTTGGCAAGCAAAATCTGCTGTTTTTTTAGCTGAAATGTAAAAAAAGGTTTGTATTCTTTTGTTGTGTCTCTTTTTAAGGTCAAGATGGATTCATTCAATGGCAATGACAATCATGATTTAGGTAACAAAATTGAGGCAAATGTGGGGGAATCAGCTGAGGACAGCCAAATGCCAGCCAGAGGCACAAATGGTTCAATTGGGAGTGCACTGCTATCAGATTGCACCCTTCCGATTGTTGGCACCATATGCCAAAGGCCCAATTAACAAGAAAACTCCTTTGTACCAATTTGCAATGTTGCTCGACTCTAACAAGACAGGTGATCCAAGGGAGAGTTTCCATTGGAAATGTAACATTTTCTTTAAGGACTATAATGAGAGCATTACAAGAGTTAACACACTTTTCCATACCCCCAATAAAGGGGTTGGGTCTTGTGGCAAGGTCACATTTGAGGAGAGTACTGAGATGATCATATTATTTCAAGGGGGCATCACAGCACCAACAATTTCTTGTACACCACAAGAACTTCTTCCCATTAAAGACCACGAGGTGGAGAATCGCCTCATGAAGGCCTTCAAGAAAGTGTATAATAAAAGGAAGCTTCACTAATTAGAGTTGAGTGGATTAAGCATATAGATCTAGATGGCTACACGAATTTTCCAAGGATTGATAGGCACACTTTGGCACAAGCCAAGCCAATTAATTGATGGCAAATCTATGTACCTTCCAAACCATTGTGCACACTTGTCATTCATCTTCTCTCACAGGTTTTTAGTTCCTCTACTACTAAGAGAAACTGGTCCACATATAGCTTTATTCACTCTCTAAAGAGGAAAAGTTTTAACTCTACATGAGCATAAAAGCACTAGTCATGTGCCTCATTGATAGAAAAACACCTATGTATAGGCAAATCCTAGAAAGACAGTTGGATGTAGAGCCTAAGGAGCCATGACAAGTCAATGAGGGGCAGGAGCTGCAAACAAGATCGGATGGCATTAGAAGCACACGGCAAGACAAGGATACAATTCCTAGATATCCACTCAACGATGAAGACTATAATTTTTGAGCTTGTTGCTTAAACAAAAACAGTTATGGATATCTTTTTAGGCAATCTCATTTTGTCATTTAGATACTTGTCACTTATTGACCCTAGTTCATAGTTTGAACTTTCAGCTCATTTGTAATGGATTTCAATTTTTAGCTGCTATGATCATTGATATTCAAATTATCATTTTGATTTATGATTTAAAAATCAGCATTGTTTAATTGTTATTGCTTACATTCAATTAATTATTATAGTCTTCTCAAATCTATATTTATTATTTACTTTTGTGCATTGTGTAAATTATGGTGTGTGAAAGTGTGTGTCAATATATAGCAGTCCCTTGCTGTCCCAAAAGCTTAGAGAAACATTGCAAATTTAGAATTGTTAATAACTCGCCTCAACAACACTACTTCAAAAGCTACTCCAAATGTTGATTTGTACTGTACCTTTGTTGATGGGAATGAAGCAGATAATTGCTTCTTGTTCAAAATAATAATTTCTCATCCTACATGCAACGTATATGCTGATGACTAGTGCTTGTCTTCTATACAATCTGCCCAATTTCAATGTGATTACCAACCAGGCTAAATTAATGATGTTTTATAATCCAAATCATTACTGGCTGTACATTAAATATATCAAAATCATCTTTGCTGCTAACAAATATATTGATTTTGGTGTTTCCATACATTTAGATAAAAACTAGAATCCCAACTGTATAATTTACATCTGGTTGCAGGGACATCAAGTAGATAAAACTCCCTACCCATTTAGAACAAATGTTGGCAATTTTTCTCCAACAAGTGGAGTAATGTAATGCCCACAGGTTCATTGTCGAGATGTCTATCTTCAGCTATGCAGTATGTGATTCATTATTGCTCTGAATGCTTATCCATGTTTTAACTTCACCAGTTTCATTATTAAATATTGTTGTGACTGATTGTATGCATTGAAGGTGTGAGGGCCTTATGTATGAACATCATGAATAGCATTCGGATTATGTTATATACTTTGAGATGCTCATATTATGCTTCTATGACTGGATTATTAGGGTGTTTTATTCCTTTGCTATCATTATACACATCTAGTTTCTATATGGCATTGTACCCAGTGGGTGATTGTGCATCACTTCAACTATTATGTATGGTGCAAGTACGCTTGACGGGTGACCTAAGTGTGCAGGCACCTAGATATTTCCCCAATTGAGCTTGCAGGTCTAGATTATTTCTCGAACAGTGGGTATATTGGAGATGTCACTTTGGGGTAATGCGTTTGATAACCTCTAGCACCTGATTCAAGTGTGAAATGAGTTCGTAACACCCATTTTTGTTTGGATCCGAATCAGTGGTGATTCAAGAATCCATGTGTTGTGAAAAACCCATAAATGGATGATTGCATATTCCTTTGTTGCATTTGTGTATTCCCTTGTTGAATTTGTTTATTTTTGAATGGATGAGTCATTGCATTTTAAAGGTAGGAGATGCATCTGCGCAATTGGGAAATTGGAAAAGGGAAAAATGCTAAGTTTTTGATTGAGATAAGCAGGAAACGAGGGTCCTGAACCCTTTACAAACAGAGCCCCAGAGGGCACAGCAAAATCAGCCAAAAACAGGGCAGAGACAGTGCATTAACAGCAAATTAACAAAAAGATATTAAAGTCCAGCAAGAGCATAAACAACTAGAAACATAAAAACTTAGGAAATTAAAGAAGTCCAATCCTCAAAGAGGAACTTGTACATGTTAAATTGGAAAAAGGAAAAATGCTAAGTTAAATGCATTAGAAAGTATATTTAATTTATTGCAATTAATTTAATTGTGAATAAAGTAATTTGAATTATTTTGTTGGTCCTTAGGGAATGAGAAAATATTTAATTATTTTATGTTATTTGCAAATGCCTTTTTGTGAAAAAGAAAATAAGGAAATAAAAATATAAAGGAAAAAAGGCATAAAGTGGAAAAAGGCTTGTATTCTTTTCATTCTTGACTTTTTGGAAAGGAAGGCTCTCTCAAACCCTCTCTCTTGGAGAAATTGAAAGAAATTGAAGGTAAGTTTGTTTGATGGATTGGCTTGAACTTGCTTTGAAAAGGATTGTAATTGTGTTCGACTTTGGATTGAATTGAAGGTGTGTGTGTGTGTCTCCAAACTCCTTTTGTTTGTTGGATTTGGAATGGTTGATCTCCAATTTGAAAGTAATTTGTAATCCCTTCTCTTGCTTTTTGAATTTGCTCCCACCATGTTTACCATGTTCGCCCGTGTGGTAGCATAGGTCCTGTTGGTGTACGTTTTATCATCCATCGAACACACAGAATAAAATGTCCAAAGACACTCTATCCTCTCTTGAACAAAATCACCATGTATGTTAAGATTGCGAGAAGATCATATGGCGACTCCAAGGTTTCTTTCGTCAGGTCATGACATGTGGATAAGCTCAATGGGCGTTGTGATTTGCTGGCAATACACAAAGAGACTTACGTTAAGCAATTTCTTCACAAGTTAAGGACTTAGACGGATTTATCATTAAATGCTTCTTTTGTTGGGATTTTCTGTTGGGTTTTCAAAAAAATGCAAAAGGATAAGGGTTTAGGAGTTCTAATCTATCCCTAAGAATTCAAGAAACAGTAAAGATTAAGTGAAACTGGTAACCACGCTTTGCTTAGCCTCCTTGGGACAACTACACAAAGTGGGTGCAATCTTCAATGGGTTTGTTTATAGTTTTCATGTCCAGAACAATATTTCTCCAGACTGAAGTTAAGCATCCACAATCATAAGCTCAGGCTAACTTTACGCATTGAATGAAAATCATCCATCCAAAGAAAGTATGAGCAATGTTTCACCATAAATCTATACTATCAAATCTTGCATTCACTTAACAAACATTCAAAGCAAATTCTATCTTAATTCTAATCAAATTCTATCCTAATACTAATCTAATGTTGAAGAAGCTATGCAACCTTGCAAACCACTTGACAATAAAAGGGATTCAAAGCAAATCATGCATAAGAGCTTTTATTATCGGAAGTAGCAAAACGCAACAATCTCATACACTTTCTTCACCCCAATGAAAATGAGAGATTAAGAGTTTATATAGAGTTTTCAAGAGCAAATGAAAGGCCAAGATTAAAACACATCAACCCTAATTAGGGTTTCCCAAATAACATCAGTAATCAATGAGTAAACAAAGAGTGAAGTGGCGTTTGGAGCTATTTTCAAGGGAGTGTGTCCCTATCCTCTTGAGCAACAGTGTGTTCGACAAACCAGGACATGATCTGGATGACTTCTTCCATCGTGACCTGTGGTAGCACGTTTATCCTGAATTCCAGCCCATCCAAGTCCTTAGCATATCCGGCAAAGGCACTCTCCCATTCCAGTTCTTGCTTCATGAAATCATCTCGGATGGATAAGAGGCTCACCGCCCTTGTGAAGTCCTGTCTCATAATCGATCCTGTGGTGGAGAAGAAGATTTCCTGAACCTTGTGCTTTAGCCTTTCTAGCTGCATGTCATTCTCTCAGACAATCTCTTTCTCGAATATATCTGCAGCTACAAGCTAAATCCTTCTCTAAATTTCTCTGATTTGTTCCTCCACTCTGAGTCCATCAGCTTTTGCTTTCTCCAAGACCTCGCTCCGTGCTGTCAACGCCCAATACCAATGGTGGAAGTCATAAGCGGCGCCCGCTGCAATTATCTTTCCCTCAATCAATTCGTGTTTTGGGACGCCCTTCAGCACTTTGAGGCATGGAATGAGCCTCTCCTGAATATCCGGGAGGTTGTCCCAAACTTCTGTCATGATAGCCAATCCGGAAAGGAATGAGGAAGTTTGTCTGTAGGCGAGTGTCAATCTCTCCATGAATGAAGCCGCTTTCGTGCTTTTACTTGTCATCCATTCCTTGGCTTCCTTGGCCATGACCATATCTTCTTCCACGTCCTTGGTTGTTTCCTGTGAGGAATTTAGAAGGGGAGGAGCTACTACATCACCCTCGTTGAGTGGTTGGGTTCAGATACTGAATATACTCCTTCAGGCGCTCGACCTCCTTCTTGTATTCTTTCTTCTTCGCCACTTCCTTCTCCAGTCTCGCCTTGATAGTAGAGACTGAGTTATCCAATTCTTCAACTTCCTAGCCTTTTGTTGTTGGGCCCAGGTCTATAGTGGTAATGGCGTACTCATGGGGAGCGATTTCATCCTGTGTTTTGTCAACTGTTAGCACTGCAATCTGTACAGAACGGTTGTCGGCTTCGTCCCTCTGAATCGTGGAGAATTTCTTGGCAGGCTTCTTTACAGCAACTTGTTCTAACCTAGCCAAGAAATCTGCAGTGTTGTCTTCTTCCTGAATCTCAACTAGCGCTTGTATCTTCAATCTTTCCTTCAACCAATCAGGAATTGCGGGCTGTTCAATGTCGTCCTCCTCCTGAACATTTTCTCCACCTGGAATATCCAAAACTCCTCTGAGAGCGAAAATCATTCCCTCTTGGAATTCATCATTTTGGATGTCCATTTCGTCCTCCGAACCAAGTATTTTTGTGCCCGTAGGAGATGGGGGCTCGTCGTCATCTAAGTGGATTGGCTCATTGTTACCCTCCTGAATTGGAGAAGGAATCATCATATCAGCCAAGGACTCGTCTGCAGTGGCCACTAGCTCATCAATGTTTCTAGATGCAGTGGAATGAGATGGCTCCATCCTCTGTCTCTTTTGGACAGGCTCTGTGTTTCAAGCTGCTTCTTTCCTCTTCTCAGTAATTTCAACCAACTCGGCACTATGGGATGCCCCTGCATTTGAGGAGTATGATTCTGTCTCACTCAACAAGTCATAAGTGAGCATCATTCTTTTCCGCCTTAGCTCCTAGGTCTATTGGTCAACCCACCACTAAGAATACTTGACCACCGGCCTCATTAGTGTAGTCAAATCTGAAAGCTCGGGCTCTAACCACTTCACTGTAGGAAGAGGCCAGCTCTCATCGAAGCATGGTTGGACATATTCCCCATCGTCCTGCAACTAATCAGGCACTCGGCAAAGTTTTGTCACTCTCATCAAATCCACCAACAATTTGGACCATAACCTTTTTCTGACTTCATACTCGTCTGCGGCATTCGCCCAGATGATAGAGTTCAGATTCGTCTCTCGCAACTATTGCTACTAGAAGAATAGAGAGATCAAGCTCTCGAGAATTTTGCTAAACACCAAGGGGTTGTCAAGCGATGGTTTGATAGACGCACAACAACAAAGTCATTCAAAATCTCCGACCTAGTCCTTTATTGGGACAAAGCTCACGAACGAAGAGGGGATCACGACAAGTTTGACAACTTGTGGAAAGGACCATACCAAATTGCTGAGATACTACGAGAGAATGCATTCAGGTTAAAAACTTTGACAGGGGAGGACATCCCACTACCCGTCAACGAGCAGTTTCTGAAAACATTATTTCCAGCCCTGAGTTCCTTGATGGTGCTTGCTTGTACATAGTTAGAGTAGTTGCTTTTGTTGTGTTCTTGCTTTCCTTAGGTTAGTTGTTTTGGCTTTCCCTAGGTTAGTCGTTTTGGCTTTCCTTAGATTAGTTGTTTTTAGATTGGTTGTCTTTGTTTTCTTAGATTAGTTTACTTTCGTTTCGCTTTGCTTTCATTAGTTTTTGAATAAGGAGGGTTTCCCATTTCGCAAGAAGGGTGATGTTGCTTACACGCACACTCTGGACTAACCTCGCTAAGGTATGTTATGAATATTCCTTGGGTAAATATTTGTGGAAAATCTTCGAAGCCTAGATTAATTGTTTCTAAAGTATCTTGAGGTTAAGTGTAGTGTCCCTTCGTTTCGGCCGTCTTGGATCTTGTGTAAGTTGGTTTGGTTAAATTGAGTTGATTGCTCGGAAATCTTGAGGAATCTAAGTACTTGGTTTGTGTCATTAATATAATGTAATAGTTCATAAACTTATATAGTGTTATTTATTTTATTATTTCTTTTTGGAGGTTGTAATTTACAAAATATTGGATGAAGGTTCAACAATTGTTAAAAACGATTTACATAACAATAAAAATAGTATTATTAAACAAAATTAATAATAAGTTATTATAAAAATGTATAAGTGTGGAAAGTATCATGATTATAAGGATAAAGGCACACAGTCAACATAATAGAATAATTAAATGAGTTTATATATTAATTATATAAATAGAGAAAAACATAAAATAATATAGCAGTAAAGAAAGATAGATAAAGTGAGTGAATATATAAATACAAGATAAAATAATAACTAATAGAAGGGAATATAAAAAGTATTAATATAGAAATATAATGATATGAGATAAATTAAAGGAAAGCGTATGAAAAAATGAAAGGAAGTGATAGATATAATGTCATTATACACTATGAATTAAAAATATAAATTATGGATAAAACTAATAATGATTAACAAATAAGGATGCAATGAGAAGATAAGTCTCAAACAAAAGTAGATGTGTTAAAATAACATAAAAATAGGACGAAAAGATATAAGGATAGAAATAATAGATAGTAAATGTGAAATTAAATATTAGACAATAAGGTGTAGAATGAATGAGTAAAGTTGCAAGAAAAATAAATAAACAAATAAATAAATAAATAAAAGAAATGATAAGGAATAAAGATATGAGCGCATGAATAATGCTAGGAGAATAGAGTGCAATAAAGTATTAAAACATATAGGGAAAATGGCATAAATATAGAGCAAACTTAACAAATAATAAAAAAATGAATCTTATTTTAGCCCTTGGGGCCATGTGCCTTTCAAGTAGCCTGTCAGCTCTTCACGTGTTTTACATTTGCTTCTGCATTTTGCACTTGTCTTATGGATGGAGAATCATCTTACACCTGTCTTGCTTGTGCCTCCACCTGCCCTCAAGGTATTCCTTTCTGTTCACATGTCTGGACCGGGTGTTCAATTTTCGGATGCTTTTTGGAGGAGGGGCTGGGTCTATGCATGGGGAACACTGCATGCAGATCCACGAGGATTTCTGGAAGAGACAGCCTGTTGGATGCACTTCAAATGATCTGCGATACATGCAATGCAATAAGGGGTTGCTGCTGTGTGAGGTATGTGCTCCTCTTATCCTCTAAACCTGCAAACTGCTCGCACCTTGAATGTAGAAGATTGTAGAGGCGCATACAGCCTTTCTGATTCCATTGGAAACCTATCACTTCTGCTGTACTCGAAAATAGAATGTTGTATAGGTTTAAATAATCTCTCTGATTTCATTGTCAACCTGTCTCAGCTGCGGCACTTGAACATAATAGGAAGTTTAAAGGTTTAAATAATCTGCCTGATCCTTCAGGCAGTCTAACGTGGCTGCAACGCTTGAGAATAGAAGGGGGTATAACCTTAAATAAACTCCCTGGTCTTTTGGTGTTACTTGCCAATTGCATTTGTTTGAAAGTTTCTAAAGCCTTTTCAATAAATCAGTCTTGTTCACGTCCTACAATCACTTTCCTCCTTGAGATGCCTGTCTTTTCTCCAATTACCTCGGCCTTGAGTTATTGTTTCACTACTCGTCTTCATCATCATTGTTAAATGAGTATGCAACATCCGCGTATACTTTGGAGCTAACCCCAGTTGCATTTTCAGGCCCTTTATCCTTAACAATCACAGTGTCAGCAAGGAGTGACGAATAATTCTGTGTTTTGGAGCTACCAGTCTGCAACTGTAAATTTTAAAACCCAAGCGATACATTAAAATCCTTTTTGTGCATATTCGGCAGTCATTGCATCCCTTGAGATCACATTCTTAGAGGCATTCTGAGAACAGTTCACATGCCTTGTCATAGTTTTCAGACTATGGAGGGTGTATAAATTGAACAATCTTCCTGATACCATTCACAACCTATCCCAGCCCAAAAAAAAATGGCAACACAAAATCCTGTGGCCTCTGGGTTTCGTTGACTGATGCCTGTAGTAGCAGCCAGCGGTGTCATAATTACCGTTACTATGATAAGGTCGTGCAAGATTGTAATATGAATGAGATTTCATGAGAAGGTGGTCAGTTGGAACTAGAACTATCTCAGTCAACTGTTCCACGAGTTGCCTTTCTTAAAATTTCCAAAAGCCTTCTCTGCCTGCCCTTGCTGGCAGATATATGGCCTTCAGCTTTTAAGCTTTCACAGTTCTCAGGGTGGACCTCCTGACCCTTTTCAAATTTGAGGGAGAACTCTTAAGATCTCCTAGCTTCATTTGAACCTGTCTCAGCCGCTAAATGAGTATGCAACATTAGTGTATACTTTGGAGCTAACCCCAGTTGCATTTTCAGGCCCTTTATCCTTATCAATCACAGTGTCAGCAGGGAGCATTGAATAATTCTGTGTTTTGGGGTTACCAGTCTACAACTGCAAATTTTAAAACCCAAGTGATACCATTAGCAATCTGTCACAGCCGCAAGACTCGAACATAGAAGACTGTAGAGGCGTAAGTAGCCTTCCTGATTTCATTGGCAACCCATCGCAGCTGCAGAACTTAGACTTTGGAGGGTGTATAAATTTTAAATAATGTCCTGATACCATTCTTAACCTATCACAGCTGAAGTATTTAGGTTTTAGAGAGAATGTATAAGTTTTAACAGCCTCCCTGACATCGTTGGCAACCTGTCACATCTGCAGTACTTGAAATCAGAATGTTGTAGAGGTTTATATAATCTCTTTGATTCCATTGCCAGCCGGTCTCAACCGCGGCACTAGAACATAAAAGGAAGTTTAAAGATTTAAACACCCCGCTTGATTCTTTTGACAATCTACCATAGTTGCAGCAATTTTTAGGATTCAACTAAACCAAAAAAAAAACTGTGCTGGAAATACTCTGCCTATATTCATTTTTTAATCCACACGATCATATGACAGAATAACCTGCTGTTATGTCTGAACGGATGTCCCTTCATCATTTCTGGGTATCTGTTATTGTGCACATTAGAATAGTGCAGGCCTATAATTCTAATGGTTTCATTTAACATCACCAGTAATCTCCATAGGAACACTATCCCTTGAATGTTTCCGAAGCCGTAGGATGATGGAAAAAGGTTTACATTTCTTAGAACACATTCTCTTGCATCAGTCTTGAAGATGGCTTTAAGTGAATGCGCACCTTATTCCTCCAACGTGAATGAAGACTTCTTTATTTTCTATTAAATATCATCACCCTATTCCCCATGTTTTCCTTACTTTTAAAAAAAATAAGGGAGAATACGAAGTATAAGGGATTTTAAAATAATAATAATCATATCCCTCTTAATCTTTTCTCCTTTCCTTACCTTATGGGGAATTTTAAAAAAATATGTAAATGTAAGGGATTTTAAAATGCTTATATTTGTATAAATTATTACTTTTATCTTTTAACTTTTAAATTTCTTCTTTAGGAAATAAACATATAGATGTTATAGATATTTGTTTGATTTTTCTTTTAATAAAATTAATAGTAATTTAATATTGAGAGCAATAATAAATTAATTACAATAGGAATTTAATGATTAATAAGTAGATTTATATATATATATATATATAATTGTTCTTATATTTAAATATCGTGTGGAATTGTTCTATGCGTCGTTCAACGTTATCATCAAAATGGAAAAAGGGGTAGGGCTATCTAGTTAAATAAAGTTTTGTTAATTGATCCTTAAGATTAATAGACCCGGGTGATGATAAATATACGTCTGTACCACATGTGAACCCATACCATGGAGGTCTTTCAAAGACATTAATCTGCTCATTAAATTCCTAATAAGATAATTTTATGTGAAATAAATAACATAGGTAGACTTAACACTAGAAGTGTAATCAACTATACCATTCATTTATTCAACAATATATGGCTTTATACTAGTATGTGTTTGAAAGCATGTAGGGATCATTTCGGAGATTTTCTGATCATTTCAATTATATTGGGAATTATGTTGAAATAATAATAAGAATAATAGTAAATAAATTAGTGCTTAAGATAGAGTTTGAAATAGTATTATCTTTTCCCTTTTTGATACCTGGATATCTATCTATTAGTTGGTATAACTCTTGTTAGTTAGTTGAATTAGCGATCATTGCAAGTAACTAGAGTGTTGCCATAGGTAGCAATAGGGTACACCATAAATAATCCTTGTGAACTTTACTATTGTATAGCCCTTGTAGTAATATTGTATAGTGAAGCTTTAACCCTAGGGATTTGGAATGGTTGCTTCTTGGATAATAGAATTTTCTTGAAGTATCGGTATATAATATTTTATTTTGATCAAGTAAGTAGCTTATTTAAAGTCGAACTCATTGTAACCTTTAGCTTGAGATCATGGATAAAATTGTTATTGCTTATTTGATTACCCATCATGTCTTTCTTGGATGAACTGTCGATAGACTTAGCTATTGGTTATTGTGTTCGATCTTGTATGAAGATGATAATAGTTATTTATTATTCTGAATGCTCTTTGGGATTGATTCCTTATGCATGTTGTGGTTCCATGTTGATCATGCTTTTCCTCATGTTTTGGATAGGTCGGGAACCCGTAATGCTTAAGTTACTCCCTTTTGATGATCATGGGTGGTAGGATGTTAGTTTTCTAGAGGCAATAGGAAACCCGTTTTGGTGTTAAATTTTCCCATGTTTAAACCTTTGTGTTTCCATTGATCGTATTCCTATTTTAAGTTCTCACGGGTGTACTCTGTTCTATGATTTGTTTTGCCTTAGTTATGACTATGAGCGAGATGGTTCATGCCTCGCATGTGTATTCGTTTTGTGGCTTTTATGATTGGTACACCCTTGTTGTTGTGAGTTTTGTTTCAGAACCATTTGGAAGAGTTTCCTAAACAAGCGTTGTTGTACTTGTTTGATGTTGTTTATGTCATTGTTGAGTTAGCCTTTTTTGCTTGACCTTGCTTGGATGTGGATCCCTTTCTTGTCATCTCCTAGCACGAGGGGTGGACCTTCGGGTCCACATGGTCGGGTGGAACGTGCTATGCACCCCATTCAGTTCCTAGGTTGTGCTCGCGATGCAGAAACAGATGCAGAGCCTCCAGAGCTTCACTTGATTGAAGACTAATCTTCGCCTTGTACCTTATTCTTCATGGATGTAATTATTCTTGTACGTGATGTACTCTTCCCATTGTTATAAGGGAAGCAATATGTAATGTATTAATGTAATCATGATGTGTGTATCTATGGAATATACTCCACAAATGTACTATTGATCTATGAATTGAGTTGTAATAGAATGATGTATTGTTTTCCTCTCTATTGTTATGGATGAATGTATACTACCATTATGTAATCGTGGTTTTTATTCACTTTCATTTTTTTTATTAAAGTTTAGGATTCGTAACGACGTCTCGTGTACCCCAGAGGACGTAGTTGACTTTGAAAACGTATAATTGCTTTTCATGTTAAGAAAATACATATTCATCTTATGCAATGTTTCACTTTCAAAAAAAAAATTGTGCGGTGTTTGTTGTCCTTTGGGGTTCACACGGCGAGACGTTACATTAAGGTTAGTACTTGACTGGAAAGGAAGTCATCTATTGTGTCTCGACACTGAATCTTACAGTTATTACATCTTACACACTTAAAGAATTCTCTGAGTCATTATGGTCTCCTAGGCGAAGTTGTCGGCTAGAAAGTCATCAAAAGTCTTCCTTCAACGCCACTATAATGCTCAAACCCAGGTGAGCTTCATTGCTTACAGCCGAAGTGTGGAAATATGTGAAAAGAAAGAATATCAAAATGAATCAAAAGAAAAGAATGAAAAATTAAGAACACTTGGCTTTTGGGTGTGCGGACATCTCTACAGGTGTACAAAACAAACAAAACTAGTAAATCACCGGAAGTAGAGCAATCTCCGTGAGATTATAGCAGATAACCTCGCCGGGGCTATGGACGCTCACTGGCAGCAAGGCTCTATCCAAGGATGCTTTTGGAGCTAAGACAAAAATACACTGGAAAGCCATGATGGAACCAAAGAGTCATATTGGTCTTAAGAGACGAGAATAAACGCGTTTGCACTTATAATACAAGATAAAATGTCTTGATACAGTTTAGGATTTCTCTTCCCTTTTCAATGCTCTTGCTAGTCAAAGGATAAGTTAGTTAGGATTAATTTAAGATTCTGGATGTGAAGTGAGTACTATCTTTGGAACGTTCAAGAACATTCCCCACATGGAGTCGCCAGATGTTGTGACCTATTCACACATCGCCCCATTGCAAATGGGGAGCCCCAGTAGTTTGCTAGTTTTTAGGGTTTTGCCTCCGCGCAACGGTTTCATGAGGTCACTACTTTGAGAGTTTCAAGTCAGTCTTTTGAGAGTCATCCAAGCCAAATTGAGAATCCATGCTGAATCAGTGCATAAACGTCACAAAAGTGCTCAGAAGGTCCGAGAGACAAGGATCCTGTGCTTTGGGCCAATTCTGACACTTCCTACTTTTTAGGGAATCTGCTTTTTTGCTTTTTCGCTTTTTCATTTTTGGCATTTTTGGACCAAATAGGGTTCCCTATTTTTTAGGGATTTTTCTTTTTCTATTTTTAGAAATTTCTATTTTTAAAAAGTCAACCCTAGTCAAGCAAGTCAATGTTTCCATCTTTAGAACCAAAAATCAGCCAAAAAATCAAAAAATCACTGAAAAATAAAGCAAAAATCAAGAAAAGCATGGCAAGCAAGGGCACACAAGCGGCTTCATTCATGGAGAGATTGACGCTTCCTTACGGACAGACTTCTTCTTTCCTTTCTAGATTGGCTGACATAGCGGAAATTTGGGACAACCTCCCAGATATTCAGGAGAGGCTTATTCTATGCCTCAGAGTTCTAAAGGGCATTCCAAAGGAAGAATTGGTCAAGGGAAAAGTGATTGATGCGGGAGCGGCTTATGATTTTCATCATTGGCTTTGGGCAATGACTATACGGGGCGAAGTTCTCGAGAAGGCAAAGGCAGATGGGCTTAAAGTTGAGGAGCAAGTTAAAGAAATCCGAAGGAAGATTTATATGATAGCTGCAGATGTGTTTGACAAAGAGATTGTCCGGGAAAACGACATGCAGCTGGAAAGGTTGAAGCATAAGGTCCAGGAAGTTTTCTTCTCTACTACTGGACCAATTCTGAGACAGGATTTCACCAAAGTGGCGAACCTCTCGTCCATCCAAGATGATTTTGTGAGACAGGAAACGGATTGGTAGAGCACCTTCGCCAAATGTGTTGAGGATTTGGACGGGCTTGAATTCAGGATAAGCATGCTGCCGCCAGTCACGATGGAGGAACTCATCACAATCGTGTCCAGATTCGTCGAGCACAATGCTGCCCAGGAGGATAGGGACGCCTTCCCTTGAAGATAGCTCCAACTGCCACCTCACTGCTTGTTTACTAGTTGATAACTGATGTTATTTTGGGCAACCCTAATTAGGGTTAAGTTATATTAATCGTGGCCGTTGATGTCATTTTAATCTTGGCCTTTCATTTGATTCTGAAAACTCTATATAAACTTGTGATCTCTCGCTTTCATTTATGTGGAGACAGTGTATGAAATTGTTGCATTAGACTATTTCCGATAATAAAAGCTCTTATGCATGATTTGCTTTGAATCACTTTTATTGTCAAGTAGTGAGCAAGGTTGCATAACTTCTTCTACCATAGATTAGAATTAGATTACAATTAAGTAGAATTTGCTTTGAATGTGTGTTAAGTGAATACGAGATTGATCATATAGATTGAATGGTGAAATATTGCTCATACTTTCTTTGGATGGATGATTTTCATTCGATGCGTAAAGTTAGCCTGAGCTTGTGATTGTGGATGCTTAACTTCGGTCTTATTCGAGGCTTGAAAATTATAATCACACCCTTTGAAGATTGCACCCACTTTGCGTAGTTGTCCCAAGGAGGCGAAACAAAGCATGGTTATTCATTTCATCTAATCTTTACTATCTCTTGAATTCCTAGGTGTAGAATAGATTCTCTAAACCCTTATATTTTTGTCTTTTTTTGAGATCCAAACTGAAAGTCCCAATCGAAGAAGCTTTTAATGATAAATTCGTCTAAGTCCCAAACTTGTAAGGAACTATTAAACGTAAGTCCCTTTGTGTATTACCAGCAAGTCACAACACCCATTGAGCTTGTCCACCACATGTCATGACCTAACGAAAGAAACCTTGGAGTCGCCATATGATCTTCTCGCAATCTTAGCATACGCGGTGACTTTGTTCAAGAGAGGATAGAGTGTCTTTGGACATTTTATTCTGCAGTGTTCGGTGGATGATAAAACGTACACCAACATAAGAATTACTTGCTTGACTAGGGTTGACTTTCTAAAAATAGAAAAAGCAAAATCCCTAAAAAATAGGGAACCCTGTTTGGTCCAAAAATGCCAAAAATGAAAAAGCAAAAAAGCAAAAAAGTCAAGCAAAAATCAGGAAAAGCATGGAAAAGCAAGGGAAAAATCTGAAAAATCAGTTAAAAATCACGAGAAAATCACCCAAAAATCAACCCAAAGGCATGAAATTCATGGTAAATTTTGCCCAAGTCTGGAGAAATTTGCCCTTGCCATGGAGATGAAGGATGGCGAAGAAGTTAGCAAGTCAGCCATAAAATGGCAAGACATTCACAAAGTCCACCATGCCTTGATGAGAGGATGTCAAGCCTATAAGGAAGTCGGCCCTTAATTTGAGGGACGTGGCATGAGAACAAGGAAGTCCACCCTTGCCATAGAGGAAAGATGGCATGACATCCTCCAAGTCCGCCCCAGCATAATGATAAAATGGCTAAGGCACAAGGAAGTCCGCCATTGACTTGGCATGCCTTCTCCAAAGTTTGCCCAAGCCTTGGCAAGACATTTGTGAAGTCCGCCTAGCATGAGAAGAGGGAAAATTGAAAATTTTGGCTAAGTATTTGATGCCTTGGAAGGAAAAAATTTGAAATTTGTCTAAGTATGGAGGCCTAAAGAAGAGGGAAAATGCGAATTTTGGCTAAGTATTTGATGCTTTAGAAGGAGAAATTGAGAACTTTGGCCAAGTATGAGAAGAAAGGCAAGTGTCAAGGAAGATGAAAAGTTTGCCATGCCTTGATGAAAGATGGAATAAAGTTGTTGAAGTCTGTCTAGACCATGGAAAGAATTTGATGAAGTCCGCCTAGCATAAGGAAGGGAGAAGAAATTGAAATTTCGCCTAAGTAAGGATGCCTAGGGAAAAATTTATGAGGTTGGCTAAGTGCACAGAGGAAAATGTATATGGCAAAGAGGCAAGAAAGTCCACCCCTGGCTAAAAGGTATGAAAATTTGTCTAAGTATTATGGAATTTTGCCTAAGAAAGACATCCAAACACGTACTTTGCCTAGAGAAATTCATTTGAGCAAAGAGAAAAATTTGATTTCGACATGAGAAAATGTGCCCGACACAATTTGAAGTCCGCCGTGGCAGAAGAAAATAAGGATCTGGCGTAATATTTGTTGGCTAAAATTTCAACTTGGCTAGATGAAAATTGAAATAATTTGGAAAAAAATTAAAATAGCCATGGGTCAAAAACGAACGGGTTGGAAATAAATTAAATATTTTAACATTTTAATAATTTATTTCCAACACTTAGAAATATAAAATGCCTCAGACAAAATAAAATTCGCCAGAGATGTATTGGAAGAAAATAAATTACGCCGAAAAAAGAAAAAAAAAATCCTTGAGCAAAATTAAATTCGCCATGAATTAAAACTTGGAAAAATCGAATTTAATTATATATTTAATGTTTTTTTTTCAAAATTTCAGAAAACAAAGATAAACATCTACCAAAAAAAAGCAAATTTTGGAAAATCAAAGAGATTTGCCTGGATAAGCTCGCCATGGAGTTTTTTCAAAAAAGAATGGAAACTTGCCTATTTGAAGAGGAGAAAACAAATCGAAATCGAGAGAAAAAGATGTAGTTGCTAAAACAAATCGAATTCTTCAGCGTTACAATGAGTTTCAGCAACTCATTTTTCACAGACTCAGCTGAAGAGAAGTTAATCTCTCGAAATTGTGAGAAAGTTAAGACACGATCAATTCTTCTGCAGGAAAGATCGATTTTCTTAGAGGAAGGAATAATTTTTATTGCTAAAGTAAATTTTCGAAGAAGTGAAGAATTTCTTGGCTGAAAGTCGAACTTCTCAGCAAAATTGGCACACTTTGTCATTTGATTTTTCGATTCAATTCTCAAAATTTGAATCTGATTTGCAGCCAGAGGGTTTTTCCTGAGGTTTGGAGTTTAGTCAGCTAAATTCATCAATTCTTCTTCTGTCTTTTTTTATTCTGGCTAAGTTCTGGCTAAATTTCAATCAAATTCATTTACTTTCAGCTTGCTTTTTTGCAGAAATTTTATATTTTAATAAGCTGAAAGTGAAATTTTCGAATACAAGGCAGGAGAATAAATTATATTTTAAAGTCTCTGTATTAATGTTAGTATTTTTACTGCAGGTTGATGACCATGGCAGGAGAACCATCAAAGAAGGTGCCAATGAAGTTCGCCAGTAAAGGGGTACAACAAGAGTCAAAGATAAATTCAAAATGGGAAAATGTTGTAGACACTAATCTGGGACATGTAGACTTCATGGAGTTCAAAAAGAGAGTATATGGACATGCTGGGTTACCGACACCGATTGCCAGACGGATGGTGAGGAATGGAATTTTCCAAGTAGCCGGATTCCCCCCTGCAATAGACTATGCCGAGTTGATGGTAGAATGTGCCATCCATTACAATGCTCAGGAAAGACAAATTGTTGCACCTGACGAAAGGATTTTGGCTCACCTTGGTGAAGTGGCAATACAGGAGGCATTCGGCATCCCAACACATCACCAAACCGTCTACAAAACCAAGGAGGACGCCAGGAGATTGTATGAAGCCAGTCTGAGTTGTGCACCACAAATGTTAATAGGGCATGGCTAGAGAAGCCTAGACCATCCACAAAGAAGATGCCTAAGAAGCCGCGCCGGACAGATTTTAAAGAGGATTATGGAGATATCATTCTGATGTTGAATAGGATAGCAGGCAATCCGCAAGGTGCATATTTTGAGACGTGGATGTACTATTTTATAGATGAAATCACTTTCGGCGTGAAGATGTTCAACTGGTCCTCAATGATAAGCGACAATCTTCACGAGCAGTTGACCAATTTGGAAAAGACCAAGTCTTTTCATATGAGCTCGTACATTGTCTATTTGTTGGCCAGAACATACAGATACTCAAGACTGATTTGCAAAGGCAAAGTTGGAAATGGGGAGAATGAACTCAAGTCTTATGATTGCTACCCGCAACTTCAAATCAGGGAGAAATCTCATTTCAAGCGGGTGCACAATGCTTTCCTAATGTATATCACAAGAATACTTCAACGAGGAACTCATCAAAGGCTGAGTCACGAAGCAAAGAGTTTGGTCAGTAGGTATGGATCCTGGTTTATCCAGTTTCCAAAGTTCACGTATGTTAGGATCTAGAGATTCACTGGAAATCCTTACAAGTTGCCTATCTATCCAACAAATCGGATGATTTTGCTTGAAGTCCTGAGACAACTGGAAGAGTATCATAACATCCAAAGGCCAAGTAAGAAGGCGGTTGTTACTTTCCCATTCTTTATTGGGAATATGTTGCAGTCTTGTCTATCAACACAAGCAGCCGAGAGCACCAGGCTAGAAATTCAGTGGTACCCATTCACAGCTTATAGGTCGAGGGCCAATTTTGACCCGCACCATCACATTCGAACCGTGGATGGGAGAAGATACAAACACAAAGTAGAATTGGAGGACTTCTGGGCGAACGCCGCTGATGAGTATGTAGTCAGGAGAAGATTATGGTCTAGAGTGCCGGTGGACTTTATGAGGGCAACCGAACTTTGTCGGGTGCCCGATCAGTTGCAGGATGACGGAAATTATGTCCAGCCTAGCTTCAATGAGAGCCGACCTCTTCCTTCCGTGAAGTGGTCAGAGCCTGAGCATTCAGACTTGGCTACATTGATGAGACCAGTGATTAAGTACTCTCAGTGGTGGGTCGACCATCAGGTCCAGGAGTTGAGGTAGAAAAGAGTGACGCTCACGTATGATTTACCGAGCGAGATGGAGTCATACTCCTCCAATGTCGGTGCATCCCACAATGATGATTTGATTGATATTGGCGAGAAGAGGAAAGAAGTAGTTGCAAGCATAGAACCTACTCCAAAGCAACAAAAGATGGAGCCATCTCGTTCCGCAGCGTCTAGAAATATTGATGAGCTGGTAGCCACCGCAGATGAATCCTTGGCCGAGATGATGAGACCTTCTGCAGTTTAGGAAAAGAACAATGAGTCGATCCAGTTGGACGACGATGAGCCCCCATCTCCTACGGGCACAGAAGTACTGGGTTCGGATAATGAAATGGATGTCCAAAATGATGACTTCGAAGAGGGAATGATTTCCGCCCTCAGAGGAGTCTTGGATATTCCAAATGAAGGGAACGTTCAAGAAGAGGATAGTATCGAGCAGCCTACCATTCCGGATTGGCTGAAGGAGAGGATGAAAATTCAGGCACCAATTGAGGTCCACGAAGAAGATGATATTGCGGATTTCTTGGCGAGGTTGGAACAAGTTGCTATGAAGAAACCTGCCAAGAAATTTTCCACCATTCAGAGGGACGAAGCCGGCGGCCGTTCCATACATATCGCAGTACCAACAGTGGATAAAGCACAAGATGAAATCACTCCCCAGGAATACGCCATAACCACTATAGACCTTGGCCCAACAACAAAAGGTCGGGAGGTAGAAGAACTAGATAACTCCGTCTCAACTATCAAGGCAAGATTGGAAAAGGAAGTGGCGAAAAAGAAAGAGTACAAAAGGAAGGTCGAGCGCCTGAAGGAGTATATACGGCATCTCATCCAACCACTCAATCAGGGTGATGCAGTAGCTCCTCCTCTTCTCAATTCCTCGCAGGAGATGGCCAAGGATGTGGAAGAAGGGTTGGTCAAGGCCAAGGAGGCCCAAGAATGGATGGCAAGCAAGGGCACGGAAGTGGCTTCGTTCATGGAGAGATTGACGCTTGCCTACAGACAGACTTCTTCTTTCCTTTCCAAATTGGCTGACATGGCAGAAACTTGGGACAACCTCCCAGATATTCAGGAGAGGCTCATTCCATACCTCAGAGTATTGAGGGGTGTTCCAAAGGAAGAATTGGTTGAGGGAAAGGTGATTGTTGTGGGAGTGGCTTACGATTTTCATCATTGGTTTTGGGCAGTGACTATATGAGGCGAAGTTCTGGAGAAGGCAAAGGCAGATGGGCTTAAAGTTGAGGAGCAAGTTAAAGAAATCCGAAGGAAGATTTATATGATAGCTGCAGATGTGTTTGACAAAGAGATTGTCCGGGAAAACGACATGCAGCTGGAAAGGTTGAAGCATAAGGTTCAGGAAGTTTTCTTCTCTACTACTGGACCAATTCTGAGACAGGATTTCACCAAAGTGGCGAACCTCTTGTCCATCCGAGATGATTTTGTGAGACAGGAAACGGATTGGGAGAGCACCTTCGCCAAATGTACTGAGGATTTGGACGGGCTTGAATTCAGGATAAGCATGCTGCCGCCAGTCACGATGGAGGAACTCATCATGATCGTGTCTAGATTCGTCGAGCACAATGCTGCCCAGGAGGATAGGGATGCCTTCCCTTAAAGATAGCTCCAACTGCCACCTCACTGCTTGTTTACTGCTTGTTTACTGGTTGATAACTGATGTTATTTTGGGCAACCCTAATTAGGGTTGAGTTGTATTAATCTTGGTCGTTGATGTCGTTTTAATCTTGGCCTTTCATTTGATTCTGAAAACTCCATATAAACTTGTGATCTCTCACTTTCATTTGTGTGGAGACAATGTATGAAATTGTTGCATTAGACTATTTCCGATAATAAAAGCTCTTATGCATGATTTGCTTTGAATCACTTTTATTGTCAAGTAGTGAGCAAGGTTGCATAACTTCTTCTACCATAGATTAGAATTAGATTACAATTAAGTAGAATTTGCTTTGAATGTGTGTTAAGTGAATACGAGATTGATCGTATAGATTGAATGGTGAAATATTGCTCATACTTTCTTCGGATGGATGATTTCCATTCGATGCGTAAAGTTAGCCTGAGCTTGTGATTGTGGATGCTTAACTTCGGTCGTATTCGAGGCTTGAAAATTATAATCACACCCTTTGAAGATTGCACCCACTTTGCGTAGTTGTCCCATGGAGGCGAAACAAAGCGTGGTTATTCATTTCATCTAATCTTTACTGTCTCTTGAATTCCTAGGCGTAGAATAGATTCTCTAAACCCTAATCTTTTTGTCTTTTTTTGAGATCCAAATTGAAAGTCCCAATCGAAGAAGCTTTTAATGATAAATCCGTCTAAGTCCCAAACTTGTAAGGAACTATTAAACATAAGTCCCTTTGTGTATTACCAACAAATCACAACGCCCATTGAGCTTGTCCACATGTCATGACCTAACGAAAGAAACCTTGGAGTCGCCATATGATCTTCTCGCAATCTTAGCATACATGGTGACTTTGTTCAAGAGAGGATAGAGTGTCTTTGGACATTTTATTTTGAAGTCTTCGGTGGATGATAAAACATACACCAACAGGTATGAATGTGGTTATGAGGGTCAAAATTGGCCCTGGACCGATAAGTCGTGAACGGATACCATTGAATTTCCAACCTGGCACTTTTCGCTGCTTGTGTCGATGGACAGGACTCCATCATGTTCCCAATGAAGAACGGGAAAGTGATAGCCGCCTTCTACTTTGGCCTCTGGATGTTCTAATAAGTCTCCAGCTGTCTAAGAACTTCTAGCAAAATCATCCTATTTGTAGGATAGAATGGAAGCCTGTAAGGATTTCCAGCGAATCCCTAGATCCTTATGTATGTGAACCTTGGAAATTGAATAAACCAGGATCCATATCTACTAATCAAGCTTTTGGCTTCATGACTCAGCCTCTGGTGAGTTCCCCCTTGGAGTATTCTAGTGATGTACATGAGGAAAGCATCGTGCGCCCGTCTGAAGTGAGATTTCTCTCTGAGTTGCAGCTGCGGGTAACAATCGTATGACTTGAATTCGTTCTCACCATTGCCTACTCTGCCTTTGCATATCAGTCCCGAATATCTCTAAGACCTGGCCAACAGATAGATGATATAGGAGCTCATGTGGAATGATTTTGTCTTCTCCAAATTGATCAGCTACTCGTGGAGGTTATCGCTTATCATCTGGGACCAATTGAACATCCTAACGCCAGAGGTGATTTCATCGATAAAATAGTACATTCATGTCTCAAAAGGCACACCTTGTGGATTGTTGGCTATTTTGTTTAACATTAAAATAATGTCCCCATAGTCCTCCTTGAAGTCTGTACAGCGAAGCTTCTTGGGCATTTTCTTGGCAGAGGCTCTCAGTTTTTCTAGCCATGACTTCTTAATATTTGTGGCGCAAAGTTCAAATTAGTCTTCATACAACCTTTTGGCATCCTCCTTAGTTTTATATACAATCTGATGGTGTGTCGGGATGTTGAATGCTTCCTAAATTGCCACTTTGCCGAGATGAGCTAATATCCTCCCATCAGGTGCAACAATTTGCCTCTCCTGCGCATCATAATGGATGGCGCACTCTACCATCAATTCAACACACTCTACTACTAGCGGAAATCCAGCTACCTGGAAGATGCCATTCCTCACTATCCGGCGAGCAATTGGTGTTAGCAATCCATTGTGTCCGTACATCCTCTTCTTGAATTCCGTGAAGTCCACATGTCCGAGATCGGTGTCTGTAATATTCTTCCACTTAGAATTAATTTTTGACTCTCGCTGCAACCCTTTGCTGGAAAACTTCATCGGCACCTTTCTTGATGATTCTCCTGGTGTGGTCATTAACCTGCAGTGAATAAAAGGAATTAACATTAATACGGAGACTTTTAAACATAGTTTATTTCTGGGCCTTTATTTGAAATTTTTTTACTTTCAAATTATTAAAAAGATAAATCTCTGTGAAAAAAGCAAGCTAAAAATCGGCGAACTTCATTAAAATTTTGCCAGAACTTAGCCAGAATGAATAAGATGGAAGAAGAATTGAGAAACTTAGCCAATCAAACTTCAAACCTTCGGAAATATCCTCTGGCTGTGAATTAAATTCAACTTCTAAGAATTTAATCAAAAATCCAATGAAAGAATGTGCCAACTTGCTGAGAAGTACGCCTTTAGCCAAGAATTAATTTACTTCTCCAAAAATCACTTCCTCCAGCATAAAAATTTACTCCACTAAGAAAAATCGACCTTGCCTTCAATATTCTTGCAACGTTGAGAGAGATTAACTTCTCTTCAATTAAACTTGTGAAAAATGAGTTGCTGAAACTCATTATAAAGCTGAAGAGTTCGATTTTGTTTTAGCAATTTCACCTTTTCTCTTGATTTCGATTTGTTTTCTTCTCTTTATCAAGGCAAGTTTCTATTTTTTTCCAAAAGTCTTCATGGCAAGCTTATCCAGGCGCCAACTTTAGCCAAAATCCTTAGATTTTCTCTTTGAAGTTCGATTTTAGCTAAGTGTTTATTTTTATTTCTTTAAATGTTGGAAAATATTAAATATCCAATATATTAAATTCGATTTTTCCAACCTTCTCATGGCGAAATTTTATTTACTCATGGATTTTCTCTTTTCCTGGCGTATTTCATTTACTTCAATGAATTTTCTTCCAAGTCATCTGTGGCGAATTTTGTTTTTCTCTAAGGCATGTTATTTTCCTAAGTGTCGAAATAAATTGTCCAAAGTATTAAACTTTCAACTTTTAATCTTTTCCAACCCGTTTAATTTTGGCTATTTAATTTACCCATGGCTAAGTATTTATTTAATTTATGTCATTTATTTTTCTCAATTGGCCAGGGCAGACTTCCAAACTACTTTGCCATTCACGTTTTCTCCATGCCTTAGAAACTTCCGTCATGCCATTTAACCATCTCCCCTAGGCGAACTTCATCAATACTTAGGCAAATTTCCCTTTCTTTTGGCCTAGGGCGGACTTTTCTCTCCTTTGGACATCCTTCTTTGGAAGAAGTCGAACTTTACCATGTGTTTGGACGTCTCACCTTTGCCAAGTTGGACTTTCTTGCCTCCATTACAAGGTCGGACTTCAAGATAATCTTGACATTTTTGCCCATGGCAGACTTTGGAGTTGTCTTGATATTTCTTCTCTAGACATTTCATGCCTTAGAATTTTTTATCATGCTTGAGGGCGGACTTCCAAACTTCTTTTCCATATGTATTTTTTTTTCACAATTAGCCAAATTTCTCAATTTTTTCTCCCCAAGGTAATATTACATAGGCAAGGCATCTATACTTAGCCAAATTTTAAATTTTCTTCCTTGCTCTAGGCTGAGCGGACTTTCCTAGCTTCTTGCCAAGCCTTCCCTGAGGTGGGTGGACTTCAAGACACTTCTTCCATGCTCTAGGCGGACTTTCCATGATGCTTTCCAAGGCAAGGGCAGACTTGGAGAATGTCTCGCCACTTCTTGTCTAAGGCTTGGGTGGACTTCCCTCATGCCTTGCCATTCTCGTTGTTTCCTCCAAGCGAACTTGCCATTGATGGGGCGGACTTTGAAGCCTCCATGCCATTCCTTCTTCAAGGCTTGGGTGAATTTCTCCAGACTTATATGATTTTCTATCCTTGATCACCATTGATTTCTTGCTTGATTTTTTTTTCTAGATCAAACCCTGTGATTTTCTTGATTTTTGCTTGATTTTTCATCACTTTTCTTGTTTTTTTATTGTTTTATTTTGCTTGATTTTTCAATTTGTGGCCTGAATTTTGATTCTAAAAATGGAAATGTTGACTCCATGACCAGGGTTGACTTTCTAAAAATAGAAAAAGCAAAATCCCTAAAAAAAATAGGGATCCCAGATTGGTCCAAAAATGCCAAAAATGGAAAAAAGCAAAAAAGTAAAAAACCCTAAAAAATAGGAAGTGTCAGAATTGACTCAAAGCACAGGCGATCCTCATCTTCCGGACCTTTTGAGCACTTCCATGATGTTTAGGCAGTGTTTCGGTCTTGAATTCTCCAATTGGCTCGTGTGTTTACTCAAAACTCTAACTTGAGACTCTCAAAGCAATGGCCTTATGAAATTGTTGTGCGAAGGCAAAACCCTAAAAAGAAGCAAACTACTGGGGGTCCCCATTTGCAATGGGGCGATGTGTGAAAAGGTCACAACAAGTCCTTAATTCTAGATTGATTTCCTTACATATTATTTGAATTTATTAAATGTTATCAATTTTAAAAATGTTCAATTTTTAAGCATGGTTATGGCAAAATCTCTAAGAGAAAGGAAATGGAAATTTTATTTCAAAAGAATGTTGTTGTTCACAATTAAACCAAAAGGATATGTTTAGTTTTTGAAAAATTTCAATGGTTAAAAAGTTTGAATTTTGAGCATTCATCAATAGTGGTTTGGAAAAATTTATGGTTTCACATTTCAAAATTAAATTTGAATTTTGAATATTGGGAATGATTTATGAGGAATTAGACTAGGGGAATTTGAGTTATAGGGTTAGGAAGGAGTGACTCCCAATATTGTCTTGAATTCGGATGTAATTTTGAGACTACAACTAGTTAGAGTTATGTATTTATGGGATAATTAAGGAAAATTCTTAGGTAATTAAGTAACCAAGATGCAAGTCAACAATATACTTTGAGCACTTGCATAGGCATGGTATGATCAGTCAAGGACATGCCACGCTTGAATATAGTTGGTATATGTTCTTGGGTACCCCTGCCTTGCAGCAAAGATTTGTACTCAAGTCTACAAAGCCATACCTTAATATTATTGCAATGACACTCCTTGCCTTCCTCTAATATCCTTGTCCTTGTTACTATTGGAGATTGTATTTGATGTAAGACAGTCTTTGCCCATGTGTGATTGGTTGAGACCTTGATTGTAATCATGTCCATACTTGTGTTGTATGCTTACTGTTGGCATGTGTATGCCACATGAGGTGGACTATCTCTTATGATTATTGTGGCGATGTTTTCCTCGTTGAGTATGTTTATGTTATGAATGGATGATCATTCTTGTCGACATGTATGCTCAAATGGCTTATCTTACCCACTGTCATATGGATGCTATGATGGTTGTTCATATTGGTTGGCATGTGTGTGAACCCTACTCCCTTGTTTTGTGTGAGTGTGTCTCCCTTGTTTTGTGTGCTTGAGCCCATGTGATTATCTCCTAGCATGGTGGGGTGGACCTATGGGTGCCACATGGTGTGGCGGCATGGAACCACCATAGTGGACATTCTTGGAGAAGCTTGGAAGGATATGCAAGTGGGAGTCTTCTACTACTTGCCTCTAATGTTCTCATTATTGCAATATATTGTAAAATGTATAATTCTAAACATTTGGGTCCTCTCATGTAAATGTAGTTCTATATTGAAACCTCCTTAGTGGATGGATTGTAAGCTGCCCGCATAAGTGGTGACAGTGTGATTATTGCTTTTACTGTGATTTGACATTGGTGTCAATACACATGTCACTTTACATGCTTTTCATCATTATTGCTATGTTGGCTAAAATAAACTTGGATTTGGGCTTAAAATGAATGTTATGTGATAGAAAAACATTCAATTACGATAACATTAGATTGTATGTTGTATCCATTTTTATAGACTTGTGTTTGAGAGTGAGAACCACCTCACTTGAGGTGTCATTTGGTTCTCCTTGTAGTTGGAGGGCAAGTGGGATGTGTTGGGAACAAACCCTTAATCCCTTGTGTCCTTGCACTTGTTTTGGAGTCCCTTGTAGACCTCCCAATCCTTGGAAAGCATCTCCTTCATTTGCTTGTGTGTTGGAGATAGGTTGTGGTTGTCTACCTCAGTCTCCTAGTTGTCATCATTTTTGAGTCCATTTGGTGTTGTAATCTTGTTTTTGCGAGTCTTGGGTATTGCCTTTGGGTAAGAGACTTGGAAAGGATCCTCTATTCAATCTTTGTCTAGGACTACAACATAGTTTTTAGACTCTAGGGCAGTTTTTGGACTCTAGTGCTTTTTCAAGACTCCTAAGTACTAGCACTCTAGTGTCCTTTTTGGGGGCTGATGTCCCCCCTAGCACACTAGTGTCCTTTTGGCATGCTATAGTCCTCTGTTTCGTTGGACAACAGGTATTTCCAAGCTTTTCTCAAGGAAACTTTGTATACAAAGTTGTTCCCCTTGGCCTTTTGAGTCTTCCCATGTTGTCGCTTCATCAATAAGTGTCATAATTTGGAAGTTACGTCATCATTTGCATTGGGAAGCATGCCTTGCACTAAAGCTACTTCTTGTCATTTCGTTTGTTGGAGGGCTTATACCTCCTAGTGTTGTAACCTCTTGTTGAGTGAAATATGCTAACCAATTTTTTTGATGAATTAACACACATAACCAGCACTTAATCAACTCGGTTAGCGTTAGCTCCAAATAGAAAACTGAACTTGAATTGAACTCACACCAAGAATGCACACTCAATCCCAATGTGGGATAGGTGTTGTCATATGGCGGAGGAGCTAAATGAAAATACTTGAAAGAAAACTACTCAACGTCAAGAATGTGCACTCAAGATCCCACTGAGGGCGAGGTGCTAACATATGACGGAGTGTTGAATTGAAAACTAGAAACTGATAGGCGGATAACCAGCCATGAAAAGCATTTCCACACTACCACCAAACAGTGGGGGGAAAAGATTACAATTAAAACAATTCATCCGCTGCGGCGGGCATCCACAGAGCTGTGGGGATTCTCCACTATGAAAGTGGGTACAAGAGTGTTACAAATCAGATTATCCACACTGGCGGTAAACCATCCAGGGGTAATTTAATGACAAAACAATAAGTAATTGCAGAACTGGAAATGGTTGGATTAGTAATGCTTAATCTCAACCTTTACAAATTAAACTCTGCAGATTACAAATTACAATGATAGCAAGTGAACCTTAGAAAAAGAAGTATGAATTCTTACAATCATATAACACTCCAAAACTGAAGTATAAGACCAAAAACTGAGAATTATAACAGTCTGATATAAAAATCAGAATTCTGGAAATTCAAACCAGCTACAAAGAAAATCAATGAAATGTTCATAACTCACTTAATTCACCTCCGAATTGAATGCCGTCTTTTGCTGTGTCTTCTTAGAAGGTAGGCGAACATTTTTTGATCATCAAACAGCAACCAAACAGCAGCTTTATTTCTGGCACAAATCCCAATGCTTCCTTGAATGGTACGGCCTTGAGCAAGGGCGATTTTGACAAGTAAAAATCATAAACTCAAAACTAAAATCTGAAACTCTCCAAAGATGGTTGCCTTGGGTGTAGGAATGGATTGGAAAAGTACCCACAAGCAAATTAAATTCACTCCAAAAGCTGTATGCAAAAACCACTTTCAGCTGTGACTGTATCAGCAACTTCAAAACTGGAAATTTCATCAAAATCTTCAACTATTGAGCTCAATCTGCTAGTCTAATTTGAGAAGCAGCAAATGACCAACTAGGTGTTGTATTTCAAACACGAAATTGGATTGGAACTAGGAGGTAAGCATCCCTCGAAGTATTAAACAAGTTGTCATTTCGACAGCATAATATTAGCATAAAAATATTCGATAATCAGCTCTTCAAACAGCAGCAATATATAAGCTTTTGTTGGCAAATGAAGCAACAAGAACTCTTCAAATTCCAAGAAGTTGAATCACTTCAACTTCCAAAAGGACGCCACCTTTTTGCCTTTTACTTTGAAATAATAAAATATCATTCAACTTCCCTTTAGGCATCCATTTCATATTGCAACAATAAAGCATTTATTAAATAATTAAATGCTCACTTGACCCTTTATGTCCCCTTCTTTAAAACAACTTGAAGTCATCAAGCCTAGGCATGGGGTACAACTTCAAGACATGAAAATTGACTAAGTCGAAACTTCGATCCAAGGAGAAAACCAAACCCAAAGCCAAACTAGGTGATGGATAACAAGATGACTTGAGTTGAGCTGGCGATGATGCCCTTTGCCAAAATTAGACTTACTAAAAATAGTAAATACCTAGAAATGCCACAAACCAAGCAAGGAAACCCTAATTTCACTTTTGATCAACCTCACAGTTTCGGAAATAGGCTATCGTCAAAGAGCGTATGGCCAAAATGGGGACATTACAGTCCGCCCTTCCCAAAATTGCTTGTCCTCAAGCAATGCCACAACACTCCAAACTGATCCCACCAAACATATAGGATCCCGGGGTCCCATGTCCATCTCTGAAAAACCCCACCATGCTGATGCTGCTCTACTCTGATCATACAAATGAAATCATTGCACCAAAACTGCACTAACCATCCTTGCAACCTCAAAGTGATAACATGCCTGAAATTCAAGTCGAACAACATAGAAGGAATTGAATCAAAATCTAGCAGCGTCTCATGCTCAATAAACTCTGAGGAATTAACATCTGCAATGTCAATGTCAATCACCATTCTGAGAACAAAGAAGAATAATCTAAACAACTCAAAAATATTCTCATCAACATCACTCCTCAAAGCATCAAACCAAATCACAACAGCAAATGTGATTCCATCATAGCTATTTGCAAAGGAAAAAACAGCTCTTTGCCAAGTCATAGCAACTGCATCCTCAAAGCTCCTTAAGGATGTATAATGCCTCCTCTGAGTAATTCTGACATATTCAAGAAAAACTCTGAAAACTTCCACCAATCTCTCCCCCAAAGTCTCAAAAAGTTGAACCAAATCAAGCAAAGGTTCGCTGCCCCAAACACTAGTGCAAGAGATTGTACAAAGAAAGCCACTAGAACATAACTTGAACACCATCCAATACTGATCTGAATCACTATGAAACACCATTACCCACTTTTGAAGCCAAAAATCATCATTGATAAAAGATTGTGAAAAGAAAAAATGAGTGTACCAGCTGCCCATGAAATTTGAAATGAACCACTTAAAGTCTGATTTTAGGAAAATCAGTGTGCAAAGAATTGAACAATTGCTGCAACACTGAAAATCAGTGTCCATAATAGCACAACTGCTCAGGCTCAAGGCTGGAAACATCCTCTCAAGAAACTCCAACCCAACATTAAACCTTCCTTTGTTCAAAATATCTCTCCAATTCACCAGTTGATGAGCAGAAAGAACCATCAAATGGTTGGTAAAGATGGGGGCCGCATCAAAGATTCTAAGAATTGAATCCTTATTTCTCCAAATATCCTTTTTTCTACTTGCAACAATCTCCATCAAGCCATGTTGAGAATTCCAAGCGTGAATTCCCAACTGCAAATAATCTCCAACACATTGGGAAGAATTCCCAACATATCTCCAAGAGCCATAGTGAAAGTCTCGAGCACACAAATCCATGTAGTCAACTGCAACCATCAAAGCAAAGTTTGAACCTTTCATGACCAGCATTTTAGAATAATCCCTCATCAACAATGCACAATCTAGAAACCAAAGGGGCAAGTCTGAAAGTTCTCCCACAATTTGATGCATCTCTCCAAGACCTGACCTCATCAACCATTTTAAGATAGGTGGTACTCTTCCATTGGTTAATGCTGAGTGAAAACCAGCCAGTTCAAGTTTGAACACCATTAAATGCTCATTTACTATCCATCCCAAGAGAGTGTTGCTTGACATATAGAATGGATCCACCAACATTATCTTATGCTTGACTATAAAATTATGCATGTCAAAAACATAAAACTTCTTACCAATGCCATCCACATAGAAATTGTCAATCAACTCATAATTTAACAAATCATGTGAAGATGGTGGATTGTTGTACACAATCATAGAAACAATATTTCCTTCATCCCTTTCGTTGGTGTCTTCATAAAATTCATGCACATCTTCTTCAACTTGAAGATGCCCATCATTAGTTGTTGATCCATAGAATGTAGCGTGATGAATATCACACACATTACCAGTCATCACATCTAGCTCATGGCTGCAAGCTATCCCTTCTTGAGGCAAATTCTCTTCCCAACTCAAGAGTTCACACTCTTGATTTACCTTCCAATCACTATCAACATAATGAATCTCTATGGCATTATGCATTGTTTCAACATTATGGAATTCATTTATTCCTTCAACTATTTGCTTGATCTCCATTAGCCTTGTATTAGCTTCTTGTTCCATAAGTGTGGCTGACATAGATGATTGATTTTCTGTTTTGCAAAAAGAGTGATGAGCTAAGGTAAGATCAAGGCAAAGACTATCAACCTCTTTCTCCTTCTCTTGATAGGCATCATAGGTTTCCTCAGCAAACTTAATGGCATCATCTCTATCTGAGAGCAAATGCAAATAATCTGTTTTTATTGATTCCAATGCTTCTTTGATGGTTCGCACCATGGAAAGAGTGTCTCCACCCTTAACGCCATTCTGTCTCTCTTCAAACTGCAGCTCCCAGTAAAGTTCTTCAATACAATTGTGTGTGCTATCAAATCTTGATAACACCTTAACAATTTTCTCTTCTGAAACCAATAAGTTATCCTTCAAAACTTGCAGCTCTTTAGGCCCTTGATCCCAATCAGCAAAGAAGCTATGCTCATCAAACATCAATTTTTCTGATTTGTTTTCCTTGACATGATTTTCAAAATCAGCCTCCTTTCTAATCTTATCACTGCATATCTCCTGAATCGAAGGCTTGTCAACAACTTCTTCAAACAAATTAGTACCTCTATCTTGACCTTTCAAGTTCTCATACTCTTCTTGTGCGTAATTTTGAAAGGCATCCAAATCATTTGCTGATTTTAAAACATTCTTCTCTTCAACATAAGAAATCACGTTCTCATTAGCCATTGCTGCAACTTCTCCTCCAAAGATCACTTCATTACTTGCATTGCAAACTGATTTTTGAACTTCATCAGGATCAAAGGGGAATTTATCCCACTCCGGTTCTTTATCATACCTTGGTGACATCGCGCCCGGATCCCAAATGTGAAAGGTTTGATTGCAATGATCAATAGGAAAGAGATCATCATGCTCCTCTTGAACTATTGACTCTTTGAATGAGTCACTCCTCAACCCACTTGAACTGAAATCTTCATCTATAACTTTCTCCACAGATGTAGTTTGATAATCAAACCCACTACCACTCAAGTCACTAGCATTATATCGGATTAAAGAATCATCAAAGCTGGTTGCTTTGAATATTTTGTCATTCTTTTCTTCAATGAAATTATCTTGAGTAGATGTGTTGCTGATTTTATCATTAGTGCCCACATACATACCAAAAAAGTCTTCTTGGACACTTGTCAATAATTCTTCATATGGAATTGGCTCAGCATAAAGTAGAGAATTATCCTTCACTAAATCTTCAACAAGAGGAGATAAAAACACATCGGAATCACCATCAACAACCTCACTTTCGTAATGGTCATAGGCTGGTTCAAAGACACCATTAGTATTTGCTTCATCTTGCTCTTCTTCAACGTACTTATCCCACACAACTGTTCCACCAGCATCTTTTGAGAAGCCATTTGTCTCGAGATCTTCATTGCTTGAATCCTTATTAGGACTCAAGACTGCTGTAATGATCTTCTTACCATAATAATCTTCATTATTTCCCATCCCATGCAAGTCTAGGGATATATTTTGGGACTCTAACTTAATCTCCTCACTTGCCAAGGTATCTTCATCAAGCCCACTTTCATTTTGAACCAAAATGTGCACCTTGCTTGTGTCTTCTTCAACACTAATTGACTGATTTTTCTCTTCAATTTGCTTACTTGTGGGCTGCAAACCACAAACAGATCCTTTTGCTTCTTCCTTCCTTGATTCTTCAACCATGGCAATTTCTACTTCCTCTTTAATCATTTTTTTGATGTAGTTGACCATAGCCAACTTTCCAGGGTCATGAATCACCGCACAATTCAAAAACGTGTCAAATGAAACATCGTTCTTAAACTCATCTGTCATGCTCTGATATTGTTTACGGAGTATGGCAGCCTCATGTTCGCATTGCCTCTTGAACTGACATTCTTCCGAAGCCACAATCAAATCTGACTTCTCACGATTCCTGGACCTTAGAAAATGCAACATCTTAAGAACTTCTGAAAGCTAAACTGAACTTAGGTGAAGAATCAGATTTCTCTATCACTCATCTGTCAATTGACTCTGTCTTATTCACAGGATGGCAAGATCTTGGCTCTGATACCACTGAAATATGCTAACCAATTTTTTTGATGAATTAACACACATAACCAGCACTTAATCAACTCGGTTAGCGTTAGCTCCAAATAGAAAACTGAACTTGAATTGAACTCACACCAAGAATGCACACTCAATCCCAATGTGGGATAGGTGTTGTCATATGGCGGAGGAGCTAAATGAAAATACTTGAAAGAAAACTACTCAACGTCAAGAATGTGCACTCAAGATCCCACTGAGGGCGAGGTGCTAACATATGACGGAGTGTTGAATTGAAAACTAGAAACTGATAGGCGGATAACCAGCCATGAAAAGCATTTCCACACTACCACCAAACAGTGGGGGGAAAAGATTACAATTAAAACAATTCATCCGCTGCGGCGGGCATCCACAGAGCTGTGGGGATTCTCCACTATGAAAGTGGGTACAAGAGTGTTACAAATCAGATTATCCACACTGGCGGTAAACCATCCAGGGGTAATTTAATGACAAAACAATAAGTAATTGCAGAACTGGAAATGGTTGGATTAGTAATGCTTAATCTCAACCTTTACAAATTAAACTCTGCAGATTACAAATTACAATGATAGCAAGTGAACCTTAGAAAAAGAAGTATGAATTCTTACAATCATATAACACTCCAAAACTGAAGTATAAGACCAAAAACTGAGAATTATAACAGTCTGATATAAAAATCAGAATTCTGGAAATTCAAACCAGCTACAAAGAAAATCAATGAAATGTTCATAACTCACTTAATTCACCTCCGAATTGAATGCCATCTTTTGCTGTGTCTTCTTAGAAGGTAGGCTAACATTTTTGATCATCAAACAGCAACCAAACAGCAGCTTTATTTCTGGCACAAATCCCAATGCTTCCTTGAATGGTACGGCCTTGAGCAAGGGCGATTTTGACAAGTAAAAATCATAAACTCAAAACTAAAATCTGAAACTCTCCAAAGATGGTTGCCTTGGGTGTAGGAATGGATTGGAAAAGTACCCACAAGCAAATTAAATTCACTTCAAAAGCTGTATGCAAAAACCACTTTCAGCTGTGACTGTATCAGCAACTTCAAAACTGGAAATTTCATCAAAATCTTCAACTATTGAGCTCAATCTGCTAGTCTAATTTGAGAAGCAGCAAATGACCAACTAGGTGTTGTATTTCAAACACGAAATTGGATTGGAACTAGGAGGTAAGCATCCCTCGAAGTATTAAACAAGTTGTCATTTCGACAGCATAATATTAGCATAAAAATATTAGATAATCAGCTCTTCAAACAGCAGCAATATATAAGCTTTTGTTGGCAAATGAAGCAACAAGAACTCTTCAAATTCCAAGAAGTTGAATCACTTCAACTTCCAAAAGGACGCCACCTTTTTGCCTTTTACTTTTGAAATAATAAAATATCATTCAACTTCCCCTTTAGGCATCCATTTCATATTGCAACAATAAAGCATTTATTAAATAATTAAATGCTCACTTGACCTTTATGTCCCCTTCTTTAAAACAACTTGAAGTCATCAAGCCTAGGCATGGGGTACAACTTCAAGACATGAAAATTGACTAAGTCACGAGCTTCGGTCAAGGAGAAAACCAAACCCAAAGCCAAGAGGCCGATGGATAACAAGATGACTTGAGTTGAGCTGCGATGATGCCCTTGCCAAAATTAGACTTACTAAAAATAGTAAATACCTAGAAATGCCACAAACCTCCAAGCAAGGAAACCCTAATTTCACTTTTGATCAACCTACAGTTTCGAAATAGGCTATCAGTCAAAGAAGAGCGTATGGCCAAAATGGGGACATTACAGTCCGCCCTTCCCAAAATTGCTTGTCCTCAAGCAATGCCACAACACTCCAAACTGATCCCACCAAACATATAGGATCCCGGGGTCCCATGTCCATCTCTGAAAAACCCCACCATGCTTATGCTGCTCTACTCTGATCATACAAATGAAATCATTGCACCAAAACTGCACTAACCATCCTTGCAACCTCAAAGTGATAACATGCCTGAAATTCAAGTCGAACAACATAGAAGGAATTGAATCAAAATCTAGCAGCGTCTCATGCTCAATAAACTCTGAGGAATTAACATCTGCAATGTCAATGTCAATCACCATTCTGAGAACAAAGAAGAATAATCTAAACAACTCAAAAATATTCTCATCAACATCACTCCTCAAAGCATCAAACCAAATCACAACAGCAAATGTGATTCCATCATAGCTATTTGCAAAGGAAAAAACAGCTCTTTGCCAAGTCATAGCAACTGCATCCTCAAAGCTCCTTAAGGATGTATAATGCCTCCTCTGAGTAATTCTGACATATTCAAGAAAAACTCTGAAAACTTCCACCAATCTCTCCCCCAAAGTCTCAAAAAGTTGAACCAAATCAGGCAAAGGTTCGCTGCCCCAAACACTAGTGCAAGAGATTGTACAAAGAAAGCCACTAGAACATAACTTGAACACCATCCAATACTGATCTGAATCACTATGAAACACCATTACCCACTTTTGAAGCCAAAAATCATCATTGATAAAAGATTGTGAAAAGAAAAAATGAGTGTACCAGCTGCCCATGAAATTTGAAATGAACCACTTAAAGTCTGATTTTAGGAAAATCAGTGTGCAAAGAATTGAACAATTGCTGCAACACTGAAAATCAGTGTCCATAATAGCACAACTGCTTAGGCTCAAGGCTGGAAACATCCTCTCAAGAAACTCCAACCCAACATTAAACCTTCCTTTGTTCAAAATATATCTCCAATTCACCAGTTGATGAGCAGAAAGAACCATCAAATGGTTGGTAAAGATGGGGGCCGCATCAAAGATTCTAAGAATTGAATCCTTATTTCTCCAAATATCCTTTTTTCTACTTGCAACAATCTCCATCAAGCCATGTTGAGAATTCCAAGCGTGAATTCCCAACTGCAAATAATCTCCAACACATTGGGAAGAATTCCCAACATATCTCCAAGAGCCATAGTGAAAGTCTCGAGCACACAAATCCATGTAGTCAACTGCAACCATCAAAGCAAAGTTTGAACCTTTCATGACCAGCATTTTAGAATAATCCCTCATCAACAATGCACAATCTAGAAACCAAAGGGGCAAGTCTGAAAGTTCTCCCACAATTTGATGCATCTCTCCAAGACCTGACCTCATCAACCATTTTAAGATAGGTGGTACTCTTCCATTGGTTAATGCTGAGTGAAAACCAGCCAGTTCAAGTTTGAACACCATTAAATGCTCATTTACTATCCATCCCAAGAGAGTGTTGCTTGACATATAGAATGGATCCACCAACATTATCTTATGCTTGACTATAAAATTATGCATGTCAAAAACATAAAACTTCTTACCAATGCCATCCACATAGAAATTGTCAATCAACTCATAATTTAACAAATCATGTGAAGATGGTGGATTGTTGTACACAATCATAGAAACAATATTTCCTTCATCCCTTTCGTTGGTGTCTTCATAAAATTCATGCACATCTTCTTCAACTTGAAGATGCCCATCATTAGTTGTTGATCCATAGAATGTAGCGTGATGAATATCACACACATTACCAGTCATCACATCTAGCTCATGGCTGCAAGCTATCCCTTCTTGAGGCAAATTCTCTTCCCAACTCAAGAGTTCACACTCTTGATTTACCTTCCAATCACTATCAACATAATGAATCTCTATGGCATTATGCATTGTTTCAACATTATGGAATTCATTTATTCCTTCAACTATTTGCTTGATCTCCATTAGCCTTGTATTAGCTTCTTGTTCCATAAGTGTGGCTGACATAGATGATTGATTTTCTGTTTTGCAAAAAGAGTGATGAGCTAAGGTAAGATCAAGGCAAAGACTATCAACCTCTTTCTCCTTCTCTTGATAGGCATCATAGGTTTCCTCAGCAAACTTAATGGCATCATCTCTATCTGAGAGCAAATGCAAATAATCTGTTTTTATTGATTCCAATGCTTCTTTGATGGTTCGCACCATGGAAAGAGTGTCTCCACCCTTAACGCCATTCTGTCTCTCTTCAAACTGCAGCTCCCAGTAAAGTTCTTCAATACAATTGTGTGTGCTATCAAATCTTGATAACACCTTAACAATTTTCTCTTCTGAAACCAATAAGTTATCCTTCAAAACTTGCAGCTCTTTAGGCCCTTGATCCCAATCAGCAAAGAAGCTATGCTCATCAAACATCAATTTTTCTGATTTGTTTTCCTTGACATGATTTTCAAAATCAGCCTCCTTTCTAATCTTATCACTGCATATCTCCTGAATCGAAGGCTTGTCAACAACTTCTTCAAACAAATTAGTACCTCTATCTTGACCTTTCAAGTTCTCATACTCTTCTTGTGCGTAATTTTGAAAGGCATCCAAATCATTTGCTGATTTTAAAACATTCTTCTCTTCAACATAAGAAATCACGTTCTCATTAGCCATTGCTGCAACTTCTCCTCCAAAGATCACTTCATTACTTGCATTGCAAACTGATTTTTGAACTTCATCAGGATCAAAGGGGAATTTATCCCACTCCGGTTCTTTATCATACCTTGGTGACATCGCGCCCGGATCCCAAATGTGAAAGGTTTGATTGCAATGATCAATAGGAAAGAGATCATCATGCTCCTCTTGAACTGTTGACTCTTTGAATGAGTCACTCCTCAACCCACTTGAACTGAAATCTTCATCTATAACTTTCTCCACAGATGTAGTTTGATAATCAAACCCACTACCACTCAAGTCACTAGCATTATATCGGATTAAAGAATCATCAAAGCTGGTTGCTTTGAATATTTTGTCATTCTTTTCTTCAATGAAATTATCTTGAGTAGATGTGTTGCTGATTTTATCATTAGTGCCCACATACATACCAAAAAAGTCTTCTTGGACACTTGTCAATAATTCTTCATATGGAATTGGCTCAGCATAAAGTAGAGAATTATCCTTCACTAAATCTTCAACAAGAGGAGATAAAAACACATCGGAATCACCATCAACAACCTCACTTTCGTAATGGTCATAGGCTGGTTCAAAGACACCATTAGTATTTGCTTCATCTTGCTCTTCTTCAACGTACTTATCCCACACAACTGTTCCACCAGCATCTTTTGAGAAGCCATTTGTCTCGAGATCTTCATTGCTTGAATCCTTATTAGGACTCAAGACTGCTGTAATGATCTTCTTACCATAATAATCTTCATTATTTCCCATCCCATGCAAGTCTAGGGATGTATTTTGGGACTCTAACTTAATCTCCTCATTTGCCAAGGTATCTTCATCAAGCCCACTTTCATTTTGAACCAAAATGTGCACCTTGCTTGTGTCTTCTTCAACACTAATTGACTGATTTTTCTCTTCAATTTGCTTACTTGTGGGCTGCAAACCACAAACAGATCCTTTTGCTTCTTCCTTCCTTGATTCTTCAACCATGGCAAGTTCTACTTCCTCTTTAATCATTTTTTTGATGTAGTTGACCATAGCCAACTTTCCAGGGTCATGAATCACCGCACAATTCAAAAACGTGTCAAATGAAACATCGTTCTTAAACTCATCTGTCATGCTCTGATATTGTTTACGGAGTATGGCAGCCTCATGTTCGCATTGCCTCTTGAACTGACATTCTTCCGAAGCCACAATCAAATCTGACTTCTCACGATTCCTGGACCTAGAAAATGCAACATCTTAAGAACTTCTGAAAGCTAAACTGAACTTAGGTGAAGAATCTGATTTCTCTATCACTCATCTGTCAACTGACTCTGTCTTATTCACAGGATGGCAAGATCTTGGCTCTGATACCACTGAAATATGCTAACCAATTTTTTTGATGAATTAACACACATAACCAGCACTTAATCAACTCGGTTAGCGTTAGCTCCAAATAGAAAACTGAACTTGAAATGAACTCACACCAAGAATGCACACTCAATCCCAATGAGAGATAGGTGTTGTCATATGGCGGAGGAGCTAAATGAAAATACTTGAAAGAAAACTACTCAACGTCAAGAATGTGCACTCAAGATCCCACTGAGGGCGAGGTGCTAACATATGACGGAGTGTTGAATTGAAAACTAGAAACTGATAGGCGGATAACCAGCCATGAAAAGCATTTCCACACTACCACCAAACAGTGGGGGGAAAAGATTACAATTAAAACAATTCATCCGCTGCGGCGGGCATCCACAGAGCTGTGGGGATTCTCCACTATGAAAGTGGGTACAAGAGTGTTACAAATCAGATTATCCACACTGGCGGTAAACCATCCAGGGGTAATTTAATGACAAAACAATAAGTAATTGCAGAACTGGAAATGGTTGGATTAGTAATGCTTAATCTCAACCTTTACAAATTAAACTCTGCAGATTACAAATTACAATGATAGCAAGTGAACCTTAGAAAAAGAAGTATGAATTCTTACAATCATATAACACTCCAAAACTGAAGTATAAGACCAAAAACTGAGAATTATAACAGTCTGATATAAAAATCAGAATTCTGGAAATTCAAACCAGCTACAGAGAAAATCAATGAAATGTTCATAACTCACTTAATTCATCTCCGAATTGAATGCCATCTTTTGCTGTGTCTTCTTAGAAGGTAGGCGAACATTTTTTGATCATCAAACAGCAACCAAACAGCAGCTTTATTTCTGGCACAAATCCCAATGCTTCCTTGAATGGTACGGCCTTGAGCAAGGGCGATTTTGACAAGTAAAAATCATAAACTCAAAACTAAAATCTGAAACTCTCCAAAGATGGTCGCCTTGGGTGTAGGAATGGATTGGAAAAGTACCCACAAGCAAATTAAATTCACTCCAAAAGCTGTATGCAAAAACCACTTTCAGCTGTGACTGTATCAGCAACTTCAAAACTGGAAATTTCATCAAAATCTTCAACTATTGAGCTCAATCTGCTAGTCTAATTTGAGAAGCAGCAAATGACCAACTAGGTGTTGTATTTCAAACACGAAATTGGATTGGAACTAGGAGGTAAGCATCCCTCGAAGTATTAAACAAGTTGTCATTTCGACAGCATAATATTAGCATAAAAATATTCGATAATCAGCTCTTCAAACAGCAGCAATATATAAGCTTTTGTTGGCAAATGAAGCAACAAGAACTCTTCAAATTCCAAGAAGTTGAATCACTTCAACTTCCAAAAGGGACGCTTCACCTTTTTGCCTTTTACTTTGAAATAATAAAATATCATTCAACTTCCCTTTAGGCATCCATTTCATATTGCAACAATAAAGCATTTATTAAATAATTAAATGCTCACTTATTTATGTCCCCTTCTTTAAAACAACTTGAAGTCATCAAGCCTAGGCATGGGGTACAACTTCAAGACATGAAAATTGACTAAGTCTGAAACTCAGTCCAAGGAGAAAACCAAACCCAAAGCCAAACTGAGACGATGGATAACAAGATGACTTGAGTTGAACTGCTGATGATGCCACTGCCAAAATTAGACTTACTAAAAAATAGTAAATACCTAGAAATGCCACAAACCTCCAAGCAAGGAAACCCTAATTTCACTTTTGATCAACCTACGGATTTCCAGAAATAGGCTATCAGTCAAAGAAGAGCGTATGGCCAAAATGGGGACATTACATTGAGGTTTGACCCATGTATTTGGTGTTACAGAATCGATGTTGTTGTTGTATTAAAACAGTAAAAAATGTTCCTTAAATAGATTACAAAATACGATGTTTCTAAAAGAAACAATCGTTTACAAAGGACAAAGTTAGAAAAATCAACGAGATGACCATTAACGTCAAAAATAGAAAGATATTATTCTAATAGAGGAAAATGTTCCTTAAATAGATTACAAAATACAATGTTTCTAAAAGAAACAATCGTTTACAAAGGACGAAGTTAGAAAAATCAACGAGATGACCATTAACGTCAAAAATAGAAAGATATTATTCTAATACCCTCCCTTAATGGTCATCATTCTAACTACCCAGAGATAACAGAGAAGGGTGCCCCCTTCTTCTCAGAACGTTGCTGCAACAAAAGATAAGAGCCTGCCACTAACTCTGCCAAGTGAGATGAGTCTGCCACCAACCCTCCTAGAAACTGTAGAACTTCTAGAAATAACAACACCAACCGTCCAACCTAAAGTTGGAGAACTGTCCCTCCCTGTAACCAGAGATACACCGAGAACAGTTGCTACGATTTTGAGGAAAAATCGGCAAACCCTTCAAACTTTTGCAGATGAGCATGACGCCCCATAACAAACTGCAAGAAGCCAAATGTGCAGATGTTCGCCCCAACAACTCCTAGTGCAACCAAAAAACCGACTGCAACAAACCACGATTTTTGAGGAGAAAATCGCCAAACCCAAGATTACAAATCAACGTTTTTTTTTGGAAAAAACGGTAAAAACCAAAGAGCCCTCCCGAAGGATAGAAACCCTAACTAGGGTATGCAAGAAAAACTTTTAATTTTTGAGAAGAAAATTATGAACCCTCCCAGAATTTTTAAAACCCAGAAGATAGATTTTTATTTTTTTCTTTACGGAAAAAAAAATATTTAAAAACCCAGAACATCGATTGTCAGCTTGAAAAACAAAGGGTTTGACACCCTAGCCGCCAAAAATCACAACAAATCTGCACAAAAAACGAGGCACGGAATACGAAGCACCCAGAAAAATATAAAGATGACCTAGTTGAGATTTTGAAAAACCCACCAAGAATCCGCAATCGAAAAAAAAAATCGTCTTGAACCGGAGGGTCAAAACCCTAGGCAAAAATTTCAGAAACCCTAGCCGCCATTAAAGCTCCAAAAAATTGCAGAAAATTTTTGGAACACACCAGAAATCTTAAGATGTGCTTGAAAATTGTTTGTAAAACACGAGCAAGAAGTTGCACATGGAGAACGCAACCACAGAAAGAAAAATCGCAGCCTCAAGAAGGTAAAGAAATCGCGGCCTGAAGATTTTGAGAAAAACGCGTTTGTAGGTTGAAAAACACGAGCTTCAAAAGACAAAAACGCTGCCAGAAAACAACACAAAATCCGCCAGAAAATCTCGTCGAAATCTCGTCGCCAGAAGAAAGATGCTTGAACTAAGGTCACATGGTCAGCAGAAGATGCAACGCAAGCATAAAACGCGACCAGGGTAGGCCACAAAATCCGCCAGAAGGTTCAAAAACGAGGGCTACGAGAAAAAACGCAGCCAGAAAACTTCAAATCGCAACCTTCATATAGCGTCTGAAGAAACTCCCGTCAAAACCAGGTGAAAATCGCATGTCCAAAGAAAGTCTGAAAACGTGGCTCAATAGAAATCACGTTTCTCAAGAGGCAATGCTAAAAAACGTGCGGCGAAGGGTTTCACGTGCCAGCAATTGTAAAACCGCGCCCAAAACGCATTTTCCAAGAGACCAACGCAGGCTACAAACCAATCCACGGCCAAAACAAAACAAACCACGGCAAGCACAGAAAAAAATTCGAATTACAGCCTTGAAAAACCCACGAAAATTTTCAGAAATGTTGGCGTTTAAATTAGCACCTCTGGAGTGCTGATTGTAAACGTTCAGCTATTTCAAATGTTTTGCAACACTTCTTCATTATTTAAAGAGGAGAAATCCCTCTCTACTGAAAGCAATGCGTAAGGAAGGGAATGGTAAACTAAGATTCCTATCTTTTTGTACTTCAGCGGTAGGACACAAGGGTGCACAAACACAATGCGCCGCATCTAAGCTTTTTCTCTGGTTTCTGTAGATCTTAACTACAACTATTCTAGCTTTTAATCTATGCAATACCTTCAAGGTAAACAGAGCATGAGGGTATAGGAGTGGGAATGGATTGGTTGGATCACCTGAATTTGCCGTCTCCTAAGAATATGACCGAGGCTCTAAACTCTCGGATATATGTCGGGATAAGGTTGGTACAAGCAAACACTCTTTACGGTAAACTGGATCTGAGACCTGCCAAGGAGGAGGAACCCCTATCTGAGGTATGGGCTAGGAAACGGTTTACAAGAAACAACAAATTAATGATGTCTTGGCCGACAAACTTGCTAAGGAGAAGGAACCCCTATCCGAAGTATAGGTTGAAGGACAATACATTAAACAACAACAAACAATAATTGTCAATGACAAATATCCAAGGAGGAGGAACCCCTATCCAAGGAGGGAAATGAAACAACAAGCTATTTGATACAAGAAGTAGAAAGAACTCAAATAGGTGGATCAAAATGCAAGCGCCTTATGATATTCTTCTTCAAGCTTCATCAACAAATTACAAAGGTTGGGATAGCAAAGGCACGAAATCATGCACAATTACAATCAACCAACGAACTCTCATCCAAGAGTGAACAAATATTCGCTTTCAAAGCTATTGGCAACAATGGCGCAGCAATTTTGCATAGCAAGTAAAAGTTAAACAAACAATGAGCCCAAGGCTCTTATTTATAGAACTCAAAGGAGTGGGCAACCCCAAAATCTCCTTGAGTTAACAATGAGTTCTTGCCAATCAATTAGCAAGATTTATTCCTAAAAAGGGGGAACAAGCAATTAACTGGAAGACTACTTTAGTTAACTGAAAGTAAACAAAAAGTCAACTGGAAACTACTTCAGTTGACTGAATGTAAACTAAAGGTGAACTTTAATGTAAGTATCCCTCCAAAATAGACATCCACATTTAGTGGAGATCTAAGATCCACAAATCATGGAAGTCGATTAGACATCCTTAATCAGTGGGATCTGACAATGCATGATTTATGGGATATGGAGTTAACTTGGAAAGAAGCATCAAGTTAACTCCTCCGTTTCGGATTCGTACTCACAGGCCTCGAACCCGGTTCCGTGCGAACCCGGGGATGGCGCGCTGGTACGCAAGGTGCGTGCCAGCAAGTACCATGCCCGTGCGCGGACCCGGGGGTACCAGCCGCGTACCGGGCGAACCCTTGAGAACCCTCTAAAAAAGGCCCCAAAAGAAAAAAAAACAATTTTTTAATTTTTCTTTGCCTCTAAACCCTAAAACGACCCAATATGAGGCCTTTCAACACTAAAACATTTCATTTTTACCTCTCATTTTGCTCTCTCCATTTTTTTTGTTCATCTTAGCATTTTGAAGGGAGGTGATTGCATTTGAAAGAGATCGATTGTGGAGTGGCAAAAAGCTTCTACAAAGGAGATTTAAGTGTTCAAGGTATGCATTTAAACCCTATTCTTCAATCTTTTGATGAATTTTTTTAAGTTTCTTAGTTTTTGATGAATTTTTTCAAGTTTGTGAAGAAGTTTTTCAAATATATTTTTTTTTTCTTCATTTTTTTTATAGATTGCAACAATGGCCAGTAGTCAAAGTTCAGTGGGTGGGGATGGAAGCCAAAAGTTTAAAATTGATAAAGGATCTCCTTTATGGAGACATACCACACGAATTTCACAAATTCCTGGAGGTGGGGGGTTTGTTTGGAAGTGTAATTGTTGCAATGTACAATATAATAGCTCCTACTACCGAGTGAAACTTCATTTTATGGGCCCTGGTGGTAAAGGGATTAATATGTGTGTGGGCCCAGATAAGAAGGGGTTTTCTGCTGTACAAATAGCAGCATTTATAAAAGAACAAGAAGATGCTGACAATTCAATTGCAAGAGGAAAACAAACTAGTTATAGTTCCGGAAAGAAAAAACAAACATTACCCACTCATCAGATAGTTAGGCCCTCTAGACATCCCTTCTTGTCTATACCCTCTACGGAAGAAGAAGATGAAGAACCAGAAACCACCACCCGCAAGAGAGGTCCATTAGAGAAAGCATTTAAAATGGAGGCAAGAGATATTGCTGAAGAAAAAATTGCACGTTGCCTCTATGCCAATGGTCTTCCATTCAACTTGGTGAGATCACCATATTGGAAGGACATGGTGTCAGCAATAAATAGTGCACCTCCTGATTTCACAAGTCCTGGGTATGAAAAGGTGCGTACCACCTTATTGCAAAAAGAGAGGAAATATGTAGAGGCCCAACTAAAACCAATTAGAGATTCTTGGGTTGAAACAGGTGTATCTATTGTTTCCGATGGATGGAAAGATTGCAAAAACCGTCCATTGATTAATGTTATTGCAGTGTCCCCCAAGGGGGCAATGTTTTTGAGGGCGGTTGACTGTGAAGGGCAAGTGAAAGATGCAGTGTTCATTTCCAGGATTCTCATTGACTCCATAGAGATGGTGGGTAGTGAAAATGTTGTCCAAGTATTACGGACAATGCAAAAGTTTGCAGGGCTGCAGGTGCTTTGGTAGAGGCCAGATATGAGCACATCTTTTGGACACCGTGCAGTACACTCCCTCAATTTGGTGATGCAAGCAATTGGCACCCAAATAGAGTGGGTGAAAGAAATATACCAGGAGTCTGAGGAGATCCAGATGTTTGTGACAAACCACCATATGTCACAAGCAATTTTCAGAACTTTTTCAACATTGGAATTGTTGAAGGTAAATTTTAAAATTTAATTTATTTAGTTTCATTTATCATTTATGTCATGTTTTACATAATTGAATAAAATAATTTTTATGCATTATTTACATATTTTAAATGTGTTATTAACTTACTATTAACATGTTCTTAGGTTGCCGAGACCCGGTTTGCATCTCACACAATTGTTCTGAGACGACTTGTGAAGGTGAAAGATGCATTGAGTCAAATGGTTATTAGCAACCAATGGAGTATATGGAAGCAATCAAATTCAGAGAGGGCCCAAAAAGTCAAGGCATTGATCTTGAATGATGATTGGTGGGATCGTGTGAATTATGTATTGGAATTCACCGAACCTATCATGTCTATGCTTCGGTTTGCTGATACAGATGAACCATGCTTGGGGGATGTCTATGATAGCATGGACACAATGTTGGAAAAAATAAAAATAAAAAAAAAAAAAAAAGAGAATGATCCTGAAGACACCTTGTACAAAAGGGTGGAAGCAATTGTTCTTCATCGTTGGAACAAGATGACAACTCCATTGCACCTCCTTGCATATGCCCTATCTCCGAGGTACTATACCACTGAAATACTTTCTATCCCAGGGAGAATACCGCCATATAGAGATGGTGAAGTTGCTAATGGGTATAAGACGGCATTTAGTAGAATGTTCAGTGATCCAGAAGTGCATGCAAGTGTCATGAGAGAATTTGGAATGTTTGTCACAAGAAAATCAAAAAATTATAATGCTTCTGTTGCTAGAGACCAATACAAAATGGATGGTCTTACATGGTGGTACCTTCATGGTCAAGATTATATGTACCTCCAACCTCTTGCAATCAAGATCCTCTCACAAGTAAGTTTTTTTTTTTTGGCCACTTGTATTGTAAAATTTAACACTTAACATTCTTGAATTTATCTTGCATTTTTTTATTTTATTTTTAATTTTGTTGGTTTTCTCTCCAGTTGCAAGCTCTTCTGCCTGCTGAACGGAATTGGAGTACATACTCCTTTATCCACTCAGTGAAGCGTAACCGGTTGGCTGCAAAAAGAGCTGAAGACTTAGTGTATATTCATTCCAATTTGCGTCTTCTGTCACGTAAGGATCCTCAATACAGGCAGGGGGCAGCGAGGCTTTGGGATGTAGCACCCGAGTCTACTGACTTGGATGCAACCATTCAGGATCTTGCTAGAGCCACTATGGATGATGTGGGTGATATTGATGACATATCACATGGTGTTGGATCCGCTTTGGGTTCAAATGATGATGATTTTGAAGTTGAAACCACTCAAAATCCAAGTCATGATGATTCTGACAATCCTTTTGATGATTGATGAGCACATGAACAATGAACATTGAATCATGTTTCAATGTTTCATGAACTACATTTTGACTTTTGTAATTCAGTAATTTTATTTGAATATTTTTCAACTATCAATTGGCATTTAATATTTATCTTTGGCATTTGGCATTGATCAATGATCAAGTATCATACTATGAAATGATTTAGTTTTACAATTGTAACAATTCTCTATGTTTCTCTTATTTTTTTGTATATATAATACATATATATAGATTTATAATATATTAAATTATTAATATATATATATATATACACACGTACCCATACGTACCCAAACCCCTAAAAAATTTTTGCCCGTACCCACGTACCGGGTTCTCGTACCCGAACCCGTCCCCGAACCCGAACCGGTAACTTAGGTTAACTCCAATTACATTTAATGTCATCTTGAGTTGACTTGGAAAGAAGCATCAAGTCAAGCTCAAGTATCATAAATGCCACTTGGAGGGTGTAGGACGTCCTTCTTTGGTGCTTTTACAACTCACCATTAATCAACAGTGTTTCTATCCATTCGTTGACTTCATCAGCCTCTGGGGAGTTAGTGCTCTGTAGAATGATGACGTGGCGTCTGAGCATTACCTCACCTGTCGTGAGTTGATTTCCGAAGTCTATACAATGAGATGCTGCCTCTTTGAACTTGGTTGATAAAGCTGCCACCTTGGCTAGCTGGCAACCATCTGGATCATCAAGAAAGGTACTGCGGATGACTTCTCTGAACTGGTTTTGTACAGTGACCATCTCGATGTATTCTCCTCCCTCACGCTGATATTCCATGCGAGGGAATGATATCACCAACATTCTTGCGAAGTTGATAATAGTGGCGACCACCCGTCTGTAGTCAATCAACTCTACTAAATGGGCATCATAGGCTTTCACGTTGTACGCCAGTTGTTCTTTCCAAGCAAAGAGATGTTGCTTGTTTTCTTCGGAGTAGACTGATTGATATGCCAATTGCAAATCTGCAATTGTGCTCTCGTCTTCTAGCCTCTTCTCTGCAATTCTTTGTTCTGATTGTTGGATGTCTGCATGAAGTCCATGTGCTCTATCCCATAACTGGTATAGATTTGTCAGTATACATCTACCCTTGAGAACAAACTCTTCCACTTGATCTCTCAAGTGTTTGCCGTATGTTATCAATTGTTGATGATTTTGTTCTGCGGGGAGATCTAGCAATCCTGCTGGTAACGCTGAGACGTTAGGGGTGCCATGCATCAAGCTGGAAATGTATGACCTCAGTTGCTGGTTTTCAGCCTTTAAGGCTGCTTTTCTTTTCCATCCTTGGCCATTCTTTCTTGTGCGCTCACCGAAGCTATTCTGAGAAGATCTGCCTCCACTTGTCGTGTAGTCTTCCCGAGGTTAAGTTTAGACAATGTATAGTCTTCCACTTGTACCTCGTGTATGCTTTTCTCTACTGGTGGGGCAGCGGTCTCTATGATAATTTCACACTCTGCATTCCTTTCTATGTGAACTTGCTTCTTCAACTTCTTCGTCAGCATGTCTTGTGGGACGTGGTCGAATTCGGTGAAGTCCAAGTTCATAGGAGGGTTTTTTCCTCTTTCTTCCTAGGAAGCCTTCAAGCCAAATGGAATCTCGGCTAACTTCACTAGGAGGAGGAATATGAGGCCCTTGAATGCCTGATGTGTGAGACTGTGCTAGAGCAGTGTCTCTCGGTGGCGAATCCAAGTCAATGAGGACTTGTGACTACTGTGATGGTGGTGATATTGGCAGCTCTGTTTCCATAACAGGCACCGTTTCTGCTGCTGCTTCTTCCGCTGCTGGTTCTGCTACTGGCTCCTCAGCAACAACTTCTGTCGGTTCAGGGGTAGTAGTCTCTATTCCTTGCTCTGGGGCAGCAATACCCATGACTATTTCAGGACTGTGTGTGGCTTCCTCCACATGTGTCCTCTGTGTTCTAGGCTTTGTAGGCTTCAACATCCTCATCCCTTGGGGAGGATTGCACCACTGCTTTTTCCTAGGCTTCCTTCTTGAAGTGGAAGGTGGTGTAGACTGAACCTATGGCGGCTCTGTTCTGTGAGGTATCACCTTCCTTGATTTCTTGCTGTCGAGATAGAGCTGGCTATTTCTAACCACTCTACTCGTTCTTTCCTCTATAGACGTGTTTTCCTTGGCATACCAATCCACTCTTGGGAGTGGTTGGGAGTCAACTGAATCTGCGAAGAATGAGGGGAGAATGACTTCCCCTTCATCGTCGGATAAGCCCTCGATGTCTACTGACATCAAATCAGCAATTTGCGAGAGATTGAACCTGCTGTAGTTCCTTCTTCGCACTTCATACTCGTCTTGACAATTTACCCAATAATCTTCCATAGAAGACTTATATGACGAGTGTTGCTCGAGATGTGTTGCATAGAGCCCTCTGGGATCATAGGACCTTCTCTCAATGAGGTACTTGAGATTAAGCTTCACCATTTCCTGACTCATCATCTTAGCATCTGTCACGAACCTACATCTATAGAGTCCCATTCCAATGGGAAAGTTTACAGTCGTCTTCTTCTTCAAGCGCAAGTAGACGTGGACTTCGGACAACTGTCTTAGGAATTCCATGAAGACTACCCTATCTGAAGGGTATCTCGGTAGCATGGCGGGGTGACCAATGTAGCCATAAACACATATGTAGGTGAATGCAGGGAATTGGATGAACTAATCCGCCCAATCCGCCATTGCCTCTCTAGCTATCTGTGAAATACACACGTGCATCTCATGGTCTAGCTCACGTACGGTGTGCATAATGAAGAGATCACTCGTTCTTTTGAAGTGTCTCCGCTTGAGTAAACTCAAAACGTGTAAAATGCTCATGAACCTTCTGCACACCTAAGGTTCCCACATTGTTCAATATCCTGAAATCACCTTGGAAGGCAATCAGGTATACCAGGTAGGAGCACATGTGGAACCTCTGAGCTTCCAAATACCCGGTGATCTGTTGATGGAGTGTGTCACTAATCAGAGTGGCCTAGTCATAATGTTCTCTTTTGCCAATGATTTTCGCAATGACATAATACATCCATGACTGGAATTGATTGCCATCTTCTTCTCCAATGATTCTATTGAGTAGAGTGATTAACAGTAAGTACTCATCTTTACATTCTCCTCGTCCCACCAACTTAGGCAAGCTAGCCTTTGTCACTTTTAGCCAATTTTCAGCTATTATCCTTTGACATTTGTCTTTGGCCATCTCGAATGCCTTCTCGCATTTCGTCACCGATATGACTTTGCTGTTAGGACATGACGGAATATCAAAGCACTTTTCGATATTCTAAGGCTTTAGACTGCAAACAAATCTCCCATCCACTGCTCTAATTTCTCTAGTGGTAGGATTGTAACGCTTAACACAAGCGATTACAAGCTCCATGCTCTGTAATGTGATGGGGATGGACACAGCCTGTAGCAACCCGAATTCTTCAATATTTTGCAATGTAATCTGATTCATGCCCTCCAGCTGTTCCAGATCAACCACTGGATTTACCTGATGTAAGTTTGTGTCAACTGTTTTCAAGTTATCGTGGAATAGGGTTGTCTTGGTCCCGTATTGTACCTGAGAGTACTGCATCTTGAAAAACTTAAAGATTGACTGTAAACTTGACCTTGTTCTGATAATTTTCGGAAACCCCTGAAAATAGCGCCCTATCGAGAAGTATTTTTCCGGAAAAAGTCAGGCACATGGGTTTTGTTCGTGCTTCAATGTTGAACAAGCCCAGTTCCTCAGAATTTTGATTCTAAAACTTTTTCGAAAAAACCCCCAAAAATAGGGGCAGCAAGTTTGTTGATTCTGGAAAATCTAACGAGATGGGTTTCACTGGAAAATTATGTTGAATCTACCCAATTGATCAAATCTGATGTAGCCTATTGCTTTTTTTGTAATATGCAAGAAAACCTAAGATAAGAAGAGAGGAAGTAGACAGAAGATGGATTGGAAGTTTTAATCTGACTCCCTGAGAAAAATTTGTCTCTGAATCCAACCTCAGATTAGCAATCTTCTTCTGCTTCAAATCTGCAAGAAATATTGAAGAACGGATGAAAACCTTGTCCTGATCTATAAATGGTGTCCTTGAGAGCTTATGGTTGTTCTTGATCCTTAACCTGCAATGAAATAATGAAGTAGGACGCCTATACCTTGATTATATAGACTCAAGCCTTAGATCCACAAGTTTGGGGACTTAACTCATGATCAAAAGTTGTTTTGGCTTGATCTTAAGTTCAAAAAGGTGATTTCCACTGATCGTGGAGTGAGTTGGCCAAGTTTATCTCAAAATATCTTGACTTTAGTCAACAACTTGGCCTTTGACTTCCTCTAGGCGTCCCTTTTGAGTTTTGCAAGTTTTTTTATTATTTTCTCTCTTGAATGACCTCAGTTTGATCTTGAATCTAGCTTGATCTGTTGATCCTGAGTTGTTGCTGGTACATTCGTTGTTGAGCTAGATCCAACCTGAAGAGAAGTGCCTAGGAGACATGATGACAAAAAGTTGAGTTCAAGGCTTCAAAAGAAAGGGCGCCTTTTCCAAGAAAGGGCGCTTTTGCTTTTGCCTTAGTGAGTTTTCAATCTTCGTTCTTCAGCCTTTTGAAACGACCTCTCGTGCTTTGATTTGGATTTCTCGTTGATCAGAGAATCAGATGATCTTGTTTGATATCTCGTCAAGTAACCAGCTCCATTCCGCCAAAGATGACTGGAGTTGGAAAACTCAGAAGTCATTTTAGGGTCCCTTTATTCAAGGGCGCCCCTCATTAAAAAGGGCGCTTTTTCCCTTCAGCTTAGTTATCTTTATCTGAAATGTGCCCTGGTTTGATCCTGATTATTTGTTGATTGCTTCGTCAGATGCCTGTGCTCGCAATTGCGTTGTTCAAATATACCCAGGCTGAGAAGATTATCCTAGGAGGCCTTTAGTCATTTGACAGCATCTAGAGGTCCAGAAAGAAGGGCGCCTTTCCTTGGAAAAGGCTCTTTTTTGCTTTGATCTTCACTTTCGATAGTCATTTCTTGATACTTCGTCAACTGCCTCTTTTTTCTTCATCGGCAACTGCTTATGATCAACTCATCAGATGATCTAAATGTTTGTTTCGTTGTCGAGCCAGCAAGCAAACGCCGAGGATGACTGCCTTGGATGATTCAACAAGCTGCATTTGACCTTTAAAGATCATGGGCGCCCCTGCTTGAAAAAGGCTCTTTTCAGCATCGTGAACTGATCTCTCCTTCGTAACGTTTCCAGAGTAAGTCAAATTTTGACCTTTTTGGGTTTCAGGAATCTCCTTCATCAAACAACATCTATGTGACTTTATTAAAAGTGAAGAAGATCATTGTGTTTATTTTAAATTAATTGATGATCAATTACTAATCATTGTCCTATATGTTGATGATATGTTATTTATTGGAAATGATAAGGAATGATTCGAGAACTTAATAGTCAATTATCTAGTACTTTTGATGTGAAAGGTTTCAGGGCTGCAAAATATATCTTGACTATGAAAATCAATAGGGATCAGGTTAACAAAAAAGTATGGTTAAATCAAAAGAAAATATGTTAACACTATTTTATAGCGCTTTCACATTGGCATGATTGTAAACCAGTTAGTATTCCTTTTCTAGTTGGCACTAGGATTTCTCTATAAGAATTTCCTAAAATAGATGATGAACTTGAAGAGATGTATAAAGTTTTCTATTCAAACCCAATGTCATGAAAGCAATAGTAAGATGAAGAATGAGAAAATTAAGAATATATAGAAAGATACAATTGTTGGGAAGAGGGAGCCATGGGTGAGACACATAAAGGAGGTTGTGCAATCCAACCTCAAGCAACCATCTGAGCACTCCTTTCATCGCTGTTGCCTCCGCCCAACAGCACATCGACGATATCTTCATTCCCTTCCAAAACTGCATAGTGGAGGGGAAGGCGACCTCTAATGTCTGGAACATCTGGCCTTCCCCCGCAGTCATAAACCATTTTACAAATGCTTACGTCAGCTGCAAATTGTCCAGCTTTACTCGCCCAGTGAAGAGCAGTCATTCCTTCTTCATTTGGTGCATTGGCGAAATGTTCCTTTGAATGACAATTGTGGAAAAGAATTTCCACCATTTATTTTCTTTTCCACAATAGAGCATTATATAGAGCAATATTCTGTTTGTCTGGGCCAAGGTTCACTTGTGGCTGGGCCCCCCATTCTAATACCGTGCTCGCCCAAAAGATGTCATCAAACAGCACTGCATAGATTAAAATCTTGTTGAGAACATGATGATTTCCAGTATTGTCGTAGTAGTCGGGGGATGTATTTTTCAGCATATCACTGAAATGTTGCTGATCATGACCTGCTGCATCATTGCATGCCTGTTTCAGAATCCTATCCTTCTCTGCCAGTTCATATCCGTAGAGATAGAAGAGCATGAGGGTGGACATAATGAAATCCCTTCGGCTTTTAGTGCGACGCTCTTCATTTTGCCAGCTTTTGCACACAAGACGTAGACTTATTCCTACGATGTCTGCTAGAGTAGTGGAGGAGATGATGTACAACAAAAAATTCCATATGGCATCGGAAGAGTCTCCTTGAGAGGTGAATTCCTGAAACCAATTCACTTTTGAACATTCCTCATTCTCACTTAAATCTGTGCTAAGAGAATCTATATTATTTTGAAATCTTTTTCCTAGGACCTTCTTATGCGCCTCACTGAACTTGACCCAACAGGACTCTCCCATGCTAACCATCACCTCTTTAACTGAATCTCCAGAAAGTTTCCTCCTCGATTCTTTCTCACTGACATGTCCCTCTTCGCCAAGTCTCTCATGCGAGTAACACTGTGTTTTCTTCCTGTCCATGCTTCTTCAGGTACCATATTCATGACACTTTTCGTTGGACACCTATTCATTATATAGGCTGCACAAGATATTGCTTCTACCCAATATTCATTTGACAAATGTTTGGCTTTCAACATGCTTCTAGCCATTTCCATGATTGTTCTGTTTTTCCTTTCAGCTACTCCATTTTGTTGAGGTGTGTATCTAGTTGTGAATTGCTTGTGAATTCCACGATCTTTGCAAAAATTAAAAAATTCTCTTGAAATATATTCACCACCTCTATCTGTTCTCAACACTTTGATATAATAACCACTTTGTTTTTCAACCAAATTCTTGAACTGGCGACTCTCCTCACTATTACAACACAAAAGACACATCGAAGGACCCTAGAACCCATGCTTGCACAAGCTATCCCAAGTAAGACACTAATTCTCAATCACCAACCACATAAAAAAATTGTACTTAGGCCAAGAAAATTTGTTCCACACATGTTTCCACCAAGGAACCTCAATGTCCCTAAAAAATTTCCTAATCAACTCTCCATAACCCACTAAAACAAAGTACTTACAAAAAAATCATTGTTACTCCAAGCCAAGACATCCTCCCCCACCAAGGTGTTGCACTCACGCGAGGCAATAATCTTATATAGCTAAAAATGATCTATTTTTATAGACAGTTGGTTTCCCATACCTAATCTTGCTTGGATCTAGCCCTATGCTTATTGGTTATGCCAATTCTTATCTACATACAATCTCAATCCAATTATATTAATTTTGCAGATGATTGGAGGCCCATTTGGCCAAACAACCTACAACTCTATTCCATTCTCTAGGAATGTGACAAAAAGTAATAGATTCTAAGGAAGCACATAGATTAAGAATCTATTTTATAATCAAATATAAATGCCAACAAACATCTTCTAATTGATGCCTCTTCAACAAAGTCGCCACCACCTGAGAATCAAATTCACAAATGATCCTTCTCCACCCAAGAGCGCAACCACGCTCCACAACATATAAAATGGCAAGAGCCTCCATCACATTGTTAGTATGCAAACCCTTATAAACATAAACGATAAACTAAATAATCCCAGAACTATTCCACCCAACACTCCCAATACCAACATAACCAAGATTTCCCCAAGAAGAACCCTCTATGTTGATTTTCAACACACCCTAAGGAGGAGGACACCAATGCCCCTCCCTATTTATCTTCTAAAGAGTATGTCTACATCTATTTCTCATGATCTGGCCAAAAAACTTGATAGCACCACTCTGAAGAGGAAGATTGAGATGATTGCAACAGGAAACATCTCCCAGATCCACATCCTCAGCCAAGTCACACTTTAGCCAAAATAGTTTCTCCCAAAGAATAAAGAATTTATCACCACAAATGTTGGACAACCAAATTCACATCTTGAAAAATCCCACGATTCCTCTCTAACCAAATATTCAAAATAATAAATGTCAGACCAGGTGCCCAAGTAACTAGAAGAAAAGAGGTCTTAACAGGGGCCTTTCCCTACCGAGCAAAGAACTCATCCATGGAGGAGACATGTCAACAAGCCTAACTCCACACACCCCACCAACAATGCCATATCTCCCTAGAGAAGGTACATTGTGAGAAGAGATGAGAGACACTCTCCTCACTATTACAACACAAAAGACACATCGAAGGACCCTAGAACCCATGCTTGCACAAGCTATCCCAAGTAAGACACTAATTCTCAATCACCAACCACATAAAAAAATTGTACTTAGGCCAAGAAAATTTGTTCCACACATGTTTCCACCAAGGAACCTCAATGTCCCTAAAAAATTTCCTAATCAACTCTCCATAACCCACTAAAACAAAGTACTTACAAAAAAATCATTGTTACTCCAAGCCAAGACATCCTCCCCCACCAAGGTGTTGCACTCACGCGAGGCAATAATCTTATATAGCTAAAAATGATCTATTTTTATAGACAGTTGGTTTCCCATACCTAATCTTGCTTGGATCTAGCCCTATGCTTATTGGTTATGCCAATTCTTATCTACATACAATCTCAATCCAATTATATTATCCATTTGATTATGATCATTAATATAATTTGTATCTAGATAATTCAATATTACTAAACACAAATTCAACTTCAACTATGATCCTGATCCACTTAAATGTAAAAATCAAAATCAAATATTTAGTTAATTGGCCCCTTCTATTACACTTTAGTCCTAGTCTAACTTTGCACAAACATTATTGATATAGTATTATTCTTATGTATAAGAAGACATCCATTTCAATCATTTCATGTCAAGAGAGCATTATCAATTATCATATGAACAACCATTCATATTTTCACATAAAATATGGAATCAAGCAAAGAAATTGACATATTGGATCACACCTCTTGTAGTGCATTTAAATCACTTAACATTCATTCTTGAATCCATGTGTATGTTTGAATCAAGTGTTGATTATTAAGATATTTTTAAATATCAATATTTTGTAGAAAATCCTAAACCTACAAGAAAAATATCATTATTTAGCAACCTACTTTATAGAGAACTCACAAAATAAAATCTAAAAAATAACATTTTGTAAAATATTATTAATTTTTCATAGCATTTGGAACACAATTCAACTAACAATCATGGAAATGGCTAGAAGCATGTTGAAAGCCAAACATTTGTCAAATGAATATTGGGTAGAAGCAATATCTTGTGCAGCCTATATAATGAATAGGTGTCCAACAAAAAGTGTCATGAATATGGTACCTGAAGAAGCATGGACAGGAAGAAAACACAGTGTTACTCGCATGAGAGTATTTGGATGTGTAGCATATGCACATGTGCCTGATGAATTGAGAAGGAAGCTAGATAACAAAGGAGAAAAATGCATATTTGTTGGATACAGTGAAGAATCCAAAGCTTATAAGCAATAAATAAATATAAAACCACAATCATTAACTTTAATTTTGAAAAATAGGACAAAACTTTACAGTGAAAAAAAAAATTCACATCCAAAGAGATCCAAGACTTGTATTAATCCTTCAAATGAGTTACACCAATACAACTTCTCCCTTTCAATAACTGCAACACTTCTTTACTTCAACAACCTGCAACTTAACTTCTTTTCCCTTCAACTCAAGCACTAAATATATAAGCATGAGAGAAAACATAGATCAAGAGTGTCTTCTAAAACCATTTAGGTATAAATCACAAAGAAAAGAAACTTCTTCTTCCAGCATGTGATTTTATCCATTTTTTTAGTAATGTGCACATGCAAACTAAAAATTCTTCCTTATCTTCTCTAAGCTCACATTTAACTTCCCCTTTTTCATGCTACTTTCTAATTTGACAATTAAAAAAAAACTTTGCATGTTTCCATAGTTGCATTTAACAACTTTCATGACAACTAAAAGACAATTACGAATTTCCAATTTATAATTAAAAAATAAAGCAAGATTGAGACATTTTCTCAACATTCACCCACTTGTCGAACACCTTACAAACAAGCATAAAGGGAAATTGAATAAATAAAACTTTAGAAGAAGTGAGGTCCACAACCTCTTTTCACCAACTAAACTTTTTGTGCTCGTCGTTTTAGTAAGAGAGTTTACAACATTTTCTAAAGTGTCTACTTTTTGTAACATGACTTTACCACTCTCAATCATTTCCTAAATAAAGTTATACTAAACATCTATGTGCTTCTTGTGTGCATGATACATTGGATTTTTAGCCAAACAAATGGAACTTTAATTGTCACATTCAATTCTTACTTGTTTACACTGAAAGCCAATACCTGAGCACAATATCTCTAACTACACTGCCTCTTTACAAGCATGTCTCGCAGCCATGTACTTTGCTTTTGTAGTGGGAAATGCAACTGTAGGTTATCTTTTTCTCATCCAACTAACTGATCCTCCAAACAAAGTAAAGACATAGCCACTTGCAGACCTTATGCAAACTAGATCACCTACAAAATCTGAATCAACAAAGCCATGTAAATCAATCACCCTGCTCATATTATAAGATCCATGATAGCACATACAATGGTTAGAAGTCCCACACAAATATCTAAACCCTTTTCATATAAGTCCAATGCTCTTTACTAGGATTTACCATAAATCTACTAAGAACTCCCACTACTTGGGAAATATCATGTCTTGTACAAATCATATCATACATAAGGCTTCATCTTACTATTGCTTTCATGACATTGGGTTTGTTTACAAAGCGCGGCCTCTATTTCCGAAGCCATCGCGATCGTAAGCTTATAATGTTGAGGTTTGAGTATTTTGCCAGTGAATATTCGGTCAAGTCATCATGCAATCTCCAAATCATGAGATTGCGACAATCCAGTGGAATGGCGTTTTACAAATTAACAATGTTGCACAAACATGTGTAGCAAAACAAATTTTTATATGCTTCTCCGTATACGTGTGAATATGTGATACCTACCAACATAAAAATAAGAAACAATTGTTACGTGGAAACATTAAAAAGGGCAACGATTATTTTCTTTATGTTAATTTTCGTACATTAATAAATGTTTTTAAGATAAAATAAGGAAAACAAAAATAAGTTAAAATATTGTCCAAAGCATCCTAAGTAATATGATAAATCATATAAAAATATACTAGCACTTGTACCTAAAGGAGATACAAGGATTAGGCTGATATGAAACTATATGTATGCTAATATGTTAGAGAGTACCTCCTTATGCATGGGTGCATATAAATGTCATGTGTTGCAAATTCTAGTTGAATGTGATTAGATTATACAATTAATAATAAGTGTTAAATAATGAAATGAAATAAACTTTGACAAATTTTGAATTAAACAAATTTAAGTATTATTTGATTTTGAAATATTTGTATGCAAATTTAGAATATAAAGTAATGCAAATGAAAAAAGAAAGTTGACATCATATTTGGCAAAAAAATATTGCAAATGGAAATAGAATGTTCCCATGTAGTTGAAAATTAGTATTTATTTGTCTTGTACATGATAAGTGATATTTTGAAGGCTTTCCCCTGACATTTTGGAGGTTTTTACCATTAAACCACAGCTGATTTACCATTAAACCATCAAATCTCACATATATGTAGCCTATTACCTAAATATAATTTACAAAAGTTTTAAATAATACAAATATTATTTTTTAATTAAATAGATTTTAAAAATTTGACTTTATATATATAAATATACAGACTAATTTGTTATATAAGATATATAGATAGTTGGAGATTGATGTCTCTTAAAATCTTTATATGTTTAATATGTTTATGTTAGTTTAGAATACAAATATGATCATATATCAATTTATTATTTATATTGCTATAAATTAATCTAGGTTAAAATTTGTATGATTATGTGAATTCAATAAGAAGATACTGGAAGCTGGTGAAGAAAGAATTCTCATCAGAAATGTCATACCTTTAAAGATCATGGGCGCCCCTGCTTGAAAAAGGCTCTTTTCAGCATCGTGAACTGATCTCTCCTTCGTAACGTTTCCAGAGTAAGTCAAATTTTGACCTTTTTGGGTTTCAGGAATCTCCTTCATCAAACAACATCTTTTTAGATCTTTTTCGCCATAGTTGCATCGTTGAAGCTTTTGAAGCTTAGCTTTCAGCACCTGATACTAGCCAATCTGCCATTAATGGTTGCGGAGCTCCTAACTTTGTTCCTGAAAAATAGAAATAGACCCACCAGAGTAAAACGTGTCTTTTGATGATTCTAACTTGACCAATGTGATCGTGAAGCCTTTTAATCCTATCAAAATCATTTTCAATCATTTATGGGAAGGTCCTATTTTCGAGGGTTTCCCTGAAAATAGGGGCATAAAACCATGATTTTCAAATTTTCATAATTTTGCACATGTGTTCCTTGACAAAAACCCACAAAGACCCTATGTTTGGTTTGACCTAAAACAGACTTTTAACGGCATTTTAACAAGATTTTGCTCAATTTATACAGAATGCCAAAAAAAATATTTTGGGTACAACAAGAAACAAAACCACGATTTTCAGATCAGGATCGAGACTTATTTTGAAAAAAAAAAATCAAAACTCAAAAAAAATCCTCACAATTTTTATTTGAAATTTTTTTTCGAAAAAATCCTGCTCTGATACCATGTTACAGAATTGATGTTGTTGTATTAAAACAGAGGAAAATGTTCCTTAAATAGATTACAAAATACGATGTTTCTAAAAGAAACAATTGTTTACAAAGGACGAAGTTGGAAAAATCAATGAGATGACCATTAACGTCAAAAATAGAAAGATATTATTCTAATATTTGGTGTCCTTGATTGGGAGTTTTCCCACTTTTTCTTTGGTAAGTGTGCCTTGTGTCTAGGGAAACAATGGTTGTTCTGACTAGTTAGTGTAAGATATCTCCTAGTGGCTTTGCCTCTTGCTTAGGTTTCCCTTGGTGTTGTGAGTGTCATAATGTGTGCGTAGGGAGTTGGATTTGGGATAGATGGTTCCCTCATCCTACCCTTGTGTTGTGTTCGCAAGAGAACACGATCATGAGTTAGGAACCAATTGTTATCATGGTGTCATCTCACTCTCTCATAGGCTCATCATGGTAGTTTCATTCCATGATTGGCATGTCTTCCACTTGTGCCACCTTGCTTGGAGCAATCATGAGGTCAATCATGTTGTTAGTGTCCTTGTGTCATTGAGCTTGATACGACGCTTGTGTGTGCACTGACATGTAGTGCAACATGTCGATGTTGTATCGTGAACGTTGTTGTTCTTGTGTTCTCTAAAAACAAAATGTCCGCTTGGCTAATGTCCTAGGTGTCAAGATCTATCATCTAAAACACATATTATCTTGCCATTACAAGATAATATACTTGGGGCATTACAAGTATCTTGTGCCATAGAACTTACATCTAAAACACATATTATCTTCATATATATTTTTATAGCAAATTAAAAATGTTGCCTTTATTTTGTCACACTTTAGTCTCCAAAAAAATATTTCGAAGGGCCAAGATCTATCATATCAAATATCCAAGCCAATTTTATTTTCAAGCTTGAATTGTTTCAAGTTTAAATTAATCCATTTGTATTTATTGCCACAATCTATATGAGTGGACCTATCACTCTTAATAAACAAATTTGGATCTCTCTCTTTTTGTATTCTCCTTTGCTTGAAGTGAACATCAATCCTCCAATGCTTCACTCAAAGTGTTTCTTTCAAATAATTATAGCCTTGTTTGGGATGTCATTTGCTTTGTACTTGGCCTTGTAGCCCAACATTTCTCCAAATGTTTATTTCCTGTGTTAAGTCTATAAGGTTTTGTGTTCAATTCCTCATTAGTGATTCATCTTGAAATTGTCTTTCCAATTGAATCACCAATAAATTGACAAGAATGCTCAGCTAATTAATTATATACTGAATGTAGGCATCATCAATCACCTTAACTGGAATTGGTTGGCTTCATGTAATCAACCATCCTAAGTGGGATTGGTTAGCTCATAAGTCATCCACTAAATGTGTTAACACTAAATACCCTAACTAGGGTTGGTTAGAGAAAGTACTCAATAATAAATATTTAAGTTAATACCACCCATACAGTGCAACAATCAAAATTTCTACATCAAAAATAAATAGAGTCAAAATAAGGTCACAACCATCAATCATTACAAAAATCAAGCAAAGAATCTAAATATATTGGTATAAGTTGAAAATGAATCTGTCTCCTGATGAACATGCAAACACAGGAAGTCAATGTTGTTGCAGAAAGACTGACACTGCAACATTTGGTGTTTTAAAGTCTACAGAAAGTATGTTGAAAACTTTATCTCCAAGATTTGCAATCCTATTGCGCGATTTGGATGGGCTAATATTTAAGTAGACCTCTCTTTTCCAGAAAAATGAAATTTCTAAGAGATCTCAGTGCTGTACTGATCTCCAAATTTTATGAAATCCAATCCCAAGAGTTGGACTTGGGAATTGAACCTAGGACTCCCTTGTCCAATGGAGCCCACATACCAAATGCTCTCCAACCGTAAGCATGGAGTCCTCTGTTTTTTCAACAAATGGATTTAAAATTGGTCTCCTCCTATTTTACTTCTCATATGAGGCCTAAACTCTTTGCTATATTTAAGATCTCATTTATGGTATTAAATGTTAAGTGCATTAAATGAGAATAAATTGAGATTTTCTTATTTTTGATATTATAACAATATTCCTTACTCTCAATGTCTTAACAAGAAAAATTTTATCAATGTAAATTGTTTTCCTTTTCAATACGATAGCACTCTACTGTTGAAAGTATAAAAATTAAACATCAGTCTATGTTGAACATGAAAGGATTATGACAGATAAAGAAAAAAGTGGTAAACCTGATCACTTCTTTTTGGATTTACAGACAAAAGAACATGCGCTTCAACAGTTTCATCAAACTTACATTTGACATTAGCCTGCAATAGAAGTCAACAATTGTCAAATTCATTCAACAGAGAATAAGAACACCTAGTAAACAAATAACTTTTCCATCATGATTTCTATAAATAATATGGAAATTAATTTATCTTAAGGTCAACTTAATAAAACAAATGAAAAACAATATCATGGTTCACATGTGATCATGAGAATTTGCCTTTGCTAACTTAAATAAAGGCCTATTTTGTATTCAAGTAGTCATGCCCAGAATCTGATCTAATTCAACACAACTGACTTCAGTTTCAAGATGGTCCAATGCATACTCATTGAATTTCAACATGCTTTACTGAATATGTACATAAAAAAGATCAATCATTTGTGATGTGTAATAAATTCAATCACTCTATACAAACTTTTGAATAGTTAGAATTTCACCAATGTAGTTTGACTTTGACTTATTAGGAGCATAGAAAGCAGCTTTTGAAAGGAAGACATAACTTTACAAAACTTGACAAAATACACCAGACATAAAAAAATCAAGATTGAAAAATTTAATGTGTTCCTGCTCAAGTATCTCTCAGGGAGTCAGGTCCCATTTCAAATAACTTTGATGCAGTAATCTGCTGACATAGCATGTCTCAATTTCCTCCTTTTTGGTCTCAACATATAATTCATCCTATTTAAAACTCAAAGGTCAAATCTGATCTCACTAACTATCAAATGATCATGATTAAGTGTGCTTTACTGAATTTATGCTACAATTATTGATCTGAACCTTTCTGACTTCTTAGAAAGGCAAAAGTTTTGGGCTAGAGGTCAAGTGAAATTACAAATGGATTACAGGGCAATTGATTGCATCTTTACCCTAATGCTATTACTGAGGAAACCAAGATAATGTCTTTGAAAGTTTATTGTTGTCAATGTCCGCCCTTAAAATCATGACATCCCCGGGATGCTGGGGGGTTGTACCCCTGCTGCCACCCCACCACCACCAGCAGGGAGGAAACATCCCAGTACAGTCCACTCATTGAGGGGACATTTCCAAGAGGGCCCCCTGTGATGGTGACATTGGGAGACACCAGGGAGTCCCCAACCTTTTTCAAACCATTCTGTAATTTTTTATAAATTTATTCACCCTTTTTTATTTATTCAAACTCTAAATATTTGTCCACAACAGAAAATATAATAATATTCAGGTTCAAATTTGCTAGAGACATTTTTTGAGCATGAAAAAAAACCTAAAATATCTTAAAAACCCGTGAAAGAAGCCACAACAAATACTGCCACCTTGAGCTAGCAAAGAGAAGAAATAATAAAGAGCGGAGACAACATACCCAGGTAGGACTCTACTTGCCAATCCTCAACAAACAGACAAGCAGAATACTCTACCTATGACCAGGAGGTATTCAGTAAAGTTGTGCAAATTTCTGAACGTATAAGGTGCAAATTCAATCCAAAGAGATTAGAGTACATTCCTTTGAGGTCAGAGTGCATGTACACCATTGTGTACACTATTTTTTGACAAGAAATTTGCGCAACTTTGGGCAATTCTATCTTTATTTATATTTATTATTTTATATAATATATTACTAGCAATCGCACCTTGGTGTGCAATGGGTACGCCGAAGAGGTTTTTTTTTTAGACATAGTAATTGTGCATTCAAAAAAAAGATTATTTGTAGTAAGGAATAATTATGGAAAAAAAGAAATTAGAGGCGTAGCTACATTAGTTTTTAAATTTGAGAGATGTCTCACTTACAATACATCCTATCTAGAAGAATCTGATGCATGAAGAATGTTTACAGTACTAGTTTTTACACGGGTAAGTACATCCAGCTTATATTACTCAATCATGAAAGACTTCAAAATAAAAACAATACCAAAATTCACTTCTAAGTTTTCTTAAAAATATACAGTGTATACAATCACTGCACACATACAATCAGTGAACCCAAATACAATGAATATACAAGGCATATACAATGAATATGCAGTGAGTATGGGAAATGCAATATATGCAACCTCTCAAGGGGTTGGCTCATTTCTCATAGTGGTATTCTAACAGCTGTAGTACACATTACTGTAAGACATGAACACAAAAAAAAAAAACAAGTGAAACCCTCAAAAATGCTTCTTCCAAACTAAGACAAGTAGTAGAATATTAACACCAAGGGTGTAGGCTTCCATGAGACCACATATCTTTGAGGAATCTCTTTACTATTCTTTTTAATCAGAGCTGCCATTTTAAAATTCAAAACCATATTGTAGAACTGTTAAATATTTGAGTTTTCTACAATTTCTGCATAACAACATTTCATGAAATAACAATCTAAATTGCTTTTTACCTACGAAAGGAGAATAGAGTATTCATTACAGAGATTGGCACAATTGAAGTACAATGAAGAATCCAGTATGTAACCCAGGCACAAGTTCAGAAAAAGACAACAGTAAATCCAAATAAAGAAATATGTTAATTGGTTTTTATTGTTTTTTTTAAGCTTTGAATACAAGGCCTGTTGATCCTCTCGATATAATTGTACAGCTAGAAAGCCATAATTTATTTGTTTTGGAAAACATTGCATTTAATGTAAAGCAGTTTAAAGCAAAACAACTGATTTTCTTTTAAGGAAACATGTATTTCCATGTCTTTGCCACAAACCAGAATTTGTCAAGTTGTTTTTTTAGATTGTATAATAGTAATAACAAAGCAGAATAGCTATACAACACTTGCAGGAAGCTTTTGAGAAACTGATAAATGGGCATTGATTCCTTTTTACATCTGTAATCTGCAATTATAGAGAGGACTATATTAGACTATAATAGATATTTGCGAAATAAAACTAAACACATTTGCTAGATTGTTTTTCTTGCAAATATTTAACATATGTTTTTTTAAATAAGGATGGCATTAATGAATGCGAACTTGAATTTGTAACTTGTTTTTTTAAAAAAGGATGGCATTAATATTAACATAAATAGTTTCAATTTGTTGTACCCCAAAATTAAAATTTTTGTTACACTTAGATATTTTGAAGAAATGAGTAAAAGTCTTGTTAAATCAGTCAAAAAGGTCAAAATTTGGGTGTGCATGTCTTGCATGAGGGGTTAAAACGCAAAATTGTCAAAATCTGACGATCTGGGTCTACTCAAAACAGCTTAACCTACAAAACCCAGATCTCAGTTTTTTCATCCCTAAATTTTAGGAAAACTGCTATTGTTAGAAATTTTCTAAAATTAGTAGCTTTTTCTGGGTTTTTCTGGGTTTCTTTGGAAATGGATACTGGCAAAACTTTCTAAAAATAGAAAGTTGGTCTGTCAGGGTCCAAACTGATTTTGATTGGCTCAAAATACGTCCATATCAGGCTGGTGCAGTTAGAATCTCAAAATAACCAGTTTTGCCCTACTAGGTCTATTTTGCTTTTTCAGAAGCACATCAGGAGCTCCAAGGTCATTAATGGAGGTCAGTCAGCTGCCAGGCATCAAATTCAATATTCAAAGCATTCTAAGAAGGTGAGTTCATGAGCTTGCAAGAAGAACGAAGAGAAAAGTAAAAATGATGAAAATCTTCTAACACTGCCAGGTTTGGGCGCTCCAAGAAGGAAAAGGCGCCCATCTTTTTAGGGCATTAAAAGGTGGAATTAGGGTTTACTCCTCCAGTCAAAATTGCTCATTTCTCTATCAGCTTCGCGACGAGTCCAACGGTGCAGTCATCAAATTACCCAGTCATCCGGAATTCGAGGCTGAACAGAGAAGATCCAAACTGATGTCAGAATGAAAAGGATGAAGATTTTTAAAATTTGACTAAGTCTGGATAAAGTGGGCGCCCCTGGTGAAGATGGGCGCCCACCTTTTTGAGGCACCTAACTCAGCAGTTAGGGTTGGAAAATATGCTTGATTTCTTCAGTGTTCAGTCAGCTTCGACACACCTGTCTCCGTCAGATCATTCGACTGGCCGTCTTCCGACAAATTCAGACCTAAGTCAAAGTTACAGAATAAAGTTTTCAAACTCTGAAGAAAATCAAATGAAATTTGACTAAGTCTAGAAGGTTTGGGCGCCCCAGGAGAGAAGAGGCGCCCAAGTTTCGAAGGGCTCAAACAGATAAATTTGCAGATATGGCTCTAACGTGATCTCTTCGCAGTTGATCCAGCTCTCCAACGAGATATCCAGCATGTCGATCAGAGGTCTCAGTCGCCAGATATGAAGCACTGAACATAGGGTCTGGAAAGAGCCGAATTTCAAAGTTCTGAAGCAAGGTGAAAAGTTCATAAAAATAAACTAAGTATGGTGAACATGGGCGCCCCCAGCCAAGATGGGCGCCCAAGCTTTTGAGGGATTAAAATTCACTTTTTGACAGAGTTCATCTCAGAAGACCCCTCCTCATATCTCGTCAGCTTCGCGATGAACACAATAGGCAAACAATCCGACGTCCGGAGCTCTAGATTCAACGAGATCATCTATAGAAGAGGAGTCAATGAAGAAATTTGAAGATCATGAAAATGGCCAACTCTGGGTAAAATGGGCGCCCCAGGAAGGAAAGGGCTCCCATGAATTTGAAGGTCAAGATGAAGTGTTTTGCCAGAGATGCCTCCAGAACAATTTGCTCAGAATCAATCGGGCTCCGCGATGAATCCTTCAGCTCGTCCATCAAATCAATCTGCAAGCCGGAAATCAGAGGCGAAGTAGGAGGTCAAAATGACAGAAAGTTGAAAATATCAGAAAAATGGCTAACACTACTTGAAGTGGGCGCCCCTGGTGAAGAAGGGGGCCCAACTTCTCATGCCTTAGAAAAAATTTCAAGATTTTCAAAAGTTTTCAAAATTGCAAGTAAAGGAAGGCGTCCAAGTTCAATGAAGCTGAGATTTAGGGTTTTGGAAATAAAAGCAAAAGAAAGCAAAGTAAAAACAAAACCCTAAGTCTATTTAACACCTCTCTTTCATGTTATTTTTATTATTTTTGCAGGTATCATTCAAAGGAGGAAGTTGGAGCAGCAAGTTTGAAGAATTTTTATGATTCAAGAATTCATGTTTGCTGGTTTTTCATCAGATTTTTCAGCTCAGCAAACATAAACCCTTGCTTTTTCAAGCTTTTTCATCCAGAAGATCAAGTTTTTCAAGAAGAAGACCAAGGTTTTCAATTTCAATCATCTGGGTCTTTGCACTTCGTTCTTCTGAAGGAATTTTCAAAGAACTTCATCAAGTTGCAGCAGTTGCTTTTATTTTGCATGTCAGTGAAATCCTCAGTGCATTTAGTTTTCAACCATCTGGGTCCTCTCAAATTAGTCTTCTGAAGAAAACCCATATCACAGCTTTTTTCAAGAAAATTTCAAATCCTAGGGTTGGCTGCTTTTTCGATCAGTCATCAACATTTCGCAAATCTAATCAACTGGGTCCATTTCTAATCATATTCTAAACAAAACCCAGGTGCCAGCTTTTTCGAGGAAAATTGAAGAAATTAGGGTTTGCTGCTTTTTAAGGCAAAATTCAAAATTTTCAAAAACGGACGATCTGGGTTGTCTTGCAACGAAATTCTGAGCAAAACCCATATCTCAGAAAAAAAATTCAAAAAAATTTGTCTATTGGAGCAAGAAAATCAGCATTCTAAAAATAGAAATTGCTCAAGACTTGTCTGCACCTAGGCAAGTTTACAGTCGTTCTTCAAGTTTTCCGAAATGGAGTACACTCCCAATGTTTTCAAGACTGAATCAGCTCTCTATCATGATTATATCAAAACAGCTGAGACAGACTTGCATCACATCAAGCCGGTGTTTGATCTACACGCTTTGGAGAGCACAGGCAACACCTCAATCAGGAACCTGGGACATTTTGGACTCCTCGCAGCAGCGTCTATTCCTATATCAGTTCAGAGTCTTGAGTTCGTAATCGCTTGCATCAAGCATTACAACCCGGCTACAAGGGAGATCCAGTTAGCTGATGGCAGATTGATTTGCAGTCTAAAGCCTAATATGATCGAGAAGTGTTTTTCCATTCCCCCATGGCCTGAAAGCGTAACTCTCTCAAAGGGCGAATGTGAAAGGATATGGACATGCATAAAGACAAATACAGCAAGAAGATTGTACTGAAGTGAATGAAAGAAAAACATAAGACTCTGCCAAGTCACACTTCCATGATGTCAACAAAGTTTGAAAAGGCAGCCAATGAGGTCAAAGATTTCCTGAGATCTATTGCAGATGCTGAAGATATTCTAGAAAAGCGGTGTTTTGCTATTGAGGGCATAGATGCACCAAACCGGGACACAGTTTCTAATTTTCTAGCGGATGTGATTGAGCTTTAAAGTAGCTTTCTTCTAGAAGCTTTCTAGAAGCTTTCTTTCTATTCTTGGAATGATCCTTATACATTCTTTGAGAAGAGAAAGAAGAAAAAATGTAATAGTTGGCGTTTCCCACTTTTTCTGCTTTCTTAGGTGTTAGATGTTATCTTCTTTCTAGATTTAGTAATAAAGCTTGCTTGCTGAGCAAGCCCTAGATTGTGAAAGCAAGGAGATTTTAGGGTTCCCTACTCCTCTGCTTGTCTATAAATAAGAGTCTTTGCTCATTAGTTTCTTTAACGATTATTGTCATAGCAAATTGCGAGCCTGTATTGCAGCAAGTTGTTATTCAGTTTCAGTTCACTTTGTTTAAACCATGCTAGTGATAACAAAACGCTGAGCCTATTGTGCCTTCTGTTTGTTATTCGAAGTGTTGTTCAATTGTGTTGTGATAAGCAAATTGTTGAGCCTCTTTAGCCAACAAGGAGTTAGTGTGATTACTATTTCTATTGTGTAAGAATAAGATTGCAAGCCTCTTTAGCTGCAACTTCTTGTTCCAAGCATGTTAGAAGTGAGTTTTGTTCCAGAGATTTGAGTAATAAAATCATGAGCCTCCTTTGCCTTCGTCCAAAATCTCAGATTTCCGTTATTTATGTTCTACTTTTATAAACTTGATTTCAACTTGCATTGAAGTGTGTAGATGTTTGTTGAGAGAAAGTTTATTGAAGTATTTTGTCAGAAAATCTACCTTGTTCATTTCTAGTTTCTCTTGCTCTGCTATTACTCGAGAAGCCAGAAACGTCTTTAGTTTAAGTTAGTCGTAGTTGAAGTCCTTAAAATCGGAAAATCTCAGTTGCGGCGTTTGTGTTTAAAAAACCTTGTGCTCTAAGCTGATCAAAAGGATAGGCAACTTAGTTTAGTTTACTTTCTTTCAAACACCATCAGCAAGAGGGAGCTTCCCCTCCTAATTTGAAGTGCAGTTTATCTGTGCATAGCTGTACATTTCAAATACGCATTCCAGAGGTGCGAATTTAAACGCCAACACAATTTAAGAATATAGATAATAGAGATGAAGGATTGAACCTAGAGTTCATTTAACTAATATTGTTCTTTTATTAGTTGGAACATGACAACGCCAGCAAGCGCTCCTCCTCTTGCTTTTGGCAAGCAACATATAGGCTTTGCTGCATGCGTGCATATCTTTGAAATGTTAAGGCTGGCTGTATGCAGAGGCTTGCAAGTTCACGAACTCTTGAAATAGCTGTGAATGTTAGGCCCTGTCGGTCTACATTGTCAATGTCAATTGTTGCCTTCTCAAGTGTAAGGCCTTGTGATTTGTGTATTGTTAAGGCCCATGCCATTTTGAGTGGGATTTGACGACGCATTCCACGACTCAGAGGGGTAACAGGGACATTTTTTGGGTTATTGTGATCCCAAGTAGGGCCTATGTAATTCTTGAATTGAACAACAACAAACAAGGGAAGTAAAGGTGGTTTTTCCCCTTCCTTGTATACTATTGCTTTGACTTGTCCAAGTGCACCATTTACAAGGCCTTTTTCCACCCATAAATTTGAGCATAACATTACCTTTTGTTCAACACACAAAAGAATCTTAGATTGAAGTTGTTCTTCATCTAGATTTGAGCATGGCGAGCCCCTAAGTTGCTCTGCATTTGACAAGGCAACAGGCATTGCTAAAGACAACAACATACGTTGGTTATGTAATGAGACCATTTCATTTGTTGCAAAGAGGTGTATGGAGGATAAGAAACCAGATTGCTCTGCAGGGGTCAATGATTAGCTGGAGCGTGTCATTAGAAGTTGCCAATCTTCAATTGTAGGTTCTGCATGTCGCAAATTGGAGAGGAGAGAACGAAATGAAATTTGTGCTGGCTCCTCACCTACTTGACAAAAAATTTTGTTTAGTGTGATAACTTTTGTGAAGCTACGCCATAGAGTGCCCCCATAAGAGGTTGAAGCATACATGGGGATGTCCTTGACTGGTGGAAGTTGGCCCAGGTCACCGAAGAGCATGATAGAGCGTCCTCCAAATGGTGTCTGGTTATGGGTAGGGAAAGCTTCACGTAACCTCATGTCAATTCGTTGCAACAACTTTGGACCGATGAAGCTCATTTCATCTATAAGGATGTACTAAATGAAGAACATTTTTTCTTGAAAGCTCGCGAGTGTTGGTCCTTGCAGGGGAGCCATATCTTTGATAGGAATTCAAAGTGCAGAGTGGATTGTGGATGCTTCTATGTTGAATGCTGCTACACCTGTTGGCGCAAGAAGTAGTAAGGGTGATTGGCCATTTGGGGCTGAACTCATGAGTGCAGATTTGATGGCTTTAATCAGGTGTGACTTACCAGTTCCAGCAGTTCCTTGAACAATTATTTTTAGAGGTGGCTGTAATGTATCAGCATGTAGATGTGACAAAAGTAAGTCAAAAGGCTTTCATTGTTGGACAGAGAGCTCATTCTGGGTAAGGCAATTAGGAAGATGACGGACATGAAATGTTGGGCGGTTGGAATCTATGAATTTAGTAGCAAGTAATTGTTGGTGTGGATTGAATTGGGATGATCCCCATTCATGGTGCAAGTCTAAGTCACGTTGACCAAGCATGTCGAGTTCATCAAAGTGAAAAGGAAGGGTTGGGCACATTCTTGATAGGACTTGCCATTCTATTGGGTTGTTTTCTTGCATTACAACTTCCTCACTGGAAGGGCTGTTGGAAGTGGGTTCTTCGGAAGGTTCCATCGGTTTGCGTAGCACATGCCTAGGGTGATAATTACATGAAAACCTCTCCCATTGCTCTATAATTTGGTGGGGGGATGACAAAAAATTGCGGGTTATGCTACGAAACGGCTTGTATAGTAGTAGTTCACTCCAACAAAATGCTTCAAAGCTTGTGTCATCTTTTGCAGGGATGGTTGTGAAGCGTGGGGAGACACGAACAATGGCTTCTATGGTACGCTCTTTCCATTGGTTATGCTTTCGAGATGCTTTGAAGGTCCATTTCTTAGTAACTTCAATGAGTGACATAGACTCTAAATGTATTGGACGAGCCATGTAACTGTCAATGTAGGTTGGGGATGTGGTTGTGGATGTGGAGGAGGTGAAAACACGATGGAAGTTTATTTGGTTTACATTTAAAGAAACAAATTTCCTGCTAGATAGGGAGAGTGGAAGTTTAAGCAAAAGGTGGCAACTTTCTTGGGCACCAATGTCACGATCCACGAGGCTTTCAACAAGCATTTTTTGAAAAGCAAGTGGGGCTGGTTTGTCAAACTCAATAGTGGTTGAAATGCGAGAAAGCATGGCATGGTATGTTTCTGATTTGTTTTCAGCTTTCGCTGCATATTTTGCAATATATTTGAGAACTGCATTGATTGAGAGAACAAGTTGGCAATCTATATTGGCCCTCCTCATCTATTGCAAGACTTAATACATCTTGAATGGTCCAAGGGGCTTTATAACGACATTGAAATGCTGGTCCTTTTCTCCTAAGGCATGTTAGCAAGGTACACTTTGTATGTCATTCAACAGCATTTAGCAATTCAATGTAGTCAATGGAAGGATTGGTTGTCATGATCATTCTTGTGTCCATTAAACATGGGTCATCAAGAATATTTCTATGGTATGTTTGGTTTCTCAAAGCAAGGGTTCGTGGGTTCCATGCTGAGACATACCTATCAATGTATGCAAGTGCATTTTGTACAGATAGTAGGTTATTCCATTGCAAATTTTCAACATCAGGTGCTTGTTGGAGCCAAAGGAAACCATGGATATGTGCAGAACCTCTGTGTTGCCATTCATACCTGATGAAAGCTTTTTTTTAGGAACTAATTAAATGGTATGACATGTAAAGTTACAAGATTAGCAAGAAAAATACCTGTACCAGTAGTCAGTTGCACCAAGAAGTTTTTCCAAGACCTCTTCACGAAATGCAGTGAATCTATGGTGCATATAGAGTGCGGCAAGGTGTGGATTTTGAACTATATTTTGTATCCTCCATCTAGCAGCTGCTTGTGGATTTGTAGGTGCAGTAGATGGCATTATACTATGCAAGTTTGGCCATTTTGTATTTGCTGCACTTAGTGTAAAGAATAGTGTTGGGCAACCAATTTGGATGACCATATCTGAAAGCTCGGCTCTGCAGCAATTCCAAAATGGTCATGTTCCATGAATTGATGATCCAAATCGCATGAGTTGGTCACCAAGCTTGTCATCAGGTAGGTCCTTTAATCTCTAACGAAGGTCAAAAATTGATGCAGGTAGACATGTATCCAGTTGTTTATGGACAAACACAGATGTTGTGGCTTGGCTGCGATGGCGCATAATAATATTCAAGATGAAGTACCTAAAGCGTGGGTGTTGGCCAAACCTATTATCATGGTACCTTAGAAGATGGAGAGCATATTCATGTAACTTAACTTCCCTTGTACGTTGTTGTTTGAATGCGGTTGCACCTTTTGGAAACAAAGTAGGGAATGCCATTACAAATAATCCTTCAGTGGTGTATTCATTTATGGGAGACGGACAAATGGGTGGCCAATCTATAGATGGGGTTGGGCGACCTTGCCCTAGTTGCAATAAAGAGCTCATCTCTTCAATTTCTCTACGTGCAGCTGGAAGGCTAGCCACAAATGAAGTTGTGGATTGCATGTTTTCATGTAATGGATCATCATTTGCAAAATTACTATTGTTGAAGGTTACATTTGTGGGATCGGGATTTGTGATTATTGCACATAGAAGGTCTGAAATGTCGGTGGAAGCATCGGGTAAACATGATAGTGCAACCTCATCTAATTGTATAGTTCTATAGTATGGGTCATTTAAGATTTTATATTGTAATGCATCGTATACACGTCCTCTACTGACATAGAGGCTATAGTTTTGTTGACCAATGTTTTTTTTGTTCACTAATAATATATCTAATTCATCTATACGCCTAGGCAAATGGGTTGCAATTGTAGAAATATCCTGAGGAAAAGAAATAGTGTGGCCACTATATTTTAGCTGACCCCCCTTTGCATAGGTAACTTGAAGAACTGGGCTAACCCTTGCTATCAACATCTCTTCAACTTGAGTTAGCTTTTTCAAACACAGAGGTTGCTCACCAGGGTCCATGTTATTCCATTTGGAGAACCGATGGCCATTTTTTTCGGATGCACATCTATAGCAGGTTGATATTCCATGTGATTGTCGTGTTTTAATTCCCGGATATTTTTCCATGCAAACTAAGCATGTTGACATATTTGCAAGACGATCCAACTTTGAACGAAAGTTATTTCTAGCAGTATAATACAAATGAGAAAAAATTGGAGGTGGATGGATTTGGGAAAATGGATTTGGCGAAAGTGTATTTTGCAATTCAAGTGGTAGTGTATGTAGGTGGGAGGGGTTAGTAGAAGAAGGGAGTGTAGATGTGGAGGGACCATCAAGGAGGATGTGATTGTTTGCTCGTCTTCTTCTATTGATGTCATCTTTTTTTGCATGGTAACGTGTACGCTGTAGCATATTTCGACGGGCACGTTTACCTTGCATCCTTTCATTTTCCAACTCCATTCAATAGTATCTGTGAAAGCATGGGAATACAAGTCCATATATATGCATTAAATAACTATGTGAAGCATGGGCAATGAATGCAAATAAGTATTTATTTGGTTTTCTTTTGGTGTCAATATACTTAAATTTGCAACATAATTGGAAATGCCATAATAGAATTGGAAATCAAACTTTGCATGAAGGGAAAATGTAGATCATATATGGACCTTCAATGTAAGTAAATATGCAACATAATTTGAAATAGCATATAAAAAAATATAAGATAATCTTACGAAACAACATGATGCGGAAATAAAGCATAGAAAATAGCATGATGTGGGAATAAAGAATGGAACATAGCAAAATAATTCAACATATTTTCATATATATATTTTTGTGAGGGTAATTGTCTTTACACATGTGGACAATAAATGTGCATAGTATATGTAAGAAGATAGTCGAATGAGAGTTAAATATTATAATACAATAGTTGAACGGTATTGTGAATAGAAGTAGGTTTAGCCAAGGGGAAACATAAATTGTATACTTAGCAATCACATAATTGAATAGTTTTCATATAATTTAGAGATGGAAAAATTACTAAAAAAGAATATGGGGAAATATCTAAAGGAGCAAAACATGAGGCAATCATAACATGAACATATGCTATTTGTTGATATGTAATTTTATTAAATACCTTTCATTTAAAGAATTTTTTTAACATGTTGTAAAGAAAGAGAATTATCATAAACATTATAAAGGGAAAAAGAAAAGGTATTTACCAATGGATACTGTCCATAATTTATTTTTTCATAAAAAAGCATTTTAACACATAATAATTTGGAAGTTTAAATAGAAAGTATTTTGTTTTGTTGGTTTCAAAAATGATTAAATACATTTATTTTCATAATATAATATATTTTTAGATTATATATATATATACAAAGAAAATATTGAATAACATAATAGAGATTATATTCCATTTATATCCAATATAAGTTAAACAATAAGCTAAATACAACTAAAATGTATAATAAGTATTCTATTATAGAATAAATAATATTATATAAATTATGTAGTATTACTTTACACTATATAATATAATTTTAAATTTAAACAACATATAAGTAAAACAGTTTAGTTTGTCTAGTTTGTTTATATTAAAATGAATACTACATTATATATAACTTAAAAATATATAACTATTTTTGACAATACTACATTATATATAACAAAAAATATAATTTTTTTTGACAATATATAATATATTATAAAATAGTAGCCTATATACTATTAATATATATACTAATATTTTAAAATATAATATCCAACTATTTAACAGACAAAAAGAGTATCACATCCTGTCAAAGATATTACTCGATTCCATTACAAATTTAAATTTGCACGCTTAATTGAAAAATTAAAAGTAAAAATAAATAAACATTGTAATTGAAACACATGAAGAAAATGAATAAAAGAAATGTATAAATATATGTGAATGACAAAAGAAGGAATTAAAGATAATAGTATAAGAATGTGTAAGCAGCGTAAGACAGGATACTCATAGTAATGAGACAAATTCTCCTCCCCTAGGTAATGTAGCTTTTGCTTTTGGTTAGTAACGCTTTTTAATCACCATTCCATGTTATTTTCAAAGTGGGCCCGAGCTTTCCATTCCATTTTCACCTTCCCTAATTAAGGCAACCTTAAAAGTAGTCATCTAAGTTTTCTTTGCAAGCAAGTGGGGCTTAGGGACGGTTACATTAAATCGGACCACCAAATATGCCACTGCCCTGCTGTCCTTGGGGCAGAATAAAGTCATTAAAAACCTTTATATATTGTGTAATGGGATGGGTGTGAAGTTTCATCTCTCCAGACAAATTTCTTTGGAAACATTTTTCTAACAAACACAGTAAAGGTCTAAAGCTAGTGTTTTTCTGATGAGTAATGCTCATTTCATGGAAGCTTGATTTAATATGTGCACCATTTTAAAACCATTTTAATTTAATGTTAAAATATAAAACCATTATAATATATTTTGATTGCTAAATTTTCCCATTTCATTAATGGTGCACCCGCTATTTAGGATTTCTTGGTGTTTTCTGTTGATGTATAAAAACTATTTTATTAAACCAATGCTGCAATATACATGTTAAAAGAATGAAAATAAGAAATGCAAGGCACAGAAAGTGCAAATGCATTTGGCAAGTGTGAAGGTTTCAGTACAATTAAAACATTTCTAGTCACATGTCTTGTCTCTACTCCCAAAGTTGCATGTTAACAACTAAACCGTCCACCTGGCTTTGACTAAGCTACATGTTGAGAAACTACAATTTCTTTTGCACAGAATAATTTGGGTAATAGTGGGTTTAATGTCAGTCATGCTATGTGCGAGCAATAATATTCAGCTGGAGTCAGAGGAGTGTGCAAAGGCCTTGCTGCCATTGCCTAAGGATTCTGTGGGAAGTGGACCATTTGAACAAATTCCCTATTGATGTGCACAGCGAGCGAGGCCTTGCGTGGGTAACAGATAGGGCTTCTGTTACTTGACAAAAGACTTTCAACCCTAAAGAGGCCTTTGGTGAGGGTTACGAATTCATGGAGCTGCTGAGGGCAAGCGTCCGTCAAGTGAGGAAAGGGCAGCAGACGGACTCACAGGCGGCCATGCTGAGCCACGAATATATTAGGTGGCCATTGATTAAATCCCTGCAGAACTCCATGGCCACGTCCTGAGCTATTTCGGCCACCTGGAACTCATCTTTCATCACTTCCTCCGTCGCCAACAATACTAAATAGGGGGAGTTTCTGCCATTGCCGATGCTCAGGCTCAGTTTCTAGCTCCGGCTCCTCCATTTGGGTTGGTTGGGCAGGTAGAGAACCGCCTTGCTAAGAGAATTCCGGTGGTCTCCGTCGTCTCAGAGGACCAGGGATCAAACCAGTTTATTGACAACTTTGTTTGTAGCAAGGGAAAAACCTTATTATGATAGATAAATACATTTCTAGGCGGTAATTGATTTACCACGAGTCTAGTCAAAGAACTGAAAATGCATGCGAGAGGACTGGTGCAATTTATTTATTTGTAAGCTTTCCACCCTAATTTCAAGAGTAATTTGTATGTGTTGCAATTTTAATCAAAAAATAGGGTAATCAGTAGATGATACATTAAAATAAAAGGATGAAAGATTAGAAGCAGACCTGGTTGAAAACAAAGTGAAGCAGCGCCTCCAAAGTTCAAAGATTTCTGATGTTCTTTGTATCTTCAATGCAGTGCAGATAACTGTTGATCTATGTGTCTTCAGCAGATAAGTATTGAACAAAATATCAGCAAGTGAGATATTTGTTGGGTGATATCGCAAATAAGATATTTGGTGGTCGATGGCGAGAAAACCCGTACGAAGGTGTGAAGGAGCAGTCAAGTCGAGCCATAAATGTACCAGCTCACTGAGAAGACACCTCGAGTAGTAATGAACATACATGCGGTTGAATGTATTAAAGGATTTAAAGGATTACCGGACAGCTGGCGATAGAAAACTACTGTGCGAAGTGGACGGGTAGGATTAAAGGAATGGTGTTGCATTGCTTCACAGGCATTTTAAACCATCAATGGGCAAAATAAGTTCAATGAATCTCATAGAGGGAACGCCTTCGGCGTAATTAATTTTAAATTTATTAATAAATAAATATATCATATCAAAAATTATATACTTATATTATTATTTAATATTATTTATTATTTATTATACTTCATAATAAATTTAATAAATAAATATATTATATTAAAAAATTATATACTAATATTATTATTTAACATTATTTATTATTTATTATACTTAATTATTAAGTACATTAAAATATTTTTTATTACAAATCAAAAAATAATATATTATAAATATAAATATTATATATTATACATTATAAGGGGTTGGGGCCCTAGCTCGGTTGGCTAAATCTTTCCTGTTGCAGGAGGTTGGTCACGAGATCTAGTCTCCCCCACCCCCAAGGTACCGGAGGGCGTGTCGCGCCAGCGCCGCCGGTCACGTTAAAAAGTTTACCAGGCGCACTGCAGTTTATTATACTTAATTATTAAGTACATTAAAATATTTTTTATTACAAATCAAAAAATAATATATTATAAATATAAATATTATATATTATACATTATAAGGGGTTGGGGCCCTAGCTCGGTTGGCTAAATCTTTCCTATTGCAGGAGGTTGGTCACGAGATCTAGTCTCCCCCACCCCCAAGGTACCGGAGGGCGTGTCGCGCCAGCGCCGCCGGTCACGTTAAAAAGTTTACCAGGCGCACTGCAGTTTATAGGGGGTCATGCTACCCGATTCCTGCAGTCAAAATATATATATATATATATTATACATTATAATTTATTTAATATTATCATTAATTGTATTAGAATATTTATTATTATTATATATTATGTACCTTGTCATCCCCTTGCTGTCCTAAATTTAGGTCCTTGGTGGCCCCATCCCCAAAACCCATCCCCACATTCTAGAACTCCATGGAACTATGATTGTTGTATTGTTAATTTCCAAAAGGTCTTGGATTCAATGCCCAATCATTGCAACTTTATTTTTTGCCATTAAAAATTGAAAGTAACTCTTCTTAAACCTTCAATGGATATATAATGTCGTTAAGTTAATAAATCAAAACTAAAATGAAGGGAAAGGGTTGGTCAAAATACATTTGAGGATTAAGTTAAAATGGGATTTGAAAAAGGTCAAAGAACAAATATGGGAATGACGACAGTGAGAGCAAACTACAGAGACAAAGGATCAAAGCGACCACTCAAAAGGCATGGAAAAGAACATGATAAATTCCTCATTTCAACATAAAGATCATTGGGAAGCAATATAGTAACCCAAGAAATGGCTTGTTGGTAAAATGAGTACAGGTACCTAGTTGAGGATGAAACTTGAGAGTTGTCCAAGTGAACTCCAAGAGGCAATCCTAGTCTCACACAACTGATTCCAAAAGTAATAAGGCTGTCATTATTCATTATTTTCCATCCTAGTGACCTAAAGTACGATTTGATAACTGACTGCATTGAAGATTGTTGTCGATCTAGCTCATTCAGAGGCCATAATTTGTAGCAAGCTAGGTTGTAATAAGCCCCAAATCTCAAAAATTTGTGAAGCTGCTCTGGTTTTTATATTTGCTCCTTTGCTATTGCACTCGGCCTTTAATAAAAGAGCAACAAATGTAAGGGACTTTTGCAGCTCTATCTCTCACCATCTATGAAATTGAACCTTAGAAAATAAATGAATTTGATTTAGTATGGGTGTTAATTTACTGATTCCATACCAGTGTTTCCCTAAGTTTCAGAGACAAGTGGACAGGTGTCAAGGAAGGAAAAATTTCCAGATTTTGGGAACAATTGGGGATGTAATATTAAACTAATAAATAAAATTAATGTTTGAATGTTATAATATAACTAAATTAAAAAATAAGTTAAATAATCTAAAAGAAGCTGAACTTTTAAAAAGTAAATAGAAAGTGCTGAATTTGCAATGACAATCCATTGATCAAATGATACATATGGCAATATGATATTCACTTCATCAATTCATATTTCGTTACTACAGAGTAAAAGCTAAAAAGATACAAAACTCAGAACTAAGATCAACTATAGGGATTACATTAGAACGAGGAGCCTTAGTAGACCCCCCATTTAGTTTTTAGGTTGATTTTTTAAAGTGAACATTTTTTTAAGAGGCTTTCAACATGTGACAGCTGCAGGGAATGTCATGATGTCCTCGTGACAGTCATAAAATTTGAAGACATCGCAAGGAGAATCCCCATTTTCCCTGTTTCATACCCATCCTGAAGTTTCTAAGATAACCAAAACATGTTGTTTAATACATAAGGATAACTCGTGAGCAATAAATTGTACAATCAAGCCAGCCCTAATTCATTAGTTATCTAGAGAAAGGAAAGAAAATGAGAAGATTTATTGTATCACAAGAGAGTAACGCCTTCTGCTTGTGAAACAAGAAAGTCCATCCACTCTAGCTAGTTGTAGCCCTAGTATGTCTTATAATACACATATTGCTTCTGCAACTTTAGCAGAAAAATAATGCATATTTGAGCTAATGAGATTAAATGCAAGCCTACCGATTACCCATAATAAAGCATTGTGTTATGCCATAAAATACTTGACCTTGGATACACTTTACACTGCATGATTAATAGCAAACAGCTAGAGATGGAAGAATGAACCTTGTGACTTGTGTTACCAGATCCGCTTGCAGATCAGTCGGATCCAGTTCAACCCATAAGAAAGCATTGGTGTTAGCCAGAAAATACCTGACCTTGGATACACTTTACACTGCCTGATTAGTAGCAAACAGCTAGAGATGGAAGAATAAACCTTGTGGCCGTGTTATCCAATCCGTCTACAAATTCGAGCAAGATTCGACATTTTGGGGTTGATGAACCCACTTGAACCCAAGAAGGATTCAAGGGAACTCTTCTCATTCAAATATGGGCCTTTATCTTTTCATTATTAAGGGCCAAAAATGTTGATGTTGTAGCTTCGGGCTACATACTTCCGCCTTGTTGTTGATCAATAAATTTCATATAGCCTAATGGCTATTCATTTATTGCATTTATTGAAGTGAAGAGGCGCTTCACTTGACAAAGTATTATATTTCATTTTTGGGCCGACTCTCCTTGTAATTCACACAATTATTTGTAAATACAATTTTATATAGTGGTCGACCTTGTTCATGAAGAGGTGCAACCTCTTCCTCACCTTGTATTTATATGAGTTCACTTCATTCATTCAAGGCATCGATTTACACATTCATCCATTCCTTCTTTCTCAAGTGCGAATTCTTACAGAAGTGCGAATACTTGGAGAAGTGCGAACTGTTCAAGACAGATTGAAGACTATAAGGAGGCTGTTATATCATCATAAAAGGAGTTGTATTATCCTCTAGATATCACATCACATTGGTGCTGTGTTTGGCCTCATTGTAAAAGAGATCATTGTTTTACATTCAACATATAAGTGATATATTGTTGCTGGGTTTTTCTCCCTCAAGTGGAGGGTTTTCCCAGGGTATATGCTGTGTCTATTTGTCTGAATTTGAATTAAATTTCTGCTTTTTATATCTGATCATAAAACTACCAAAAAATAGCAATAGAATCAACTACCATTAAATTTTGTTTATAATATCTAAAAAATAAAATGAAATGAATAATGGATATTCTAAATTAAATAATACACACCGCTAAAATTCAAGACACATACATAAATGTTGTTGATACGATCTAAAAAATAAAATGAATTGAACAATAGAAGTAAAAAAACTCCAACCACACCCCTTTCTAGTTGGTGTTTCTCTTTATTCCAACCTATGCTCTCAAGATATGGTTGGGAGTTGTGCTCCACGGGGACGTGTCCCCTGTGTTTTTATGCCGTTTCCCATACCGAGTACGAAACGGGGACGCGGGGACGGCCAGGAAACGTCCCCTAGCCATCTCTTTTTACCCTCCAAGTACCCGGCACTTCCAGGGGACTTTTGGAAAAAGGCAGGGGATGCAGGGTACTTCTAGAAGTACCCGAAACTTCCCAACCGTCCCTCGTCCGTACCGGGTACTGCTAGAAGTACCCTACGGCCCAGCAGCAAAAAAGACACATTTTTATAAAAAATTAAAGTTTTTTAAAATGAAAAAAAGGCATGGGCGGGCCCACAAGGGACGCCCCATGCCACTTAACCTAATTTATGTCTTAATTGGTCCACATATAGCTTCATCCAATCAGTCAAGAGGAACTGCCTTACCTCTAGACGATCGAAGAAGTTGGTGGCAGTACACAGTGCTTTGTGGCTACAGGATCGCCAGACTAGTCAGTATCGTCAAACTCCAGCCTTACGTTGGGATGTTAATCCCAAAGATGCTATGTAGATTGAGGAGGAGGATGCACATGAGGGATTGGTTGGGGTTCCATTGGTTGAGGCAGATCCTTCTATTGACATGGACATTGACACTGACTTAGACCTGAGCTCCGATGACGAGGGCAATGCTGATTTAGACCTACCTTCTGCTGATTAGGGACCTTGGACAGCGATATATTTTCTTAGTTTTATGTTTATCATGTCATTTCATAGTTGAGACTTGGAGCCTTTGGGCATTTTGGTTATAATTATTAGACTTTTATATGATATGTATGCACATTGATAATGAAAAGAATTTGAATTTTGTTAATTTGTTTGTAAATTCTCATGTGAAATCTCAATTCAAGTCTAATGATATGTATTAAGCTTATACAATGTCTAGAATGAATGCTTTATCAATGTTATGCTATGAACATTTGAAATTTCTCTATATTTTTAAAAATTTCCCTTTTTTTTTTTCAGTCGTCCCTTGCTGTCCCCTAAAAAATGACCAAAAAGTACCCCCGTACCGAAAAACTCGTCCCACCGTACCGGGTACTCCCCGTCCCCGAAACCCCATGGAGCATAGTTTGGGAGCCTAGAAAAAAGTTTGATAAATATAGAAATCCAATCCTAATCCACAAACTCTAAGGCAAACACTAGTTCTTAAACTCAAATGGAATGGAGTAAGTTTAGAAGTACAAGTGTCTACTTGGCCCATAGTTGCCCCCTATTCTCTGAGCCTTTTTCTAAAGTCATTTTCTCAAAGGTCTCTACTTGAGTTTGCATCTATCCCACAACTTCAAGCAGAACTCCTGCACAAAATAGCATCTCATCAGGTATAGGAGCAAAGTAGAATTTTAGGTGATTTACACCTCCTAAAATAATTTTGGTTTTGCAATAATTGAAAAACAGTTCCCCTTTCTTAGTACCTAAAGTGGCATGTTTTCAACAAGGATCATTTCTTATAGGCACTAACATTATAGTGTTTTGCAACTCGACTGCAACCAAAATAAAGAGGGATACTTTTTACATCTATTTTAAGAAATAGAGATGGGAAAAAGAATGGATTATGGAACAAGAGGGAAAAGAGAGAAAAATCCTCTTTTTTTAATATTATTTCATAATGGAAACTAGCAAGAGAAAAAGATGAAAATGGAATAGTAAATAGAAAAAAGGAAAAAAAAAAAAGACATACCTCTTCAAATTTGCTGTTCCAAATTCCACAATGCAACTTCTTAAAACATGTTTATCACTTTTTTGCGTTTTGCTACTCTAAAATCACTTGTTAGGTTTTTTGTTTTTGCTTTGTATGTTTGTTAGTGTGTAAGCTTTGTATCTTTTGTTCTGTGTTTATATTACATTTTAGATCTAGATTTTAAGTTAGTCTTGAAAGTTCTATTTTTGTATTTTAGTTTTTCTTTGGTGAGGAAAGGGTGGTGGGGTTAACTGTTTTTTCAGGCCTGTTGAATCTGTCCAGAAAGATTCGTCAATCTACCAGAAACTAGCAAGTCTCCCAAACTTGCAAGTATGGAACAAACTTGTCAAGTATGTGAAAGGGGAAGACGGCCTTGTTTAGGCCTAATGGACCTGGGACTAGCTGGTTTTCCCATGAGTCTATTTACACTGACCAAGACACTTTAATCTGTGAGCCTTAACAAGAGACTTGATGTGGATGCACTAAAACCCTAGTTCGCAAAATGGCATGCATGGACTTTCTCCCCACAGTGACATTGGAAGTACTATTCTAGAAATGCCACAAACAGGAAACTCTTGTGAGCATGTTTTGTGTATGGGCTTTTATTCTAAGTTGGTTATAGTCCACCTTAGGGCTATTGCAAGTGTTCTGAAGCAGATCCCTACATGGAGAGTGTGTTGCAGGTGGTAGAAGCTCCAAACTATTGTGGGAGCTCATTGTCGCCATGTTGGTAAGCTAGACATCTATAAATAAGCTTGGAAATAGCTTGCTCTCAGTTTTCATGTAGAATTTGGGACTTCATCACATATTGGAGTTGGTAGCAGAATTCTATCTTTGTTTTCTATGGTGGTTTTGGTCCACCATATTGCTGTAGCAGATTTTGTTGCAGACTTTTAAACATTGTCATAGCAGTGACAGGTGTTTGGGAGCTCAAAATGTGGTGATAGTGCTTGGTAAAGCCCAAGAACTTAGAAGCAATCAAACACTTGTAATAACTGTGATGTAGTGGCATGAAGAGCAAGTGCTCGCTCTTCCTAGAGTTCTATTCCCATTTGAGGGTTTCTCCAGCATTAACCTTGATTTTGCAATTGTGTGTGTGTGATTGCAATGTTGTTGATTTCTGCATTGTTGAATAGTACTCCAAGTTTTCCCATGAGTTGTGTGTGCATATGCAGGTTTGAGTGCAACTTGAGGTAGCAGGGTGAATGTTTCTCAATGGAATTCATTTGTTGAAAACTATACATGTGGAGTATCCATCCCAGTTTAAAGATCAGTATGTTGCATGCTGTTGTCCATTCTTGTCTATGGATTAACATGATGTTTTCAAACCAGACGTGTTCTTTAGGACTGTACTTTCACCACAATATTCTTGTCTGAAAACATGATCTTTTGAAACCATTTATTTGTTCTTCAGGGCTGGGTAAACATGATAATTTTGCCCGATAATCTTGGCTACAAAAACGGTGTTCTGAAAGCATTTGAGTATCCTTTGGGACTTTACTTTTGCCATGGTACCCTTAGCTGCAAACATAGTAATTTGAAACCATTTAAGTGTTCTTTAGGACTCTGTATACATGATGCTTTTTCCATGGTATTCTTGGCTGTAAACATAGCGTTTTGAAACCATTACAGTGTTCTTTAGGACTGTAACTTTGCCTTGGTATTCTTAACGGCAAACATGGCATTTTGAAACAATTTAAGTGTTCTCCGGGAATGCACACAGATTATACTTTTGCCACAGTAATTCTTGTCTACAAACATGGTGTTGTGAAACAATTTTAGTGTCAAGATTACTGTTAAGTGAATCTGTTCTATGCTTTTGATTCTTTCTTGTCATCTCGTTAAAGATATTGGAGGCAGAAGTTTCTGTTTGCACCATGGGCATTAATATTGATGATGTTTGGTCTGAGAAGCATGGGAATAGCGAATCTAGTGATAATACTTGTATGAGCATAGAGTGAATGAGTTGATGGCTGTAAGTGAGTTTTAAATCATGAATGGAGAATGTTACTGCCATTTAAACTAGAAACTCTTTTTCTCCGTATAAAAACATTAAATTTGCTACTCTACTCCTTGTATGGGTTGTTTATGAAACCATTGTTAGCTTAGAAAGGTTGTTAGAGGATAATGCTACAAAGTCATACCAGATGACTGCAGGGTATTACAATATAACCTTTTAATGGGCTGTAGGGTACTACCAGTTAGTCACCTAATAAATTGTAAGACAATATCTAGTTAGGTTAGGTATGTATTAACCCTTACAATACTTGCCAAGTGATTACTATGCAATGTACCTTGTTCAGAGGTTGACTATTGGTTCAATGAATATTTGATAGTATGGTTGTTGTGTGTTATGAATAGGGGCTATGATCCCTCAACTGTGGACTATGGCATCCCCTTTATGGATTGCATTTGTTATGCATGTTTGATCCTCTTAAGCATCCACCTTATGGAGTGTTTTGGTATGATGGTCAATCCCCGTGGAGTGTGAACCCTTTTGGGGGACTGCAGCAAATTTTTTCTGTATCCATTTGTGGACTGGCACATGCTTGAGTATCTCACTGTGGTAGTGATATACATAATGATTCTTTGTGATTGTGGAGGCTTGGGATCTGTTCAACTTGTTTGCTCATTATAATTCATAGAATCTATTGATTTCACCCACTAATCTAGTGCTTTGGTACTTGTGGCTGCGGAAGCTTGTGATTTATAGAAACACTCGGCCTATTTTAATATCTGCAGAACCCTATGATGCATAGAATCTTGTGATTTAATCATTTTTGATAAGTTGATCCCCTTGTCTTGACCTTTGGGGCTGGGGAAGCTTGCAATGCTTAAAATATATTGACTTGATTGTTAATGATGTGTCAATCCACTAGATTTGATCTTTGTGTCTGGAAAGTTTATGATGCACAGAACCTAATGTTTTTCCATAGAGCTTAGTGAGTTGATCTTATTGCTGTGGAAGATTATGATGCATGAAATTTAATGATTTGATATTGTGGTTGTAGAGGCTTGTGATGTATATAGCATAATGTCTTTGGTATAGAACATGGTTTGCTCATCATGTTTGGAACCTGACATCTGGTCTTTATAAAATTGTTTTGTAGCTGTCAAAGCTTATGCTGAATAGAACCAACTCTATTCAAACAGTTGCAGAAAAGGCATCTCAGGCTCACCTAAAAAACCCTGATGTCTCCACAGTTGAAAATCAGCCCTCTCCATATGCCACCCCAACAGCACTAAAGGCCGTTGAGGAAGAACCACACACCATTTCTTTAGAAGCAGAAAAGGCATGAGGAGCACCAGGAAGGCAAGAGCATTTGTCACCTTGCATGCTCCGGAGAAGCAAGTGCCAAAAATTCATACATCAGCAAGAAAGTGACTCCAAAGGTGACCAGAATATTACTGAGATTATTGTCAAACTCTGAACGCCAAGGAATCTTTTGCACCTGTGAGAGTTGCAAAAGCAAAAGCTAAGAGCCAATCACTAATGCCAGAATATGAACAGGTAGAGCCTTCAAATAAGTAAAAACAGCAAGAAGAAATAGCAAATTTAAAACAAATACTCTGGGATAAACACCTTGTTATTTTATCTCTTAAAAACAATCTCAAGGAAAAGAATACTATCATAGAAACAAGGGAGAAGGAAATCTCCAGGGAAAGGGACAAGTTAAAGAAAATAGAAACTAAATTGGCCCAATAAGTAGCAAATTTTGTCACTATTATAGCAACATTCAAAGAGAAAGTTGGCAAGAACTACAACTGACCACAGCCAAAAACAGTATTTCTGAGCTTGAAGAGCAGGTCCAGGAATTATCTGTTCCGATGTCTACAATAGATAAGAGCACACAGACTGATGTCTCTCTCAGAACATTCCATTTGGATATATCTAGGGCTTTACATAATTGGATACAAAGATGTCATTCTCTTACTAACATCAATATAGTGTTACAACTTTAGACTGAGATCTCTACATTGACAACACAAGTCAAGACGTTGCAAGAAAGGATCGTAGTAGTGGCCACTCTGGCTTCAAAAGCATTGTCATACACAAAACCAAGTAAGAGTTATCCAGTGTTCTTGAGAGAGCAATTCTCCCTTTGGAGAATATCACAGGTCATCTCTGGAGCTGCAAATTGTATTAATTATGGGCATGAATTTATGATGATATACAAAGACAGCACTCCCCAAAAAAAGGTATATTGTGTGAATTTCTCCTATATAAAGTTCTTTATGAGGGAACACATAACCTTTTACATTAATCTATTTGTTGGAGAAATTCAGTTGAGGGCATTCATTTCACAAATGCATAACCAAAAAACATGGCTACAACAGTTTGATGAATATAACCACATTGAAGAAACTGTCCACTCATAAATCAGGCATGAGCATCCAATCTGTAAGGGGTTCAAAACATAATTTCTTCAATTTGCCTACAGCCCTAATCTTCAACCTCTGTATCAGAAAAATGGAAAACCTAGAATCTTGTGTTCTTGAATTTGATATTTATTCACAGTCCTCCTTCAACAAGGCCTTAGCAGCATGCAAGAGAAGATGGAACATCACGTCCACAAATCAAAAGATCAGGCAACTGTTGTCGTCAAGAAAACTAAGGTGGTACTTGAGAAAAGCTAGAGTGATTGCCAAACTAATAGAGAAATATAAGGTTAACTGGATTGGAATGAGATTCAAGCCTCCACTCATTATTGAACCTATGCCTATGTGGGCAAATCAGATGGAAGAATCCAATTTTCAAGCATGCTTATTACAGGTGGATTGATATCAAGGAAATGCAAATATCACAAGAAAGAACCAGGTCACATTTCAGGCTGAGTACAATTGCAAGATGATATTGTACCAAACGAATAGACAGCGGCTCCAGAATAATGCAGGAGGACTTGCAAACCCTCAAGCTAGGTGGGGATAATGAGCTCCAAAAAGGACTAACCAATTTTGCAAATGTACCTTCCTTTCCTTGCCTAAATCCCACTTCGACAAGATTTGTGCATAAATTGTTGAGGAATCTTGCTTAATTATGTTAAGGCATAAGTTTAATGCTTAAAGGAATTTCTAAGATAAAAAGTTTTAGGTAGTAAGCTTGAACTAACATTTGGCTATGCAGAAGTACATTTTTTTATCATATCAGGGCCCCGAAGATACTTGCAATAGAGTTTCGCAAAACTCCAGAGACACTTTGAAAGGATGCAGAAAATTCTTCCAACCTACCATTACGTACTCCAAGATTTGTTTGCAAGGCATTTATGTGGCAATAATCTCTTCTTGAGATTGTTGTTCAAAAGAATCTAATGATTCTTGTTCATCAATGATTTCAACAATCATGGGAGGAGATAGTCTTGATAGAGCATTTTTTTATCATAACTAAAGGTTGTTTAGATGAATAGAATTTACTCCTGCTATGTTTTCCTGCTCAGCCAGATAGATTGTTGTGCCTTGTTTATTGTTTTTTGGATTGGCTATAGGTTGAGCAAGAAGCAGTGGTTGATTAATTGGTTTTTCTATGATTGACTTGACATATTAATTGGGCCAATTAACAGAGGTTGTTGGTTTGTAAAACGTCTTCGTTGACCTGGGAATGATTGGTTATAGTTCTAGTAAGGCATCCACTGTTGTTGCATGTTTTGTGGTCCATATTGAGGCTAAAATTGTTAAGGCCATTTTTCGTTAGGACTGGCTGATTTGACCATTGTTGATTTGGCCAATCTTGTGGTCCCCATTGAGGAGGGTTTGGACGTGCACTCCATTGTGCACCCCACTAGTTAGCTCCCCAACTTGCAGGGCCTGTATAAGGAGCCTAGTTCAGGTGTTGGTTATATGGGAAGTTACCAATTTGCTTTTGCCCTATGTAGTTCAATTCTTCTTGACTTGAGCGTTTTTCTTTGTTAATCTCTTTAGGGCTGGGAGTTGATCACAACAAGCGATAGAATAGTTTTTGTCACAAATTTGACAAATCTGAGTTTTGTCTGAAGGACACTCACACAATAGATGTTTATTTTTACATCTTGGACAGTTTATGGGCAATGGTTTAGTTGTTCTATTTTCTGCCTAAATCCAATCTAAAGTACTGTTTAACTGAGCCAAAATATCTATCTTGAGATTTGCATATTCTTCCATGAGTTGTCCTATGTCATTCTATCATTTAATGATCTTTTTTTCTAATTTCATCTCGTGTCCTAGAATAGTTTCTACAAAGCTCCTCGATTATCTTTATATCTAGTTTGTTTATGTTCTCTTGTCCCATTAGATCCAATGCTTGCTTTGACTCTTTGTCCAATCCTTTCAAGAACAAATCTTTAGCTAGGTTTTGTTCTACAAGAATGCCATATCTCCGGAAGGAAAATTTAATCTGTCTAGATAATCTTCTAGGCTTTCATCTTCTTTTTGTTCGGTTCTAAAGACTTCTTCCCTGTAATCACTTATCCTGCAATAACCTTGGTACTTGTCAAGAAATGCAGTTCCCATGTACGGAAGGAATTTGGAGTCAACTCCATAAACCATCTCATGGCGAAATCCTTCAGTGTAGAAGAGAACAATTTCAACTTTTGGTTATCTAAACCATAGTTGTATGTTTGGCAGAGTACCTTAAACTCTAACACAAATTGATCTGGATCTTCAGAAGGAATTCCCCTAAAGGTTGGAAGTATTGAAGGAGAAATACTCTTCGTGGGAGCATTTTTGTCAAGATCAATGACTAATAGGGTAGGAAATGTTGGTATGTGAAGTCAGTTTTCTTTATCCAACATTGATTAAGCAGTTGACAATGAGTACCGCGGTAGTGAATTGTTGCGTCAAACGCAACCAAAGGCCCAAAAGATCAAGTCAAAGGCCCGAAGGCCAAGGGATCGCCAGGGGACTGGGTGTAGCCCCTCTGTCATGCCAAAGGCAATTTCAATGAGGCCGTAAATATATGTGTTCTACATCTTCTTTCTTTTAATTATTTATTTCTATACTATCTATTATTCTCAACAAAGAAAAGGTTCTCCCTATAGCTTTATTCAGATGGTCATTATTGTTATTATTTTCTGTGGTAATTGGGATAGGTTGGCTCCCTTGATGAGTTGAACCTTCTAGACTTTTAGTTTGAGTTTCCTCTGGCTCTCCCTACAAACTAGAGGTTCGTTGGATATATTGTAAGATTATGTGATCTTGAGAGGATGTAGGAATGTCTAAGCTTTGTAATATTCCCAAGGTATAAGATGAGTAGTTTTCTTGATCAACAATACTTTGTTCTGTGTTACTATTTTCACCTATAGAATTTTTTTGGAGTTTTTTTAATAAACCGACCTTGTGAGTCTCTTTCCCTAACCATGCAGATGTTATAATCCTAATCCTAAGAACTCCAACTGATTTATCTACTGACACTAGTACCCAACAATGGCACCAAAAATGACAAGGGTCATTGTACATTGAAATATACCGAACCAATTTTTTCAATTTTTCAATTACAATGAGCAATGCAACACACATCCGTTAGGATTAGCACTTAAACCAAAACGATGCGGAATTCAACTCTAACCAAGAATGTACACCAGGATCCCGAGATGGGCAAGGTGTGAGCATATGGTCAGAGGATCTCAATGCAATGCAATACTAAATAACTCTAACCAAGGATGCGCCAGATGACGGCGAGCATATGGTCAGAGGATCCCAAACAACTACTATGCTGAAAGTAACTCGACGTCAAGAATGTGCTTCCCAACCCAAGATGGAATTGGAGCTACCATATGACGGAGATGCTAAATAATACAATGCAATATTCAAAGTAAGATAGGCGGCAAGCCAGCCTCTTCCACTTATCCAGCGGGTATTACAATGAAATATAAGAGAAGAAGCAAGATTGCTGACAATACTACTGTTCAGCTTACAATAATTAGAGAGTGCCTATCAACCACATAGAATAAGAAAGTCTATCACTGCTATAATGAAGTATAATGCCTCTTAGATGCTCACAATGACTTTTCACCCCTACCCAACTCAATTGATTGATATTATGCAAACTGATATAACTGGACATGGACTGAAATTAATGAACCAGCAACACAGAACCCTATTGAAATGATCACAACTCACTCAATTCTCAACCGAAAGACCCCAAACGAAATGCATTAGCTTCCTAAGACCATGGCGCCCAAATAAGAACCAAGAAACTGACCTAAACCGCTGTATCTTTTTTTTGCACGAATTCCAAGCAAGGACAGAATAGTACGGCCCTCAAGGAAGGGCGATTTCTTCCTTTAAAATTCAGTTCTTCATCATAAAATCTGAAACTTGCCAAAACAGTTTGCCCTTGATAGAGAAATGCAATGAGACAATACCCAGAAGGAGATAAATTTTATTTTCAAATCTGCAATTGAAACTCATTTACAGCCAAGATAATCAGCAACTCCAGAAAATTACTAAAATGCAAGAAACAGAACTACATATGCAAAACCAAAGTGATACAAAGCAACCCTCACTACAAGATTCACTCAACTACAACTATCTCATCACTAGTTGCTATCTTCCAAGCAAGAAGCAATGCCAAGGCTAGGAGGCATACATTCCTCGAAGCGATCCCAATACCATTCCGGCAGAGTAACATTACTGTAGGCAAAAGATGCCAAAATGAAGACCCAAGGCTCCCTTTTATAATTTTGAGAAGACCCACCAGAAGCTTCTAGAAGAGAAACCCTAATTTTCAAATTTGAAATCAACCTTTTTTCCCTCCAAGAAATGGCGTCACTTTTCAAGGCTTCACTTTGACTTTTAATTTTAATTCATCCCTTCAAGAAAATAGGCGTCCAACTTAAGCTTCAATTTTTGACTTTAATAGTGTTAATGCTTCAAGCAGCATCGTAGCATCTTCCAGCGCATTCATTGAAGAAATCAGATAATAGCCAAAGGCTATCTGATTTATAAGATCTCTAAAGGCACGAGTTAAGAGTCACTTCGTTTTGCTAAAAGAAGATCAACTTTAAATAATTATTTGTTAAGATATGTCTCTTACCCAAGTGGCGCGATTATCTAAATAAGCCGACTTTATTTAAATAGAGCAAATTTAATAAAGTTGTCTTTGCACAAGAGGCCGACATTGCATTTTGAAAGGTCACATCCATTGGAGATATTCCCTATTGTCATCTATAAAAGGAGATCCTTGTTATTCATTTGAGATATCGATTTATCAAGCAAGTTCGTTTTATTCCTTCAGTCAAGTGCGAATTCCTTCAAGAACAGATTGCGAATTTCTCTAAGTGCAGATTTAGATTACAAGGAAGAGCAGATTATCTTCTGTCATTGCATCTAGAGTTGATGCTGGTTATTGGCCTTGTATTGGCCTCATTGTAAAGAGAATTACTGCCATTACTTTATATATAAAAGAGAGATCTTTGTTGCTGGGTTTTTCTCCCTCAAGAGGAGGGTTTTCCCAGGGTATATGCTGTGTTTCTGTGTCTGATTTTTAAATTAATTTTCTGTGCACTTATCTGATCACTAATTTAACATGGTATCAGAGCGGGTGTGAAAAAGATCGTGGTTAGATTTGTGCTTTCACAGCTTATTCTATTCTTTTGTTGAGGGTTCTTATCTATCTTCACTACATTCAAAATGGTGAACGGATTGAAGATCGAAGATAGACTCGATGGAGCTTCAAACTACATCTCATGGAGATTCCGAATCATGCTTACATTGGAGGAGAATGATTTGGTTGAATTTGCGGAGACCAAGGTTCCCGAACCTGAAGAGGAAGAAGAGAAGCTGCAATGGAGGAAGAAAGATATCAAAGCAAAGAAGTTGCTGGTTGATTCCGTAAAGGATCACATTGTTCCTATCATCTCTAAGATGAAGACTGCAAGGGAGATGTTCAAGTCTTTGGAAGAAATGTATGAAATCAACAACACCAGCCGGGCTCTTGCGCTGAAGCAACAACTTCATCATGTGAAGATGTCAAAAGGAGAGACCGTGATCGCCTACTTCATGAGAATTGCAGATTTGAGAGATCAGCTCTCCTCTATTGGTCATATGGTTGAAGATAAAGATTTGACAATGCTTGCACTCAACGGTTTGCCATTATCTTGGGAGTCCTATATTCAAGGAATTAGTGCAAGGTCTAAACTTCCGAAGTTTGATCGTTTGAGGGCCGACTGCATCCAAGAGGAATCAAGGTTGATGGCTAGAGGTGTTGGCCCAAGTTCTTCTAATCAAGAAATCCATGTTCTTGCAGCCCAAGCTTCAAAGAAGAAAGGAAAAGGTGGAAAGAAGGGACACTTCAAGAGGAATCGTGACAAAGGAAATGATGATGCTTCCCCTCCCAAGAAGAAGAGAGATTTGTCTAAAATTCAATGTTTTAGGTGTGACAAGTTTGGTCATTTTGCTAAACATTGCCCTGACAGATCTAAGCATCAAGCCTCTGTTGCAGATGTAGAGAATGTTTCTCCTCAGAAGGATGAATATCTGTTTTGCTCAGCCTTGTCATGCAATGTTGCCACCGATACCAACACATGGTTGATTGACAGTGGGGCTTCTCGTCACATCACCGGATTCAAGGAGTACTTATCAAATTTGGTGAAGAAAGACTCTTTGGAACAAGTTATCATTGGAGATGATGCTAGCTACACCGTGAAAGGGATTGGGACCTCTACTCTCCATTTGGATTCAGGTATCACACTTCAGTTGAGCAATGTTCTTTATGTTCCGGGGATCAAGCGCAATCTCATCTCTATTTCAGCCCTAGAAGATAAAGGATATCAAATTGCCTTCTCAAAAGGCAAAGTTCTTGTATGGATGGAGAACTCTAGTTTCAAAGATGCTCGAGTTATTGGAGTGAGACATGAAAGTCTCTACAGGGTTTGCACTCGTCCTCTACAAGCCTTGGTTCATGATACTTCTTCTCTATGTGATCTTTGGCATCGAAGATTGGGGCATCTACACTTTCGTGCTTTGCCTATTATGGAAAAGATGGTGACAGGTCTACCCAAGTTCGACAAGGAGCATGAAGGCACTTGCAAGGGTTGCGCTCTAGGTAAGAACGTAAAAGCCTCTTTTCATAGTAGTGAAAGTAGATCTAAGAGTATTTTAGATCTCATCCATTCAGATTTATGTGGTCCTATGTCTGTTCCTTCTTCAAGCGGATTTTTGTATTATGTACTGTTTATTGATGATCACTCTAGGAAAACTTGGATTTATTTTTTGAGGTCTAAAGAGTCTGAGGAAGTATTAGCTAGATTTAAGGAGTTTAAAGCCTTAGTAGAAAACCTTTCTGGTAAAAGAATTAAGGTCCTTAGATCTGACAATGGTGGTGAATACACCTCTAGCAGTTTTCTAGACTTTTGTACAGATGCAGGGATTAAGAGGGAGTTCAGTGTTCCCTATAATCCTCAGCAGAATGGTGTTGCAGAAAGAAAGAACAGGACAATCATGGAAGCAGCAAAGGCCATGATTCATGATCAAGATTTACAGACTTTCTTATGGGCAGAAGCTTCCAGGACAGCTGTGTATGTGCAGAACAGAAGTCCTCACAAGGTTTTGGAGAATATAACTCCGGAAGAAGCCTTCACAGGGAAGAAGCCTGAAGTTAGTCACTTAAGAATCTTTGGATGTCCTGTCTATATCCATGTTCCGAAGGAGAAGAGAACTAAGTTGGAGCCCTCTGGCAAGAAGGGCATCTTTGTGGGCTACAGCGAGACATCTAAAGCCTACAGAATTTACATTCCAGGACAAAAGTTGATCGAGATCAGTAGGGATGTTACTTTTGAGGAAGACATTGCATTTAGGAGATCCAAGGGCACTCACATGGAGATCAGTAACGAAGAGTCTCCTCAGGATATGGAAGTTGACCATGCTCCTGAGATTCAGAGGGAGACTGTTGAACCAAAAGAAGATGCTGATCCTGTTGAACCCTTGGAGCCTACTGATGGGCCTACTGACATTGTCATTGGAAGAAAGAGACCTCTATGGGCTAGGCGCACTATGCAAGAGGCAGAAAGCTTTGCAGCTCCTAGAGGCACATTCAGAGAAAGTAAAAGGCCTCATAAGTTCTTCAATTATGTTGCCTTGATGAGTCAGATTATTGATTCAGAACCTTCATGTGTTGAAGAAGCATTCAGTCATCAGGTTTGGAGAGATGCAATGGCAGAGGAGTATCAATCAATTCTGAAGAATGATGTTTGGGACATTGTTCCTAGACCTAAGAGCAAATCAGTGGTATCTTCGAAATGGCTCTTCAAAATCAAGCATGCTGCAGATGGGAGCATTGAGAAGTACAAGGCAAGATTTGTAGCTCGAGGGTTTTCTCAGAAAGAGGGAGTTGATTACGAAGAAACATTTGCTCCTGTTGCCCGTTACACTTCTGTCAGAACCATCATTGCCATTGCTGCATCGAAAGGATGGAAGATTCATCAGATGGATGTGAAGACAGCATTTCTCAATGGCGTAATTGAGGAAGAAGTTTACATTGAGCAACCTGATGGTTTTGAAGTTCATGAGAAGGAGTCACATGTGTGTAAGCTGAAGAAGGCCTTGTATGGTCTTAAGCAGGCTCCTCGTGCTTGGTACGAAAGGATTGATCGATACCTATCTAGTTTGGGCTTCCTGAAGAATGATGCTGATTCAAATCTCTATTTCAAAGTAATCAATGGTGATGCACTAATATTGGTTTTATATGTTGATGATTTGATCCTTACTGGAGAAGATCACCTGATTCTCGAGTGCAAGAAGGAGTTGACTTCAGAATTTGAGATGAAGGACCTTGGGCTCATGCATTACTTTCTTGGTTTAGAAGTCTGGCAGAAACCAGATGAGATGATTCTAAGTCAAGGAAAGTACACCATTGATATACTTAAGAGATTTGGCATGATGGATTGCAAATCCATGTCTACACCAATGGAGACCAATCTTCATAAGTTGAAGGAGGCTGCAGCTAATTCAGACTTGGTGGATCCTACATTGTATAGACAGTTGATTGGGTCTCTGATGTATCTGGTCAACACTAGACCTGATATTTGCTATGCAGTGAGTGCACTTAGCCAGTTTATGTGTGATCCGAGACAGATACATCTTGTTGCAGCTAAACATATCTTGAGATACTTGCGTGGCACAGTTGGATATGGGTTGAGGTATACTTCGATGCGACTTGGAGTTACATGGTTTTACGATTCGATTGGGCGTTGTGTCACGATAGGAAGAGCACCTCTGGTTGTTGCTTCAGTTTGGGTTCGGTATGATTTCCGGTGCAGCAGGAAGCAGTCATCTGTAGCATTGAGTACAGCAGAGGCTGAGTACATTGCAGCTTGCATGGCAACTCGGGAAGCAGTGTGGCTTCGTAAGCTCCTTTCAGGATTGTTTGGACAATCAATGGAGCCTACCATCATCCATTGTGATAATCAGAGTTGCGTGAAGCTTTCTGTCAATCCTGTGTTCCATGACAGAACGAAGCATGTCGAGATCAAGTACCACTACATCAGAGATATGGTACTACGAAAGGCTGTACAGTTGAAGTACATCAGCACTGATGAGCAGACGGCAGATATTCTCACCAAGCCTCTCTCAAGGATAAAGTTTGTATACTTTCGAGAAAAGCTTGGTATGGTGGAGAATCCAGCCTTGACTGAGAAAGAGTCTCAGTATCAGTGATCCTTTCTATCTTTTACCATAGTATGGTTGTAGCCATTATGGTAGATATCGTGTTGAGGCGATATTCAATATCACGTTGAGGTGATATATATCTTTACCATAGTTTGGTTGTAGCCATTATGGTAGATATCGTGTTGAGGCGATATCCAATATCACGATGAGGTGATATCTATCTTTTACCATAGTATGGTTGTAGCCATTATGGTAGATATCGTGTTGAGGCGATATCCAATATCACGTTGAGGTGATATTCTCTTGATTACCATAGTATGGTTGTAGCCATTATGGTAGATATCGTGTTGAGGCGATATCCAATATCACGTTGAGGTGATATTCCTTTGATCACCATAGCATGGTTGTAGCCATTATGGTTGATATCATATTAAAGCGATATTTGACATCACGATGAGGTGATATGACTTGAGCAGCTGGAAGAGTGCTCCTTAGCTGAGAGGGAGTGTTAATGCTTCAAGCAGCATCGTAGCATCTTCCAGCGCATTCATTGAAGAAATCAGATAATAGCCAAAGGCTATCTGATTTATAAGATCTCTAAAGGCACGAGTTAAGAGTCACTTCGTTTTGCTAAAAGAAGATCAACTTTAAATAATTATTTGTTAAGATATGTCTCTTACCCAAGTGGCGCGATTATCTAAATAAGCCGACTTTATTTAAATAAAGCAAATTTAATAAAGTTGTCTTTGCACAAGAGGCCGACATTGCATTTTGAAAGGTCACATCCATTGGAGATATTCCCTATTGTCATCTATAAAAGGAGATCCTTGTTATTCATTTGAGATATCGATTTATCAAGCAAGTTCGTTTTATTCCTTCAGTCAAGTGCGAATTCCTTCAAGAACAGATTGCGAATTTCTCTAAGTGCAGATTTAGATTACAAGGAAGAGCAGATTATCTTCTGTCATTGCATCTAGAGTTGATGCTGGTTATTGGCCTTGTATTGGCCTCATTGTAAAGAGAATTACTGCCATTACTTTATATATAAAAGAGAGATCTTTGTTGCTGGGTTTTTCTCCCTCAAGAGGAGGGTTTTCCCAGGGTATATGCTGTGTTTCTGTGTCTGATTTTTAAATTAATTTTCTGTGCACTTATCTGATCACTAATTTAACAAATAGAATATAAAATTACCTCCATGAGGCGCCCACCCTTGAAGACCATTTTTTAAAACAACATTAAGTTATAAGACTAGGCCAAGGGGATAATATAACATTAAATATAACATTCTTTAAATAAAATGCACTTATCTCTCCAAAAAGCATCCCAAGGCCAAAATTGATCAAACCAACCGAACCGACTGAAGATGAGAGCCAACCGTGCCGAAAACAATAGGACCACTGCCAGAAATAGAATTTACTAAAAATAGTAAATTCCTGAAGGTGCTCAGAACGAAAAGCAAATCACACCACTGCGAAGCTCTTTGAAAACCCAGAAAGAATCCGCAATTCAATTACCAATTCACGAGCAACAACAACCTCCAAAACAAGAAACCCTAAATTCACCTTTCGAGTAGCCTACGGGTCACCGGAATAGGCCAACGGTCAACTAAAAAGATCATGCTCGAGAAGGGGACATTACATACACCTTGCATTTGAATAGATTAATGTGTCAAATTATCAAATCTGGGGCATGTCCATGGCTACTTGCAGCAAGCTTCCAACTAGTAGTTCTCCTATCAAACTTCAATCTTCATTTATTTATTTATTTTAAGTATTCTACTCCTAACTACTTGAAAGGAAATGGACCGATTGCAATTGCCTAAATGTCTATTCATCCCTTCTAACTATTGCTGAAAATAACTCTATCTAATGAAATCACAAATTACAACTAGAAATAACTATTGTTAAAAATAACTTAATCAAATAAATCACAAATTACAACAGGAAATAACTATTGCTGAAAATAACTTAATCTAATGAAATCACATATTACAATAGGAAATGCTATTTTGAATAAAGAATCTAACACTTAAGAAGTACCAGTCACTGTCCATCAGTTGGAGTGGGCCCTTGCTCCACCTCCACAGAGAAACCAATCAACTCTCAATAATCAACAAATAGATGAACTCCTTCCTTTTATTTCATAGCTTGAATCAAAAATATGTGCTTACTTGCAAAAAAATAACAAAGGTCTGATCTTCTTTCTTTCAACAACAATCTATATCTTTTACCTATGCCACAGTTCTATTCATATTAACTAAGAGTCTACAAAAATAGAGGATTTATTTGTTCATTTGAACCATTACATATTTGCTAACTAAAAGGTAAATCATGCAGTGCTCTCAAGAGAGACAGCTTTAGGAGTTATATGTAGTTGAGCAACAATGAGTTGGCTTTAGTGGAGAAGAGGCGATGTGGAACAAGAGATGGCAAGGTGTCTCTGGAACCTTTGCATGGAACTACTACTTAGTGCTTCCCCCCATCCCCACTGGATCCATTAATTCAAGAGTGAATAAGAGTCAGTTCATTCTGCAAAAATCCCAAAGTGCACTTTGATACGTTGAAAGAAACTTCTACAGCCTCTCAAAGTATCTCCGGAGTTTTGTGAAACTCTAATGCAAGTATCTCCGAAGCCTTGTTATGATCAAAAATTGTACTTCTGCATAGCCAAATGTTAGTTCAAGCCTACTACCTGAAACTCTTTATCCTAGAAATTCCTTTAAAGCATTACACTTATACCTTAACATAATTAAGCAAGATTCCTCAATAATTTATGCACAAATCTTGGGCAAAGTGGGATTTAGGCAAGGAAAGGAAGGTACATTTACAAAATTGGATTAATCCTTTCTGAAGCTCATCGCTCCTTTTGTGAATATCTAGAAATTGACCAATCAAGTAGCAAGGCACTCGGTACAAACTATTAATGTTATTATTGGTTCCACTAAAATTTAATCATGAGCACTTGAAGCTCAATCAACATAAATATAGAATTTTGTACTTATGTCCAGCAAGGAGAACAAAACAAACTCAAAATCAAGATACAAAGACAAAACTTATTACACTATAGAATCTACAACTACTTTCCAAGCCAAGTTCAATGTAGCATGGTCTAGTGCTAAGGCAAAGAAATTACATGATGATGACCCAAGTTCAAGACCAGCTGAACAAAAACTAATCAAGTCTACATTGGTCTATGTCTCAAGCTAAGTTTGACAGTATTGATGCTCAAGGATCTTTTTTGACAAATGATATTTTGAAGCGTGATAGTACCACTCAGCATTAACTTGTTTGATTGCAAATTTGTAAAAACATCACAAACAAAATCTAGCGGGACACAATCTAGTGGGTGTGGCAAGAGAGATGACACTAATTGAGAAAAGGTGGCACTACCATCCAAGACCCAGACAAGCCTTTATGTAAGTCTTCAAATGAATTTTAGTGAAATTTTAAGGCTTCTTAACCAAAGCGTATTTTAAGCTTGATAGTGCACCTCCCATTGGATGTAAACATTTACCAATTTGACACTCCCATACATTTAAGCTTGATAGTGCACCTCCCATTGGATTTAAACATTTACCAATTTGAAATATGTTTACCAATTTAGTAAGTGGCTTCTTAGCAAGAGGGTAGCATAAGTTTGATTTTGAATTCCCCATTAAGTGTAAGTGTTTACCAATTTATTAAAGGGATTTTTAACCAAAGGATGATTGAAGGGTATCCTAAGCTTGCCAAGTGCTCCTCATTCGTGTACTTCTTTACTAATTTATCAAAGTGCTTCTTAACCAAAGAGTATCCTAAAATTAACAATGTATTCCCCATTGGGGTCACATGTTTATTAGTTTATTGAGCAGTTTCTTAGCCCAAGGTTACCCTAAGTTGAATACTGGATTCTATGTTTTGTGTTAGTGTTTATCAATATATCAAGGGACTTATTAGCCAAAGGTTACCATAAGATTACTAGTATGTTCCCCATTGGATATTGATGTCAAAGGAAACCTAAGCTGACTAGTGCATTCTCCATGGATGTGTGTTCATCAACTTAACAATCAAAAAAGACAACCTCACAATTGGGTTTGAGAGATCAGCGATTGACAATCAAGGAAAAACACACCCACCCCATTGAGTGTGTGTTTTCCAATTGATCGATCAAAAGAATGATGCCACTGGTTGATCATTGTGTGTATATGTATACTATTAAAGTATTATTATAATATTTAATGGTCATCTTAGTTAGTTTTCTTTAGTTAGTTTTAGCAACTTTCGATTTAGTGTTTTAGTTCACAATTGTTTCTTTTTAGAAACATTGTCTTGTAATTTATTATATAAGGAGTATTCCTCTCCTTTGTTTAATAACGATTATCAATTACCATTTCATGGTATCAAAGCTTAGGCTATTTTTTGGTGAACTTTTTGTGCACTAAAAATTTGTGGTTTTTCCTAAGAAATTTTTGAAAATTTTTTAGAAGTTTTTTGACCGATTTTTTTTAATAAAAAATCATGGTTCTTTTTCTGATTTTCAAGACCCAGGGTTTCTTTGAAAATCGTGAAAGGTTTTTGTGCCTCTGATTTCTCGATTTTTGGATAAAATCCTGGGATTTGTGCCAGTTGGTTGCCTCAATATTTGTGCTAGCTGATTACCTTGTTTTTCATGCTTTTGGAAAATAGGAGGGATGGCGTCTATGCATTCTGAACAAAAGGAAACTACCTCCTATGCATTGATGGCCAAAAGACCAACAGATCATGTCAAATCATCTGCATGGTAGTTGGTACATTGATTTTGGAGCCTCTCGGCATTTCACTAACAGAAGAGATTGGTTCACAAAGTATATGGCTTGCTCTAATTCCGCCATCTTTGGTGGTGGCAAAGAGTATACAGTTGTCGGCAAAGGCACCATTCAAATCACATCTGGTAGGAGAAATCTAATGTTTCTCAATGTATACTATGTTCTGGGCATGGAGCTCAATCTACTCTTTGTGAGTCAGATTATGCAACATTGTCTGAAGTTGGACATCATCTTCAGTTCACAAGTGTCGCATTGTTGATAAGGAGTCCAAGAAAATTGTTGCAGTTGGGCTCGAGGATCAAAGCTTGTATCAGCTAGTTGATACTGGAGTCTCAAGAGTATGCTATGGCTGCGAAGAGTTCATCTATCAACACTCTTTGGCATCAATGGTATGGGCATCTCAACATTGCCTACCTCTCTCAGCTGACTCGAGAGAATTTGGTAGAAGGCTTACCTAAGATTCAGCAACAGAGACATGGTGTATACGGAGCTTGCCAGGCAAGGAAGCAGCATCGTACTCCATTTTCAGATGTAAAGCCTTAGAGGGCATCCAAGGTTCTACAGCTGGTTCATGCAGAGGTTTGTGGACCAATGAATACTACATTGGTCATTGGTGCCAAGTATTTCCTCTTGTTTGTTGATGATTTTAGTAGGAAAATGTGGGTGTTTTTCCTCAAGACAAAATCAGAAGTGCTTAATGAATTTCAAAAGTTTAAAGCATTAGTTGAAAAAGAGTTAGGATGTCCAATCATCACTCTTAGGTTAGATAATGGGGGTGAGTTCCGTTCAAACCAATTCACCGACTTCTATGCTAAACACGGTATCAAGTGCTAGCTTACCACACCCTATACCCCTCAACAGAATGGAGTTGTTGAGCGGAGGAACCGTACCATTACGTAAATGACCCACTGTATTCTAGAGAATAGATATTAGAAATGTTCCCAAGAAGTTTTGGACTAAGGTAGTGTATACAACAGTATACCTTCTTAATAGGTCTCCCACATAGGCTGTCAAGAAGATGACTCCAGAAGAAGCAATGGTCTAGAAGGAAACCAAGAATCAATCATCTCAATATTTTTGGTTCGACTACTTATGTTTGGATTCCAAATGCAAAGAGGACCAAGCTGGATTCCAAGAGCCAGAAGTTGATGCTAACAGGATACAGTGACAATCATAAGGCCTGTCGACTGATTGATGTAGACACCGATCGTTTGACATTCAGCAAGGATGGTGTGTTTGATGAGGAAGGTGGGCCTTTTTTGCTCTCTTCTCCCATCAAGAGTCCTAAGGATCAGCCTCCGAAGACTAAGGATTTGGGTGTTAGGCTTCCATTGGCTCCACCTGAAGGGAGGGAATATGTTGATTATGAGATTGTGGAATCTCCAAGGCATGACACCATTCCAGTAGATTCCCCTCAAGATAACCTAGATTAGCATCTAGATGACTTCATTCCAGGCAGCCCAAATCATGATGATGATCATCTTGATTTGGAAAAAGATGCATCTCCTCCTCGTCCTAAGTGGTGGGCAAAGTTCATTGGTGATGTTCACGACAATGAGCTTGTTGAGGGTAGATCTTCTAGAGGCAATAGCAAGAAGAACACAGTGAACTTTTCTCTTATGGCCAACATTCAGAGAGTTTATGAGCCCCAAGAATATTTGGAGGCGAAGGGTAAACCTGAATGGGAAAAAGATATGGATTCTGAGCATCATAGTCTTTTGAAGAACAATACTTAGGTTTTGTCAGATCTTCCACCAAGAAAAAAACCCATTGGTTGCAAATGGGTTTACAAGGTAAAATACAAAGCTAATGGAACACTTGATAAATACAAGGCTCGGTTGGTGGCTAAAGGGTTCTCGAAGAGAGAAGGCATTGACTATGAGGAGACCTTTGCACCCACAGCAAAGATGAGCACCATCCGACTTGTCCTAGCCATTGCAACACAGTTTGGTTGGAAGGTCCATCAAATGGACGTGAAGTCTACCTTCCTCAATGAAGATTTGGAGGAAGAGGTCTACATGATGTAGCCTCCTAGTTTCAAGGTTGCAGGCAAAGAGCACAAGGTATGTAGATTGTTGAAGGCTCTTTATGGCCTAAAGCGGGCACCCAGGGCATGGTACCTGAAGATTGACAAATATTTGATAGCACAAGGCTTTTAGAGGAGTCCTTCATATGCAAATTTGTATGTCAAGAGCACTAGTAGTGATATCATCCTTCTTGTCAGCTATGTGGATGATATCATCATTACTGGCAGAGGGTTACATTTGCTTGAGCAGATCAAATTGAATTTGTGTCAGGCATTTGATATGACAAATTTGGGTCTCCTACACTATTGTCTTAGTGTAGAAGTTTGGTAGACAGGTGGCAGTATTTTCATCTCTCAATCGAAGTATGCCAGGAGTTTGTTGGAGAAAGTCAGGATGGCAGATTGCAAAATCTCATCCACTCACATGGAGAAGGGGCTGAAACTTTCAGCCAAATCAGACTCACCAGTGGTGAATAAGTCAGCATTCAGGCAACTAGTGGGCAGCCTCATCTATCTTACTGCCACTAGACCTGATCTCAATTATGTTGTGAGCTACATTTCTCGTTTCATGACTACCCCTAAGGCAGAACATTGGGTTGCAGCGAAGCGAGTGCTGAGATATGTGACAGGGACATCTGACTTTGGCATTTTGTATAGCAGAAGCAAAGATCCGAGGCTGGTTGGTTTCACAAACTCAAATTGGGTAGGTTCAGTTGATGACAAGAAGTCCACTTCTAGGTATGTTTTCAATCTTGGTATGGGTGCAGTCACATGGACCAGTAAGAAGCAGCAAGTAGTAGCTCTTTCCTCGACAGAAGCAGAGTATCGAGGAACAATTAAGGCAACATGTGAGGCAGTATGGCTATGAAGGATGCTTGCTGACATGCAAATGTCTCAAGCAGGGCCTTCACCCTTGTTTTGTGACAACTAAGGGGTGCTAGAGCTTGCCAAGAATCTAGTTTTCCACGAGCAAACCAAGCATGTTGAACTTCATTGTCACTTCATCCAACAGCTTGTTGAAGATGGATCTGTGATGTTGCAGTATGTTCCAACTGAGGATCAGACTACAAAGTCACAAACATTCTCACCAAGTCCCTAAGTCCAGATAAATTTGTAAAATTTCGGGGTAAACTTGGTGTAGTTAGTAGAATGACCATTAAGGGAGGGTATTAAAGTATTAATAATTATTATAATATTTAATGGTCATCTTAGTTGTTAGATGACCTAGTTAGTTTTAGCAACTTTCAGTTTAGTGTTTTAGTTCACGGCTGTTAATTTTTAGAAACATCATCTTGTAATTTATTATATAAGGAGTATTCCTCTCCTTTGTTTACTAACGATTGTCAATTACCATTTCATATACCAAAGCAGAGCCAGTGTTTATCAATTTAAGATGATGAGAAACCATCCACCTCATTGAGTGTGAATCTTTAGAAACTGATTGATCAAAAGAAAACACTAAATTGGGTGTAACCCTCACCCATTGGGTGTGAGTGTTCACCAAATTTGGGATCAAAAGAAGCCATTGCAAACCCAATAGACCAAAATAATTTCTAACTTCAAAAAAATTAAAAACTACTTGCATTGAATTCAAGTGTTCACCCATCGGATGAAAGTGTTTACTTATCCAGTGTGAATGTTTAGCAATTTAATTATCAGAAGAAATTGCAAACCCAATAGACCAGATAAAATTATGACAGCAATTGCATTGAGTTTAAGCATTTACCCGTTTGGTTTGAGAGTTTACTCATTAGGAGAGAACATTTACTCAATGAGTGTGTTGTTTACCGATTTAGAGATCAAAAAAGGACACTGAAAACACGGTAGACCAGAATAAATTCAATTTTAAATAATTAAAATAGCTGCATTCATTTTAGCATTTGCCCCTTGTATGAGTGTGAGTATTTACTGATTGGATGTGAATGTTTATCAATTTAGAAATTAAAAGACGACATTGTGAGAACAATAGTAAAGAAAATTTTCAATTTAAAAATTAACCATATTGGATATGAGCATTTTCTCATTGGGTGTCGGAGTTTACTCTTTGGGTGTGAGCATTTACCGATTTAGAGATAAAAAGAGGGCATTGCAAATCCAATATACCATAATAAATGGGACTTTAAAATTTGAAGAAAATATTTACATTGAGAATGTACCAAAATACTTCCAATTTAAAAAAATTCAGAACTACCTGCATTGGATATCAGCAATTACCCACTGGAAAAGAGCATTTATTCATAGGGTGTGATTGTTTGTTAATTTGACATCAAAAGAAGACATTGCAAACCCAATAGACCAGAATACAAAACCAATTTTAAAAAACTCAACGGAGACACAAATCATCGATTATAATTTCATTCTATGGAACAATTTCTTCTAAACTACATGGACCGTGGAAGCTTAAAGTGCTTTATTAACAAAAAAGCATACCTTGACTTGTTTTATGGCTTCATTCAAATCATACAGAACTTTAGGCTGCTTCTTCTCCGGAGGCAAAAGCTTAGGAAAAGGAATATTAGCCTCCTGCTGCATAGCAAACATGTGTTGCCGTAATCTGCTGGCCTCCCTTTCCAATTGCCCCTTTAGCCCTCCTCCCAAATTCCTAACCGATTCTTTTATCACTTCTCCCTTTTCCTTTACCCCTTCAATATTGTTTTCCTCCTCCTGCACTGTACCCTTTATCATTTCTCCCATCTCCTTTACTCCTTCAACATTTTCTTCCTCCTGCACGGCACCCTTGTCTTCGGGCAATGGAGCCACTTTAAGCCCATAAGAAACGATAGGAATAGAAGGGGCATCCTTCAAGTATCTGCTATCTTCACGACTCCAAGGTCGGGAAATCGAATCTTCCCTCTTTCCAAAAGGTGTGAAATCTCTTTCTGTTGTTGTTGTTGTTATTGTTGTTGTTGTTGTTGTTGTCGTTGTCGTCTTGGACTGATTGGTATTTGGGTTCTCTGCATTTATATTTTCTGCATTTGGGTTCTTCGGTTTTGGAGCGTATGATACCACTCTAATGGCTGAAGGATCACTGGGTAGTGATGCATCTTCTTCAGGGGAAGATGGAGATGATGAGGAACAATATGGAAAGCGCTGAAAGTGTTGAAAGAGGTACGGTGTTCGAGTCCCCAAATGCAGTTTTGTGCAGGCCCTGCCTGCTTGGCGGAAGAGAGTCTCTAGGCTTGCCATTGAGATGGATGTGCTATGCTCGGGTTTTGTTGTTCGGGGGTTTAAGGATGGAATACGCAATTTTGCAGTTTTGAGCCGTGGGCTTTATTTTGGAGCTCAAGCTGTCTGCGGCTTAAAAGAAATCGAAACAAAATTAAACGTAACAGCAGGGTCCATGCAGCTGCTTAGGATACTGTTTCATGGGTAGGCGGGGGTACCCCCTAACCCCCACGTCTTAATTTCATGCACACGAAGTTTTTAAATGATATATTGGATTTTCACACAAATTTTACTACATCTTCATATAAAGTTATTATTTTGAATCTAAGTAGGAATGGTAATTACAACATAAAACTTTTTTTTCTGATAAAACAGGGGTGTCCCCGTGACCTGGCCCAGCAGTCTAGCAGCCCGTATCTTGGGTACCTGGGGCAAGTTGGGGCGAGACTAGTCCCCTGCGAGTGAGATCCCTCGCCTGCAAGAAGTCCCACCTCTTAAACCTAGGAGCGGAGTCGAACACGAGACCAATGGGGAGCAAACCCACTGCCCAAGCCAACTCTGCTACCTGTGCAGGCCGGTAATTACGACATAAACTTGTTAGTGATCACTTAAAAGTGGTGATTGAAACTTCTGCTAGAACTTTGAGCCATCCTCTAATTACTACCTACGAATCTACTTCTATATATTCAAACATAAACAACGTGTTTATGACATGGCAACAAAAGCCATTTTATATAACACTTTTAAGTCATGTTTTAATTTCATTTGAGGTCCAATAATGTTCACCATCATGCCAATGCATATGGCATTGTTAATCCTAAACATAATCAACAAATTGTGTGATAGTGAAGCATAGACATTATATATTTCACTATGGGGTTTTCCACTCATGTGCCAACATTGACAGTGATAATCCCTCTAAGACATAGGCATTAAAAAAATTAAACTTTGTCATCTCCACTTTCTTATGGGCATTGACAAGTAAAAATTCACTCGTGCACTTTCATTGACATCAAAAATATTATTATCTTCATTTATACATAGTTGTTGACAATGAAGAACGACATCATTTGAACAAGAAATGACATGACACTTTTCATGACTACTGCTCTCAAACTCATGGGGGTTCTAGTTCATTGGGGAAATTGTTGATTTTTTCCAAGCAACAAGCTTCTATCCAGTGCTATTATTGTTTTAATTTTTTTAATCTTCTACATTTGTACACTATTTTGTTGATAATGCTTTCCATGCTTCACAAAAGGTCCCCTACCACTACTCAAAAATGACTTCTCCTCTCCATCATTGCTCACAAGTGCTAAGAATTGCAAGCAAGGAACCAGTCCACTTCTATTGTTCTTCCCCATTTCGAGCTTCCATATTTATACAATGTTTTGTTAAAGATTTAAATAGACATTTCACTACAAGAGTTAGAAAGTAATTTCAAGTATAATACATAATTTTGTAGCTATCTATTCTTATGCATATGTATAAATAGATGTTTATATAGCTATATATAACAAATAAACCCCATTTCAAGTCATAAAGTACAAAAATTCTAGCACATAAAACCCTTGTCGAAAACCCTCATTTCATGTTATACAATACAAATATGTCACACAAAAAACCTTTTCAAAACATGGTAAGCATGTTTAAAACAAAAATAGTAGCAAACAATAGCTAATTATATGAGGAAAAAATCAAACTAAGTTTTGGTGCATCACCACCTTTCCTTTCTATTATCTTCCTTCTCCCTTTTCTCCTACAAATCTTTAAAGTAGGAGTAGATTTTAGTTTCAATTTGTGTTGAGTTGGATCAACACTTGCATCTAGGCTTAAAAAGGAACCAACCTTCTATGGAGGTTTGATATTAAATTTGCAAGGCCCCACACTTAAGAGATCATTCCTATTATTGTTTAGAAATATTGAACAGAGTTTAGTAAGGGTGCAATTTCAAGTGACAATAGGTCTTTCAGAGTTGGTCGTCATGGCATGTTTGATGTCACCCCTCTAAAACTTTGATGGAAACATCCTTTTGAGTGTGCAAAAGGTCTTATTAGTTTCCATACTTAGATAAATCTTCTTTCTTTCATAATTAGAGTTTTAGAATCTCCTTGTCCTAGACCCTAGTCAATGTCCCCCCTAAAGCCCACCTTTGACAAAGTTAAGTGTTAAATTCTTATCAAAGCTAGATTTCCAAAGCATTCTTATCAAGGTACCAAGTCAATGCTCTTCCTAAAGTATGATCCTGGTCTTTACGTAGTACTCCTTTTTGGATTCAAAGTTTCAAAATTCCCTTATTCAGGTACCCATTCAACGTTCCTTCTAAAGTATAATCTAGGTGAATGCTAGTGTTATATCCCTTTCAAAATTGACCTTCGGAGATCCCTCACCCAAGTACCAACTTAGTGTTCATCTCAAATTCTAACCCCAATAAACTTTTGATGTTGCATCTCTTCAAGTTGAAAGTTTGGGTCTTATATGAGTACCAAGATAGTTTTTATTCTAAAGTCCAACCTCAACAAGCTTTCAACATTCAATCTTTTTGGGGCTAGAACTTTGGAAGGGTCTTATCTAACTACTAATTTAGTGGTTAATTTAAAGTACAACCCTCAAATTGAAATGTTGTACTCATTGTATTTTTTATCATACCTCTCTTCCTTATACTCATTTGTAGGCATCCTGGATCCATGAACTATAATAGGCTTGTGTTCTACCATCTCTTCTCAGGGGTAATGCTTAGTGTAATGACATTTTAATGATATGTCATGGTTTTGAATTTGATTTCAAAATCTATTACTTTGTATGGAGCATTAATGAGTCTTATATGTACTTGACAATGCCCATGCAAAAAGAAAATCCCTGTAGAAGGAGATGAAATATGAATAGAAGGTTTACCAACTAGATTCAAAGATGTTCTCTCCATGGACAAACATTAGAGATATAGATATTGAGTAAGTGAATGTTCAAGAATTCCTATAGAGGGTAAGCATTGAAGGAGTCAAAACCTTTATGGCTCAATGGCCAAGTTAGTATTATTTCAAGTTGCTACATTCCACATCTCATTGAACTATAACATACTCAATTCTTACTCCATAGTTTTCACCTAAGTTTTAACTCCGGAAGTGAATAATTCAAGTTTCCAAAGATAGGGAAATGAAAAAATTCTTTTTCAATAACATAATTGCATGCTACATAAATAATTTCACATAACATTGTATAAATGAAATAACATAACATAATTCTAAGTGAATGCAATTCATCTTTACAAGTACATATTACAATAAATTCATTATTATATATCCAATTTCATAACTTACAAGAGATCAAGGTTAATGTATCCTTATTTGGATTACACTTCTTATGTTTCACAAGTCTCGATTGTCGTCTGTAAGAGGGAGCGCATCACACAAGCACTTTACCTCCAACCATGGACCAGTGGTCCCCTGCACACCTTCCTAATTGGAAGTGGCCCTGCCCTTCGACGAAGAGTTTAGTATGGGAACCCCTAGTATTGCCTATCTAAGTATCTAGTGTTGCACGTCCTATATAACAATTACGATCATACAACTATAGATACCTTCTAACTATGCATGATGCTCTTGACAAACTATGCAAACCTGAAGCATAGTGAATTGAAAAGCTTTAAGCAATGACTCCTACACTTACTTTGCCCAAATTTTGATAAATACAATCAATCCACTTTCTAAGGAAGCAGTATCATAAGTTCACCCACCTCTAAATCGACTTGGAAACTCTACTGACCTATCTATAACACTTCTCTTGGTTTGACCCAAAGATTAACTATCTTAATCAAGATCCCTTTCACAAGTGATGACACACTAATGTCGATTTATTCGACCATTTAGGTTTGACTCAATTCTCTTGAATACCTTGTTACATACTTGTAACAATTTGGCTCTGGCAACTGCCTCTTTTTCAAGTATTTACCCTAACACAAGGGAATAATTTATTCTCCTACTTTTAAGGGTTTTGAGCTTCTAAGAACATAAGTCCTCTTCTCAAGGTTAAAACTACCATGCATAGGTAATAATAAAGAATATGTAAGATATTATCATTCAAAAGGTAATAGAGACATATTTACTTCTAATACGTTTTCAAACCCTCGTGTTGAAAATCAATATAATCTTATTCAAAATATTATAAATAACAACACTATATTATTGGGATAATATCATATTCCCATACTTAGCTTCTCTTTGTTATGTTAATTTAACAAGCTGGTTGTTTGGGTTAAACACAACTTTAGAGAGATTTAACCTTCCAATGAAGCTCTTTTTCTATCGCATACATATATAATTAATAATTTAGAATCACATGATTGCAAACGTGATTTATCAATGTAATTTAAAGAAAACTACTTAATAAACCCATCCGGTTTCCCTAACCCACATTATCTCTTTATATTTCAAATCAACTCTATGCATAAATAATCAAGCTATTTGTACTTGCACTAACATACTTTTCTAACAGCCATGATTTGCACATAATGATGGCATAAACAATCTTTAAAAAATAAAAGCTTGGATTTAGAATTAGAAAGAGAAGGAAAGAGAGTTATTTTAATCATGCCTAGATTAAAATAGCTTGACTCAAATTCTTGATACTTCTTACTTCGAAATATGCACAATAACTCAACTTTATCTTGTTGCCTTCTCAATTTCTAGCTCTCAACTCTGCTCTTGCACCTCTCCTTTGCTTCTAAATTGTTATCTACAACTACCAAGCAATGTATAACTAAAAATAACAACCTTCCCTCACTTCTTTGACAAATTGAAATACAGATTTCAAATATTCTTTGCACAAAACTATACTCTCCTCCCAAACTCATGAATGCACTATACTCAAATTATCAAAATAAATGAACAACCAAATGATGAGCAGTTGCCCTCTTTTTATACTAAAAATGAATAATAATCGGTTGCAAACAAGAAGCTTATTTTGTTCCAATGATGCCACCTTTCAAAAAAATTCCAATCATGGGGGATCTATTTAGTCGACTCAGCCTCATTTGAAAGCCACGACTTGTCTTTTGATGCAGTCAACCTTTCCACCACTTATGCATGAAGTTTGTAATGCTTCAACAATGTAGGTTCAGTTTGAAAGATGGCTTCAAAACCAACTCGAATGCCTCTCACAATGGCCATGGCTAGCTAGGTGCAACCTTTCTCTACTTGCTAGCAGTTTGTTGCTTTAGAAAAAGTTTTCTATTTGGCACATTGTCGAGTCAATTATGATTCAAAGTCTATTTCATGCCCTTTCCCATTTTGTGGGCCTCCAGTGTGCCTTTTTCACTTCAAATGCCACCTTAATCATGGTTGTTATTGTAGACATGTAAATTATATTGATTGATCTCATGCACCTGATCCTGATTTACCAACACCAATTCTGCCTAAATCATCTCTCTGCTAACCATTTAATCGAATAATCTTTATTTGATTAAATTCATCATAATTCCTCTATTAATTAAATAAATCAGCTTTATTTGATTAAATCATTATCTTTTGTTAATTAAATAAATCATTTTGTTTAATTAATCCTAATGTTCCTCTTTTGATTAAATAAATCATTCTATTTATTTAATCCCAAGTTCATCTCCTTTAAATTGAATAAATTAACCTTTATTTGATTTAAATCTAACATCATCCCTTTAATTAAATAAATAAAAAAAATATTTAATTAAATCTAATGTCCATTATTCCTCCCATTTGATTTAAATAAATCCAAAAATCTAAATCAAATGTCAAATCAAACTAATCTACATCTAAGTTAATTAAATCCTGATTAAGAAAAACACTAATCCATCATATCCTCTAGATTTTCCAACTTGCACAAGTAAATCAATTTAATTGATTTATAAATTCCTTTATTTCATTCAAAAAGGGGATCTCATTGGAAAATTCCTCCATTTTTGAAATCTCCCTCCCAAAAGGACTTGTCCTCCAACATGGCATTAAAGACTCTTACAAGTCCTTTTTCTTGAGCCAAGTGGCATTAACTCCTCTTTCTCTCTTCCTCCACAAGCCAACTTTCAAATTTCAAATTTCCACCTAATTGCATTTATTTGCACATTGATCAAAATGTGCTCCACCTCTCTCCACTAGCATGTTGACAAGTGGCACAATGCCATTGGTCTATCTTTAATCCCACATTCTTCATATCTTTCATTCCTCCATCCTTCTTTCCTATAAATGGAGAGCTCTTCTACTAATTTTGGATCCACAACTTTATGCAAGGTTATTATCTATAGGTTTTAAGAAAATTCATCAACACTTCATCCAAGTTTTCATAGCTTTCATCCATCTTAGTAGGTTATGGTCAAATTTCATCAAGGAGTGTCATTCTTCATCAAAGTTCATCAAAGTTCATCAAATTTCATCAAAGCTTGCAAGGAATTGGGAAAGGGCTACTTTCCACATCAAAGAAGCACCAATTCCCCCATGGGATTGAGGGTTTGAATGTCTTGAGCAAGATTTAGTAGCTTTTATTTGATATTATTTGCTTTGTTTCTTGTTCTTTGCATTTGAATGAATTGCATGGGGAATGATTATTTTAGATGTGTTTGATGACTAACATTGTGTTGTTTGTCTATGTTTGAACAGGTCTAGAGCTACCATTCATATTTTGGCGCTAGAAGGAGGGAAAATCTTGAGAAATTAACACGTTTTTTGATCAAAATTCCATTGTTTTTCAAATTTTTGTGTGTCTATAGGAAAGGGCGATGCTGCAAAAGTCAAACAGTGACGCTATCAGTCCAGCATCACTATTTAGCGACGATGTCTGTGCTCCAAATCACAACGCTTCTGTCATTTTCTTGAGGACTAGTCTTCCAAACTCCAAAGAGTGATGCTTTATGAAACAGTGACACAACCACAGTCTCTATTTTTTCACAGAGCGCCACTACTTTTGCCACAACACTGCTGACCTGCTCCAAACAGCGACGCCTTTGTGGATTGTGTCACTGGGGTGGCGTAAAAGTCAGCCTTCAAGTTCATTTTAACATGTGCTTTTTTGTTTTGATCACTTTGAACTTCTAATTTGTTTTGCAGCTCTGTTTTCTATAGATTAACCAGCTTTTGTAGGTTGAAGTGATCAAGAGGAAAAGAAGGAAGCAAGGAGAAGATTTATTATGGCATTTTCTATCTATTGTAACAAGTGTTTTTAAACACTTTGGAAGAACTTATAATTCCATCCTAAGGATTTTGTTACTTTCAGTTTTAGGACTCAATACATTTCATTTGGGTTTTAAAAAGAGCAATCAAAGGGATTAAAAAGAATTTTAGGAACTTACTAGAGTTGGTTTTGGATTTTAAAAATTTGAACAAGCAAACTTCACAATTCATCTTGGTGCTTAAAAAGAATCCATTATTGCTTTTGAAGTTAAAATGAACATGTGTTTTTCATGTTTTGTAATCCTTTTTACAAGTTAATATCATTTAAAAGGTGTATGCACTTCTCTTGCACTTCACGGTGATCTTGAGAATCAAAAGTCTTTTTGTGATATTAAGTTGTATAAAAGATTGCCTCCACTTTTCAATTTGGGCTTCTTAAAATTGAACAAAATCTTGCTAGTGTGAGTTAGGTATATCGTGTGTGTTCTCTCTTTATTCACACAAAACAAAGATTGATTGAACTACAAATGTGCTTGCTCGCTATTGTTTACCTTTAAAGACCAATTCAAAGGCGACTCCAACTAGTTTTTCACTCAGGTCGGTATACAAATGTATAAGACTAAACTGTCAAGTCCTCATGGTATGTAGGCCTTAGTCGTACAGTGTATTTCAGAACGGGGTACTACCTTAAAAATTATAAGTGCCCCTAGTGGGATTGATTAAAGCCTTTAGTGGCTTGTTGGACACTCGCAAGGTGCCATGTCCTCGATCACCCTGACTAAGAACCAATTTGTTTAGAGGCCAAAATCGTTACTATTTGTTGGTGCAAGAACGATCGTTCTGAAGTCATCCCACTTTTTTGTAGTTTTTGGTAGAGATGAAAAGTTCATCATGGGAGATTCATGAGAACTGAAGCTTGGCTGACTCGTAGAACTAAGTGTCATGGAGGGGAGCCAGTGTGGTCAAGCTTCTAATCATCCACCAAGAATAGGCGTAGCTAGATTTATGCAAGTGGGAATTCAAAACTTATTGTCTCTTTCTATCATAGGGTTGTGCATCATTTTGGAATAAAAACACTTTGCTTGGATCTAAAACATTGAAAAACAAACACTCAACGAGATCATCAAAATTTCAAACCCTTTAGGAGGAGCAAATACCTTTGACAAATCCAAGTGCTATTGCTTGCCCTAGGGATTCTATCCTTAGAGGTTTGTAAGTATTTGGATTTACATCTTAATTTTCTCTCACTAAAGTCAACATTAGGGAACTATTGCCTTGATTTCCTTGATTTCCACATAATGGACCTTGTGGGATGAAAAGAAATTAGGACATTAGACATTTAGTTTGAAAAGCTAAGGCAAGAAAGTGTTTGTGGTAAAAGGAACTCATTAAGAAAAGATAAGAAACAATTGAACCCCACACATGTGTTGTTCCAAATGATATCTCGAAAGATCAAAATCCAAAAACCAAATTCTAAAAGTCTTAGTCCAAGAGCTCTCAAGAAATTTTTGTTTGTGCTTTAAAAATTTAGAGAGAGATTGGTCTTCAACTTTCACAAACATGCATCAAAGAACAATCCCAATTTGTATTCATTTTACTATTGTCAAAATCTAAGACTTTTTCAAAGGTTTGAGTATCTTACATAGGAAGTGTAGCATGTTCTTCAACAACTAGGTCTTGTAGACAAAAGTCTCTCTAGGTTCACTTAGGATCAAAATCAACACTCTCATCCATCCCTCAAACATCAATCAAAATCCATCTCATAAACAACTCTTAGAAATCTTGAAAAAATCCTTCATACTAGACTTTGGGAAAATCCTTTGAACCAAATCAAAATAATCTTGTTTGGCTAAGTGTGTGTAGATGCATATTTCTTCATACACTTAGTTAAATTTTCACCTTGTGGACAAATTTATTCCAAGACAACATCTAAACTCTTGGAGTTTATGAGTCCATTATCAAATCCAAAATCCAAATCAAATCAAGTCAAACCAAATCAAAATAAAAATCCAAAATCAAATCCAACATCAAAAATCCAAAAGTCCTAAAGTCTAGTATTTCCTTGAAGGTCTCTTAAGAGTTCCAATCATTCACAATCATCCATCTTTCACTATCTCATCACCATCCTTTTGATCCTTAATATCTTAGACTTTCTTTTTTGTACCTAAAGTTTAGATCAATCCAAGGAGTTAGAGGTTCACATCCCACATTCCTAAAAATTAATCCTTAGTTTATGGTCCAAACTAGATCTCAACATAAGAAGAACATGGAAACAAACAAAGAAGCATCCACTTCAAGTGACTTGAGTCAAACCGCACCCGAAAATCAATCCCATTTGGTCTAGCAATCCCACACTCAATCTTCCTCCACTTCCACAAGATCCTCAAGAAGAACTTGGCCAAGTGGAGGACATCACCAACAATGTTCTAGGGATGACTCAAGATGAAATCATAGAAATGGTCCAAAATCTTGAGACTCACAAGATTGTCAATGCCATGATGAAGCTCAATCCTTCACAATACATGCTAGAATTGGCAAAAGAAGGGGTTGAACTCCCTTTCGACTATGATGTAAGCATTATTGTGGAGAAACCTCTTGGGATTATGCCGCTAGTCTCATTCACACCTTCATTCCAAAGCATCATTCAACCCATCCCACAAATCACATCATCCATTGCTCTAACTCAACCTACTGTCAACAAGGGGAGCTCGTTACTTCATGCTCTTCAAACACACCCCCTTGTAAACAACCAAGACTTGGATGCAAACACCATATTGGGTCAATTCGTTCCTCAAAATCTGAAACACCCATACATTTTTCTCATCTTTCAGGACCCCAACAATCCATCCTCTTTTCACGCAACACCAGCATATCCTCTTAACACACAAGTCTCTCTCCCCATGACTTCACAAGGAGAGGGTGGATTATTTTGACAAGGGGGAATCTTTGACCCCTCATCATCATCATTTCCTCAAGGGAACACACCACCCATCTTCCCACCATTTCCACCTCTACCACTAACATCCACACCACTCCTCAGTTTAGGGAAACCCCCTTTACCAAACCTCAATCAACAAAATCAAAACAATCCTCCAATCGTAAATCAAACTATCATACCAAATCCTTTGATCATGCCATCGATATCGCAACAACAGGTGGCAACAATCCAAACAACACAAGCAATCAACACATCATCTACAATACCCCAAAATGTGGTCTCCCAAGGACCTATCATATTAATTGCACCATCCATCGTACAAATCAATCCAACATCACCCTCATCACAACATATCACACAATTTTGAATCCTCCACTACCCCCACCAAAACCAAACACGACAAACCAATATAGCATCACATCACAAGCAACTCAACAAGCCTATCAAAAGGCACTTCAGCAGTTCCAAGCTCAATAAGCACAAAACACACAAGTTACACAACAAGCACAACAGGTTGCCCAAGCTCAAGCTTTGTTGCAACAACAACAACAAGCCGCCCAAGCTACGCAAACAACTCAAGCTACATAAACTGCCCAAGCTGCCCAGGCTACACAAGCTACCTAACAAGCTCAAGCTCAGGCACAAGCCCAATATCTAGCCCAACAAGCTCAAGTGCAATTGCAATACCAAGCACAACAACAAGCATATCAGCAAGCCCTGCAACAGTACCAAGCACAACAAGAAGCATCCCAACAATAAGTGTTGTTGGCACAACAGCAACAAGACCAACAATAAGCATTGTTGGCACAACAACAATAAGACCAACAACAAGCATTTTTGGCATAACAACAATTCCAGGCACATCAACAAGCATTGATCACACAATAAGGCTTGCAACAAACTCCCCCAAACATGCAAAGGACCCCACCCATCACTCAAATGATCAAACCATCAAAACATATTCACTCCACCTCTCGATCCACAAAATAACATGACAACACAAATCAAATTGCTCTCGCAGTAGGTGCTAGACCTCCAATCTGGGAAAACGATGAAAACACCAAGCAATTTGTGCTCCTATCCATTCGACAGGAGCCTTGCGATGGTACCATTCCCAAAAGGGTTTGAAATACCTAAATTTGACAAATATCGTGGGACACGAAACCCTAAAGATCACATCAAGGAATTCCAAGTACATTGCATGGAAGTTGCATACGATGAAACATATCTAATGCAACTATTCCCTCAAAGTTTGGTAGGACCAACAATGGAATGGTTCTCTTGCCTTCCTCCTGGAATAAAAAATTTCCCAGAAATCGTGGACGCATTCATAAAAAACTACACATTCAACATTGGCATGGATGCGAGTCTAGAGGAACTATTTGCGCTCAAACAAGCCACAGGGGAAACATTCACATCATTCTTACAACGATGGCAATCCAAGGCCAACAAGAGCAAGAGGGCCATGCTAGAGGAACAAAAAATATGCACCATCATTGCCAATCTCGAGAAAACCTTGCCCTTTCATCTAAAGATGCAATGTATCACCACATATGACCATTTGATCTCCAAGGCACTTAACATCAAAAGAGCCCTTATTTCACAAGGGGGGACAACAACATACCAAGAATATCAAGACAATTGACCATCTACTAGTTACAATGAGAAACCTCACACATGGGTGAAGAACAAAAACATCACTAATGATGGTATGGTTGATGCCAAGGTCATAATCAATGCCCCAAAACAAAACACACAATCATACCAACAACCATAAGGAAACAATTGAAACAACACGCAAGCCAACATGGTATCACAACCACCCAATAATCAAGTCAACAATCTGAATAATCAAGGGGGACCACTCCCACGGAACAAATATCCCCCCAAGCGAAAGTACACAACCCTTGGGGAATCAATTGAATATGTCATGAAGAAACTGGTACAGGGGAATCTCATTAAAATTTCCATTTATGAGAATTATCAAGAGCCCAAGTAAAAGCACCATGGTACAATGAAAATCACCTTTGCGATTTTCATAAAATCAAGGGACACACAACGGCCAATTGCATGAGGCTAAAAAATCTGATCCAAGACCTTATCGATGACAAAGTCATAAACGTTGAACAACCTACAGGAAATCAAGACCTTAAGATATACATGAATCTGATGCCCGATCATAATAAATGGAATAACCATGGAAAGACAAAATATGGCAATGTAAACCATGTGTACGATCATGTTGTCGCATCCTTAGATGAATGGGTCACTGTTGTTAATATCAAGGGAGCCAAAGCCGATTGTGGAGTCACCACACGTGGCGACAAAGTTATCATTGTTGGATCATCACAGCCACCTAGGGCATCCACCTCAAATTCAAAATCTAATCCCAGTGGTTATTGTAGAAGAGGGGGATTCGCTACTCACAAGTTCTCTTCATTCAGAGAGCCTCACAGGATGAACTGCCCTAATCTACCTCAATGGAACAATGTGAAAGTTTTATATTCAGAAAGAGCAAGTCACAAAGATTCTCTGGACAGACTGACAAGCTCTCGGCCAAAGGTTGTCAACACAAAATACGAATGACAGCGCGGTGCGTTGGCATCTCGTACGAACCAAAAAGTGAGTTTATCTTAAAAATTACCTAAATGACTACTTACACTCTGATTACTGAGAACTTCTAGAATGCAAGAAAGCAACAAGAAGTAATAAGACTGAAATGAAGTGAAATAGAGATGATAAAGATAAGGAGAAGAAAGGAAATACCTACGACCGTGCGAGTGATGAAGCTTCCAGCTCGTGAGTGTCTTCAATACCTGCACACAAGAGGGAGAGGGAAAATTGTTGGGTGGCTATATAGGAGCCTGCCTTAGTTAGACCTCGTTTTGGTGTTCCCACCTCTACAGATAGCTAGATAGATAGAGAGAAAAGTAGAAATGAAGTAAAGAGCACTCAAAGCACTACAAAATAGTGTTATGCCACTCAACCAAGTAATAGAGGAGAGGAGTGAAAGTTTACCACCTCCACTAAGAGCACTCAAGGCTGCGTGGGGGAGAAAATGAGAGGAACTCAAGCCTCTGGTGCAATGGTGTTTTGTTCCACACTTGCTCTACTTAAGTGGTGGAGTGTTGATGTTGTTTTTGTGAAGTGTAAAGTGTTTGGAGATTGAAGAGATGGTGAAGAAGCTGCTTAGAGCTTGTGAAGGGATCGTAGGAGAGATTGTGAAGCTTGTGAATGAAGTGAAGAAGTTTTGAAGAGATGTCTAGAAGATGGAAGAAGATGGTAGAAGATGGAATGCTAGTTCAAGGGATGAATTTGAAGAAGAGATGAAGAGAAACAGCCATATTCGGGTTGGTCGACTGAGGAGGGCGTTACAAATCAACCCCCAATGGGAAGTGTAACGCCTCTCTAGGCTCTAGACACGAGAATCTGTCAGGGACATCTGCGCACCGCGCAGGCGTCCTCGATAGAAATGCCTCCACCGACACTCAAAACAGGCACCAAGTGTGATGCAAGCAGCGGGCTTAGGTGGAATTAAGCCTCAGAACTTGGTTTTCTAAGGTGGATAAAGGCAAAAAGGGGATTTGCACATGGGGTGCAAATTCACTCTTATACATTTTACCGCCACTTTAGCGAGCACGAACATTGATGAGTGCTCGGTAAAGTAGATCAAGAAAGAGTAGAGTTAGAAACATATACCTGAACTGTCGATGAAGCAGATCACGATCTGGCAAACCCGAGAGTGCAGGGTCAAAAGAGGACTTTGTAGTTTCGCAAAACTATGAAGCTAAAGAAAGAGCATATACTCAGGATGAAGAAGATGTAGATCTTTGATCCGGTATATACACAGGAGAAGAGAAAGAAATGAACAAACCGTGTGGTGAAAGAAAGACCCGCTCAAGAGTAGAACTCACACCACCAAAGAGGTGATAAAAGCAGACCCCGCTCGAGGAGGAGAACCCGTATCACCAAAAAGCAAGTGGTGAAAGCAAAATTCGCTCATGAGTAGAACCCGCACCATAAAAGAGGAGTAATAAAAGCAATCCTCGCTTGAGGAGGAGAACCCGTATCACAAAAGAGGTGATAAAAGCAAACCCCGCTTGAGGAGGAGAACCCGTATCACCAAAAAGTACATAGTGAAAGAAAAAACCCGCTCAAGAGTAGAACCCACACCACAAAATAGGTGATAAAAGCAAACCCCACTAGAGGAGAACTCGTATCACCGAAAAGCGCATGGTGAAAGCAAAACCCACTCAGGAGTAGAACCCACACCACAAAAATAGGTGATAAAAGCAAACCCCGCTCGAGGAGGAGAACACATATCACCAAAAAGCACATGGTGAAAGCAAAACCCGCTCAGGAGTAGAGCCTGCACCACAAAATAGGTGATAAAAGAAAACCCCATTCGAGGAGGAGAACTCGTATCACCAAATAAGTATGTAAAGGAGCTTTACAGGTTCTTGGTCCTGCAAAGCATGTAAGCAGACAGTCACACAGACCATCGTCAAGTTGAAAGGATTTCAAAGGGGTCCCTTAGGAACCCTTCAAAAGAAGAGGGGTCCACTAAAGGGACGCGCTATTTCAAAAGCGAGGTCTAGTCAGGCTGCCCCCAAGCTAGACGCAAAGTTATGAAATTAGTCTAGTCAGGCTGCCCCCAAGGTAGACACCAATGAATTCATAAAATCTTTCAAAGGGCGTCCCTTGGGAACCCTTCAAAAGGAAGAGGGGTCCACTCAAGGGACACTTCAATTGAAAGAGAGAGCGAAGAGAGGGGCCCTTAAGAAGGATACACATCTCTGAAATGAGTTATCACTGCCCACAACGTACAGGGGAGGAGAACCATGCAAAATACTTAGAGCATGATAGAGGTAAACCTCGATATCACTTGTCAAGCAAAGAAAAGGAAGGTGCATCAATCAAACGGGAGTTTGATGGCACCTGAATCAAGAAGTTGTTGAATTTTGTCCTTCAAGGCCTTACATTTTCTAGTGGAATGACCAAGCACTCAATGGTATGCACAAAAAGAATGTTTTGCTTTGTCATGCTTATGAGATTTCTTATGTGTAGGAGAAGGAAGAGAGATTAGGCGGGATTTTAGAAGCCGCAAAAAAATACACTCTTGCTTAGATAAAGGATGAGTAGTAGGAAGCAAGCCTTTCTCTTGTGGAGAAAATTTTGACTTCTTACAAGAAGAAGAAGGCACGAAGGTAGAAGACAATGGAGGATAAATCAATCCATTAGAAGAAGGTTGAGCGGACTTCATGTCACCCTTCAACCGTGGTTTTTGTTTAGATTGTTCATTCAGGAAACCAAGCCCTAGATTACGCTTATGAGGCACAAATTCTATAGGGACTTGAATTCCTTGATCGTTACGCCCACAACCTTTATGCTCATAGTTATACCTAGGAAAAAGCCTAAAGTTGGGGCCATAACGTGTTTGTAGATCTTGAAAAGAAGGAGGATCCTCATAAAGAGCATTGTCCCAACAACGGGGATCACACTCCTTTATGAAATCGCCATCATCCTTCTTAATGGGACTACCGGCATCAACCTCCTTAACATAAGTGTGATCATCTTCCCCAGAAGGAGGATCAACACCAAGAGCATTACAATTTACATTCACCTTACCCTGCGATACAGAAGAGCAACCATCTTCGATAACAGGTTTATATGATGTTATCAGAAGGTCTAAGTGGATCAGGTCGACTTTATATTCCTAGATAAAGGAACTTGTAAAGTCTAAGGAACCCCAATCATCACCAAGACATGCATTCCTTTGAGGAGAGGTAGGAGTAGACTGAAGCAAATCCCACAACGAGACCTTATCTAGAGTAACCCAAGGTTGCTCGACAAGATTGTAACCACTAGGTGCTTTAGTCATAGGTTTGGAAGCTAAAAGAAGACTAGATTGTTTATTCATTCTATTCTCATAAGTATGGGCTATCGCTCTATAAGAGGGAGTCGTAGAGAGATCAAGAGAGTCACTATCAAATGGAACATCATTAATAGAAAAAACCATTTTAGAGGAAGGACTAGCTGGATTCACGTAAATAATCAGTCTCTTCAGCCTTGGAAGGGTAGCAGAGACATAGACTGCATTTACTAAATCATCACAACTAGTAGAATGATTATTTGAACACATATTCTCAACATCGATCCAAATAGGATAAAATGTGGAATAATTATTTGAAGAAACATTCTGAACATCGATCTAGGGAGAATCAGATGTGGAAGGAGGTTTTTCATTCGCTAATGCATCATCTCTAGAGGAGAGTGCATTGGGTCGAGAGGTAGGTTCATCATTCACGAATACATCCTCTCTAGAAGAGGGTGCATTAGAACGAAGATAAGACTCATCATTCACAAACATAATGTCCCTAGAAGAGAGTGCATTGGAAGGTATAAGAGATTCATCATTCACAAATGCAACGTCTCTAGAAGAGAGTGCATCAAAATGAAGAGAAGGTAGGGTAACATTAAGAAAGGTATCAATGATTTCTTTTTCTTGCAACAAAATATCCTCTAAAGTAAGACGACTTTTGTTAGAAGGATCAAGGATACCAAGTGACATGGGTAAAGACAAGTCACCATCACATGCATTAAATAAAATATCATTAACATTTTGAACAAAATTAGATATTAAACTAATAAAAGAAGATACTAAATCCATTATAATTTTTTTGGTATTTTCTATGTTCTAGTAATTAGCATTTTTGGAGGTCTCTGGAGCAGAATTTGAGGTAGGAACTTGCGTCGGTCCCTAAAATTTGATTGCCAAAGGCACTAGTATTTCAAGGACTAAATAATTTCTCTAGGAGACCTTTCCAACGGTGCAAACGATTCTGAATTCCAAACACCAAGTCAAAAGTTATGACCCTGCCAAGTAGGGGTAAATAAATTCCTAGTTTCTCGAAGAACATTGTTCTTCACGTCAAGTTCACCAAAATGTAGAAGAGGGGGATTCGCTACTCACGAGTTCTCTTCATTCAGAGAGCCTCACGAGATGAACTGCCCTAATCTACCTCAATGGAACAACGCAAAAATTTTAGATTCAGAAAGAGCAAGTCACAAAGATTCTCCATACTGACAAGCTCTCAGCCAAAGGATGTCAGCACAAAATACAGACGACAGCGGGGTGCGCTGGCATCCCAGAGGTGTGCTAGCATCTCGTATGGACCAGAAAGTGAGTTTATTTCAGAAAATGCCTAAATGACTACTTACACTCCGATTACTGAGAACTTCTAGAATGCAAGAAAGTAACATGAAGTAATAAGACTGAAATGAAGTGAAATATAGATGATAAAGATAAGGAGAAGAAAGGAAATACCTATGACCATGTGAGTGATGAAGCTTCCAGCTCGTGAGTGTCTTCAATACCTCCACACAAGAGGGAGAGGGAAAATTGTTGGGTGGATGTATAGGAGTCTGCCTCAATCAGACCCTGTTTTGGTGTTCCCACCTCGACGAGCAGCCAGATAGATAGAGAGAAAAGTAGAAATGAAGTAAAGAGCACTCAAAGCACTACAAAATAGTGTTATGCCTCTCAACCAAGTAATAGAGGAGAGGAGTGAAAGCTTACCACCTCCACCAAGTGCACTCAAGGCTGCTTGGGGGACAAAATGAGAGGAACTCAAGCCTATGCTGCAATGGTATTTTGTTCAACACTTTCTCTATTGAAGTGGAGTGTTGATGTTGTTGTTGTGAAATGTAAAGTGTTTGGAGATTGAAGAGATGGTGAAGAAGTTGCTTAGAGCTTGTGAAGGGATCGTAGGAGAGATTGTGAAGCTTGTGAATGAAGTGAAGTTGTGAAGAGATGTCTAGAAGATGGAAGAAGATGGTAGAAGATGGAATGTTAGTTCAAGGGATGAATTTGAAGAAGAGATGAAGAGAAACGGCCATATTCGGGTTGTTCGGCCAAGAAGGGAGTTACAAATCGACCCCCAATGGGAAGTGTAATGCCTCTATAGGCTCCAGACACGAGAATCTGTCAGGGACGTAAGCGCGTTACACATACATCTGTGTGTCGCGTGGGTTTCCTCGAAAGAAACGCCTCCACCGATGCTCAAAATAGGTGCCAAGTGTGATGCAAGTAGCGAGCTTAGGTGGAATTAAGTCTCTGAACTTGGCTTTCTAAGGTGGATAAAGGCATAAAGAGGATTTGCACATGGGGTGCAAATTCGCTCTTATACAATTATAATGTGTTAGACTAGCTGAAAAGAACCCCCGCTCAGATCTCCATCATTGAGTTACTGAAGATATCACTCACACATAGAAAAATCCTAGAGGAAGCATTGGCTTCATCCACCGTCTCTGCAGATCTTGATGCTGACCAATTCCAAGCTATGGTTGGACACCTCACCATGCCTCATCTCCTAACATTTTTAGATCAGGACTTTCCCAGTCAACCATCTCATAACCACACACTCCATCTTGAAGTCCTGGTCCATAAAAACAAAGTCAAAAGGGTCTTGGTGGATGGGGGTGTAGGTTTAAATATTTGTTCACTCAAGCTAATAAAGAATATGGGATTCTCCGAGGACTCCATTGAAAAAGGAAAATGTATAACAATTAGGGCATATGATGATCAGGAAAGAGTGTCTCAAGGCACCATTAAACTCCCTATTCAAGTAGGGCCAACCATCATGGAAACCACATGCCAGGTCCTTGACCTTGATTTACCTTATAATATCATCTTGGGGTGTCCATGGATCCATGGGATGCAAGTCGCCACTTCCACCTTTCATCAGTGTGTCAAATCTCCCTATCAAAACCAAGAGGTCACGGTCCATGGTGATCCTGAGCCCTTTTATTATTGCAAGAATTTGGAAGCAAGGTACTATAAAATCCCTTAAGTCCCAAAGAATGATGAAGGCCCTTCAACCCCATATGTAGACCCAACTACCTTAGCCTCCACTTATGAGACAAAGACATCCGCCATTCCTGACATTTCTGAAATCAAAGTCATTATCCAAGACAATGGGTGTGGGGATTATAGAATGAAGAAAAGTGCTTTCATAGTGGGAGAGTTACATCAATCTCCTAGGTCTCGTGGGTAGCCCCAACCAATTGAAACATCATCCCAAACCTTTAAAGCAGACCCCTCCAAATTTAGATGTTGGGGGGAGCTAAGTTGGGAAGTGGTAGATGAAAAAGACATATCAAGTCTGCTATACCAAGATGAAAGGCGTGTGCCTGATCTTCCCATGGATGATAGTAGCAAAGGACTACAAATGATGCTTGGTATGGGTTATAACAGAAACAAGAAACTTGGGAAAAATGACAATGGTCTTCTAGTACTGCTCATTCCTGAGAAGCGTATAAGAAATCTTGGCCTCGGATGTACCCCTCTGAAGGTAACCATACTTGGAAAAGGTGCCCCGGTTAGAAAATTCAAAGCACCCCCATAGTTGTTGGTATCCATAGGTCTGCCCTTAGACAACTATACCTTTGACATATCTGATGTGTGCAGTGATGAAGATCCCATAACTAACTTACCCATGCTATTCGAGGATTCCTCTCTTCTCATGATTATTTCCCTATCTTTTGAGTCAAACAACCAAACCCATGAGCTAAACTTAGTTTATCCCCAACTCATCGATTACGACCAACGAGGACCACCAATTTTGGACACATTCGAAAATGATGAGGTGCTCTCAAAATTCATGGGATTGTGAGATACTATACCATGTGGAGATCACAAAGCTGGGTTGAACATCGTGCTAGAAACACATGCCTATTATGGGGAAACAATTGAATCCTTCAGTCTCAAAAAGTGAAAATTTGAGAATAATATCTAGGTCTTTGAGTGAAAACCACACTATGGCACTCTCAGACCTAAAAATAGTAAAAATAAAGGATGAATCCAATGGTGAAAACCTCTCTGAGGTGTCAGAGGATGGGGGATTCAATCTTCCCCTTAGTGCTATTGATCAGGAGAAGTCAACAGTTTTAGCATAAAAGTGCAATCCAGTCAACCTGGGAACAAAAGAAATGCCACATATTACCTTCTATGCAAAATCACTCTTGACAGGAGAACAAGAACTCCTAGCTGCATTTCTAAGAGAAAGAAAGGTAAACTTTGCATGGACCTATGTTGACATGCCTGGGTTTGATCCAGAAGTTGTGATTCACCACCTAGTCGTATACCCAGAAGCAAAGCCAGTAAGACAAAAAATAAGAAAGATGCATCCACATATAACATTATTGGTCAAAAGGGAATTACAAAAGTTCCTTGACGTTGGTTTCATACGGCCGATTGATTATCTAGAGTGGGTTTCAAATCTTGTACCTGTTTCAAAGCCCACTGGGGGCATTCAAATTTGCACTGACTTCAGAGATTTGAACAAGGCATATCCCAAGGATGAATTTCCTCTCCCAAACATTTATATGATAGTGGATATGACAACAAGACGTGAAATGCTATCACTAATGGATGGATTCTCAAGGTACAATCAAATCATGATAGCTAAGGAAGACCAACATAACACAACTTTCACTTGTCCATGGGGGACATATTGCTGGAATATGATGCCATTTGGGTTGAAAAATGCAGGAGCTACCTATCAAAGGGCCATGACACTAATATTTCATGATATGATCCACAAAATTGTGGAAGATTATGTGGATGACATATTGGCCAAGTCAAAGAAATGTCGAGATCACATACCAGCTCTAAGCTCCATCTTTGACAAGCTAGAAGAGTACAAGGTCAGACTCAATCCAAAAAAGTGTGTCTTTGGGGTACAATGAAGCAAGTTACTAGGATACATTGTATCTATGAGAGGAATCGAGATAGACTCCACTAAATTAAAATCAATCCTCGAGATGGAGGCATCAAAAACATTGAAACAACTAAGAGGCTTACAAGGAAGACTCCAGTCCATCTGTCAATTCATAGTGCAACTAGTAGACAAGGCTATCCCATATTCTTATCTCCTCCACAAGGGGGTAGCATACAAGTGGATGAGAAATGTGATCATGTGTTCAACAAGATCAAAGAGTACTTTCTCACACCACCAATTCTTATGCCACCAATTCCAGGAAAACCCTTGATCCTGTATATATCGGCAACAACAACAACCCTTGACACTCTCCTAGAACAACATGATGAAAATGGGAAAGAGAGATCTATTTAATACATCAATAGAACCATGGTGGGACACGATATGAATTACACATCCATTGAGAAGGCTTGCTTAGCAGTTTTGTTCGCAACACATAAATTTAGACACTATATGTTGGCACACCAGATAAAACTCATTGCAAAGATAGACCCTCTCAAGTATCTTCTTTCTAAAGCAACGCTCATAGGGAAAACAACTAAATGGGTTATGATCTTGATAGAACATGACATTGAGTATTTCAAACAAAAGGCTATTAAAGGACAAGCAATTGCAGATTAGCTGGCAGAAGCATCGATATATTTAGAGAATCCACTCGTATCAAAATTCCCTGATGAGTCAATCTTTAACTTATGTGTGGAAGATCACTGTAAAATGTACTTTGATGGATCCTACACACAATACGGGTCAAGAGAGAGAGTATTCATTACACCGCAAGGGGATTGCATACCTAAATCATACAAGTTGTCATTTCTGTGCACAAATAACATTGCAAAATATGAGGCTCTTGTCATAGGGATGAGAATTGCAGTGCAGTGGCAGATCATAGCACTCAAGGTCTATGGAGATTCTTAGCTTATCATCAACCAAGTCAATAATGAATATCAAACGAAGGATGACAAGTTGACTCCATACAAGAAACTGGTGGAAAGCCTCAAAAATTCCTTCATTGATATCACATTTGAGCAACTACCAAGAGCAAATAATAGAGCAACGAGTGCTATGGCAATAATTGGGTCGCTACTGGATGTCCCACGCCACATCCCAAAGCAAGAATTCCTTGTAGAGCAGCTTCTCATACCAGCATTCAAGGTACCAGAGTCTAAATTTGTGTGTGAAATCATTGGTCCTCGTGATCCCTGGTATCATGATATATACACGTACTTGCAAATAGGAGTCCTCCCCTCCAATATAACCTCAAAACTTAAAAGAATTTTTTTCAAGAAGTCATCCTGCTTTGTTATCTTAGGAGACACCCTATACCGTAGGAGTATTGAAGGAACCCTTTTACAATGCCTTAATACTGAGGAAGCTTTGACTATTTTAACCGAGGTACACAATGGCATTTTTGGGTCACATTCGAGTGGTATGATATTAGCTAAGAAATTGTTGAGGACTGGGTACTATTGGCCTACAATGGAAAGGGAAGCTCACGACTATGTTTGAAGGTGCTTGTAGTGTCAACAGCATGGGGATCTCATCCATGCACTAGCTCAAGAGCTCCACCCAATCATTACACCTTGGCCCTTTTCACAATGGGGGATCGATCTTGTTGGAAAAATCATCCCCACCTCATCCAGTGGACATAAGTTTATCATCACCACCACAGAGTACTTCACAAAGTGGGTAGAGGCCATTCCCATGACCTATATCATAGGAAATCAAATTTCCAAGTTCATCCTAAACTACCTAATTTGTCGCTACGATGTTCCTCAAGTCATTATCTTAGATAACAAGACACCTTTTAAAAACTAGGATTTTCGAGACCTATGTCAAAATTTCAAAATCCAACATCGCGTTTCCACTCCATACTACCCTCAAGGAAATGGCCAAGTTGAGGCTACAAATAAGACCATCTTAAATATCCTCAAGAAAACAGTCAATGACGTTGGTCGTGACTAGCACTTGAAGTTAAATCTCGCCTTATGGGCCTATTGAACAAGCATTCGCACACCAACATGTGCCACCCCTTTCTCCCTGGTCTATGGATTAGAATCCATCCTCCCCATTGAGATCGAGCTCCCATCCCTAAGAATATCATTGTAGAATCTCATCACAGATGAAGAATATCGAGTGTCACGATTGAACGAGTTGGAACTACTGGATGAGCGACGCATGGATGCCTTAAACCATTTGTAAGTCTATCAGAATCATCTCAAGAGGAGCTACAATAAGAAGATTAGGAGTTCAAACTTTCAAGTTGGAGAGCTTGTGTTGAAGGAGAATTAGAAAAATGTACCAAATGCAGACAACAAGGGCAAGTTTGAACCCAATTGGTTGGGACCCTTCATCATCACAACAAGCTACAAGTCAGGGGAATATCAACTATCAACGCCAGAAGGGCAACCTCTGTAGGAGCCTATGAATAGCTCCCATCTCAAAAAAACTTACACCTAAATCTTACAAGGTGTAAATCAAAAAATACAAAAAAATCAAAAAATATAAAAATAAAAAAAACTCAAAAAAATGATTGAAAATAGTAAAGAGAAAAAAATCGTCCTCTAGTGAAAACCACTTCGGCGGCGCTTTGGGAAAGTACCTTGGTGAAAACCTGGCAAACAAGCACCTTGTGTAAATAATCACTCTCCATCCACCATGACTCCTGCAGCTTGTTCTGCATCATCTATCCATCATACTTCTGTATCGCTATCCATCATTCATCCAACATGCTTTCATTCATCACCCATCCGCGTCTGCATCATAGCTTGATCCTGTGTTCATATCGTGATCCCTCCTAGTACTACTCAACCCATTTCTAAGGTCAATTTGTCCTACCTATATCAGAGTAGTCTATTGCATCATGTTGGGGGCATGTTCTTATCGAATTAGATTCGTGTATATTCTTGAAGTCTTCCTTAAAAAAATAAATAAAAACATTCATAAAATCAAAAAATCCAAAAACATCGAGAAAATTAAAAAAAACCAAAAACATTCAAAACATATCAAAATCCAAAAATAGGTCAAAAGGTCAATAAAAAATTCAAAAACAGAGTCATCTTGTCAAACTACGAGTCTTTGAGCTTTGAACGTAGGCAAGGTTGATCTTTGATAATCCCCCGAGACACTTAGGTCAGTCCTTTAGGAGTCCATCATAATAAATTGGCAATCTGTTTATTCATATCTCATCAATAAATGAGTTTATGTTAGTCGAACTACATGGTCTCTGTGTGTATAATGTAGGCAAGGCTAATCTTTGACCAGCCCCTGAGGTCCCTAGGATAGGTCTTTAGGTTAGTCTCTTGGTTAAAATCTCATAAAACACCAAAAACATTGGAAAATTTGAAAATAAAAACATTTGCAAAAACATCTCAAAAAAACCCCAAAATAGCCTCAAAACATTAAAAAATCCAAAAATTTGAAAAAAATCCATCCATCCCATCTCGCAATCACTCAAAATAAACATTTGCTCATAATAAATCATCGTCAATCTCAACCTTTGGTGAAACAGTCGGAAACAAGTCTAGCAGTGTGAAAGTGAAAACTCAAACGTCAAGGTCTCAAGTCTAGGTCAGTAGGTAAACAAGTTGGTCAACTCTTGGTACTAATATCTCATCATCTAGTCAAACCCAAAATCATCTGATAACATCATGTCCTAGGATGCATTCTTCCTACAATGGACATCAACATCAAGCATCATCGTAGTTTAGTCTTGGCTAGCAATATGAAGAACATTAGCTTGTTTGTTTACTTGATCTTTGTCTTTTGGCTTATCTTATTGTGTTCATTTTGATGACCTCTCGATGATGTCCAAACAAAGGGATTTAGAGAGAAAGGAATGGGGCAACGATCATTATCTTTTTATCTATTATACTTGTTGGATGTTCTTGTAATATAACCTTGGTCATACGTGCTTTGTTTGGTTTACAGGGAGGGTGTTTTAGGTGTCTTGTTGACCACATAGGAAGGCTTGCCTTTCTATGTTTTGTTTTGAGATGTTTCGAATATATGAACTACATTTTAAATGAGGTTCTATATGTCAGGTGTGAACAAGAGTACTCCTATCTGATTGTCAAGTCAAAGTCCATCACACTAGGTGCAACGCCATCCTGGTTCTTTATACCTTGATGCATCATATCTATGTGTGTTATCAAACATAAGGTAAGTAAGCCCTTTTAAAATCCCAATTCCTGATAAGCATCATCATCATCATCATCTCTAATAAAGTCTCATAGATCATAGACTTGTTGGATCCTCTTGTCTTCATCTCATTTCTTCTTTCTTCTTTTCGTGCTAACATGGTACCATGATAGTTAATAAAAACATCACCAATGCATCCATTCTACATCCACAAACCGTCAGCATATTGTATATCATATTATATAGAAAATACTAATCATCTCACATGCATTGCATAATATAGATTGGTTATTCTAAGCATCTCATAAACCATACATTTGCATCCATTGCATAATCATAAAAGCATCGACATATCATCCATATAAGCATCATCATATCATCCATACATGCATCATCATATCATGGATAGAAAAGATACTAAAAAAGAAAAGAGCATGTCATACATCTCATGATCATAGCATATAAACATCATCCATTAGGGGCATAATATAGATCTATTAGTCTAAAAACATTAAGATAATTTGCATTTGCATCCATATCATCCATACATCATCATCATAAAAGTGCATAGAAAAGATACTGAAAAATAAATGCATCCATGACATCCATAAAATATTTGCATAATCATACATCACATCACATCACATAATATAGAATCACATTGCATATACATCCATCCATAATGCATAAATAAAATAAGACACATCTCATAACGAATCGATCATATCATATATATCAAAAAAGTATAACTGTCGTGGTACAAAATCAGGATCATGTATGTATCAATCAAATGAGGCTATAAAAAATGAAGCCCATGGATCTCAAAAAGAATCAAGTACCACTGATCAAAATTGTGTGAGCTAGCCCTAGTGGTTGCTCCCCTCACTCACCCGCCTCCCTAGCTAGTCTTGCCTGTACCTTGTTTGTTGAGAAAACTCTGGCACCCGAACCGCCTAAGGCACTGCCTGTCGATAATGTAGCTTGTAGTACTCATCCTCTCGCACTGCCTTGCGGTACATCCGTGCAGGGACTATCCTTCCCTATGATGCAGTAGTCATGCTCTCTAGCTGTTGTCTCCTGCCAACCTCCTGTGCCAACTACAACTCTGTCGTCTATCATTGCTCTCTCGTGGTCTCGCTCAATGGTGAGGGCCTAGACCTGTTGTCTGGCCTGGTCCCTCTCTGCTGTAAGTGTTTATACCTGAGCCTGTAACCCCTTAATTTTCCCCTACAACTATTGTATCAGGGCATCTTTCTGGGTTGAGGTAGCAAAGGTGGTGGTGGCGGCTGTTGATCCCTCTAGGGTGGTTGTTGGTCCCTAGGGTGATCCCTCTATTGGTGCCCGTCTCCCTGATCCGTCTAATCTGGCTGGTGTGGAGATGGTCCTCCTCCTCCTCCTCCCCCTGTTGGGACCTGTACTGCTTGTCCTCACCTTGTTGTCCGGCCTCAGGGTCTCCATCATGGAAGTGTTGCCCCTAGAACTGTCAATTGAATGGGAGGCCTGAACCAATCGTCATAGGCATGTGTAGTGCCTGGATCTGTTTGTCCCTGATCATAGGCCCATGGCCTAGCTACCAGCTACCTGGAGGAATCGACTGCATCTGGTGTAGGGATCGTCTGACCCCATGTGGTCTATTTGGTAGACCGAGCAAAGAGCCGTGCACTGATTATCGGGGTGGTCCTGCACATCTCCAAACTATTTCGCTACCCTATCAGGTAGGTAGCGCTCGATCATGGTGTGCTCCCGCCCCTGCATAAGTCTATCCTACTTGGTGTAGAATAACTGTTGTACATCATCATACCACATGGGCATCCGCAACCAAGGTCTCTAGGTAAAAATTGTCATCTCATCCAAAACCCTCTTCCAGTGAGGTAGACCTGTTTGTCCTGTATGTCTAAATGTGAGGCTGCCCCTATACCTCCAAAATGTTGGGTCGTCGGGCTCGACATCGACCACTGTAACCCTCGATCAAAGCACGACTATGTGCTCCCATGCCCAGATGTGCAATAATGTGACCCTGACACCAATTGCTCTGCTGTCACAATAGGAAAACTCGTGCAAATCATGGTATAGTGAGGCTAAAATCACTGGTCCCCAAGAAAAACAACACCTCCTAAATAACATCTAATCCCAAGCCAGACCCCATCTTGGACTGAAATATCAACCTCGTCGGTCTAAAGCCACTAGTCCTGAGACGATCGTCGCAACAATCAGTCAGAAAGTCGACACCCGACCTTTGTAATACTCAAGATCGATCTATCCCTTGGTAAAAATGATCTCATTTGTCCCCATGATCTCATAGCATCCATCTGTATTGGCATCCATGTCATATATAACTCTCTCACAATGGATGGGCAATTACAGAATAGCTAGACGTCCTCCAATGTGATGGTCACCTCGCTGGTGGGAAAGGATGATGTCTCATTGTGCCATCGCTAAGCTAACACAGTCATCATCGTTGAATGTGTCCTAATGGCAGGCACGTAAGCAACATACCAGAGGTCGATCACGCCAAGGTGCTCCTATAGTAACTCGTGTAGTTCGCTCAATCTGCTAAGCACCAATGGTCGGTGCTCGTGTGAATGCATAGGCTCTCTGTCCTCCTGCACCCATGAAGCCACAACGTCAAGTTTCGTAAAAAGACTAGACCATGTTTGAAGTTTTTGGCACTGAAATAGCAATTGTGTCGCTATTTGCAAAGGCATTGCTCTTTGAAAACTCCAAACTGCGATGCTAGGACCCCCCAAAGTGCAAACCAAGTCGCGGCATCACTGTTTGATCCGTGGGCCTGTTTGACCAAAAAACCAAAAAACTTAATTGAAGTGCGGCGTTTCCATTTGCAATGGTGTCGCCCTTTGGGGTTTGCAACCTAAAACCTAAATTGCGACGCGACATCGCAAGTCACAATAGTGGTGCAATTTGAAGCTGAGCGTCACCGATTATGCACTTTTAGCGTCGCTAAATAGCGACGTTGGACAAGTTGACCCTTTAAACCATAAAAAATGTGCACAAAAATCAAAATTAAAAGTCGGGTTAGGATAACGTATTGTTGGTCCTGTGCCTGGAGGTCTCTAGTAGACTTGAACTCGCTTGGAAATGTATCGGGGAAGCACTCTTTGCACCATTCTACACGAGGGTCAGAGCTCAAAATGAAGGAAATCTCAAAGCTTGAATGTGAAAATGAATTGAAAGTGACCCATCAAAGGCTATTTAAGCTTGAAAAATTAGGGTTTTTTGCCCCGTTTTAGCCGTCAACCTAGGGTTTTCCTCCCACGACCTCGTTTTTGCTCAACTAAAGCTCGTTTTGCATCCTGTTTTCGCGTTTTGGCACGTTTTCAACATCTTGGAGCCTTTTTGGACCCGTTGGGTAACTTGTCTTCTTTTTTCGCGAGATCACCCAAAAATCCAAATTTTCATCCGATCTCTCGAGGGGGAAATATACTAACATAATTCTTTCGCTGGGGCAACAGTGGAGCATCCAAAAAAATTAGAATTTTTTTGAGTTTTGATCTCGGTATTCTTTGAACCAAATGCATCAGGTACATTGCTTCAAAGAGGGGAAAAATGTAGACACGTAAATTATACTAATTGATCTCGTGCACCTAATCCTAATTTACTAACACCAATTCTACCTAAATCTTCTCTCTGCTAACCATTTAATCAAATAATCTTTATTTGATTAAATTCATCATAATTCCTCTATTAATTAAATAAATCATTTTATTTAATTAATCCCAATGTTCCTCTTTTGATTAAATAAATCATTCTATTTATTTAATCCTAAGTTCATCTCCTTTAAATTGAATAAATTAACCTTTATTTGATTTCAATCTAACATCATCCCTTTAATTAAATAAATCAAACTTTATTTAATTAAATCTAATGTTCATTATTCCTCCCATTTGATTTAAATAAATCCAAAAATCTAAGTCAAATGTCAAATCAAACTAATCTCCATCTAAGTTAATTAAATCTTGATTAACTCTAACACTAATCCATCATATCCTCTAGATTTTGCAACCTGCATTCCTCTATTTCATTCAAAAATGGGATCTCATTGGAATATTCTTCCATTTTTGAAATCTCCCTCCCAAAAGGACTTGTCCTCCAACATGTCATTAAAGCCTCTTACAAGTCCTTTTTCTTGAGCCAAGTGGCATTAACTCCTCTTTCTCTCTTCCTCCACAAGCCAACTTTCAAATTTCAAATTTCCACCTAATTGCATTTATTTGCACATTGATAAAAATGTGCTTCACCTCTCTCCACTAGCATGTTGACAAGTGGCACAATGCCATTGGTCTATCTTTAATCCCACATTCTTCATATCTTTCATTCCTCCATCCTTCTTTCCTATAAATGGAGAGCTCTTCTACTGATTTTGGATCCACAACTTTATGCAAGGTTATTATCTACAGGTTTTGAGAAAATTCATCAACACTTCATCCAAGTTTTCATAGCTTTCATCCATCTTAGCTATGTTATGGTCAAATTTCATCAAGGAGCATCAATCTTCATCAAATTTCATCAAAGCTTGCAAGAAATTGGGAAAGGGCTACTTTCCACATCAAAGTAGCACCAATTCCCCCATGGGATTGAGGGTTTGAATGTCTTGAGCAAGATTTAGTAGCTTTTATTTGATATTATTTGCTTTGTTTCTTGTTCTTTGCATTTGAATTAATTGCATGGGGAATGATTGTTTTAGATGTGTTTGATGACTAACATTGTGTTGTTTGTCTATGTTTGAGCAGGTCTAGAGCTACCATTCACATTTATAACAGTTATAAACATTGTAAATGCTTAGCTATATTCATGGCAATCATAACATTCACTTTATGCATAGTGTGGTGCCTATATTGGTGACTCTTTAATGGTTTACAACAACCATTCAAATGGATTTTATCATTACCTTTACATGGCATGACTGCCATTGAATAGGCTGCCAAAAATATATTCTTTAATAATATATATATATATATATTATAATATATACACTACAATATATATATATATGTATATGTATATATATTAATGTATATTTATATGACAACTACTTAAATATAATATATATACAATAATATATATATCCCATTTGAATGCCTGCATATATATTACATATATATGTATGAGTATACATAGATACTATCATCTACGTATATTCATACCTACATACATACATATATATGCATCATCATACACACACACATATATTCATATATATAGTCAAATATACATTATATATAACATATGCTATCCACAAGAGTTTTAACATTTTAATTCAAATTGATAAAACGGTCAAGGGGGATCAAAGACGACCAAACCTAACTTTTCATATGAACCAAAATACTATCAACTTAGGTTTAGCACTTACTGATACAAATCACAGACTAAATCGACAAGGTTCCTATAACCTATGCAAGTGAGTGTGTGTGTCTACTTTGATAGATATACCAATGGTTCCAATACAAACCTCCTCTCTTGGGTGATACTCTCCCTCCCCCACTTGAGGGCTCAAACCTTTCCTGCATCCAACTTAGAGCAACATGTTTGTAGTTAGTTGATAACATATATTTCACATTTATAATATAACATAAGCATCATTAAAGCATTTAAAAAATAATTTCATCATAATGCATATTCATACATTTCATTTATCCATGAACATCATCAAGACATAATCATGTATTAAAAGCATATTTACTGATAAAGGTAATAGTATTTGGAAAATAAACAAGGTGTAACATATCCTCCACCTCAGGAATCATTGTCCATGATGATTTAAAGTATCAAAACATAAAAACATAACAATAATTGTTTCTAGGAACTTTCAAAAGCTCGAACAATGTGAGGAAATCTTCGCTTGATCTTAAGATAGTCTTCCCATGTAGCAGATTCTTCTGCATACGTCCCATTGGACCTTACATTGAAGGACTTCTCTATTATGTAGGTGAATCCTATGCATTTCAAGCACTCTAAAAGGCTCGGTCATTACCACTCCTAGGTCTTGTACCTGTAAAGCATTCCAATCAACAATATGGTTACCACCTGGTATATACTTTTTAAGGTACACTACATGAAATATATTATGCATCATGGCAAGAGCTGGCAATAAAGCAATTCTGTAAGCGATCGTGTTGACTTCTTTGAGAACCTTAAAGAGAACTACATAACACGAAGCTAGTTTGGATGAATTTCCAAACTTAATCAAACTCTTATGAGGTTTGAATCTAATCAAAACCTTCTCTCCTACTAAGAGATGCCTTGGCGCATGCTTAGCATCTGCATAACTCTTTTTCCTATCATTTGCTTTCGCTAACCTTTTCTTTATCAAAGTAACATGTCCTCCATCTCTAATAGCATCTTTGGACCAAGGCTAATCCTATCTTCTAGCTTATCCCACCTTATAGGAGTTCAACACTTTCTTTCATATAATGCTTCAAATGGAGCCATCTTGATAGTAGAATGATAAGAATTATTGTATGAAAATTCTACCAGTGGTAAATAATCTTCCCACTTGTATTGTTGATCCATGCAATATATTCTTAGTAGATCCTCCAATACTTGTTTTACCCTTTCTGTATGACCATCTATCTCAGGGTGATAGGCTAAACTTACAATTGAATCCCAAGTGAGTAAATTAGGGTTTTCCAAAACCTCAATGTTACACGAGCATCCCTATCTAAGATAATATTCTCAAGAACACCATGCAATCTAAACACTTCTTGCACAAACTTTCGAGCTACGAAAGGTGCCCCATTTATCTAGTTTCCTAGTATAAAATGAGCTACCTTGGTGAGCTTGTCCACCACTACTAAATTAGCATTATTCTCATTCCTTGACATAGGAAGGCCTTGTACAAAATCCATAATGATTTTTGACTTCCTCTCTAAAATTTCATGAGGATATAATAGTCCTATTGAGTGATGATTCTCTCCCTTCACCCTCTAACATTCTAGACAACTTGCTACAAACCTTGCAACATCTTTCTTTATTCCTTTTCATAAATATAGTGGCTTCACATAAGCCAATAGCTTTGTCACTCCAAGATGTCCTAAATATGGTGCAAAATGAAATTCCTTCCACACCATATTCCTTAGCTCCTCAGAGTCTGGTACGTAAATCCTTCCTCTAAATCTTAGTAGTCCATCTGATTCAAAATGGAAACCATCATACCTTGAATCTTGAGGATCGTCCATGAGGGCTTGCTTAACTTGCTCATAATACTCATCACCCTTAGACTTTTGCAACAGTTAATTCTTAAAATCAGAATGGATTGATATCATTGAGGAGATGTCTCCTTCAACTTAGGGCATCTACAACTCGATTTTCCTTTCCCTTTATATAGTTGATTTCAAAATCATAATTTGATATCAGCTCAATCCATCTCCTATGTTGAGCATTCATATTTGGTTGGGTAAATAATTACCTTAGACCATGATTATTTGTCTTTAGCTCAAATGGTTTTGCAAGCAACTAATGTATCCATATTTGCAATGCATTAACAACTGCTGCTAGCTCTAGACCATGCAGATCATATTTTTATTCATGCGGCTTCAACTTCCTAGACTCATAGGAAATAACACACCCTTCCTGCATTAGTACCCCTCTTAGACCTTCTCTTGAAGCATCAGTGATGACAACAAAATCACCTTCTATATTTGGTACCTTAACAACTAGAGTCATAGTTAACTTCTCTTTCAGCTGGTCAAATGCCTCTTGACATTTTTCTAACCACTCAAACTTTTTCCCTTTCCTTTGCAATGATTAATGGGAAAATCTATTTTAGAAAAGTTAGCTTCAAACTTTCTATAACATCCAACCAATCTCATAAATCTACGGACTTCGTGCACATTCTTTGATGTAGACCACTCTAGTACAACTTTGATCTTAGTTGGATCTACTGCAATTCCCTCTGCTAAGATTACATGACCCAAATACTATACTTTATTTTGGAAGAAGGTACACTTAGAAAGGTTTCCATAAAGTTTATATTCCCTTAGATGTTGGAGAACAATCTACAAGTGTTGGAGATGTTCTTCCTCATTCTTAGAATATATAAGAATTTCGTCTAAGAATACTAGCACAAACTTATCCAAACATTCTCTAAACATGTTGTTCATTAGGTTCATGAATGTTGATAGCACATTCATCAGTTCAAAGGGTAGGATTATGAACTCATAATGTTCATACCTTGTTCTAAAGGCTATTTTGTGGATGTCTTCATCCTTGAGCCTTAGTTGATGGTAACTCGATCGCAAATCAATCTTTTAAAATACTGTTGCCCCACACATCTAAATCAAAGATATCATTGATACATGGTAAGGGATACTTATTCTTTATTGTTGCTTTGTTAAGCATGAAATAATCTCTACATAAGCGCAGTGTACCATCCTTCTTGAAAAAGATCATTAGTACTCCCCAAGGTGATACACTGGGTCTAATTAATCCCTTGGACAACAATTCCTATAGTTGAGCCTTTAACTCCATCAACTTAGTTGTGGTCATTCTATATAGAGCCTTGGATATAGGTTTTGATCCTGGAACAATATCTATAGAGAAGTCAAAAGCTCTTTTAGGAGGTAACCCATGTAATTCATCTAGGAAGACATCCTCAAAGTCCCTTAAAATAAACTACTTTTCCATATATGATCACTCTTGTTCCATTATTTCCCCTTCTTTTGCTTCCTGAAGATTTTTGGATGCATAGTACATCAAGTCATCTTAAAAGATGAACTCTTTGTAATCATCAAGATTTTCCATTTTGACTGCAAAAAGTTGACAACCCTTTTTCTTGGCCCTTTTTATCTACATTATCGAGATTTGTCATAAATTTACTTATCCAAGTGCACCTTGCAAGTACACTCTATTTTTGAAGTTATCTAAACACTCTACTATTTTGGCATAAAAGTTGACTTGGCTCTTTGCCTCAATAACCAATTTAACCCTAGAATAAAATCATATGATCCTAAGGGGGCTATGTACAAATTTACTTTCATTGAGAAACTCAAAATTTCAACCCTTGCCTCAAATAGACACTACACTACCTTTGCTCTTGTCTGGTTTTTATATTCTACAAACTACGACTTTTCCATATAACCAACTTTCCTAGATAACTTGCTTGCTACTTTTGGATAAATAACCATTCATTAGCACCAATGTCTATTAAAATTGAAATTGGTATGCCAAGTAAAGTACCTAGAGTCTTAATTGGACTAATCTAGTACTTCGCTTGATGATTATCCAGTGTCGCATGAATCCTCTACTGGAATGTCGCTTGTTGGGAAGGTAAAGGATTCCCATGAGGTTGTGTCCCTTGTGTCTTGTTAGGACACTGGTTGGTGTAATTGTCACCGCCACAAGAGAAACACACCCTAGAGGCCCTCGCCTTTCTAAAGGCTTCCCAAAGTTATCTTAACTCCTCTTGGGTTTATTGTTGTTTTTCCTCCTATAGTTACTTCTAGCCTCATTCTGATTATTCTAGAACCCTCTATCCCCTTTCTTCTTGAAGTCTTGATGGTCACCCTTCTTAAATGTTTGGTTGGATTGTGACTAGTTAAACTTCTTATGACTCTTCTCTCTATACACAAAAATAGACCTCAACTTTTGTTCTTGCTTTATAGCCTTCTCGTACACTTGGTCCATGGTGGTAGGACCATGTACATCCACTTCTCCTTCAGAGCCCCATAATGAATTTCTTGATTCAAAACCTCTTTTCCTTGTAGTACTAAGGTACGCACTTAAGAAGGTGAGTAAATTTTTCCCAATATTAATTGATAGTAGAATCTCCATGTCTCGGGTTCTAGAAATTCATCAATTTTTTTTATCAAAGTACAACTGTGGAAACCATCATTGATAGAAGATCGCTATGAACTCATCCCAAGTCAAGTTCAGTGAGCTAAGACCTAAATCCATCTTCTTATTCATCCACCTAGTGGATGCTTCTCTAGATAATTGAAATGCTCCCCACATAGCCTTAGTTATTGTAGTGCAGATTTTCTACCCTTGAGTCTCAAGACAAGCAAGAGTCTTCAAGGAGCAAATGGTCCTCAACTACATCAATGGACAAAGCTTAGGTGATGGGTTAAAATAGCGAGAGTTCCAAAAATAGAAAGAGTAGTTCATAAAGGTTTTCTGGATAGATTGACAAAATCTCATCCAAGGATGATAACGCAACACATGGATGACAACGTGGTGCATTAGCGTCCTAGAGGCACGCTGACATCTCGTATAGACTAAAAACTGATAATTTCCCCAAAAATAGCTAAGTAGCTACTAACAATTATGATTACTGGGAACTTTAAGAATGCAAAATAATGACAAAAAATAATAGAGCTAAAGTAAAGCAAACTAAATAGAATATAGACGATAAAAATGAAGGAATAGAATAAAAGTGCTCATAATAGACGAAGCAATGAATCCTCCAACAAATAAAAGTCTTCAATACTTGCACATATAAGATCAAGTAAAATTGTTGGGGCTATTTAGGGGCTTTCCTTAGTCAAATCCCCATTTCGGTGTTTCCACATCCACAGACAACCAGATAGATAGATAGATAGATAGATAGATAGAAATATAAATAGAAAAGATATTAAAATGTATAGAAAATGGATGTGAGAAATCCTAAGATGTTCAAAGACACAAGGCAAGAGATAGATATGATCTGCAAGGCTTGAGGAAGCCAAAGAGAGAGAAGGGTTGTGAGAGCCAAGAGACTTCTGAAGAGTGTTATGAGAGCTTGAGACTGGTGTAACAAGCAAGAGAGTTGTACAAGCTTGAGAGAAGGACAAAAAAGAGAGAGTATCTAAGTGATAAAGAACAAGAGAGACCCAAAGAGATCAAGAAGGCCAAATGAATTGGAAAGATGGATTTTAAAGAGAGAATAGGAGGGAAAAGTGTTGGGAAAATATGTCTCAACCTTGCAAATACATAAGGTACTATTGATATGTTAGTGCAGGGGGGTTGCAGGGCGGTATCCCCTTTGCAGGGGTCCAAGGGGCTCATCCCCCTTGGCTGGGGGTCCGGGGGCAGAGTGCCCCGACGGGGGTTTGGGGGCAATGCCCCCAAAAGCCACATTTTATGTATATTTTATTATTGTAAATCTGGACCGTTCGTCATTAGGTTTCATATCTAACGGTCGATATTATGTTGACTTGACTTGCCCTATAAGGAAACCCTATTTTATGAGGGTGTTGTATTATGGCTGTGTATTATGATGTATTCTGAGAGTTTTATAGTGGTTGTGTTACCTCTGGATCTTTGGTTGGTGATACTCCTGTGAGAAGCTTGCTCTAGAAGTATATTGTAATCTTTGTGATTTCTGAATAATATATTGGGCCACTTTTAGAGTGTGGGGTTTTTCTCCTGAAAGGGTTTTGCCATGTAAATCATTGTGTTGTGGTATGCCTGATATTTGAGTTTATTTCTATTTAAGTTTATGTAACTGTTAAAGATCTATAAAAGTATTTGTGTTATTCTCCTCTCAAGATTAGTGTAGGAAGTTGTTTCGCTACCTTAGCTTCTTTACAAGTGGTATAAGAGCTTGATCACCTTTGGTTTTAGTTGTGGGTTGTTGGGTTTTTTGAATTAATCCATATTTGAGTGAGAGCTTGTGTAGAAGACACTTTGTGATCTTATTGCAGGAATTTTCAAATGGAAAGTTCATAGGGGAGACTTTAGGTGGATAATTTTTTTGGAAATAATTTTGAAATGTGGAAGCTGAAGATGGAGGATTTGTTGATAGATCAAGATCTATGAGATACTATTGATGAGAATATTTCAAGGCTTGCAGATCCTACTCAGGCTACTCAATATGATGTTATGGATCGTAAAGCCAAGGGTCTAATCAAATTGTGCTCGACAGACTTTGGTTTAATCAATGTCCATGAAGAGACCTCTGCACATAAACTATGAAATAAGCTTGGTGAGATGTATCAAGCCAAATCTTTAGTGAACAAGATTTTCTTAAGAAATTGTATTCCTTGAGAATGGAAGAGGGTGGACGAATTACAAACCACCTAGAAGCATTCAATATGCTGGTGGCTTAGTTGGCATCAATTTGTGTCAAAATGGATGAGGAGGAAAAATATCAAATATTGCTTTGTTCTTTGCCTAATTCATGGGATTCACTTGTTATGGCTATTGGGGGTACTTCTATTATATTGAAGACTAAAGATGTGGTGGGTTCTTTGATTTCTTAAGAGATGAGGAGGAAGGTATCCATTAGTGCCAAGGAGGTCCTAAGTGTTTATAGAATACCTAAGGAAAAAGGAAAGAAGAATGAGAAGCATGATAAATCCAAGTCCAAGGGGATATCTAAATCTCCAAGAAAGTCCAAAGTTATTTGTTGGAACTCCGGTAAGCCTAGACATGTTCGTAAGGAATGCAAAGAAGAAAAGAAGAAGAAAAAAAACAAATTTGATTATGATTCCGAGTCTAAGAAGGAAGAGGTGACACATTCATTGTAGCTTTAACAACTTATGTAGGTAATGATGCATGGTTAATTGACTCAGGTGCATCTTTTCATATGACCTTTAATAGAGATTGGTTTTCTGAATATGAAGAATTTGATGGAGTTAAGGTGTACTTGGGAGATGATTCTTATTTAAATATTGTTGGCTATGGTAAAGTTAAAATCAAGTTTCCTGATGGTAGAATAAAAAGGATTAATGGTGTGTTTCATATCCATGGATTAGCACGAAATCTGTTATTTGTGAGCAAACTAATAGATGCGAGTGTGTAGACAATATTTTCTAATGCAGGATGCAAGATGGTTAGAGGTGCTATGGTGATGGCTAGAGGTGTCAAATATGGTACATTGTATAAGCTTGATGCATGCACTGCTAAGTGCAATAGTACTTATGTGAATCAAGTTTGCGGAAGAAATGAAGGTTTCACCTTCAACAAATGGTCATGACTTTTGGGTACTCAAGGGTGCTCTTTCTTTTGAATCAAAGTTACTTGCAGAGAAAACTATGTTATGGCACCAGAGACTTGGCCACATTGGAGAAAAGGGTCTAAGAACCTTGAAAAATAAAAATCTTGTTCAAGGTATTTCTAATTTTAATCTTGAATTTGATTTTTGCGAGCATTGCATTTATGGGAAATAAAATCGCATTCAGTTTTACTTGAGTTCTCATAAATCTTGTGGTGTATTGGATCTTATTCATTTTGATGTGTTTGGTCGTGTAGATGTTCCTTCAATTGGTAGATCCACATATTATGTTTTATTTATTGATGATTACAGTAGAAGGACATGGGTATATTTTCTAAAGAGTAAATCTGAAGTTTTCGGTCGATTTAAAGAATTTAAAGCAATGGTTGAGTTGTAGATTGGAAAGAAAATAAAATTTTTGAGGACTGATAGTGGTGGTGAATTTTGCTCTAATAATTTTGATAGATTCTGTAAAGATTGTGGTATTCATAGACAAAATACAACTCCATATTCTCTACAACAAAATGGAGTTACAAAAAGAATGAACAAGACGATGATGGAGAAGGTTAGGAGTATGTTGAGTAGTGTTGGTCTAGAACAAAGGTTTTGGGCTGAAGTTGTTGCCACTTCTTGTTTCCTGATTAACAGGTCTCCTACATCACCTCTTGTTGATAATATTCCTATAGAGGCATGGTCGGGTTGTAAGCCTTTCTTACAAAATCTTAGAGTTTTTGGTTGTGAGGCATATGCACATGTGCCAAAGGAGAAGCGAACAAAGTTGGAGAACAATGCTGTGAAATGTATCTTCATCGAATATAGTTATGGTGTGAAAGGATACAAGCTTTGGGATCCTATTGCACAAAAGGTAATACATAGTAGAAGTGTTATTTTTTGAGAAACTATGCCTTCTTCTGTTACATTGCAGCCAAAACAAAGTAAACAAGAAGATGTGATTCAATTTTCTTCTACACCTGAGAAAGTTGAATCAAGGCCCATGGATAGACAAGAAGTTGAGGAGAGCTCATATAGCTTTGAATCTTCAAAAGAGAGGAAGAACCTCCAACTTAGCTTGTTCATAGGTCTACAAGGCATAGACAACCACCTAAAAGGTATTCACCTAATGATTGAAGATGTATATTTGCTTTGAATACTAACATGGATTAACCCATATTAGTGGAAGAGGCATTAGGTATGAATGATGTAGAATCCTAGAAGATTTCTATGGATGAAGAAATGGAAGCTTTGAAAAAGAATGATACATGGGATCCTGTACCATTTCCTAAAGGAAAAAAATCTATTGGTTGCAAATGGGTGTTCAAGAAAAAGATTGGTTCAGATGGAAGTATTGAGAAATACAAAGCAAGGTTGGTTACAAAAGGTTACTCTCAAGTTGAGGGTGTTGATTATGGTGAGATATTTTCTCCTATTGCAAAAATGACATCCATTAGATTTTTGCTTTCTATTGCCATTTCTTATGATTTAAAGGTTGAGAAAATGGATGCGAAAACTGCTTTCCTTCATGGTGACTTGGAGGAGGATATTTATATGACACAACCAAAGCACTACATGATGAGAGGTAAAAGTAAATTGGTTTGCAAATTGAAGAAATTTTTGTATGGCCTAAAACAGAGTCCTAGGATGTGGTACCAAAAATTTGATACATATGTGTTGAGTTTGGGATTTGAGCATTGTAAATCAGCTCATTGTATTTATTATAAAACTGATGGTGATCATTTCTTGTTTATTGCATTATATGTTGATGATATGTTATTTATTAGTAGAGGGAAAGGTATGATTTTAGAACTAAAATCTCAACTTGCTACTAAATTTGAAATGAAAGATCTTGGTGTAGCTAAACACATTCTTGGGATGGAAATTAAAAGAGATAGAGTGAACAAAAAGCTATGGCTTGGCCAAAGTAAGTATGTCAATTCAAACTTACAAAGGTTTGATATTCAAGATTGTAGACTATTGTGTGTTCCTGTTTCAATTGGAACAAGGTTATCTATTTCAGATTGTCCAACATCACCATTAGAGATGGAAGACATGAGCTTGTAAGTTTGATGTATGATATGGTTTGTACTAGACTAGACATTTCCCAAGCAGAGGGAGTTCTTTCCAGATATATGTCTAATCCTGGTAGAGTTCATTGGGATGCAGTTAACAAAGTCTTCAGATATTTGCGTGGTACCTCAAATTATTCCTTGTGTTATCATAGTAATATGACTGAAGACAAGATTTCCCTTGATATTTATGGATATGTGGATTCAAACTGGGCAGGTGATATTGATAGCAGAAGATCCACCAGTGCTTATATGTTTACATTATTCAGTGGTGCAATTAGTTGGATAAGTGATAGGATGTGATTTCTTTGTCCACTATCAAAGCAAAGTATATGGTAGCTACTCATGCTTGTAAATAAGCCATTTGAATTAAGAGATTGTGTTCAGATATTGGAATTAAACAGGGTGTTGTGACAATTTATTATGATAGTTAGAGTGCGATATGTCTAGCCAAGAACCTGACATTTCATGCCAGGACAAAGAACATTGATGTATAGTATCATTTTCTTAGAGATATGGTCGAAGATGGCAGGGTGAAGCTGTTTAAGGTAGAGACTTTGATGAATGTTGTTGATTCTCTAACCAAGCCTGTGAGCACAGAGAATTTCAGGTGGTGTTCAAAGACTATGGGCCTCTCAACCCCTAGCAATTAAGAGTAGATGTTTATACACCCTCTTGTTGCTCTTGTAAGGTGTTTGACAAGTGGGAGATTTGTTGGGAAAATATCTCTCAACCTTCCAAATACATAAGGTACTATTGATACGTTAGTACGATGGGGTTACAAGGGGGTACCTCCCTATGGGGGTCCAGGGGGGCTCATTCCCCCCGACTGGGGGTCCAAGGGCAGCATGCCCTGGTGGGGGTTCGAGGGTAGTGCCCTTGAAAGCCACATTTTATGTATATTTTATTATTGTAAATCTGGACCATTCGTCATTAGGTTTCATATCTAATGGTCAATATTATGTTGGCTTGACTTTCCCTAGAAGGAAACCCTATTTTATGAGGGTGTTGTATTACGACTGTGTATTATGATGTATTCTAAGAGTCTAATAGTGGTTGTGTTACCTCTGGATCTCTAGTTGGCAATACTCTTGTGAGAAGCTTGCTCTACAAGTATATTGTAATCTTTTTTATTCTTGAATGATATATTGGGTGGCTTTTGGAGTGTGGGGTTTTTCTCCCAAAAAGGTTTTCCCCACGTAAATCACAATGTTGTGGTATGCATGATATTTGTGTTTATTTTTGTTTAACTTTTTGTAATTGTTAAAGATCTGTAAAAGTTTTTGCATTATTCTCCTCTCAAGATTAGTGTAGGAAGTTGTTTCGCTACCTTAGCTTCCTTAAAAAAAGAAGGTTCTTGAGCCGTTACAAGGCACCTCGAGTGGTTTCCACCAACAAAATTAGGTGACAAGTGGAAACAAGCCCATAAAAAACCACTTGAACATTGAAATTTCATGGCACATCCATGCGGCACATGGACATCCGTGCAACGCGCTAGTGTCTAGACAAATCATGCTTAAAAATGGGGGAATAAGAAAAACACAAGGTTTGACGCAAAGATGATGCACAAAGGTAGTTGCTAAAAGGGGACCTGAGCATCCTTAGAGGGGAAAAGGTTGATGTAGTGGCTAAAATGATTCCACACAAATATTGAGGGAGTGGACACTAAAGTGGATGTGAAATTATAGGTGAAATTACCACGGGGTGCAATTTTATGACACTACATTTTTCCCCCACTTTAGTGGGCTTATGAATCTATATGGATATGCATGATAAAGGATATCTACTAAACATAAACAACATCATGGTACTAAAAGGATAATGTAGAGGAAGCAAATAGTTCATCGGGCCAAGGAAACATGTCCCTAGGGTGAAGACCTACAAAACAAACACATTAGACAAGAAATATTTGTGCAAGACAACAAGGTTAGAACATAAAAAGTCATTACATCATGGGGTTAGAACATATACATGGATAATACAGACACAAGGACACATGACAAAAATACTAATAAAATTAGAGTCAGCAAAGTGAAAGAGACCTTGATGCAGGAGGTTGTATCCGTACTATGCATCGTCCCTAAATTAAGAAATAATACATAGAATAATTCTTAAATGGAGAGAAGAATGTAAGGATTGATTGCTTCAAGAGAAGAACACATCCAAAAGATAAGGAAGCAACCAATGTCAGAGAGAAGAAAAGAGAGAAAGAGCATATACTTAGGATGAAGGAGACATAGGTCTTCAATCTAGTATATAGAATTGTAAATCCAAGCCAAGACAAGAAGAGGACATGGGTCTTCTATCTTGCAAAGATGATTACAATTTCACCACAAGCATGTTTGTTGCAAACAAACAAGTTTGGAAAAAAAGTGAAAAATAATAGACACCATGATTTTTTTTATAAAACATAATAAGACACAATCTGATAAGATATAAAGCAACATTGGTAGGTATGGCTAGCCTTGCTAGAGTCCATACGACAAGCATGTAGGCCCTTGGCTGCTGCAAATAGCATTGCAAGGCAGTCACATAAAAGATGGGTCTAGTCAGGCTACTCCCAAGCTAGATGCCAAGATATAAGAGATCTAGACACCAAGACACAAGATGTCAAATATTAGATATAAGACATGAATTATAATACACCAAAGAATTATTTAGAAAGAGACTTTCACAAAGGGGTTCTTTCATCAAGGAATCTTTTTCATAAGACATCAAGACACTAAGGAATCCTTTTGAAAGAATACCCCTTTTGAAAGACACATAATTCTCTACAAGTGATTATTTCATCAAGGAATCCTTTTGAAAGAATACTCCTTGTTGAAAATTAAGTTGATATGAGAGCCTCCCTTAGAATGATGTGTGCTATTCAGCAAAGCATATGTCATTCTAAGGAGAAGATAAAGACATAGAGATGAGAGGGGGTCCTTAAGAAGGACACACACCTCTAAAATGAGTCACCTCATCCCCCAACGTATAGGAGAGGATAACCATGCTAGATATTATTGTGTCGCTACCATAAATAAAGTATGGTTGCACACAATAGTGTACGACCATGAATGGCAATAAGAAAAAAGAGCTATGAATGCCACATAATGGGAAACAACACAATATAAGGGAGGTGTAAGAACCTCATGAGAAGATGCTTAGAATGGATAGGATAGAGGTAGACCTTGATATCACTTGCCATACAAAAAAAAGACAGGTGCATCAATAGATAGAAGAGTGATGACAACAAAATCAAGAAGCTATTGTATTTTATCCTTCGAGGCCTTACATTCCCTAGTGGAATGGTCAGACACTTGATGGTATACACATAAATAATGATTTGTTTTATCATGTTTATGAAACTTCTAATGCATAGGAGGAGGAAGAGTAATCAAGTGGGCTTTGAGAAGCCTCAACAAAATATGCTCTTTCTTAGATAAAAATGAGGAGTAGGAAGCAACCCTTTCTCTTGTGAAGAAATGTTTGATTGCTCAGAAGAAGAAGACATAAGGGCAATAGACAATGGAGGAGGGGATGGAGACAAATGAGAAGGCTTGTAACCTAAACCCCTTGCAAAAGATCAAGGTGTTGGTTCCAAAGGGGCCTTAACTCTTTGTTCCATGCACCCAATACCATTTCCTTTGTATCCATGCTTAGAAAAAATATTAAATTTGAATCTATAACATGATTTCAACTCCTTAGAAGGGGGGATCAACATTAAGGACATTACAATTTTTGTTCACGTTATCCTGTGATATAAAAGAATAACCGTCTTTGATAGCGAGTGTGAATGATATTGTCGAGATGTCTAAGTGGATTAGGTTGACTTTATATTCTCCAATGAAGGAAGCTGTAAATTTTAAAGAACCCCAATCATCATCGAGACATGCATTTTCTTGAGAAGAAGTAGAATGATTAGACTCAAAATTTTCTACTTCAGGGGGATCTTCCTCAGGTACATCTATCTCAAGAGTATCCTTTGTAACAAGTACTACTAGAGTAGACATCAACGCATTGGAAGATACTCAAGGGACAAGATTTTTAAGAGTAGGCACAACTGAAGCTTGAACAAAAACTGACATCTCACATAAGTGTATGACATCAGGTTCAACCTTGATTGTGACTACTTGATTATTATTAATGAATTTAATAGATCTATGCAAGGTAGATGAGACTGCACCCATAACATGAATCCATGGTCTACCAATAAGAATATTATATGGTAACTTTCCCTACATAACATATACCAAGGTGGGTACAGTAATGTGTTTCAACCTTAAAGGCAAGATTATTGTGCCAAGGCTTGCTGACTGACATTATTGAATCCATGAATGTACAAAGAAGCATCAAGTGAAGTTGAATCAATTTCAATTTTAGGCAATATATCAATGCTACATACGTGTCAATGAGAGTACGTCTAATGTTGATATTGTTAATGTTAATTATTATCATTAAAGGATCTGCTTGCTTCTGCACTTCTAGGGGTGGGAGTTCCTATCGATAGAATGTAATATTCAGTGAATCCACACAAATATGATTTATCAACGCATTAACATCTATCAGCCTAGTGGAATAAGGCAATAAAATATTTTACAGGGCTTCTTGAAGCATACCTTAGTAAATCGAAGTAGTCTGAAGCAAATCCCAAAGTGAGACCTTGGCAGGAGTAACACAAAATTGCTCATCAAGATCATACTCACTCGGTCGCTTAGCTGTAGGTCTAGGTGCTCGAGGAAGGCTTGGTTGAGAAGGTGGTAAAGAAGTAGGTTGATCAAAATTTATTTTATTCCTTCTAGTATTATAAGTATGGGCTAATTCTCTATAAGAGGGATCCTTAATATTAAATGGAACACCACAAATGGAACAAATTATTTTAGGAGGACTAGTCGGAGTCACATAAATGACCAGTCTCTTAGGCTTTTGAGGGGCAGCAGAGACTACGACGATATTTACAGATGCATCATGACTAATGGAGGAATTATTTTAAGAAATATGCTCAACATCTATCCTTGGAGGATTCAAATGTGAGAAGAGATTCATCATTCACTAATGCATCATCTCTAGAAGAGAGTGCATTGGATTGAAGAAAATATAGATTAATGTTAAGAAAAGCATCAATGATTTTATCCTCTTGCGCCAAAATACCCTCACAAGTAGAAGGAATTTTAGGAGATGGATCAACAAAGAATAATAAAAAAGGAGAAAAGAACTCGCTTTCACACACTTGTAAGAGAAATTCTTGAAGTTCCTTAACAAATCTGGAAAGAGATAGAAGGAAGAAAGATAGAAAGTGCATTTTGAAATAGAGATATAGACAAGCCAACCAAAGCTTGACATATATCCATATTGACGGTATGGAATGGAGTTCAGGGTAGCACCCCAATATTTTTTTTCTTAGAAGGACAAGTCTTGGATTTGTCCTTTTTTGGAAGGAATGTTCATGTCAGATTCACCAAAATGTAGAGGAGGAGATTTGCTACCCTCGAGTCTCGAGACAAGCAAGAGTCTTCAAGGAGCAAATGATCCTCAACTACCTTAATGGACAAAGCTCAGGTGACAAGTTAAAATAACGAGAGTTCCAAAAATAAATAGAGTAGGTCACGAAGGTTTTTTGGATAGACCGAAAAACTCTCAGCCAAGGATGATAGAGCGACACACGGATGACAGTGCCGTGCATTGGCATCTCATACAGACCAAAAACTGAGAATTTCCCAAAAATAGCTAAGTGACTACTAACATTTTTGATTACTGGGAACTTTAAGAATGCAAAATAATGATAATTTATAACATAGCTAAAGTACAAAAAACTAAATGAATATAAACTAGAAATAGAATATAGATGATAAAATTGAAGGAAGAGAAAGAAAGTGCTCACAATAGACCAAGTGATGAAGCATCCAACAAATAAATGTCTCCAATACTTGCACACATTAAACCAAGGAAAATTGTTGGGGTTGTTTAGGGGCTTGCCTCAGTCAAACCCCTATTTTGGTGTTTCCACCTCCATGGATAGTCATATAGATAAATAGATATAAATATAAATAGAAAAGATAGTAAAATTCATAGACAAGGGATGTGAGAAATCCCATGATGCTTAAAGACACAAGACAAGAGATAGATATCACCTGTAAGGCTTGAGGAAGCCAAAGAGAGAGAGAAGGGTTGTGAGAGCCAAGAAAGTTGTGAGAGGTTGAGACTGTTGTAGCAAGCAAGAGAGTTGTGTAAGCTTGAGAGGAGAGAAAAGAGAGAGTATCAAAGAGAGAAAGACCAAGAGAGACCCAAAGAGATCAAGAAGACCAAATGAATTGGAAAGATGGATTTTAAAGAGAGAATAGGAGGGAATGTAACAACCTCGATGTTCTTCATAGTAAAATTTCCAATATTTTCACCTCAAGTGAATAAAACATGATGCTATGACATAGCAATAAATTTTTTCCCTTTATTTATTCAAAATATATGAACAAATATGCTATAACAAGTACAATAAGGATTTCCATTCCATTACAATATTTCACCAAGTACAATATTTCCAAGAAAGTACAAAACTACATACATAGCTCCTTCGAGCTTCATGACATAAGATATAGATGGTCTAGGAATCCACCTTTCAAAACCTTGGTCCTTTGTCGCTTACTGAGGATGAGAAGCATCACTCAAGCACTTTTCTGCCAACCACAAACTGATATGCGGTCCCCCGCACATCTATCAATGATATATGGCCCTTCCCTTCGACGAAGGTATTGGTTGGGTAACCCCATACAACATATCATTCTGAGCTTAGCATGATGCCCTACATGACTAGGAGTTATAACCTATGCTAGATACCCTTCATGTATTTAGGTAGAAAAAATGGACTAAAAGTGGAGTCTCGACAATCTCACTATCTACAGTGGAGTCTTAGACATTCCCACTACTTTGGCCAAAGTATTCTCACTCAGTACTTCAAGTGAAGGTCTACCATTCACTTACACTATAGCAAGCTTGTTTTGACTCGAGGCCATTATATCTATGCTTAGGCAATCTCTCTCCATAGGAAAGCTACTCCCTAGGATAACATATCTCTTTAACACAACCTAGGGTAACACAACTCAACAAGAAAAGTACAAATTCCCTCCCTTCACTGGAAAACATTCCTAGGAGTAACCCACTAGCCATCTAGCAAAATTAATTATCTAGTTATGAGTGTTCCCTAAGCTTGTCTATGTTTGATCATATCTCGTATAACAACAATACCTATGATAAACATAACCTCTTACCCATGACTACACATGTTTAGAATAATAATAATACCTATGTCAATCAGTCTCTCCTATCATGGAGTACATACAAACAATTCACAATAAAATAAATAGTTTCCACTTATCTTTTAAAGCAAACAATACTTTCATCTACACGCAAGTATCAACAAGACTAGTTTAATCAATCAAGACATAACACATTAAAAAATAGAATAAACAAAAGTAGAATATTCTCATGCCTATGATTAAGCTTTCCAATTCGACTAGCTACAGTCACAACACTTTAGAGCAGCTACTATCCCGATATTGATCCTCCAACAAAGTCTCACAACTCCTAACTCTCTAGTTTGAAAATAATCCTTCTCAAAGGATAATAAAACTATCTCTCAATGTTCAAGGCTCTCACTCACTATTATGACAAAATATTGTAGATAGAGTAGTATATAGAATGCAAAGGCTTTGCTCAAGAAATAACACATGAAAGAAGAATGATGATGCATCCAAACAAAATGAACTCATGCTGCTATTTATACAACAAACTGGTAACAACATTGCCTACAGTTTAGGCATGAATTTGATAGCAAGAAGCATGCATAGCAACACCACTAACACAGCTTAAAAGGTGGAAAACATATAAAGCATAGACTCAGCTCAAATATCAATAGATCGATCCTCATATTGACAATAATTGGAGACCAAATCAACTCTCCATGTGATAGAATTTAACTGGCAACTTAAAGTAGACTTCTATAGTTTAAAGGATACAAAGGTGGCACGGTTTCATCCTCAAGAGAAAAAATCAATAACAAGAGTGTGCCAACAACTAAAGCATCGACTAAGTCATGCTGAGTCTCGACTCACTCATTTAAATTGATTAAGATAAAGTCGTTGATTTGTTTCCAATATATTAACAACTATTTGATTTGATATAGAAAATTATGGCAATTTTGTTGACCAATTCCATGATACACCAAGGCGTCGACTTATTCTCACTATCAACTTAAAGGTTGTAAAGTTTGTAGATTCAAACTCTCTTTTAGTATTGACAGCAAGAGCATAAAAGCGGCTCAAGAAGAACAATCGTAACCATCTCAAAGTTTGGTCACCAAGTTAAGAAGCTAAATCGACTTCAAAGTCATATGCATTTAGCATTATAATTGGCTGATCATCATTGCTTGAGATAGTCGATCTCAAAGCAAATATTAATAAATACATATATATAACATATATATATATAATTATTAACAAACATAACCATATATATTTACGTATACATATATATGTATATGTTAGTATATATTTATATTCAACATATGTCGATAAAGCATGTATATATAATCGATATACAAAAGAATACATCAAAATAGCAATCACATTGTTATATTAATATATCGATTGTGGATACATATACATACATATATATATATATATACATATATATATGTATGTATATATATATATATATATATATATATATATATATATACATACATATATATATATATATATATATATATATATATATATATATATATATATATATATATATATATATATATATATATATATATATATACATATATATATATATATATATTTATATGTATATTATATATATGCCTCTATGTACATGTATGCGTATGTATACATGTATCGATACATTTTTATGGGAATGTCCACTTGCTACCATATGTGTGCATGGATACAAATATGCATATGGATATATATATATATACACATTTGATTCTTACACCAAAATCATACACAATTACCACGGTGTTGATAAGAGACTATGAGCGATATGTCTATACGTATACATATGCATGTCGTTGGTTCCATCGGATAGTTCCATGCGCATAAGCAACTCGTGCATGAGTGTGCATAGGTACGTCTACCTATGTACCCTTATGTACACATTCCTTTGTGTGTATGATCTATCATCGTTGTGCATGTGTGTACGCATACACATACCTCATATGTTTCAAATATCAATACAAACATAGTAACAAGGAAAAGAACTCTCAAGGTCAAACAGATAAACATCACCCAATAATGCACTCAATAGTAAACTAGCCTCTTACTAAAGTAGACATATTAACTAGGGATGACTTACCAATTTCCCACTTAATAACTAGACTCAATTATTCTATTGTAGTGTGTGTAAGCTCAGATAGGTTATGTTATTGGTTACCCGACCAAGACCTTCTCTTGAGTGATACTTCCCCTCCACCTGGAGGAATTGAACATGTACTTGCAAACAATAACACATGTACACGGTAGTCAGTTGTTCACAAAATATGCAGTATACACATAACATCTCCAAAGTTAGAATATCAACACAATATTCATCCAACCACATAAATACATTCCTTCATATAACATTAAATGAGATGACATTCATTCATAAAGCAGTGATAACAAAGTACACACACAATTTATTCATCCACTGAATTCACATTACATTCACATTTTACCCTACATAGTAATAGTAAAAGTAATTACACAATTGGGGTGTAATAGGGAAAAGAAGGCTCTTGAGTCGTTTCCACTGACAAAAGTAGGTGACAAGTGGAAACATGCCCAAAAATGACGTCTTGAACATCAAAATTTCATAAGATGCTAGCATGACATGTGGACATCTGCATGGCACACTATTGTCCAGACAAATCACACTTAAAAATGGGGGAATGAGGAAAACACAAGGTTTGACGCAAAACTGACGTGTAAAAGTAGCTGTTGAAAATGGGTCTTGAGCATCCTGAGAGGGGAAAAGGCTGATGCAGGGGCTAAATTGAGCCTACATAAATACTAAGATATTGTACACTAAAGTGGATGCAAAAGTGTAGTTGAAATTGCCACAAGGTGCAATTTTAAAACACTATAGTTACATAGAATAATTTCTTATCTCGAAGTACTTTTCCATTTCTGTGAGCCATGCCTTAATGAAATCCCTACTTATGGCTCCTTCAAACTTGGGAGGGGTGACCTTTCTCATATCTCTAGAAAATTCTTGGGCTAGTCAGTTTCTTTTACCCATTTCAGATCTTGACTCTGATTCATCTTCTCCACGCTCACTAAGGGTAGCATGATCATTTGTGTTCTCATCCTCTCCTTCCTAAGAGGCCTCTTGCTCAGGTCTACCCTTACCCCTAACCTCTTGCTCGAGGTTTCTAATCCTTTCTTTTGCCTCATTTAACATAGTTAGGATTTGATCTAACATGGCTTCAAAGTTGCTTGAAGGTTGTCTCTCTTACTAGCTTCCTCTAGGGTTAGTTCTTATACAAACCATGCTTAAAGATAGTATTCCACCTGGAATTTTCATTTACAATATACAATTAGTTCCTTTAATTATTTATATAACATTTCATCATTCATTCATATTCAACAAAGTAAATGAGAAATTTTTTTGCACAAGTTTTTAATCCTTCCATTTATCATAATACTTTGGATTTTAATCATCCTTATTTAATACATGTTTATACCTAGGATGACTTATTCATCATGGTTGAGGGGAGTATATCCCTCATATTCACTATAAAAAACAATTACAATGATCTCAAGAGACAAGGTCACACACGGGTCCCTCCTAATCAAAGTGGAGATAGCACTCCATTCAATTGGCATGTCTCTTGAGAGAGATAATTGGTTAGACTCGGTTGGGGAAATAGGAGACATGGACTTGGCTGCATCCCGCATCTTCTTCTTCTGTAGTTTAATGCGTGACATTGCATTACTAAGAGTACCAAAATATCCAAGCCATATCTCCCCACTATGGTTGGCTCCCTCTATGGTTTTCACTATGACCTCTCATTCTTTCTTGGCCCTTAGGTAGCGCTCATTGCCAATCACTAATTTCCTAGTAGTCATCTTGAGTCACACCATCCTAGCACAAGAATTCCAAATATTAGATACTGATAATGTCAGAAAATAGGATAGCATAATGAACCCATAGGTCCTAGTGCTAAACATGGATTCAATACCACATGCAACATAATTCTCACCCCATTGTTTTCACCTAAGTTTTAACTTATGAAGTGAATAATTCATGTTTCCAAAGACAAGGAAATGAATTTTTTCTTTTTCAATAACATAATTTCATGATACATAAATAATTTCATATAACATTATATAAATGAAATAACATAACATAATTATAAGTAAATGTAATTCATCTTTTCAAATACAAATTACAATAGATTCATGATTATATATTCAATTTCATAACCTACAATAGATCAAGGTCAAGGTATCCTTATCTGGATTACACTTCTTTTATTTCACAAGTCTCGGCTACCGTCTACAAGAAGGAGAGCATCACCCAAGCACTCTACCTCCAACCATAGACCAATGGTCCCCCACACACCTTCCTAACTGGAAGTGGCCTTTCCCTTCAATGAAGAGTTTGGTATGGGAACCCCTAGTATTGCCTATCTAAGTATCTAGTGTTGTGTCCTACATAACAGGTACAATCATACAACTATGGATACCTTCCAACTATGCATGACACTACTGACAAACTATGCAAACCTGGAGCACAGTGAACCGACAAAGTGTAAGCAACGACTCCACTTACTTTGGCCAAAGTTTGATTTATATAATCAATCCACTTTCTAAGGAAGCGGTGTCGTAAGTTCAACCACCTCTAACTCAACTTGGAAACCCTACTGACATGTGTATGCCAGTTCTCTTGGTTTGACACAAATTTTAACTATCTTAATCAAGATCCCTTTCACAAGTGATGACACACAAATTTTGATTTATTCAACCATTTAGGTTTGACTCAATTCTCTTGAATACCTTGTTACATACTTGTAACAATTTGGGTAGGGCATCAAGTATTACCCTAACACAAGGGAATAATTTATTTTCCTACTTTTAACAGTTTTGAGCTTTTGAGAACGTAAGTCCTCTTCTCAAGGTTAAAACTACCATGCATAGGTAATAATAAAGAATATGTAAGATATTATCATTCAAAAGGTAATAAATACATATTTACTTCTAATACGTTTTCAAACCCTCATGTTGAAAAGCAATATAATCTTATTCCAAACATTATAAATAACAACATTGTATTATTCCCATACTTAGCTTCTCTTTGCTATGTTAATTTAACAAGCTGGTTGTTTGGGTTAAACACAACTTTAGAGAGATTTAACCTTCCAATGAAACTCTTTTTCTCCTGCATACATATATAACTAATAATTCAGAATCACGTAATTGCAAACATGATTTATCAATGTAATTTAAAGAAAACTACTTAATATACCCATCTGGCTTCCCTAACCCACATTATCTCTTTATATTTCAAATCAACTCTATGCATAAATAATCAATCTATTCATACTTGAACTAACATGTACTTTTCTAACAACCATTATTTGCATATAATGATGGCATAAGAAATCTTTGAAAAATAAAAGCTTAGATTCAAAATTAGAAAGAGAAGGGAAGAGAGTTATTTTAATCATGCCTGGATTGAAATAGCTTGACTCAAATTCTTGATACTCCTTACTTCGAAATCTGCACTATAACTCAACTTTATCTTGTTGCCTTCTCATTTTCCAACTCTCAAATCTACTCTTGCAACTCTCCTTGACTTCTAAACTGTTATCTACAACTACCAATCAATGTATAACTAAAACTAACAACCTTCCCTCACTTCTTTGACAAATTAAAATACAGATTTTAAATATTCTTTGCACAAAACTACACTCTCCTCCCAAACTCCCAAATGCACTATACTCAGATTATCAAAATGAATGAACAACCAAATGATGAGAAACTTCCTTCTTTTTATACTGAAAATGAATAGCAATTAATTACAAACAAGAAGCTTATTTTGTTCCAATGATGCCACCTTTCAAAAATTTTCCAGTCGTGGGGGGTCTATTTAGTCCACTCAACCTCATTTAAAATCCATGACTTGTCTTTTGATGTAGTCAACCTTGCCACCACTCATGTGTGAAGTTTGAAATGCTTAAACAATGCAGATTTAGTTTGAAAGATGACTTTAAAACTAACTCGAATGCTTCTTGAAATGGCCACGACTAGCTGGGCACAACCTTTCTCTACTTGCTGGTAGTTTGTTGCTTCAAAAAAAGTCTTCTATCTGGCACATTGGCAAGTCAATTACAATTCAAACTCTATTTCATGCCCTTTCCCAAGTTGTGGGCCTCCAACATGCCTTTTTCACTTCAAATGCCACATTAATCATGGCTATTATAACAATTATAAACATTGTAAATGCTCAGCCACTTTCATGATAGTCATAACATTCACTTTATACATAGTGTAGCGCCTTATTGGCGACCCTTTAATGGTTTAAAAAATCCATTCAAATAGATTTTATCATTACCTTTACGTGGCATGACTACCATCGAATAAGCTGCCAAAAATATATTAACATTAATAATTATATATTATAATATATACACTACTATATATATATATATATATATATATATATAAATAAATGTATATATGACAACTACTTAAATATAATATATATATACATATATTATAATATATATATCCCATTCAAATGCTTGCATATATATTACGTATATACATATGAATATATGTGAATACTATCATCTGCGTATATTAATACCTACATACATACATATATATGCATCATCATATATACATATATATATATATATTCTATATATATAGTCAAATATACATTATATATAATATATGTTATTCACAAGAATTTTAACGTTTTAATTTAAATTGAAAAAACGGTTAAGGGGAATCAAAGGCAACAAAACATAACTTTTCCTATCAATCAAAATCCTATCAGCTTAGGTTTAGCACTTATCGATACAAATCACAGACTAACTCAACAAGGTTCCTCTAACCTATGCAAGTGAGTGTGTGTGTCTACTCAAATAGATATACCAATGGTTCCAATACCAACCTCCTCTCCTGGGTGATACTCTCCCTCTCCCACTGGAGGGTTTGAACCTTTCCCGCATCCAACTTAGAGAAACATGTTTGTAGTTAGTTGATAACATATATTTCACATTCATAATATAGCATAAGCATCATTAAATCATTTAAAAAGTAATTTCATCATAATGCATATTATATATTTCATTTATCCATTAAACATCATCAAGACATATCATGCATTAAAAACATATTTTCTCTTAAAGGTAATAGTATTTGGTAAATAAACAACGGGGTGTAACAATTGCAATCTCCATAATTAGTGTTGGCATGTGTTAAATCTTATAATCAAAGGTAGAGGAACATGTTTGGCCCTATAGGCCAAACCATGTTGGATATTAGCTTCAATGTGATTGAGAAGTTTGGACTCCCAATGTATGCTTGGTGTGACAATCAATATGAAACAAGCTTTAAGGTATTATGAATGACAATCAGAGCCACGTTGTGTGAATCCTAAACAAATCTAATATTAGTTTGCTCTAGAAAATTCGTATTCTCTAAAAATCGAATTTACTCACATTCTTCATAATGTCAAGTGTGTGTGGCAGAAATTTTGAAGGACATGATGATTTTATTTGAATCGAGCTGTCTATCCTTGGCGTGACTGAGTCATCTTTATTTTTTGAGGTGGCTTCAGAATAGTATTAAAGCCTTCTATAATCTTTTGGTGTATTTGTCACTACAGGCATGTATGTGACTTCAGCTTAAAGGAGCTACGTGAATTTCTTAAGGCTATTCTATGTGACGGCTTCTTTTGGATTTTGTAACGGCTTCTCCAGATTTCTTTGAATGGGACGATTCCTTGTCTATTTGTAGCGGTTAATTCTAGTATTGGTAATGGCTCTAGTCTGACGGTTTTGACATCATAGAATTTGGACGATTTTCCTTCAGTGCAGGCTAGTTTTGAATAAAGATGCTTTGTGGAAATCTCATTGCTCTCGCCTCATCTTCACGTCTCTGTGCTCTACCTTGCATCAACCTCTGAAGCTGAGCGATCTCCTGTGAATGTCGAACGGGATCCTTGTATTGGGTGAGGCTCACTGAGTCTCATTGTGAAATCGAGTTGTTACTAGTAGCAATGCATCACCTCATTGTGAAGTGAAGCCTCATCCTTGCTATGCAGTGACACTCACCTCAGTTTCTAGATACCATCATCTCGATAAATATCGTGATTTGGTCCTGACACATATGGTGCTGGAAATTTATTGCAATCAATTGTAGAAAGGAGTAATTGAAGTTTCCTTCACATGCTTGAAGCCGTCACTTCCATATCAATGCGAAGATTGATGAAAGTGTTCGGTAAATTGTGCCATGTGATCTCCAGAAGCTGAATGAGGTGGTCGAGCTTGTCCAATTTGGTATACTGGATCGTCGATATTTCCTTGAAGACCTACAGCTGGAGCAAAATGACCATGAGATCTCTGCAACCAAGTACGAGATTATTTGGAATCCTATGAAATGTTATCTTGCTTGGAGGATGTCTATTGATATTGTGTCGACATACTATCTGGAGACCTATTTGTAGCTCTTATGTTCTACAGAGAAATTGAAATTCGTGAAAGCCAGAAGGCATATCGAGCATAAGTCCTCTCCTTAGGAAATATGTGAGAAGGAACTGTTGTTTCTACAAGCTGTACTGAGTAGAGTCAGCATTCAAGAGCATATTTAATGCTCATATGAGCGGATCTCAGGAAGCATTCAAGTGCAGCACTTAAGGAGTTTCTGTCTTTTAGCAAGATAAGTATTCTTTTGTGTACACTTAAATTCATTTTCTTTTGAGTTGAAAGTCAGCCTACTGAGTTGTGCAGATTTGACACTGGTTATATGTGTTTCACTGGGATAAGTTAATTGAATCTTATTTTGTGTTGTTTGGTCATTGAGTTTATGCAGTTTAGATGATGATCCGACACAATGTTCTAGTCCCGTGAAGATTTCAACTCCAAAGCTGTGTGATCAGTTGCAATCGAAGTCGAGTCTGCATTGAGAGTAGTAGTGATCGACGCCACTGTAAAGGGCGGAGAGAGCAGATATTGTGATCGTTGATATCGATCGCTCAATTTCTGCGTACAAAATTCTGACTTCTTTAAGATAAGTATTGCATGGTTAATGTTCATGAATTGATGTATAGTTATTAATTCATGCTATAACATTGAGAGAGTAAATCATGCATGCTTCTAGCAGTGATAGTTCTCTTCGAAATAGTTGAGTTATATGAACTATTAGTAATCTCTTCTTAATGTGCATTAGGATGGACCAAGAGATTGCTTTCAAGAGAAAAGCGTGAAGTCACAACTTACAGCCATAGGACTGAGTACTTGATGGCTAGAGGGAGTTCACTTCCAAAAGTGCAATCTCTGAAGCAGGGATCAAGAGGGAGTTTTGTAACTCACTGAGAAGAAGTAAAGATTATTGTATTGCAAAGCTAGGTGCTAAATCCTTAGAAGATCCCTTCAGCTACTGAGATCAGAACTGCTCAAGACTGTCATCTGGATTTGTCATTGGTAGCTCCGCAAAACTATTCAGAATAGTGAGATCTGGAATGAGGTCAAGGAGGACTATCCTGAACTCTCTACAGTACCAGAGGTGTGCGCTAGAAAACATTTATCTAAGTCAAAGTGTTGCAGGCAATCTTTGGCGAAGAGGTCAGAAGGTTGATGCAAGTGCTTGAAGATTCAGAGGGAGCTTGTTGAGCCTGAAGAAAATGGTAATCTTGTTGCAGCAGCTAAAGGTTGGAAGATCCATCAAATGGATGTGAAAACTGCCTTCCTGAATGGAACCATTGAAGAAGAAGTCTACTTGGAACAGCCTGAAGGTTTTGTGATACATAAACTTGACTCACATGTATGCAGACTGAAGAAAGCCCTCTATGGACTTAAATAGGCTCCCAGGGTCTGGTATGAAAGAATTGACAGCTATCTCTTGGGATTAGGATTTTCCAAAAAATGATGCTGACTCCAATCTCTACTTCAAGGTAATCAAAGGTGATATGCTTATAATTATTTTATATGTTGATGATTTGCTAATAACATGAGAAGATCACCTCATTGCTCAAGGGAAGCAGGATCTAATTCCTGAATTTGACATGAAAGACTTGGGCATTCTACACTACTTCCTAGGTTTAGAAGTATGGCAAAAATCAGAGGGCATCATTCTAAACCAAGGGAAGTATACTATTGATATTCTGAAGAGGTTTGGAATGTTGGACTGAAGACTGATGTCTATACCTATGGAAACCAACCTTCACAAATTAAAAGAAGTAGCAGCAGATTCCAAGTGTGCAGATCCAACCCTTTACAGACAGATGATTGGATCCTTGATGTATCTGGTTAACACCAGACCTGATATTTGCTATGCAGTGAATGTTCTCAACTAGTTCATGTGTGAGCCAAAGGAAATTCACTTAATGGCTGTGAAACATATTTTGAGATATCTTCAAGGCACTATTGGATATGGACTTCTTTACAAGAATGATCAACTAGATCTACGTGGGTACTCTGATTCAGATTGGGCTGGAAGTATAACTGATTGGAAAAGCACATCAGGATGTTGCTTTAGTTTAGGATCAGCTATGATCTCCTGGATTTGCAGAAAACAATCTTCAGTTGCTTAGAGCTCAACAGAAGCTGAATACATTGCAGCCTCAATGGGAGCAAGAGAAGCAGTTTGGCTTCCTAAATTGCTTGTGGGACTTTTTTTTTTGGTGAACCCTTGAATCCTACAATTATTCATTGTGATAATCAGAGTTCCATCAAACTCTCTGTAAATCTTGTATTTCATGATAGATCTAAGCACATTGAGATCCCCTATCATTATGTAAGAGATATGGTGGAAAGGAAAGTGATTCAGTTGGAGTATATTAGTACAAATGATCAAACTACAGACATTCTCACCAAGCCTCTCTCTCGAATCAAGGTAGAGCACTTCAGGAAGAAACTTGGTATGGTTGAAATGTAATTTGTTATTTATGTTTGAAATTCAAATTGTTTATCAAATTGTACTAATATATAAAGATGTTTAAATGTGTAAACTCTTTTGTCATGTGTGTGACTCCATGACTTTATGGGCCTACTCCCCCTATGTACATTATTGAAAGGTGACAATCTTTCTAATAATGAACATTTGTATTTGACATTGTAAAGTGACGACTCTACAATGTTAAACTATCATGATAGATATCATGTGACTTGATATCTGTGGACATGTCATGATAGTATCTCTTGGACACTTTGATGGATATCATGGGACTTGATATCATCTGAAGATCATTGTAATCCTCAAAGATAATCATGGTGGATATTTATATCCATGGATATGCCATGAATTATGGTAGACATCATGTGACTTGATGTCAGTGCACATACCATAATGAAGATGTGTTATGAAGAATGTCATGTGACTTGATAAACTTTGAGAAAACATATCATATCTTCGATATCACGTGTAAAGGTGATATCTCCACTTATTTGATTTGAAATATCTTCCCTAGCTAAGAGGGAGTGTTGATGAATTGTAGCTTAGGTCAGATATAAGCGATGATTGCTATAAAGCATCATCATCGCTTATATAAGATCTAAAGCTCTTCATGTTATATTTCCAGAAATAAGTAAAATGATCGAATTTTATAATGCTTGTATAAAATTGTAATTATTTATTTGATGTTCTGAATTCGCATTGATTAAATTTCGGGATTCTTACATTACATCCGCCATGCGTAAGGGTATTACATTCTTGTATTAAGCGATGGTTGTTTAAACCAAATTATCATCGGCTGTGAGAGGAACCCGCGCCCTAAGGGACACGTCCCTTGAGCAGACGTGTCTCCACATGTGGAGACATGTCCTCTCAAGAGATTCATCCCTTGGAGGTGGGTTTCCTAACATATAAAAGATGATCCAAATCTTAATATGCAAACATCGAAATCATTAATGTTCTGCATTCAGTACATTCTACAATAAAAGGAAGAACTCAGAAATTTGCATTTGTCTTAGAAATTATTAATCAGAATCTCAGACCTTCTTAGTTTATTCTTAGTCTTAGGATCTAGTTCTAATACAAATTTGTTTACATTTACACACATCAATAGGGTCAATGATGCATTTGTTTATGCAATCATACAGTGTATTGAAAAAGATTATGCCAAGAGACTATCCCTAAAGGAAACAAAAGTCATCGTTGGTCTATGGAGCTGGTTCATTGAGTTTAAAACATTTTCTTATGTCAAGGTAGGTGGCTTTCATAAAGCACCTTATACACTTCCCAAGCACCCCAATGACAAAACCATATTGCTAGAAATATATAGGAAAATTGTGGAGATTCACAGATTGATTGACAACAAGCATAAGGTTGGAATTTATTTTTCAATCAATGTAGGAGACTACTCATGTTCCAATATTTAGAATTCCAAGAATACATAATTGGAAATGAACCATTTGATAATGTAACTATATGAGACCAAAGAAAAAATTGATCTCATTGGGAATATTGGTCCTTTAATTAGGTCATTCTTCATACATATTCCTAATATCAAAAACTTATGGGAAAATTACCTAGATGAGCATGAAGTGAGGATCAAATGCTATTGTAGAATGTCTCTCCATCTAATCAAAGGGTGTAGGCTGGAAAATGTTCCCAAAACAATGCATGGGGATGGGATAGTATTGGAACCTTCATACGACAGAGACGAAATCTATAACCAAACCATAAGCAAATTAGATTGATCAATACCTGAGGATCTCTCTATGGAGAATAGGATCAAGTCAATGATTATCATTACAAGGGAGTGGCTAAGGAATCCCTACCCAATGGGTGATCCTCATCTAGAGAAGTAAAAGTCAATTTAGGATTCTATAATGCATAAAACACAAGGATAATCATAAACTACTACAGACAAAAGGTGAGGTGAAAAGTAAATGAAAAGGGATAAAGAGCCTAATATACATATCATTATGGTAAGAGATGAAGAGGAATTTCAAGAGGAACCATTGAAAAGGAGGGTGAGGACCTTAATTCATCTATTACAACACAAAGTGAAACTAGAGAAGAATTTAATGCATCATCTACCCCTCGTACTGAAAACCCTATTCCTTCACCTTTCACTTTCTCTCTTTTTTTATTCTAATTCCCTCTTCCCATCAGTAGACCCATTCCAAACTGAATTGATGATAAGGAGTGGATAGTCATAGAGTTTATTGATGTAGGCTTAGTGCAAGGAAATGTATCTTCTTATGAAGACAAACCACATAATCCCACAATATATTGACACCTTCTTGACCCTCATCTCCAAAGACGAGTGACATAAATATCCCACACCACCTCCCAAGCAACCAACTCCTCCTAATATAAATGTTTGCTAATATCCTAGAGATTCAAGTATGATTGTATGGTTGAGCTCTATTGTTCAAAAGAGATAAAGGTATAGCATCCCACATTTGAATATTTTTTGAAACTAATAGGTATGTTCAAGGCTCAACTGAAGAAGAGTTTAAGAATCTATCTAGTATTTTAGTAGATGCACAAGGGACAAGGATTGCACAAGTGGCAATACCGTTAGTCAAAAAACATGAGGGAGAGATGTAACCTTAATACTACCAAGTACAAACCATCAACCTAAGTTAGCAAACTTGAGAAGAAGAGAGACAATCCCACAATGATTCAATAGTTGTCATACTGAATCATATGGACAAGGATGTAAGAACTAATGTAGAACTTTGAGCTCAAGTGAATGAGATTAAAGACTATATCAATTATCTATTAGGACCTACTGATACTAATTCCACCATTCCTCCCAGTTTGAATTATTTAGACAAAGGGAAGCATGTACAAGATGTAGAGGAATACTATGTGATAGTACTACATGTATGCCACTACTTCATGAAGAAACTCTTTAGAGGCACAAAAAAACTTATTAATCAAGGAAGCAATCCAATTTTACCATAAAGCAAGTCATGAAGCTAGTATACTGACTGAATTCAAAGAATCCTTAGACAAGGAACTCATAATATTGGAAGATAATTTTCCTACATTAAAAATGATGGCTATGATCCCATTCACAAAGTTGAAAAGCAAGAAGGAAATGTTCAATGGGAATCTTAAGTTGTCAACATAGTTGTTTCCAGCCACCAAGAATAGAATAAAGGTAATAAAATAATGCAAGAACAATTTTGTTAGGAAAGATACTACCATGAAATTGATTTTTTTGTCAAAGCTTTGCCTTGCACCTTTTGAGAAAATCCTAGTAAGTTTCTTTCTATTGAGGTCATCATTAAAGAATGCATCAAAAATGTCAGAAAGTTGCATACAAAAGACTTTATTGATGAGTTGATGAGAGTCAAAGGCAACCTCAATATTTTTCAAGATAAATTCCTAAAGATTAGGGAGGTGATTAATTCTACAAGGAAGACACTAGTCTCTATGAAGATTAAGGGCCAATATATAGCCTCCCCCAATTCAAAGCTTATCTAGGAAGCATTGAAAGAATTCCAAGTAAAATTCCCAAGATAATAAAGTCTCTCATTGTGTGACCATTGAGATGGATACCTCTTTGTCTTTTATCTCATGCTGTTATTACACTGCCCTTTTTAGTCTACATTATCTTAATAGATTTGTTCTGTAAATTGTGTTACCTATTTTTAATAACATATATCTTAGAAGCTTTGACTTTGACCTTGTTGTTACTTGAAATTACACTTTTTGAACTTGTTGTTCATCATTCCAATGAAACACGAGAATGATCTCAAGGTGTGAGACCCTTGCAATTGAGATCAAACCTCTTGAGAAGGTTGACTTCATTTCAACTCAGATGCAAAGTGTTGATCCAACCCAAAATAAATTAAACCTAAAACCTAATCCTATTTTACTGGTTTCCAAGGGAAAGGGAAAGAACGAATACAAAAAATGAAAGGGGGTGGTGATGCACCTATTTTAAATGGTGTTTCTTCCTACCCACAACAACATAAGGAATTAGTGAAAGTTTCTAGGAGAGCTTTAACAAGTCTTTGTTTATAACTTCTAAAGATAGATATGGAGGTAAGGAATTTGACAAGCACTAAGAGGGAAGAAGAGATCCATAGATAGCATCTACAAATATATTTTACATAACATATACACATAGAAAGTATGGAATCATTCATTCAATCATAGAGGCAAGTAAATATGTACAGTATGATAGAGGTGAGAGGAGGTGAAAAGTCAACTTTATTGATTTGGGGGCACAAAGATTGTTACAATAACATGGTTGCAAAGTATGCAAGTCTCTATAGAGAACAAAAATAAGAACCCTTTACAAAAGGAGTCAGAAATTTATTATGGAGAGAGAAAACTAAAAATACATGCCAAACATGGTAGACAAGATATAAACCTTCGCTGCTAGTAAACACAAAGAAATGAAGACATATGTACATTCAAATCTAATCTATGTGAGCAAGGATGCATGATAGGACATTCTCTAGGACTCTTCCATACCAAAACATTGATGATTTTTGAGTTTGAGTAAAAAAAGGATGAAGATTGCCCACAAAATCCATAACTTGGGGATATAACTATATTAAAAGTATGTATGCAACATTGAAAATGGAATGGACATTATTTTCCTCTTTGAACCCATTCCAAAATCATTAAAATCCATATTTGTAGTTCCCTCGATCAAATTTTGGTAGTTGCAAGACCAATCTGAGCATTAATGGCATTACTAGGTCAAAAAAGTACTTTTAGAGTCTATCATCAAAGTATCAAGCTTGGGCCTACCATCGTGCCAAAGACATTAAATCATCTTCAACCTTGAAGAGCCCTACTATTAAGCCTACCATGTACTACATGTTGTCAAGCTTGGAAAAAGAGCATGTCCATCTTTGATGTTGATGATGAGACAATCCTTTGTTGAGCATTAGATATCCCTTGTGATGCTATATAATGAGAAAGGTGAGGATGAGGGATGCCAAATTTTAACCTTTGATTAAGGGAGAATATTTGGTAAAATGAAGAATGGATAGAGGGTAGAAAGGTATGTGAAAGCCTAGAGGTTTGATGAGATGAATTAGCAGGATTTCAAAGGGAAAAGGGAATGAATTAGGAGTCAAGGATTGGGAAGAAATATTACCTCATACCAAAATTTGATAAAGGTAAGGGAGAATCCAAAATCCCAAAAGTTCAATGAAAATACTTAGAGGAATTTCTAAGGGTGTACTTCAAATGTCTTGAGGAGGTGAAGGGAGGCATGCTAAAAGGGATGAAAGTATGGAAGAATCCAAAGACATGAAAGTCTATTAAGTTCAAAACTTAGAAATTTTAAGGACTTGGACTTCGAGGGTTGGGGATCATGAAGATGAAGGGAAGTATGCCTAAAAAGGGATAGGGTTACAAAAGAATTCAATGACTTGAAAGTTTGATAAATTTAACACAGACATTTTAAGGACTTGGATTTCGGGGGTTGGGGAAATGGGGAACCTTACTATGGGTAGATGATAATGAAGATCACCAATGGCTCAAAAACCTGATAAATTACATACTTAGTGTAGCATCGTAAATTATTTCCCTTCACAATTTCACATTGGGTTTTTCTCCCCCTAAATTGTTGAGACTAATTGGGTCCCTAATTTCCTAAATTATGCATTCTATAGCCCATTTGTACCACATTATGAGAAAATTGCAAGCATTGAATAAATGCATCTAATTATTATTTTTCCCCCTCACACTTAATGTCCTGGAAAATAGGTCTAGGACCCATTCGCCCTAGGGCGTATGGGTGGACCCCTATTTTTTCGGGGATTAATTTTGGATATGTTGATGTTGGTATTTTAACATTCAAAATTCAAATTGACAATGTCGACTATTAGGATTTGATTCTCAAGAAATTAGAGAAATGCATATAAATGCCTAGTTATTGCATCATTTGAAATCTAACAAGCACTAAGGAGAATTTATGAGAAATTATTATTATCAAGAGAACTATAAAGCAATTCAAGATCAACATTTCAAAGCTTTATTGCAGCAATTAAAGATCCTAACATCATATCAAATTCTATGTGAGTTTATGTGTGTTCATGTTATCATTTTTTTATGAAGGGTAACACTTTTGTAGGTTTCAAAAGCATTCAAGCATTTAAACAAGCAAGATCCAAAACCTTCAAGTGATGTGCATGACTCCAGTCTTTCAAGGAAGCCATTGAAGGGTGGTGAGTTACAACACTTTGTGATTTCATCATTCCTTCCTATTCATTATCATTTTATCATTGGCATTGCCATTATGGAAGTGGAAACACTAAACGAGGTTTGCCTAAGGCAAGCCCCTAAATGGCCCAACATATCTTTTCTTTATGAATATGAAAATCTTAGGTTTGAAGAGGATTGAAAGAAATTTGAAGATAGATTGTTCATTATTGAAATTGAAGCCCTACACCTTGCCAACTAAAGAAAACTCATTTACAAAATTATCTAACTATGTTTTCACGAATCTGCAATCGGGAATAAAAAGCTCAGATCTGTCATTAGAGGACCTCAAAAACATAGTAGAAGTAACATATTGTTGGATGAATATTTTGCAACCAACCAACTGATTATAAAATGGTGATATCAGCCATAGTTATAATGAGACTAAATATCTCCTCTTAGAAATGGGAGGCTTCCTTTTTATTTCTCACTTAAAACAACTAAAAACTAAGATTATTTACACTACAATTATCCTTTTCTCTTGTTTCAAAAAAGATGTTTTCCTCTTACAGAAATTACAATTATATCTTGTGATAATTACAACATGTAATTAACCACAAAGACCTAGTTTGAGCAATAATAACCAATATCTAATTCAATTAAATGAAAGAATAATCAAAATGATACTAGAGAGTGTCCATAACAAGAAAACCCAGAAAAGAACAAAGTCTTTTATTTCTTTCTATGATGATTCAAAAAGAAAAAGAATGGTATACGTTGCAACCCAAAGTCTCCAAGATATGCCACCAAAAGATAAATTAATATAGATAATGAATCACAAGCCAAAGTCTTCGAGTTATCACCAAAGTACACACATAAACATAAACTTCAAAAATAATAATGCAGCCCAAAGTCTACAAAATCATATTTGAATCCCTTTCTAGAATGTATGACCTCACACCACTATTCAATCATACACAAGATAATGCAATGAGAAAGACATAAGAATAATCTCAATACATAACAAATTTAATCCACGGTAAAGATTGGATGCAAACTTGCTTATTTTATTGATCAAAATTTGATTTACACCTCTAAAACAAAGTTTCAAAATGCTATGGCAGTACAAAACATGATATTGACTGGGTAACAAATGATGAAGCTTGGCTTCATGGGTCCCTTCAGATGCCCTATGTGCTATAAATAGGAAGAAATCGTTGATCATCTATTGGCACAATGTGAGGTAGCATAAGAGTGTTGGCGATTCTTTTTATGGAAGGTGAATTATCATGGACCATTACCAAATTCCCTAAAATAGATTCTCACATGCTGGCCATTGATTCATAAGGGGGTTGTATGGAGTGGAATCTGGTGCACCATTCCAACCATGCTAATATGAAATGTTTGGAAAGAATTAAATGCACACATTTTTAGTAGCAAGGCATTGAGTCTTACAATGATTTTGAGTAAGATAGAGATAGCAATTTATGAGCATATCAACGCTAAGGTGGTAGAAAAACAATATAACCATTTCTCATCTTGGGACAAACAAATGTCCAAGGAATGGCCCCATTTGATCCTTATGAGAGGAGAAATAATAATAAAATAATTCCCATGTGAATGCTAGATGAACTCTACCTCCAAGTGGCCACCTCAAATTGAATTTCAATGGGGCTTCACATGGGAATCTAGGATTGTTTGGGGTAGGTTTCATAATCAAGAATGAAAGAGGAGAACTGGTTTGGGGAGGATCAATCAAACTACCTAACAGTAAAAATAACGATGCAAAATATGATGCATTGTTATTAGGCCTCAAAATATGTAAAGAAAAGAAATTACAAAGCATTGACATTGAGGGAGATTCATTAAATATGGTACATGTAGTTATCATGAGGAAGGCACCAAGTTGGAAATATTCCATGTGGCTTGATGGCATCCTCACTAATTTTCAAGACATTAAGAATACACAATTAGGCATGTGTTCAGAGAGGTGAATGTGGAAGCAAAATATTTATCAAATCATGTGATAGATCAAGTTCCTCCATACATCATATAAATAAAATGCAATCCTGTGTTGGACTCAATATGACTATGAGAGGGTGATATCAAATCGATCAAAATGATTCATAAGATCACGCATGGGATAGGCATGTCTTGAAGATAATATTCCCTGACTTTAGTCGAAAGATTTGGTACAGATGGAGAAGACATTTTGATGACACTTTGGTCTATAAATTGCATTGATTGAAGGGGGAAGTATCAATGGTGAGCTCATCTACAAAAAAATATGGGAAATTAAAGTTCATCTCCATCCCCAAATGCAAATGTAATTGTAAGTTTAAGAATGTAGCAGAGCAGTTGAAGGAGATATTTGTTTGTAAAGGTGATATAGAAGAGGATACAGTGTGAAGAATCATAGGCAACAAGGTTCTAGAAGGGTTCCATACACATAATGTAGGGCTACAAGAGTGGTTCATATACAAAATTGCACAAACAACAACAAACTATTACATCACAAAGAAGGTGATCAAATGAGGTTGAAAAAGAACTCATTCAAGGGACTAGTGGCCGATGCATTCAATATTGAAGTTGCAATCAAGAATGATGACATGGTGGAAGTTATTGAAGTAATGAGAGATGGCCTTTGAAGAAATAATATGGAAACTTAAGAGTATATGATCAATGTTCATGAGGATTTGTTTACACTTGAACAACTGGAGTGATCCCACAAGGTCATTGAGACCATTAGGATCCTAGTTTTCAATCTTTGATGATTATATATAATTTTCATTTTTTGTTTAATGGAATGGGAGCTACCCCTTAGTAGCAATTTTCTAAAAAACTAGTTTCAAAATTCTTTTCAATTGGGAAGCACTTCGCTTCACAAGCCAAAAGGTTTATTTTACAAAAGATCTCCCTGATATATATAAAGGAGAGCCAAGAGCTAAAAAAAGAAAGTTATAACTAAGTTGACTTAGTCAAAAATTGAGTTTGATTTGATTTAGGACTTCTCTATTTTTACATGTAATTGCATATTTACAAAAGACATATATTATGTCATCTACAAAATACATATTGCATAAAAGAAAAAGCTTGAAATAAACTAAGTTTGGAACATGCACCTTCATTCATTCATCATTTTTCTTCATGAAGTCTTCATATTTCTTCAAAGTTGCTTGGACTTCAGAATCATCTGGTCCTATTGATAGAGTCCTCCTTGATATTGATGCATGCTTTATTTTGCCTGTCCAATACTATTTTCAGGTTATCCAAAGTCACTTGAAGTTCCACCAAATTGTCAATAAAAGCTAATGAAAAAGCTTCATCTTCAATGTTTTTTTTGAATCAATGATGTGAGCTCTTGAATAACCGTGTCAATGTGAAGGAATTTCTGACTGCCATCTAATATTTGGCAAGGTGGCTCCTTAATCATGGTAATGAGATCTAACCTTCTATCATCACCTATCTCTTGAGATTCTTGTATATCTTTTATTAGCTCATTGATGAAATTTTGTTTATGCTTCATTATTTCTTGAATTTCAATGAACATTTTTCTATTGGAAATCACCCCAATTTATTCTAACACATCAAGCTTAAGATTTTTCATTTTAGTCTAAGCTTCATAACCTTTCTCTAACACTTGTATATTTTGAGATAGTGTATCAATTTTTTGGCTCAATTCTACCTTCACATTCTCCATATTGCTAATCCTTTCAACAGAAGATTTCAACAATTGTGTACCTTGGGCCAATATCCAGTCAATCCATTCAGTGATAGCTCTACCTTGTGCATGTATCCTCTCAACTTTTTGAATGGAAAGATCCTCTATAATCATAGTAATCGACTCAATAGACTCAAAGGATTGGGTTATCTTATAGAGAATAGAAGTAAGTTGTTCCACCCTTTCCTTCAACTAATCTTTGATGATCTTGTCCTTATCATACTTCTCAATCAAGGAAGGCAACACTACTTTCACATCTTCCTTTGCACTTTCATGTATCCTTTTTCCCAACTCTATCCTGGTGATAGAATAATCTGAAAGATAAAATTCTTCTACAGTTTTGTTAGGAGGAGGCTGTGCTACCTCAGCATACTTGTGACCTGATTTATCAACCAACACCCTTGAAAGAGTTTTGGATTTCTTTGTTAACTTGGTCTTTATAGGCATCGACTAGCTAAAATAAAAGTCATTGGGAGAGACAACTTGCTTCTTCCTCTTTGGTGTTTGAGAGGCCAACCAAGGAGGAAGAGGAGAAGAACCTTCTTCAAAACCTACCACCATGGTTGGTGTTGATGGAGTTGTACTCACAACATTGGTAGTCACAAGTGGTAGAGTATGAGTTAAAACTACAGCCAAGATTTCCACATTTGGAAATTTTTGTGTAGACTTAGACATGAATATATCAAACTCAAATTGCGTGTTCACATCAAAATGGGTGAATAAAAACTAGGCAATGGAGATGAAGAGCCAATATTTTTTTCAAAGTTATTATGAGGACTCTCAAAAATTGAGTTAGAAGTTGGGGATGAATGAATTGACTGAATAGATATGGTAGGAACAATAGAAATGGTGGTATCAATAGGTAAAGTATTTTAACTTGTAACAAAAAGGGGAGTAGGAATTGGCAATGTAGTAGTAATGGGAGAGGAATTAAAAAAGGAATCTTTAGGAGAAAACTCATGTTGTGAAGTAATTGGAGATTCTTGTGTTTCTTTATCTGGATTCTCCTCTCTTTGCTCTTCACCTTGAGTTGACATTCCATCTGTCTCCTTACCTTTACTCCTTTTGATTTTGAAGATGAACTTAGGAGTTTGATTGGTGTTAGCGACATCATCTTTATTCTTTGTTCTTAATTCACCCTTCTTACTAGTAAGCCCTGTTAGGGTTCAGGCAGATCAAAGCAATAAATATAACAATTATATGTAGATTAAATAACCCAAATATAACAATGAATAATAACACAAAGGAGATCAACACAAAATTTTAACGTGGTTCACCCAATATGGGCTACATCCACAAAAACTCAACCATCCAATGATTTTCTTATCTAGTACAAAACATATTACAATCTTGTGAATACCATACCACAACATACATCCAAACCGCTTATAACAAGCTTTCTAAAAGCTTATAAAATTAGGGTTTTACAAAATCATTTTTCATTTGTCGGTTAACAAAAATTAACTACCGACCCCTTGACGTGCAAAAGAAAAAAAAATTTAGGGGTTGTGCCCTCAAACCCCTACTCTTAGGGGTTGCCACCCTTGAATCCCCACTATTGGGGGTTGCCACCCTTGAACACCCGCTTGGGGCTCAACCCAACCCATAACCTTGGCAAGAATATGTTAAGAGTGTACAATATTTGCATGATTAGTTGACACATATCAACAATCTCCCACTTGGAGATTGATCAAGCTCCACACCAAATAATATCCCAGTTGGAGATTGATCTTGGATGACACTATTGCAATTGCAACTCCCACTAGATTATAGGTCTAACTGGTTTCTTATGTCTACCATTATCAATTGTGAAGGCCAACAAAAACTAATGAGGAAATTAGTTTCTCTCATGTAACTACCTTTGTGAACATATTTGTAGGATTCTCACTTGTGTGAACTTTCTCCAGCCTCAACTATCCATCCTCCAAAACTGATTAGATGAAGTGGTATATGAGCTGGATGTGCTTAGTTTTTGAATGTAGAGTTGAATTCTTATCAAGGTGAATGACACTCTGGCTATCAATGTACTAAGGGCTATCTTCTTGTCGTTTTCCCAATTCCTCCAAAAAATGTTGTAACCAAATCATCTCCTTACTAGCTTCTGTAGTAGCAACATACTTAGCTTTAGTGGTTGAAAGCGCAACAACCTTTTGTAGCCTTGAAATCCAATTGACTGCAGTACCTCCTAATGGTAAAAACATACCTTGTAGTACTCTTCCTACTATCAATATCACCCACCAAATCAGAGTCAACATATCCTTTTAGAGCAGAATTTGTTCCTCCAAAACACAGTTTCTTTGAAGTAGCACTTCTCAAACATCAGAGAATCCATTTTACCGCATTCCAATGTTCCATTCTCAAATTTCTCATATACCTTCTCACAACTCCCACTACATGTGCAATATCTAGCCTTGTGCATACCATTGCATACATAAAGCTACAAATTGTTGATGCATATGGTATCTTAGACATTTTTTCTTCCTCCTCTTGTGTCTTTAGACACATCTCCTTAGTCAAATTAAAATGAATAGGAAAAGGTGTAACCTTTTGAACACCTTCTCTACATACTCACTTTGAGACAAGAATATTTTTTGTTTGTAATGTCCAATGTGATCCTCATACCAAGGATTTTTTTTTTTTGCACCCAAATCCTTCATAGCAAATGAATTTGCTAATTTTTTCTCAAGTTCATTAATATGCTGCATGTTAGACCCAACAACAAGCATGTCATCAACATAAATCAACAAGATAATATAGCTGCCATTATCTAATTTCTTAAAATAAACATAATAATCAAAATGACATCTTTTGCAACCTTATTCATCCATAAAACTATCAAATTTCAAATACCATTGTTGAGGTGCTTGCTTTAGGCCATACAAACTCTTCTTTAACCTGCACACAAATTCCTCCTTACCCTTGACCTCATATCCCTGTGGTTGCTACATGTATATTTCCTCTTCCAAATCCCCATGGAGAAATGTTGTTATCACATCTAGATGTTCAAGATGCAAGTCTTCCACAACCACAAGACTTAGAATAGTTCTAATAGAATTCATCTTTACAACCGAAGAAAATATTTTATCAAAATCTATACCCTTTTTTTGTGCAAAATTTTTTACCACGAGTCTGGCCTTATATCTTTTATTGCCTCCATATTCTTCCTTCAACTTGTAAACAAATTTATTTGGAAATTCTCTTTTACTTGCATGCAATTGGACTAAGTTCCAAGTTTGATTCTGCTGCATGGAATCCATTTCCTCTTTCATTCCTAACTCTCATTGCTTTTTGGTATCTATCTACATTGCTTCTTCATAACCTTTAGGTTCACTAGAATTAGTTAATAATATAGATATAATGATGGAGAAAATATTTTTGGAGGTCTAGTTATCCTTATAGAATGTCTAACACTTGTAGGAGTCTGTGGGATAACTTGTTGTTGCTGAGCATCAGGTACCACTGGCATTCTATTTTCTAGAATCTCATCCAACACCACATATTCATGTTTGGCTTGTTCATGCTTCTTTTCTTGCAGCTGATCCTTATACATGACCTTTTCATTGAATATAACATCTCTACTCCTAATGATTTTATGATTTTCATAATCCCATAACTGATAACCAAATTCATCTACTCCATATCCAATGAAGGTAAATTTTTTAGACTTAGCCTCAAGCTTGGTTCTATTTTCAATATCAACATGGAAAAAAGCTTCACAACCAAGGTTTTAAAAAATGAATAGTTTAATTTTTTACCTGTCCATGCCTCATTTGGAATATCACCATCCAAAGGATTTACAAGTCCCTTGTTTATTAAATAAACAATGGTATGTACAACATTTTCCCAAAAGTGTAAGGGTAATCCAACATGCAATCTCATGCTTCTTGCACACTCCATAATGGTCCTATTCATCCTCTTAGACACACCATTTTCTTGTGGGGTTCCAGGAACTGTTTTATACCTACAAAGATTGCAAAAGGGATTGCATGCAATCTTTGTTGCAATACTTGCCTCCATTATCAAATCTGAGACACTTCAACTTTTTTCTTGTCTCATTCTCAACCAAAGCTTTCCACTTTTTAAAAGTTTCAAATACTTCTAATTTTTGTTTTAGGAAATACACCCATGTCTTCCTAGTTGCATCATCGATAAAAGTAACATAATAGAAAGAGCCACCAAGAGAAGATACTTGAGCTGGTCCCCTACATCTGAATACACAATATCTAATTTCTCTCTTCTTCTCTTTCCTAACTTTGAGAAATCAGACTCTTTTCTATTTTCCATAAACATAATATTCACAGAACTCCAATTATATCTACTTCAGACCTGGTAGCAACTTTCTGGAGTGAAGGATCTTCATCCCTTTCTCACTCATGTGGCCAAGTCTTTGGTACCACAATTCTATTTTTTTCCTTGTAGCAAGTGCTATAAATTTCTTAGTAGCAACAATTTCTATAGCAGCTAAGGTAGAATAAATATTACCAGTACACAGATACAATGTTCCTACCTTTTCACCCTTAGCTACTACTAATGCACCTTTAGTGACCTTCCAGACTTTGTCTGAATAGGTAACTATGCAACCTTCACTACCTAGTTGTCCTAAAAAAAACTAATTCCTTCTCAAATTTGGAACATGTCTTACCTCCTGTAGCAACCATTAATTTCCATTATGCAACTTGATTTTTATCTTTCCTTTTCTAACAATCTGACAGGGTTCATCATCACCCAAATATACCTGTCCAAAATCACCTTGAACTTAATCTACAAAATATTTCCTATGGGGTGTGGCATGAAATGAAGCCCCTAAAAATATTACTCAGGAATCATTAGCATTATCTAAGCACATAATTAAAGCATCCTATAATTTATTACTTGCAACATTAGCTTCCTTACTATCTTCATGTTGTTGGTCTCCTTGTTTTCCCTTTCAATACCATCAATCCTTCTTGAAGTGTCTTGGCTTTCTATAGTGCTAGCAATCCATTCTTCATCTGTATTTAGATCTTCCTTTCTTTGACTTCCCTTGTGACTTCCCACGATTTGTTGGGATTTTTCCTCTCTCCTTTGTTCTTCCCTTGTCCTCTACAGTCAAAGCATTACCCGATGTTGAACTCTCACCCGTGCTTTTCTATTGCATTTCCTCGCTAAGGATAATGCCAAAAACATCATCAAATTTCAATGTATTTGAACCATAGACAGAGTTACAACCATTACCGAGCTATTCCAGCTTTTTGGAAAAGAACATAAAACCAAGAGAGCCCTCACCTCTTCATCAAAATTATCTTTTATGGAAGCTAACTAACTGGTAATCATGCTAAACTCATTTAAATGATCTGACACAGATCCACCTTCAATAATTTTTCATATTAAACAAATTCTTCATGAGAAATACTTTATTTGAGGTTGAGGGTTTTTCATATAATTTATCCAAAGCTTTAATCAGATCCTCTATTGTCTTTTCTTCTATTATATTGAACACCACAAATGGTGCCAGGCACAACCAAATGGTTCCTAGTGCCTTTCTATCCAAAATCTCCCATTCTTCATTGGACATCACATCTTTCTTTGTTTTTCCTTGCAATGTCCATTGTAGATCCTTTTAATACAAATAATATTCCATCTACATCTTCCATAATTGATAATTCTAGCCATTGAACTTCTCAACCTTGAATTTTCCTTCTTCCATTGCTCCCACTCAAATCTAGAGGTTTCCTGCCAATCAACTGAAATACACACAACTCTGATACCAGTTGTTATGGTTCAAGTAGATCAGAGCAATAAATATTAACAATTATATGCAGATTAAATAACCCAAATATAACAATGAAGAATAACACAAATGAGATCAACATAGAATTTTAACATGGTTCACCCAATATGGGCTACATCCACATAAACTTAGCCATCCAATGATTTTATTATCTAGTGCAAAACATATTACAATCTCACGAATACCATACCGCAACATACATCCCAACCACTTATAACAAGCTTTCTGGAAGCTTCTAGAATTAGGGTTTTACAAAGTTAGTTAAAAAAAATTAACTACCGACCCCTTGATGTGGAAAAAGGATTTTTTTTTTTTTGAGGGCTGCGCCCTTGAACCCCTGTAAGGATACATTAAGAGTGTACAATATTTGCATGATCAGTCACTACATACCAATAATCCCTTCAGTAGACTCTTCCTTTGAACTAGTTTCAAAGTATTTCAACCTAAGCCCTCTATCTTGTAATCAAATATTAGTATTTGCAAGAATACATTGAAACCTATCTCTTATGGTGGAGGAGTATCAAAAACTTTGGTTTCTTCATAGGTAGGATCAAGGAGGTCATATTCATCTTTCATATCTTCAGGAATATCAACTAGATCTAAGTTTATGATCTACTCTAAGGTAAGTTGACTATAGTCGATCTTCCTTACATATTCATCTATCTTGTAATCTACCCATATATCTTCAACCCTATGCACACTAGTGTAGCTCTTCTTGAGATTGTCCTTCATCCCTCTATAATCAAAATTAGGCCTCCTCTTGTATTTTTTCGTTGTAACCCACTACATCTCTGTTTCCATAGCCTTGGCCTTAAGAGATGTGGTGATGGAGTACCTGTCGATTGTTAGAGGAAACTTGAATCCAATCTTATGTGACTCAACTTACCCATTGTGAACAACCATGATTTTCCTACACATAGCTTAATGAGCACAATTTTGTTAGTAGGATACCTGGGGAGCATATATGGGTATCCATCAAAACAACCAACTCAAATATACGTGAAAGTGGGAAATTGCATGTACATACAACCAAAATTCTTGACCAATTCCCATGCCTCATCTGATACTCTCTTCTTCTCAAGCTCTCTATCAAACATGCATAGGTATGAAGTGAAAAAGGCGTCATTAAACCTCCTAAAATGCTTAATACTTTGCTTTAGGGTCAATTGAGAGTAATTTTGATATACAAGAACTTGCCTTCTGTCACCTTCTGACAAAAACCCTAGAAATTTCCTCATAGAGGCAACATAAACTAGATATGAAGTCGTGCAAAACTTCAATGAAGTACTAACCTTAGAAAGCTTGTCATAAATGGAATCACTTATCTGCTTCTCCCAAAAGATTTGTTGTTTTCTTTTCGTTATGATATGAATGTAAAGATGCATCAACTCTACCGAGAAGAGTTATCAAGTCATTTACCTACTTAATGGAATCACTATGGGGATTGCTCTTAGGCCACCTTGAGATATTTGGCCTAGGATTCTTGAGCCATGGAGCATTAATAGCCCCTTTTACACTTGTTTGAGTTATTATCATAATGGGTCTATGATTGTTCCATAGTGAGGTCAACATATGCATCAATACTTGAACATCTAAAGATTTTATCAAAGAATTCTTCGTCTAATCTTATTAACACATTTTCATTTGCATCTATGACACTTTTGGTTTCCTTATGAAAATGAGTTGTTGCCACAAGTACAAACTCTAGATTATGTGATGACACTGAGAAAGTGACCACTAAAGGGATATTTCTCCCAACAATACATCACATGCCTTCATCCACTGGTTGCTTATTGACCCTTTTTAGAAATTCATACATGTCAACATGACCAATTTATATATCCTTGATGTTATCAATATTTTAAGTCATAAAGGTTACTGGGAATACCTCTTGGTACTTATAATTCATGTTTCTTTTTTTTGGTGAAGGCTCAAACAATGGCCAAGAAGCTCCAAAAAAGAAATTTTATATTTTCCCAGTGTTAGAGAAAATTTTAGGTTTTCATGCAATGATAGAAAAACTTAGCGTGTTTGCATGTGTTATAGAACTCAAGATGCAAGGGTGGAGAAATTATCCACTCCTACATGAGGTATTACAATGTGGATGTATAGGCGGAGAATTTCTTTGCCCCAACATGTGTGTGGTGAAAATTGATGTAAGGGCAGAGAAATTCTCTGCCCCTACATAGGGGTAATTCAAACTAGATCTAAAGGAATAGAAAAACTCTGCCCCTATGTGAGGTAGGTATTTTAAAGATGTAATTTGGGGAATTTTCCATGACATACATATCAATTATATAATGTGATATACGGGGCTGGGAAAAAACCCCTCATTGCATGTAAGTTTGCAAGGTTTAGGTTTGAGGATGTAAGTCAAGGTTTTTCCTTGATTTACATACTGAATGTAAATGTTGTTGAGTAGTGTAATGTCATTGGAGCGTGGTTGAGCAGTGTTTAGGTTTCGTATTTAGTATGGGGAAAATATTAACTACATGCTACAATGGGTATATTCAAATCATGAGGGTCAGGGTTTAACACTTGTGACACATTGTAGCAGTGAAATCAATGAGGGTTACAGGGTAAAAAATGTCATTTGGGGTTTAAATCCTGAATGAAAATGGTAATGATAAAAAAAAAACCAAAAAAAAAAACCATAAAAACATAATAAACTTGATCATTTATAGTGAAAAAGAAAAAATTACAGATGAACAAACTAAAACATACATTTAAAAACCTAAACAAGGCTATAAAAACAACAAAGTAAAACAAGGAAATGTAACATAATTGTAACGCTAGGTATGAAAACAAATGAAAAATTGATCAAATCCTTGAAATAAACCACACACAAATATTTTGAGATGAGAAAACATGGGTAGAGGATACTCAAACGACCAATAATAATGGCAGAATAAATGAAAATGAGAATTAAAACTGATTTAAAATGTACATTAAGCTATCATTAATGACACTCATGTGAGAATAGAGGTGTAGTTGCACTGAATTTTAGTGTGACTACATCCCTAATATGCCATCAATAAAAACATGCAAGAGTGACACTTGAATTTAAACCTTTTGCAATTTTCTAAAAAGCAAAAAGATTGATCACTCGAAATGACTTTTTGATGGATTGGGCCATGCATGAGGGCAACTGAGATTTTCCTCAGTTTGTATGCTTAGAGGATATGGTCTATGAAATAAACAAGTTTTGAAGGGGTTATTCCATGAATTGAGCACATTAAATTTGAGGATAATAGTTGGCTCTAATTGGGGAGCTTCCTTTGATCATCCTTTGAAACAATCAAAGAGAGAAGAATCCTAGAATCTAAGTGCCTTCATCCATCCATTGGGATATAGAATCAGGTGATAAAAAGACACAAAAAGACAAAAGAAAAAGAAAAAAGATATATAAAACTATACAAACTTATCTAACACTTCATTGAGTGAAATGCTTCAAATGTTGTCCACTGTGAGGTAATAAAAATGTTGTTCCATCTTGGTACACTAGAAGAAAATTGTTTTCACCATAAATTTGGTGAATTGTAAAAGGGCCTCTCCATAAGGAATCAAACTTTTCATGCATTCCCTTTGGTTCTCTTATTTTATCCCACAATAGAACTTGATCTATGATTTGGAAATAATGAAATTTTTCTTTCTTATCAAAAATAATTTTGACTTGGCTCTAGTGTATCACAATGCGATCCACCACTTGTATGCATTTCTTTTCTAGTTCAACAAGAAACATGATGCATTTGTCAATGAAGCTGTCAAAAGTTTCATCTTCAATGGCCTTAGCCAATTTCAAAGTAGGCAATTCTAATGTGATAGGTATTTCCGCATTCAAATTGTACAAGCTAAAATAAAGAAATTCCAATTGCCCATTTAGGGGTAATATGATCCGCCCACAATGCATAATACAATGCCTTGTGCTAGGACCTCTAATTTTCATCCACCAACTTTCTGATTATGGTAACCAAATTCTCATTGCTAAATTTTGCTTGACCATCCCCTTGGGGGTACTATTTAGAAGAGTGAGAAAGAGTGATCCCATACTAAAAAAAACTCTATTATTTCATTGGATGAGAAGGAAGTAGCATTATTTGCTACTATCTTGTTTGGAACACCAAGCCTTGAAATGGTATTCTCTTTGAGAAAATTACATACCACTTCTGAAGTAGCATGCTTGACTGGAATGGCTTCCACCCACTTGGTGAAATAGTTAGTAGCTGTGAGAACATAGCCATGCCCTACACTTGATGGTGGGTTGACTACACCAATGAAATCAATACCCCATTGTTGAAAGGGTTTGTCAATTACCATCGACTTGAGGGATAAACCTGTCAATTTGGTTTTCCCTACAAACTACTAGCATAACTCACATTTACACACCCATTCATATGCATCTTTAAAGAGTGTGGGCCAATATTATTTTTCTCACAAAATCTTGTGAGTAGTGACTAGTGCTGAAAAGTGTCCATTGCATGTTCAGTTGTGAAAGGATTCCGACAAATTACTTTGTTGTGCTTTATCCACACAATGTAGAAAGGTTCTATCAATACTCCTTTTATACAAACCATTATCCCAAAGAACAAAGTTTGTAGCCTTGAGCTTGATTTTCCTCTTTTCCTTGAATGAATTTTTTTTGAGACATTCTGTATAGGTAAGGAAGTGTGCAATATTGGAGTACCATTCATTAGTCATTCTTACAAACAAGAGTGTGAGAACATTTGTAGAATTCACTTCCTCATCATCAAATATTTCTTCTAGTTTATTATCAACAATTAATTGACACAAACCTTTCCCATGAACCAACTTGGCTTAATTTCCATGTCATATTCTTGGATTTTGGCAATCTAATTACCTCTTTTAGTTCCAAACTCCTATTGAGTCAAGATAGATTTGATTGTAGAATCTGACACTAATGCAATAACATGAGAATTAAGAATATAGAACCTAAAATGATTAACTGCTTTGAGCACATCATAAGCATGATTTTCCATTGGTGAGTACTTAAGTTCATGAGCTTTCAAAGGAAAAATCATGATTTCTATAGGAGGTTTGGTCTCCTCACTATTTTGCTGCACTAGGATAGCAGATAGTGTTTGTTCCAAGGAATAACTATACATGATGAATCCTTTTGTATAGTATGGGAAGACTAAGACCAAAGCATGAGCAATAGCCTCCTTAATATTGTTGAAAGTAGCTTTACCTTCTGCACTCCAACAAAATATTGACTTACCTTTCATCATATCAATGATATGATAGGTCTTCTTTGTGAAGTCTACAAAAAATCTCTGCAAGAAATTCACCTTCCCAAAGAAGGAGTGAACTATTGTCTTACTTGAAGGTAAAGTAAGATTCTGAATGGACTTGACCCACTCGGTATCAATCTTGATTTCTTCCTTTGACACAATGTGTCCAAGTATCTTACCTTCTATAACCCCAAAAATAGATTTCTTGGGGTTAAGGGAAATATTGTGTTGTTGACAACTTTCAAGGACTTGCTATAAGTGATGATAATGATCTTGACATTTTTTTGAACAAATAGTCAAGTCATCAAGGTAAACTACAATGAAATTATCCATCACATCACAAAAAGCCAAGTCCATTGCTCTTTGAAATGTGGCACTGACGTTGATCAAACCAAAGGTATTTTGCAATAAGAAAAATTTCTCCATGGACTAGTGAAAGCAGTTTTATGTTGATCTTCTTTGCTCACTTCCACTTGATTATACCCTAAAAAGTTGTCTAACATAGATAGCATTTTTGACCCCATCACTATTTGTAACACTTGGTCCATTACTGACGGTGGGTAATTATCCTTCAGTGAAAATTGGTTCAAGTTTTGAAAATCCACACAAACATGGATTTCCCCATTCTTTTTACTATACTGGAACAATGTTAGCTATCCATGTTGAATGATGGATAGAAAAAATGATTATAGAATTTGGCATCTTTTGAAATTTGGCAAGAATGGAACTTGAGATCTTTGGGTTGTATTTCCTTTGTTTCTGCTTGTGAGGCATGAAACCTGACTTAAGGGGAATATCATGTTGGAATTCCTTCAAATGAAAATATTTTAAGTCATCATAGGAATAGGTAAGCACATCCATGTACTACCACAAAAGTTTTGCAAACTTATCCTTTTCCTCCAGCGTGCAACATTGACTAATAGTTACCATTTCGGGATCCTCTTCTTTTCTCAAATTAAGCTATTCAACTTTAGTTGACGAATCATATTTGGATTGCTGTTGTTTCTTGACATAATGATCATGCTTGTCAAAAAGTTTTTCAAGAGATACCAAACCTTTGGGAATCTTATTCCCTTTTAGCTACAAGATTTCTTCGCCAATATCCAAATCCACCTTAGAGATTGATTCTTGAGGAGAGGAATCACTTCCTTCAAAATACAACTCACTGATTTTTTCAACCTTCCCTAGAAAGGAAACAATTTGATGATCATCATTGAAGGTTTTCCAATGATCAAAATTATCAGGAACACTAGGTCAGAAAACTAGCTCAATAGTATACTTGGCTCCTTTGAAATCTTTGTGGGGGATCATAAGAGTAGCTAATACTACCAAAGAATCATCCCTATTAGTGTATTCTATGGGAACCATAGATATGCCAAAAGCATCAAATTTCTCAATGCAATCCCAAATAAGATTATGGTAATGTCTTAACCTTTCATTTTTATCTGGTACAAATTTCTTAGCTAACAAACAACTAGCTCAGAATCATCTTAAGCATGCATATTTTTAATTCCTTTCTCATGTGAAACATTCATGCCTAACAACAAGGCCTCATATTCCACCATATTGTTATTATTATCAAATTGTAATTTGAAAGAAAAGGGAATTATTTTTCCTTGCAGGGATATGAAAACTATCCCTACACTAGATCCTGAGGAAGAACAACTGCTATCAAACTCCAAAGTCCAAAAATATTTTGAACTCCCTAAGATAACAATTTTAAAATTGGAAATATCTTCATTTGAAAAGGAAGAGCAATCAATTACCTTCTCTTTATTAGAATCACTATCTAAGGATTCAAAAACTTCATTAGTTTGCAAGAAATAAGTACCCATTCCAGAAGACTCAAAAAGAATCTGAGCTCTTGGATCATCAGTTTTTGTCACAAAAAACTTAGCTTCCCTTTTTAGAAGCATTTTTTGCATAACAGCCCTGACGGGTATCCTAGCCTCAGACCAATCCATGTTGATCTCACCCCCAAAATCTTTGCAAAAGTTTCATCCCAACAATATCCCATATGAGGTTGGGACATTGGCTACCAAAAATGTCATTTTAATCTTCTTGTAAAGAAATGCAACAAATGCAAATTGTGCATTTTTAATTTTCCTTATGAGGGACACTTTCTTTTTTTCAATTGAAAAACATTGGCCAAATGTCTTTTTAAAATTCAAACCCAAAGAATTTTCTACTTTGGTAGGCATCACATTGTCGGAGGCACCTGAATCAATGACACAATTACTTAATTTATAGTCATTAACTAGTAAGGAGATGTAAAATGGATCTATCTTTCTAGGAATAGATGAGGGAGTTGAAACCAAGTTACTTTATGAAGGCCTCGGTTTGGAAACAACAGGGGTATTTTGGGAAGAATCTCAACTAGGGTGAGTTCCTTTATCTTTGAAAAACTTAGTAAGTCTATCAAATTGGTTAGGGTTGGCTTAGAAATACTCAACTTCTAACATCTGAATTTTGTCTTCTTTGCATGATCAATAATGTCAAAGGCTTGGTAAGGATTCACCAAAGAAGACACAATATTTTTCATTTGAATCTTAGGATTTGGGACAATAGTTTTAAGTATGGAAGAAGATGCAGGAGGATTTGAAGTACTTATTTAATTCCTATTGTGTCTTTTGGTTGGATTGGTAAAGGAGTTCCTCTCTAGCTGATTGTGACTACTGGGCGTGGGTTATCTTTTACCTTAGCTCCATCACCTTGTTAATGATCAAGCTGATTTTGCGGGAGAGTGAAAACAACATAAGCTTCACCATGTGTTTCCTCTTCTTGCTTGCTCCTTATTCATAGTTCAAAAACCCAATGTTAGATTCGCCAGTTGCATTTGCTTCCTCCTCTTAGAAGAGATTGACACCATCTTCCGAGAGATATTATGACTATGAAATATCTTCTTGTTCAAATTCATAATATCCCACTACTATATTTGTAGGTGGTTCTTCAAGTGCAAGTCTTCCTTGAGGTGTGGGAAGCCTATTCTAGTTCCTTGTAGCATTACTAAGAGAATTTGAAGCATTTGGATAAGTTCTTGGAACGTCCTTGTAGGAAGGAATAAACAATCTTGAGAAATATGCTTCTTGAGAGCTAACAATTCATTTGATATCTTTTTCACCATGGTCCATCCATGGTGCTTGTAGAAGGTTGGGCTGAAAAGGACTATCCTCTAGACCTATTTGGATCCTTCCTTATTTTTCCAACGAGGATTAAATCATCCTCTAGTACTTCAATAGCCATCATTTGAGTAGCATCAAGAGTGGTTGGAACCGCTCGTCATATGAGAAAATTCACCTCGGGTAACTATGTATTGATGAAGAAGCACTTCAATTTTTTAATTGTAGGCTGAGAAACAACTGGAATTATGATTTTCAATTTATTGAACTTAGCCACAAACTCATGGATGGGTTCATGTGGTTCCTTCTTCATTTGTGTAAGCTATTCCAATAATGCATGAGCATCTTCAACAGGCTTAAACCTTTCTTTGAATTTGGTTCGAAGAGTTTCCCAATTTGTGATACTTCTAGCTGAAAGATGATATAACCAATCAACTACCACTCCTTGGAGTGTTTCAATAAACCTTACAGATACGTCTTCATGTTCTACTCCAAGAACTCTGCATACAATTTAGAATGTGATAATATGCTCATTTGGGTGTTGTTTACCATCTCCATAGAGCTTGGGAATATTCTTTCTTGAACCACAAGGAAGTTCACGAGTGTAGTGTTAAATTCAAAGGACCAAAAGTGTTACCCCAAGGACCTTGACTAACCATGATGCCTCAGTTGAAAGGGGGAATAAAAAACCTTTGAATCAGTGATATAGACAATTCCCTTTGAACGCTAGAAGCTTCACTTAGAATAGGAGATCTTATGCTAGCAGGAGGAAAACTCCTTGTGCGCTAAAGAGGTGATCTTGTCTGTGGAGGAAAAGGATCAAAGTTATGTTTTTGCAACAATTTAAATGTGGGACCAATATGTCCTTGAGCCCTTTGACCACGTGTATAGCTTATTTCTACTAGAATGCAAACTTGGAAAGAGATGTAGATCAATAATAAAAGAAAGAACTACAAACAACAAGAAACTGGTATACTTCAACCAAAAGTGTGAGGCTATGGTTGCATATTTGTTTCCCCAGTGGAGTCACCAAAAAACTATTGGGTGAATATTTTGTAACCAACTAACTAATTACAAAATGGTGATATCAACCACAATTATAATGAGATTAAATCTCTCCTCTCAAAAAAGGGAGGCTCCCTTCTTATTGCTCACTAAAAATAACTAGAAACTAACTAAGATTATGTACACTACAATCATCCATAGGTGTTTCCATTAATCCTTTTATCTTGTGTCAAAAAAGATGATTTCCTCTTACAAAAATTGCAATTATATCTCGTGATAATTAAAACATGTAGTTAACCACAAAGTCCTAGTTTATGAAATAATAACCAATATCTACTTCAATCAGACAAAAGAATAATCAAAATGATACTAGTAACTATCCCTAGCGAGAAAACCCACAAAAGCACAAAGTCTTTTGTTGCTTTCTATGATGATTCGAAAAGAAAAAGAATAGTATATATTGTAGCCCAAAGTATCCAATATATGCCACCAAAAGATCAATTAAACGTAGATAATGACTCACAACCCAAAGTCTTTGAGTTATCACCAAAGTTCATAGATAAATATAATATTCAAAGATAATAATATATCCCAAAGCCTACAAAATCATATTTGAATCCCCTTCTAGAATGTATGATCTCACACTACTATATTGCAAGTATGTGCAGTTGGTGTTGTCATTGATGTCAACAAGCTTATGTGTTTTCATTGGTTTCAAATGTATTAGAAGGAGTTTTATGCAAGGATGTGTAGTTGGTATTGAGTTGGTGTTGTCTCTGATGATGTTTTGATTAGTTTCATTATGTTGTCATTAGTAAGCTATTGGTGTCAACCTCTAGTGTTACTTTGATAAGCTTCTGCCTATGGATGTATGGTTGAGTTGCTATGTTGCAGTTGGCTTGGTGGTGATGAGGAAGTGTTAAATATGTTGAATATGTGTCTCTAGTGCTTGGTCTCCAAGTGATTTTGAGAAATTTTGAATAAAAAGAGGAAATAGTGTGTTGTAGTGGTGTTTTGTGTTGCAAAGTATTGTTTTGGTTCGACTCCACATTTCTTCTATGTTGAATATCTGGTTGTGTGGTTTGGATATGTTGATAAGATATGTTTAGATGTTGCATCAAAAATTTGGTGTTGGATCATTGCATAGAGGAAGGTTTGTTTCACTGGCATGTGAATTGTGTATTGTAGAGGTGTCTGGGAGAAATGATTTTGCTCTGCATTTCTCCGTAGAGTGCTTTTGGGTCTTGTGGATCTTGAAGGGTGTTGATAGTGTTTGTATCTTTCTTAAATTGAAGTTGTTTGAGGTTTGGTGCTTCAGAAGTTAGTTTCTTGAGTTATAGTGTTTGACAAATTACTTGAGTGTATTAGATGTGTACATTCTTCAGGTGAAATTTGTTGCAAAGGAATTTGTTGGATTCTAGAGTGTTTTTGGAATGTTCTATAAAATGTTCAAGTGTGCTGTGTGGTCCATGAAGTCTTCTTTAGATTTGAGGAATCATGTACTTAATTTTTTAATGGTGTTTACACGGGTTTGACCAACCTTGGGTGTTTACACTAATTGTGTGTGAAGTTTCTTTGATGTTTGTGGAAGTGTGGAGTGGAATGTATAAATGGATTTAGGTCTGAGTTAAGGAGTGTTGTGGTCCACCTTCATTCCTTTTCACCATGGAATTTTTTTGGTGCCAACCTAATTTTAATTTGTATGGTTGAGGTGCATAGCTGACCTTGGAGAATGTTTTCAAGGTTGAAGATGGTATAAATAAGTGTTGAGTTGTTGAAGGATGAAAGGATAGATGTGTGTGATGTGAATGATTCGAATTGTAGAGTTGCAAGTTGAAAATTTGTACAGTGCAGTATGAGATTTCATGTGTTAGATTACTTGATGTAGGTAGAATTTTTTTTCTACAATCTTTAGTAAGACTATGAAAGTGTTGGTGATGCTGTGGTGGACTTTTCTATTACATTGAGATGGATTTATCATTGTAACACTCTTCTCTATCCTTTTTTCTATTTTGGCAGTGATCCTTTCTTTCTTTTGGGTAGTGAGGCCTCTGGCAATGAGCCCTTTGTAATTGGTGTTGATATTACTTTATATTGTGAGCTAATCCTCACCGCAATTTTTCCCTTCTTGGGTTTTCCATGTAAATCTGGCATTTCTGTGTATGGTGTTGATTTGGTTCTATTTATGTTATTTTCTTTCATGATAAATCATTCTAACAAATTAAGGGTTAATTGAATTAATATGGATTTAAATTATTGTGAGGGTTTTGAAGTTTTAAGGTACAACTAATTCACCCCCCCTCAATTGTCTTGTGCATTCAACAATTGGTATTAGAGAAAGGTTCCTTGGAAGAAATATTAACCAATTGAGGTAGATATGGGATGGTGCACAAGAAAGATGTTCCTATATTTGATGGATCAGATTATGCATTCTGGAAAATAAGGATGAAAGGTTTTTTTGTTTCTCTTAGATTTGTAATGTAGAAGTATTTTGAGATTGGATATACTATACCTGCAAATAGTCTAATTACTAATGATGAGATCAAGTCCTATGAAAAAAATGGTAAAACAAAGTATGCTCTCTTAAGTGGTCTTGCTAATTCTGAATTAGTGAAAGTTATGAATCTCAAAATTGCTAGAAAAATTTGGGTAAAGTTAGAAAGCATTTATGAAGGAGATGATAAGCTCAAGCAAGCTAAGATGCAAAATCTGAAGACCATGTTTGAGACCCTGTGAATGTGTGAAGATAAAAACATCACAAGTTACTTGCAGAAGGTGGATGAAGTTGTCAACAACATTAGAGGTCTTAGTGGAGAACTAAAAGAAGAAGAAGTGGTAAAGAAGGTACTCAAAACTCTTCCTAAATCTTATAGTCATAAATTTTTTGCTATTGAGGAATTACAAAATTTGAACCAATATACCAGAGATCAATTGTATTGTTCTTTAAATACTTTTGAAATGAGAGAATTTGGTACAAATAATGTAAAAGTCGATACTGCTTTTAAGGCTAGAAATTTAGAGAAGACTCTAGAATTAGATCAGGAGGATCTTGATGATGTGGAAGATAATTTTGTGAGAAGAATGAAAAAGGGTATTGGAAAGTACAAAGGTAAGTTTCCTTTCAAATGTTTTAGTTGTGGAAAGATGGGTCATTATGCTTCAAGATGTCTAAACAAAGCTTTGAATGACAAAAAAAAAGGAGAACAAAGGTAAGATGATTAAGAAAAGTTATTATGTTAGAGAAGATTCTAGTATATTTGATGAATTTGATTATGGGAATGATGAGGATGGTGAATGCTTGTTCATAGATTTAAAAGATAAAACTAATTCTGCTAATTCTAAGAGATGTGTGAAGGAAAGTGCTCTAGAAGCAAGTACTAATACTAAAGGCACTTTGGTGTTTGATTTTCATGTTAGACAGGAGAAAAACTACTGGATCATTGACAATGGATGCTCTAATCATATGACCAATGATAAGAGTAAGTTTATTAAACTTGAAAAATATGAAGGAATTTTTAGGTTTGGTGATGATACATCTTCTAAGATAGGTGGAAAAGGTTCAATCAGTTTTGATGGCAAGAACAACATTGATGATGTTCTTTATGTTAAGGGTTTAAGACATAATTTCTTGAGTTTTGGACAAATGTATAGCAAAGGATACAATCTTATGTTTTAGGATGATGGGTGTGAAATAAAAAAAGGCTTCAAAATTGTGGTTGCTATTGGAAGGACAAATGGAAACATCTATCAAGTCAAAGGTGTTGATGGTTATTGTTTCATGTCTCAGATCAATGAGAGTTGGATATGGCATAAAATAATGTGTCACAACAATTTTGATAGCCTAGAGAGAATAAGTTTAGTTCAAGCTATGAAATATCTGCCAAAGATTACAAAGCCTATCAATGTTGTTTGTAAGGAATGTCAAGTTGGAAATCAAGAAATAAGAAGTTTCAAAGTCAAAGAACAATCCTCTACTAGATTGTTGGAATTGGTGCATACAAATATTTATGGTCCTACCAGAGTAAGAATTCTTCAAGGTGACATGTATTTCATGCTATTGATTGATGATTATTCAATAATTACATGAGTTACTTTTCTAAAAAAATTCAAAAGCCCTAAATAAGTTTAAAGCATTCAAAGTTATGGTTGAGAATGAAACGGATATGAAAATCAAGTACTTGAGGTTTGATAGAGGTGGAGTTCACCTCCAATGAATTCAACATATTTTGTGAGAATCATGGAATAAAGAGGCATTTATTTGCCCCTATGACTCCTCAGCAGAATGGAGTGGTTGAAAGAAAGAATAGGACTATTCAAGAGGGTGTAAGGACGATGAAAAATGAAGAAAAACTAGCAAAATTCTACTGGAGACAAGCAATTAATACTACTGTTTACATACTTAACAGAGTGAAAGCAACAAAAAAACAACATAAAGACTCCCTATAAGCTATGGTATGGAAGGATTCCTATTGTCAAATAATTCAAAGTGTTTGGAAGCAAATGCTATATTAGAAGAGATGAAGAAAACTTAGGAAAGTTTTATGCAAGGTATGATGAAGGTACCTTCCTTAGATATTCTACTAAAAGAAAAGCTTACTAGTGCTACAACAAGAGGCTAATAAATATTGCTGAGAGTGAAAGTGTAAAGGTTGATGAAGACATAAAAAATAATTCAATGGTGATAGATGGATATGAATCAAATGAGTCTTCTTCTAGAGAAGAATAAAAAGCTAAGGAAAAAGATGTGTAGATTGAAAACAAAGAAGCTCCAAAAAAGATTCCTAAAACTCCTAAGTATGTGGAGAAGAATCATTCTGAAGAACAAATCATTAATGATAAGAGCAAAGGTGTACTGATAAGAAGGAAATTTGTTGAAGAATAGGTAAATCTATTTTTACTTTCTAAAGTTGAACCTAAAAAGTGATTGAAGCATGGAAATATGAGTATTGGATCAATGCTATGGAAGAAGAACTAATGTAGATTGAGAAAAATCAAACTTGGGAACATGTCCCAAGACCAACAAAAAAGAATGTGATTAGAACTAAGTGGGTACTCCAGAAGAAATTGAATGAGAGTGGAGAAGTGTCAAGAAACAAGGCAATTCTTGTGTGTAAAGGTTACTCACAAGTAGAAGGAATAGAATTTGAGGAAACATTTTCTTTGGTCACAAGAATGGAAGCTATTGGGATGTTTTTGGCTTTTGTAGCACATAAGGATTTCAAATTATATCGAATGGATGTGAAGTCTTCTTTCTTGAATGGTGAATTGGAAGAAGACGTATACATATAACAACCATAAGGATTTCAGTTATCAGATAAACTAGATATGGTTTGTAGATTGAAGAAGGCATTAAATGGGTTGAATCAATCTCCTAGAGATTTGTATGGAAGGTTAGATGGGTACTTGTTACAAAAAGGATTGAATAAAGGTACCACATATAGAAATATTTAATTCAAAGTTAAAAAGATAAAATCTTGATTGTGGTTGTGTATGTTGATGACATAATTTTTGGAGGAAATGAAGCTATGTGTAAGAAATTTGTAGAAGAGATGCATATATAATTTGAAATGTCAATATTTGGGGAGATGAACTTCTTCCTTGTACTACAAATCAATCAAACAAACAGAGGTATTTTTATTTCACAATCAAAGTATGCCAAGGAAATGTTGAAGAAGTTTGGAATGAAAGATTCTAAACCTGTATGTACTCCTATGGTTACTGGTTGCAAGCTAAGCAAGAATGATGAATCTCCTAAGGTTGGTTAGAGAAAGTATAGATCAATAATTGGAGGACTACTATACCTAACTAATACTAGATCAAATATCATGCATGTAGTTTGTCTTGTGGCTAGATTTCAAGAAGATCCTAGAGAGACATGTTGCAGCAGTGAAGAGGATATTTAGATACTTGAAGGGCACTCTAGATCATGGCTTATGGTATCCAAAGGATACTGAATTTACTCTGAATGCTTACACAGATGCAAATTGGGTTGGTTGTGTACATGACAGGAAAAATACAAGTGGTGGTGCATTCTTTCTTGGATGTAGGTTGTTGTAATGACTTAGCAAGAAACAATATTTAGTGTCTTTATCTACTATAGAAGTATAATACATTGCAATAGCATCTTGCTCCACAAAAGTTTTGTGGATGAGGTAAACATTAAGGGATATCAAAGTGGTATATGATGGACCAATTTCTATCTTCTATGCTAATACAAGTGCAATCAATTTATCAAAGAATCTGGTAATGCATTCAAGGACAAAGCATATCTCAATCATATATCACTTTTTAGAGAGAAGGTTTTAGAGAATGAAGTGAAGGTTGAATGAGTTCCTACAAAGGATCAAATTGTTGACATATTCACTAAGGTTCTTCCTAAGGATACTTTTGAGTATCTTTGAGAGAAGTTAGGGGTTGTTGCCCTCCTTCTTTGAACTAGATGCATAAGGAGATGCATCATTTGAGTGGATCTCAAGATTTATTCTTTGGTATGGACTAATGTTGGTGGCTACCTTTCCAGGGGAGTAGGTAGTGGAATTATTGGTTGTTGTAGCTATCAGTATGAGAGAGATTTGTCATTTGCTGATTGATGCAGTTTAGTGTGTGCTCCTAAGGAGGAGTATGTAGAGAAGTAAAGGAAAGGAAGTTGCAGAGTAGTGGTGAAGGGGAGAATGAATGATGCAAATATTTTTTCCCTTTTCTATTGATTAATGAAATTATCATTTTTAACACCCCAAAATGAATAGGTCTTGGCAATTTAGGTCAAGACCCATTCACTCTTGGTTGAATGGGTCCCCTTTAGTTTCCAAATATAAAATTTAAATATGTTTTTGGAAGCCTTTTATGATCCAAATTCAAATTTCAATTGTCAGCTTGTAATTTTTAATTTTTGGGAAATTAGAAAATCACCTATAAATACAGGGTCTTTTTATGAATTAAAATCTATCTAGCAAGAGGTGAACTTTACAAGAGAAAATATTATTTTCAAAGGTGTTCAAGAGAAGATTTCTCAATTATTTGTTACAGCATTCAAGATCTCAAGCATCATGTCAAATTTATCTTTATTCATGCATGTTTTTGGAGCTAACATGGTGATGTAGGTTTCAAGAATTCAAGTCAAGATTCAAGATTCAAGCCTTAAGATCAACATCCAATCAAGCTATTCATGCAAAATTAAGACCTTACAGAGATTTATTAAAGTTCAGTCCTTCAAGGATCTCAATTCAAGGGTTTGGTGAGTTGCAACATAGCAAGTGTTCATTCTTCATTCCTTTCATGTTTCATTATTTCATTTCAAGATTTAATTACCAAAATGGGGTTTGACCAAGGAAAACCTCCATTCACCAAAAACAAACATTTTTTTCCCTCTTGTGTGTGTTGCAAATCTTAGGTTGCAGAAGGATTGAAGATTCATTAAAAGTGCAATTTTACAAAGTTTTCAAAGTTGTTAACATTGTCGTCAAGCCACAAAAACTCATTTTTAGAATTTAATTCCAAATTTTTGACTAAGAAACCTAAAGGAATTGGGAGTGTAGACCTCATATCAGAGGACTATAAAATTAAATTTTTAACCCATGTAGCAAGACCCATTCACCCTTGGGTGAATGAGTCCTAGGAGGATACTTAGCAAAGCCTTTTTGTGATAGGTGAATAAATTCATATTCCTCTCAAATCTAATGGAAATTTTTGGTTTCTATTAGATAAATTGATCTTTCATGTGTTACATTACATAATTGCATTCATTTGGTATTTTTCATTTATCTCCCAAAAGTGTAGTTCAGGTTGATTTACCCTTTCCTTAGTCATAAGGAAAACAACAAGATCTCCATCAAGGTTGACTCACCTAAGGGTTGAAATTAAAACTTTCCCTAGGGGGTCTTTTTTTCCTAATGAAATAAGGGAAATTGTAGGTGCATACCCCCATTCAAAACCATCACCCACATTTTCCTCCATTTCATTTTGGTGAACCTGACATTGTACATCAAAAAAATTCTAAAGTTAGAGTCCATTCAAACCCTAGATCTAGGATTTCCATTAGTTTTCATTGCATTACATTAGTTGCATCTCATTTAGGGTTTTTAAAATTTCATTAGTTTGCATATCATCTAGGGTTTTAGGTTTACATTTTTCATCCTTTAAAATTCAAAAAATTCAAAAAATTTGCATGCATATTACATTAATTTTTCATAGTACTTGCATATTACTATATGTTCAATCATTCACATTCACAAATTGAGTCAAAATTGCATGTCAAAAAGTGTCATAGTGTTCATCATTTTCCATTCATTTCACTTGCATTTAGACATCAAAATCTAGAAAATTTATTAACTGAAACCACACTTTGTAGCTTGAATAAGGAAACCCTAACATTGAACCTTACACTCATATTTAAAATTTTTCAACCCTTTTGATAAGACCCATTCGCCCTAGGGTGAATTAGTCCATGTATAGGTGTTTTTTCAAAATTTTGGGTAGTGATTTGTCTTTGTTTTCTTCATTTTGATTTGTTGTTAAATTTGAGTTTCAGTTTCAAAAATTAAAAAAATCTGTCATTGTTTGCATTAAGTTCAATTGTTCAAATTGAATGTATTATTTAAAAATAAAAAATAGAATTAAAAACATATCATTTTTAGTATTTTTCATTCAAAAATAAAAAAATATTCATATATCATATTTGAAACTTTACATAAAAATTCATCATGGACATGTGTATGGGTAATATATGGAAAATCTTAAGATCTTTGGTAGATGTTTCAAGTTGTGTGTTTGGTGTTTACCCTAATGAAATTGAGACTATTAATTAACCTTCACCTCCTAATTAATGTCCTCATGAAGTGGAAATATTAGGTCAAGATGAAGATATCATGCAACAATTCATACATGACTCCTTACACAACCTTGAGAACAATGCATCCTTTTATCCATCCATGCAAACAATGCCTATAATCCCATCACTTGATATGTTCAACCTCTTACATCCTAAAATGGAAGCACAAAGTAAGCCTCAACCATTAATCATTAATGAAATTCACAAGGACAATAATGATACTCTTCTATCTTATGTTCATCGAGTTACTAATACACCCATTAACTTAGAAGAGAGTCATGGTCAAGGCTTTAAGATCTTAAGCAAACAAGGATGTGACATCACAAATGAGCATGAAATCCACACTGTTAGAGAAAATACCATCCATGGATACCAAGGGGTTAGGATATCAATATCTTCCCCCTTGCACATCTCCCAAGGGAAAAGGTGTTCTCTTTCACAAGATCATATCAAGAGATCAATTAATACCTCACAAGGATGATGGGGTTACCATATATCGTTCTCCCCCATCTCCACCTCAGTAAATTTACCAAACAAGTAAGAAATATAAGCCATATAAGATCAATGAATTTCCATTATTACACACTACAATACGAACTAAATGAAAAATAGAACAACTCCTTCGTCTAGGATTGATTTACTTGCCACCTATCAAAGACAATAAAAAAGGAAAGAGGAAAAACATGAATTACTATGCATTTCATAGAACTCTTGGGTATCTTACTGATGAGTGTCATCTTTTACAGTGGTTGATTTGTGAAAATAATGTTATTGATGTAATTTACTAAAATTCATGCACTTTACTCCTTGCCATGTGATAGTTGTAGGATCATAGCATACTCACTATTGCATTTTTTACATTTACTGCAAATCATTTCTATATTGAAAGGAGCACATTCTCATCACTCATCTTGACTCATCCTTGTCCTGCACTTAGTGGGGGCAAGGAGTTAGATAGCCTTGTCCTAGTTTGACACTTATTGTTTTCCCTTTGGCTAGTCACCCACCTTCTGCATATGATGAAAAAGATTGGGATGTAGATGACCTGCTATAGGTTGAATCACATGTGCCATACTAGTATTGTCTTTGTCTTCATATTATTTGTGATTGCATGTGCATAATGTGATCCCCCATACATTGTTGATTAATATGTATTTATATGTTTGTGAGCCTACTTTGGATGACCATTGTCACTTGGTTGGTGCAAGGATACAAAGGAAGTGAATCTTTTGTGACATTCTTCTATTCGTATCTCCATTCTTCTATCTATCGTAGCATTTATCTTTTTCCTTGTGTTTTCCTTTTGGGGATGACGCAAGGTGTCAAAAAATTTAGGTCTCTTCCATGTTGACCCAAAAGATTCCCTTTGTTTTCTCTCTCTATGTGTCATTCCTTTGTGTTCATTTTTCCATGAGTCATTTTGGGAATGATGATGATTCCAAGATCGATTATTTCACTGCAGCAATGACAAACGTTGACCCCATATCCATACATCCCTTATGTGTTATCTTAGGATTTCATATGGGGTGCACCTCTCCTTTCATGACATATCTCTATCTTGGAAACATATGTTTTACATAGGGATTTTAGAATAAAGCTCTCATGTATTGGATATTATTGTGTTCTACTTTAAAGTAATTTCTCACAACATGGTGTTTAGCAATTTCTTTAAAGTTGGGGTATACAAGTCTTCGCTCATTGTTTGGTTCAAGGCGTGGTCTTCTTACTTCACATGATGTGTCTTCTTGGTGGTTATATTAGGTTTGATGTTACTCAAGAGTGTGACCTTTCTTAGCATATGACATTCCTCTTAGTGGTGATGCTATGGATTGCATTCCCTAAGTTGTGAATCTTTTATCCTCAACTAGTCCTCTCTTGGAGACATTAGGAACAATGTTCCCTGAGGTGAGACCTTCCATGAACTAAGAAAAACCATTTTTAATATCTATTGCATGTATCAAGGCTACCAAGCATAACACAACTTGCTTGCCAGTGGAGCCTTTTTCATGAGTGCCTAGCATAATGCAACTTGCTAGCCTTGTGACCATTTTTGTGTGGAAACCTTATCAAAGTTATCTAGAGGTGTAAATTTGGTATGGTTAGTATAATTGGAGCCTATAGACCTAGAACAACTTCCTATTAGCACTTTTTGGGGCTCACCTAGTGGATAATGGATTTCACTAGCTCGTGTGAGTACATTTTGCTTGCATAAGTGGACATTGGGTTTCCATTTGTAAACATTCTTGGAAAAATAGTTAAGGCTTGATCCATATTTATTGGACAAATAGTTGAGGCTTGATCCATCCCCTCCCTCTCTCTTCTCATTAATTTTGACATTCTATGCTTGTGTATCTTGTCTTGCTACTACATATTTAACTTAGGCATGCGTCTCTTCGTGCCTTTGTTGGATTCTCATGAGATATTAGATATTGGGGACTTGATCATCCTCCTTGACCTTTGTTGTCTTATCTTTCCAAAAGTTCTAAAATTATACCTCTCTTGATGCTTTTTTGACTACTTTAGTGTGAGGTTGATGTAGGGCTCATCCTCTCACTCAAGTGGAGGATAAATGTAGTGTCAAAAAATGTACTCCTTTACATTTTCACACTATGTTTGAGTCCATTAATAAGTTGAACTTAATTAAGCCTCTAATTGGACAAATTATGCATCTACACGCCTAATTAATTGCAATTTCCAAAAGGGGGATCGATATTTAATTAATGCAATTATCATTTTTAACACCCCAAAATGAATAGGTCTTGGCAATTTAGGTCAGGGCCCATTCACCCTTGGGCGAATGGGTCCCCTTTATTTTCCAAATTCAAAATTTTAATATGTTTTTAGCCGCCTTTTTATGTTCCAAATTCAAATTTCAAATTATGTCGGCTTGAAATGTTTAATTTTTGGGAAATTAGAAAATCACCTATAAATACAAGGTCTTTTTATGAATTCAAATCTATCTAGCAAGAGGTGAACTTTATGAGAGAAAATATTATTGTCAAAGGTGTTCAAGAGAAAATTTCTTAATCATTTGTTGCAACATTCAAGATCTCAAGCATCATGTCAAAGTTATCTTCATTCATGCATTTTTTTGGAGCTAACAGTGTGATGTAGGTTTCAAGCATTCAAATCAAGATTCAAGAATCAAGATAAACATCCAATCAAGCCATTCATGCAAGATCAAGACCTTGGAGAGATGTATTAAGTTTCAGTTCTTCAAGGATCTCAATTCAAAGGTTTGGTGAGTTGCAACATAGCAAGTGTTCATTCATCATTCCTTTCATGTTTTATTATTTCATTTCAAGGTTTAATTACCAAAATGAGGTTTTACCAAGGAAAACCCCCATTCACCAAAAAGAAAAAAAATCCCTTGTGTGTGTTGTAGATCTTAGGTTGAAGAAGGATTGAAGATTCATCAAAAGTGTAATTTTGCAAAGTTTTCAAAGTTGTCAACATTGTTGTCAAGCCATGGAAACTCACTTTTAGAATTTAATTTTGAATTTATGACAATGAAACTTGGAGGAATCATGAGTGTAGACCTAGGAGAAGAGGACTGTAAAAGTAGATTTTGAATCCCTATAGCAAGACCCATTCGCCCTTGGGCGAATGAGTCCCAGGAGGAAACTCAATAGAGCCTTTTTGTGATAGGTGCATAAATTCATGTCCCTCTCAAATCTATGTTTCATGTATTACATTGCATAATTGCATTCATTTTTTATTTTTCATTTATCTCCCAAAAGTGCAATTCAAGTTGATTTACCCCATCCTTAGTCATAAGGAAAACAACAAGATCTCCATTAAGGTTGACTCACCTAAGGGTTGAAAGTCAATCTTTCCCTATGAGATCTCTTTTTCCTAATGAAATAAGGGAAAATGTAGGTGCATACCCCCATTCAAAACCATAACCCACATTTTCCTTTGTTTCAAAGAGTAATAAGCTAGTTGTGTAAGGGGGAGAAAGTAAAAGAAAATATAAGAGTTGGTATGGAGAAAGAGTATTGATGATTAAGGTTGTTGTGTTTGTTGATGGTTTTTCACATCATGTGTTGCCATCAATGACAAAGGGGGAGATTGTTGCAAGTATGTGTAGTTGGTGTCAATAGTATGAGAAGGAGTTTCTTGCAAGGATGCACAATTGGTATTGAGTTGGTGTTGTCTCTGATGATGTTTTGATTAGTTTCATTATGTTGTCATTAGTAAGCTATTGGTGTCAACCTCTAGTATTTCTTTGATAAGATTCTACCTATGGATGTATGGTTGAGTTTCTATATTAAATTTGTCTTGGTGGTGATGAGGAAGTGTTGAAGATGTTGAAGATGTGTCTCTGGTGCTTGGTCTCCAAGTGATTTTGAGAAAATTTGAATAAAAAGAGGAAACAATGTGTTGTAGTGGTGTTCTGTGTTGCAAAGTAGCGTTTTGGATTGGATTTGAATTTCTTCTATGTTGAATATTTGCTTGTGTGGCTTAGATATGTTGATTAGAGGTGTTAAAAGGTGTTGCATGTAGAATTTGGTGTGCTAGATCATTGCGCAGAGGAAGGTGTGTTCACCAGTGTTTGAACTATGTATTGTAGAGGTGTCTGGGAGAAATGATTTTGCTCTGCATTTCTCTGCATAATGGTTTCAAGTCTTGTGGACCTAGAGGGTGCTGATAGTGTTTGTATCTTTGTTCAGTTGAAGTTGTTTGAGGTTTGGTGCTTTGAAAGTCAGTTTCTTGAGTTACAATATATGACAAAATTATTTGAGTGTACTGGGTGTGTACATTATTCAGGTGAGTTGTTGTGAAGGAATTTTTTGGATTCTAGGGTGTTTATGAAATATTATAGATTGTGGTCAAGCGTGGTGTGTGGTCCACAAAGTCATCTTTAGATTTGAGGAAGCATGTACTTAATTTTTTAATGATGTTTACACAGGTTTGACCGACCTTGGGTGTTTACACTAATTACAGAGTTTCTTTGATGTTTGTGGAAGCATGGTGTGATGTGTATAAGTAGATTTAGATTCAAGTTAAGGTGTGTTGTGGTCTGCCTTCATTCCTTTCCACCATGGGAACATTTTGGTTCTAACCTAATCTGAATTTGCACATTTGAGGTCCATAGTTGACCTTAGAGAATGTTTTCAAGGTTGAAGATGGTATAAATATGTGTTGAGTTGTTGAGGGATGAAAGGATATATGTGTGTGATGTGAATGATGCAAATTGCAGAGTTGTGAGGTGAAATTTTTTGTAATGTAGTGCAAGATTTAATGTGTTAGATTATTGGATGTAGTGAGTAGAAGGTGTCTACAATCTTTAGTAAGACTGTGAAAGTGTTAGTGATGATGTGGTGGAATTTTCTGTTGCATTAAGATTAATTTCTCATTGTAAAACTCTTCTCTATCTTCTTTTCTATTATGGCAATGAGCCTTTCTTTCTTTTGGGTAGTGAGCCCATTGTAATTGGTGTTGAAATTACTTTATATTCACCATGGCTTTCCCTTGTATTTTCCACATAAATCTAGTGTTACTTTGTGTATGGTGTTGATATGGTTCTATTTCTATTCTTTTATTTCATCATAAATCATTCTAATAGATTAAGGGTTAATTGAATTAATGTGGATCTGAATGCTTATGAGGGTTCTGAAGTTTTAAGGTACAACTAATTCATCCCCCTCTCAGTTGTATTGTGCATTCAACACACTATTCAATCATATACAAGATAATGCAATGAGAAATACATAAGAACAATCTCAATACATAACAAATTTAATCCAAGGCAAATATTGGATTCAAACTTGCTTCTTTTATTGATCAAAATCTTATTTACACCTCAAAAACAAAGTTTCAAAATTCTCTTCAATTGGGCAACACTTCACTTCACGAGCTAAAAGGTTCCTTTTTCAAAAGAGCTCCCTCATATATAGAGGAGAGCCAAGAGCTAAAAAAGGAAAGTTACAACTAACTTGACTTATTCGACAACAAAGTCTGATTTGATTTAAAACTTCTCTATTTTTACATGTAATTGCATATTTACAAATGACATGTAATATTTCATCTACAAAATACATATTGCATAAAAGAAAAATCTTGAAATAAACTAAGTCTGGAACATGCATGCTCATTCATTCTTCATCATTTTTCTCCATGAAGTCTTCATATTTCTTTAATGCTGCTTGGAATTCAGAATCATTTGATCCTATTGTATGGTTGGAGACAATGAGAACTCATATGATAAAGTCCTTGATATTGATGCATGTTTTCTTGTGCCTCTCCAATATTATTCTCAAGTTATCTAAAGTCACTTGAAGATCTACTAAATTTTCAATAGAAGCTAATGAAAAAGATTCATCTTCAATCTTTCTTTGAATAAGTGATGTGAACTCTTGAATAATTATATCAACGAGAAGGAATTTTTGATTGTTATCTAATATTTGAAAAGATAGATCCTTAATCCTGGCAATGAGATTTGACCCTCTATCATCACCTATGTCTTGAGCTTCATGTAGATCTTTGATTAGCTCATTAATGACATTATTTTTATGTTTCGTTGTTTCCCAAATTTCAATGAACATTTTTCTATTGGAAATCACCCCAATTTCTTATAACACATCAAGCTTAAGATCTTTCATATTAGGCCAAGATTCATAAACTTTCTCTAATAGTTGTAGATTTTGAGATAGTGTATCAATTATTTGGCTCAATTTTTCCTTCACATTCTCTATATTGATAATCCCTTTAATAGAATATTTCAACAATTGTGTATCTTAGGCCGATATCTTGTCAATCCATTTAGTGGCAGCTCTGCCCTATGCATGTGTTCTCTCAGCTTTTTGAATGGTAGGATCCTCTATACTCATAGTAACTAGCTCAATAGACTTAGAGGATTGGGTTGTCTTCTGGAGCATAGAAGTAAGTTATTCCACCTATCCTTCAACCGATATTTGACAATCTTGTCCTTATCATACTTCTCAATCAAGGAAGCCAATGCTGCTTGCACATCTTCCTTTGCACTTCCCCATGTCCTTTTTCCCAATTCTATCTTGGTGATAGAATAATTTGAAAGATAAAATTCTATAGTTTTATTAAGAGAAGGTTGTGATACCTTAGCATACTTGTAACCTAATTTATCAACCAACACCCTCAAAAGAGTATTGCATTTCTTTGTTGACTTGGTCTTTACAAGCACTAACTAGCCAAAATCAAAGGCATTGGGAGAGACAACTTGATTCTTCATCTTTAGTGTTTGAAAGGCCAACCAAGGGGGAAGAGGAGAAGAAAATTATTTAGGACCTACCACCATGGTTGGTGTTGATGGATTTGTACTCACAACAATGGTAGTCACAAGTGGTGGAGTATGAGTTAAAACAACAGTCAAAATTTCCACATTAGGTACATTTTGTGTAGACTCAAACATGAATTTATCAAACTCATATTGTGTGTTCACATCAAAAATGGGTGAAGAAAAACTAGAAAATGAAGATGAAGAGCCAAAAAAATTTCAAATTTATTACAAGGACTCTCAAAAATTGACTCAAAATTTGGGGATGAATGAATTGACTAAATAGATATGGTAGGAACAACATAAATAGTGGTAGCAATAGGTAAATGCTTTTCACTTAGAACAACAAGGGGAGTATGACTAGGTAATGTAGCATTAATGGGAGAGGGAGAAATGGTGGAATATTTAGGAGCAAACTCATGTTGTGAAGTAACCAAAGATTCTTGTGTTTCTTTATCTAGATTATCCTCTCTTTGCTCTTCGCCTTGAGTTAACGTTCCTTCAGTCTCCTTACCTTTAGTACTTTTGATTTTGAAGATGAACTTAAGAGTCTTATTGGTTCTAGAGAAATCATCTTTATTCTATATTATTAATTCACCCTTCTTACTAGTAAGCCCTTTAGTAGACTCTTCCTTTGTACTAGTGTCAAAGTATTTCAACCTAATCGCTCTATCTTATAACTAAACATTAGTATTTACAAGAATACACTGAAACCTCTCTCTTATGGAGATCATCTATTTTTGTGACCATTGGATTGGTGGAAGAGGAGTATCAACAAATTTGGTTTCTTCGTAGGCAGGATCAAGGAGGTCATCTTCTTCTTCCATATCTTCAAGAATATCCGCTAGATCCAAGTTTATGATCTACTCTAAGGTAATCCGACTATAGTCGAGCTTCCTTACATCTCCATCTATCTTGCACTCTACCTGTATATCTTCAACCCTATACACATGAGTGTAGATATTTTGGAGATTGTACTTCATCCCTTTGTAATAAAAATCAAGCCTCCTGTATTTTTTCATTGTAACCCACTGCATCTCTATTTCCATAGCCTTGGCCTTAGGAGATGTGGTGATGGAGTACCTATTGATTGTTAGAGGAAACTTAAATCCAGGATTATGTGACTCGACTTTCCTACTATGAACAACCATGATTTTCCTACATAGCTCCATGAGCACAATTTTATCACTAGGATACCTAGGGAGCATATATGAGTATCCCTCAAAATAACCAACTTAGATATACGTGAAAGTGTAAAATTGTATGTACATGGAACCAAAATTCTTGACCAATTCCCATGCCTCCTCTAATACTCTCTTCTTCTCAAGCTCTCTATCAAACATACACATGTATGGAGAAAAAAGACATCATTAACCCTCCTAAAATGCTTAATACTTTTCTTCAAGGTCAATTGAGAGAAATATTCATATATACAGGAACTTTCCTTCTATCACCTTTTGACGACAACCCTGGAAATTGTCTCATAGAGAAATCAACATCAACTAGATATGAATTCATGTAGAACTTCAATGAAGTACTAACCTTAGAAAGTCGCTCACAAATGACATCACTTATCTGCTTCCCCAAAATATTTGTTGTTGTCTTTTCCTTATGAAATGAATGTAAAGATACATCCACTCTTGAAAAGTATTGGAAGTGGGCTAATCCCTTAACTATACTAAGAAGAGTTATCAAGTCATTTATCTCCTTAATGAAATCACTACAAGGATGCTCTTAGGTCACCTTGAGATATTTGGCCTAGGATTCTTGAGCCACCAAGCATTTATAGCCCCTTTTTCACTTGTCTGAGTTATTATCATAATGGTCTTGTGATTTTTCCATAGTGAGGTCAAAAAATGTATTGATACTCAGACATCTGGAGATTTTATCAAAGAATTCTTCATCCAATCTTATTAACACATTTCCATCTACATCTCTAACACTTTTGATTTCCTTATGAAAATGAGCTCTTGCCACAAGTAAAAATCTAGATTATGTGCTGAAACCGGGAAAGTGACCACTAAAGGGATACTGCTCTCAATAATACATCTCACGCCTTCATCCATTGGTTTCTTATTTACCCTTTCTAGAAATTTGGACATGTCAACATGACCAATTTATGTATCCTTGATGCCATCAACATTTGAAGTCACAAAGGTTGTTGGGAATGCCCCTTGGTACTTATACTTCATGTTTCTTTTGTTTAGCGAAAGCTTAAACATTGGTGAAGAAGCTACAAAAAAGAAATCTTAGATTTTCCTAGTGTTAGAGAAAATTTCAAGTTTTCATGCAATGACGGAAAAATAAATACCTTTGCATGTGTTATAGAACTTGGGATACAAGGGCGGAGAAATTATCCACTCTTGCATGATGTATTATAGTTTGGATGTAAGGGCGAAGAATTTATTTTCCCCTACATGCATGTAGTGCAAATTGATGTAAGGGAGAAGAAATTCTCTGCCCCTACATAGGGGTAATTCAAACTAGATACATAAAGGAAAATAAAAACTCCACCCCTACATGGGGTAGGTATTTTTAAGATGTAAGTTTGGGAATTTTCCATGACTTACATATTGGTTATGTAATGTGATATGCGGGGTGGGGAAAAAACCCTGCACTGCATGTCAGTTTGCAAGGTTTAGGTTTGAGGATGTAAGTCGGGGGTTTTTCCTTGACTTACATATTGAATGCAAATGTTGTTGAGTGGTGTAATATCATTGAAGCATGGTTGAGCATTGTTTGGGTTTCGTATTTAGTATGGGGAAAAAATCCCGATTGCATATTACAATGGATATGTTCAGAACATGGGAGTCGTGGTTTAAAACCTGCGACACACTGTAACCATGAAATCAACAAGGGTTATAGGGTAAAAAGTGTCATTTGGGTTTTAAAACCTGAATGATGATGGAAAAGATTAGAATAAAACACCAAAAATGAAATCCCTAAACACATAACATACTTGATCATTTACAGTGAATTTTTTTATAGATAAACAAACTATAACACACATTTAAAAACCTATTTTTTTTATAAAACAACGAAGGAAAACAAAAAAATATGATATACTTATAACCCCAAGTATGGAAACAAATGAAAAATCGATCCACTCCTTGTAGTAAACTATACACAAACACTTTGAGATGAACAAACGTGGGAAAATGATACTCAGATGGTAGAATAAATAAAAATGAAAATTAAAACCAATTTAAATCGATTTAAAATGCACATTAAACTATCATTAATGATACTCATGTGGGAATAGGGGTGTAGTTACACTAAATTTTAGTACAAATACATCCCTATATGCCATCAATAAAAAAATGTAGGGGTGTTGAATTTTAGTGACCTTGCATGGTTAGAAAAACACTAACACTTGAATTTAAAACTTTTGCAATTTTCCAAAAAGCAAAAAGCTTGATCAATTGAAATGAATTTTCAAGGGATCGGGCCACACACAAGGGAGATTGAGATTTGCCTCGATTTGCATGCTTAGAGGATGTGGGATACAAAACAAACACGTTTTGTAGGGGTTATTCCACTAATTGAGTGTGTTGAATTTGAGGATAACACATACAAAGACCCATATTCCTTATGGCTACTCTATCCCTCTACAATGATCAAAACCGACTTTTTAGGATAGGTACACAATCCTCGACACTTCCCAAATTTTCTTGTAGGTTACTGTTTCATTTTTTTAATTGTTGGATAATTAAATTTTACATATTAGGTCATATAGTCTAATTTGGTTAATCATAGAAAACCAATTCCAATCCATTCCAAGGCTCAATAGGATGGAGATTCAGGTCTAATTGTCTCACCTTCATGTTGAAAGTTAATCTACTCACCTTGTTGATGTCCATCTTAATGAAACATAAGAAAATAACTCACAACCACTGTTAAAAACTTGAATCCTAGGTTTACACATTAGACCTAGGGTTCCTATTTTCTTTGTTTCATTTTGGTGAACTTGGCTTGTTAACATTACATACATTCTAAAATTGCACCCTAGATCTAGGTTTTATATTACATTATTTTGAATTTCTCATTTAGGGTTTCACTTTTGGATCACAAAAGATATACAAAATCAAAAAAATGCATATCATTTTGAATAATAGGTTGCATTAGGGTTCATTTCAGTCACTTAGATCATATATACATTGAGAATTGCATTTATAATTTTTATTTACATTATGACATATTTGCATTTGGATCACATTATCTTAATTTACTTGAAAATTTTAGAAAAAAACTTAGTTGTAGACCTATTTGAACATAGAAGTAGAACCTTTAGATAGTACAATAAACATTCAAATTTTACATTTTCAGAACCCCTATCAAGGACTCAGATTCCCTTGGGTGCCTTTGTCCTTCTACACTTGCATTAACAAAATTTTTGCACACTTCTTTATCTTTGTGATTTCAGTCTATTTGTGCTTGTAGATCTCCATTTTGGAATTCTTAATTACATTCATTTAGGAATCTTTCATTTAGCTCAAAAAGTGAAAAAAATTGCATTATTTTATTTTGAAATTGCATCAAAATCATCATTTTCAGATTTAGATAGCTTACAATAAGTTAATCTTTACATTTTAGATTATAAAATTGCATTCAAAATTGTCATTTATTGTTCACATATTGGTACACACTTGCATTGGCATAAATTAAGCAAATTCTAGAAAAATATTCACTATCAAATCTGTCTACAACCAGACCTAGAATCTTTAAGCTGAATTACACACAGTAAGATTTTGAATTTTTGGAAAACTTGCCCAAGACATAGACTCTCTCAGGCACCTCTGTCCTTGTACTGTTGGCTGAATAAAAATTTGCACAAATCTTTCTTGTTGTATTCTCTATTTGCTTTTGTTGTCTGAATTCTGTTTTTGAATATTTTGTTGTAGTTAATTAATAGTTAGTGTTCATCTCAAGGGCACACTTAGTGTTTTGAAACTCACATGATCTTCATGACCTAGTGTCCTATTATCAATACTTCAATGAGATGTAGTTGCAAGCTTATAACATCCCAAATTGTTGTTACATCTGCTATGGATCCTGAGTCTTCCAACTCTTTCATGCATAGTGTTGTCAATACTCAACCCATTTTGGACTCTGTTTCTAACACTACCATACTAATGACAACCTTACACTCACCCATTTTCATGGATGTTGATACTATGGTTTCCCATGTTCTTGAAGACAAACTAAAATAATTGGACAAAGATTTAGAAATATTTCAAGACTATGTGAGTACTAAATACCTAGCTAGTACAATAGTCCCTATAATAGATAACATGAGGAAACTGATTAATGATGGTCAAGGATTAGAGGTTTTGCATAACATAGCCCATATAGTTGATTCTAATGTACCTACAATGATTAGTTGCACTCAAGATTTGGGATACACTCAAATTCAAGGAGGAAATCAAGTCTCCCTCCCTACAACTATAGCCTTTATCCCTACATACACAAAACCAACCATCACCTCAACAATACAACAAAGAATTGGTATAACTCCAACATTAGGCCTTTACACTGGGAATCCTTATGGTTTTGGATCTTCACATGTAACATCTCAAGTTTCATCTCCTCTCATTAATTTACAACATAGTAGTCCACAAAGCACATACACAATTCCACAATATTCACCATATTTCTACAACATGTCAACCAATGATTCCGTCATTAACCAAATTTTATAAAATATAACCTCACTCGAACAACAAATCTCAACTTTCAACCAAAACCAAAATGGAAAACCATTACAACATGTTAAGAGGAGCCCATTGTCACTTGAAATTTTGAAAACACTAATGCCACAAAACACAGAGATACCTCGATCTGACAAGTATAATTGTAAAGGAGACCCTAGCAATCATATATTGGCATATAAGACCTTGTGTAGTGACTTCATTTTTGAAGATAAAATCTTGGCTAAGATCTTTCCTAGGTCATTGAAATACATTGCCTTAGAATGGTTTTGTTCATTGCCGAATAACTCAATTTAATCCTTCAATGAACTTGTTGATGCATTCCTCTGATATTTCCAAGTCAACATTGGACCTAAAATTACATTAACTAATTTAGTGTGATGTAAACAAGGAAAACATGAAAAAGTGATAGACTTTATAGGGTGCTATCGGTTGGTTTACTCACAAATCAATCTCACTCTTCTTTATTTGGATGTTCAATGAGTGTTCATTGAGAAATTGCAACCTGAAATAAGATATACAATCTTATTGATGAAATATCCATCGTTTATACATTTATGTATGAACCTTCATGATTACCATAATTCGGTTAGTCAGTATGCAGAGAAATCTTCATCTACTCCTAGGGAATTTGAATCCATGTCCCAAACAACTATCAACCATTCAAAAAGAAAAATAAAAACTTCATCAAGCTACATGCACCTCAAAAAACCAACCACGTTGAACCTCAAGTTGCCTCCATAAGTTCAACCCCATACTAATTTAGACTGAGAGATAGAAAATTTACCCAATTACTTGACACCCTCCATTCAATCATGTTGCAACTTTTGAGCAAGAACTTAATTCAATTACCTATGATTATACCTATGGACATAACTAAACCTTTATCACCAAGTTACAATCCAAATGCCTTTTGTCAATATCACCACACAAGTGGACATGATATAAAATGATACACATGTCTTAAAAAATAGGTTCAAAACCTCATTGATTCTAATCACATACAGTTTGATGGTGTTAATGATCAAGGGAATAAGTTTGTTGCCCCATCTAACCAAAAATTGGAAAATTTTACCAGTCCAATGCCAAACCATTCATCCAACTTTGTGCAAGTTTGCGATGATATGAGTGATGATTCAAATGATGATGACAATAATGATGAGAAGGAATTAGATAACATTATTTCTTTAATAGATGTTCAACCTCGTAAGGACCTGACCACTATGTTACCCAACATTGCTTTCACCAATAGCGATGCATCCATACATGCACCGAATGGTCCTCTCTATATTTCCATATGTATCAATGGAAAAACTATACAAGGAATACTCATTGATCTTGTGTGTGTAGAGAATGTGATCATTGAAGAGTTGTTTATGCATGAGCTTTATCAAGATTCATATGAACAATCGAAAAATGGTTGAAAAATCAAAATGGTTTTGCTCGCCCTACGATAGGTTCGATCACTCTTCCACTTAAAGTTGGACCAAAACAATTAGATATATCATTCTCCATCATCTAGACATCAAACCAATTTGTGTGAAGCTAGGCTACCCATGGCTACTTTAGGGCTTCTATAATGTTTGATTAACTTGGTGCTACAAGTAGACACACAATTCAAAGGATGACTTGCTAACTAAACAATTCACCTTCCATGAGAGGCTTCATTTAATTATCAACCAGGGCTTCATAAGATTTTGACAGTGCTATCACTATATATGCATTCATGGATTCTAACACACCCTATATCAATGAGTATAGGTGATTACACATGGGTGATCCCACAGTAGTGGTTTACACTTTTTGGCCAAACTTGACATTGAATTGAATTTTTTTAACTAAATCTTCACTTTCAGGCACCTATAGCTACTAAACCATGAGGAATTTGAAGATGATTCAAACTAGTGATTTGTGACACTTTGTTTGTAGATTATATATATATTTAAAAAAAATTGGAATTAGATTTCATTTCTTTTTCCATCTCCTTTGAAAACTAATTTTTAACAGTAAACACCATTTTAAAGAGTGATGTTCACTGTAAACAACACATTTTTTTTTTCTATGAAGGATAAAATTCTATTTTTTTTGAATTTAAATTTGTAACTATGATATCTAGCACTTTCATTTGGTTTCATAGTGTTTTATTGAATATTGTTTTCTTAATTAAGTTTTGAAGTCAAACCAATTACAATTTAGACATGGGTGGACCGTATACAACATAACTTTTTTTGTATGTATTGATTGTTTTTTTTTTTTATTGGATCAAGGAAATAAATACCTAGCACAAACATATTTTCAGAATTTTTTTGGTAATCTACTATTTTTCCACATGTGCAAAATAGAGAGCTTGATTTTTGATGAAAAACCTACATTCACAAAAAATAAAAAATAAGTATAATCAAATTAAATATATTTAAAATTATACTTTTTGGGAAGCTTATAATAAGGACTACATACTTTAAAAAATTAAAATTAAATGAATTCATTTGATTCCCCAAAAGGTAAATCAAAAGTGGATTTTTATCAGCATTTTGATAGGTGTAAAGGAGACTTCATTATAGGTATAGTTTAAAACTAGCAGGGTTCTATCCAAGGGGTTTTGATCTAAGGTGGTTTGATCACACCCTATTCAATTTGAATCCTTTAAATGGATCTTTTCAAGGCTTAAATGATTATATTTTCTAAAAATATGTGATTTTATCAAAAATCAAGATGTCCCAAAAAGTGTAAACCACTATCGTGGGATCACCCACATGTACAAAAAACTATAAATGATGGAAAAGGAAATGAATGTGTTTAAATTGCAAAATAGCAAAATAAACTTAAGCTGCTGCTTATGCTACAAGTGCTTATCACTTAAGGATTTGGCTATTAACTTCTAAGCCTAAACTATAACTAATTACTCTAGGAGTATGAAACACACATTAAGCTACAAAATATAATTCAATTATAGAATCATATTCATTAATTCCAAATGTATGAAATTGGAAACTATATTAACTAAAATCAACAATGTATGAATTAATCTAATAATAGGAAATAGAGTGGATAGAAATACCTCAAGTGGCCCTTGCTTGAGTTGTTGCTTCCAAAATAGATGTCATCACTTACTACTTAATCAACAAATCATAATATTGATCTAACTTCTTTATTGTATGAAAACTCTAAAATATGACAAGAATCTACTAAAAATTTCTCATCCAGTAATACATATCAATTATTCAATTGATGACAAAAACTAATAGTGATCAACTATCAACTGGTAATTCATAAAAACTATTTGGATAACTAACTAGACTCACTCCTCACAACAAATCACACTATATAGGGTCTATGAGGAGTCTTATTCATTCTAGGACTAAAAAAGAACCATAATGTATTCATCTACTCTCCCTCAAAGATATGTAGAGGAATTAGTCTGTAACAAAAATCCATAATTGAAAAGCATAAGAGAAATTAAATTGAAACTCCTCCCTAACAGTTAACCACCATGACATCAACATGTTCCATCGGGATTGCCATGTCATGGGTTAACTTGCTCAAAACATACTTCTTCTTCCAATCACTTTTTTGGTGGATATGAATGTGCTTGTGGTGACTCACGATTGACCATTCAATTGTCGCCTTCATTCTTCTCTAGAACTATTGCGCTTTAACCATTTTGACCTTTCCCCTGCAATTGCCTGCAATCCTTATGCCATGGGCTAGAAATATAGTTGTTGCGGGTTACAATTCTTCTAGCTGCAAGAAGTTAGTTTTATCCCTAAGCAATACACATCATTAACAACCATAATTTAAGCATAGAATCATACTAAATCCCATGAACATTCATTCATTCACACATACAAATGCCAACATATCATATTTTCATTTCCACATACTAAAGTCTTGTTTAAAGTGTATGAAGGGTATACAATATGTATAAAGTCTTAGGAATGTCTGTGAAACTTGGCAGATTGAAATGATAAATACATAAACTAATGAAGGAAAATTAGCCATAAATTAATCCCATAAGCTATGATCCATGAATGTTGTCTCGTCGGTTATTCACAAGTACATAAAGTTTTCATATGAAAACCAAATATTTACAGTGCATCATAGTGGTTTTAATCCTTTGTCTTCCTATGGGGAATTTTCATTGGATTTATTTTTTTCTCAACCTATGGAACCTATTAAATCTCGTGAGGAATTCTTTTTCAAGTCATACCAAAATTTTAAGGCAAAGCACATAACAAAATTATCTCTTGCCAATATTCCTAAAAATGATAAGACCATGGTTCTTCCTCCTCCACTAGTTATGGATGAACCCATGCCCAAAGAAAAGACCTTTCCAAGTAACCAAGGTAAGTATTCCATAGTTCCTCTACCCATATCATATAAAAGACCAAGAGACAATCGAATGATTCCTTTTGTGCCTCCAAAGATAAAACAAGTATATAGACCTAAAGAGACAATGGTTTCCCAACCCCTGGTGGTTCCTTTAGCTCCTCCCTTAAGGGAATAAAAGAGGCCAATGGTTGAGAAACCCGCTCTTATTCTATCACATATTGAAAACCGTGCAAGAAGAAATTAAAATGCTGAAGAGAGTAGGTGTAGGCATTGTGCTATCGCCTGTCAATTGGAAGAAAAGAATAAAATAATGCATGATAATCAAACACCTATGCAAAAAATCAAGAAGAATTACAAATTTCACCAAAATAAGACATGGAACTAAAACAATAATTGAAGCAAGAACATACACCTACTATTTTCATAAAACCTCCTATTGTGATTAACTTGGATGATGAAGATGAGATTGCTAAAAATGATGAACAAGTGCATAATGAGCTTAGTGTTTTGTTTTCAAAGAAAATGAATTTAGATGGGGGAAACCATGATGATCCTCCTTATGAGAGTGACCCACCACGTGTTGAACCTAGAGATGCTCCTAGTATGAGACTTGTATTCCCTTTAGCTAGTTTTCCACCCTCCCTATATGATGAGCAAGATTGGGATGCAAATGACCTACTTTAGGTTGGATCACATGTGTGGTACTCATTTATGTTTGTTTCATGTGTTTTTGTGTTTTCTTGCACATGGTGTGATCTCCTATGCTATGCTACTTGGTGTGCCTTTACATTTGTGATTTTTCTTTGGATGACCCTTGTTGCTCTGTTGGCACAAAAATACAAAGGAAATGAACCTGTCATAACATTCTTCTATTTGTATCTTCATTCTTCTATATGTCGTAAACTTTATCTTATTTTTTGTCTTGTGTTTTCCTTTTGGGGATGATGTAATGCATTGAGACACTTAGGTCTCTTCCATGTTGACCCAAAATTTTGTTTGTTATCTCTTTCTATGTGTCATTCCTCCATTGTGTTCATTGTTCCACGAGTATTTGGGGAATGATGCTAGTTTCAAGTTCTATTATATCACTGAAGCAAAAAAATATACTGACCTCAGATCCATGGATCTCTTCTCTGTTCATATTCTATGTTTTTTTTTGCATTACATTTGGAGGCAACCCCTTATCATGATGTAGCTTCATTTGGAAACATATTATTAACATAGAAATTTCCAAATAAGATCTTGTAACCTTTTATCACATGACATTTATCATTTCTCTCCCTTAAAGTAATTGCTCACAACATGGTGTTTAGAAATTTCTTTAAGGTTGGGGCATATATTTGCATTATTTGCTTCACTTTGTTCACATGCGTTGGACTTAGTGATGTGTTGACATTGACATTGGCATTTTTGCTTCACTTTGTTCACAAGTGTTGAAATTAGTGTTGCATTGGCATAACATTTTGATCATTTTGTAGAACCTTATCAAAGTTATCAAGGAAGTATAACTATTGATATGGTTGACATGAGTGAACATCTAGTGAATAGAGGACTTCACTAGACCTAGTGTGTTTCTCATTTTGCTACCCTGTCTTGGGGGCTCGCCTAGTGAATATCAGATTTCACCAGCCTGTGTGCCTTCTTGTTTGTTATTCACCTAGAAAATATCAAAATTTTCTATTGGGTGAGTCATGAATTACTTTGATATAGATCCTAGCATAACACAACTTGCTATCTCGTGCCCTCCTTTTTGTATTTCATATTAACATTGTATGTATGTGTATATTATCTTGTTGCATATCATACATATGTGCATTCCTTTGTGCTTATGTTGGTTTTCCATGGGATCTTGGATCCTGGGGGCTTGATCACCACCCTATATCCTTAGGCATCCTATCTCTTTAACATTTGGACAATTGGACCCCTCTTGACATAGATTTTCTACTTTAGTGTGAGTTTGAGCTTAAGTTCACAATCTCACTAAAGTGGGGGATAAATGTAGCATTGTAAATTGTCACCCTTGACAATTTCACACTAGGTTTTTCCCCCCCTAAATTTTTGAGCATAATTAGGTCCCTAATTTCCTAAATTATGCATTCTATATCCCATTTGTACCACTTTCCAAGAAAATTGCAAGCATTGAACAAATGCATTCAATTATTATTTTTCCCTTGGCACTTAATGTCTTGGAAAATAGGGCCAAGACCAATTCGCCTTAGGGTGTATGGTCCCCCTATTTTGCTAGGGATCAACTTTGGATATGTCAGTGTTAGCATTTTAACATTCAAAATTCAAATTGCAAATGTCGACTATCAAGATTTAATTCTCAAGAAATTAAAGAAATGTCTATAAATACCTAGTTATTGCATCAATTGAAATCTAACAAGCACTAAGGAGAATTTATGAGAAATTATTATTATTAATAGCACTATCAAGCAAGTCAAGAGCAACATTTTAGAGCTTTATTGCTTAATTAACATTGTCAAATTCTAAAAATGTTATCAAAGTATAGCATTCAAGAAAGCAAGATCCAAGACCTTGAAGTGATGTGCATGACTCCAATCCTTCAAGGAAGCCATTGAAGGGTGGTGAGTTGCAACACTTTGTGTGTTATCATTTTATCATAGATATTCATTATGGAAGTGAGGTTTTAAGGTAAGCCCCTAAATGACCCAACATCTCTTCTCTTTGTGAATGTGTAGACCTTAGGTTTGAAGAGGATTGAAAGAAACTTGAAGGAAAATTGTTCATTATTGTGATTGAAGCCCTACACCTTGTCAACTTATGAAAACTCATTTACAAAATTATTTGACGGTGTTCCGACAACTTTGCAATTGAGAATCAAAAGCTCAAATATGTCATATGAGGACCTAAAAAATAGAGTAGAAGTAGCATACAAAGACCCATACACCCTAGGGAAACTTTGTCTCTCTATAGTGATCAGAACCAGCTTTTCAGGACAAGTACATAGTCCTTCTGCACTTCCCATATCTACTTGTAGGTTACTATTTCAATTTTTTAATTGTTAGATCATTGGATTTTGCATATTAGGTCATATAGTCTAATTAGGTTAATCATAGCAAATCAATTCCAATCCATTCTAAGACTCAATAGGATAGAGATTTAGGACTGATTGGATCACCTTCATGGTTGAAAGTCAATCTACTTACCTTGTTGATCTACATCTTAATGAAACATAAGAAAATAACTCACAATCACCATTAAAAACTTGAACCCTAGGTTTACACATTAGACCTAGGGTTCCTATTTTCTTTTTTTAACTTAGTAGATTTTCAAAGGGAATCAAGGCAACTTTTGGAGTTGATAGAGATGAGATGCAAGTATGAGGGTAAGCAAAAGTCTGAAAGTCTGATAAGGAACACAATCAATTTTGGATTTTGCAACTTTGGTTTTTGACTGAGGCTGAAAAGGAACACAATCAATTTTGGATTTTGCAACTTTGGTCTTTGACTAAGGAAAGAATAAAGAGGGCTAATGCAACAACCAAATGCATAAAATAATGCAATACATGGCCCAAATAAGATCTCTTAAATTAGATATATTGATGGGATATAAGGGGGGCATGAAATGCCAACATTTTGGTGACCTCTATGGGATGATTGCCTACTAATCATGAGATCTAGAAGCCTTATCAATCCATTGGGAAAAGAGTCATAAGGGATGGAAAACAAACTACAAAAGGGATACCTTTGAACACAAAAAAACAAGGAACAACATGTGAAAAAATTACTTGGAGGGGAACAAACAAACTAAATCATACATTCCCTTAATGAGAATATAGAGTGTGAAAAGCACTTCTTGGAAAACAAAAGAAAATAAATAAACATGAATATAAAATGTCATGAGTTGCCTCTATCAAAGAAAAATTTCTTGAAGGAGCTAATCTCCCTCAGACCATAACTACATTAACTACCTAGTTGCAACCATTGAAGCTCTCTACATACATACATCAAGTTACACATATTGCCCATGTAGGGAAGCATCACCTCTCTACTAGCTCAGTCACTATAGGGAAACTACAAAATATAGGTGCTTGATTCATCCAATTATGTACTAGACATACATATGGCTATAGGGATAATTTTTTTTGGAATTAGGTCAGCATTAAAAGAAACACCACTTGTGGAGGAACAATAAATCTCCTCACACAGGGGCATCATTTTGTTACATCAACCAACCTCTTTATGATATGATTTGAAATAGAAAGAGAATGTTCCTAGCTCATAAAGTAATACAATAGATGCCACACTTTCTTGTTGATCTCCACAAGGGCGATTCTCCTCATGCACATCAAAAAAAACTTTGGAGCTCAAGAATATTGTCAAGTTGAGCAATGCGTTGAGTTTATTTTTCTGTGTGTTGTTCAACTTCATCAATGTTGGTATGCTGGTCCCAAGTGAAGCATTCAATTTCAAGTATGTTATCCCCAATGCAAAAGGTCACATCTTCATCTTGAATGAAGACCTTATATTCAATCTCACAAGATTTGGGGATAATAGAGAACCAACATACATCATAGTTACATGTCTTGATGTACATATCATCAGAACAAAATTTAGAGCTACGAGATGCCTCAAACAAAGAACTGGATTCTTCATGTTGTCTCCTTGTTTCAATTTCTTCTACTTTAAAATTATCTGCAACCACATCATATTTTATTCAATTTTTCTTGCACAACAATATACATTCCATCCCTATGCATAGATAATTTTGTGCAATTCATTTCATGAGCTAATCCATTTAATTATTCCATGCTATGTAATCGTTCCCCTTCATACAATATGTTTAAAGTGTCACCAAGTTGGGAATCCTCACTAACTTCATCATCAAATGGGAATGGCCACTGCCCCAATATCAATGAAATCAAACTCACTCTAGCTCATCAAGATGAACTTTTACTACTTTGAGACATTTTTTGATATAGGCATGGATATTACCTCCTTGTAATTGTCAAAAAAATAAGGAAGCTCATCAAACAAGGGAATCAATTCCTCATTTTCCAATTGCTTAGTATCCCACTACTCTAACTAATCCTGCTCTCTTTCTTCTTATAGAAAGTTTTATCTTTTAGTTCTTAAAACATATGAGGGTTCATCAACAACAAGTTATTCCCTTTTTGCTTCAAACACCTCCCTCTTTTTGTCACTAGACCAAATATGTTTCCAAACAATAGGTCAACCTTTGAAAACTGAAATGGTACTAGGACAAGAAAATTGATGTTATAGTGAAACCTAAGGAATTTGACAATTTTCATGAGGAAGGATAGGCTTTTGAGAGTGTTTATTTTTTGGGATAGTAGATTGATTTTGCATAGGTATATGTTCTTGTAAGGGATAGAGAGCTCTAAAACCTGGGATTTTAAAGCAAGGAACCTGGAATATTGGTTTATTTTCTTGCATGATCTATCTCTCCCTAGTTTCTATTTTTTTGATCTATTCTTCCCTAGTAGTGATCTGCCTTACAAGACACTACTCATGTTGTTTTCTTTGTGCTTCCATTTTTCATCATACCTCTTATGTGCTTCCATTTATTTCCGGTGAAAATAAGTTTGGTGGGAAAGCCTTTCTTGCTACAAGCTATACTCTTTCTCCCATGCAATAGCCCTAAATCATTCTTGGAAATTTAGCATTTATGTCTTTGATACTAAAATTTTCCAAATTATTCATATTCTAGGGTTGACTTGGAAAATAAGCATGTTGGTTGGTGATAGAATAGGCCTCTTGGTGTTGACGATAAACATATTTAGGTTATGAAGAAGGCTAAGAAAGGGGGGGAGGGAGGCAAGTATTATGGATATGCTAGTAACCTATTGTAGTAGGATCATAGAAGATGAAAGTGGTTGTATTCCTAGTCTGGTATGATTAGCAAGGAGGCATAAAATTTGAAATTTTATGGAATGAAGGGGAAAATAATGTATCCCTATGATATGTTGACATTCTTAAGGCATTCAAGGTAACCAATAATTTATTTAATAATTTTTTAAAATAGAGAAATCAAATTTGCTCAACCAGAGGACTAACGACATACTAGTAGAGTAATTGGTATTGATTTTAGAGTTTCCAAGTGCTTGAAGTATGTATTCAATGATTGAAACTATTGATAATCACACCAATATCTCAATAGGATGAAATAGATATCATCACACTGGTCCCACTAGGCATGCCAAAAAATGTTCACTTGAAATTGTACCTTTATTGAACCTATTGTTCAACATTCTAGCGAAACATGGGAATGATACCAAGGTGTAGGGCCACTGTAGTTGAGATAAAACCTTTGGAGAAGGTTGAATTCCTTTCTAACCTAGATGTAGAGCATTGATCCAACTTGACACAAATTAAACCCAACACCTAATACTATTCTATGGATAGATAGGGAAAAATTTGTTACACATCTTACAATGTCATAGATGCTCTTACACAACTTACATCACATATATGCTCTCTTACTTACACCATATTATACATTGCATGTGGGAAAATAATGTCACATCAAGTGGGACACCCCGATTTTTAGGCACATAAAAATAAATAAAAATTGATTAAATAATCTGAACATTAGGAGCTTTAAGGTGTATGGCACTTAATCTCAACAAGGTTGAGAATCATCTCTTCACCAAGGATGATCTTGCATAGGTTGATCAAACTAATATTGAGGCAAAAACAATAATTGTGGCAAGGAGGAGAAATCATAAGCAAATCCCTTAGATGTTGATGTTATTGATACACATAGATATCATGTTTGTAGACTAGCAAAACTACAAGTGATGGTGTTAGGAAGCAAGGTGTACAAAAAAAATTTCTATGCTAATTTTGAGAAGAATGTTGTATAGATAACTTTAAATCTGGTCAAAAGAAATTATAGAAACTAGAGAAACACATTCATAAACAAATTAACAATGTAACTATGGACTGAGGATTGTCAGTGTGGGTCGATTACACTTGATCCATGATGAATCGAAGCATAATTTAGCCACTAAACCTCAAACTCAAACAAAATCATTCAAATTGAAAGTTAAACTAAGCATTTATTGAAACTAAAAATTACAAACTACGAAAATAGTTAAATGTCCACTCTAACCCATTTGAAACTTATCCCATTTTGGAATTGGTGTCATGTTGATGTGGAACAATGACCCTTTCCCAATCCCATGATTTGTGAACCTGTTTCAATCAATTATATGGAAGAGAATCGATGAAACCATTGTGATAAATGGATGAAAGCTTGGTTTATGATAAATTAAACATGATGCAAACTAAATTAACATGATTTTATGCTAAAATTATGTAACTATGAAATTGCTAATCTAATCTAAGCTAATTCTAAGCTAAAATATGGAAAACCTAATTTATAAACAAGCTAAGATGGATGCATGGAAGCCATTAATGGAATCTTGAAGCTATTATGCAACTAAAAATGAACTAAAATAAGCTAAAAGTAAGTAAATTGAGAGTGTGAATGAAAGTTAATTCAACATCATAAATTTGCAATTGAAAGATGGATCCATTTGTCTCCAAATAGTGTTCTATTTATAGGAGAGCAAATAGAAATGGAGTTTGAGATTGAAAAAGCTAATCAACAGTCCAAGATGGAGGAAATAAGAGACATGGATCATGGATTCTCATCAACAAATGAGAGTACAAGATGAGAATTAATCAAGGGCTCACATTTATTCCAAACAAACACACTTTTGACCTGCACACACAGCTCACCAGGTGACTTGCTCAAGAGGGTAAAAGTTTAGCTTGTTCAAGAAGCCAAGTGAGATGATTGGGGGAGGAAGAATATTCTTTGGAATATTATCATGGGTGAGGAAATAAATATTTTGCAAATTAAAAGAAAATTTTATTGTGCAAAAACGGATAAGGAATATTCCATGAGAATATTCCCTTTTGGAGGAAAATTAGTTTAATTGCTAATGAAACAAGGTTTAATCATACAATTAGGGGATTTGAAGAATTAAAATGATATTCATTAAATTAAATGATTTAATGAATGGGGGAGAGATGAAATGACATTTAATTAAATAACTTAAGGTTATTTAATTAAATTAGAAGACTTAGGGAATTAAATTAAATATTTTGATATATTTAATTTAATGAGATGAAATGTTAGCGTGAAAGGGGGTGAATTAATTTGATTTGATGAATTAGATTAATGGAAAAATGAGGAAATTAATTAAATAGTTGGGATAATTCAATTAATTAAGTGAAAAGAGGATGGGTTTGAAGAGGAAATGATGTTAGTAAACCTGATTCGAATATATGATATCATCTAGGGCATTTTTTAGTGTCTAAATTTTGCCCCTCTTTAAAGTGAGGTACCTGCTACTTCGGTTCAAAGAATAACGCTCCTTGGATAAGAACTGTTGCTTAAATCAAAACATATATATTTTTTGATTTTTTAGATGCCCTAGCGGAAAGATAAAGCTGATTCCCTGCCCCCTTGAGAAATCAGGCAGAAATTTTGAATTTTGGGTTGATTTCTCGATAAAGGTGAAAAGCTACCCTAGGGGTTAAAAAAGGTTCAGGGATGAAATAATTATGCCAAAAAAAAAATGATGCCAAATTAGGTTCCAATTGGAAAAATTGGTGAAAATGATGATAAACCCTAGCTTGAGTGTGAAATTAGGGCAAAAAACCCTAATTTTCTAGCATAAATAAGCCAAGAAGGGTCATTTTCAATTCATTTGTGCATTCACACCATAGAGATTCTTGTTGTATTGAGCTCTGACCCTTCAACAAAATGTTGTGATGACAACTCCCACAACACATTTCTAACTGAGTTGGAGAGTATAGACGGATTCTAGGCTTAGGACACTGGTATGTAACTCAAAACTCGATTTGAAATTTGAATTTTTGATGCATTTATTGCACATTAAGTTTTAAACTTTGGCGGCGTCACTATATAGCGACGCCCATTTGAGAATCGGCGATGCTAAAATGATTTATAGCGACACATATGTATATGGCGATGCACTTCACTATTTGAAATAAGGGTTTCTAATTTTAAATTGTGATGCATACTTATATAGCAACACACTTGCCAATTTGAAAACTAGGGTTAAGGTTTCCAAAGCTTAAATTGCGACGCCCATGTGTTTGGCGACACACTTTATGATTTTTAATTTGAAATGCCTTCGAGTGTCACAATTTGGAATTTGCATATAGCAACGCTATTGTGATTTTTGAGTTGAAAATTCCAAGTTGAGTCAAATTTTATTTTTATTTTTGATGTTGTGCACTTTGTGGGTGCAAGAGGTCATTCCACTGCTTATGTTGTGTGAGCATAAGCCCACAATTTTGGAGAGAATGGATGGTTTATTAGAGTTACGCTAGAAGCACCTAGGAGAGATTGACCTTGGTACATTGCATATGCACCCGTCATCCAGACTCATTTAGCGATGATGACTGCTCTGTGCGAGAGATGGCATAGTGAGACTTCATCGTTTCACCTCTCGATAGGAAAGGAAAAAATTACCTTAGAGGATGTATGGTGTATTCTATGTTTGCTTATACATGGTGAGTGAGTGATATATGATGTCGATGCAAGATATGATGCTTGTCATGAGGTGATGGAGTTGGAGAACATTTCCTTAGTCACATCACAAATCGATCTTGAGATGTATAGAGGTCATGTGCCCTCGTTTTGATTAATTATTGCAGCCATCATTGCAGGTTTGGTTGCTCCATACCGACGGAGTAGAGGGTTCAGCCTAGGATGGGGCTTAGCATGGCACCAAATAATAGTACAAATGACCGATGTTGAGCTAGATGATCTCATGATTTGGTGGTATAGGGGCACGATTACTCTGCGGTATACCAAATAGATTGGGCTCCCATACTGGCGACGTGTGCTCGATGACATGACCTTGGCTACAAATGCCATCCTAGTATGATGATGTACAAAAGTTTTTCTTTTCCCAATAGACTCGTTATATGCAAGGTTGTGAGCATACCATCATCGAGTGATACCTACCAGACAAAGTGGCATGGCAGTTTGAAGAGTAGTAGGACATGCCGAATGATGCTTACAGAGCCATTTTTGTGTGGTTAGCTCGAGAGGTTCCCACTTGGGGACCCACTATTGTAGCTCTGAAGGTGGTAGAGGGATTCAGATAGTTAGTGGCTTAGCCATGGGCCTATGGCTAGGGTTAGGTGGTAGCATAGACTATGCTAACTTATTATGCATGGTTCATTCCTCCTCGACATTTGACAGATCTAGCAGGTGCTCCTCCCAAAGGGAGGCCCAAAGGTAGGGGAGCAGGTGAAGGATGAGGACAAGGACAAGGATAGGGTGGCCAGGATGGCCAAGATGGACATATTCTAGGGGCTTCACCAATTGGTCAACAACCTCCACAACAACTTTCGATTTAGCAGCAAGCAGTGCCGCCACCACCACTTGATGCGAGCGACATCTAAATTCAATAGCTGCAACAACAGGTGTAGGTTTTGATAGGTGAGTGGGATCAAGCCCGCCAACATATTGTTTTTTTTACTATTGAGCAAGACCAGGCTAGACAACAGGTGGTGGCCATAACAACCAAGAGGGACCATGCGAGACAATAGGTTCAGGTTGCGACTAATGAGAGGGACCAGGAGATTGGTCGATGACAACTGTTAGAGGCCCTCACAGTAGCTACCTAGGGTAGGACTATGTCCGCAAGATTGTATCGAGAGGCTATGCTAGAGGCAACTTATTATAGGATGCATTACCACTATGATGTGCCAGTGCCACTGAGACAACCTGATTATTCACAGTGGAGTGATGCACGACCCAGGGCTGAGGATCAGCCAGAGAGGTAGGCAGGAGAGGGTAGCAGCCATCAAGGCTAGCTCGATTTTGTATACACTTTTGACTTTTGTTGCCCCATTCATTCATAGAGATATACATTCATGGGATCCTTTTTGATAGCCTCATGGATATTGTATTTATGATTGATATACATACATTGATCCAAATTTTGTACCATGACATTCATTTTTTGATATATATGATATGGATATGGATTCTATATGATGTGTTCATCTTATTGCACGTTTATGATACATGGATGCATATGATATGAGATGCTTATATTTTATTATGTATGAATGCACTTTACTTTCGATGCCTATGTGATATGTGATGATACATGAGATGGATGCAATGTTATATATTTTTTTAGTATCTTTTCATGATATGCTATGTGATATGATATGAGATGCAGATGTTATGGATGCATTAATTTTTATGTATTTTCTATGCAGTTTTATGATGTGATGATTATGTATGCATATGGCTATATGGATGGATAATAAAAATTTTATGATGCATGGTATGATATGCGATATATGCTTGTGCAATGATTTAAGATGCTTAGAATAACAAATCTATGTTATTTGTCACAACTTAAATGATAATGCAAAATGTATGATGTATGATGTGATATGCTATGATGGTGCAAGATGGATGTTATATGATTATGAGATGCATGTATGCTGATGATTTGTGGATGCAAGATAGATGCATTGATGATGTTTTTGTTGACTGTCATGATAATAGGTTAGCGTGGAGAGAAGATAGAAGAAACAAGAATGATTGACCATTGATTTTGATGATTGCTTTAAAGATCCAACAAATCTATAATCCACCGAGACTTTATTAGAGAGGGTGACGAGAAATGCAGGATGAGGATGAATGCATGATGAGGAGTTTCTCACATTTTGGGATTGGGAATTTCCATCATTCCTTATTGTTTGATATAACACATAGACATGACGCATCAAGGTATTGATAACCAAGACAACATTGTATCTAGTGTAATGGAATTTGACACTGCAAACAGATAGGATAGTTCTTGTTCACACCTTGACATACAAAAACCTCGTTGGAATGTAAGTTAGAAACTTAAAATATATTGGACCAAAGCATACACAATATTCAAAAACATACTCAAAACAACCTTCCTACACACAACTAAGAAAGTATGCGCCAAGATTATTTTACAAGAGTACCCAAAAGCACAAAAAATGAAAGATAATGATCAATGCCCTTTTCCTTTTTCTCTAAATTGTTTTGATAGACATCATCGAGAGTTCCTCAGAATGGGTCATTAAGATAAATCATAAGAAAATATCAAAGACAAACAATTAGTGTTATCTATATTTCTTGCCTGCTTATTTTAGCTAAGGTGATGTCCGATACTGATGTCCATCGTAGGAAGGATACATCCTAAGACATGTTGATTAGGTAGTTGTTTGATGTTAGGATGATGATGAGCTTTATGATAAGCCGTTGATATAAACTTCACTGACACATTTTCCTATGATCTAGACTTTAGATTTTGACAATTAGTTTCTCACTTTATGACTTGCTACACTTGCTTTCTATTTGTTTTGCCAAAATGGTGAAGGTGACAATCGATTTAATTATGAGTGAAGGTTTATTGCGGGTGAAAGAAAAATGGGATGGGTGGCTTTGGATTTTTAAGAATATTTCAATTTTTTTAGTATTTTGAAAATGTTTTGAGGCTGTTTTTGGTCTTTTTGAAAGTTTATGTGGATGTTTTTGGGTTTTTGATTATTTGAGGTTGTTTAGGGCTTTTGAATGTTTTCTAATGTTTTTGGATTTTTAATTTTTGAATGTTTTTGTTTTTTATGATATTTGGATGTTTTGGGGTTTTCGAGAGTATTTGGATGTTTAGGGATTTTCTAAGAGTTTCGACCAAAAACCTAACCTAAAAACCTATCCTAGGGGTCTCAGGGGTTAATCAAAGATAATCCTTGCCTACGTTATACACACAAAGAACATGTAGTTCGACTGACTTGACTTATTGACAATGAGAGATGAACAGTTGATGGAATGCCAGTTTATTATGACAGACTCCTAAAATACTAACTAGAGTGTCGTGGGGGCACATCAATGATGACCTTGCCTTTTTTTAAGCTCAGAGACAATGTAGTTCGACAATGGTACTACTTTTTATATTTATGATTTTTTGACCTTTTTAGGGATTTTGATGTGTTTTGGATGTTTTAGATTTTTCCTTTACAATTTTCTAAATGTTTTTGGATTTTAGCTGTACAAGATTTTTCAAATGTTTTTTGGATTTTTCACATGATCTTGGTGAGTGTATGGATATTTGACGATGATATCGGTGATCTATTTGGGATTTTGTTGAAAGCCAAGCGAGGATTGATTGATCAGACTGATAGAATGATGATGATAACATTGTTGAGGATACACAACAATGCAAGGATAGTGTTAAGCAACATGAGGATATCTCGAGATAATGATGGATTGATTGGATAAGTTTGATCAAGATTTTGAAGCTTGGTTTATAACAAAGTTTGTTGGAATGAGTTGATGTGATGTTGAAGTGAAAAGTAGATTCAATTGATATAGATTATTTGGGTTGATGTTTGATAAAAGATAAAGCTTGATAAGGAACATCTTCTCATCAAAATGTGCCATAGGCTAGTGATTTGGATTTTCGATGTATAGGATTTACAAATGTTTTTGGATTTTTTGATGAATGTTTTACAAATGTTTTTGGGATTTTTGATGATATTTTGAGGCAAACAATACCTAGATCATGATGTCGATGTAACGTTTGTGAGATATAAGACATGGATCAAGAGTTATTCAAAAATAAGAGTTCAATAACCTGCCCCTAGTGTTTATCAATTCTTCATAATGCAATGGATAACCAAGATAGGTAATGTATATGCAAATATTTTGGTAGAGTTTTAGCATGCTAGATATGGGTTAATGGGAATTCATGAGATAAAATGGTAAAGATCCTGTCAAAATTTTTCCATGAGTAGAGTTGAAGTATACGCCGAGTCTTTGTCAAGATCAAGATAAAGTGGGATGTCTGGATGAGTTTATATTGGATAGATGGATGGAACATTGGATTTATCATGACAAGGAGGAGATGCTTATGTCTAAGAAGGATCATATAGACACTCGATTCTACTCATGATGCATTTTTTTCAAGTTTTCATTATAGTACTTTCCCAAAGTGCCACCGTAGTGTTTTTCACTGGAGGACAATTTTTATCTTTACTGTTTTCAATCCTTTTTCTTATTTTTTTGGATTTTTATCATTTTTGATTTATTTTTATTTTTGATATTTTCTGGAAATGTTAGCCTCATTTGAACCACCTGGTGGTACTGATGTGGAGGCCATTTTCATAACATGCTAACAATATCCTACTTGAAGAAGCTGCTTTGCTAAGATATGAGCACTTGAATGCAACCTTGATCAATTTTGATCTCCCTTGTGGATACCAGAATTAACCTTGTCTATGTGCACACATCACAATAAAGTGCCTTCGAAATCCTTATGATGAAAAGTAGCTACCAACACACAGTCAATGTGAGAATTGGAAATCATGAATGGAGTGGACGGTGTCATGTATGAAGGAATATGAGATGGATTGGTCGATAGTTTGGAACCTTTGACTCTCCAAACTTGGGAAGATGAGTAATGATGAGTGGGAATGGAGGTTTTCATGGAATTAGGACCAACCACTAGATATAATTTGTTCCTTACTTGAGAAGCTTGCTTTTGTATTTAAGGATACTTTTGACGGATACATTTCTCTTTTTGATTTTTTCGCATAGTTTCTTTGACTGATGGAGTTTTGGAGGGATGATTTTCCTTATTTTTCTTTGGTATCCATTTGTATTTGCTTTGTCCTTTTTGCTTGACTACTTCATTTGTTTTGATGATTTTCACCTTGCTTAGATACAAATTCTTCTTTTTACAAATTGGCCCCAGTTTGTGTATGAGATGATGGGTGAATGCCAACTCATGATACGACTAGTTGTAGTGTTGATAGTATTTTCATCATAAGGATTGAATTCGTGCCCCATATGTTGATGTTTGATGTAGACAAGATTTCCCTTGGAATTGTGAAGGTATTATCAATACCTTATCTTTTTCCCTAATAATGTATCTTTTGATCCATAGCTCCTGAATACGATTTATTGCAAACACATGATATTGCTATGGGTTCTTGCTGTTCAAGAATATGAACTGTTTGATTTGATTCCATGACATTGTTATCTATTGATACTACTTCAAAAGATGTTGATGCTGACTCAAAAGATGTTGATGATGCATAATCACTGTAAGAATCAATAATCTCGACTGCTGCTTGCTCTTGTGTAGGAATATCAAGAGTGGGAGACTCATGTTTTGGATGAAGAATGTCTATATGTCCATCCGAAAGAAACATCTTAGGAGTGATATTGGGGACATCTTTGGAGTTTAAAATGGTTTGGAAGATGTCCCTTAGTTCTTTGTGAAAATATGGGGATAGGGGTTCTTGATCTTGACTCAATTCAGAGTAACTTTCATTATCCTCAAGAGCCTCCTCTTGACATGATCCTTGGGTGGATGATATATCATTGGTAAAAGACTCTTTGCAACATTTTGTGGGTATGGGTACAATAAGGGATATTTTTGGCCTGTTTGGAACTTCTTCAACATGCCCAATCATTGAGTCATATGTGGGAGAGATATTACAATCTAATATCCACTTTCAATGTTATTACAATATAAAGTAGTGCTAAACACCGTTGATGGGTTTGGACTTTGTTTTAATCATACAACTAGGGGATTTGAAGAATTAAAATGATATTTATTAAATTAAATGATTTAATGAATGAGGGAGAGATGAAATGACATTTAATTAAATAACTTAGGGTTATTTAGTTAAATTAGAAGACTTAGGGAATTAAATTAAATATTTTGATATATTTAATTTAATGAGATGAAATGTTAGCATGAAAGGGGGCGAATTAACCTGATTTGATGAATTAGGTTAATGGACGAAAATGAGGCAATTAATTAAATAGCTGAGATAATTCAATTAATTAAATAGCTAGGATAATTCAATTAATTAAGCGAAAAAAGGATGGGTTTGAAGAGGAGATGATGTTAGTAAACCTGATTTGAGTGTATGATATCATATAGGGCATTTTTCAGTGTCTACAGTAACCATAACATAGTGATTTATATGGGAAAAACTCTTTAAGAAGAAAAAACCACTCCAAAATCTACACAATGTATCATGAAATCAACAAAGGATTACAACACACTTGCAGTGCAAGTCTTTATAGCATTTCAACAACATTTAGACAACACCTTTACATTTGTAAACTCTCATATCATAATACAACTTCTCAAGCACCAGTTTATATACTTCTTGTAACCTAAAAACCATTTGCAGTTTTACAAAACCATGAGCAAATATCGTCAAGAGATATGGAATTGAACGTGGGCCCAAAATTCCCTCAGCAAAATCTATCATATAGGCTAAAAATAATACTTTTTCATTTACACTTACAACTCATTACAGCAAGAGGTGTTCTTCAGTTGCATAATGCGTTGAAGAACTCGTGTACATATATTGACTATGATTTAAAATGACACCCATAAACATTGCGCCTCTGGTTGCTACCACTATTCACATAAATAGAAACCATGATTCAAAACCGGGACCTGCATGGCAGCTCACAACTGTTTTGATCGAGTGGAGAATGTAACGCATAACACATGGAAGTGGAAGAGTCTGGTGTCTTTAAAAGAATAGTGGAAACCATGGCTGTAGACTAAGAAACTATTCAATTTTCATGGTATTTTTTCAAGAATTTGCACGCATCAAATTGCATTATAAAATTAGTCGGCCATAGCTATTGAGGGTTGGGTGAAGCAAAACTTGCCATCCACCGGTTCATCAAATTGAGTTCTGCATCTCGTCGGGCTAGAACCACCAAAGATTGCATCTGGATCACCCCATGCAGGAAGGACATGATCACCCTGATCAAAAGCTATTGGATTTGCCGATGGCGTTTGCATAAAATTTGAAAGGACTGATACACATGCCTGGTAATTATTAATCTCTTTGTTCCTTTGTCTAGGTTTTATGATTTTCGTTGTGGCGACATGTCTTAAGATTTTATTATTTCTGTGTTTGTTCATAAGCATGATTGTTGAGAAGGTGGAGGGAAGTATTTAAAGGCTTTACACAGTATTGCAGACGTGACTATGAATCTCCTCTATATAATGGTAAATCATGGTTTGTAAAGCAATGGTAGGATGCTTGTGCTTGAGTTTAGTTTCCTCTGTGTATTTATATGTTGTTGCAGTGAGCGTGTCATGGGTACTACTATGCTAAGAATTCAATCATGGTTGTTAGTAAATAAAGAAAAATATATATATCAAATTTCAATTTTTTTAAAAATCGTAATTTATTTTTGATTAATTGCTACTAGGTTGTGATGCCATTTTTTAATGACAAATTTATCCTTTTTCAAGTAAATTGTGATTTTACAAAGCAAATCAAACTAAATGAATCATTACAATGGAATTAGAACTAAAATTGAAACATGCACAATTGTAATATTTTATGGGTTATATCCAACATAAATAATAGAGTTCTAGAATTTCTTAGTATTTACTAAAAATATATTGTTATGTTTGTGGTTTGCAGATGAGCTTTCATTTTTCCAGCGAGTCTTTTTATATACAGTTAATAAAAATTATAAAATTAGTATGGATATATCTACACAATATGCTTATTGGTTGTTTACTAAATAAAATATTTAAATGCATTACAAAGTGTTTATTGGTTTTATCTTCTATTATAATATTTAATTATATTTATTAATATATAATATATTAAGACAACCAAAAATAAATCAATTGCATTTTTAACAACATAAACTGACAAATTAACACCTCAAGCAATAAAGGGACTTACATAAGTCTAAAGTTAGTCAATGAATTAATTTTTTTGAGCACAATGAGATGCAAGTTTGAATTAGAATTTATGTCTCTATCTTAAATTTTATCCTTTGTTTTCTCTTCAATTCAAGAAAAATATTTATATAAATTTTGAGTCAATTAAAAGTACAAGGGAATTCAAAATGAGTAAATATAATAAGACAAATAACTTGAATCAATGTCTATACTTCCATCTTTCTTCTAACTTATTAATTCAAAAAAAAAATCTACATAAAGACATAAATAACTTGAATCAATGTCTATACTTCCATCTTTCTTCTAACTTATTAATTCAAAAAACAATCTACATAAAATTCCATCTTATATAAAAATATATTAGAAGTGTTTGAATACAATACAATATAAACAACCCTCAATCAACAACTATACTCCCATCTTTACTTTATACTTCCACTTCAATTCAATTATTAGTGTACTTATAAATTATATAAGAGAAAAGTGCATATCTTCTCTTTCTTATGAAATCACATTAAACATATTTAATGCATAACTAAGGTACATAATTCTTTTAATATGTTCATTAACCCAAACTTGAACCAAGACTCTCATATACAAAAATATCTATTTCATAACCCTTTTAACACTCGCAAATAAAGCTTCTAATGTTGAGGAAAGGAACATCTTACATACATGTGATGTCATATTTATGCAACCCAAATACGCACTAGGTAGAGATTTTAAATAAAAGGAAAAATAAAGAACTTAACCTGAACCCTTGCCCTAATTGAATTATAACACTAAACCTAATCTTAATTGAATCCTAACCCTAATTAAACCCTAACACTAACCTTGACCCTAACCCTATTTAAACAACAAGCCTAACCTTAACTCTAAGATTTATTATAGAATCTTAATCCTAACACTAATGCAAATTGAACCCTAAACCCAAATTGAACCCTAATACTAAACCTAAGTGATCACTTATGCTAATCGAACTCTCATCCTAACTGTAATTTCAATATCAATGCTCTAGTTCATAGTTTTTGTAATATTTTCCAGTTTCAAAAGAACAATAAATGACCTAGAACAATAACATGACTATGTATTTTATAAAAATGATTAAAATAGAAAAAACTTATGACATATCAACAAATTATAAAGTAAAAGAATAACATTTTGGTGTATAAAAATATTTAAAACTTTTATCTATGTATATCTATTTTATAATGAGAGATAATATAACATGAACAAAAAATTATACAAGTAGGATTAGGGTTAGGTTACAATTAGAGTTAGAATTAAGATTAGGGTTAGGGTTATAATTAGAGTTAGAATTAAGATTAGGGTTAGGGCTAGGGTGAGGGTTAGGATTATAATTAAAGTTAGAATTAAGGTTAGCGTTATGGTTATGGTTATGGTTAGGGTTAAGATTATGATTAGGGTTTGGTTCTATAGTAAAACTTGGTGTTTGGGTTAGGGTTGGGGTTCAAATAGAGTTAGGGTTAGGATTAGGGTTCAATTAGCATCAAGATTTAATTAGGGTTCAAAGTTAGGGTAAATATTCAATTAGGGTTATTGCTCACTTAAGCTTATATTTAGGGTTAGGGTTATATTTAGGGTTAAGGGTATATTTAGGGTTACAGTTAGGTTTCAATTAGGGTTATCAGTCACTTATGGTTCTATTTAGCGTTACACTTAAGGTTTGATTAGGGTTATTGTTTTATATAGTGTTATATTTAGGATCCAATAAGGTTTAGGTTTCTATGATAAAACTTGGGGTTAGGGTTAGGATTGGGGTTAAGAAGGGTTAGGTCAAGGTTAGGGTTAGGGTTACAATTAGAGTTCAATCATGGTTAGTTTTATAGTTATATTTTAATTAGTGTTAGGGTTAGAGTTGAATGAGAGTAAGTTTTTAGTTAGGGTTAGGGTTAGGTTTAATTAGGGTTCAACTTGGGATAGGGTTAGGGTTATATGATAAAGATTGGGGTTAGTGTTAGGTTTGGAGTTCAAATATGGTTAGGATTCAATAAGGGTTCAATTAGGGTTAGGGCTAAGGTTAGCGTTCAATTAGGGCTAGGGTTATGGTTCAATTAGACTTCAATTAGGGTTAGTATTCACTTAGGGTTAGGGTTAGGGTTCAATTAGTGTTCAATTCGATTAGGGTTAGGGTTGGGGTTGGGGTTAAATAAGGGTTATAAATTCAATAATTCACTTAGGCTCAAGATTAATGTTGGGTTAACCCGTAATACTGGTTTACAATTTTGTTGAGGAAGGAAAATTGCAAAAACACCCCCACAATAAAAAATTCGGGTTTTAAAGGGTTCACACGAACTAGGGGGTTCGCATGAACCCAAAAAATGGTTCGCTCAAACACCTAGTTCAAGCGAACCACCTTTTCCATGTTGGGTTCGCTTGAACCATATTATGACACATTTTTTAAGAAAAAAAAAGGAAAATTCAAATAAAAGGGGGGTTCAAGCGAACCCCCCTTCACTCAAAAGGGTCAAGGGGGGTTCGCTCGAACCCCCCTTTTTCCCCCTTCTCCCCCTCTTCTACCAAATCTCTACAAAATTTTTCCTTTTGAAGCTCGGGTTGATGATGAAAATGGAGGAGACTTCACAAACCCAATTGGATGATGATAGTCCTCAGAATGAGCTATCCATCGAATATAATTTTAATATGTTTTGGTTTTATTATGTATTTTTTTTAGTTTGATTAAACATAGGTTTTGCACTAAAAATCAAGCTCTCTGTTCTGCACGTGGAGAAATAGTAGATTATCAATTTTTTTTTGAAAAATATCAGTGCACTAGATATTGATGTCCCTGATCCAACAGAAAATAATTGAATTTTGATACATACAAAAAAAGTTATGTTTTAGCCAGTAAATCATGTCTAAATTGTAACTAGTTTGACTTTGAAACTTAATTAAGAAAAAAGTATTCAACTAAATTCTATGAAACCAATTCCATGCACTAGATATCGTAGTTACGAATCTAAATTCAAAAAAATTAGAATTTTATCCTTCGTAGAAAAAAAGTTGTGTTAGCCAATAGCATCACTCTTTAAAAATGACATTTACTGTTAAAAATTGGTTTTTGAAGGAGATGGAAAAATAAGTGCAATCTAATTCCAAAATTTTTGAAAAAAATATATTTAGAATCTACAGACAAAATGTCACAAATCACTAGTTTGTATCATCTTCAAGTTCTCACGGTTTTAGCCGCTATAGGTGCCCAAAAGTGAAGATTTAATTAAAAAAATTCAGTTCAATGTCCAGTTTGGCCAAAAATTATAAACCGGTATTGTGGGATCACCCTGTTAGGGTTGGGGTTAAGGTTTAATTAGGATAAGATTTAGTGTTAGGGTTATGATTAGGGTTTAATTAAAGTTACAATTCAACTAGAGTTCATAGTTAGGGTTATGGTACAATTAGGATTAGGGTTCAATCAAGGGTCAATTAGGGTTAAGAACTAATTAGGGTTAGGATTAGAGTTCAATTACCTAGGGTTAGAGTTAGGGTTGAGATTATGGTTCAAGTAGGTTAGGGTTAGGGTTTAATTAGAGTTAGGGTTAGGTGTAGGGTTCATTTAGGGTTATAGTTAGGGTTCAATTAGGGTTATAGGATAAATCTTTGGCTTAGAGTTAGTGTTATGGTTAGGGTTTTAGGATCAAACTTGGGGTTACAATTAGGGTTAGAGTTAGGTATCAATCATGGTTAGGTTTAGTGCTAAGGTGAGGTTAGCGTTAGAATTTAATAAGGGTTGGTGTTAGGTTAAACTAGGGTTAGGTTTAGGGTTCATTCGAGGTCAAGGTTCAATTAGGGTTAGGGTCAATGATTGTGGTTAGGTTTAGGGTTAGTGTTATAATTTTAGTATAAAGTTTAGGTTCAATTAGGGTTAGGTTTAGGGTTAAGGTTAGGGTTAGCATTTAATCAAGATTGGTGTTAGGTTTAATTAGGTCTAGCATTAGGGTTAGGGTTCACTAATAATCATAACTATAATGATATTAATAACCCTAACTAGGGTTATCAGTCACTTATGGATATATTTAGCATTACTCTTAAGGTTTGATTAGGGTTATTGTTTAATATTAGGGTTATGTTTAGGTTCCAATAATGTTTAGGTTTCTATGATAAAACTTGGGGCTAGGGTTAAGGTTGGGGTTAAGAAGGATTAGGACAAGGTTAGGGTTAGGGTTAGGTTCCATTAAGGTTCAATTTACGATAGGGTTAGGGTTATAGTTAGAGTTCAGTCATTGTCAGTGTTATAGTTATATTTTAATTAGTATTAGGGTTAGAGTTCAATGAGTAAGTTTTTAGTTAAGGTTAGGGTTAGGGTTATACAATAAAGATTGGGGTTAGGGTTAGGGTTAGGGTTGGAGTTCAAATATGGTTAGGATTCAATAAGTGTTCAATTAGGGTTAAGGTTAAGGTTAGAGTTCAATTAGGGTTAGAGTTTTGGTTCAATCAGAGTTCAATTAGGGTTAGTGTTCACTTAGGGTTAGGGTTAGGGTTCAATTAGTGTTCAATTTGGGTTAGGGTTAGGGTTAGGGTTGGGGTTGGGATTATATTAGGGTTATGAATTCAATAAGAGTTCACTTAGGGTCAAGAATAATGTTAGGGTTGGGGTTAAGGTTCAACTAGGAAAAGCATTAGTATTAGGGTTAGGATTAGGGTTTAATTAGAGTTACAATTCAACTAGAGTTCATAGTTAGGATTATGGTACTTGATTAGGATTAGGGTTCAATCAAGGTTCAATTAGGGTTAAGATTTAATTTAAAGGTTTAGGATTACAGTTCAATTGCTTAGTGTTAGATTTAGGGTTGGGATTACGGTTCAAGTAGGTTAGGGTTAGGGTTTAATTAGAGTCAGGGTTAGGTCCGGGGTTCACTTAAGGTTACGATTAGGTTTCAATTAGGGCTATAGGATAAATCTTTGGGTTAGAGTTAGTGTTATGGTTAGGGATTTGGGATCAAACTTGGGGATATAATTAGGGTTAGAGTTAGGTTTCAATCAAGGTTAGGTTTAGTGCTAAGGTGAGGTTAGCATTAGGATTTAATAAGGGTTAGTGTTAGGTTAAACTAGGGTTAGGGTTCATTCATGGTCAAGGTTCAGTTAGGATTCAATTAGGGTTAGGATTAGGGTTAATGATTGTGGTTAGGCTTAAGGTTAGTGTACTAAATTTTAGTATAAAGTTTTAGATTATGATTTGGGTTCAATTAGGGTTAGGTTTATGGTAGTTAGGATTGGTGTTAGGTTCAATTAGGTCTAGGGTGAGGGTTAGGGTTCATTAATAACTGTAGCTATAATGACATTAATAACCCTAACCCTAACCCTAACTCCAATTCTAAATCTAATTCTATCTTTGACCCTAACCCTAATCATAAACTTAACTATAATCCTAAATCTAAACCTAATCATAACACTAATTCTAATTCTAACCCTACACTAACCCTAAACCTAAACCCAACTCTAACATTAAATCTAACCCTAATTCTACCACCCACAATAGTTTTAACCACAATCCTAACCCTACTTCTATATCTAACCCTACCACTAACCCTAATCCCATTTCTATCTCCAACCCTAATGTTGACCCTAATATTAATGTTTACCCCAGCCCTATCCTAATTATATCTTGAACCCATAAATAATCCTTATTCTATCTCTAACCCTAACCATATCCCTAATCTTAACCCTAACCCTAATCCTAACCCTAACCCTATCTCTGACCCTACTTCAACTCCTAGTTCCATCTCTAACCCTATCCCTACCCCTAATCCTAATTCTATCTCTAACTGTAACCCTAATCCTAATGCTAACTCCAACACTAATTCTATTCTTGTCTCTAACCCTAACCCTAACCATAATTATATAAGCCTAACCCTAACCATAATTATATAACCCTAACCCTATCCTTATCTTAACTGTAACTCTAATCTTATCTTGTCTCTAACACTAAGCCTAACCCTAACCAGAATCCTAACACTAACCCCAACATAACTTCTAATTTTATCTTTAACCCTAACCCTAATCTACACTCTATCTATAACCCTAACCTAAGCCTAACCCTAATTCTAATGTAAACCCAACCCTAATCCTAATTCTATCTCTAGCCCTAAACCTAACCCTAATCTTGACCCTATTTATAACCTAACCATAACCCTAACCCTAATCCTAACCCCAACCCCAACCCTAATCCCAATTCTATCTCTTACCCTAACCCCAACCCTATTCCTAACCCTTACCCTAACCCTAGTGCTAATCCTAACGAAAACCTCATCCCTAATCCTAATCTATCTCTAACCCAAACCCTTTCCCTAATCCTAACCCTATCTCTAACCATAACCCTAATCCTAACGCTAACCCCAACCCCAATCCTAATTCTATCTCTAACTCTAACCCTACCCCTAATCCTAACATTAACCCCAACCCCAACCCTAATTCTATTTCTAACCGTAATCTTAATTCTATCTCTAACCCTAACCTTAACTCTAATCCTAACCCTATCTATATCCCTAATGCTAAGCCTAATTCTAATCCTAAATATATCTCTAACCCTAACCATAACACTAATCCTAACCCTATCTCTAACACTAACCCTAATCCTAATGCTAACCTTAACCCTAACCCTAACCCTAATTCTGACCCTATCTCTAACCCTAACCCTAATCCTAATGCTAACCCCAACCCTAATCCTAATTCTATCTCTAACCCTAACCCTAACCCTAGTCCTAACGCTAACACCAATCTTAACCCTAACCATAATTAATTTAATGTCTTCATATTGCATTGTGAATGCTACTAACATTTATTATCTAATAATATATAAAATACATCGAGAGATATCCTTCTCGAGGCGCCTATTGCACTTATTGCACTTTTATGTGAGAAATTCATTAAAAAATAGGCACCTCGCGAAGGATATCTCTCGACGCATTTTATATATATTATTAAATATGTATATGCTAGTAACTAACCAATTTAATCCACCCAACATGGGTGCCCAAGTTTGTCCCAAAATAGGCATTTATGACAAACAATTAATCCTTGCAATAGATGGTCAAAATTCCAAAATAACCTCCCTCTATTCTTGGCTTTTACATGTCAAGATTTTGTCGTAAGTTGTCATAAGATTCCACAAAAATAGACATCCCAAATTTGCCATAGATAGGCATTTTAAATACATCTTATAATAGTCCACAAATTATCGACATATGACATGATCTGTCAACTCAAAATCCGTCATCCCATTTTGATGGAGCACAATTATTAAAATAAAATAAAATTCGACACTATTCAATTAATTATGGAAAAAAGATCAAATAATAAATAAATAATTCTAAAAACTTCCATAAATTGAAACACCTTAATTGCCAACAATAAAAACTCCTCTCAATCATAATTATAATTGTTTTTATTTTTTATGCCATTAATAGCATAATCAATAAATTTTATAAACCTAAAACACTTGAAAACGTTTACATATTTATAAATGTTGTTTCCTTTTGACCAACATATAATCAAAGTAACTTCTAATTCATTACTATATCGTCTCTGAAATTGATTTAATGAAGGTGCAGGGTAAAACTTTAAATCCTTAACCCGCAGGGGACTAGTCTTGCCCTAGCTCGTCCCAGGTACCCAAGATACGGGCTGCTGGGCCGCTGGACTGGGTCGTGGGGACACCCCTGTTGTATCAAAAAAATAAATAAATTTGATATTTCATAGTTTTTTCAATTTGCCAAGTTTCAGGGTGTTGAGTTCAAGTCCGACTCAGAAATCGATCTGCCCAATCTGGGCCCCGTCCAAGTCTTGTAACTATGTAACGAACCACAGGAAGATCATTGTAACCACAGGAAGATAATTGTAGTTCATGCTAGACAATAGCAGTAAAATTTACACTCTGCCTTCGTTGCACTTTAAAAGATACTATCTTTCAGCGGTGCTCCATCATTAGTATCCTGCATTGTCTCCATGTTATGTTCTCCTCCTCTATTAAATTTAAGAGGATTCCGACTTCAGTGTTGATGTCACTAAACTGAGATATCATTTTGGCTCAAAGAATCAGAAATGTTCTCCATCATATCCTTGCTGCAAGCATGCCTTGATAGTTTATAAATTTCAATTGGATGTGCTATCCAGAATCACCAGTAGTCTCTGCATGAACACAATCCATCTTTGAAATGATGGAAGCGATTGGTATCTCTTATAACAATTTCTCTCTGAACAACCTTCGAGATAAACTTGGCAGCTTCATGACAATCACCACATACACGAAGATTCTTGATGATTCGGATAGGTGTCCCATCAGGTGTACTCATAAGCCCAAATGCAATGGCCATTCTCTCACTATGGGTGTAGAGAGAGTTTTCCTTCTGCACCTGCTCTACATCATGTACCACAGACTCCGTGTTAGGTTCATAGCCTGCCTCTTTCATCTCTGCAACCAGTTTCTCTAAAGTCTTATAGATCTCTTCTGCCTGAGGATGTGACCTGTCTCCAGCAACAAAAGCATGTACCTTGTTCTTGATAACCACCCAACTATGTGCAGGCTCTTTTATCACTCCTCTTTGTTTCATTGTGTTCCACACATTTGCTGCTTCATCCCACCTGCCAGCCGTGGCATAGATGTTTGAAAGGAGCACATAACCTGCCGAGTCATGTGGTTTCAATTCAATAACATGTTCGGCTGCAACCTTTCCCAGTTCCATATTACCATGTAATTTGCAAGAACCAAGTAGAGTCTGCCACACCAAAGCATCAGGTTTAATTGGCATTCTCTCAATAAGGTTCTTTGCCTCCTCCAAACATCCATTACGGCCGTAAAGGTCAACCATGCAGACATAGTGTTCCATTCTAGGAGTGATGCCATAGTCGTGAATCATGGATTCAAAGTAATGGCAACCTTTCTCAACTAGGCCAACATGGCTGCATGCAGAGAGTACGCCAACAAAGGTTATATGGTTTGGCTTAATAGCAGCCTGTAGCATTTGCTCAAACAGTTGGATTGCCTTTTCGGCAAAACCATGCTTTGCATATCCTGTAATCATTGCGGTCCAGGAGACTACATTGGGGTTAGATATGCTATCAAAGACATTCCATGCAGCCTCTATGCTTCCACACTTGCTGTACATGTCAACGAGAGCATTCTCCACGCATATATCCTGATCAAATCCCATTTGAATGATTTGAGCATGGACTTGTATTCCCTGTTCTATAGCTGCTATGCCAGCACATGCACTCAAAATGCTCGCAAATGCAAAATTGTCTGGTCTCACTCCTTCCCACTGCATTTCACAAACAAGTTCCAGGGCTTCATTAGCAAGCATATTCTGACCATATCCTACAACCATTGTACTCCACGAAATATGATCTCGCTTTGGCATTTTATCGAACACACGGAAGGCATCTTCTATGCATTTGCATTTAGCATACATATCAACAAGTGCATTTGCTGCAAAAATAGAGAACTCAAATCCACTCTTTATCAAATAGGCATGAAATTGCATACCTTCTTCCAAACTCATTCTGCCGGCACATGCTGTGAGAACACTTGTCAATGTAAACTGGTTTCCTTTCACCCCTTCCTCTTGCATTTTAACATACAGCTTCAAGGCCTTTTCTCCATGATCAGCCTGAGCACATCCTGAAATCATAGTGGTCCATGAAACGACGTCTTGTTCAGGCATTTGGTCAAACACCTTGCATGCATTCTCAATACTATCACATTTTGCATACATGTCAACGAGAACACTCCCCACAATAACATCCAACTCAAGCCCAATTTTCACAACAGATCCATGCACTTGCCGTCCCTGTTCAATGCTGCCATGGCTAATGCAACCGCGGACAACACTGACAAAAACAAACCCATTTAACTCCACATTTGCTCCTTGCATATATCTAAAAAGCTCAAAAGCTTGTCTAATCTTTCCGTGCTGTACATACCCCGCAATCATAGAATTCCAGGACACCGCACTTCGTTGAGGCATTTTGTCAAACACTTGGCGTGCATCAGCCAAGGTTTCACATTTTGAGTACATGTTAACAAGATTATTATCAGAAAATATGTTTGGCTTTAAGCCTGTTTTAATCATGTGAACATGTACCATTTTTCCCTCTGCTGTGATTTTTTTAATTGCACAACCTTTCAACAAACCTGCATAAGTAACTTCTTCTAAACAAATGCTTGTTCGGTTCATAAGATACAGTGCCTCTTTCAATCTGCCGTGACTGCATAGTGCTGCAATATCTTCATTGATTTCACTTAATTTTGTATTAAGTTCAGAAAATTTAATATGTTTCTGGGTTATAAGGCTTCTAACGTCAATAAATAACTTTCTGCTGTGATGCCCACTGAAAACTTGCATCATCTTTCTTCTGATCTACTTAAAATCTTCGAAAGAAGAGAACATGATTAGAAGCATTTTTACAGCCATTAAAAGAGTTGTGCATTTGTTTGTCATAGACTTTTTACAGGCCTGATCGAAGTATTTGTTATGAAATTTTGGGTATAGGTTATATACAGGAAAATAAGTAATTAAACAGTGTTTCAGAAAATAATGAATAGGTTCAACTTATGAAGCGTGCTGTGCTCCCTATTCTAGCTAAAGCAAATTTGGGTTTGATATAAAAAAATTTCCTTTTAAGAACAAAAATGAATATTTGTTTGTACTAATGGGTTACTAAATAATTGTTGTTAGGTAACACTCAAGCAATAAAAGATTGTACCCTTCATGATTGAATACTTCGCATTTGAGAAGTATTGTTTAATTTTTATTTATATGTATGTTCTATAAATACAATTTTTTAAATATATTAAATCATTTCTTATTGTGATGGTATGGAAAATTTCAAATTTTTAAAGTTTTCCATGCATGTTAATGTCTTTCCATTTAGTAATGGTAAAAATTGTACATATATGCATTTTTTTCTTATGTTTTGGGCTATTTTGATTAGGGTGTCTTAAATGTAATAATAAGTTTACAAGTGGCATATTCTTATATGATTTTGACTCATGGCATTATTATATTTCAATTTTCTTTATTATTTGTCTCATATTATTTGGTCTTGATCCCTACATCCCCCATTCATAATCGTGTATCAAATATATGGGCCCAAGTCACTTCTGCATCTGTGGATCTAAATTTTGAACCTTTAAGAAAATTTATATAAAATCCTATTGAATGCTTTCCACTAGTCGTTGTGAGCTAATGCACCTTGTATTGATTTGTGTGCTTAGTTATGATATTTAAGGACATTCATTCACTCATTTGAAAATCACTAAGGAATCTATTGCACCCTTTAGAATTCAATGTGTAAAAAGGACAAAAAACATCACATAGATTATTATAGCATTACATTAGCATACATCATCCTTGGTCCATTGCATGTTTGTCTATTGTCTTTGATCCTTCGCTCAAAGTTGTAAATCCAATCCATTAGGGGTGTGACTAAGGACAACTTAGCCCTCACAATTCAACAAATTCCTCAAAGGTGTTCCTAAACACCAATTATCCTTAAGAAAATTCAAACACTAGAAATCAAGGCAAGTGAATTCCAATAATTCACATTTTATCAGATCAAACCCACAAGTTATTATTCAAGTTTGCATTCATAGAAGTGAACCTAGACATTATAAACTCAATTTTATGAATACAACTTTTAAAAAAAGTTATTACCGATGCAACATCACACAATCCTTTGGCATATAATATTTTGATTTATCCTTTACCAAATGAATTTGTGACATGTTTTACAACATATGATGGTGGAGGTAATCCATTATCATTCAATATACTTTTAAGGCATTTGACTCCCTTATTTTCATGAGGTTCGAGTGCTCACTAAATTGTTTTCCACAAGCTTGAGTGGTCATGCATTCACATGGCATATTTATTAATAATCATGTGCTTATATCACTTCTTTCATGATCCATTATCATTCAATATACTTTTAAGTCATTTGACTCCCTTATTTTCATGAGGTTCAATTGCTCACTAAATTGTTTTCCACAAGCTTGAGTGGTCATGCATTCACCTGGCATTATTAATAATCACATGCTTCTATCACTTCTTTTGTAGATTTGGTTAATGTATCATAAAATAAATAAATCATTATAATATTAAAACTATGACACATTGACTCAATGAAATGCAAGCAAGAAGAACAAGAGTTATTTAGAGATTACATACTGCAATTTCAAGTGTTAGCTACTAACATCTTAAAGATGCTAAACTTCAAATAATATTTATTGATGTTTTACTAACACCCTTTAAAAGCCAAGTGTATTTCAAGCCTCATCATTCATTTTAGACTTATGTAAATGTGAGTGTGCTTTATTGGAGGATCCTCTTTCATATTAACAATTCTAGCACTTCTTCTTATATTCATTATTTAAAATAATTGTCACACTAGGATAATGGACCAATGAGGATATACCTAATGATCATCATCATGTATAAATTAAACCATTTTTCTAGATAATTCACTACAATAGAGAAGCCTACATATGTTGTATCTTTGATTAATTTAATAGATACGTCCAAGCTTGCACCACTTAGGGATATGTATTTTTGTTCTTATCATCCTACAAATGAGATTCTATGGATAGATGCATCAACCACAAGCATCAAATACAAGATCTTATAGATAAAAAAGATGATAAAAGTTTAGGATAATCATATTGACTTGTATGATGAGGATCCTTCTACAATTAGTTAACCTATTGGTTTTGTTGATCATAACATACCATATTATAGACACACACGATGGAAGGTGACTTTATTTATTATAAATCTCACATTTCATATTACCACTTACTACATTTTGTGTTTTTCCTTTTCTTTTTCTTTTTCTTTATGTTCCTATATTTCCTAACTAGCATGTTGTTGATACAAAGACACCTTTAATGGTGCATGTTGACACAATTGACTATGAACATGTGTTATATTGTTCATTTCACTTCTTCCTTGTGATTTGTAGCATTTCTACTTTGGATTTTTGCTTAGATTGTGATCCTCTTTATTATTTTGTTTACCTTGTATGTTCATACACTTTGGCCTTTTTTTATGCCATGTATGTTGCAATTTTCTTTTCTTATTCTTCCATTTATTTTTTGTGTCCTTACACTTTGACATTTTAATTACTTCATGTTTGTTCTATATCTCATAATCTCATTTTACCTTCTATATTATAATTTATGCTTTTCTTCCACACATGGGGTACATTTCATATTTATTCTTTTATATCTAGTTCATATGTTTTCCTATGTTATATGTATGGTTCATGTGCTTGGTTTGACTCTTATGTCCTCTTATGATCCATGTTTTTCATCTATATTTCCACATGTTTCCTTCCTACTTTTTTAAATTCTTGGGTTCCTATGCTTATTATGTTTTATATCTAAGACCTTTATTATCATGTGTTTGTTGTTATATTCCTAAATTACATGATTTTATGACATCTATATACTTCGTATCTTCCATGATTATGAGGTTATCTCTATGACATGTTCATTATGCTATTAATTTTACCTTTCTCATGATCCTAATGTTTTTGCTATGTACATCTTATGCCATGGAATTCACATGTTTCTATATGGTCATCATTATTATATCCTATTCTCACACGCCTTAAATATTTATGATCATTATCAATGTTTGTATTTTACAATATCATGTTTAATCTTACAATCCCATGAATATGATCTTTCTCATGTTTGCATATTATGGTTCCATATTGATGATCATTATTAGTATTATGATTGCATGTCTATGATCATTATCATGCTCACATATTATGCTTGTACATATTATGATCATTGTCATACCCACATCTTCTACATCCTATTTGTGTCTACACATTCCTTATCTATCCTTTAGGGCTAGCTTATACTATCATTTTCCTTCATTAGAGACATGTTGGGGGCATATTGTCTTTCCCTTCTTACAAATACTTTCATAATTGCCCCCCACATATGTTCTTACATTCTTAGCATATGATGGTATCTTCATATACCTTATTATGCTTCAATTCATGATCTCCTTTCTCTAATTCCTTACATCCTTTGTATGCAACCAAATGGAAGTAGGCCATATATGTCACTAATGTTCCTTCCTATGAGTTAACATCTTCCATATGCATTGTCAAAATACTCCATAAAGTCAAATCATTTCACTTTTTGTAACAAGCATAATCAATTACCCTTCTACTCTTTACATTTATTATTTTAAGGATAAATAATTTACAAGCAAGTTTTAATTAATGCCTATTTTTAAATGTGTGATGGATGCTACTCATTACATTCTATTGTATATTTTGTAGGTTATTGATGGAGTGTTCAATGTGAGAAGAATTCAAGAATGATATGCTACTTTACACAAATATATATCTTTAAATTAAGTGTCCAAAAAATATATAATTTGCATGTTGACTATTTGTTTTACTTTTGCGTGTATCTACCTAGTAGTTCATATACACATCGAAGTAGGGGGGAAATGTAATGGTCAAAGTTGCATGTTTGTGACCTTTTGCCTTATATTTTGGGGCTGATTTAATCAGAGTGCCCTAAATGAAATAATTAATCTTATGTGAACTTGGCTCATGACATCACCACATCCTTATATCCTTATCATAGATCCCCAAATATTTGATCTTGATCCCTAAACTTACAATTCACCGCCTTGGATCATATCCACAAGTTTGAATTTGATCCAAGTAACTTATGCACTTATAGATCTAAACTTTGAACTTTGCTAACCATTTTGATTTTACCTTTAAATGTTATTATACTTACAAGTATTCATTCATTCACATTGAAGTCATCTAGGATTATTCTAGGTTATATAAAGGAATTATTATGGAGCATTTATGAGACTGTTCTAGTAGGATTATTAAAGCATCGCATCATGTCTTAGATCCTTTGCACACTTTATTGTGTTACGATTAAAGTGTCAATTTCTTGTAAACTTATGTATTTTTCATGTATATCCAAAACTCTTGGAAAGTGTCCTTCAATACCTAGAGTGTATTTGGAAAATAATATGTACCTAAGATTCCTCAAAAATATTGGTATTAGTTGTCATATGTATTCACGAGGAAGGTGGAGCCCAATGGTAGTAGCTACAATTGGCTTTGAAATCACTTATTACACTTCCAAATCTAGGTGCAAGGATGGAGTGGAGAATCTTGTACAATGGATGGGACCCACATGAGTTAGCCACTTCATTTTGGAGCACAATGCTTGGTTATATGAGTCATCAAGGGTTATGGAAGAAAATACGTCTTTGTGATTATGTTTGTTTATTATGGGTGTCAATTGATTACATCCATGTGAGCCCATTTATTTATTTGATATTCTTGGAAGATGATCTCCAAGGTGGACATGGGGGTTTTCTATGATACCATGGTTTTGGTAAACCATTTATTGTTTTGTCACCTCTCCATGCTTATTTATTAAATGTATGAGATGATGATTTTAGATAAGATTACTTCCCAAGTACACATGTACTACTAGAGTGTTGTTAGAAGTGAAGATAGTGTTATTGTCTTGGATGTATCTCATTCTTGAAGATTAATACATACTTGTCCTCTTTCTCATGTGGAGTTTTCTATTTATAAATTTTTTTTTTGATATAGTGTCTTGTTTTATTTCTCATTGTTCATTTTATGCAATAACATAATAATCTAATGGTCCTTGTCTAGAGAATAGGATTTTAGATCTTCATACACTTGTAGAAGATTTTATTGCAATAATTTCACCTTGTTTCTCAATAGTTTGCAATAATAAGGTTTTGTATAAAGATGGACTCCTTTCTATTAATTATTGAAGTTTTTTGGATGTAGTGGGATCTTTTGATTGTGTGGTTTTACATATTTGAGGAAGGGATTGAAAATCATGGCTTCTACTTCCCATATATGGATATTGAGAAATTTAATGGTATTGGATATGAGATGTGGGAGTTGAAGATGGAAGATCTCCTTGAAGAAATAAATCAATGGTTGTACATGTTTCACAATAAAATAATCCATCTAATATGTTTGATGAATATTAGTTAGAACTAGACAAGAAGGTGTGTAGACCCATTCAATTGTGCCTTGCAAATGTTGTTGTCATTAATGTTTTTGAGGAGACTACCACATACAAGTTGTGGAAGAGGATAGGGGATATCTATCAAAGCAAAAGTCCTACTAACAATTTATATATCAAAATATGGTTTTATTGATTGAAAATGAAAGATGGTTTTTTTTGTAGACTATTTAAATATATTTAATTTGATTTTAAGTCGCTAGCTTCTATAGATGTTAAGTTGGAAGAGGAATTATATATGTGCATTTTATTACTTTTCTCTTTACCTAATACTTGGGCAAATCTAATTGTTGTCATTAGCGGTAATGGTGCAAATAAAAAATGGAAAATATTAGGCTATTTTGTTCTCAAAGGAAATCAGATGGAAGTACATGAACAAAGTTTTGAAACATGCTTTGTATTTATGGGGAAGGTCCAAAGAAAAAGGAGGGCTTAAAGGGGATAAGAAAATAAATGATCAAAGTCTAAAGGACGTTCTAAGACCCTAGGAAAGAGAAAATTGTTGGAACTATGGTAAGAGGGGACATATGGAGAAGGAATGTAAAAATAAGAAACGGGTTCAAATTCATCCATGAAAATTTCTTCTTATGATAGTGACAATGATGATTTATTTATTTCTACTAACATTATATGATGATGTTTGTCTTATTGACTTGGGTTGTTCCCACCATATGACTCCTCACAAGGATTGATTTCTACATACACAACTTATGAAGAAGGAGAGGTTTCCCTTGAAGACAACAACACCAAGTAGAGTGTCGACAAGGAAAAGGTATAGTTGTGTTTTAGTGATGGAAAGGTTAAATCCCTTGATCATGTTTTACATATTCTTGATCTTGTGAGAAATTTACTTTTTGTATCCAAGTTAATTATTATGGTGTGCATGTGACATTTGGTTCAAGTTGGTAAGAGGGAACTTGGTGATTACTAGAGGATCTTAGATTGGAATTAGTTTAGGTTGAATGCCTCCACATATTATAACATTTTATAATTATGTTAATGTAACTAGCACAAGAAATGCATGTATCTTGTGGTACCCACATTTGGATCACATAAATAAAAAAATTGTTCACAATTTTTCTAATTATTTTGTTGGCAAAAATGATTTATGTGAGCATTATGTGTTTGGAAAATAGAATGGATCTTCATTTCTTATTGGAAGTAACGAATATAAGAGATTATTAGAATTCATTCATTCAAATCTATTTGGTACAATGGATTTAGATGGGTAACCTTGTCATTATGTTACATTTATTGATGATGCCTCTAGATACACCTTAATTAATTTTAAATGTTCAAAATCTAAATTTTTCATTATGTTTAACAAATTTAAATCCATAGTAAAAAATAAAATAGATAATAATCTAAGTGTTGAGATATAACAATGGCGGGGAATATAATTCTAAAAGAGAATTTGAAATTTTATGTAAGCATGTAGGTATTGTTTGGTAGAAGACTACACCTTATACTCCCCAACACAATTGGTTAGTAGAAAAATGAAACAAACCTTAATGAAATGAGCTAGGAGTATGTTAAGTGGTATGTAGCCATATCGATGCTTTTGGGAAAAGGCTATAAGTACTACTTGTTATTTAATTAATCAATCTCCTTGTTCACCTCTTATTGATAAAATAACTTATGAAGTGTCGATACATAAAAAGGATTCAATTTTACTTTTAAAGATATCTTGCTATGAGGCTTATGTTCATGTGCCTCGAGAAAAGTGATCTAAACTAGATCCAAAAGCTTAGAAATGAAGTATTGAAATAAAACTAGAGATATAACTATTAAATGCAAAAAAACAACTTTATAGAGCTATCCACACCATTTTTTTCCCTTCTTTCCATTGATCAATTATAAATGTTGACATGTGCATGTAAAGGTGTTATGCATGGTTGTATGTGTAATCATCAATTGCATCAATCAAGTTTCTATAAGGATTGTGCCTCATATCTTAGTTTTGGCAATATGTATTGTTGCTTTAGGTTACTAACGTTCTTGCCTTAATCTATTTATTCCTATTGCATTTATTTATTTGCTAATTGTAATAAGCTTGTAGGAATATGTATGTATGTATGGTATGCATTATAATTATTGAAATTGACCTTGCATGGTACGTGAGAATTGTTTGTGTGAGTCCTTTCAATAAGTCAATATGTTTTATATCTTGATATCATAAAAATGATCTTTTCTTCTATTTTCTTTATATTTTATTTAAAAATGAATTGTTTATTACAATTATCTAGATTCTTTTGATCATATAATAACATTTAAACAATCCTCTTAATATGTATGATTAATTATTTTGTGTTTGTATAGTTTTGTTAATCTTTTAATTATGAAGACAACCCTTAAGTTTATGTTGTTGTACCCAAACCAAATTTTTTGCTTCATCAAGGCATTTTGCATTAAAAAGTCTAAACCTTGCTAAAATGATGTAAAACACAGTTTTGGGCAATATCAAGCATGGAGTTTTTGTCAATAGTTTGTCAGTCAAAGTCAGTTTTATTGAACAGAACCTGAAGCAGAGACTCAGAATAGAGTTTTCACGATGGAGGAGCATCTCACGATAGCATTTCAAGTTGCATACGATCATTTCAGTGATCAAAACGGAGTTTTTAATGGTCAATTTATGAAGATTTTTCAAAGGGAAAGTCAGAAAGTGCAAGTATAGCCCAGGGGCGCCCAACTTGTTGGAGGTCAAGATCTTGTTTAAAATGCTCAAGCATCCAGTCAGTCTCTTCAGAATTAGTTTGGCTATCCGTCGAGCTATCCAGCGAAGCATTCCGAGACTCACAGCTCCGGCAATCAGCAACAGAAGTTGAAATCCTCAAATTTCAAGATGCGAGAAACTTGTCCTTTTCAGGCAAAAGCGCGCCTCTAGCCTGAGGGCGCCCATCTTAAGGAGGGGGTAAATCTCGACAGTTTCGATGGCGAATACAGTCAATTGGTTCACGATTAGCCTGCTCGTCCAACGAGATATCAAGCACAGTCATCCGAGTTTCAGAACTCCGGTGGCAGTCATCCGAAGATCAGCTTAAAATGGAGTTTTCACGTTTCTGAGCTTCTCCGTTTATTCCCAGTGCAAGTACAGGCCAGGGGCGCTGGCTTAAAGGACCTTTCAAATGAAAAATTTGCAGACAGAGTCTTCACGACATCAGTAATACTCTAGCCTAGCTCCGCAATCATCATCCTGCTTGTCGATCCGATGTTCCAGGTGATCGTGGCGGTGATTCTACCAAGCACGTAATTTCACAGGCGGACCAACAAATGATTTTCGTGTATTTCCACAGTCTAGAGGCGCCTAGCCTTTAGGCTCTGTCAGATGAGCCCGTTCGCGTTCGAAGTCTTCACGGCTATTGAGCGTAATCATTTTATCTATTCAACGAGCCTAGCCGTCAGCCTTCGGGATTTGGCGTCGCTCGTACGTGCGAGGTCTTTAGTGTAATACTGCAAAGCGAAAACGTCCGAAAAATGGCCAAGTCTGGAGCGGTAATTTTAAATAAAATACGCACTGGAGTTTTTGAGGTCTTAGAAGATGTTTTCTTGCTTCGTCACCTCCAGGGACTTCTTTTGTGGGCCCTTCTGGCTGTCCGTTAAAACAGATTGTGCATGAATCGGGTTATCCCGGCTCCAAATATCAGAGGTCAAAGTAGGGTAGTTTGGTGAAGGTTCAGTTTTTGTCAAAATGACACCAGTGCAACCAAGAGCTAGGGGCGCTTTTACTTTTGAGGCCCTTAACACAGCTTTCAGGTGTCGTGCATACAGTCGTTGGATGCAGAATGTCTCCAGGCATGCAGTGAGCTTCGTTTCCTGTCAGCAGGGTTCACCGTTCACCATTGGCAGCCGTTTGAAGCGTCAGATGCCAGTTTGAAAAATGGCCAAGTTTGGAACCTGTAAAAACAATTTAATTAGGGGCGCCTAATTTTTCAAGGGGTTAAACGATGGATTTTGCAGTAGTGTCTCCCAGCAGACATTTCTTCCTTGTTCAGTAGGCTTTCCGATGAATATCTTAGATCAGTCTCAGCATCACCCGGTCATCCGGAAATCAGTGTCGAAGTTGGCCAGTCGTGACAGTGCTGTCAGCTATAAAATAGGGAGTTAGTAAAAAATGAAGTATCTTGAGCAAATGGACGCCTATATGCTCAAAAGATGACTTTTCAGAATCGTTGAAGTCTCACAATGAATCTCAGAGCTTCACTCGGGTTGTCAACTGAAGTTCCAAATATGCTTATTTATAAATAGCAATTTTCTATTTTTGGCGCCCTTGCATGATAATAAATATTTTATTATTATTTATTTTTGAACTTCCAGTCAGTGGCAGTTCAACTGAAATGGTCCAATGGGAAGGCTTCTATTTTCATCAGGGTTTTAAATCTTGCAGTTGTCAGATTGATGCGAATTTCATCTTCTTTAAGCATGGCGCCATCTTCATTTATTATTCACAAAGCTAAAGAGAAATTCGTTTTTCTTAAGAGAAATTCATATTTTTGAAGCAAAATTCGTTTTTCTTCAAAGCAAAGGCGTATTTTTGAGCAAAATTCGTTTTTCTTCAAGGCAAAGGCGTATCTTCAAGGCAAATTCGTTTTTCAACCAAAGGCGAATTTTAGCAAACCAAAGGCAAATTCTTCATCAACAATCATTGGCGAAGACATCAAAACATTTTATTTGCAGGTACAAGTCAGAATTATCAGCAGACTTCAAACAAGATGGCGATTTTAGCAGAAGCAGAGCACTAAAAACTTCTTTCTTCTGTCTTAAATTCTTCTATTTCTCGTCTTAAATTCTTTCGCATGTTTGAAGAATTGGCGACTTTTGGCAAAACAAATCATCCGGGTTGATTGAATAGCTTCCTCGAAAACCCATGCCGAATTTTCAGGAAAATTTACTCCAGAGCATCGGTTCGAGTTTCTAATTTTCTCAACGAAAATTCCTTGCATGGTCGAGTAGAAGTCAAATTTTCGCAAATCTGACATTCGAGTTGTCTTAGAATCTTCTTTGGACAAAACCCATATCTTAGATTTTAGCCAAAAATAACTCTTCGAAGGCTATTTTTAGCCTCGACAGTTATTTTAGTTTTCCAAAATTGTCAATATAGCCGTGTTCACAAATAACAGCGAGTTTTCGAGTACGCATTACACACAAACCGATTCAAGACCAAATCGGTCTTAATTCATGATTTCGTTAGAAAAGTGAGACCGATTTGTATCAAGCCACAGAAGAGATAATGGCCATCACTTCAGTCACGGAGCCGCCAAAGTTATAAGTCAGTTAAATGCTAGTTTGAGTGTGCAAAGATTGCCAAGATTGCTCAAGTTGCTGACATTCAGATGCTGATGCAGTTAACAATCTCTTTGAGGGATTGGTTGTTCGAGATCACATAGTAAACTTCAGTTCTCACCTCTCAGGATAGACATTACACACACGAGTTGAACTTGGTGTTACCCTTTCAAGTTAACTCGATGTTGTCATCACATGCATATCTATTTTGAGATTAGCTTTACACACTTGGAGTTTCATTTAGGGTTTTACGTTAACTGATGGTAGTCTTCCAGTTAACTCGCTTTCAATAAGGACGTGCATGCTCGCACAATTGTCCATTTTTAGATTAGATGTTTCGGTTAACTGATGGTAGTTTTCCAGTTAACTGTATAGTTTACTTCATTAGGGTTTGGCCAAATCTTGCATGCATTGCAAGACTGTAGATGACTCAAGGTGATTTTAGGGTTCCCTACACCTTGATGTATATAAATAAGAGCTTTTGCTCATTTGTAATTAACTTTTGCTTGAGAGAGAAATATATGCTGCGCCTACCTTGCCCTCAATATTGCTCTTTTGGTATTTGTTCATGTGTCTTCGCTATTACGATTAATTGTTATGCCACATAGGGTTTCATGCAATTGTAATGGTGAATTCTTTCTGTTTTGTGCAACTTTACCATTATGATCAAGTGTTATGCCACATAGGGTTTCGTGAGATTGTGATGATAAATCTGTTTTGTGCATATTTACCATTGAGGTCAATTGTTATGCCACATAGGGTTTCAAGAGATTGAGATGATAAATCTGTTTTATGTATATTTACCATTGTGATCAATCGTTATGCCACACAGGGTTTCGAGAAATTACGGTGATAAATCTGTTTTGTGAATCTTTATCATTATAATCAAGGGTTATGCCACATAGGGTTTCGTGAGATTGTGGTGATAAAGCTGTTTGTGAAGTCTTTACTATTTCGATCAAGTGTTATGCCACATAGGGTTTCATAAGATTGTCATGGTAAATTCTTAAATCTGTTTGTGCCCAATAAGCTTGTTTAGATTGAGATGATAGATGCGCCACCTTGCCTTCAAGTAGAGAATCTAAACTCGTTTATCGTCCGATAGTCAAAACCCTGCTCCATTTCCTCATGCTCTGTTTTCTTGAGGAAACTGGATAGATTTAAAGTAGATAGCTTAGTTGTAGTTAATGATCTGCGAAACCGAAATCCTTAGCTGCAACGTTCTTGGTTTTCTTAACCTTGTGCCTCTTCCAAATGAGAACAAAAAGATAGGACTTAGATTACTTTTCTTTTTCATGCATTCCAGCACAACGAGGGAGCTTCCCCTCCTAATTTGAAGAGCACTCATTGCGTAGTGTACATAGCTGTCTGTACAAACCTGCACTCCAGAGGTGTTAGATTTTACGCCAACATATGTAATAGACCTTATAGCCTTGAGGCAAGTTTATTTTTATTACTTTCATGATCTATCTACAATTCATTACAATTCACTTTTCATTGTTTTAGACCTTCTGACAATCTAGTTGAATTTCTCAATCCAAATACTCTTTATGACATCCATTCATGAATTTGCCAAAGTTACTTAGATGTTGATTTATGAATGGTTGACTATATTTACTGATAGAATTTTAGCTTGATAATTGTCTATAACATATTAGCTTTCCAATTGCCATATTGACTATCTTTAGATTATTATTGATCTTTATCTGGTTGTCCTTGAATCCTTACATTTTGAGTTTAAAGGAGATTTTATGGTTTCATATATATAGTATGTCCAAAAATTAGTGGTAATGATTTTGGAAATATGAACTTAATCAAAGTTTTAGAGGTAACTTAACCCATGTTGAGTGTAATGTTGATAATCTACAACTTTTTGATTGAGAGATAATGTATCCCTCTGGTTTCATTTAAATTATGACATTTAACATTATTTTATCAAGTATATGAAGATAATAACAAAACATAATCTAGTTATAATTCTTTCTACCTAGCATTAGATTATTAATAAACATTAAGAGAAATGATAGCATTGATGAGAGTGATAAGTAGTTTTAAAAAAATGGATTAATTAACTGACATAAGAATGAATTAAATTCTTTAAAGAATAAGTATTCATGATGAAATTGTAATCTATTATTAATGGTGATCAAGTTTTTAAATGATGTATTTAAATAGACAAAAGTCCTATTCGCATTTATTATTATCAATTTATATTGTAATTTGGTATATATAATTAAACCTTCAATAAAAGATATACATTTAATTTTCTTGTTAGATTGGTTTGATTGAATTTGAAATATAAATTATATTATTTAACCATCATATGCTCTCACCTCATCCAATTGAAATATTCATGATAAAAAATAAAAAATAATCTTTTAATTCAAGCTTATCAATAGATGTATTTACATGTACCTTTTTGGTATAGTTAAATTAATTACCATTTTAAGTGATGAAATTCTCATATTTAGATAAAGTTAATTAGGTTTCATTATGTTATTTTGCGCCTTTCAAAATCATATGATTTGATTATGTTTTAGTTAATATTTCTTTTATGTTTTGAATAAATTTTTGAGCACTTACTTATTGTACACTCTCACCTCACCCAATAGGGATCTTGGTGATCAGAAAACTTCAACTATTAATCGATATCTAAACAAACTAGACCTTACTTTGTGTAGTATCCACGGTGCCTATAGTTCACATTTATAAGTCATGCTATTATTTTTTATCTACAACACTTATGACCTAATATAACTGTAACAATGATGTATATGGTATCATCCCTATAAATTAACAAAGAGAAATAAGGAGAAAACTAACACTATGGGAAATCTTTCTCGAACTAGACTTGTGTTTTAGGTCAACATGAAATCATCACTAAAAAATGGACATTAAACACCTCATTTGAAGGTGTTTGCGAATAGTTATTTTTAATTAGCTATTTGTCCTCATTTCACCTAAAAATATGGCAACCAATGAAGAACTATTTGAGGAAATTGGACTGTGGAAAGAATTGTGTACCCACTCATTGCATAAACACATGCTCAAACAAAACTACATATTTTGTACACTAGTTCTATTTATACCTTGATCCCACGAATAAAATGTATGGAGGTAGTCTAGGGAACGAAAGATATTCTTAGTACTCAAGTGCATTGAGCATTGCGAGTTTCTGCAACTTTTTCTTAAAGATAAAACGCTGAACTTAATTGGTAATTAAAAATAAAATATGGATTGTTGATACTCAAAAGAATCCCCAAGGTAGATTTGTCTTATACCTGACTAGTAGCGCAAAACTCAAAGGAAGAGTTCAAAATATTTACAAACTTGAAAAAAAACATTGATACAATATTATAAGCTATACTATCTAAGTAATTGGCCAAATCGCAATTTTTTAATTTGTATTGGACAGGATAGCCCGAATTAGCTATTGTTATTCCTTGAGTATTGAGTTAAGATTAGCATTAATTAAATCACTTTTAATGATTAATATAAATAAGTTACTATTCATCCTTCTTTGTGATCAAACAAAATTTAATGAAATTTGCTATTAGATTAAGTTGGTCCTTACAATATCACATACTATCATTGTGCCAAAGGGAATTCAAAGTAGAAGTGCATGAAGATAAAGATCCACAAAAGATGTTTAGGGAAAAATAAATTTATAGGAATCTATGCCAAAACATTGAATAATAACCAGGAAAACACTACTTAGGTCAAAATTGCATTCAAGACCTGCAAAAAATCATTATGGCATCTTGATACTTTTGTTACATCCTACATTACATATCCCCTCAGATGTGATCAAGAAAGGAGCTGAAGCTGATTGCAAATATGGTGATTTGTCTATATAGGCAGAACGGCTGTTACCATTCCAATATAAAATAAGTCTATTTGTACAAGCATGGGACCAACTCTCACCTGCAAAATAATTGAGAAATAGACTCATAAATCGGTATGTATATGGACATCAGGCTGTTTTTAAGAATAAAAAGGATTTCTTTACCATAAGAGAAAGCATGAATCTTTGGACTTGTGACAATTGCTAAAATATTCAAAGCTATTTTACATGACGAAAACAAATTGTATAGCTTCTGCTGAGTCAAATTGCACTTGTCGGATTTCCTTCCGTAATGAATTAGACATGCAGGATATATAGCTTAAGCAAATCTTTTCCTAAGGATTCAAAGGACATCAGTGGCTATTTATGTATAAGAAGTTACTGCCAAGTATGTTTCTACAAGCCATACAGAAATTTGGGAAATTAGCATAAATGGAAAATGTGAGAATCTTTTGACTACAAAATAAATTTGTTTTGCTTACCAGAATGAAGAAAGTTTTCTTTGAATCATTAAAGCTAACAGAAACAATTACAAAATAAGAACTGTTATAAGAGGAACCTGAAGAAAAGCACTTAAGTTTAGAACACATTATTGGTATTGTTAAAGATTAAAAAATTACAGAACATAAACCTTTCATATAATTAAAAGTACTTAAGAGAAGCAAAAATAGAGATAGATTAACACAGTAGAATTAAAAACAGCAATGTTGGAGATGGAAAACCAGATGACTGCATAAGATAGAAAAGAAATGGACGTATAGTACAATGGCCATTGAATTACTATCACAATAATTACATGGACACGACAAGCCTGCGAGGGAGAGAGGAGATTGTATTTCAAATCTTATCTTCTATTCTCCTTTCCCTCAATCTTATGCCTATATATATTCAAGAAATGTCACTGAGAATTGATGAAAATTCAAAGAGATTTTTGGGGCAAATCCATTACACAATGCTAATAAAATACTCAAATAATTGTCAAAGGGGCTGACCTTAATTGGTTAAATCATTGGGTTCTTACTGTGGAGACTCAAGTTCAAACCCCCAAAGTGACATCTAAAGTGAAAATCTAAGTTTTGACTCTTGGATTTCTAATGTTGATATCTAAGTTGTAATCTAATGTTAATATCTAAGAGACTCTTAAAATTCTCATGTTGATATCTAAGCTGGAATCTAATGTTGACATATCAAAGTGTCTCTTAGACTTCCCACGTGGATATCTAACTTGAAAACATAATGTTGATTACTATGTTGAAATAGTTGTTGGCATTAATGCTGGAGAGAAAGAGGTACCCCAGTTGTGGCCTCCACCTGTTTGGACCAGCATAAAAAATCCCAACTTACCAAACCAAAAGAAAAAAAGTACTCAAATAATTATGGGCTATATCTCTTTTCACCTCCTCTTGTATTCTGTTCATGAGAATTACCTTTGATCTACAGCAATGTTGTCTCTGTTATCTAAATTTTCAATTGTTTTAGCTCATTTTTGCAGTTGGCTTCTTGGGTGTCCCTTGCATCTTCTGGTTTACCATCTTGCTTCTTCACAATTGACATCTTCAAAAATATTAATCTTTCATGTCTTCAGAAAACTGTATTTGATATGTTGTCATCAAGTATAACAGTTTGTTCAACTCCTCAAAATTTACAGCACAACCCTCTATTCAAGTCGATTGTATCCATTTTAAGGCTTGATTTTTTTTCATCAAACTCAGTTCTTTCATGTGTTTCACAGCTGGAATTTGTTCATCATGCCTGATCACACTGAATATTCATCAGACATGGCAATCTTGTGATCCCAAGTCTCTTTTATCTTGGCCTGGTTCATTGATGTTCTGGTCTAGATTCCTGATCTGAATTTACTTCACAAGTTCTCTATTATTTCCTTCAAAACATTAATTGCAGTTGCTCTATTTTCTCAAACCATATAAATCCAATAACCTACATTTACTGATCTCAATGGCAGCGTAGTAGATTTATTTCCAATACCCAGTTCTTAATCTTAAAGAAGATGATTTTTGAAGTTTTCCAACCTGACCAAGAATAAGAAAAGACATTAATACAAAGCACACAGCAAGCAACTCCCATATTCTATATTGTCTATGGGCTTGGTAAGGATGCTATATGTGGAGAAAGCTCTACAGGTCCCCCAAGCATCCCTGAAACTGAAGAGGCATCCTCTGTCTATGTTAATTTCTCTAATGTTGCTTCAATCAGCAAATTTAGTGGGTTTTATGCCAGTGATCTGGCTCAAGATAAATGGACTTATTTCCCTTAGGACCAACTAGGAAACCATTAGTTATATGGTATACCATTTTCCTAGAGAAATTTTTGAAGTAGAATTTAGAACACCTGCAAATGAGTAAAGGATTATTTTAGGCAGTCCACAGTTACAAAACAATTTACAAGTGGTTACCCTCAAACAAGGGAAATAACACGTTGAATATGAGTATGTTTTATTTATTGTTTTAATAGAACTCACCAAGTACCCTCTGAATCTCTCGCTTCCATGTATGAACAGACCAAAACAAAGACTGCAGGCTTGTTTCATCAGATTTGGCTAGTCTACTGAGTCTGGCGAATTTGGCCAAGTCTCGGCCAATTTTTTCAATATATCATGGTTTTTTGTAAAAATCTATATATCAAGTTTTGCCAAGTTTTTGCTCAGTTTTTTTGTGTGTCCAAGTCTAAGCCAAAAATCAGCCTGTCCAGTCCTTGTTTGGTACCACTGGTTTTCATAATGATAAAACTAAAATCACTAAAATTAGCGTAAACAGTGCAAATGGAACCCCAAGTATAAGAGAAGGATGCAACAAATTCCAAAAATAAGGAATGTATTTAGAAACCTATAAAGTCATGTATTTTTAAACATGTTTTATGAAATGAATCTCTGCAAGGAAACTCCATATTATCCATGCAACCATGGTCTCTGAAGTTTAGCTACTCTTATCACTTTATGCACTAAACCAGTGTTTGAGGACTCGGCGAGTCCTAGGGCTTGCCGAGTCTTGGAGAGTCCAGGCTATGACTCGACAAGTCCTGGTGAGAGACTCGCGCAAGTCCTAGAGTTGGACTTACGAGTCCCAACTCAGGACTCTCGGCATCAACTGGAGGGACTAGCAACATTTTAAACTTGTTTTTTGTTTCTTTTTCATTTCTTTTCCTCAAGATTGCCCAAAACAGGTCTGCACATGAAATAGGGTTGGAAGAAGCGGAGAAGAGGAGCATACGAGATCGAAATAGAGCCAAGTAAGTGATTTTTATCCTCTCTTTTTTTTGTTTTCTTTGATTGAGAATCAGAAAAATCTTGAAAAATAGGGGGAAATGCTGGCAATTTTTTTTCCATTTCCCTTCATAACTTGTTTCCTAGTATTTTTACCTTTTTTTGAATTTTATTTTTTTCAAATGATTGATTATCATTTTTTAACTGATTTTTTTACAAAACCTTACTGATTTTTTTATTTTTTCATGTTGAAACAGCAATGTCAACTTCAAACTCAAGGCCATCTAGAAAAGACCCTACATGGAAGTATGGGATACTGGGAAATAAAAAGGCTGAGGTCACTTGTATCGAATGCAATAAATGGATGACAAGGGGAATCAATAGATTAAAACACCACATTGCAAAAATACCTAGACAAAATGTGGACATATGCCCAACATCGACTCTAGAGATGGTTAGAGAGATGAAGGCCCTTCTTGCTGATTATGGGTTGAGAAAAGAAGAAAGGCAAAAGACAAACGAAGCACTAGCAGCAGTGATGAGTCAGAATGTATCCACTTATACACCATCGGATCCCCTTGGTGGCCCAAGTCCAAGCATCCGTCATCCACATTCATCTTTTGGTGAGAGTCCTGAGGGTTCTTTTTCTATTGGTAGCAAGATTCCTTCATCAAGACCAAATTACTTTGTTCCACACAATGTTCTAGGAGCACAACCTTCACTTGAAGGTACCGGTTGCAATAAAGAAAAACATCATGAAGCTAGGATGACAGCAACAAATTTTTGGTACCATAATAATTTACCTTTCAATGTGGCGAACAACCCATATTGGGAAGGTTTGGTGAATGCATTAGTAGTTGCATGTAAGGGGTTTAAGACCCCAACAACTAGAGATTTGAGTGGGCCATTCCTAGAGGAAGCCGTGAAAAATACACGGCTTGTAGTTGATGAACAAAAAAAAATTTGGTAGAGAAAAGGTTGTAGCATCTTATCGGATGGATGGACATATGGACATAATAGGACTCTCCAGAACTTTTAAGTTGCCTCTAATGGTGCATTGGTGTTCCTGAAGTCTATAGATGCCTCCCATGAAACAAAAAATGTTGAAACTTTGTGCAATTTATTAGACGGGGTGATCTAGGAGGTTGGTGTTGAGAATGTTGTCCAAATTATCACGAACAACGCAGCTGCATATGTAGCTGCAAGTAGACTGCTTATGGAGAGGCATCCTACAATTTCATGGTCTCCTTGTGTTGCACATTGCTTGGAGTTGTTGTTAGAGGACATTGGCAAGATTGGATGGGTGAAAAGTGTGGTTGAAGATGCTAAAAATGTTACCAAATTTATCTACAACCATACTTGAGTCCTTTCTTTGATGAGAAAACACACAAATAGCAAGAACCTTGTGCGACCAAGAGTGACACGATTCGCTTGCCACTTCCTCACATTGCAAAGCATTCTTGGTGCCATTTCTCATTTGAAGCAAATGTTTGTGTCTGATGCTTGGTTGGAGTCTCCATTTTCCAAAAAGTTGAAGGGGAGAAGATTATAAATATAGTTTTTGAAGACACATTCAACAAAAATGGAGAGGAGTTGATTGGGGTAAGTAACAAACACAAACATAAACTTTATACAAGATAATATATTTGCTGTTTATTTTTTGAGGGATTAATTTAGTAATAATTTAAAAATTGTTTTCATTTTTTAGGTGACAAAACCTTTGGTTAGGGTTCTTCATATGGTGGATGGAGAGGGCATGCCAACAGGTTTCATTTATGAGGCCATGGAGAGGGCCAAAGAGGCCATTTCACATTACTATGGCAGAAACAAGAAAAAATATGAAATCATTTGGTGCATCATTGATCGTAGATGGACAAACCAACTCCACCAGCCAATACATGCCTTCACCTACTTCTTGAACCCAAAATTCCACTTCTTTGATACATTTAAGGCTGATGAGGAGGTCATGGCAGGTTTTGTCACATGCATCAATAAGATGGTGCTTGATTGTGACTTGAGAGACAAGGTTCTTGATGAGTTGGAGGTGAGATTTGCTATATCTTATTTATGAATATGGCAATGTTGACTATCTAGAAACATCCATTTTACATACATAATAACTAATTTTCTATATTTGATTTAATTTTATTTTTAGCTATTCAAGGTCTACAAGGGTGCAGAGGGGAGACTCTTTTCTTCACAACAAGCAATTGAAAGGAGAGGAAAACAATAACCAGGTAAAAATTTAGTTCAATACTACAAGATGAAATTAGAAACTTGATTCTTACAATTTTTTACTTTATTCTTATATTTTTTAAATGTGTTTTTGTAGGTTTATGGTGGGAGAATTATGGTGCTAGCACGCCAAATCTTCAAAAGATAGCCATTTGTATTTTGTCGCAGCCATGTAGTGCTTCTGGGTGTGAATGTAATTGGAGCGTATTTTAGAACATTCACACAAAGAAGAGAAATAGGTTGACCCAACGACACCTCAATGATCTAATCTTCGTTCGGTACAACCTTGACCTTCGAACTAGAAAGGTGGAGGGTGTTTCACATGAGTCCATCAACTTGGATGATATTGTGTCAGAACCCTGGTGGTTCTCTGATTCAACTCTGATTGTTTTCGTATTGTGTTTTGCAAATTTCGATTTTTTTTTTTGTTTTTGAGGTTTTTCACAGGCAAAACGAAAAAGTACGATTTCTCTAGAAATTGATAAAAAATTCATAAAAATTTCATACAAGCTTAAAATGCAAAGAATTTGTTCAGAATGGATAGGCGTTCCTTTATTTCATCTTTTTCCAGAACATACAATATTAAAATCTGAATGTACAATGAAAATACATTGAATTTATTGAGAAAAACCTGGTTTTCTGTAAGTGGCGGCTGCAGCAATAAATGCTGATGTACGGCCAGAAATAAATAAATCTCCAGACTCTGATTTCAATGCCGAATCTCCAGTGAATGCTCAAGACAAAGCCATCGCCCAAAACTGAGAGCCAGAATCTGAGGACAGGAGAATAATCTCTGAAGACAAGAGTACGACCTGCAGGTACAGTGGTACGGCCAGTCTGCAGCAATTAATAAATAGTACAGCTCCCTTGAAATTCGTGCCAAATCACTGATGGATGGTGATGAATGAAATCGCCTCAACTGGAAAATGATTTCCTCTGCTTCTAACTGAATGAATATCTCAATAATCTCAAACTGTGATCTCTGGATGAAATCACCAAGTGCCAGCTTCAACTGATATTTCACAGCCTCAGTCTGCCTGATCTCTGAAGAGTTTTCGTTCTCCAGAAACGATGGTCTGCCAGAAACCCTAGGGTTTGCAAACTCCAATGCTCAGAGCAAAAATCAAGACAAAATTGAATAATAACATGATAGTTCGATTTTGCCTGTGAAGAGTATATATTGCCTTGAAGAAAAATTTAATCTATTCTCCTTTAATAAATCATTAAATTAATGATTTAATTTTGCCTTTTGACCTAGGAGAAATAATTAATCATTGATGCCCCCTTTAATGAATATAAATACTCATTAAGTCACCTTTAATAATATATTATAAAGTATAATTAAATACTTTATAACTAAGCCAAATAATAATTAAATATTTTAATATTTCAATAAAGCGATCTTTATTATAAAGTCAAATTATTAAATATTTAATAACTCATTAATTACTCTATTCACAAATCCGCCAAATCAATCAACTACTGAACTGGGTCGAATCTGAGCTGAATAACTGCACCAGGTGCCCTGCCCGAAATAGCAGCTTCCGTCTGACCTAACTTTCTAAAAATAGAAAGTTCTCTGAAAAAGCTCTCTGGAAGATTCTGCGAAGGCCCAACCTGACACACTGCAATTCTGGAGCTAACCAACACCGAGCAATTGCCAAAAATGATCCTCTGAACACTCCTGTCAGCCTACGAGGATCGAATGATAGGCTAACCTCGTCACCAGCTGTGCTGACTAGGATGGGGACATGACAGTCCGCCCTCCCTGAAATTGCTTGTCCTCAAGCAATCTCAACTCTGGATGCTGTAAAATCTCCTCTGACTCCCATGTAGCATCCTCAACTGGCAAATCTCTCCACTTGACTAGATATTCCCTGATCACACGCCTTCGAAGGTGTCTCTCTCTCATATCAAGGATGGCCTCAGGTACTAATATCAGTTTCCCTTCATCATCAAGGGGTGGCAAAACTGGAGAGGGTATAACATGCTGACCCAATGCCTTTTTCAGGCGAGAAACGTGAAATACATTATGGACCTTGCTAATACCGGGCAAGTCCAACTCATAAGCAACCCTCGCCCACTGGCCCCACAACACCTAAATGGACCACATAATAGTTTATGGTGTTTTTAGTTTCTCTCGCCCCACTCTTCCTCGCTATAGAGGACCGACGATACAAGAATAACATGAGGTACAATTCATATCACTCCACCTCAAAACTACGCTAACCTTCTTCGACAAGATATCGCCATGAGGTTGATTCTCAGGTTCGCTGATATTGTCTCTCGAGACTCCGCAGATTCCGCTGACTCGTGATCATATCCCCCGTGACTCGCACTCATATCAGCCAAATCAAATCCAGAAGGTTGGGCGCCTCATACCCATACAAAGCCATGAAGGGTGTCATCTGTATCGTCATATGGTGAGTCGAGTTATAACAATACTCGCACAAGTAAATCCATCTCACCCAAGCTCTCTGCTGACCAACTATATAATTGCGTAAATAACCTTCCACCCACTTATTGACAATCTCTGTCTGCCCATCAGTCTGCGGATGGTAGCTGGTACTCGGTGTCGGGCCTGTTCTCGGCATGTACTCAACAACTCCTCGCCAAAGTTGCCTATGAACCGACCGGCTCTTATCAGCCGACTATCGGCCCGAGGCAGTAACCCATGCAGCCGTAATACCAAAACAACCCCAGTCATGGAGTCGCGGAAAGTGGTAGTAATCGGGAAAAAGTGTGCATATTTAGTCAACCGATCCACCACTACGTAGATGCAATCTTTACCCTGGGCTTTCGGCAAACCCGTGATAAAGTCCATCGATAAACACTCCCACTTCCTATCAGGTATCGGAAGTGGCTGGAGCAATCCAGTAGGATAAGTGTGCTCCTGCTTGTTCTGTTGGCACACAGAACACTCACGGACATACTGCAAAACATCAGTTTTCAGCCCTTTCCAAGTAAACCGTTCCCGAACCATTTTGTAAGTCTTGTAGTATCCAGGATGGCCCGCCATATGGAAGGTCGGAAATTCCTCATAAATCAGAGGTTCCGTGACTCGAGTCGAACCAAAGAATCCGCCTTTGTAAATGCATCAAGTCATCTACAATAGTGTATCCGCTAATCCCCGCTTCCGTCTCTATCAATCCATGCTAGGAAGCCCATGGGTTCTTAGCATACTCGCCGGAGCAATCCATGCCTCCAATCCTTCCTCGGTGGATTCCGCTAAGGTATCTAACTCGGGTCTCATGACAAGGCGCCGCCTACAACATTCTCGCTCTTTAATGAAAGTGATATCGAAGTCATATGACTGCAGTTTACTGACCCATTTTTGCTGCCTCTCATTCAAGTCTCGCTGTCCTAGGAAATGTTTCAGGCTGTTATGATCTGTGCGTACACTGAATTTGCTGCCTACCAGGTACTGCCTGAACTTAGCCAATGCATGCATAATGGCTAACATCTCCTTATCATAGATACTGTAAAATCTCTCAGGACCCTTGAGTTTCCTACTCTCAAATGCAATCGGATGTCGCTCCTGCATCAAAACGGCACCAATGCCCTCTCCTGAAGCATCACAGAATAGATCAAATGACTTCGTAAAGTCAGGCAATGCTAACACCGGACATGAAGTCATGATCACCTTAAACCTGTCAAAGCACTCCTGCGCCTGTGGTGACCAAAGAAAAGCCCCCTTCTTCGTCAAGTCAGTAAGGGGTGCGGCGTGACGTGAGAACTCGCTAACAAATCTCCTGTAGAATGCACACAACCCAATGAAACCTCTGAGCTGCGTAAGGTTCTCAGGTACCGGCCAGTCAACAATAGCTCGGACCTTTTCAGGGTCCATACTCACTCCCTTGGCACTGATGATGTGCCCCAGATATAACAACTCCTACATGCCAAGCTTCACACTTGGATTCCTTAGCATAGAAAGATTCCATCTAAGATACCTAAGACTGCGGTCCAAATGAGCCGATGCTCATCCCATGACCTCGCTATAAACCAAAATGTCGGGCCGCCGGTTAGCTAATTAACACAAATCTCCCTCAACCGGTTAATCAAACCCCTGCCTATAGTTGCCCCAAAGGTGTAAGGTGCATTGGTTAATCCAAAGGGCATAACCAAGAACCTCAAGGGACCGCAATGACACCAAAAGCTGCTTCTCAATATCCCCGCCTCCCTCATCTCAGACCGATGGTACCCCGACTTCAAATCAATCTTCGAAGAAGACCGCCTGCGTAACCTTACTCCATCGCCTCATCAATACGCGGGAATAGGGTGTTCGCTCTGATGGTTCTTTGCTGAGCTGTTCGTAATCGGCGCACACATCCGGGCGATCCATCCTTCTTCTTCACAAATACAACCGATGAAGCAAAAGGGGATTTGCTAGGTCTGATATGACCCATAGCTAACAACTCATTAATGGTCTTCTCTATCTCATCCTTGAGTCGTTTCGGATGTCGGTAGGGAGTGATCATCACGGGCTTTGTGCCCTCCTCCAACTCAATAATGTGCTCCGTACCCCTGTCTGGAGGTCTACCAGGTGGAATATCACTAAACACTTTGGAGTGTTTAGTCCTCAAAATCTGTATGTCAGGGTGGTACTCACCCTTCTGCGGCTCCTGCTGGGCTGGCATCAACATGCACTCAGTCGCCCAGTCAACCATATCATGACTAATGAGCCTCTCCATCCGTCTGAATGAAACCATCCTCAGATTACTGTCCCGAATCGCCTTGATGACATGTGGTCTCCCGTCAACCTTGAATTTCATTTCCATATCCCGTAGGTTGAGCGTGAACTCACCCAAATCATGCAACCATGCCATCCCTAATACAACATCTGTATCCCCCATATTAACAACATAGAATTCAGTCTTGAATTCATAGTTGTTCAATCTCATCGGAAGATCAGTAATCTTTCTGTCGCACCTGAGAGTATATCCGTCAGCCACCTTGACTCGAATACCCTCAAAAGCCTCCGTCTGGATGCCGCGCCTCTCAACTAAACGTGCATCAATAAAATTGTGAGTAGCACCTGTGTCCAACAATGTAATCACTTTCTGACCTGCTAAGAGCCCACGAAGTCAAAATGAACCATCTCTCTGAAGACTAGTCAGATGAGCTTCCTGTAGCTTCCTTCCACCTTCATGCTCACCCTCATTTTCGGACTTCTCATCATCTGAAGGCTCGGAATCAGCTTGCTGGTTTGACAGATCAGATTGCTCTTCGCCCTCATAAAACCACTCCATTTGGTTATTTTTGACTTTCGGACGAAGTGGGCATATGTGTTTTTCATCATAGGGTGCCTTGCACCAAAAACATAACTTTTTCTTACGTAATTCATTCAACGTTTCCCTATCAAACGGTGGTGCATTCTGTCTCTTCGGATCCTGTTGATCCTTCCTCCTGTCAAAGGGTCTATTTCTGTCATTGTTTCTATCGAAAGGCCTGTTGGGTCTCGTGTATGGAGTTGACCCTGAATTGAACTTGCTGCGAGGTGCTGCAAGCTCCATGCTTCTCGCCTTCCGCATGGCCTCCTGAAGTGTAGTTGGGTCAAAAGCCTTAACCCAACCTCTCATGGGTTCTGTCAAACCCTCAACGAAAAGTATGATAAGTCTCCGCTCTGAAATTCCCGTGACCATGACTGCCACTCTCTGAAACTCACCAATGTATGAGTCCAAACTGCCTGTCTGTCTGAGCTGAGCCAACTCTCTGAAATACAGTTCCGGATCCTTCTTATCAAATCTCTCTATCAGTCTGCTGGTGAACTCCTGATAGGTATTGACCGCATGATGGCCTAGCGTGTACATGCCATGGTGCCACCAATCGTGTGCTACTCCGTCAAGATGTAAAGTAGCAAATTTAATTGCCTCATCCTCCTGCATAGGCCTAAGTGACAAGTAATTGTCCAGTTTCTGGACCCAAGACCTCGCTGATGTCTTTTCAGACCCGTCAAAATATGGTAATGTAATCTTGCTCACCGCATACTGCAAATCCCTGTTCACCTGTGGCTGCGGCTGCTGATACTGTGGGGGTCTGCGGTCAAATCTGCCTCCTCCCCTGGGTTTATAAACATCTATAAACTCATGAAATGTAAGTGCCTGCCGGATCTCAGGTGCTAGTGACATGTACTCACCATGAAATCTCGTCAAGTCTGCCACGGACATGCCATTGTGTGGCTGAAACTCCTGATGCTGCCCCTGATGCTCTGCCCCTGGAGTCTGTGGTGGAGTCTCCCTAGGTAAGAAAGTAGGCTGACCTGGCCTACGCCCTGGTAGATCGGTGACGGCTGTCTAGGTACGGATGCCAATGGCTGATCCACTGGTGCAGTCCCACTCGTCTGTCCAATCTGAATGTAGTGTGGCTGTGTGGGCGCATAATCTGTCTAATGGTACCCATCACCTGAGACATCATATCCATCATATTATCGTGCCTCCGTCTAAACTCCTCCTCGGTGATATCACCCTCTGCATGTGCCTTCCCCTGGGATCTCTATGTGCCTCAGAGGAATCTCACGATCTGCCATTAGGGTTGCAACACTGTTTTCACACTGTTAGAATTGGATCTATGAATCCAAGCACCCCATCGACACTCTGACCCTCGAATAGGTGGACCTGTCCAATCCTCGTCTTTGCCTGTCCCTACACCTTTAATGTAGTGAATGGTATCTCTGTTCATGAAAAAGCGCTAAAAAGCACACTGTATTCTGAAAAAGCACAGGATGGCAGGAGATCTGTGCTCTGATACCACTGTCAGAACCCTGGTGGTTCTCTGATTCAACTCTGATTGTTTTCGTATTGTGTTTTGCAAATTTCGATTTTTTTGTGTTTTTGAGGTTTTTCACAGGCAAAATGAAAAAGTACGATTTCTCTAGAAATTGATAAAAAATTCATAAAAATTTCATACAAGCTTAAAATGCATAGAATTTGTTCAGAATGGATAGGCGTTCCTTTATTTCATCTTTTTCCAGAACATACAATATTAAAATCTGAACGTACAATGAAAATACATTGAATTTATTGAGAAAAACCTGGTTTTCTGTAAGTGGCGGCTGCAGCAATAAATGCTGATGTACGGCCAAAAATAAATAAATCTCCAGACTCTGATTTCAATGCCGAATCTCCAGTGAATGCTCAAGACAAAGCCATCGCCCAAAACTGAGAGCCAGAATCTGAGGACAGGAGAATAATCTCTGAAGACAAGAGTACGGCCTGCAGGTACAGTGGTACGGCCAGTCTGCAGCAATTAATAAATAGTACGGCTTCCTTGAAATTCGTGCCAAATCACTGATGGATGGTGATGAATGAAATCGCCTCAACTGGAAAATGATTTCCTCTGCTTCTAACTGAATGAATATCTCAATAATCTCAAACTGTGATCTCTGGATGAAATCACCAAGTGCCAGCTTCAACTGATATTTCATAGCCTCAGTCTGCCTGATCTCTGAAGAGTTTTCGTTCTCCAGAAACGATGGTCTGCCAGAAACCCTAGGGTTTGCAAACTCCAATGCTCAGAGCAAAAATCAAGACAAAATTGAATAATAACATGATAGTTCGATTTTGCCTGTGAAGAGTATATATTGTCTTGAAGAAAAATTCGACCTATTCTCCTTTTTAATAAATCATTTAAATTAATGATTTAATTTGCTCTTTTGACTTAGGAGAAATAATTAATCATTGGCGTCCCCCTTTTAATGAATATAAATACTCATTAAGTCACCTTTTAATAATATATTATAAAGTATAATTAAATACTTTATAACTAAGCCAAATAATTAAATATTTTAATATTTCAATAAAGTGACTTTATTATAAAGTCAAATTATTAAATATTTAATAACTCATTAATTACTCCTTATTTCTCCGTCAAATCAATCAACTACTGAACTGGGTCGAATCTGAGCTGAATAACTGCACCAGGTGCCCTGCCTGAAATAGCAGCTTCCGTCTGACCTAACTTTCTAAAAATAGAAAGTTCTCTGAAAAAGCTCTCTGGAAGATTCTGCGAAGGCCCAACCTGACACACTGCAATTCTGGAGCTAACCAACACCGAGCAATTGCCAAAAATGATCCTCTGAACACTCCTGTCAGCCTACGAGGATCGAATGATAGGCTAACCTTGTCACCAGCTGTGCTGACTAGGATGGGGACATGACATATTGATCCATAGGGAGAATGGATTGTCAATGAACAAAATGATGATGATGATGTCTTCCTTACTGAAGAAGATCTTGCAGAATTGTTGAGAGCAGCAGCAGTAGAAAAAGAAGCAACAAAATTGGACGCAATGGTGAAAGGCGAAGATAGTTTTGAAGAAACAACTCGTCATCATTTTGATACTGCAACACCTTGTAGTTTGAGGCTTGAAAAATTGAGTTACATTAGGAGGGGAAAGAGGAAGATGTAGATTGTATTTGGTTGTTTTTCTCATTTCGACATATCATTATATGTAAACATTTATAAACTTATGATGTTGTTTTACATTTGAAAGTTTGAAACTATGAATATGAATGGTGAAATTTCAAATATTGAGTGTTTGAAGATCATATGACATGTGTAATATTTGAATTATGACAAATTGATAATCAAATTAGGCTCTTATGTTCTCTAAATGTAATAATTTCTTCTTTTTTGTAAAACTATGGTTTTCTTCTTTGTTGAGTCCGTGCCAACTGCCAAGTCTCGAGTCTGAGTCCTATTTTGGGTTGTCAAGTCTGTGCTGAGTCCGAGTCCTAAAACTTTGTGCATCATGGATTATTGGTGATCTGATCAGATATGTCCACTATGGAGCACTCAATAGAGATGCATATCAACTTTTGCATGGATTTGTGATAAAATGGACATCAGCAAGGGTTTGCCTGCAAAGGTTTCTATCATCAGAGGAAAGCTTTGGCACTGGTAGCTTGGCTATGGTAATGTGGTATGGTCATGCCATTTATATCATGCTTAGGAGGCATTTGGAAGCAACACTCTTACACAAGGACTCACAATGTACATATCCAATTCAATAGGAAGAAATCTAATAAGACAACTACTGAGGATTATGGCCCTCAATCAATTTAAACAATTTTTTTTGTCTAACTCTTGGTCTTGTTCTTCAAATTGGAAGAAAGGGAGGGCACTAATAGACACTTAACCTACAAAGGCCTCCAATACATCTAGCACCATACACCAAGGATGTAGGGACTTCTAATCCCTAATGATTAGGAAATGGAATGAATTCTTGACAATTATCTTTAGTGGTGAGGACCTTCCTCTTTGTTGGGGATTTTGACCCCTTTGCAGACAACCAATAAACTAGGACGAAGAAACTTAAAACAAAGTATTCATATAACTGTCAACACAATTTGCAAAATTTATCTAACATGTATGAAAGTAAATGGAACAATAGATCCATTGGGGTTTATCGCATAGTATGATGGTTAAGTGGTGGCATTATTGTTGTGGCCACTAGGGTTCAAGTCTCTATTGGGCTATTGTGATCGCAGGCACTATGCCTTCGCTGATCCAATGTGCTCGCAGGATTGACCCGCAGTCCCATATTTGTGGCCTCTTTGGTTCATAGCTCTAGGATAAAAAAGCACTTGCAAACCAAAAAAAAATGGAACAATACATCCACAAGATTACACACAAGACTCCGATTTACATGGGAAACCCTTTCGGTAGAAAACCCACCACCAAAAGGCATTCACAGTTATTTTTTTCAAAATCAATTAGGATTCAATACATCTTTGGGCAGTTTACAAACTGTCAATCTACAACTTCTACAATCACTTCAATGACACATGAACAGTATTTGCTTTGATCCTATCAATGTACATATGTTATGTCAACTTAATATACAACAATAATTTTTTGAATAATTTATTTGTAAATGAATATAACAACTTGCTTAATTCTGAAAACAACAATTTATTAGGAAATTGTTATTCCTCTTATAAAATGGAAACTTTGTTGCAAGTCTAGATGCACCATGAGGTTACAACTTAATCAATTAAATATGATAATGTAATGTCCCCTTTTTAACCCTATGCTTTTCAGTGGCCAATAGCCCATTTTTGGAGTCACGTGGGCTACTCGGAGGCATTTTTAGGGTTTCCTAAATTCTTGGAGGTTTCTTGTCAGCTTTTCAGGGGCTTGCCGTGGGAGTTTTCCAGAAGGGTTTCTAGGTCTATTTGGGTTTTTTGAGAGCTTTGGTGGGCAATCACTACTATTTTTAGTAAGTCATAATGGCTACCCAAAATGTGCTCATATTGAGTTTGGTGTCACTTACTATTTTTACCAATAAGCTATTTTTAGTAAGTTCTATTTTTGGCGGTGGGTTTTGATAGCAGTTCAACACTGGGTTACTATTTCTAGCAGTGCGGTAGTGCAATGTTTGGCATCATTTTTAGCAGTAGCTTCTCCAACGTTCTTGGAGTTCAAATGTGGAAGGTTTGCAACTTAAGTTCATTTTATATTTTTGAGTTGCCTTTTGGCCCCTATGCCTAGGTTGATCAACTTAACATTGTTTTAAAAGGGGGGAATGTGGAGTTACAAGCCAAGTTTGGTAACTTAAGTTTTTAAAAGATAAATTGATGCATATTCTAAAGTGGACGCCCAAGTTTGGTGATTAAGTGAATTTTAATAAAATATTATTCCTCTCATGTGGGGCATCCCTTTTTGGAGGGAAAAGGTAATTCAAACTTTTGTGTCTTCAGGTCTATTTATACGCCCTCTTTCCTCTCATTTGATCATGTTGATTTATGATAACAAAATGTTGTCGGAGTAAGGATTGAATCCCCTCAAGGGCTTTGGAGACTAAAACCTTCAAAGTTGCTCTAATTTCAAAGTTGAGAGATACTCCCTAGCTAGACTTTGGAGTGGCTTCATTGCATGGGCCACCATTGGAGAAATTGGTGAAATATTTTCAGTTTGTTCTTGGTTATGGAATGTTCTTATGCTTTCTTGCTAGATGTTTTGGTGTGACAATGATTTTGCAAAGTTTGGAGGCGCTTAGAGAGTGATTTTTTGAAGTTCTATGTTGCTGGCAGTACATTTTCTATGCCCTAGGCTGAACCATGTTGTGTTGCAGCTGAGGGGGCGTTGGAGACTTGGTTTTGGGCATTGGACCAATCCATTCTACTGCCTTGGGTGACCCTTTGCCTAGGATATGGCGATTTTTTGGTGGTGATTTTGATTTTTAAGGACAAGTCAACCTCTCTAGGAGGTTGTACCCTTGGCTGGGAGTGCTTTGGGAAGCATGCTGGTGGAAAACAAACTTGAAGATGGCAGCTTCCTATCCTACCTTGGATGCCTAGCAATTTGGATCAATTTGCAAGTGATTTGGCTTCATTTCATTGAGTTTTGAGGGAATTGTGACCTTTTCTCGAGGGCTGGTTGGTGCTTCAGCTTCACTGTCCAAGTATATCAGACTACTGCTACTGCTATATTAGACCTGATATAGCCTCATTCCTTCATGTTTTATGATGCCTAACTGATCTTATGTTGTATGGATTGAAGTGGTTGAGCCTTTGCTTTATGTTTTTCTCACTGTCGTTGAATAAGTGGTTGAGTTTCTATATTTCTTCTTGTTGCCCGCTGAAAAGTGGAAGTGGCTGGTTTTGTCGCCAAGTGCATTACTTTCCTTGTTACTCGCTGAAAAGTCGAAGTGGCTGGCTTGCCACCAAGAGCGTTCCGTTTACTTTCATGCACTTGTTATTTCTACACACCCCACTGAAGAAGTGGTAGTTTAGATAAAGCTCAGTTTGTAAGCCAACCACCATATGCTCTTACCTTGCCCATATCGAGATCTAGGTGATCGAAAAGTGGAAAGTGTTTATTTTTAGTTAGCTTGTACTTTCTATGTAATGCAAGATCCCCTTTCCACTGTATGCTCTCACCTTGCCCATACTGGGATCTGGGTGATCAGAAAGTGAAGGGTTGCTTTCAGTTGTTTATCATTGCATTTTGGGCTAACACTAACGGGTGCAAGTTGTGAAGTTTTTGGAAAAAATAAGGGTGGGATTTTTATAGTGGTATCAGAGCCAATTTTCTTGCCAGCCTATTGGAAGATTAGTAAAACTCAGAGTGTGACAATAGATTTCAGCAAAGTTCAAGAACAGATCAAGAGGCAGTATGAACAAGAGGCTTCCCAACTCTTCGAAGAGTATCAAAACATGCAAAATGGGTTTAGAGACAAGGTTTCTTTTGACTCTTTCTTGGGTTGTGTTGTATTATAGAAACCTGGAAAAATGGGCTTGGTTAAGCACATAAGAAGAACAACGAAAGAAAAAACAGAACTTGCCATTGAAGAGGGGCCAGAGAAAGAAGTTGTTTTTATTTGTGGTTTGCAGCCCACAAGTAAGCATGAGGAAGACAAAAATCAATCAACAAGCATTGATGATGGGACTCTAAGTCTTAGAGGAAATGAAGGTACAAACAAAGGAGCACATGACACTTCAAGATGGTTGCGAGATTGAAGAAGGGTCACCTATCGAAACTGTGAATGAACACATGAAGTTTGAGGAAGATACCGCCATGGAATTTGACAAACCATCCATGATGGACCAGCTTCAAGGAGATATGAGTTTGTTGGTTATTCCTCTAGGGGAACCTAGCATTGCTTCATCACCCTTACCTTACCTTGGCAAGGAACCAAATGGCGGCTTGGTTGACATTGAATTGGATGTTGTTCACACATATGAGGGCAGTCCAAAAAATCCAATATGTGGTGGACAAAGAGGTTTGGTTAGAACTGATTTGATATTGCGAGATATGGAGGTGAATGACTATCATGATGCAAGGGAGTTAAAGAATGATTTATTCAAAGAGACATCCAACCATGAAGAGTACAATGATTACATCTTTCTTGAATAGGGCAACCAGCCTTATAGCACTTGGGACCCAGGTGTGATGGCCCCAACATATGATGAGGATCCTACAGGGGACGTATTTCCCCTTGATCCTGATGATGTTCAAATCTTAGAGCACAATGGAAGCCATGAGGATGCTGCCAAAGTAGCCAATATTGAAGAGTTTAATGATGTTCTTGAACATCATTGAGGATGATTTAATAATGCATGGAGCTGATTATAAGCAAAGGCTTAGTGCACTTGTTGAGTTTGATCCTCATCCTGGTATTGAGCAATTTCATTGAATGGGTGATGAGGGACATGAGTTTAGGGCAGCCATGGAGTCATTGATGTCAATAATGAAAGTTCTGATTCTGACATGCAGCCTAACAACAATTCACCATCCTTGTATGCTCATGAGTGGAAAGGTCAATTCTTGGTGTCTGTTGAAAATGAAGTACAAGCTCTATCCAGATTTGACCACACACATAGTTTGGTTGCAAAACTCTATTGGAAGGATCAAGTTGAAGAGAGACAAGAAGGAATTAGGGATGGAATCATTCTCCCTAATCTACAACTTATCAAAGGCCTTTTGGAGATGATGAAATCAGAGTACCAACACTTGATTAGAGATCGAGATTATGCCATCAAATTTGCAAAGAAAACCATTAGTGCTTTCCAAGGAAAAGAGAGAAAGGTTGATGAGCTTACTTTTGAGCTTGAATCAACAAAAGATATGTTAGAGAATACTCTGATGGCACTAATGAATGTAGAAGATCAGCTAGCTGATTCCAAACGTCTCAGGGAGCAAGAGAATGAAAGCTGAAGAAATCAAGCAAGTAATTGATGAGCTTGATAGTCTTCAAGAGGAGTTCGATCTAGAGAGCTTCACAAAGAAATCAGAAGTTACATGTGCAGATTTGGATCAGCAAGATGGAATTGAGCAAGGGGATAGGGATGACTTTCAAACTCTTGATAACCCTCACTTTGAAGTGGGTGTTGAGTCGATTTATGATAATCCACTCTTTTTGATGGAAGACCAAATATTTAGTGACAATGGCAAGATATGGGATCCTAGAGAAGTTTCCAAGCATGAGATAAAATGTGGCTCTCAGCTTATTGATGATTTGAGAACAAATCATGAGGGAGAGCCAATCTTTGTGATTGATAATCTTCCAAGAAGGTTGCTTGATAAATAATGCATAAGTGGGGTTGAGGATGAAGTTTCCACATGGGAAGTGTTGGATCATGGTGACTTCCTCATCTTTGACATTATGGTGTTATCAAAACATGGTTTGGTAGCTGCTGGAAATTTCATTACAGCAACAAGGAAAGGAGATTTCAGGCTTGTTACTTATGAAGCTTGGGAGAAAGAAGGACCAAAACGGGATGTCTACATGTTTGACAATCCATCCCTTGGGTTGATTGATGCTTTAGCTTATACTAATCCTTTTTGGGGATTGCGTTTGAAGGCTACAATTGTTCTATGCTCCATAGTTGTTGATGCTCTCGTGGATGGGCTGTAAAAGATTACCAAAAGAGTCACAAACTTCTATGATAAGCAAGGTGTTATGAAGGGCATTTGGAGTTGTGATGTACATCTTCCCAAGTATGTTGAGGGTCATTTTTGGTTGGGTATCCATGCTTGGGGTCCTCAACATGGATTGACAGAGCTTATTGGGTATGGTAAGAAGGATCCTTGGAGGGATAGGGATCAAAATTTCAAAATTTATGGTGTTGTTCCCTTACTAGCCATTTGGTGGTTCCAATTGTTCATCAACAAATGGATTGGAGGGAGATTTTAAGTAAGTGTTGGAGAAATGAACGGGTGGTTACTCTTGGGAGTGTTTTTTGGCATAGACAGGGTTAGATTTTGAGTCTTGAGCTTGTTGTTTGGTTGCAGACCAGCCACCTTACATTTGGAGTTACTCTCATTCAAGAGAGTTGGCACATTATTTCTTGTCAAGGAGGTAAAAGGTTTCAATTGGAGATTGTTTTGAAGTGCTTCCCAGCCACTTTCGAGGTGTTATTATGCAACACTACGCTCATCTCACATGCTAATGCTTGGAAATTTCATTGGCATTGTTGTTATCCCTTGAGTAGAGCACTAAACTCAGATTGTACCTTGTTGATTCCAGCTTTGAACAATAGTGACTATTGGTTACTTCAAACCTTCCAAACTTAGAGAGTTCATCTTATGAAGGTTTGTGATGTAAGCCTTGGTAGTTTTCTTTCGGTGTTGGTTCACGACTGTTAATGTTATAGCAGCTTCGGTAGCTCCTTCCAGCTCACTTCTTCCGTGAAAGTCTCAAATTGAATAATAGCCGTTGGCTATTCAATTTACTTTTATTGTTTTGTATTTCATGCTTTGGCCGACATGAAAGAATTCGAAATTCATAAGAGACATTTAATATATTTCTAGGCCGACTTCATTAAAAAGATGTGTTTTTGTAAGAGGCCGACATGAAAGGATTTGGTTCCTATACATATACACAGATTGTTCATCCATTACATATATCGAAAGCTCTCACCCAGTTCGGTCATCTTAAAGTGCGAATATAATAGAGAAGCTCGACCTTATCAAATGCGAATATATTACATCAAGTACGATCAGATTATTATGTGTGAATAAGAGACTGCGAATCATTGTTATCTCTCTCGATTTGGATCTGTGCTAGTTACGTACTCTCCAGATCTGTGTTAGCCGCTATCTCTCCATATTGGATCGGTGTTTAGTGGTGAACTCCTCATTTCGGATCTGTGCGAACTCTACCATATTGAATCTGTGTCAAGGTGCGGACTATGTCAAAGGGTAAAGATCAGCGCGAACTCATCTGAGGTCTAAGTGCGAATATACCAGTCCGATAACTTCATTCAAGGTGAAGCTTCAGCTATCAGATTCTATCAAGTGTGCTTAAAGTCTAGAAATTGAAGATCATTCAATGCAAGATGAACATTGTCAGATCTGTCATTTGCCAGGAGTAATTTAACAGGTTCTTATCTGTCATTTCATCAGTGCAAGGTACTGCATATCAGTCTTGTGTTAGACCTCATTGTAATTTGTAAAATTGCCACTGTTGCATCAAATATAAGAGAGATCTTTGTTGCTGGGTTTTTCTCCCTCAAGAGGAGGGTTTTCCCAGGGTATATGCTGTGTTATTTTGTCTGATTTATAATTATTATTCTGTGCATTTAATCTGTTCACTTAAATTTAACAACGACAACAAATTATCGCATGCTTGGTTTCACTATTTAGAGACTCTCGGAGTTGGAACAGCCAAATCTTTCAGGAGTCTTTATGGTTGTGTGCGGTATTATGATGATATGTTTGTTGAACTCTTGCAAGGGATGGCTTTCCTTTTAGCAAGAAGATTTGGGGGAGTCACATTGGCAATCATGGCTCTGCTTGACACCATGAGGAGATATGTTGAGGAGTATGGTTTTGGGTTGAGCAGACTTTCCTTCCTATTGTCCAGGATCGTGTTAGGTAGTGGCATTGAAGATATGCACTTCTCAAAGATGTTTGGGCAAGAGATGTTGCATGGTGTAGATTTCAGGCCTCCCAAGTATTTCAGATTGAGTCTCATGGATGGTATCATTTCGGGGTTACAGGAGAGGATAGTGCAAATTTGGCACAATGGTTTCATAGTTGTGATCAAAGTGGTGTAGCGTCAGCAGGGTGGGTCCTTTCTGAGATGGACGTGAGACCCTGGGATCTTACTTGGTTTTATGTGGATTAATCTATTATTTCTGGAGTTGTGGTGGCATTGCTTGAGGACAATCAATCTTTGGGAAGGGAGGACTATAATGTCCCCTTTTTAGCACTCTGCTTTTCAATGGCCAATAGCCCATTTCCAGAGTCTCGTGGGCTACTCGAAGGCATTTTTAGGGTTTCCTAAATTCTTGGAGGTTTCTTGTTAGCTTTTCAGGGGCTTGTTGCAAGAGTTTTCCAAAAGGGTTTCTGGGTCTTTCTAGGTTTTCTAAGAGCTTTGATAGGCAATCACTACTATTTTAAGTAAGTCATGACGGCTACCCGGAATGTGCTCATATTGAGTTTGGAGTCACTATTTTTAGCAGTATGCTATTTTTAGTAAGTGTTATTTCTAGTGGTGGGTTTTGGCAGCAGTTCAACATTGGGTTACTATTTTTGGCAGTGTGGCAGTGCAGTGTTTGGCGTCTTGATATTTTATAAGAACCCTTGTTCTCCCTGAGACAATTTCTTTGCAACTGTTGGTCTAATTTTTGGGTGTTTTGTGGTTTTCTTGTTTTTTTGTAATTTTTACCAGATAATGCATAAAATTGCAAAACAAGAAACGTTCAAAGAAAATATATCAAATGATCAACTCTGATTAATTATTGCTTGAATTTACAATAAGATCATACTCGGAAACAACTTCTGATCAGCAAGTAAACCTTTGAAAACTTCTGAAATTCTTCTCCAATGAAGCACATATGTGACCTCCGTATGAAGCCACCAATCAACAAACCTCAGGGGATCTTTCACACCCTTGGTAAGCTTGATTCATGAAGCAGCTACGCTCTCCAAGATCGTTGTAGCTTAAAACCCTAGGTCTCCACCTCCAAAATACAAAGCACGAAGCCAATTTGATAAATGATCAAGAATAATGAATTCTCTTTCAAACTACCTTTATATACTCCTCCTTCAAGTGGTTGATTCAATATGAGGCATTTTAATCATTTAAAATATCATTAATATCATTTGCTTTGGCACTTTATAATATATCTCATAAGTGGGCGTTCAATATGACTTAAATGCACCTTTTTAATAAGTTGACTTTATAATCATTAAATAGCCTTTTAATAATAAAGTCAAATAACATTTAATGATGTGCACTTTTAATTAATATTTAATTATTATTAAAGCTTTACTTTAATAATAATTAAAACTCCATAAATAAAGATCATTCATCAATTTTGACTTCGCCACTGGCAAACCCACTGCTCCCCCTGTCCATTTGGATGCCTTACTAAAAATAGTAAGGTGGGGCTCTAACATTGAACTGACTTACTATAAATAGTAAGTGTATGTACAATTAAATCAAGAAACCCCTGAATAACAATGCCTTAGAACATACCAAAGATCTGGAGGTGAAAACACTGCCAACTGCCAACTGAAGAGCCAATAATGCCCAAACTAGACCCTCTAATCCACAACACTACCCTACGACGGTCAAATGATAGGCTAATCCTTTGAACTCTGATGCTCACGAAAAAGGGGACATTACATATTTTTAGCAGTAGCTTCTCCAACGTTCTTGGAGTTCAAAAGTGGAAGGTTTGCAACTTAAGTTCATTTTATATTTTTGAGTTGCCTTTTGACCCCCACACCTAGGTTGATCAACTTAATGTTGTTTTAAAGGGGGGGAATGTGGAGTTGGATGCCAAGTTTGGTAACATAAGTTTTTAAAAGATAAATTGATGCATATTCTAAAGTGGATGCCTAGGTTTGGTGATTAAGTGAAGTTTAATAAAATATTATTCCTCTCATGTGTAGCGTCCCTTTTTGGAGGGAAAAGGTAATTCAAACTTTTGGGTCTTTGGGCCTATTTATACGCCTTCTTCCCTTTCATTTGATCATGTTGATTTATGATAACGAAATGTTGTCGGAGTGAGGATTGAATCCCCTCAAGGGCTTTGGAGACGAAAACCTTCAAAGTTGCTCTAGTTTCAGAGTTGAGAGATACTCCCTAACTGGGCTTTAGAGTGGCTTCACTGCAGGAGTCACCATTAGAGATATTGGTGAAATATTTTTAGTTTGTTCTTGGTTATGGAATGTTCTTATGCTTTCTTGCTATATGTTTTGGTGTGATAACGATTTTGCAAAGTTTGGAGGTGCTCAGAGAGTGATTTTCTGAAGTTCTATGTTGCTGGCCATACATTTTCTATGCCCTAAGCCACACCATGTTGTGTTGTAGCTGATGCACTGGAGACTTGGGTCTAGGCATTGGACCAATCCATTCTATTACCTTGGGCGACCCTTTGCCTAAGATATGGTGATTTTTTGGTGGTGATTCTGATTTTTAAGGACAAGTTGACCTCTCTAGGAGGTTGTACCCTTCGTTGGGAGTGCTTTGGGAAGCATGCTGGTGGAAAACAAACTTGAAGATGGCGGCTTCCTATCCTACCTTGGATGCCTAGTGTTGTACCCCAAATTAAAATTTTTGCTACACTTAGGCATTTTGAAGAAATGAGTAAAAGTCTTGTCAATTATGTCAAAAAAGGTCAAAATTGGGGTTTGCATGTCTTGCATGAGGGGCAAAAACTCAAAATTTCCAAAATTTGACGATCTGGGTCTACTTAGAGTGACCAATTTTACAAAACCCAGATCTCAGTTTTCCATCCCTACTTTTTAGGAAAATTGCTATTTTTAGAAACTTTCTAAAAATAGTAACTTTTTATGGGTTTCTTTCAAAACGGATGCTGGCAAAATTTTCTAAAAATAGAAAATTTCTAAAAATCAGATTTAATGCACAAAAATTTAATTCAAAATTAGACACAATAACACAACAGATACCTTGGGAAAACCCTCCTCTTGAGGGGAAAAACCCAACAACAAATATCTCTCTATTATATATCAATAATGGCAACAAGTCTCTTTACAAGGAGGCCAATCTCAAGGCCGATATGCAGCACCTTCACAAGATGCAATGATAACAAGTAATCAACACTTCCTTGTAACTTAGATCTGCCCTTAAGAAATTCGCTATCTGCTCTTGATAATTCGCAATCTGCACTTGATTGATCTGCCCTTGAAGAATTCGCACTTGGAAGAGAAGAAATGCTCGAACTTGATTGATGCACAAATGGAGTGGAATGATCTTGTATTTATACAACTTGAAGGAGAGAGGTTGCACCTTTTCATGCAAGGTCGGCCATCATAAAAATATAATTTCAATTTAATAAATACAATTTACAAGGAAGGTGGCCAAGAAGATAATTACAAAGTTGCCATGTGAAGCGTCTCTTTACATTGAATAATCACATATAAATAAGGAAGTATGAAGCCTGAAGCTGCAATTACATCAACACTCCCTCTTAGCTAGGGAGGAATACTTCCTGCTGCACAAGAAACATCACCTCATCGTGATGTCAACCACAATGGCTACAAGTACAACCATATGTGGAAAGGAAATGATATCACCTCATCGTGATATCTACCACAATGGCTACAACCATATGTGGAAAAGGAAACGATATCACCTCATCGTGATATCTACCACAATGGCTACAACAATATGTGGAAAAGAAAGATATCACCTCATCGTGATATCAGATATCACCTCAACGTGATATCAACCATAATGGCTACAACCGTGTATGGTTTGTACAAGTGTTCATCACTTGTGTGTTGTCACCTCAACATGACTTTCACCATGGCTCTCCCAAAGGGTGAAACACAAGTACAAAAAAAAATCATCACAGACTCTCTCATGTGATGCTGTCATGGAGTCACACACATGACATCCACCATGGCTCTCCTAGAGGGTGGAAACAAGGGCTTTCACCTCAAACTTCTCTTGTAGAGAAGAATACATTAACAAGGGATTTCACCTTGAACTTCTCTCATAGAGGAGAACTCATTAACAAGGGATTTCACCTCGAACTTTTTTCACAGAGAAGAACTCATTAAAGAGGATCACTAATACTGAGACTGTTCAGTTAGGGCTGGATTCTCCACCATACCAAGCTTATCTCGAAAGTACACAAACTTTATCCTAGAGAGGGGCTTGGTGAGAATGTCTGCGGTCTACTCATCAGTGCTGACATACCTCAACTATATAGCTTTCCTCAATACCATAGCTCTAATATAATGGTATTTGATCTCAACATGCTTGGTTCTGTCATCAAACACAGGATTGACAGAAAGCTTCACACAGCTCTGGTTATCACAATGAATGATAGTAGGCTCCATTGATTGTCCAAACAATTCTGCAAGGAACTTACGAAGCCACACTGCTTCCCGAGCTGCCACACAAGCTGCAATATACTCTGCCTTTGTCGTACTCAATGCTATAGATGACTGCTTCCTGTTACACCAGGAAATCATAGCAAATCTCAAACTGAAGCAACACCCAGAGGTGCTCTTTCGATCAGTAACACTCCCTGCCCAATCAAAATTACTATAACCATGCAGCTCTAAGTCCACATCTGAAGAATATCTCAACCCATATCCAATTGTGCCACGTAAGTATCGCAGGATATGTTTTGTTGCAACAAGATGTATCTACCTCGGTTCACACATGAACTGACTAAGTGCACTCACTGTATAGCAAATATTTGGTCTAGTGTTGACTAGATACATCAAAGATCCAATCAACTGTGAATATAGAGGATCCACCAGATCTGAACTAGCTGCAGCCTCCTTAAATATCTTTAGGTTCAGTAGACTCCCTCTGAATCTTCAAGTTCCTGCATCAACCTTCTGACCTCTTCGTCCAAGATTGCCTGCAACGCTTGCCTCAGTGCACACCTCTGGTATAGTAGAGAGTTCAGCATCCTCCTCGACCTCATAGTAGATTACACTATTTTGAATAGGTTTGCGGAGCTACCAATATCAAATCCAAATGACTGTCTTGTGCAATTCTGATCTTAGCAGCTGAAGAGGTCTTTCAAGGATTTAACACTTGGATTTGCAACACTGCAACCTTCACTTCTTCTTAGTGAGTCACATAACTCCCTCTTGATTCCTACTTTAGAGATTGCAAAGAAGATTTCTGGAAGTGAACTCCCTCTAGCCACCAACTCAGTCCCATGGCTGCAAGCTATGACTTCACGCTTAATCATTTCTTTGGTTGGCATGACTTCCTCACAAGATGCCTCAAGCTTTTCATCACTAAGCAATCTCTCATCACCTTCTTGCTCCTAGAACTGTCCTGGAAGCATTTTAGATAGAGATTACTAACAGTTTATAACTATCCAAAGAAATACCAAGACTAGAATCATACAAGGTTTACTATCTCAGGTTATAACATGAATACATAAAAATTTATAAGCAATGTTAAAACATGAATTAAATAAATCAACCTATAAGAGAAATATATCAAAGAAACAGAATGAAGGGATAAAGAAACTTATCTTTATTGAATTCTGATATAACTCTTTCTTCCATCTTTTACTTCTCTCGAGAGTGCTAAACTCAGCACAACAAAAGACAATCTGCACAACTATAGATTTCTTGAATGCAATATACAATTAGCATGTAGAACCAACTCTCTCCAAGAATTCAAGGCTCTATCACAGTTCATGCGTTAGAGAATGATATCGATGTGACCAATCACCATCGAAATTTCAATTCTCTTTTTATTTCAGAGTCACACTCAGAAATCTTCAATACCAACATGAAATGACTTGCAATAAATGAAATCTTCAAAGGATCTTATGCTAGTGAACACAATTTCAAGAGAAACCACCATCTCTCTTTACTAATTACAAGATCCAAATAAAAGATATAACTTAACAAACAAAGAATACTTATCTCTTTAAATATTCTGATGGATGCAAGATACGCTGCTCTTGAGCACAAACAACACACAACCTTCACAGCTTGAACACAGGCCCATGGCTTAGAATAGAAATTCCCTAGAATCTTTCTGAGGAAAGATCTCATCTACATCGGCAAATGAAGCATGTTGATTAGGCCTGGTTGGCAATCCTTTGCATAGTGACCAAACTTGTCACAACAAAAACATTGGACTTTGGAGAGGTCCCACTTCTTCTTGAATGGGGAAGCCCCATCTGACCCTTTATCTCTATTCCTCTTGAAGTATCCTTTCTTTCCTCCTTTTCCTTTCTTCTCTGAGGATTGAGCGGAAAGAACATGAATGTCTTCATTTGTAGAGCTTCGACCAATGCCTCTCGCAGCCAACCTAGACTCTTCTTGAATACAGTCCGCCCTCAAACGATCAAACTTGGGAAGTTTTGATCTCGCGCTAATTCCTTGAATGTAAGACTCCCAAGATGAAGGAAGACCATTAAGAGCCAACAAGGTCGAATCCTTGACATCAACAATTTGACCAATGGTAGAGAGCTGATCTCTCAATTCGGAAATCTTCATGAAGTAAGCGATGACAAATTCTCCTTCCGGCATCTTAACATGTAGTTGTTGCTTCAGTGCAAGAGCCCGGCTGGTGTTGTTGATTTTGTACATCTCCAAATTTTTGAACATATCTCTTGATGTCTTCAACTTGCAGACAATCGGAACAATGTGATCCTTCACGGAATCAACTAACATCTTCTTCGCCTTGATATCTTTCTTTCTCCATTGCACCTTCTCTTCTTCTTCCGATGGTTCGGGAACTTTGCTCTCCACAAACTCAGCCAATTCATTTTCCTCCAAGGTGAGCATAATTCTGAATCTCCATGAAGTGAAATTTGATGCTCCCTCGAGTCTATCCTCAATCTTAAGACCATTCACCATCTTGACGAAGAGTTAGAGATAGACAACAATGAGAAAGAGGATAAAGAGTATCGCTGTAGTAAAAATCTGATCAAGATCTTCTTCAAACCCGCTCTGATACCATGTTAGTTTTATGATCAGATTTAATGCACAGAAATTTAATTCAAAATTAGACACAATAACACAGCAGATACCCTGGGAAAACCCTCCTCTTAAGGGGAAAAACCCAACAACAAATATCTCTCTATTATATATCAATAATGACAACAAGTCTCTTTACAATGAGGCCAATCTCAAGGCCGATATGCAACACCTTCACAAGATGCAATGATAACAAGTAATCAGCACTTCCTTGTAACTCAGATCTGCCCTTAAGAAATTCGCTATCTGCTCTTGATAATTCGCAATCTGCACTTGATTGATCTGCCCTTGAAGAATTCGCACTTGGAAGAGAAGAAATGCTCAAACATGATTGATGCACAAATGGAGTGGAATGATCTTGTATTTATACAACTTGAAGGAGAGAGGTCGCACCTTTTCATGCAAGGTTGACCATCATAAAAATATAATTTCAATTTAATAAATACAATTTACAAAGAAGGTCGGCCAAGAAGATAATTACAAAGTTGCCATGTGAAGCGTCTCTTTACATTGAATAATCACATATAAATAAGGAAGTATGAAGCCTGAAGCTGCAATTACATCAACACCAGCCATGGGCGCCCTAGGAGGAGATAGGCGCCCAACTTTTTAGGGCATCAAATGATGAAATTAGGGTTCATGTTTCCAGGCAAAGTTGTTAAGATTCTTCCCAGCTCCCTAGTGAGTCCAGTGGCGCAATCATTAGATCAACTAGTCACCCGGAGCTCAAGGTCAAACAGAGAGGTTTCAACCAGAAGACAGAAGGCAAACCATGAAAACTTCAAAAATTTCCAAGTCTGGGAACTTTGGGCGCCCAGCCTTTTGAAAGGTCAAACTCAGCAATTAGGGTTTGCAGATGAGCTCAATCTCTTCAGGATCCTATCAACTTCACAATGGATGTTCTCGTCAGATCATCAGACTCGTCAATCACCGGCAAATCCAGATTAAGCTGAAGGTATAAAATGAAGGTTCAAGTTTGAAGATGAAAATCAGATGAAAAATGGCTCTGGAGGAGTTGGGAGCCCCAGAAGGAGAAAGGCGCCCAAGTTTTTGAGGGCTTAAACAAATTAATTCGCCAATGAAGCCTCCAACATGACTTCCTCAGATTTGATCAAACTTTCCAATGAGATCATCAGCTAGTCAATCTGAGTTGGTAGTCATCAAATGTTGAACGCTGAACAGAGGGAGAAACAAGAGCTAAATGTCAAAAGTCAAAAGTCAAGTTGCAACAGCTACTTTTTCCTTGCATGTCAAAGAAATCATCAGAGTTTTCAAGTTTTGATCATCTGGGTTCTCTTAAAACATTCTTCTGAACAAAACCCAGATCACAGCTTTTTTCAAGAAAATTTTAGATCCTAGGATTTGTTGCTTTTTCAATCAGCCTTCAGTATTTTTCAAATATGATCAACTGGGTTCATTCCAAATTTTCTTCTGAACAAAACCCAGATGCCAACTTTTTTTGTGAAAAATTGAAAAAATTAGGGTTTGTTGTTTTTTCAGTCTACACTCAAATTTTCAAAAACAGATGATCTGGGTCTCCTTGCAACGAAATTATGAGCAAAACCCATATCTCAGAAAATTGTCGAAAAATTTGTCCGTTTAAAGAGGAAAAATCAGTAGGCTAAAAATAGAAAGTTGCTCAAAACTTGTCTGAACATAGGCGAGTTTACAGTCATTTTTCAAGGTTTTCATAATGGAATACACTCCCAATGATTTCAAGACCAAGTCAGTACTATATCACAACTTCATCAAAACAGATGAGACTGACTTGCATCACATCAAGCCGGTGTTCGACTTACATGCTTTGGAGAACGCAGGTAACACTGCAATCAGAAACCTAGGGCACTTTGGACTTCTCACAGCAGCATCCATTCCTATTTCAATGCAGAGTCTCGAGTTTGTAATTGCTTGCATTAAGCATTACAATCCAGCGACACAGGAGATCTAGTCAGTAGATGGCAAAGTGATCTGCAGTTTGAAACTTGACACGATTGAAAAATGCTTCTCAATTCCCCCTTGGCCTGAAAGTGTGACTATATTTGAAGGAGAATGTCAAAGGATATGGGAGATGCACAAAGACAAATGCAACAAGAAGATTTCACAAAAGTGGATGAAAGAAAAGCATAAGACTCTGCCAAAGAACATCGAGCGAGGGGAATTCAAAGATGAAATTGCTATCATGGTCACCTTGCTCAATAGGGTCACTGGACAAGAGGATGCTACGAAATTTCAACCCTGGATGTTCTATGTTATACCTCACATCATGAAGAAAACCGAGTTCTATGATTGGGCAACCTTAATCAGTGACAACCTTCATCAACAAATAACAAAATACTTCCAAATTCATGAGTTCCATATGGTCTCCTACCTAGTCTACCTAGTGCCCTTCCAGGGCCAATTCAGAGGGTTGAACATTGAAGGATCTCTAAATGTACAACATATCTACAACTACTACCCTCAGCTGGAATTCACAAAGTCATTACATCATTACAAGAGGGTGAACGAGGCTTTCCTGATGCACACAGTGCGAGACCTGGATAATGAGTTGCACATTCGTATTTCATCGACTGCCAGGGCAGCAATAGCAGAGTGGGCAGATTGGTTTATACAGTTTCCTACATTCACCTACCTTAGAGTCTATGGCTTCTTTGACGCTCCACTCATGTTGCCAAGGTACCCATCAGATGAAGTTGTTTTCATGGAATTCCTATGGCAAGCACATGATGTCCACACAGTCTTGAGGAATAGAAAGAAACCCGCCTTCAATTTTCCATTTGGGCTGGGGATTTATACATGCAGATTAGCAACGGATGCTAAGTCCATCAGTGATGAGTTAGATAAACTTGGTCTCAAGCCATACAACGAGAGACGATCCTATGACCCTCATGGTGTCTTCGCTGCCCGACTTGAAAAAAATTACGCTCATTTTCCCGCTCTTGAAGATTTTTGGGCTAACTGCAGAGATGAGTTCGAGGTGCGAAGACGTAGTTACAACAAGCTCACTCTTCATCAAATGAAAGACTGCTTATCAGAGGATATCGAGGGATTATTAGTTGATGATGGAGATGTATTTCTCCCAATGTACGCTCGGAAGCAAATTGAAGAGCAGCCTCTTCCACAGGCCAATTGGGCTAACGAAGAGTCCCTCTCAGTTGAAGAAAGGACAAAACAAGTCCTCGAGCACAGCAAGGTTTTCCTAGTCCTCAAGAGGAAGAAATCCATTCCAGCAGTAGAGCCGCCAATGACACAGTTATCACTTCCCTCTTCTTCTAGAGCACAATCAAAAGGGAAAGGTGTAAGTTAGTCTCAAGAAGGTGTAAAGGGCAGCAGATCAACGAAGAATGTAAGAAGGTTGGACTTCTCGGGTATAGTCATACAGGAGCAGCCAACAGTTGAAACAAAAGCTCCTCCAAAAGAGCCCATACCTCAGAAAGAAACAGAAGATGTTCCCTTAACACATGATCCTATACCATCGCCAAGGTCTTCACCAATTCACATTGATCTGGAGATTGAAGAAGATGAAGAAGTTGCAGTTGAACCTCCCAAGGAAGTTAGTAGAGATACTACCATGTCTTGGCTTGAGAGCTCCTTGGGAAGGAAGAGAAGAAGACCTTCCTATCAGTTGAATTTTTGATGATCTTGACAACATCTATCAGGAAGCACCTAAGAAGAAAGCAAAGAGACAAATCCACTTTGAGAGAAATCCTGATGGTGAGATGACCATGCAGACTGCTACACCTCCTGAAGATAGAAACAAAGATGAAGTGGATGTAGATGACTTCGTGATGGTGAAAGCTAGTCTTGGCAAAAGCACTAGACATGCAGATGTTAGTTTGTTCAGAGTTGTATCTGGAAGCCTTCAAGAAAGAGTGCTCAAAGATGGAGAAGACAAGGCAGCCCTCAAGGCTGAAATACAACAACTCAGGCTTTACATTTCTAACCTTGTTCATGGAACTTCACAGGCTACTCAGTTGCTGCCCCAGGTTCTAGAGACACCAGTTGATCATCATCAGTTGAGACAACTGGTAATATGTGGGAAATAAACTCAAGAATGGATTGAGAGTTTCATCGTCAAAGGAAAGGAAATCTTGGCACACATGTTTCAGCTAAGGGATAATGCTCATAAGCTACGTCAAGAGATTCAAGGATTTGAACAGTCAATGGCAGAGGTGAAACCAAGGCATGGAATCATCATTGCAGATTTGGATACAGCCTATGGATTAATGGTTTCAAGAGAACACAAGAGGCAGATCCTTGCTTGGAGAGAGTGTCACATCTTCAAGGTTAGAACCTATGAGAGGATATCTGAGGAGTTTATAGCCTACAGACAAAGGGTGATTGAAGCTCTTTTGTTCATTATTGAGTTTGTTGCAGAGATTCCTTCTCAATATAGTCATGAAGATGGTTCCTATGTTGGACTTGATGAAGAGCAAGCCCACTTTCAGAATGTTGTTCTGAGCAGTGATGGCAGCAATTCAGTTGGTGGTAGGATGAGTCACATTTCCATGATGTCAGCAAAGTTCGAGAAAGCAGCCAATGGGGTTGAAGATTTCCTGAGATCAATCGCAGATGGTGAAGAAATCTTAGGAAAGCGAAACTTTGCTATTGATAGTATTGATGCACTTGACAGGGACACAGTTTCCAGCTTTTTAGCGGATGTGATCAAGATTTAAAGCAACTTTCTTCTAGAAGCTTTCTTTCCACTTTCTTTCTATTCTTGAAACAATTCTTATCTATTCTTTAAAGAAGAGAAAGAAGATAAAATGTAATAGTTGGCATTTCCTGTTTTTCCTGCTTTCTTAGGTGGTTAGATGTTATCTTCTTTTAGTTTTAGAAATAAAGCTTGCTTGCTAAGCAAGCCATAGTTGTAAAAGCAAGGATATTTAGGGTTCCCTACTCCTCTGCTTGCCTATAAATAAGAGCAGCCTTGCTCATTTATTTTCAACCATGCTTGTGATAACAAATGCTGAGCCTATTAGTGCCTTCTATTGTTATTCAGTGTTGTTCAATCGTACTTATGATAGCAAATTGCTCAGCCTCTTTAGCCAGCAAGTTGTTGTTGTAAACTTGTAGTTGCTGTTCACTTTGTGTAAGAACAAGTTTGCAAGTCTCTTTTAGCTGCAAGTTCTTGTTCCGTGCATGTGTTTAGTGTAATCTTTGTTCCAGAGATTTGAGAAATAAAGTCTTGAGCCTATTTTGCTTTAATATAATGTCTCAGTTTTCCGTTTATTGTGTTATACTTATATGATCTTTAATTTCAGCTCGCATTGAAAGTAAGTAGATGTATGTTGGAAAGAGAGTTTATCTAAGTATTTTGTCAAAGAATCACACCTTGTTCATTTCTAATTCTCTTGCTCTGCATTTACTTGAGAAATTAGAAACGTCTTTAGCGTAGGTTAGTCGTAGTTGAAGTTCTAAATCAGAAAATCGTAGCTACGGCGCTTGAGTTTTATAAACCTTGTGCTCTTAGCTGATCAAAAAGATAGACAACTTAGTTTTAGTTTACTTTCTTGAACACCATCAACAAGAGGGAGCTTCCCCTCCTAATTTGAAGAGCAGTTTATCTGTGCATAGTTGTCTGTTTCAAATCCACATTCCAGAGATGCGAATTTAAACGCCAACACCTAGCAATTTGGATCAGTTTGCAAGTGATTTGGCTTCATTCCATTGAGTTTTGAGGGAGTTGTGACCTTTTCTTGAGGGCTGGTTGGTGTTTCAGGTTCACTGTCCAAGTATATCAGACTGCTGCTATTGCTATATCAGACCTAATATAGCCTTATTCCTTCATGTTTTTATGATGCCTAAATGATCTTATGTTGTAGGGATTGATCATTGATGTATTTGGCTATCATTTTGACTAGTTCTTCTCATATTATCTTGCATCAGACTATCATTGTAACGCTGATATGGTAGTACCATTCAACTCTTTACTTTCAATTGTTTTGGATACTTACCCCACTACATAAGTGGTTGCTCCCATTGAAAAGTGGTTGAGCCTTTGCTTTATTTATTTCTCACTCCCGCTGAATAAGTGGTTGAGTTTCTATATTTATTCTTGTTTTCCCGTTGAAAAGTGGAAGTGGCTAGCTTTGTCGCCAAGTGCATTACTTTCCTTGTTACCCGCTGAAAAGTGGAAGTGGCTGGCTTGCCGCCAAGAGCATTCCATTTACTTTCATGCACTTGTTATTTCTACTCACCCCACTGAAGAAGTGGTAGTTTAGAGAAAGCTCGGTTTGTAAGCCAACCACCATATGCTCTCACCTTGCCCATATCGAGATCTGGGTGATCAGAAAGTAGGTGTTTACTTTCAATTAGCTTGTACTTTCTATGTAATGCAAGATCCCCTTTCCACCGTATGCTCTCACCTTGCCCATACTGGGATCTAGGTGATCAAAAAGTGAAGGGTTGCTTTTTGTTGCGTATCATTGCATTTTGGGCTAATGCTAACGGGTGCAAGTTGTGAAGTTTTTGGAAAAAATTAGGGATGGGAGTTTTACAGATAATCCAACCTCGATATTTGTTGTTGATCTTATGAAAGATTGAAATGCTTATAAACTAGGGCTATAAGTTTAAGACAAGCTTGCTGCTGCAACTGGAGATCTTCGTAGGCCAAGGATTTTGAAACCTGAAAATGTTGTTTATTATGCTACAGTCTGTAGTCTCTCCCTTCACGTTCATGAAATCTTTTTCGACTATAACATTGAATTGGAAGGTGTTGAAACTGACTGTAAATTGAACTGTTGCAATGAAGCTAAGTGTTGGAATTATTTGCTAACTGGATATGCTATTCTAGAACTAGATAAGTGCTGATGTTGACTACTAATGGAGACTACACTAAAATTGCTAAATTGTCCTATGCTGAAATCATTAAGCTCTGTGTAATTCCCAAACTAGAACCACCAACTAGAACGCTGAAGGTTTTCATCCCTAGTCCCCATATGAGATGCCCAAGGGTTTATGTCCCTATATCTTAAGCAATCCTTAAGGGTTTCATCCTAGGATTGTGTGAAGAAATGCTCAAATGAGGGCTCGAAGAAAATATTTTGAATCCCCCCTTCTACTACCCACTACTTGTTTAAATTGGCTCATATGTCCCTAGGTAGTAGTTGCTAACCCTAGGGTAGTGGCTCTAGTGAGGCCAACTCCTTTCACTCTTGTTTTTATTTTAATTACTTTTTTGTAAAATATAGAATCCTAGCCTATTGAGGCAGCCATCTTCTTCTTTTTTGAGCTTTTTTTATTTGCTATAATATTTACACTATTTTAACTTTTTTGGCTCATTGGAAAAGGGGACATAACAAACCCCCCTCCCCATAATTGTTTGCCCCTAAGCAATGCAAGTTTGGATGCTCAAAGATTTCCAAACATTCCCTAGTAGCATCTTCTTTAAGAAAATTCTTCCATCTCACCAAGTCTTCTATACTGCTTTTGTTTCTTAACTTCAATTCCCTAAAAGTACAAGGTGCTGTCCAATCACCTGCTTAAGGCATGATACATATAAGACATAGATTTTGCACCCTTCTAGTAATTCTAGCTCATATGCCACATCTCCAATTCTTTATATAATTCTAAATGGTCCATAAAAGCATGGTTTGAGCTTTTCTATTCTACTTATTTGGAGAGATGATTGGTTATAAGGCTACAATCTTATGAAAACCATGTCCCCTGCTTAAAAAGTTCTCTAGATTCTTCATTGATTGACATATTGTTTGTATTGATTTTGAGCTTGATGTATGTGCTCCTTAAGGATCTTCAAAACATGTTGACTTGTTTGAACCAAATCTTTGGCCTTGTTAGAACTCTATCAAATTTCAAAGGAGTTGGTTATTTTATTCTCAAGCCCAAGGACATTCTAAGTATTCAATTTCTTTTTGGACCTCGAGCCCCAAGATGGACCTGGAACCTCAAGTTCCAATTCCATGTTCCTCCTAAGGTTTGCCCCTAGCTTGTGTTCTTTTTGGTTCTTGTCGGACCTTGTTTACTCAGTAATGCTAATTGAACAATTAACCGAGAGTAAACGAAAATACATAACAGCAATAATAAAACATATCAATTACTCAAAACCATAGAAGCAATAATCGGGAAAAAAATTTGATTAATCGTGATTTTCAAAAAATCGACACATGGCTACCCGATACGAGAGCACGAGCCTTCTTGGGCTGAACCTCTTCGGCTAAGTGTAATGTCCCCATTTTGGCCCTACGCTCTTCATTTGGATTTAGCCTATTTCCGAAAATCTGTAGGCTAAGCTAAGGCAGAAAATTAGGGTTTCCTCTTTCAGATACTGCTCAGTTGGCATTCTGAGGTTGTTGTGCAGACTTACTATTTATAGCAGTTCGCTATTTTTTAGCAAGTCTATCTTTTGGTAGTATCTGTCTAGCAGCAGTTCAATCCTTTGCAGTTCAATGTTCAATTTGGCTTTCTGTTGTTTTGATGTGAACTTACTATTTATAGCAGTTGGCTATTTTTAGTAAATCTAATTTTGGCAGTAGTCTAATTTTGGCAGTAGCATCATCAGCAATTCAACTCAAGTCATCTTGCTATCCTTCAATTTCAGTTTGGCTTTGGTTATCTCCATGGATTAAGTTTTATACTTAGTCATTTTTATGTTTCTCAGTTGTACCCCCACACCTAGGAATGATCACTTCATGTTGTTTTTAAAAGGGGGGTCATTAAGGGGTGAATGGTGCATTTAATGAATTATTAAATGCTTTATTGTTGCAAAGTGAAGTTGGACGCCTAAAAGAGGTTGATTAATATTTTATTATTTCAAAAAGTGAAATGCTTAAAATGGCGTCCCTTTTGGAAGTTGAAGTGATTCAACTTCTTGGAATTTGAAGAGTCTCTTGTTGCTTCATTTGCCAATTGAAACTTATATATTGTTGTTGTTTGAAGAGCATGTTATCTTTGGAAATATTGTAAAGTTATGCTACTGGTTTGAAATCCAGAATCCGGCTAAGGGAAAGCTTAGCAATTCCACTCCATTCTTCGGGCCTGCAACTACGGTTCCCTAGATGGTGGATTGAGAGTGTGCTTCATCCAGAAGTACATATTGAGTTACAAGTTGGAGAATTTGGCGAATGTTTCAGTTTGTTCTTTGCTGGTTTATACATGGCTGTAGAAGAAATTCATTCATAAGTCATTGTGAGTTTTGAAATTCATTTTGGGTATTGGTTCCCTTGATTCCCTTGGCATAGGCGCTTCATTATGAGAATTTGCAGATTTTTTATTTCAAGATCTGATTTTTTAAGAAGGGTCAACCCTCTTCAAGGGCCGTACTACGTACTTGCAGCCTTGGGACTCGTGCTGGGCTTTGGGAGGTAATTTGCATATGATTTTCAGTAGTTTCTTGGTCGCCTAGCTCTGGAAATGCTATGTTTGCAATTTCTTTTGAATTTGTGAAGTTGGGTAGGAAGAAACAAGCAAATTTCGGTGATTGTGAAGTTGCTGGTTTAACTTCAGTTTGCTTGGAAATGCGTGCTTGGCAGATTTCAGTATGGTTTATGTCTTGCTAATGCTCTTACATGATCGCCTTGCATATGAAAAGGTTTACTTTCAGTTTGGTTTGGAAGGTTGTTGCTTATATGAAGTTTTGGGCATTCTTGAGGAATCTTAACTTGCTGGTCTGGTTATTTTCATGTTGCTGGGTTTTATATCAGACTTGTGTATTTTTGTCATATGCTCTAATTCCTTGGTGTCCAATTCATAATTGTAATAGGAATTAGTGTGGATACATTGATAAGTGATAGAGGAAAGTTTTTATTGGGAAATCATTATAATGAACATTGTAATTTGTGGAACATTTGCATTGTAAGGTTGAGAATAGTAGTACTATTTCAGTCATTTATACTTCTGCATTTACTTGTGTTATAAATTCAAACATTGTAACCCCTGGATGGTTTACTGCAAGTGTGGAGAAAATTCATATTTAATCTCTCATTAATTCACCCACTGTTTAAGTGGCGAATCCCCACTGTTGAGTGGATGCCCGCTAAATGGATGAATTGTATTTCATTGTAATTCTTTCCCCCCCACTGAACAAGTGGTAGCGTGGATTGCTCATGGTCGGATCATCGCCTACATTTCATTTCCAGCTTTGTATTTCAAGTTCAGATTATTGCTAATGATCCCATCACCAGAAGCTATCACCTCACCTTCAATAGGATCTTGGTGAACTTTCTTGGTGAAGGTTACTTTCAAGTTGGATATCTTTTGGGATCTAACGCTAACATTTGGCGTAGTGCTGGTTTGTGTTGTGAAAATTTAAGAAAAAATTAAAGGGGAATATTTCACTAAGAGCCAAGGACTGAGGGGTATCCATTCCGCCAAATTCGCCCGGGGCATGATCCCGGCCTCATCCCTTTTTCAATGTCAGAGCCTTTGCACTCAGCAAGACTTGATTCCTGGCGGGCTCATTTAGAACCTTTCAACTTCAACATTAGACCAAGGGCCCATTGACACATGGCACGATTTTTTCCCTCGATTTTTACAAAAAAATCGTTGACTTTAACTTGGCGATTTTCAACGATTTTTGAGGTGTTTAAATCAGGTTTAAATCGCAATTGAAACGTCTCACCTACCTACGTAAATGTTCCAGCCTACTCCCGCCTAAAAAAACCCTAAATACGTGCCAAAAAAACCTTAAAAAACACAGAAATATCTATTTATGGCCACCATTCATAGATGACATTCAGATGAGATTTTGAAGACGCGATTGAGAAGGCAGTCGATTTTGAGACGCAATTGAGAGATTCAAACGGGATTCAAAGACTCAAACGCCATAAACGAAATCCGTCGCTCCACCTGGTAGGCCATTTTCTTCCATCAGCCATTTGCTTGAATTCTTAAATGTAGATTAGTCGCTATTTGTAGTTATTTATTCATTTAGTTTAACAATTTTAAGATAGACATATTTTTTAACAATAATATAAACATTTACATACATTTTTTATTTATATATGATGAAGAATTTTCAATTTTAAAAAAATTGAAATTCTTCATCATATATAAATAAAAAATGTATGTAAATGCTTATATTATTATTTTCCAATCAATACAGAGAAAAATCCACTGTAAAAATGTCACTAAAATATAAAAATCACATAGGCTTGATACACCATCCACACCCCAAAAATGGCTCATCTATTGAAAGGAGATTAGCCTAGGCAAATAGCTTAAAGATTTATACCATGTTACATAAAATCATTCCTTGCTGTCTGGTAATATATGTTAGTCTATTATTTTTATCTTTCTAAAGGCAATCAGAGTAGCTGGTTGATCGTATAGCATAGATATGCTCTAAGAATAGCTTTCACTTGTATACAAATTCTAGAATTCCAAACAAAGTCCATTGTTAAGTCATATCATGGCCCTTTTCCATTGTCATTCCTTTTGTTTCTTATGCTGTCCTTACTACAACTGTTCAGAACGTATGCCAGCCACTACACAAGCATCTTTTATTTCAAATAATTCTTCTCAAAGTTTATTATAGATGTTTAGCACGTATACAATGAATTATATACCTCAATTTTTTTTTCTCATATAACTTGAAGTACAAAGTTACATAGGATACTAGCTTGCTATCACTTAGTTTGAGAGTGTGCTCACCTATCTTGTGGGATGAGAAAAGTCCATTTGTACACACAAGTGGCTAACTTTAACACATTCCTTTCAGTGACAAACAATAACAGCAAACAGCCTACGGAATTCAACATTTTGAATGTCATGATGAAATGGTGTTTTAAGTGGCTTTGTCTAGAATATATATTTTGTCTAGAATCACAAAAGTATCATATGTAAATCCAAGTTACAGCAATGTTGACATGAATTTGAGCATGTGGATAGCTGTAACACATCAATTTCCAATTTTATATATGTCAATCTATATACCCTCTAAGAACAAAAACTACATACCCTCTAACACAGCATCTCTATATAGCAATTTACATTAGAATTGCATAGAAAGAGATCAAGAAATCAAAAACTCTCACAACCTCAAGTAATCTGAAAGAACATTTATTAATCTACTTAGACAATTTTAATACTGAAGGGTTTATTTTCTAGAGAGAAAATTAAACAGATTTATACCAGTGATAGAGGATATGCAGTTTATTTAAATAGATGCACATAAAAATGGAACATTGATAATTTCATTCAGCCACATCACCACATGTATTGCTAGTTTTTCTTTGCAGTTCATACTTTCTTGAGATTTAGTGCAAGGGAATTAAAATGAATTTGCAATTTTTTCCTAATTAATTATTCGTACCTTACTACTGAATTAAGATGCTTTTTTAGATTTGATCATAATGCCACATATAAAAGACTTTGCGGGGACACATTGCACGTCAATATCGGGTACAACGAAGGTTAAATGCAATTGGTGTTTGAATGACATCAACGGTTGCATTTATTGCTTCAAATGGCATTTGGCAAAGGAGCTAGGAAATAACACCATTATTTGTATAGAATGCCCTCCGAAAGTCACGTATCAAGCAAAACAAGCTCTTCAAGGGATTTTTGAGGATAAGGCTAAAAAGGCAAGAATAGGGAATGAAATAGACTCCAATTCAGTGTTCCACAGGGAAGCCTTCGTCCCAAATTCCCACATTTCTGAGATGGGGACATGGGAGGGTCGGGGATGTCCCCCCGCTGTACCTCACCACCACCAGAACGTCGGGGACAGTTGGAAGACGTCAAGGGCGGCTAGAAGTCTCCGAGACGTCTTGGGGATGCCTAGAAGTCTTTGAGACATCCTGGGGACGCCTAGAAGTCTCCCAACCTGGGACATGCAAAAGGTGTTTTTTTTTTCAAATTTCTTTTTAATACTTGGAAATTTGTGCCTTTGGCCGAGTCCTAAAGGCAAGTGGGACCCCTCCATTGCTTCTAACCTCTACAAAACACTCTCAAATACTCTATTTTTCTCACATTTGGTTTTTCATGTTTTGCAATAGCTAGGTGAAGAGAGAAAATAGTGAGAAGAGTGAGTGATTAGAGGCCTCCCTTCACTACATTTTGACATTTTGTACTTATTTTGATATCAATGTATCATGCTACTCATTGTAATCATCTTTATGATAATTTTGATATAATAGAAATCTCCAATTGGCAATTTCACATTTTCATTTGTCAAATTTTATTTCGTAATCAAGTATTTAAAATGTTAGTATTCAAGTGTATTCAAGTGTGACTTATGTATTCAAATGCATTCAAGTGTATAACATGTGACTTATGTGTATTTAAGTGTATCCAAGTGCATTCAAGTGAATACTTTGTGGCTTATATTATGATTTATGTGTGATCATTTGTCTTGTATTCATGTGTATATCTTGCGACTTGCGTGCACTCACATTTTGCAACTTATGCGTAATTATGGGTATACTTTGTAACCCACATGAATTTCGGCATATACTACGTGTATATCCATGTGTTTGCTTCATTCCAGATGTGTCTTCAACAAAGATTACTCCATGGATATTTATGGTTACTAAATAGTATAAGAACTGTGTCTATCAAAATACCTCTTGAATTAGAAGGCACTAACAAATTAACTTATCTAAAACTGAATTATTATTAGTATCCAAATGCAATAAAAAAGAGTTGTGATTATTGAAGTAAAAAGGTGCGGCTCACTCAAATTTGTGATACAAAAAAGAGCATTACAATGGAAGAATCCAATTAAGAATAGAACCTCGCAAGAACTTAAATTAGGCCCTCAAGAATAGGGAGGAGGTGTGAAAGGACGTGACTCCTAATATGAAAAGATGTTTTGAATTCTGATTGCTTGAGGACAAGCAATCTTGGGCGGGGAGCAGGGAGGACTGTCATGTCCCTGAAATTGTAGTACTAAATCTAAGGTATTGAAATACAAAGAACCAAACCAAATAAATATCAAAATATAAAATAAGTAATTGTCATTTAAACATCATTATAATTACCAAGATAATATTATTATAAATACAAATTACCATCCTAAATATTATTTGTAAATACCGAAACCTAAACATCGTTAAATAATGTAATATATAAACATATTACAACTAAATATATATTATTACAATTAAAATATATATTACAACTTATTATTGATAATTGAAAAAGAAACAAATTTAAATAATAATTAATATTAGTACTTATAAATATAATATTAAAGATGATATTCACAAGAAAAATAATATAAAATAATATTAATAAGATATATCAGCAGAAATATTTAAATAAAAAATACATATACTAAGCAGCAGCGATAATGTTAGCAAACAGTTCAATGAAGTCAAAAGGTGCGATCATCTCTCCAAGAGGCATGGCCATTGACCCTTGAATAGCCATTGGGGCATATAAGAGTGGAGAATAAGACAAAACTTGAGGGAGAGGGATTCATTAGCAAAAAGATAAAGTTTATATGTGTGAAGATAGCAATCTGCTGTAAAGAAGCACTTAAGTGAATTATAAATAGTTTACGGCAGCGATGGAATCTTGTGAAGGTAGCAATTAAATAAAGAAACGGTTAAGTTTGTAAAGAGGCGGCTATCAAGGTAAGTACCAAGTGAGACATCGATTGGGGTTAAGAGTCATGTCTTGTCCCGTCATATAAAGGGAGGAAGTTAAAGAAATGTATAGGGGCACGGGGATCATTATAGGAGGGAAGATTCAGAAATAGAAGACATTCAGGACAACAGCCATAGCAATACAATCTGTGATTGAACATGCATATATTATTGGATAAGTATAAAGTGTATATACATAGATAAATTTGACAATAAATCATAAGTAAGAGTAAAGAGTATATATATATAAATGAAAGGAATAATTGTATAAACATATGTATATGAATACTAATTGATATACGTCAGGGAACACACACACACACACATATATACATATATATATACAGGGTATATACATATATGTAAATATATATATGATTGTTCAATAATAATACTTACAGTAATTATTGGGTCCTATAAGAATTTATGATGCTTTGATATGATAATAGATTTCTATCCATTGATCTATACTAACGATATCTTCTGAGTGTTAAGAACAGATCGTTGGAATAAAAGAAGTATATATGTTTTGAACAGCAATCACTGAGTCATCTATAAAAGGATATCTTTTGATTTATCCTTAGAAACATATTCAAAACTCAGGCATAAGAACATCACAGGTATTAACAGCACACGGGCAGATAGTGGTATGTCTATCATAGTTATTTTATGTTTGGTTATTAATATTTATTCTTATGACGGGCTTTATCTAACTATGGTATGCAAATATATATTCTGTGATTTATGCTTATTATTCTTGTAATATGTTATATCTTACTATGGTATGCTTCTTATGATATTTTGGGAATATGATATAAACTAAAGATGGGCATGATATGTATTTAATTCTGGCAGAAGATCCAATATTCATTATGTTAGTGTTTTATAGCTTCGGAAGCTACTTTCCCCTTGTTTAAGGCAGGACAGCCTTCTTGTTACAAATTATATTTTTTATTTTTTATTTATCAAAGAGGCCGACCTAGATGAAGAGTCGCCTAGTTTGGTATGTATACAAGATGATGATCATTCATTCAATCATCAATTCATTTTCATTTTCTCAAGAAGGAGTTCGCACTTAGCAGCAGATCGCCATCTTGTTGTACCCCAAAATTAAAAATTTTGTTACACTCAGATATTTTGAAGAAATGAGTAAAAGTCTTGTTAAATCAGTAAAAAAGGTCAGAATTTGGGTGCGCATGTCTTGCATGAGGGGTTAAAACGCAAAATTGTCGAAATCTGACGATCTGGGTCCGCTAAGAGCAGCTTAATCTACAAAACCCAGATCTTAGTTTTTCATCCCTAAATTTTAGGAAAACTGCTATTTTTAGAAATTTTCTAAAATTAGTAACGTTTTCTGGGTTTCTTTAAAAATGGATACTGGCAAAACTTTCTAAAAATAGAAAGTTGGTCCGTCAGGTTCCAAACTGATTTTGATTGGCTCAAAATATGTCCATATCAGGCTGGTGCAGTCAGAATCTTAAAATAATCAGTTTTGCCCTAGTGGGTCTATTTTGCTTTTTCAAAAGCATATTAGGAGCTCCAGAGTCATCAATGGAGGTCAGTCAGCTGCCAGGCGTCAGATTCAACATGCAAGCATTGAACAAAAGATGAATTGATGGACATGCATAATGAACAAAGGGCGAAGGTGAAAATTGCCTAAAATTGACTAAGTCTGCTTGACATGGGCGCCCCAAGAGGAGATAGGCGCCCATCTTTTTAGGGCATCAAATGGTGAAATTAGGGTTTGAGCTCCCAGACAAAGTTGTTCAGAATCCTCCCAGCTCCGCAGCGAGTCCGACAGTGCAGTCAACGGATCATTTAGCCGCCCGGAATTCGAGGCTGAACAGAGAAGATCCAAACTGATGTCAGAAGGAAAAGAATGAAGGTTTCAGACTTGAAGATGAAAGCCAGATTAAAATGGCTAAATATGGCAGGTTTGGGCGCCCCTAGTGAAGAAAGGCGCCCAAGTTTTCAAGGGCTCAAATGGATGAATTCCGAGAAGTTGCTCTAATATGATCTCTTCGCAATCAATCCAGCTTTCCAATGAGATATCCAACACGTCAATCGGAGGCCGCAGTCGCAAGATGCAAGAAGCTAAACAGGGGGTCTGGCAAAGGCTAAATTTCAAAGTTCAGAAGCAGACATAGAAAAAGTGAAAAATAAACTAAGTCTGGTGAACATGGGCACCCCTAGCCAAAATGGGCGCCCAAACTTTTGAGGGGTCAAAATCCACTTTTTGACAAAATCTCTCCTAGAAGACCCCTCCTGATTCTTCGTCAGCTTCGCAATGAGCACAATAAGCAAACAATCCGACGTCCGGAGCTCCAGATTCAACGAGATCATCTGTAGAAGAAGAGTCAATGAAGAAATTTGAAGTCAGACAAAAATGGCTAACTCTGGACAAAATGGGCGCCCCTGGAAGGAAAAGGCACCTATGAATTCGGAGGTCGAGATCAAGTTTTTTGCTAGAAGCACCTCCAGAACATCCTCCTCATAATCAGTCTGGCTCCGCCGTGGATCTTTCAGCTCGCCGTAGTTGCTTTTATTTTGCATGTTAGTGAAATCCTCAGTGCATTCAGTTTTCAACCATCTGGGTCCTCTCAAATCAGTCTTCTGACGAAAACCCATATCACAGCTTTTTTTCAAGAAAGTTTCAAATTCTAGGGTTGGCTGCTTTTTCGATCAGCCCTCAGTAATTTGCAAATCTAATCAACTGGGTTCATTTCCAATCATATTCTGAACAAAACCCAAGTGCCAACTTTTTCGGTGAAAATTGAAGAAATTAGGGGTTGTTGCTTTTTCAGTTAAAATTCAAAAATTTCAAAAACGGACGATCTGGGTTGTCTTGCAACGAAATTCTGAGAAAAACCCATATCTCAGAAAAAATTTCAAAAAATTTGTCCGTTCGAGCAAGAAAATCAGCATTCTAAAAATAGAAATTGCTTAAGACTTGTCTGCACCTAGGCGAGTTTACAGTTGTTCTTCAAGTTTTCCGAAATGGAGTACACTCCCAATGTTTTCAAGTCTAAATCAGCTCTTTATCATGATTACATCAAAACTGCTAAGACAGATTTGCATCATATCAAGCCGGTGTTCGATCTACACGCCTTGGAGAGCGCAGGCAACACCTCAATCAGAAACCTGGGACATTCTGGACTCCTCGCAGCAGCGTCTATTCCTATAGTAGTCCAGAGTCTTGAGTTTGTAATCGCTTGCATCAAGCATTACAACCCGGCTACAAGGGAGATCCAGTCAGCTGATGGCAGATTAATTTGCAGTCTGAAGCCTGATATGATCGAGAAGTTTTTTTCCATTCCCCCATGGCTTGAAAGCGTCACTATCTCAAAGGGTGAATGTGAAAGTATATGGAACATGCATAAGGAAAAATACAACAAGAAGATTGTAATGAAGTGAATGAAAGAAAAACATAAGACTCTGCCAAGTCACACTTCCATGATGTCAGCAAAGTTTGAGAAAGCAGCCAATGAGGCTGAAGATTTCCTGAGATCTATTGCAGATGCTGAAGATATTCTAGAAAAGCGGTGTTTTGCCATTGATGGCATAGATGCACCGAACCGGGACACAATTTCTAATTTCCTAGCGGATGTGATCGAGCTTTAAAGCAGCTTTCTTCTAGAAGCTTTCTTTCCCGCTTTCTTTCTATTCTTGGAATAATTCTTATCCATTCTTTGAGAAGAGAAAGAAGATAAGATGTAATAGTTGGCGTTTCCAGCTTTTTCTGCGTTCTAGGGTGTTAGACGTTATCTTCTTTCTAGATTTAGTAATAAAGCTTGCTTGCTGAGCAAGCCCTAGATTGTGAAAGCAAGGAGATTTTAGGGTTCCCTACTCCTCTGCTTCTCTATAAATAAGAACCTTTGCTCATTTAGTTTCTTTAACCGTGCTAGTGAGAACAAAACGCTAAGCCTATTGTGCCTTCTATTTGTTACTCAAGTATTGTTCAATTGTGTTGTGAGAAGCAAATTGTTGAGCCTCTTTAGCCAACAAGGAGTTAGTGTAATTGCTATTTCTATTGTGTGAAGAATAAGGTTGCAAGCCTCTTTAGCTGCAAATTCTTGTTCCAGGCATGTTAGAAGTGAGTTTGTTTCAGAGATTTGAGTAATAAAATCATGAGCCTCCTTTGCCTTGGTCCAAAATCTCAAATTTCCGTTATTTATGTTCTACTTTTATGATCTTGATTTCAACTTGCATTGAAGTGTGTAGGTGTTTGTTGAGAGATAGTTTATTGAAGTGTTTTGTTAGAAAATCTATGCTGTTCATTTCTAGTTTCTCTTGCTCTACTATTACTTGAGAATCCAGAAACGTCTTTAGTTTAAGTTAGTCGTAGTTGAAGTCCTTAAAATTGGAAAATCTCAGCTGTGGCGTTTGTGTTTAAAAAACCTTGTGCTCTAAGCTGATCAAAAAGATAGGCAACTTAGTTTTAGTTTACTTTCTTTCAAACACCATCAGCAAGAGGGAGCTTCCCCTCCTAATTTGAAGAGCAGTTTATTTGTGCATAGCTGTCCGTTTCAAATACGCATTCCAGAGGTGCGAATTTAAACGCCAACACATCTTTAGAAGCAAATCAGATTTCAAGAAGATTTATATTCAGTTGTATCAAGAAGAGATTTTCATCATTTATTGTATCAAGTTTGCCCTTGAGAAGGGTCTGATTTGTAAGACAGATTTCTGCTCTTATTCGTCCTATATATAAGAAATATATTTTGCTGGGTTTTTCTCCCTCGAGGAGGGTTTTCGCAGGGTAAACTGTTGTGTTCATTTGTCTTATGTGTTGCATTATTTATTGCTTACATTTCTGATCTAAAACTAACACATTAGTCATGATAATGATGATAGTCTGCATATATGCATGAATCAAAGTATCAATATTTGTTAATATGAATGATGAATCTGTGTCATTGATTTAAGAACAAAATATGTGTGTTTTATGGAATGATATTCATATTATCTGACTATAAACAACTAGCCGTGTTAAGGGGAGTTAAGGGCCTACGAGGAGGGGAAACAGCGTTAGGGTCACCCTCTAGGTACACCATCCCATGATGGATGGCTAAGGCCTGCCACATGTGGGCCAAGAGGAGTGTATTGCTCTTGGGCTTAGAGGGAATGACTTCCCAGGACACCCTACTGTAGCTGCACCCTCAACCTCTCAATATGATTAAGTGATAATGGCTTTGGTACAGGGGAACAACGATAGGACGCCTCACTAGGCACACCACCCCATATAGATGGCAAGGGCCACATGGGGCCAAGAGGGGTGTACTGCTCTTGGGCCTAGGGTAGAGGGTTTCTTGGGCACCCTATCAAACCATTTTGTTTCGGGAAGAATGAATTAGAAACCTAAAAGATTCCAATATATTTATGATATTATATTTGTTTCTTGTTATTTGCAGGTCTTAAACAGGTAGTTGTATCACGGCTATCACTAATCTTACTTCCCTTGTTTTCTTTACATATTCAAATAAGGGCATCATATAATATTATCTTGTGAATATTTTCTAATTTTGTCTTGCAAGGTCCTAATCAAGTTATAGATATTCCCTAAACCAAATTGATTATTCGAAATTGATAAATTAGGGCAGATTTAGGGGTTCTCCAAATTTGGGGACATTACAAGTGGTATCAGAGCATGTTTCTGCCAGCCTGTGTTAATGTATGTCCATATGTGTGTCTTTCATGTGTATACTGTGACCTGCATGTATTTACGCAACTATGTGTATAGACTTTGTGACTTCAAGTGTATATTGTGTGTTCATCTATACTGAGTGACCTTGGGATGGTGGACGGACCCGCGGTGTAGTATGGGATGCACCAAATCCCCTTCTCAGTTGTCAAACTGTATACTTAGCCTTGTGGGGTTGAGGATGGACCCACGGTGTAGTATGGGATGCATCGAATCCTCTTCCCTTGGCCCAATGATGTAGAAGACCGAAAGAAAGATAGGACCCACCGTGTAGTGTGCAATGCACCGATATTCTTTCTATCTATGATGCATCATGGACATGTGTCACAACCATTGTGATGTGCTAGTTAGCCATTGTGTATGTGATGAATGTTAGAGCTAATCACTATATATTTGTGATGTATGGTGGAACTCATCATTGTGTTTATGATTACTTTAGGCTTAAAACAAATTAAAAAAATAAAATAAAAAAAATATGAAATATTAAAAAGTTGTTTGTCAAGTTGCTAAAGCTGGTTGGTTGCTTGCTTGAGCTACTTGTTTGCTTGTTTGAGCTACTTGCCTATGTGTTTGAGCTAGTTGCTTGCTTGCTTGAGCTACTTGTTTTCCTGTTTGAGCTACTTGCCTATGTACTTGAGTTGGTTACTTGCTTGCTTGAGCTACTTGTTTGCCTGCTTGAGCTACTTGCCTGTGTTCTTGAGCCGGTTGCTTGCTTACTTGTTTGCCTAGTTCAACTACTTGCGGTGTGTTTGAGCTGGGTGCTTGCTTGCTTGAGCTACTTATTTGCTTGGTTGAGCTACTTGGTTGTCTGCTTTAACTTCTGATTTATGTGATTTTAAGTTAGAAAATGTATATTATGACTTGTGTGTACTCATATGTATATGTGTATCCATGCGACTTACGTGTATTTATATGTATACTTCATGTATTATGTGTATTCGCATGTATGCTTTATGCTTCCTATGTACACATTATGTATTACGTGTATTCAAGTGCATACTTTGTGGCTTATGTGTAGACCTTGTGACTTATGTGTATTCAAGTGCATTCAAGTTTATACCTTGTGCTTTATGCATTCAAGTGTATTCAAGTGTGAATTATATGTGTTCAAGTGCATTCAAGTGTATTCAAGTGTGACTTATGTATTCAAATGCATTCAAGTGTATACTGTGTGACTTATGTGTATTTAAGTGCATCCAAGTGCATACTATGACTTATGTGTATTCAAGTGCATTCAAGTGATTACTTTGTGGCTTACATTATGATTTATGTGTGATCATGCATCTTGTATTCATTTGTATATCTTGCAACTTGCGTGCACTCACACTTTGCGACTTGTGCGTAATTATGGGTATACTTTGTAACCCACATGAATTCCGGCATATACTACGTGTATATCCATGTGTTTGCTTCATTCCAAATGTGCATTCAACAAAGATTACTCCATGGATGTTTATGGTTACTAAATAGTATAAGAATTGTGTCTATCAAAATACCTCTTGAATTAGGAGGCACTAACAAATTAACTTATCTAAAACTGAATTATTATTACTATCCAAATGCAATAATAAAAAGTTGTGATTATTGAAGTAAAAAGGTGTGGCTCACTCAAATTTGTGATACAAAAGAGAGCATTACCATAGAAGAATCCAATTAAGAATAGAACCTCACAAGAACTTAAATTAGGCCCTCAAGAATAGGGAGGAGGTGTGAAAGGACGTGACTCCTAATATGAAAAGGTGTTTTGAATTGGATAGCTTGAGGACAAGCAATCTTCAACGGGGAGGATTGTCATGTCCCCGAAATTGTAGTACTAAATCTAAGGTATTGAAATACAAAGAACCAAACCGAATAAATATCAAAATATAAAATAAGTAATTGTCATTTAAACATCATTATAATTACCAAGATAATATTATTATAAATACAAATAATTACCATCCTAAATATTATTTGTAAATACCGAAACCTAAACATCGTTAAATAATGTAATATATAAACATATTACAATTAAATATATATTATTACAATTAAAATATATATTACAACTTATTATTGATAATTGAAAAAGAAACAAATTTAAATAATAATTAATAGTAGTACTTATAAATATAATATTAAAGATGATATTCACAAGAAAAATAATATAAAATAATATTAATAAGATATATCAACAGAAATATTTAAATAAAAAATACATATACTAAAAGCAACGATAATATTAGCAAACAGTTCAATGAAGTCAAAAGGTGCGATCATCTTTCCAAAAGTCATGACCATTGACCCTTGAATAGCCATCGGGGCATATAAGAGTGGAGAATAAGACAAAACTTGAGGGAGAGGGATTCATTAGCAAAAAGATAAAGTTTATATGTGTGAAGATAGCAATCTGCTGTAAAGAAGCACTTAAGTGAATTATAAATAGTTTAAGGCAGCGATGGAATCTTGTGAAGGTAGCAATTAAATAAAGAAACAGTTAATTTTGTAAAGAGGCAGCTATCAAAATAAGTACCGAGTGAGACATCGATTGGGGTTAAGAGTCATGTCTTGTCCCATCATATAAAGGGAGGAAGTTAAGAAATGTATAGGGGCACGGGGATCATTATAGGAGGGAAGATTCAGAAATAGAGGACATTTAGGACAACAGCCATAGCAATACAATTTGTGATTGAACATTGAAATATTATTGGATAAGTGTATATACATAGATAAATTTGACAATAAATCATAGATAAATCATGTTAGGGGGAGTTAAGGGCCTACGAGGAGGGAAAATAGCGTTGGGGTCACCCTCTAAGTACACCACCCCATGATGGATGGCTGAGGCCTCCCACATGTGGGCCAAGAGGGGTGTACTGCTCTTGGAATTAGAGGGAATGACTTCCCAAGACACCCTGTTGTAGCTGCACCCTCAACCTCTCAATATGATTAAGCGATAATGGCTCTAGTACAGGGGAACAACGATAGGACGCCTCACTAGGCACACCACCCCATATGGATGGCAAGGGCCACATGGGGCCAAGAGGGGTGTACTGCTCTTGGGCCTAGGGTAGAAGGTTTCTTGGGCACCCTATCAAACCATTTTGTTTCAGGAAGAATTAATTAGAAACCTAAAAGATTCCAATATATTTATGATATGATATTTGTTTCTTGTTATTTGCAGGTCTTAAACAAGTAGTTGCATCACTAATCTCACTTCCCTTGTTTTCTTTACATATTCAAATAAGGGCATCATATAATATTATCTTGTAAATATTTTCTAATTCTGTCTTGCAGGGTCCTGTTGTGACCTTTTCACACATCGCCCCATTGCAAATGGGGACCCCCTAATTTTTGTTTCGTCTCGGTCTTTTGGCTTTGCTTTTGGGTCGTTTTGTCGTTGTCTCTCTTTTCTGCTGTCTGTCTTTCCGGGTATGTGCCCGTCTTTGAGCTTGAATTGAAATTTTGGCTAAGTCTGAGAATTAGGGTTTTGAACTCTCCAGCCAATTTAAAATCGAATGAAGTAATCAAGTTGAAATCTAACCTTGGCGTGGCAGTCAATATGCTTCCAACAGGTTCCCAGCTAAGTTTCATCGAATTTCGGCAACTTACTATTTTTAGTAAGTGTTCAATTCAGGGCGTTCTCTCAGCACTTTTGGAGTTGTGATCATTACACTGCATTCAGAACACATCAAACTGCTTGTCTACAAATTTTGAGCTGAAACGGACAACTTACTATTTTTAGCAGTTCGGCTTTCGGAAGCAGATTTTAGGTTTTATATGCAAAGTTTTTCAATGCATGTCTGGAGATCCTTTCTGGGTTTTCTGAAACCTTCACGACGATATAACATGCAAAGCGAGATAATGACTTTCAGTATTCAGCCTTCAGAGGCTATTTGTAGGGTTTGCATGTCAGGTGATTCTTTCTGGGTTTTCAAAGACCTTCGCGATGATATAACATGCAAAGCAAGATGATCAGTTCTCAAAGACTTACTATTTTTAGCAGGTGCATTCCGGCAGCGCCCTAACGCATCAGAATCACAAACAGGGCGAAGTGCAACAGAAACGAGGTCAAACGGAGGTCGTTTGATATACATGCAAGCCAAATTAGGGTTTCCAGCTTCGGGACCCAAAATGAGGGGTAAAATGTCAGAATTTCTAAAAACCGGTGTATCCCACTGCGTTCAGCATCTTTCAAGCTATCCACGGGTAAAATTTGAAGGCAATCGGAGCACTTACTATTTATAGTAAGGCGTTTCATAAACTGGCTAAAAATAGTAAATCAGCAGTAGGCGCCAGTGCCAACGGGCAAGACACCCGATGAGGAGCACGTCATTCGAATTTCAAGTCAAACGGAAGCTCAAGTCTCCAGATGCGCCCTAAGGGGGATGAGTGATAATATGGAAATATTCTAAGGCAGGAGGAATTTAAAGGAAAAAGTTGTGCTGGAGGAAAACGATGAACCCTATCAGATGAAGAGATCACTCAAACATTGAGATCAAGTAAGTAAAGTGAATTGATATCATGAAGTATTTTGATGCTCTTCTCCTTGCTTGTTTTGCAGGCTGAACGCCAAGGCCAAGGCACGGTGATTTGAAGTAATGAAGCAAATAGTCCAAGGAGATAAAATCATGAAGGGAGATGTTGGAAGAAATGGCTAAGTGTTGAAACTCCTCCACATGGATCTGAATGCACCCAACTTAGGTGAAGAAATGATCGAGGCCAAGACTGAAATCCTTCAAATTCAAGAATTGAAATAATAAAGACTCAAGTGTTAAAGATCATCGTCAAACACGAGAAAGAAGTTGCAGGCTTGAAGTTAGATCAAGAACGTGCCTGCCATACCGGTCCAAGAAATTGAAGCAATGTTGACCAGACTTATCCAGTTTGTAGTCAAGAAGAGGAACAAGATCAGTGCGAACGCGTCTATGAACATGAATCTTCTAGAAGGATGATGGACATTAATGGCTCATTTATTACCCCACTCCTCTTGGTGGCGGTTTTTAGGGTGAATCTTGTTTAGGGCTGAGGTGGCACAATCTAGGCCATCCAGCCGATTGTAATTTGAGTCATCCATTGGACTTGGCCAGCTATATAAAGGGGCATCCCCCCTCATTTGTACTACATGAGACAGTAGAGTTAGACAGTAGACATAGAGTAGAGGGACAACTTAGAAGTAGCTTAGTATAGATTGATAGTGTAGTTGAAGAAGAAGGAAAGTTTTCCTTTCAAAACTTTTGCAAGAGATTGTTGTGTAAAACTTTCATAATAAAAGATCTTTTCATTAATGGTGAAATTCGTCTTTGTTATGGATAGCTAGCGAGGTTTCTTCATCCCTTCTACTTCAAATAGCGTAGAGTAGCGTAATTTCATTTTTATGCAAGTAGATGTTAGTTGTGGAATGTGGTGTTTGATCTAAGCAAGCTTCGCTTATCCATACCACTAGCGGGCTCACTGATGGTGTGTTCGCCTTGTGTGGTCAACTAGAAACGTTGTGGGCCTAACTTCAATCACAGTTTGAATGATGGTATGCGTCATTGTGATGGTATCTTCATGTCAAGTGGTGGTTTGAACATCTTTAGTCATCTCCCCTGAAGATTGCACCGACTCCGTGGAAGCTGTTGTAGAAACCCCTGTTTCCCCCTGATTCTGATTCTGACTGTTTTTTGTTTGTTTTCTAAAGTTTCGGTTTTTTTGTGATTTTTTGAGCAATAAGAGATAATGCGATTTTGCAAAGAATTGATAATAAATTCAATATAAATCATACAACTCTATAAACTATGAAATCTATTGAGAATATAGATGCCAGACTATTTATTATTCTTCTGAGATGATTACAACGAAGAACCAATTACATGCAAGTAAAAAGGCAACAATTTTTCATGAGAAAACCTAGTGTTTGCAGCAATGGATGATCTTCCAGAAGATGTACGGCTGAATGGAAATAATCACTTCCTCCCTGTGTGAATGCCTGCAGATGATGCCAGAAAGGTAGGCGCCTCCAGAAATGCAACCAGATGATAGAAAGGGAAGGCGATTTGCATAAGATAAAAGGTACGGCCTCTTGAAGGGTACGGATCTGCTGTAGCAGGTACGGCTGTAGCAGCAGCAGCATTAAATGAAAGTACGGCCCTCTGTAGATTCTCTGACTTCAATAAAAATGGACGCCTTGAGGAAGAAACCTCCTCCGGATGAATTTAATAACCAAAACCCTGAATGTTTAAACAACTGTGAAGCTCTGTAATTTCTTCTGAGTGAAGAAATCTCTTGCCTGGCAATAAATCGGATGATATTTCACACCCTCTGAATCGCTCTCACTGGAGATGGCTCATTCCCCAATGCACTGAGACTGAAACCCTTGGTTTCCGTGCTCTGACGAAACTTGATCAATTTTCAATCACTCAATAACATAATGGCTCGAATCCCAATGAAAAATGCCTTATACCCTCAAAAGTGCGAATTCCTCAATAATAGGGATTATTAAATAATTCGACTTCTTATTCTTTTAATATTTCAATAGTCTCTGGCATAATTTTTAATCATAAATTTAATCGTCAAATGGCCCCTTTTAATGTTGGGCGACCCCTCAGCCAAAATCACTTAAGTTATAATATAATATTATAACTTTATATTATAAATGCTCCAGTAATTAATATTTAATTAAATCAATTAAATATTAATATCTCTTTCAATATTAACCCGATGCTCGAGCCGTCTGAAGCTGTCAACTGAGGAAGTGATTCTGAACGCTATCAATCCATACTGCTAAAAATAGCAAGGGTCCCACGCTGAGTGCTGAATACTGCTAAAAATAGCAACTCAGGCTAGAAGTGTCCGAACGAGCCCGAACGAAAGCCAACTGATCAAATACTGACAATCTGAAGCTGAGCCAACTCTATCAAGACCCTCTATCCATCCTATCAGCCTACGAGGGTCGCATAATAGGCTAATTCTTACGAACTTTGATGCTCGCAAAATGGGGACATTACAGCTGTCCGAGGCGAGGCAAAGCGAAGTTTGGTTGAAGTTTGCTGAAGTTGAGCTCCATATCCCACACTTAGAATAGATTTAAACTCTCTAAACCCCGCAACCACTTTAAATTCAGTAATTTATGGTTAGAATAGGAAAATCATGCTTCATTGATAAATCTGTCGAATTGCGAAAACCCCTTCCTCTACTGTTGAACAATTCTGTAAGTCCCCTTGAAATACCAGCAAATCACATTGAGCCAACTGAGACTATTCGCATTGAAGGAACCTTGGAGTTGAACGCACGAACTCTCTCGCAATCTTAGCGTGTTGGATACTTTGATCAAGAGAGAATAGGGTAGTCGTTCGCAACTTTTTTCTGCGTTGGTGCGGTCACGGAAAACACATCAAAATGACCCTTTGTTTTTGCTTTTTGGGTTCTTTTGCCTTGTTGTCACAACTGCTAATCACCAGTCTTTTTACAATGAGGAGTTTGAGTTTGGAGTTATCACCCGAGCCAAGTAGAGAATTCAAGCCCGAAATTGTGCATAGACATCGCCAAAGTGCTCAGAAGACCCGGTCGACGAAGAACGCAATTGCTCTCACTCAATTCTGACACTTCCTATTTTTTAGGGATTTTTGTTTTTTTTTGCTTTTTTCATTTTTGGCATTTTTGGATCAATCCGAGACTCCTATTTTTTGGGGATTTAGCTTTTTCTATTTTTAGAAAGTCAACCCGGGTCATGGAGTCAACATTTCCATTTTTAGAATAAAAAAATTCAGGCCACCAAAAGAAAAATCAAGTAAAAAGCAAGCAAAAATCACGAAAAATCAAGGCATATGGCGAGGGGTTGATGATCCAGAAGAAGGATAGAACAATGGCATAGAGGAAGTTCAATTGGAAGAGAAATGGACATGGCAAAGTATCTTGGAAGTCTGCCATACTTTAGTCAAGGCATCTCCAAGGTCCGCCATGAACATGGCAAGAACTTCTTGAAGTCCACCCTTGGACTAGGAAGTGGAAAGGCATCACCAAAGTCCGCCTAAGACACCAAGGAAGAGTGGAATAAAAGTTTCAAAGTCCGCCCAACAACATGGAAAGAAATTCTCCAAGTCCGCCCTTGCATATGGAAAAGAAAGTGTGAAGTCCGCCATAAGGAGATAGTGTATGGAAAGGGAAGTGTGAAGTCCGCCATGTCAAAGCACTTTGTCAAACAAGCTTCTAAGTCCGACCCACCTTGCAAGCAACTTGGGAATGAAAGTTATGAAGTCCGCCAACCTTATGGCAAGCTGGAAGGAAAGTCCGCCCAAGCCAAGGAAGGCATGGCATGAGGTTCATGAAGTCCGCCCAGCCAAGAGGAGGAAGGAAAATTCAAAAAAATGACTAAGTATAGATGCCTTGGGAAGGAAATTTCATGAAATTGGCTAAGTATTGGCAAAATTTGGTTAAGTGTTGAAGGTAGCAAACAAGGCAAAGTCCGCCGCACTTGAAGATGAGATGGCACAAGCACTTCAAAGTCCGACCTTGCCCAGGTGTGGAATGTCTTAAGCATGATGAAGTCCGACTTTTCCCAAGGGAAGGATGTCAAAACCACTAGCAAGTCCGACTTGGCACAAAAGACATAAAGTCCGACTTGGCACAAGCATTTCAAAGTCCGACCTAGGCAAAATGTTCAGACCAATGCAAAGTCTGACTTTGGCATAAAGAGTGGATGGCAAGACCAAAGTAAGGTCTGCCCAAGGAGAAAAATTCAGAAAACAGGAAAAGTAAAGAGGAAGTGAATAAAATCCTTGTCCAAGGATGGAATTTGTCCTACATAGCACAAGCCAAATTCAAAATTGAAGACAAATCCACTGGCAAAGTTCATCTGAAACCTTGGTTAAATGTTGAATGGTCCACATGAAGGTATTACAAAATGAAATTGAATAGCCAAAATTTGGCAAAGTATGGGAAATTCGTCACAGAGAAAGTTCCAATTTCCTCCATTGTGGCAAAAGCACAAGGGAGTTCCTCTCCAAATTCAAAGCACTTGAAGAAATTTCAGAGCAATCCGGAAAGAAAGACTTAATAACTTCAAGTCTAAACATGTGCTCTAGGGTGAGACTTTCAATACAGGTGAGAAGAAGAAATCAAAGTCTCAAAAGGAATCCAAGATCAAAGCTAGGAAGAAACAAGCACAAAGGACAAAGTCATCGGCAAGGAAAATATTCTAAGGCAAGAACATGGAAAAACGAACAAAGTGACCAAGGAGGACATCCAACCTGCTGTAATGTCCCCCTTTTCAGCGTGATCTTGTTTGCAGAGTGTTAGCCTATTTCTTGGACCCTCGTGGGCTAACTGGATTGGTTAGAGGGTCAGTGGTACCTTCTGGAGAGTTCGGTCGATTTCATTTTCTGAGATCGTGGATAGGCTCATTGCAGGCCTTGGCAGTACAGGAGTTTCTTTGCTTCTGACAGCACTGAATTCCGTTGAGAATTGAGGGAGATAGGCTTACTTAAGTGATTTAAGTTATATTTTAACTTAAAGTCTTTTTATAAAGTCAAATTGACTTTATAATTCTTATATCACTTAAATAAAGTCTAAAGTGAATATTCTAAGTTATATCTTTTAATCACTTAAAGGAGGCGCCTAAAATCAAAGTCTAGACTATGGAAAGTGACTTAAGTTTATTTTCCATAAATTTAAATGATCTAAAACCCTAAAAGGTACGACCTTCTTAGGTTTTCACCTCCTTTGCTTTATAAGGGATTTGGGCAATGAGAAACTCATCTTTTTGAATATTTCAACTTTGCCTTGGAGGTTTTTTCCCTTGCTTTTAGCCTGTGATCAGGTTTGCAGCAAATTGACCATTGGAGAACGAAATCTCTTCAGTGTGAGCACTTGTGAAGTTGTGAGAGATCAGCTGAATTAGTGTAGATTGGGAGAGCTTAATTTCAGAAGTTTTGCAGTGCTTCAACAAATTTTTGTAGTGTTCTTCATCAGAAACAGAGGGTTTATTGGTTGCTGATTCTTCCTTCACCATGGCAGACTTCATGGCTGTTTGGGCGCACCTTCAGAGATGGTTTTTGGTTCTTTTTGTTTGAAAGGGGCGTGGCACTTGCAAGGAAGGTTTTTTTGGCTTTTTGGAGAAACGTCTTCTTTCTGAGGATCTCTCTTCATGAACTGGGGTGCCCTACTTATACTTCTCTGTGGCTTCAATTTTAGAATAAACTTTGCAATCTGTAACTCTCTACTCCAGTTTTCGTCAGTTCTTCACTATGTTGATCGGATTTCTTATTTAAAAAATCTGGAGGCTTTCGGGTATGTTTGTATGTTTTAAATCCATTGTTGATGATAATAAACACCTTCTACAATTTCAGTTTGATTAAATTTGCTCAAGTTTTCATTCTGTGAGCTTTTATATGATGCGCCCCTTCTCTTATGTCTACAAAATTTCTCTAAAAAACTAAAAAACACAAATAGACTTAAAAAAAAAGACAGGGGTTTGAGCAGTGAGCCAGCAGGGCTCATCACAGTGGTATCAGAGCATTCAAACATCATTGTCAAGTGCCAAAAACCAAAAACACAGCAATTAAAAGTTTATATCAGCATATATCAGCTTTACATGACAAGTGTTTGACAAAATTCCCAAGGCAGAAATTGAAAGGTTTTGAGTCTATATTAGCTGGGCTCATCACACCTGCTGAAGTGGTGCCTCGACCAATCAAATTGTTCCAAGTCAGCACATCCAGACTCAATGAACCTAACACTCCACCATGCAGCAACTTTCTATTTTATTGTTGGTTCATATTTAGCAAAAAGGACAAGTGTCCTCGAATGTAATTTTCTTATTGGTCGAGAAGGAGTTAGTTGTGACCAACCCTAATTAGGGTTTTATCTTAATCTCGGTTGTTGATCTTAAATCAATCTTGGCCATTGAATTGTAATCAAGAAGCCTATAAATTGAGCTCACTCCTCATTTTTAAAGCATGGGAGCATGTTGCAAAACATGTTGAGATAAGTAAATTGTTGCATATGACTGCCAAAGTAATAAGTAATGCATTGCTCAAATTAATGGTGATTACTTGTCTTATTTTGGAGTTGGCATGGTTCTTATCCCTCATCATAGTTAGATTTTATTTCATGCATGTTAGATGAATGATAGATTGATAGTATAGATTGGTGGAACTTTCGCTCATACTTTCTTTGAATGGATGATTTTCGTTCAATGCGTAAAGTTAGCCTGAGCTTACTTTGTGGATGCTTAACTTTTGTCTGGATAAATATTGTTCGATTTGCTGGTAGTTATTCATAACGTGAAAATCATAAGCACACTCCCTTGAAGATTGCACCCACTTTGTGTAGTTGTCCTAAGCGTGGCGAAGCAAAGCATGGTTATTGGTTTCACCAAGTCAATACCATCTCTTGAATTCTTAGGAAGTAGACTAGAACTTCTAAACCCTTATCTCCTTTTTTAGTTTGTTTGATCCAAGACCCAAACAACAGAGCTTCATTGCCTAACCTTCATTGCGAATTGAACGAACCTAGCATAAGTCCCTTTGTTGACAAATAGGAGGAATCGAACACTCATCAACTTCCTCGTGTCTGGAAATATTGACATAATTTTTTTGAAATTTGTGGATGCATCAGCCACAATCAAATCTACAGCTGCATTGTTCGACATATATGACTTAGTGGTCAAAGAAATAGGGCCACAAAATGTGGTTCAATTAATTACAGATAATGTTGTTGCTTGTGTTGTTGCTGGGAGACTCCTAACAGAGAAATACCCCTCCATATTTTTTTACTCCATGTGTAGCACATTGCCTTGATCTAACCCTAGAGAACATTGGAAAACTTGAGTGGGTTAAGGAGTTATTGCACAAGGTTCGCTCAATTACCAAATTTAACTATAATCACACAAGGGTTTTGTGTATGATGTGCTCTTTCACAACGGGCAAGGAGTTAGTTCGACCAGGGGTGACAAGATTTGCAACACACTTCCTTGAACTACAAACTCTTTGCGAACAAAAACTGAAATTGAAATGAATGTTTGTTTCAAACGAGTGGATAGATTCTAGCTTCACAAATCAAGTAGATGGCAGAATAGTGTCAAAGTACATTTATTTTGCTAGTTTTTGGGATGCAGCTGAAGAAGTACAATTTTCAAAGCCTCTAGTGGAAGTCTTGAGACTAGTGGATGTGGATAAATCTCCCATGGGATATTTGTATGAGGCCATGAATAGGGCCAAGGAGGTGATGACGATTAGGATGGAAAATGACAGGGACAGGTATATGCCATTATGGGAGACAATTGATAGAAGATGGGATCAACAAATGCATTCTCCTCTCCATGCTGCAGGATACTATCTTAATCCAAGTTTATTCTATAACTCTTCATTTAGAGATGATGATGGTGAGGTTGCACCAGGCTTGTGTAATGTCCCCAATTTAGCCCTACGCTCTTCATTTGGGTTTAGCCTATTTCTGGAAGCTCGTAGGCTAAGCAGAAGCTCGAAATTAGGGTTTCCAAACTTCTTGGAGGACGTTTTCGTCTTTTTGCGGAGCTTGCACTTGGAAATGTTGAACTTGGATTGCGGATTCCTTCTGGGTTTTCTGAGAGCTTCGCGTTGGTGGTTTCGGTTCGGCATTCTGAGCACTTTCGAGAATTTACTATTTTTAGTAAATTCTATTTCTGGCAGTGGTCCTGTTGACTTCGGCTTGGTTGGCTCTCATCTTCAGTATGTTCAGTTGGTTTGATCAATCTTGACCTTGGGAAGCATTTTTGGTGAGATATCCAGTTGATTTTAAAATGTTATACTTTAATGTTATATTTTATTATTGAGACCCCTTGGCCTAGTGAAGCAACTTTAAGTTGTTCATAAAAGGGGGATTTTGAGGGGTGGCGCCTCATGGAGTTATTTTATTATATTCTAAGGTCCAAAAATCAATGTTTGAAAAGGGACGCCCATCTTGAGGAGAAGATTAATTCAAATTAAAAGTTAAATTGCCTTGAGAAAAGAGACGCCATCTTTGGAGGGAAAAGGAGTTACTTCAAACTTGAAAATTAGGGTTTCTAGAAGCTTCTGGAGAGTTTTCACAAAGTTATATAAGGAGAGCTTGGGTCTTCATTTGGGCATCTGATATCTTGAGTATTGTTATGCTGCCGAAATGGTTGTTGGATTGCTTCGAGGAATGAATGCCTCCTAGCTTGGGCTCGACTTCGTGCTTGAAAGATAGCACCTAGTAGAGAAGTTTGCTAGTTATTGAGTGAATTTGTAGTGAGGTTTTGCATTGTTTTGATGATCTTGCATTTTGTAGCTGAGTACTTGCATTTCTGTCATATTCTGGATGTTGCTGAATATCATAGCTGATTCGAAGTTTCATTCATATATCAAAAATAAAAAAAGATATTGTTCTGGGTGTTGGTCATATCATCTTCTCTACTTGGGGCGACCTTACTTGCAAATTTGTGGGATTTTTAATGAAGTTTCTGATTTTATAAAGCAAATTCGTCATTTCTTGAAAGCCCTACTTTCTGGAGTGCTTTGGTATCCGTGCCATTAATTAATAGCCACTTTTAGCTGTCCTTTTTCATAACTAAACTAGGCGCCATCATTTTAAGAGTATTTTTGCATCAGTTTTCATGTAATTTGAGTGAGAAATGAGTGAGTTGTGAGCTTTTCATTGAGTTTATGTATTGCTGGTTCTGTAATTCATGTTGCTGGTCTGTCAGATCAGACTTGAGAAAATTGCATATTAGCGAAGGAAGGGTGTTAGGAATTCATTATTGACCTAGTGGATGACATCTTTACTATTGCAGCAACTTGTAGAGCTTAAATCCTTGATCTTGCAGGCATTCTACTTCTCATTGTAAGCTGAATAGTAGTACTGTCAGCATTTCTCTCATTTTGCTTATCATGTTTGTAATTGCCCACTGAATAAGTGGAAGAGGCTGGCTTGCCGCCTATTTACTTTGATTTGCATTGTAATATCGTACATCTCCGCCCTATGGTAGCTCCATTCCCACTCCGGGTTTGAAAGCACATTCTGGGTGTTGAGTTTACTTTCAGCATTTGTAGTGGTAGAGATCCTCTGACCATATGCTCGTCCATCTTGGACACATTCTTGGTTAGAGTTACTTCCAGTTGTAGTTCTGATTAATGTACTGACGATCCTCTTGCCATATGACAGCCTCTCTCTTGTTGAGATTGAGTGCGCATTCTTGGCAAAGAGTTATATTGTAACTGCTGGTTTGATTTATCTAACCCTAATGGGTGTGTTGCATTACTGATTGTAATTTGAGAATTGAAAAAAATTGGCCCGGTTCATTACAGCTTGTTCATATGCATGGAAAAAACGTTTGCTACCACAAAACAGTTAACGACAGCTATGGGAGAGTTAGCAATGTACAAGCAAGCAAGGGGTTTTCTCTCATCTAAGGCTGTTGTGGAAGGCAGGAAGACCTTGCAACCAGGTAGAGTCTATAAAATTTTGACAATCTCTCTATTTTGTGGACAAAATCATTAAATGTGTTAAAATTTTAAGATATTCTTACATGATATCATCTCCATATAATGTGTTTTTCAGTGCTATGGTGGGATTTTTTTGGTCACAAAACCAAAAAACTTAGGTGGATAGCGAAACGCATTCTGAGCCAGCCATGCAATTCATCTGCTTGTGAGCGTACTTGGAGTGTTTTTGAACACATACATTCGAAGAAACGCAACTGCCTAACACAACAACAGATGAATGACTTGGTGTTTGTTCACCACAACCTCTGCTTGAAGCTAAAGAAAGCTCAAGGTTAGACTTTTAGTATACTTGCAATCGTAGCTGTAAATTTGTAATTGTATTCATAATGTTTTTCACTTGTAATCCGAAGACTAATTTGTCCATGGGCAAAACTAGGTACCATTGAGAATGTTGAGCCAATTGACCTTGATGAGATTGATCCAGATAATGAGTGGATTGCTAGTGATGAATTTCTTGAGGTTGAGGATTTGAGATCCTAACGGAGGCCAACTTTGATACTCATTTGATTGAACGACTTAGGAGAGGCTCTGCCCCAGGAGCTTCATCATCAGCACCTGCAACCCTCTAGCATAGCTCTATTTATAGCAGCAACTAGCAAGAGTCATTGGCTACTTTTGATTTTTTGGAACTTTGTACTCAATTTATAGGTTGACTTTGTACAAACTATATTGTAATTGAAATTTTGTCATCTATCAGCATCTAGTTATTAGTTAAGCATTGTGAACTAATGCTTTGAAAGATGTGGAATGCAATGTAATCAGCGATATGAATATAAACAACAAAAATCTATTTTCTATGGTTCATTAGTTAAACTCTCGATTTTATTTGCTCTCTATATCTCTATTGCTATGGAAATGCCTTTCAATTAAAAAAAAAAACAGTTTTTGTCTCTTGTTCTACAAGTTTTCACATTTTTATAAAATCTGATTTTTCCCAATTTTTTCAAAAAATCCTATACTTTTGGTTTGCCGATTTTTTCCCCAAAAGATTTTGGCTGCTTTGAGTGATACTATAAACTGTCAAAAGAAACACTACAGCTGAAAATGAATATGAGAGAAAATGCTTAAGTCATCACATTCATCAAGATAAAGAATGTTTACCACAATCTGATTGATACATTACAAACTGCTTCCTTGATTGCAGGAACAAAAAAGAAACCGATTGCCAAGTAATTTGTCACTCCAAGGCCCATAGTAAGTGCAATCAACCAATAGGAGCAGCAGCAATTATATCTAGACACGTAGTTAAGAATTTAATCTGTGCTAGGTTGAATTTCTTTGCTTATGCTGTGAAATCCACAAATCATTATAGTATATTATTGAACATAGAAATAAAACACAAAAGGATTTTTCATTTAAGCTTCAATTTACTCATCACGCAATTTTCTGTTGGTGCATATATGTCAAATGAGATCAAGGAGGCATATACCAGAGCTGGAGCACAAGTTTTGATGGTAGCATGCCTCAGTTCGATTACCGACCCACATGAAGTTTGTGATAACAAGGATTGAACTTGTGCCATGCATATGATGGTTTTACTAGTTTGAGATTAAACAGCATGCCCCATCTTAACTGAACTAATTGCATGATAAATTTTCTGCAGTTCACTATGCTTACAACATCCTAGGAAGACTTCTAAGTTCTTTTATTCTACATGTAATGGAATGATAATGCTACTGAATAAAACAGAAAGTTTTAGTGATGGAAATTGCTTGTATTTTTCCATCAATGTGATATCCATCCATCTCTTAAGTTTATCCATCGAGAGTAACAAATTTACAAAACATCAAATTCTATGCTTGGGAATTAATATAGCTCTCCTATTGGTGCAGAGAAAATCTATAAAAACAGAATTACCTAAAGCGGGAGCTAGTTGGAATGAACCTCCACTAATCTTCATCGTCACTTGATTCATTAGAACAACCTGCAAAAAGAGAAGAAAAATTATTTGGTATTCTGCTAAATGATAGAAATTTAAGAAAAAATAGAATGAAAGACTTTATACAAAAATAACATTCTCTCGTTACTCAGATTGATGGAATTAGTAGGAAGCAATTAGTAAGTCGTTCTTAGTCCAATGGAAAAATGTTACCAATAATTTAATTGGTATTCTGCTAAAGGATAGAAATTTAAACAAAAATAGAATGAAAGATGTTATACATAAAATACATTCTGTCGTTACTCAGATTGATGGAATGTCCACATACTCCTGAGAAGGAACCGGTTGATAGACGGTTCTTAGTACAATGGAAAAATGTTACTGATAATTGAAAAAGGACTAGGAATTGCTTCCAACAATGAAGCTAATGGCCTCAACTCTCAAGATCATTAAAGAGATTCAAAAATCTCCAAACAATCAAAGATTTTGCAGAAATGAATCAAGAACAAATAAGGAAACCAAAGGAGGTTTAAATTAATTGCATTTCCCATAAACCTAAGCAAGATAGCTGATAAAATGGCTAACAAATGGTTAGTATAAAAGGCCAAATAAACAGAATTTTAAGCATACAAACAGGACAAATTTTTGGATATAGATCTAGAACGATGGAACAGGTGGGTAAAAGAGCCTCTGATTCCACTGACAAGAAAAAGCGAATACCATAAAAAAAGATTGAAAACCAGACAAAGAAAGTCCCTCACAAGTTTTGCATCAGGAAGAATATCTTCATCTTGGGAGCTGAGATAGTTCACAATGTGTACATGAATACAAGTGAAAAGTTAGAAGTGGCCAGAAATAGGCCAATCCTCAAAAAAGTGGTGGTATATCAGACACAGCTCCTACAATTAAGGAGAGCTTGAATCAAGAAAAACATAACATCCCAACAATAGGAGATCTGAAAGCAGTGTTCCACGGAGTTTCGGGGACAGGGACAGGGGGACGGCGGGGGACACGTTTCCAAGATGGGAGACGAGGGGCCTATGTTTGGGGATGGCAAGGGGACGGCAAGGGGGGGCGGTGCTCAATACATATAGGACGGCGGGGGATGCGTTTCCAAGATGGGAGACGGGGGGCCTATGTTTGGGGACGGTGGGGGGACGACGGTGGGGGGGCGGTGCTGAATACATATAGTACTTGAAAAATTAGTTATAAAAAGATGTATAACAATATAATTATATAACTGTAGAAGCCTAAGGAATAAGTAAAGTTAACACATAAAAACAAAACTTAAAACTTAAAAGTTTAAAGTTTAAACACAATAACACATTGCAATGATATATCATTTCATTGAACTAGTGAACCAATGAACATTGAAAATCAAAATGAAAATATAGACATTGGAAAATGCAACAAGAACTAGATGTTTCATAATTTGAGTTTCATAATCATGATTCATGAATCATAATTACAATCAACTATCGCTATATCATCAATGTTCAAACTTCAAACTTCAAACTTCAAAAACAGAGTACAAAATAGTAAATGCTAATAGTAAATGGCTCCAGGCTAATGTCCTCATGCCTCTGGAAGTCTCCTAGAAGTTTCCTTCGAGTCTCCCAGATTTTCCTTGGAGTCTCCCAAAAGTTTCCCTTGAGTCTCCTTGGGTGGAGGGGATTTCTGGAAGTCCTCCCAGAAGTTTCCTTGAAGTCTCCTAGAAGTTTCCCTAAAGTCTCCCAGAAGGGGACTTCGAGGGAACGGGGGGGACTTTGGGGGGACGGCGGAGAAACGTGGAGACGGCGGGGGGACGGCGAAGGGACGTTTCCTAGGCGTCTCCCCATCTCAAAAACGTCCCTGCCTCAAAAACGGGTGGTTTTTCCAAGGGGATACGTCCCCGTGGAACACTGTCTGAAAGACATGCTGCAAACCAAGGAAGACATAGACACATGAATTCCAGGACACAAGGCAAGTCTGGGAAGCTAGCAAAGCAAGTTGGAGAGCAAGTTCCCTTGCCAAAGGAGGCTCAAACATGATACCATGAACTGTTGCTCTATTTCTCTTGTTTTTGGGCAGTCTCTTGAAATATGGATCCTCTAAAACAATTTTCTCAGATTTTTAAACCTATATTTTTTTTAATCTTTGAGACTCTAGTTGTCTATTCCCATGGTAATGTGTAGAAGAGCAACTCTAGTTGTCTATTTCCACGGTAATGTGTAGAAGAGCAACTGTAGTTGTCTATTTCCATAGTAATGTGTAGAAGAGCTTCATATTTATTTAGCATTTGTATCTTGATATCCAATTTTAAAGTAGGTGGATTGGCAATGCTTGCTTTAAGGCTTGATCTAGGTCATATTTTTGAAATCATGGTCTATAAAATTTGAACAAAAGATGAGATAATTTAGTGTGAAATTTCTCCTTAATGCCAAAAGGAGATTACCAAGTCAGTGTTCTGGCTAGGTAGTGTAGAAACCCCAGTTTCCCCCTTTTCTGTCTCTGATTGTTTTTTGAAGGTTTTCTGACGTTTTAGGTTTTTTTGCAAATTTTTGTGTTTTTGATGCAAGTAATTGAAAGGTACGATTTTGACAATTAATTGAAATAAATTCAATAAAAATAAAATAGCTTTGGAATTGAATGAATAAGGATGCCAGTATCTTTATTTGACCTTCTCAACTGATTACAAAAATACCCAGATACATGCAATGAGCAAAACAATGAATTTTTAATATGGAAAGAACCTGGTATTTGCTGCTAATGAAGTACAGAAATGTACGGCTTCAATAAATACTCCTCTTCTCCCACTGCCTGATGTCTGCAGATGACTCCAGCAAGGTTGGCGCCTCCAATGAAGAAGGTTTGATGCAAAATAGAGAGGCGTTTCTCTTAGAAGGAAGAAACACGTGTTTTGGAGGAGGTACGGCCTGACAGAAATGTACGGCCTGCTGCTGTATTAAATGCAATTTGTACGGCTTCCACAATAATCAATATTTGAGTCTCTGTAAAGGGCGCCTTGATGAATAGATGATCTCTGAATACCAAACCCTGAAGAATCTCTGACAATGGACAATCTCTGAAGCTCTGTAGTTTTCTCTGAATAAGAAAACCTCTGCTGGCAATAGATCAAGTGATATTCCACACTTTCTGAATTGCTTTCCGATGGAGATGGCTCGTTCCCCAAGGAAGTCGAACACGAAACCCTAAAGTCTCAGGCTCAGATCAATTTGATCAGTCTCTCAAAATCAATAATCACATAATGGCTCAGAAACCAAGGCAAATCCACTAATAAGCTGAAAAGTGCGATTTCCTCAAGAATAGGGTTTCATTAAAATATTCACTTTTAATTCTTTTAATTTCTCCATAGTTCTCAGCTGAATATTTTAATATAATTTAAATGTCAAACTGGCCCCTTCTGATGATGGGCGCACCCCTCAAGGCAATCACTTAAGTTATAATGTAAAATTATAACTTTATATTATAAATCATTAAATAATTAATATTTAATCAATACAATTAAATATTAATATTTTCCTCGTTACTCATCTGATTTCTGATCCATCTGATGCTGACGAACTCTGAAGTGATTCCGGATGTCGCCAAAGCCCTACTGCTAAAAATAGCAGGGGTCCCACACTGCCTGCCAGGAACTGCTAAAAATAGCAATTCTGCAAAAAGCCTCCGAATGAGCCAAAACGAAAGACCACTGATCAATCTCAGCAAACTGAAGCTGAGCCAACCTCCGAAGTGACCCTCTATCCAAACAATCAGCCTACGAGGGTCGTGTGATAGGCCAATCCTGTCCTCTGAGAGATGTCACTGAGAAGGGGACATGACAGGTAGCGACCTAAAACATCACATGCAAACTATTATATATGTACCATTTTCCAGAAGACAAAGAAAATACACATGAATTTAGTAAAAAGAAGAAATTTATATTTATATTAATGTAAACTCAAGGACCACTTACAAAATTGTGATATGATTGGCAATGCTAGTGCATTCTCATGTTCAAGGTGAGTGCCATTTAAGTGAGTTTGGGCTGCTTTCAAAGTGGTATATAATTTTCTTCAAAGGATGAAGGGCCATGTGATCCTTGGGATCTAGCTTCAAGATTTGCTTGGTGGCTTTTACATTTGTTTTCTTGCAATGGATTGACCAAAAATGGGCTCTTTTGTTAGGAAGGTATATTGGACTATGACTTACACCAATGGCACTTTAGTTACAATTCAACAGTGCCCAATAAATCAAGAACTATGTAGAATGATCTTTGAATTTACCTTTTCAAACCGCAAACACTTATTGTGATCTGAGCCAAGCTGTGATGGTCAGCACTCCCTTTGGTTGTTTGAGTAATCATATGCAACCTGGGGCTATGCTGCATGGCACCAATGACAGAACTCAATGCCACACTACACAGAACCAATACCACACTATATGGAACCAAACTTCAAATCCATCACCTCAAGAGATTGGTATTTCTTTAGTAAGAACCTCAGCTAGTGCTCAACTGGATTGGTATTCCCAAGTTTACACATATTACAAAAGGCTTTCACAGAAGTCAGGCTCCACATCAATCCTTGGTACCACATAGTGCCACTCTAGATAAAGTTTCCATGATTCACACCACATCAACAGATCATCTTGTACAGTGCATACTTGGAAGATGAACAGGCGGTTTAACTGTAAGGAAAACCGTCAACCATTGCAATTCCTGATCTGTCCAGTGACCATTTCTGTTTGTATTATCTTCTCTTGTATTTGTATTTACCTATCCATTCAGCCCCAAAGATCGGGATGCATAGATTCATAAGCATTCCAATTAGGAAAGCCAGCTAGGAAGCATTACCAATAGTTTTTTAATCATAGGAATTCTCATTCTCGGCCTTCTGGTTCTTTGTACACATGTACAGTTTGAATCTAAGAGCTGCAAGCATTATTATGCTACCTCTCTGTATCTTGAACATACAATTGTCTTTTGTGTATGCTCTGTTGCCATGATCATTCCGTAAATCAATAGTTTATTAGCTAGATTATTGGAATTCCTTTCAAGTCACCATCCAATTCTACAACCGATGTAACGAAATATGTTTTAGTTTCCTTTTTTAATAAAATAGTTCAAATTATATTAAGGAAAGGAATTTTGGACTGCAGCCAAGTGTTATGGCAGAACCACTGCAAAAGATATTATATAGAAAAAAACATCTTCATAAGACACATACTATAATGATATAAAGAGGATAAAATGAGAGATGAAATTGGAGAGAGAGAGAGAGAGAGAGAGAGAGCATGTAGATGTGTATATATAGGGACAACTGGATGATCAGGGATAGATGCAAATCTTTATGGCATACAATCTAGTTGGACAGCATTATTTTCTTGCAGATGTCAAGACATAAGGCAACGTTTCATTAGGATCATTCATCAATCAGTTTGGGAGAGTTGCAGATTTAAGGTAGGATTTGACTTTGCTTGTCAAAACAAGATTAAATGTTTATGGGAAGATGTTAAGTGTATACCCCTTGGTGCGTAAGCTCAAATGTTATATTTTATGGCATTTATCTAGAGAGATCATAGATCAAGATATTCAAAAGGAGGTTGATCTACTAGAATGTCTTTCTAGCAATGCAACTTTTCTCCCATAATTCCCTAGTTGTTGAGAGTTGCAAGCCTTTGTGGTCTATTTGACCAAACTCTATGTAGCTTTATTCCAATGATCTACAAGGACGAATCCATGGGGATTCAAATAACATCCCAAGGATGTGGAGAAGAAGATGAAATATCTCCACCCTCCATGTCCCCTCTTTCTTAAGTAATGAGTGTCCCTAGAACATGCCTATCGGTTGGGGAGGCCTCCTATTTATGGGGATACCTGAGAGCACCCTACACCATAAAAAGTGCCTAAATAAACAATTTTAGAAAAAAGCCTATTGCTTAAAAAGTATTTGGTTCCCTTTTTTTATATTTTTGGTTCACATTTTAAAAATATGGTAAAAATTAATTATTTTCTATCAATCAAAAAATATCAACTAAGCATCAAAAGCTGCAGGATTTTTAATGGTTGTTGTGAACAATTTACATAGGCTAAAAAGTTTCTAGTAGATTACTCTAAGCAATATTGTATCAACAAATAATGTTGAAAGTCATGATCTTGCATCATTCAGGGCAACTATTTACCATAAATAGGAAGTTATGGTCTTTGGAGAATAGATTTATAAAAAATATATTCACTCTAGCTTTTGATGATTATCGAAATGTTAACATTTGGCTATGTAATACATGTTTTCTCAAGTCTTTATGAAGTCTAGTTTTAAAACCAAAATAGAGATTTAATAATTTGTTTCCAAGAACACATTAGGTGACTTGGAGAGTTCATGTGAAATCAGCATGATGCAAAGTTGCATTATACAATTAAATATTTTGATATAATTGCTTAAATCACTAAGATGTGTGACAAGAAAAAATATTAATATAATTGTGAAGGAAAAGCAATGCTAACAGAATTTTAAAAGCAGCAGAAAGAAAATAATGGAATGCTCACAATATAGCAAATGAATTTATCCTAGGAAACCCTTTTGAGAAAAAAACAATAAAAATAGCAATCATTTATTGTATTAACTTAACTATTCACAATGCAATAAAATATTTCACACTTGTGCTTAACCATAATCCATGTGCAAGTATTTATAGACCATTAACATAAAAATTGCTAAGCCATATTACAATATAATGGGTATAAATCCATGGTCTGAAAAACCATCTATAAGGGCCTAAAAGTTTCTTAAAGGCTCCTTCCCAAAATCACCTCATGGAGGCCTACTAACCCTCATATTACCCAACCAAGGCGGTGCCCCAAACCCTACAATTTGTGGTCGGGTGTACAGTCTATAAAGGATTTAAATTATGAACAATCTACAACACGTATCCAACAATGTGGATCAAGGGTGGCTAGCAATACCAAATATTTAAGAATATCAAAATAATATTAGTTATTGCTATTAAAAAAAGTATCTTTAGTTATAAGTGTAACCACCAATTGTTGTAACTATCATCTTATTTTAGTTTGTAAATACTTCCTATTTTAAATCATTCTCTAAGTAAACACATCAATTTCTCTCAATCCTATTTCTTCAATTTTACCAACAATGGTGTCGAAACTAGGTAGTGTCGAGGAAACTCGAGAAGGGTACAACACTAATTGTGAAGAAGGTCAAGAAGAGAAGAATGGCATTGCTAGATATTGTTGAAGTTGCAAGTGTGACGATTGTCACACCTAGCTTCTGGAAGCTATAACAAAATCTATAAGTATTTTTCTTACAAAAGAAATTCGTATGATCATGACCATTTGAATTATGTTCGTAAGACATTGTAAACTTTGGTCAAAGGAGAAAAATCCTATCACATTTACCATCAATTTCATCACAATTTTAGCAAACAAGTGCACTTCTTCCAATCTCAAGCACAAAACAAAGGGTTTTTACAATCATATCTAGTCGTGTTAAGTAAGAAAACACATAGATGAACTAAACATGATTCACATAATCACAAGGTTAGAAGATACAAAACACAATTACTAGGTAATTTTAAGTAGTGTTTTTCACCAAGTGCATTTATCAATCATGAGTATAAGTATTTAAGGTTCTACTACAATTGTGAGGCCATGTAGAAGTGAACTTATCTTTTAAGTCCATATTGTTATGTCTGCAAGTGCACTATGGACTAATTTGAAAGACAAGCATCAAACTTCATAAAAGAGGCAAGTTTTGTATTTAAAATTTTTGTTGTCTATTGTTAAGCTCAATGAAGGTATGTCTTTGACTGGCCATCTTCTAAAAATGAAACATCTCAAGGATCAATTATCTACTCTCAACAAAGCAATAAATGAGGATGACATAGTAGCTTTGATAATCAAGAACTTGCCTCCTTCATTTGATGTAATGTCCCCTTCTCATCAGTAATCTGTTCTGACACTCATCCACCTATTCCGGAAGCCTGTAGGCATGTATGAGGTAAAATTAGGGTTTCCAGTTCTGAGGTTCCTCGGCATTTTCTGAGAGTTTACTATTTATAGTAAATTCTATTTTAAGCAATTTGGAGTTTGTCAGCTTTTAGTTTTTCATATCCAGTTGGAGCATTTATTTGCAGTTCATGTTTGACCACTCATGGCATTTTTATGTTGAAATAAGGCATTAAGGTTATATTATGCAGTTGACCCCCTTGGCCTAGATGAACAACTTTAAGTTTTATTTTAAAAAGGGGACTTGGAAGGGTGGCACTTTCATGAAGAGCTTTATTATTATTTTTTAATAAGAACATTATTCTTTGAGCAAAAGTGGACGCCACTTTTTAAGTGAGAATTATGAAATAAAGTGAATTTCTTATTATGCAATTTTGGACGCCACCTTGAGAAGTTGAAGGTTTTTGGGAATTTGAAGGGTCTCCTGTGTCTTTTGATTTGCTTCTCAGGCATTTGAAGAGTTTGTGAGCTCTTATTTATTGAAGGTCTTTGCTCCAGCATTTCATCCATGAAAATTATGCTAAAGTTATGCTGTCGAAATGACAATTGACATATTGCTTCGAGGATGTCTACCTCCTAGCTTTTCATCAAATTTCGTGTTTGCAATATAACACCTAGTTGGCTACATTGCTGCTTCTCAACATCAGACTAGCAGATTGTGCATCAATGTTTGAAGAATTCTGGAGATTTGGGCAATTTTGGTTTGCTGTTTCATCTACTGCTGAAGGTGATTTTTATTCATAGTTTATTTTCCAGTTTGAAAGTGGTTCTGGGTACTTAACCAATCTATTTGCTGACCTTGGGCGACCATTCATGCAAGTTTTGGGAATTTATTTTCAAGTGTCTGATTTTTAATTAAAAATCGCCCCTCCCAAGAGGGCCGTACCATTTCTAAGTGCATTGGAAATTGTGCAAGTTGATAAAGTTGGAATTTGTTGCTGTTTGGTGCTTGGTTTCTGGGCGCCTACCTCCTGAGAAACATTTGCAAAAGATTTCAATCAATTCGGAGGTGAAATGAGTGAGTTATGAGTATTTTTCTGATTTCCAGTTTGCTGATATGAATTTCCAGAACTCAGGATTTTACATCAGATTTATAAGTTTCTAGTTTTAATCATATTTCAATCATTGGAAAGCAAAGAACTTTGTTGGAATTCATTCTTATCTCCTTATCTCATTTCTCTATCATTGTAATTCATGTTTTTGCAGTCATTTTGAATTGTAAGGTTCTGATTAGTAGTACTAATCTAACCCATTATTATTGCTGCAACTACTTGATTAAATTCTCATTAAATTACCCCTGGATGGTTTACCGCCAGTGTGGATAATCTGTTTTGTAACATTCATATACCCACTTTCATAGTGGAGAATCCCCACAGTGCTGTGGATGCCCGCCGCAGCGGATGAATTGTTTTTAAATGTAATATTTCCCCCCACTGTTTGGTGGTAGTGTGGAAATGTTCTTCATGGCTGGTTATCCGCCTATCAGTTAATGTTCTTCATGGCTGGTTATCCGCCTATCAGTTTTTAAATTCAAAAATTCAACACTCCGTCATATGTTAGCACCTCGCCCTCAGTGGGATCTTGAGTGCACATTCTTGACGTTGAGTAGTTTTCATTTCAAGTTCAGTTTTCAGTTTGATGCTAACGCTAATCCAGTTTACTATTGCTGGTTATGTGTGTTAAATTCATCGAAAAAATTGGTTAGCATATTTCAGTGGTATCAGAGCAGAAGACCCTGCCATCCTGTGGCAATTTGCAGTTGGTTAACTGATGAGTGAAAGAGACACTAGGCCATACACCAGAAGTCAGGCTAGAAATCAGCATCAGTTTCCGCCCGTTCCAGAAGCAGAGACATTCTCAGGAGTCTTAAGAGATCTTGGTAAGATAGTGGAAGGTTCAGATAATTCAGTGGAAGTGGTTGAACAGACAGTTGTAATAATGTCAGACACTGTAAGGAGAGATAACGAAGAGAGGGACAGAGTTGAGAAGAAGTTTGATGGGATGATAGATATGATGTCCCGATTACTGTCCAAGTTGGACCAGCAAGCAGCTCATCATATCATTCAGCCCCAAAATAACTCAACTGGAGAAAGCAGTGGAGTTAATGGAAATAACAATAGTGGCAGTCCTGAGGTGAATACAAGAGACAGAATTGTAGGTCAGCATGCTGCAATTCCTAGTGGGTCATCCTCTAGACCCCTTTTTCCCGTCTTCACACCAAGGGAAGAGCAACCACCAGTTGAAGCTGCTCCAAACTTTGCTGATGATGCTCATCAAGCTTACATGGAGTACGTTTCTTTACCTCTTGATTTGAGGGGTACTTGGACCTTTGATCAATACATGAATCAAAGGAGTCGGAGAAATGGTGGAAGGAATGATCAACGTCCTCCTACAGCACCTAGAAATGATTTCTACCAGGCATTGGGAAAGATCACTATGGAGCATTTTGATGGTAGTAATAAGTGTACACCCAGATCATGGGTACAAAGTTAGATAACTACCTCTCTCTTAGACCTATGCCGGAAGAAGATGCTATCAAATTTGCTACCTTGCATTTAGATGGGATAGCTCATGAATGGTGGACTCATGGTTTGGTCACTCTTGGCCATAATCTCATTCGCACATATGGAGAGTTTACAAATAAGTTGATTGAAAGATTTGACACCAAAGATCCTGAATTGAGATTCAAAGAGTTGGCACAATTGAAACAGCAAGGATCTTTAGAGAACTGTGTGGCTGATTTTCAGAGGTTGTCAGTAATGGTGCCAAACATTACTGAAAGAAGACTTGTAGTTCTTTTTGCTGAAGGTTTAATGGAGCCTTTGAAGGGTTGGGTCAAAGCATTTGATCCACCAACGTTAGATGAAGCTATTAAGAAAGCTAGGAGCATGGAGTTGGCAGCCCCAAGGCCTAAGTTTCACTCAAAACCTTTCAGCCATAAAAAAGATAAAAAACCTTCTTCAAATCTGCCCAAGAAGTTTCCACCAAGGCTGTCAGAAGAGCTCAAAGAACAGCTTAGAAAGGATGGAGTTTGTTACACTTGCCATGATCCTTGGGTTAAGGGTCACCGTTGCTATGGAAGAGGCAAAGCAAATCGAATGGAGGGCTATTCTGATTATGGATCAGAATCTGATTCGTCTGATCAGCAATACGAATCAGCAAGTAGTGAAGGTGAAGAAGTTCTAGAAGACAAGTCCGAAGAGGTGGGAGATGGTAGTGCTTTCGCACAACTATCTAGTTTTCAAAAAAATGAATCTTTTAGGGTTCAGGGAGTTGTGAATTCACAAAGGATAGTTGCCCTAATTGATACCGGAGCAACTCACAATTTTATTGATGAAGGACTAGTTGCTAGAAAAGGTTTGAAGACTGAAGAATTTGATGGTTTCAAAGTAATGGTTGCTGATGGTTTTACTATGTCTTGCACAAGGAAGATTCCTAACCTATCTTTGCAATTAGGGAATCATGAAATTAAAGATGATTTTTATGTGGTGGGTATAGGAGACACTGATGTTGTGTTGGGCATACAATGGCTGCGATCTCTTGGAGAGATCACATTGAATTTGCAAACTATGGAGCTGAAATTTCAGTCTAATGGAAGGAAGGTTGTTCTAAGAGGGATGTCAAATGGAGGCCCTCGAATTGTGTCTTTGAAGAGGATGGAAAGGCTGATCCGCCACGATCAGGTTGAATGGGCTGCTGAATGTATGGTTCTACCAGCTGATCCGGTAGAGGAGAAAAGGCAATATCATCCTGATATTCAAGCCTTACTTTCAAAGAAGAGCAAAGTCTTTGGAAGCCTACCTCCTGGAAGACCTCCTGAAAGAGGTTCTGAGCATGTGATTGAGTTAGAAGAAGGAGCAAAACCTGTCATGACTACACCTTATCGCTATCCAAAGAGGCAGAAAGATGAAATTGAAAAAGCCATCAAGGAGTTGTTGGAAAGTGGTTTTATTAGACCAAGCAAGAGTCCTTTTGCTTCTGCAGTGGTGCTGGTCAAAAAGAAAGATGGTACAATGCGTATGTGTGTTGACTATCGCGCATTAAATCAGAAAACCATCAAGAATAGATATCCTATCCCTAGGATTGATGAGCTTATTGATGAGCTCCATGGGGCAATGTTCTTCTCAAAGATTGATCTTCGTTCAGGCTATCACCAAATCAGAATGAGGGAGGCGGATATAGAGAAGACAGCGTTTAGATGCCATTTTGGGCATTTTGAATTTCTTGTCATGCCTTTTGGTTTGACAAATGCTCCAGCTACATTTCAATCTTGTATGAACAAGATTTTTAGACAGCAGTTGAGGAAGTTTGTGCTCGTCTTCTTCGACGATATTCTCATATTCAGTAAGTCATGGGAAGAGCACCTTAAGCATTTGGAAGAAGTGCTTAGTATTTTAGAGGCAGAATGTTTGTTCGCCAAAGAATCAAAGTGTGAGTTCGGGTTGACAGAACTCTTATATCTTGGCCATATTATCAGTTCAAAGGGTGTGAAAGTGGATCCAGAAAAGATAAGGGCCATTCTTGATTGGCCAACTCCAAAGAATATTTCTCATTTGAGAGGATTTTTAGGGTTATGTGGATTCTATAGAAGATTTGTGAAAGGTTATTCTCATCAAGCAGCACCTCTCACAGATCTTACAAAGAAAGGAGCTTTTCTTTGGACTAATAAGGCACAAGACGTTTTTGATAAGTTTAAGCAAATCATGAGTACATGTCCAGTGTTGGCTCTTCCGGATTTTACAAAATCTTTTGAATTACAGTGTGATGCTTCAGGAGAAGGTGTTGGAGCTGTTCTAATGCAAGACAAACATCCTATTGTCTTCAAGAGCGGAAGTTGAGAGGGGCAGAAAAAACTTACTCTATTTATGACAAAGAGATGCTTGCCATCATGCATGCTTTGTCTAAATTCCGTCAATACTTGGTGGGAAGTAAATTTGTTGTTAAGACTGACCATAATAGTCTTAAACATTTTATGCGCCAAAAGGATTTGAATGAAAGGCAGCAGAAGTGGGTAAGTAAGCTCCAAGCATATGACTTTGACATTGAATATGTCAAAGGAAAAAATAATATAGTGGCTGATGCTCTTTCAAGAAGGCCTCATTTGCAGTCACTTTGTGAGTTATCAGCAGATTGGAAGGAGTTAATTGCTGTTGATTATGTTAAAAATCAGTTTGCAACCAGCTTGTTAGAAGGTCATTTGGTTGATGAAAGGTATAAGTTGGTTGATGGGTTAATTTATTATAAAGATAGAATCTTTTTAGTACAAGAATCTAAGCTTAAAAAGAAGATTCTACAATCTTTTCATGATGTTCCCCTTGCTGGTCATCAAGGGATTTTCAAGACTTATAAGCAGATTCGTGAAAGATTCACTTGGAAAGGGTTGAAAGAAGAAGTCTTGAACTACATTAGAGAGTGTCCTATTTGCCAAAGAAATAAAAATGAACACTCTTATCCAGCTGGTCTACTTCAGCCTTTGCCCATTCCAAATCAGAAATGGGAAAGTATTGCCATGGATTTTATCACAGGGTTGCCCAAGGTGCAAGGACGTGATTGTATTTTTGTTGTGGTTGATAGACTAACAAAATTTGCTCATTTTTTTGCTGTTACCACTTCATTTACAGCAGCTCAAGTGGCTGAATTGTTTTTCAGAGAGGTTTTCCGTTTGCATGGGTTGCCTAAAGCTATTGTCAGTGATAGGGACAGTAAGTTCCTAAGTGTTTTTTGGCAAGAGATTTTCAGATTGAGTGGGACAGTGCTCACTCCAAGCACTAGTTATCACCCACAAACAAATGGGCAATCAGAAATTGTGAACAAATGGTTAGAGGGCTACCTAAGAAACTATGTTTTAGGACAGCAACGAGCTTGGATTAAATGGCTGCATTTAGGAGAGTATTGTTATAACTCTTCTTATCACATGTCAATTAAGATGTCTCCTTTTATGGCTCTTTATGGTTATGAAGCTACTAATTTTGTTGATTTAGTGTTTGGTGATAGTAGAGCTCCACAAGCACTGGATATGTTACAACAGAGCCAAGACATCTTAAAATCTCTCAAAGAAAATCTGCAACAAGCTCAAAATCAGCAGAAGTTATACGCTGATCAGCAGCGTGTTGAGAGGTCTTTTGAAGTTGGGGACATGGTCTATTTGAGGCTTCAGCCATATAGACAATCTTCTCTCAAGAAAAGTGGTGCAGAAAAGTTGAAGCCACGTTTTTATGGTCCTTTCAAAGTCACCAAGAGAATTGGTGAAGTTGCTTATGAGTTGGAGCTTCCAGCTGAAAGCAAAGTACATAATGTCTTTCATGTGTCATGCCTCAAGAAGGCAATTGGACACAACGTGGTGGCTACATCAGAATTACCTCCATTGGATGAGGAAGGTCAGTTGGTGTTGGTTCCTGAAGAAATCCTTGATACTAGAGAACATTCTTTGAGGAGAAGGACAATCAAAGAATATTTGGTTAAATGGAGGAATTTGCCTATGGAAAATGCCACTTGGGAAGGAGAACAGATTTTGTTGCATCCATCTTTTCAATTGCTTGAGGACAAGCAATTTCGAGAAGGGCGGACTGTAATGTCCCCTTCTCATCAGTAATCTGTTCTGACACTCATCCGCCTATTCCGGAAGCCTGTAGGCATGTATGAGGTAAAATTAGGGTTTCCAGTTCTGAGGTTCCTCGGCATTTTTTGAGAGTTTACTATTTATAGTAAATTCTATTTTAAGCAATTTGGAGTTTGTCAGCTTTCAGTTTTTCATATCCAGTTGGAGCATTTATTTGCAGTTCATGTTTGACCACTCATGGCATTTTTATGTTGAAATAAGGCATTAAGGTTATATTATGCAGTTGACCCCCTTGGCCTAGATGAACAACTTTAAGTTGTATTTTAAAAAGGGGACTTGGAAGGGTGGCACTTTCATGAAGAGCTTTATTATTATTTTTTAATAAGAACATTATTCTTTGAGCAAAAGTGGACGCCACTTTTTAAGTGAGAATTATGAAATAAAGTGAATTTCTTATTATACAATTTTGGACGCCACCTTGAGAAGTTGAAGGTTTTTGGGAATTTGAAGGGTCTCCTGTGTCTTTTGATCTGCTTCTCAGGCATTTGAAGAGTTTGTGAGCTCTTATTTATTGAAGGTCTTTGCTCCAGCATTTCATCCATGAAAATTATGCTAAAGTTATGCTGTTGAAATGACAATTGACATATTGCTTCGAGGATGTCTACCTCCTAGCTTTTCATCCAATTTCGTGTTTGCAATATATCACCTAGTTGGCTACATTGCTGCTTCTCAACATCAGACTAGCAGATTGTGCATCAAAGTTTGAAGAATTCTGGAGATTTTGGCAATTTTGGTTTGCTGTTTCATCTACTGCTGAAGGTGATTTTTATTCATAGTTTATTTTCCAGTTTGAAAGTGGTTCTGGGTACTTAACCAATCTATTTGCTGACCTTGGGCGACCATTCATGCAAGTTTTGGGAATTTATTTTCAAGTGTCTGATTTTTAATTAAAAATCGCCCCTCCCAAGAGGGCCGTACCATTTCTAAGTGCATTGGGAATTGTGCAAGTTGATAAAGTTGGAATTTGCTACTGTTTGGTGCTTGGTTTCTGGGCGCCTACCTCCTGAGAAACATTTGCAAAAGATTTCAATCAATTCGGAGGTGAAATGAGTGAGTTATGAGTATTTTTCTGATTTCCAGTTTGCTGATATGAATTTCCAGAACTCAGGATTTTACATCAGATTTATAAGTTTCTAGTTTTAATCATATTTCAATCATTGGAAAGCAAAGAACTTTGTTGGAATTCATTCTTATCTCCTTATCTCATTTCTCTATCATTGTAATTCATGTTTTTGCAGTCATTTTGAATTGTAAGGTTCTGATTAGTAGTACTAATCTAACCCATTATTATTGCTGCAACTACTTGATTAAATTCTCATTAAATTACCCCTGGATGGTTTACCGCCAGTGTGGATAATCTGTTTTGTAACATTCATATACCCACTTTCATAGTGGAGAATCCCCACAGTGCTGTGGATGCCCGCCGCAGCGGATGAATTGTTTTTAAATGTAATCTTTCCCCCCACTGTTTGGTGGTAGTGTGGAAATGTTCTTCATGGCTGGTTATCCGCCTATCAGTTTTTAAATTCAAAAATTCAACACTCCGTCATATGTTAGCACCTCGCCCTCAGTGGGATCTTGAGTGCACATTCTTGACGTTGAGTAGTTTTCATTTCAAGTTCAGTTTTCAGTTTGATGCTAACGCTAATCCAGTTTACTATTGCTGGTTATGTGTGTTAAATTCATCGAAAAAATTGGTTAGCATATTTCATTTGATCCACTTGAGGAGACTCTAAACATGTTGGCTAAAAATCAAACACTGACTTTTGATAAGGCCATTACATAGCTGTTGCTGAAGAAACATAGACAAACACAACTAGGACTACGAGAATCTACATCAAGGAGTTCAAAAAGTGCACTTGTTACACAATTTAAGAGTCAAATTTCTTCTCATACTTCATAGTCAAAGACAAAGGTGAAGTGTTTTTATTATAACAAATATGGGCATGTTAGGAAGAATGTAGGAAAAGGCAATGACTTATCCCACAAGCCACTTGGTGAGAGTAACATGGTTGTTGTTGAAAAAGAGCATGTTTTAAATGAAGAGTTTTCATCAATGGCATTTTCTAAAGATTGTGTTGAAAGCAATTGTTGGTTCCTTGATTCAAGAGCATGCAAACATTGCACATGTTGAAAGGACTAATATGTACAGTTAACTATTGATTCCATTCACATGGACTTTGTTTGGCTTGGTGATGGTGTTTCACATAAGATCAAAATTGTAGGATACACCACCCGCCTCCCTTGGTACATGTATCACAATACATAGTACGGATACAGATACGATATGACGTAAATATGACATAGATATCGTACCCATTTGTACCCTCAAAAATCACTATTTGCAGCCGCACCTAATCTGTTGGGATTCAATTACTCTAAAAATTGACTCAAATCATTATTCAAACTATAAAAAAATTGAAAATAATGGAGAAAGCCTCATGGGATTTATTAAAACTGGCAAAAAAAACTGAAAATTGTTAGTAAAAAAAACCATTTTTCATTATAAATATACCCGCAAGTAGAAGGAATCTGCAGTCCTTCACTTTCTTGGGCATTTCATACCTTCCAATGGTGTAGAGATCAGTGTTTTCTTTACCTTCTTCCAGCCATTCAGTGTTTTTTCCAAGGTATTTTTCTTAATTCTTTAATGCCTATGTCTAGTCGAGGATCCATTTTAATTATTTTTTAGTATTTTATTTTATTGTATATAAAACACTAATGTTATAATATTAAATATTAACATAAAACAAAAAACGTACATTAAAACACTAAAAAATATTATAAATCAGAAAACACTATTAAATATAGGTATTTTTATAAATATATATCATAGGAAACTATATTTTTATTTTTATTGCATAAAAAGTTACCTATATTTGATTTTTATGTTCTTTATGTTGATGTGAGCAGCGTCGGGCTTCTACTTCCAGCCCCGATTTCTTATTAAAGAATAAATTAAATATATAGCCTATTGGCTATTTAATTTATTGAGACGTCTATTGGTGATGAGGCACTTCACCTTGAATGATAAATAACATTTAATTATTGTTAAATAATTATTATTATTGCTTGGAGGCCGACTTCTTATCCGCCACCTTGAGGAGTCACGATTTTTCATGAGCCTGACTTACCTTATCTTGAAAGGATGTGATCTCTCTCCGTCTTGTATATATGTGAGTTGCTCATTCATTCATACATATTGATAATTCATAGTTCGATATTAGAGAACTGCGAATTTCACCAAGAGCAGATCAAAGTTTCTCAAGAAGGCTGAATTCGATATCAAGGAAGAGCAAGATAATATTCTGTTATTGCATCAAGTTTTGGTGCTGTTGTTTGGCCTTGTAATCGGCCTCATTGTAAAGAACATTGTTGTTACATTTTCAGTTTATAAGTGATATATTGTTGCTGGGTTTTTCTCCCTCAAGTGGAAGGTTTTCCCAAGGTATATGCTGTGTCTATTTGTTTGAAATTGAATTAAATTCTGCTTATCTTACTTCTGATCCTAAATCTAACACTTTATAGTTACCTATAGAGGTAATTCTTTAAACCATAACTTTATATTTTTATTTATAAAGTTACCTTTATAATGATTTAAATAAAAATTAAATTTGTTATTCTCTATTATTTTAAATTTTTTATTTAATTCATCTATATGACTTTTATTTTTATTTTTATTTATAATTCTTCTTTATTAAATTATTAACATTTAAATATTAATATTTTTAATATATATCTAATTTATTTTATTATAATTTTTCATTTTCAATTATGATTAAAAAGAATGCAAAAGTTTAAACTATTATTCTTTATTATATTCTTTATATTTTAATTTTTTATTTATATTTACTTTATTTCATTTTAAAATTAACTTAGATTTAAATGTAAAAATTAAAAAATTATAAGTTCTTAGTTTATATATTTTTGTGAAATTAAAATATTAAATATATAGTATAAATTATTAAAGTTAGATTGTTAAACCAATTTATAATTATTTATGTTTTATTTAAATTTTAATTATTGCAAGCTATTAATCAAGCATCATCATCATCTAATATTGGAGAATCCAAAAACAATAATAAGTAGATCAATCCAGACCTTAGATCTCCACTATGCAAATATGTCACCTTTCTTGACAAAATTCAAAGTGGTGGAGCTACAAAGACATGTCATGAGTACTTGAAAGATGTTAGAATTATTGTCATTGGTGTCAAAGGCGTATGGAGATTGTTGGCAAGTTTATTGTCATTTATGTCAAGAAAGATATCATCCATGTCATGATGAAATTCGCTGATCCAAGAAGAAGAAATTGCAAAGGCCAAAGGCCACTAAATCTCATTTATTATTGCTGATCGATTCCCCCATTTTGTTGCCCTCATTGGAAATTAAAAAATAATTAAATTAAATTATTTTTAATTTATTTTATGGGCCAACAACCCTTATTGTGGCACCACATTTTGAAAATAATTTCATATAAATTTATATTTTTATAGGGGCTGACACCTTATGGAGCACCCAAGTTTGCTATTGAAGGGTGCATTGAAAGGGTATAAAATAATGAAGAGTCATCTCATTTGTGAAGCATTATATCCCTCCAAAAGGTTGTCTATCTTGGTGAATATATAAAAAGAGCTTGTGGAACGAGGAGAAGAATAAGTATGGAAGATAAAGAAATATATCATATATACACCAACATATTTGTGTGAAGAGAATATAATAGAAGATTATTCAAAGGCAGATTTTTGAAGGAAAATTATCAAGAAGAAAAATACTTTCTTGAGTTAGAGGTTGGTGCCTCATATTGGAGAGGTTGGTGCCTCATATTGAAAGAGATTGGTGTCTCTTATTGAGTTGGTGCTCAAGTATCGTGGATCATTGTCTCCAGTGGGTTGGTGCCTACAAATTGTTGTAAAAGATTATTTATTTTGGTGGCTGTATTTGGAAAGTAAATCCAAGCAGTCTTTATTCTGTGGTTTTCTCTCAAAAGGGTTTCCACGTAAATCTTGTGTTTTTATTTGTGGCCTTTGGCCATTGCAATTTCTTCTTAAGAGGAAAAATCTTAAGGAAGAAGGAAGATCTTAAGAGCACACATAGCCTGCCAAGAAAGATTCTCCTCCAACAGGGCTGCATTGTTTGATGGAACAAACTATGCTTTTGGAGCATAAGGATGTGCACCTACCTAATGGTTCTTGGATTCGATATTTGGCAATTAGTAGTGGATGGTTATATTGCTCCATCATCTCCAACAACGGATCAGGCTAGAAAGAAGGCAAGTGAAAACAATGCAAAAGCTATGAATGCAATTTTGTGTGGTCTATCAAAATCAGAATTTGTCAAAGTGATGAAATGTGTTTCGGTGAAGGAAATATGGGACAAACTTCAAAAAACCTATGAAGGAGATGACAAGGTAAAGAAAGTTAAACTTCAAACACATAGAATACAATTTGAAAGTTTAAAAATGAAGGATGAAAAAAACATTGCAGCCTATCTACTTTGCATGGATGAAATTATTAATACTATCAAAAGCCTTGGAGAAAAGGTTGAGGATGCAATAATCATGCAAAAAGTATTAAGGTCTTTTGCTTTGAGATTTGATGTCAAAGTCTCCGCTATCAAAGAAATTAAGGATCTAGATACCCTAACAAAGGATGAGTTGCATGGGATGCTCACTGCATATGAGATGAGAACCAAAAAGGAAACATCATCTAAAGAAAATGAAGAGTAAAGAATCCAAGCCAAGAAATAGTTTCGATGATGAATCAAACAAAGAGGAAGCCCATTTCATGAGGAAGGTAAAGAAAGGATCCAGGAAGTATAAAGGTAAGTTGCCTTTTAAATGGTTTAATTGTGGAAAAGTAGGACACTTTGCTGCTAAATGTCTGTATGAAAGTAAAAGTAGTGATGATGAGGAAGAGCATAACATGAAGAAAGATAGCAAACATCAACGTAAAAGGGACTACAAAAAGGGAAAAAATGAGAATAAGAGCTTTCACAAACACAAGAAAAGTCTCTATTCAAAAGAGGAAAGTAGTTCTTCCGAAGAGAGTTTCTCCTCTAGTGATAGAGAAGAGATTTGTGTAATGAACAGCCCCAAATATTTTTTGAAAATTGTTAGCTCAAAACAGAATGGAATGCCAAGAAACTTCCTTTCCATTTTCCAATCACCAAGTTCTTAGTGCGAGCGAGGTGAGAGCATACAATGTACGGGATCACAAATTCTTTTGAAAATAACAAGCTAAAACTAGTATCCACTTATTCAGTGGGGTTAGCCAGCATTTCCACTTTTCAATGGGAAAGCTTATACAATAGTGAAAATGCAAGAAAGTTCTTCCACTTTTCAATGGTGAGCGAATACAACAAGAAAGAGCAACTCTCCCACTTTTCAGTGGTGAGTGAATACAATAAACTAGAGCAACTCTTCCGCTTTCTAGCAGTGAATGAGAACTAATAAGCCACTTATTCAATGGAACGAGTAACAACAAAATACCAAGAGCAGCTCACTAATGTTACTACCACTCAATATTACAATGTTAGCTCATTTGAAAACTTCTAAATTCAAGATATGCATCTGCTGTTACAAGTATGGTCATGAAAGAAATTGATAGAACATCCCCACATGTATCACAACTTCAAAGAACTAACCACCCATCATGGAATTAACAAAAATACCTCAAATATTGGCAAATAGATGGCTGGTGCGTGTCTGAAAGAGATCTGAAACCTTTCTATTACAGTTTGGGCAGCAAGATATAAACTCAAAAAAGCTTCACCAAATCACTCTCACACGCACCCACAATGAATGCAAGCTCAAAGATAGGCCAATAGATGGCTGGTGTAGGTTTGAAAGAGATCTGATATATAATTGTTGTAGGTCAAAATAGCCATGATGAATCATCAAACTCCCTCCTAACCACGTCCATAATCTTTGCAAACATTTACCAAAACATAAATCCCAAAATCTGCAATCAAAGTACTTTGAATTATCTTCTTTTTGAAACCCTAGAACTGGAACTCCGTTGAAGCACAATGTGATTCCTGAATAGAACTACTCCACTAGCTTGGGATTATCTTTCAAATCCGAAATTAGGAATCAAATGAGGGATTTCATCCTCAAAAGATTTTTGGAATAACTCGAAGGTTCAATCCAATGGCATAACAATATGTGTAATCTTCAGAAAATGCTCGATTTTAGAAAATTTATGTGTCTCCTTTGGAGATATATTTGGAGTTCAACGATTATTATCTTGCTTAGTTTGGAGGACTGATATTATTGCATAATCTGAGATTGAAGATTTCATGTTGCTGGTCGACCAATATTGAAGGTCGCAAGGTTGAAGGATTTATTGGTTAATGTATTGAGTTGGGCACAATCATTGTTTTCATTCCTAGCTAGTCATTGGAAACCTGGAAGTTGTAAATGCCTATTCCTCTGCACAGCTATTGCATACTCAGTTTGGAGGCGTAGACATATTGTAAGGAGGTCGTAGTTATTTTCCAAGGGGCGTGTAAGCTACAAGAGGTAAACGAAGGTCGAAGACCTTTGTATTATGCTATTGCTGCAGTTGGGAAGTCAGTCGTTGGCATCAATACCTGGCTACAGGTCTGCAATCAAGAAGTCGTGAGGTTCTAAGGGTAAACCGCCCTATTGGAGGATGCTTGGAGCTGCACAATAGGACGTGGAACATTGCAGATAGGCATGTGGTGTTTCTAAGTGTGTGGGAATCAGATTGTTGCCATTTCCAAGCGTGGTATTGCTGCCATAGTCAGCGTTAACTCCCACCTTCAGTCTGCACTTGCACTAGGTGTATCATTTACTAGGAGCAGCTATTCATTCTAGGAGTTTACCAAAAGTGGTATTTAAATATTGGACTCTACAACTTGTGTTCTAAAAATGCATATTACTATTAATGATAATGCTCAAAAATATAAAGGATAAAGTTTATATGCCTCACTGAATGTAATGTATGATTCTCTAGTTTGAAGCAATGCAAAGTGTGATGTTATCTATTTTCTAAGTTTGTTATTTGAGAGTTTGCAAATATCAAAACCATTGAAATGCTCAGTTTAGTTAGCCTGCAACTTGTTTGACAAAATGGCACATGTGCCAAATTGAAAACATCGCAAAAATATTGTTCAAAACTAGAGGGGATTTTACACATCTGGCTTGAGCATCCACTGTCAATATACCACTAATTACCCTCATTTTGAGCATGAAAGGCTATTTGCACAAGTATTGACTTCTCATTTTTCTTTTCTTGCTATTGCTTCTTCTTCCATACTTTTGTGTTTTTCTCCTTTTGTTTGGCCATGGTATCCTTGTTCTGTTTGGGTGGTTCGACAAAACCACTTTTGCAAAAATGTGTTGTATGTCCAAAATTGTTGCACTTATAGTGTATAACATTAAAATCCATTAAGGGAGCAAATGAGTTATAGTTGCTACTTGAAAACTCATAAGGACTTCTATTTTTGTTCCAACCAAAATTTCTTGAACACATCCTATAATCTATTGCTTTATGACCAAAATAGTTACACAAAAAGCAATAACCAAAGAAAGAATGTTGAAACCTATTCATGCATGCTTGCGTTGAAGGAAAGGACTTTCTAAATTTGTCCATGATACGTTTTGGAGGAGGGCTTGATTTTTGTGGGACATGACTCTCCTTATTGCTTTAGATTTTTATAGGACTTTTAAGAGCATTTGCATAACTTTTTTATTTTTCTTCATTTTCTTCTTTGATGGCTCTTTGGAAACTTGATCTTCCTTTTCTTCATAACTAAGACTCGTCTTTATGAATGATGATTTTTGTTCATTGATGATATTATCTAAGATCTCGGTACTCTTTTCAAACTTGAGGCTTCTGTTCAACTTAGTGATTGTCTTTTCTAGTTCCTTTCTCAAGGAAATAATTTTGGACTCAAACCTTCACAATTTTCTTCCTTTTTCTTCAATTGGATTTTTACCTCCTCTTCAATCCTTTTTTCTTCTTCAATTTGAATTTTTAGATTGATGATCATCCTTTCAGACTCTTCAAGACTTTGTGATGACTTTGCCTTAGATTCACTATCCTCTTAAAGTTGTAATTTTTGTTTCAGGTTCTTTCTCTTGAGTTTCTTGATTTCACTTGGTGCACATATGAGTTCTTCCAAATCTACTTCTCTATCTATTTTGACATTCCCTTCTCCTAACTCTTCTTTTTCTTGCTCTTCATTTTTCAAAATATCATTTTTTGTCTCTATTGCCATGAATAGAATTGTAATGTCCCCTTTTGGCGCTTAGCCAATTTGTGCATATTTAACCAATTTCCAAGTCTTTTGAAAGCTAATTGGTTAGTTAGGGACAACTTCAACATTCTTGGAGAAGCATTTGATCAATTTTGTAGGGCAATTGTTCTTGGGTTTGAGTTCAATTGGCTAGTTGGAGCCCTTTGATGCTTTCAGAATCAATTTTCTACCTTTTGGGTGCTCTCCAAACTTCTTGGAGTAGGCTATTTTTAGAAACTCACCAAGTTGATTCCAATCATCTTCCTACTACTTTAGTTTCATCATGGTTTGGTTAGAATTGGACTTTGATGACATTGCAGTACTTTCCGCAACTTGAGTGAGTTATTAAGTTATTTAATTAATATCTCATCAATGTTGTCTAATGTTGAGAAATAATTAAACAACTTAGTGCAATAGCTCATTGGAAAGGTGATTAAATGTTTGCACATAATGAATTTTTTAAATTAAAACAAAAAGAGTTTTTTGGAAAAATCAACAAAAAAGAAAAAAAAAACTTTTTTGGATAAAGCAAAAAAATGAGTTATTTTTAACAGAATTTGTAATCCAATCAAATGAGGGATTTCATCCTCAAAAGATTTTTAGAAGAACTCGAAGGTTCAATCCAAAGCATAACAGCAAAATAACAATATTGGTTGACCAACAACATGGAATCTTCAATCTCAGATTATGCAATAATATCAGTCCTCCAAACTAAGCAAGATAATAATCATTGAACTCCAAATTTATCTCCAAAGGAGACACATAAATTTGCTAAAATCAAGCATCTGTGAAAGACCTAAGATGATCTTCCCAAACAGACCAGCTAGGGTGGAATCGTTTCACCACCAAAACTAGTTGCCCTAGGGTTTCCTTCCCCAAAGCCAAAAACTTTGAAAAGCTCCTCAATATGTCAATTAGAGAAAATAAGCAAGCATGGTACAAATGAGCTCAATTTCTACATTTTATATCACTTGCCTTTTTCCCCCTCATTAAATAAAATAAAGTGACTTTATAAAGTTACTTTTTAAATATTTCCCAAAGTCACTTTATAACACCTTTAATTTAATTATTTAAAGTTACCCTACAAATGTATTTTTTCCTACCAGGGAACATTAAATAACTAAATAAACCAATAATTCCACTTGGAGCGATCATTGAGAAGGGGACATTACAGTCCTCCCTTCCCAAGATTGCTTGCCCTCAAGCAATTGCAAACTAGGATGCTGCAAAATCTACTCTCCTTCCCACATGGCATCCTCCACTAGCAAGTCTCTCCACTTGATCGGATATTCTTTGATCACTATACTCCTCAGTCTTGTCTCCCTAACATCAAGAATCTCATCAAGAACCAATACCAACTGCCCCTCCTCATCCAATGTAGGCAATTATGTTGTCGAAGTAACCTACTACCCCAATGCCTTCTTGAGGCATGATACATGAAAAACATTATGGATCTTACTATTCTCGGGCAACTCCAACTCATAGGCTACTTCCCACACACACTTGATTATCCTTCAAGGACCATAGTACGTGGTTTCAACTTCTCTGCACCACTTTTTTTAGCGAAGACTATCTATAGGGTTGCAACCTCAAGAAGACCAAGCCCCTACCTCAAAATTGCACTCAACCCTATGCCTGTCTACATAAGTCTTTTGTTGATTTTGAGCCACCTATAAATTATCCTTAAGAGCCTTAAGAATATCTTGGCTCTCTTGTATCAATCTTTGGCTTTGGGAGCCTTGTTATCCCCAAACGCCAAATCCACGAATGAAGGAGCATCATAACCATACAATGCTCAGAATAGTGTCATGCCAATTGACATATGGTAAGTGGTATTGTAATGGTTCTCTCCTAGATGCAACCACTTAATCCATGCCTCCTACTGACCTGAGACATAGTTACGTAAGTACCCCTCAACCCATTTGTACACTATCTTCGTCTAACCATCCGTCTAAGGGTGGTAACTAGTACTGAGAGTCAACTTTATGGCCACAATTTTGAACAACTTCTGCCAAAATTCACTGAGTAACCTATTGTCCTTGTCATAGACAATGAACTTAGGCAACCCGTGGAGTCTAAATGCCTCCTTGAAAAATAGCTCTACCGCCTGTAGTGTCTTGCACTTTGAAGAGATTGTGAAGAAGTAAGTGAACTTAGTCAACCAATCTACCACAACATATATACAATCCTTTCCATGAACCTTAGGTAGACCTATGATGAAGTCCATAGACACACTCTCCCACTTTTGTTCAAGAATGGGCAATGATTAAAGTAACCTTGTTGGATGAGTGTGCTCTGACTTGTTCTGCTCCACGCAATCCCTCACATAATGCAACACATCGTCCTGAGGCCCTTCTAAGAGAACTGCTCACTAATTTGCTTGTAGGTTTTGAACTACCTGGGATGCCCTACCAATGGTGTATCATGGGTAGCCCTCATAATTTTCTCCTTGAGTTTAGATTTAGGCACTAAGTATATCCTATCCTTGTAGTAGATAATGTCATCTATGACCCTCTACCTATCATCCTAAATCTGACCATCCATCAAATCATAGGAAATCTTGTTCTTAGAGTTCTCCACCAAAAAGTGGGACTTCCAATCAGCTGAAATGTCTATAAGGGAGCACGCAGCTGGTTTCCTAGAAAGTGCAGTAGCAACTATATTTTTCCTGCCCTTAACATACTCAATGTCGAAATTGTAGGCCAGTATCTTGTTGACCCACTTTTTTTGTCTCTCATTTAGATCCTTTTGTTCCAAGAAATACCTCAAGTTGTTGTGGTCAGTCCTCACCACAAATCTCCCACCTACCAAATACTATCTTAACTTGGCCAAAGCATGCATAATGGTCCTTGTCATAGATGGAATATAACCTCTTTGGTTACCTAAGCTTTTGAATCAAATGCTAATGAATGTATGTTCTGCATTAATACAACTCCTATACCTTCACCTGAAGCATCACACTTGAACACAAAAGGCTGAGTAAAATTAGGAAGTACCAAAACTGGACAACTGCTCATAACCTCCTTGAGCTTGTCAAATGCAATCTGAGCCTCTTTTGTCCATCTAAAGGATCCCTTCTTTGTGAGATCTGTCAAGGGTGCACCCAATTGTGAAAAACCATTAACAAAGTGCCTATAGTAACTGCACAACCCAAAGAAACCACACAACTTTGTAAGGGACTTGGGCAATGACCAATCCAATATTGCCTGAATCTTCTCCCGATGCACCTACTAACCATTTGCACTGATCACATGCCCTAAATAAAAGATCTATGTCATGCCAAATTTGCACTTAGATGCCTTAGCATATAGAGACTTCTCTCCCATAATACCCAACACCTCGTCTAATTGCCTCAAGTGATCATCCCATGTTTTGATGTAAATAAGGAGACCATCAAAGAACACTAGCATGAACTTACACAATTTCTTGTTGAAGATGTGGTTCATGCACAACTAGAAGGTAGCAGGTGCTTTGGTCAGCCCAAATGGCATGACCAGGAACACATAGTGCCCATAATAGCACCTGGACATTGTCTTATGTATATCCTTCTCTCGGACTCTAATCTGGTGATACCCCAATCAAAGATCAATCTTTGAAAAGTACATCACCCCATGTAATTCATCTAACAACTCATCAATCCTGGGGATAGGATATTTGTTTTTAATTTTCTTCTTATTCAAAACCCAGTAGTCTATACACACGTATTTATTCCATCCTTCTTCACCAAGACCACTAAAGAAGCGAATGGACTAGAGCTAGGTCTAATGTGGCCCATATCTAACAACTCCTTAGAGGCCTTCTCTATCTCATCCTTGAATTTATTTGGATGCCTATAAGGAGTGGTGATCACCATTTTAGCTCCCTCTTCTAACTCAATAGTATGCTCGAAACCTCTATCAAGAGGTCTCCCTAGAGGAATCTCTCCAAAAACCTTGTCATGTTATCCCAATAGTCACTGAATGTCCACATGATATAGTTGGCTACTATCTAGAGATTCCTTGGACATAATCAAACACTCTGTTGTCCAAGCTACATCCCTGTGCATGAATATACTCTCCATTCACTTAGTTGAGACTACTTTTGGAGAACCATTAATCATACCCCTTAGAACCACTTTCTTACAATCTACTACCCTGAATTTGAACTCCATTGTTTGGAAGTTTTGAGAGTACTTCCCCAATGAATGAAGCCACTAAATCCCCAAGATGGCATTAGTATCACCCAGGTCAACTACATAGAAAAGAATCCATCACCGTATAGTTTCCTAATGTCACATCCAACCAAGGAACCTTCTGTGTGCATGTCATACTAAACCCATCTGCTACCATCACATTGAATCCCTCGTAGTCCGTTGCAAGTCTACCTCTCTTAGCCACCAATTCTAACTCTATGAAATTGTGGGTTGCCCCACTATCAATCAAAACTATGACTCACTGCCCCTATAATACTCCCCTAACTCTGAAAGAATTAAGTCTAGGAGTATCTAATAAAGTGGCAATGGCTCCACTCTCAACCTCCTCATGTAGTTTATCATCATTTGAACTGCTATGTTCACTGTCGGAAAGAACCTCAATGTAATGCACCTTACCCTTACCCATGTATTTGTTTCCAAGCTCCCATGGCTCCTTATAGTTGAAATGTAACTTCTTCCTCCTTGACTCTCTACGAGCCTCATCATCCAACCTGTCCTTCCTGGGCCACTCCTTTTGGAAAGGTTTTTTATATTTGTTCTTCTAAGGAATGAAGGGTTTAGATGGGAATTCTTCAAGATAGAACTCTCCATGTCATGTTCCCTAATGATGGCATCCTATACTGACTCTGGTTTGAAGGCCTTAATCCAACCACGCAATGGCTCGAATAATCCCTCAATAACTAGAATGACCAACTTATGTTCCTACGCATTTGTCACCATAATCAAGAGTCTCTAAAACTCTGAAATGTAGGCATCCATTGTCCCAACCTGCTTAAGTTGTGCCAACTCCTTGAAACGTAGTTTTGGGTCCTTGTCAAATATGTCAATCAACTTGTGTGTGAAGCCCAGATTATGAGGTAATGTTGTCATGCCCCAAAGTGACCAACCCATGGTACCACCACTCGTGGGCCTCCCTCAAATGCAAGTAGCATATTTGATGGTCTCTATCTCCAACATAGGGTCGAGTTGGAAATATGTATCCAACTTTTGAACCCACGCTTAGCAATGCATTTGTTTGAACCATCAAACAAAGTAATGGGGAAACTTCCCAACCTTTCGCTACAAGTCCTGATTCTATGGGCCCCTATTATGATCCCTTGGTCTGTTCATGTATTTAATAGCACAAAAATCCTATAAATTCATAGCTGCATGAAACTTCGTCACCAAAGAGGCTGATACTCCCTCAAGTAATCAATGAACTGTAATGTCCCCTTCTCGATGTGATCATTTTGTTGACCGTTGGCCTATTCCGAGACCCGTAGGCTACGCGGAAGGTGAAAATTAGGGTTTCCCTTTGAGGAGGTTTTTGCTTGAAGTTTGGAATTCTGATTGTGGATTCTTTCCTGGGTTTTCGAGCTTCGCAGTGGTGTGTTCAGTTTGGCATTCCGAGCAACTTCACCGAATTTACTATTTTTAGTAAATTCTATTTTTGGCAGTGGACAGGTTGGGTTCAGTTCAGTTGGTCTTCTCCTTCGGTTGATTCAGCTGGCACTTCAGTTTTGGCCTTGGGCGCATAATTCTTGGAGAGATAAGTATTTTCATTATAATATTATATTTTAATATTATATCCCCCTTTGCCTAGCAAGTACAACTTTAAGTTGTTTTTAAAAAGGGGACTTAAAGGGTCCAGGCGCCATGGAGAGATAAATTATATTTTAAAAGTCAAATATTGAGCTTATTTGAAAAGGACGCCTACTTGAAGGATTGACTTTATTTTAAAAAAAATTGAAATATTCAACAACCTTTGGAGGAAAAGGTGAATTTGAAATTAGGGTTTTGGGCTTCTCTTGAAGCTTCTAGATGATTCTCCTCATGTCTATTTAAACAGCCTCAAATTTTCATTTGGGATCTTTGTCTACTACACCATTATGTCAAATAATTATCTTCGTGACACTGCCTTTAGGAAAGCACACCTCCTAGCATTGGCTCATCTTCTCACTTGAAAGATAGCAACCAGTTGGAGAGGTTAGCTAGTAGTTGGGTTGTTTTGCTACTGTAGTTGAGTTTTGCATTTAGTAGATGTTATTCAAGCATTTTGTCATGTTTCTCGTGAGTTGCCGATGTTGCATAGTCAGAAGTGCTTTCATTCATAAATCAAAAATACAAAAAGATATTGTTCTGGGTGTTCAACATATCATCTTGTCTACTTGGGGCGACCCATCTTGCAAATTTGTAGATTTTTATCTGCTGTTTCTGATTTTATCTAGCAAGTTCGCCCTTTTAAGAAGGCCGTACCATTCTGATTTAGCTTTGGGATTTGTGCAAAAAGTTTAAGGGTTGTTTGGTGAGGTTTTGAGATCTTATTTGGGGCGGCTTCATGCCTAGAGCAATCTGCATTTTATTCCTTGTCATTAGAGTAAGAATTGAGTGAGATATGAGCATTTGAGTGAGGGTTTGTTTGCAGATTTCACCATTTTATGTTGCAGGTCTGATAAATCAGAATTAAGGAAATTTTCCTTTGGTAGGGATTGAGCATTGAAAGTTGCATTTGGTCTTTGGAAGACATTCTACACACTTGCAGCAATGAAGACTTGAAAAAGCTCTAGATTTAAATGATTATTCCGATATATTGTAAGCTGTTAGTAGTACTATCAGCTATTCTTCTTTATCTTGCATTTTAAGCTATTGTACATTCCCACTGAATAAGTGGAAGAGGCTGGCTTGCCACCTATTTGCTTTCTGTTGAGTATTTTAGGGACCCTCTGACCATATGCTCGCCATCACTCGGCGCCATTCTTGGTTAGGGTTACATTATGTTCATCATGCATTGATCCTCTGACCATATGCTCGTCTGCACAAGCGCATTCTTGGTTAGAGTTCCCTTCAGTTTGCATTTGCATAGATCCTCTGACCAATGCTCACACCTTGCCCACATCGGGATCCTAGTGTACATTCTGGTTAGAGTTACTTTCCGCATTGTTTTGGTTTATGCTAACCTTAACGGGTGCGTGTTGAATTTGTAATCGCATTGCTAAAAATAAAATAAAAATTGGTCCGGTTCATTACGTAACCCCTTCACCTTGTCCTTGTTGTCCTTGATTTCTAGTTTGCTTTCCTCCCAAGAATCATGTAATTAGAGGTCTAGGAGTCACTCTACTCACTACCCTAGTGTGGCTCTGTGCTAGAATATAATTGTTGCTCCCTTCATATTGTTCCCATTGTTACCATTGTCACCATTATGACCATTAGTCCCTCCTATACCATTGTTACCAGCATTGTTATGATTTGTCATAAACTGAGTTAGAAGTTACACCAACTATTGTTGACCCTGTGCGAGGTCAATTAATCTCTCTAGTATCGGGCTTGGAGGAAGTTCACACTTCACCCATGTTTTCCTCTTCCTCTCCCTAAATCAAATAGGTTATTAGCTGATCTATGCCTTCTACTTCTGTAGGTTATATATTCTCTTTCTTTTGTATTCATAAATAATCATGCAACTGGAATAAACCCAATACTGTCATGTAATTTCTGAACTAAAATATGCACCAACTAATGCAATATTGTAGAGTGTGGGAATCGTTCTGATACCCACTATAAACTCTAGTTTTGAATCCATATTTTTACATGTTTTCACTCTGGCACATGTGCCATTTTGTCAAACAAGCGTAAGCTAGCTGAATTGGAGCATTTCAATGGTTTTATTATTTGCAACCTCAAATAACAAATTTAGAAATAGATAACATCACACATTGCATTGCTTCAAACTAAAGAATCATACATTACATTCAAGGAGTCATATAAACTTTGAGACTTTATATTTCTGAGCATTAACATTAACACTCAGGTGCATACTCAGAATACAAGTTACAAAGCTCAACATTTTAAACACCATTTTGTAAACTCGAATGAATAGCTTCTCCCAGTAAAATGATACACCTAGTGCAAGTCCGTGACTGAAGATGGAAGTTAACACTTGGCATGGCAGCAATACCACGCTTGGTAATGGTAACAATCTGATTCCCACACACTCAAAAACACCACATGCCTATCTGCAATGTTCCACGTCCTCTTGTGCAGCTCCAAGCATCCTCCAACAGGGCAGTTTACCCTTAGAACCTCACGCCTTCTTGATTGCAGACCTGTAGCCAGGTATTGATGCCAACGACTGACTTCCCAACTGCAGCAATGGCATAATACAAAGGTCTTCGACCTTCGTTTACCTCTTGTAGCTTACACGCCCCTTGGAAAATAACTACGACCTCCCAACAATATGTCTACGCCTCCAAACTGAGTATGCAATAGCTGTACAGAGGAATAGGCATCTACAACTTCCAGGTTTCCAATGACTAGCTAGGAATGAAAACAATGATTGCGCCCAACTTAATACATTAACCAATAAATCCTTCAACCTTGCGACCTGCAATATATTTCCTTCAATATTGGTCGACCAGCAACATGAAATCTTCAATCTCAGATTATGCAATAATATCAGTCCTCCAAACTAAGCAAGATAATAATCGTTGAACTCCAAATATATCTCCAAAGGAGACACATAAATTTTCTAAAATCGAGCTGAACTTTGAATTTATCTCCAAAGGAGACACATAAATTTGCTAAAATCGAGCACCCGTGAAAGACCTAAGATGATCTTCCCAACCAAACCAACTAGGGTGGAATAGTTTCACCACCGAAACCAATTGCCCTAGGGTTTCCTTCCCCAAAGCCAAGAACTCTGAAAACCTCCTCAAAATGTCAATTAGAGAAAATAAGCAAGCATGGTAAAAATGAGCTCAATTTCCACATTTTATATCACTTTCCTTTCTCCCACTCATTAAATAAAATAAAGTGGATTTATAAAGTTATTTTTTAAATATTTCCCAATGTCAC